>CM042052.1:37335833-38724166 GCA_023525745.1 Arctium lappa
TAAAAAAATTAAAATATATAAGATAATTAATGAATTTTAACAAACTACTTAATTTTTTTTACATAAAAAACATTATATTGTTAAGGCTAAATTAAACAAATTTATATATAAAAAAAACTATTATCACTCAATAAAAATCATCCAAAATCGTACTGTAAATCAATAAAAAAACAAAAAATAAAAATAAACATTAAAATCATGATGCATCTCGCTGCATTGCGCGAGTACGCTTCTAGTTATAATATAATTTATTAAGTTATGTAATAAAAAAATATGTAGGTATATACACTATATTATAAAGTACGGATAAAAATTTCTTAAATAATATTGTTAAAGTTTAATTTACCGTTATTTAATGTTAATTATTTAAAATCTCTTAAAATCAACTATTAAAGTTTATATACTACATTTAATGTTATTTATTAACTTTCAATCATTATCTATAACTACTTTAACTTCCCTAAAATCACTCTATATCCCTTAAAATCACTCCTCTACATAATTAAATACATGATAAAAACTAAATTTTAAATATAAAATATCTAAAATATAATAAAGAAAATCTAACAGAATATTTAATGTTTATTTAAAAAAAAACATTATATTATTAAATCTAAAATAAATCACATTATTATTAAATTATTGAAAAACTCTTAAAAACAAGCTTTTATAAATTAATTATTGTTTATTGATACAAATTACTTAAAATTCAAAATTACAAATAATGATGCACGAGTACAAATTTCTAAAGCTCTATGTTTGAATTCATAACTAACTAATAAACATATTCAAAATAGGATAAACATCTTAATTTAAATATAAAGTATTTAAAATATATAAGATAATTATTGAATTCTAACAAAATTCTTAATATATCTCTCTAAATTAAACAAATTTATAAAAAAAACCATTATGACTCTCAAAACAATCCAAAATCGTACCGTAAATCGACAAAAAATAAAAGAAACATTAAAATCATGATTTATCTCGTTGCATTGCGCAGATACGCTTCTGGTAAGGTTTTAGTAATCTATAAAGTAATAAATATTGATTACTATTGAAAATCTATTATGTTAAGTATATTTGTAAAATCTTAAAGGAATGTGTAGTTCAAATGAATTGGTATTTAATCTAACAAAAATGTGCAAACAATGTCTTAATAGCTGAAGATGGTGTTAAAAGAAAATTTTGATCATGTTACACAATTTTAAAATATTTAAATGAAAAAATGAAGATATATTAAGATCGTTTATTGAACATATTATTATTTCAATAATTAGCTTAACATATTTTGTTACAATGTTGGTGATAAATATCTTTATAAATATAATAATAAACGTATTTAACGTAATTTTATAATCTAAATGTTTTTTATAAAAAAATGGCACTCAAATTTTAACATTCGACGGAAAGAGGCATCATTAGATTTTGATGCTACAAAATGAATATTTTATTTTAAGACCAAAATGTACGTCATCAATATTTTTATCAATGTTCTAAAAAACTCGTCTCACAGCCGTTATGCCGTGCCATGGCACCAAGGCTTGTGTTTCACGTCACGTTAAGCATGTGACACGTCATGGCCTAATTTACAATTTCGTAATGCAATATTTGATTTTTCTTTACGTTTTTAATGTCTTATTTGCATGTTTTTTAATATATACCATAATTTAATTTGCTTATTACTATTGATTAATTGAGTAAACACTACAAAACATATGTTTTTCTATATAATGAAATATATGAATTAGAAAAACGACGTCATAAGTCACGCCTTGAAAACGCCATGGCCTCGTCGTGGCTCCTAAGGCTTGAGGCTTGGCCTGGCTGCCACGCCACGCCACGCCTCACGCCATTTAAAACCTTGATTTTTATGCTACAAATATTTTGACAATCTTGAATGGAGAGTAACCCGACACCAAATTGTATGATGCTTGTTTTTGTTTTTGGCAGTGAAAAAGGGTTTTATCATGATTGTTATTTTTTTTAAAATTGATTCCAAGCATCTATTTCTTTAAGACAATTAAAAATACATTGCTTTGGAATAAAAGCACAATCAGATCACTTTTTGCAATGAGAAACGTACGAATATGGGATGGTACATTTATATGTTTGCATCTTTTATATATTGTTATATGTTTATTAAACTATTCTTAATAATCCATTGTACAATATATATAAGTAAAAGTTATGGAGGTTCATCTGCGATGACTCCAGACCATTCGTGGTCGTCCAGGAATTAGTCAATGCGCGTAAGCTGGCCCGAAAACTCATGGTTACAAAAAAAAAAAAAAAGTTATGAACTAATTATTTTTAATTTACTAAACAAGTATCTCTATAGTTAGGCAATGGATGTTGGGACGGCAACGGTTTCTAATTTACACGTGAAGGTTAACAACTCTTTTTAATTAAGCTTGAACGTTCATATGACTTAGCAACAATGTTATAATACATCATCTTAACGACTAGAACAACGATAATTGAGTTTATATGACGTTAGGAATGTCTAAGTTTTCTACTATAATATTTTATAGAACTAAACGGTTGTGTGGTCCTATGTGAAAGTGTTTCAATAAGTTTACATAACATCTTAACATGTTTTTTTTAGAACATTTTTGAAATATAGTGTCATATTAATTTTTTTATAAGAAATTATTTGAAAAAATATTTTATTGAAATGAGTGTCTTATACGTTAGCTAGTACGATACTTTTTATTTTAAAACCGACCTAACAGTCTTGTTAAGATACCTAAAGACTATATATACTTATTGTATAATGGACGTTTTATTGTTTGTTTTTATAAATTTATGTTCATTAAAACAGTTTACTAAAACACTCAGGGCCGTCCCAAGAGGAGGGCGGGTCGGGCATACGCCCAGGGCCCAACGTGAAATTGGGGCCCAATTTTTTTTAACTATATAATAGTAGTAAAAAATTAGTTAACAAAAGAGACAATTTTTTTAATATATAATAGGAGTCAAAGAATTTCGTATTATATAAGGGTCCAAACATGTATTAACTAATTATACTCGAAATGAAAAAAAAATATGTGAAAAGTTAATTGGTCGTTAATTTTACAGTATTGATAGGTTTTTTTATTTATATCTAGTACTAAAGTATAAAATTATTTACCTAGAAAACCTTGATATATTATTCATCATTTATCTCCCACTGACTATTTTTATTATTCAATCCATATGAATTATATATTTCTTTAAGAATATAGTAAATTTCTTGATATATTAACTAGGAGAACTCCTACTTTGTGTAAAAATTTACCAATTATATTAGACGATCCAACTTATATTTATACATTGTTTTTTCAAACATTATTGACTATTTATTACATAATAATCTTATATTGAGTGGATGAATCTTTAGTACTCTCGTATCTCAAAAACAATAATAATATCTCAAACTATAACCACCATGAGCTTTTGATTATAAGATTGATGATTCAAAAAATGATTGTTTTAACCCTAAAAGTTTAAAATGGTGATAGAAAAACATTAGGATGAGGTGAGATGGGAACACAACTGATTTATATTGATTTATATAGAGTTGTACTTAAAATAGTCGCACCGCAAATAATGTCAATCTATATATTAAATATATATCATAAGGATGTTTTTGACGTTGGAACAAATTAGGCTATGTTTGGCAAACTAGTTGATAAGCTAACTTCTTATCTAGTTTTTTTTTTTTTTGCCAAACAATGCGTTAATGATGCTATGGAAAAATGATATGGTAGATCATATTAATTTATAAATAATTATTGATTGATTTTGTGTCTAGGAATTCTCAGAAAAATGGTTTATATAAATTATTCGTATTTCTTGAATTCAATGTTATTTCTTATGATACAAAACGATATATTAAATAATTTTTTTCGTACTTATCGAGGGCCCTATTTTACATCTCGCTCAGGACTAAAAATTTGTCAGGATCGGGCCTTAAACACTTAAACATTTTTAACGTTCTACCAGCCCGATTTTGACCGGAGAGCATAAATAATATTTGAGCAATACAAAATCGAAGAGTGCTAGGAAATTAGGAATACATGTTATTTGACATATTACAAATATTCACGAACAAAAGCCTAAGAAAAAAGATAAGTAACACTATTAAATATAAAGTTGAAATAACAATTTTAGCATCCATGGAACCCTAGTAATATGTTTCTGAAATAACCCTCTTTTTTTACTTTTTGTTTTTATGATGTCATACATACATACATACATAGTAACATATTTGTCACCCACAAGTTGCTCTACTCTTGGGTGCCGACAGGGCCATACGTTCAGGATTATGAATAGTTATGCCTTTGTCCCTAGCACACTTTACTAGATTGATAGTCGTCTGCAACCGATTCTGTGGGGTACTACTTCTATTCAACTTTGTCGTTTTATATTGTTTTGGTCAAAATATTTCCTGCACTTGGTTTAATCTTTTCAGTAAAAGCCAATAATGCATGATTGTACACTATATCTAATTATTATTGTTTATAATAGTTTTTAGAAAGAAATCCTTCAAAATTAATGAAGTTTCAATTCAAAAAATAAGGGGGAGACTCAATAACCCACCTTGACCTAATTAAACATCCGTGATAGTAAGAAGAAATTTCAACATGCATGCCATGGCTGAGTCCCTGAGACAACTGTCAGCTTGACAGCCAAACGACCAGACCTCACTACCCCATGAGGCCACGAGAAATCCTAAAGATACAACTATGAGTGTAGGAGCAAAGCTAAAATACAAGTTACCGCAATATTATTATGTTGGACGGACTCCACATTGAGCCTACCACAAAGCCAAAGTTGCACCTGATGCACAACAAAATAAGCTATCAAAGCTAAACCAACTCAAGTTCAACATGTGGACCTAGCCCGAAAACGAGCATAATAGACAAGAGGCGGCCGACTCAAGTCCCGTAAAAGGCTGAATGAACATACACTCTTATGGTAAAAAAAACAGTTTTATCCAGAATGTGTTTAGTAACACTGATACCCAAACGCTTCCCAGCCAGAATGTTAGAACAGTCAACCGAACAGTTGAAATATACACCATCAAACCACCTATATATGGGGATAGATCCATAAGTAGTGACTGCAACAGGTGTTTTCATGTCGCTATGCGACTTGGGAAATACGTGTCTTTGGGGCTTTTAATCTCTTCAACATGATCATAGAGCTCGAAGAAACGCTCAACCATCACCAATGAATGATGTAAAAGAAACATATACACCATGAAAACTGTGTAAAATCAAAAGTCAAGACCTGACAAATGCCCACAAACCAATCCGCAAACTAATTCCGTTTTCTCGGAGTATACATCAAACATTGAGGAAAGAACCAAAGCATGCATCATAAGACACACCCCAAACAATAAAATATGTTGTGGCCTTAATGGGCCTATCGTTCATTGTCAATGATTAAGCGCCTTCTGCCTCTTCCTCGCCCTTCAACTTCGTGCAATTTTTAATCTAATTCTTGGGTTTTTGGCAATTATTACAAGAACACCCGCACATGGTTCTCATCAGACCATTTTCTCCATTAGCATGCAAGGAGGACTATTGCGGGTCCCACAAACCCGAGTCCATTCCTTAATTTTCATTAGCAAATTTCACTAAGGATACATGTTTTCATATGAGACAGTGTCAAGGTATCACGCACATCATGAGACCGTTGGCGAACCCTATAATAACTGACAGCAATACAATCATTGTCAATTCGTTTTCTTCGAGCTTTCATACATCCACAACCATCTATGATTGTCGAAAGTAGTCACTTGTGTTGGGTCTAACCAGATATTACAAACACAATGAAGAGAACAAAGAAATACATACACACAGTGTTTTTATTATATCATGCCACACCCCAATTCACTGATTACCTATATATATATATATATATATATATTGTTTGGTTCATTTGAGAAATGGTAAATATATGATAAATAGAGAAGTGATCTTAGCCATTCATATGGTCAAGATTGGATTTAATTGGTCAAAAGTTATGGCTTTGACTGGTCAAAGATTGCGGCTTTGACTGGTCAAAAATTACGGCTCTTCCAAAAATATAAGGGTATTTACGTAACTTTGACAAAATCACGCGTGTGTTCATATATATGAAGGCATGCAGTCATATATGAATCCATGCGTTCATATATGAATGTTCGTAATTTTAAATAAACACTGACTGCATGCCTTCATATATGACTGCATGCCTTCATATATGACTGCATGCCTTCATATATGACTGCATGCGTTCATATATGAATGCATGCACAAAAAAAGAGTGACATTCATATATGAACGCCTGTTTTTTGCATGCCTTCATATATGAATGCATGCGTTATATATGAATGTTCATAATTTTTACATAAACACTGACTGCATGCCTTCATATATGAATGCATGCAAAAAAAAGAGTGACATTCATATATGAACGCCTGTTTTTTGCATACCTTCATATATGAATGCATGCGTTCATATATGAATACGTACAAAAAAATAGTGACATTCTACTAACATTCATATATGAACGTCTACTAACATTCATATATGAACTTCTGTTTTTTGCATGCATTCATAGATGAACACACACGGCTAAAAAAAAAAGAAAAAAAAAGTGATATTCATATCTGAACGCATGCGTTCATATATGAATGCGTTTGGATAATTTACAAAAATACCCTTCGAATAATAAACAATGTGAGAAACACGGGAGTGGACCATGGGAGCAATTATCCCCTAATTCTCGGTCAAAGCCGCCGATCTTGACCGAATTAATGGTTTAAGATCACTTCTCTATTTCTCATATATTTAGTGTTTCTCAAATGAACCTTTCCCTATATATATATATATATATATATATATATATAGGGAAAGGTTCATTTGAGAAACACTAAATATATGAGAAATAGAGAAGTAATCTTAGTAATTCATCTGGTCAACATTTGCAGCTTTGTGTGGTCTATAGAAGTAGAGGGGTAATTTCGTAAAATAACGGGATGAGTTCATATATGAATCTGTATGAATCACAAAGATTCATATATGAATCTGTTAATTAGTTGAACTGATTCATATATAAATATTTGTGATTCACAAAGGTTCATATACGAATCTTTGTGATTCATAAAGATTCATATATGAATCACAAAGGTTCATATATGAATCTATTAGTTAGTTCAACTGATTCATATATGAATCACAAAGGTTCATATATGAATCAGTTAAAAGAGTTCAGTTGTGAATTGCACTGGTTCATATATGAACATATAGTTCATATGTGAATTATACATGTTCATATATGAACACAGCCCGTGTGTTTTGTAAAATTTACGAAATTGTCCTTCTAATTTTGGGATAGCCGCAACTTTTGACCACTCAAAGCCGCAAATTTTGACCGGTTAAAGCCGCAATATTTGACTAGTCAAATCCGATCATGACCATATGAATGGCTAGGATTACTTCTCTATTTCTCATATATTTACCATTTCTCAAATGAAACAAACACTATATATATATATATATATATATATATATATAACACAGAACCAAAGACACCCTTTATGAACCATTGGTACCCTTTCAAAGGCAACGATTCAAAAGAAAATGTAACTGTCATAAAATTAGCTAACCATAACTACCATTAAATGACATAAACTAATAGGTGTAACTTATATTTTAACACTTCCCCTTAAGCTAGACTACTTACGGTACTAGAGATAGCATCCATCTTCTGGAAGTTTTTAAACTTCAAGCATCATCCCTCATCAATTTCCTTGACTTTCTCATGGAGTGTATCATCCATAGGCATACATTCCTTCTTGTTTCCTTCAACAAGATCATCACATTCACCATCTTTGCACCATGCATCATCAACTAGAGTTTCAAGTTGCTCAATTGCCATGAACATTGTATCCCCTTTTTGAGTTTCATTTCCACAGATGAAATTGGCATCTTCACTCTCATCCTCTTTTCGTTTCTTGCAGTACTTCATAGTGTGTCCGTATTTGTGACAATAATAACATTGAGTTTCAGATAAAGATCTTACATGTTCTTTTCCTTTTGCTTTTTTAGAGGAAAGGAATGCTTGTTCAAAAGAAGCATCATCAAAATTTCTCATCCGAAGTTCATGGGACTTAAGTGTCCCCAACATATTTTCCAAAGAAAGTAATGCCAAATCCTTTGTTTTTCAATGGCAACCACAACATACTCGAATTTTCGAGTCAAATTTCTCAAAATCTTCTCTACAATTCTTTTATCTTCAATCCCCTCCCCGCTAATCCTCATTTGATTAGTGAGGGTAATCACACGATTATAAAAATCTTCAACGGACTTGGATTCTCTCATCCGAAATCCATCGAATTCACAACGTAAGGTTTGCAAACATACCATTTTAACTTTGTCCTCTCCACGGTAGGTCTTGTACAACATATCCCACGCATCCTTTGATGTAATAGACGTTGAGATCCTCTCGAAAATGGCTTCATCTACTGCTTGATAAATGAAAAATAACGATTTCCGATCTTTCTTCCGATCTTTTAATTCTCCGTTTTGTTGTGACGTTAAAGCGGTCGGATTCTTGGGTTCTTGTAACCCATCTTCAACCAAATTCCATAGATCTTGAGATTCGAAGAACACCTTCATTTGGATACTCCATTGGTGATCCTTTTGTTCCGGGAGGAATAGCCTCTCACTTTGTTGGGTCTAACCAGAAATTACCAACACAATGAAGAGAACAAAGAGATACATACACACAGTGTTTTTATTATATCATGCCACACCCCAATTCACTGATTATCTACACACACACACACACACATATATATATATATATACAAAACACAAAACCAAAGACACCCTTTATGAACCATTAGTACCCTTTCAAAGGCAACGATTCAAAAGAAAATGTAATTGTCATAAAATTAACTAACCGTAACTACTATTAAATGACATAAACTAATAGGTCTAGCTTATATTTTAACAACTTGTTGATTTGTAGTAGACCTATATTGCAACTTGAACATAAAGAATGTATCCATCAAAATCAATTGGTTGGACAAGGATTTCTTGTTATGAACTTCTAAAAACCTTTAGAAAGGGACCATGCTATTGATTTCAAATATCACATTATCTTCCATAGTTATTTGAGGTCTCGATTTGGCCTAAATTTCATCTTCATAAATTCTCGTATTGTAGGACCGAGTTCTAAATCCTCAAGGTCATAGAGAACCGTATAACAATAGTTGACTTCTAAAATCACTTTCACCTTTCATTGCCACTTCTCAAAAATCGTGGTCTCCATTACACGCTATAATGGTTAGGAATGAGACATAAACATCAATGAAGCCTATGATATACGGAGGTCTAATTGTTAATGTCCTATCATCCAAAACCCCTTAAATATATTTTTTCGCACGCCTCGAGCATTTTATTGGACATTGGCATCGCAAAAAGAAATACTACTCAATCTACAAATGAATAGCCACAAATGCACCTAGGGAAATATATACAAAATTAACTTTGATACCACAAAATCGAAAGACAAATTACCGGAGAGTATTTGAATGCTATTGAAAATCGTGAGTTCCAAATGATGTATATCGTATATATATATATACATATACATATATACTAGCTCCTTTCGAAAAAGGAGGAAAATAACAGAAATGGTTGTTTTGGTAAGTTACTAGCAGTTCCAGATGGTTATAACCGTATTTTGATAAGAGCATCAGACATTGGACGTGCAAGTCCAGAGAGGGCTCTGGTCATACATGACCAGAGAATTGAGGTAGACATCCCAGTAGTGCAACTATAGGTAGCTAACAAATGTGTAGGCCATGACACCAGCATGACGAACCATAGATAGGGTCCATGACCAACCTCTCTCCTCTAAGTTTTTCAGAACCTCACTCTGAAAACACACCACTTGATCGAAGCCCAAAACTGATCAGAACCGGAGTATTTCTTCATTCTGATCATGTGTTTTCCACTGCATTTTCGGTCTAAGTATTTCTTCAACGAGAGGGACCACTACCAGGAGTGCTGCCGCTTGACTCCACAAGGGGCGCGAGGTGTGCCCCCTTGACCCCTGCCATTTCGTCGTGTCCGGGATCAAACTCGTAAATATACAAGTGTACACTCCGCACCACCTAACTTGTATTAGATCACAGTCCGAAAAACCCCATTGGCACTCGTGTTAATTCCAGTTACACTTAGATGCCAGGTGACACTAAAATCACCAATATCAAGCATCAGTAATTAAATTAAAATGAATGTGAATCCCAAAGGCAAACCACAACGATACTGCCCGTAGACTTTTAACAGCCAAATTCTTGTGCATCAATTTCATTTAGTAGGGCTTTTAGTATACAGTATTGAAAATGCAACACAATGATTTAAGTCTTACTTTTTGGTACTTTTGGTTTTATATTTATATTTATTTGTGTTTTGGTTTACGGTTAAGGCTTTCTTCTATTCCATATAAAGATAGATCAAGACCAAAGAGATAGGAAGAATGTAAAATAGTTAGAAAAATACTCATGTTAGGTCGGGTTTTCTTTTGTTTAAAATCATGAAAGAAGACCAACGAGATAAAGCACAAGTAAGAATTTGAGACAATAAAAACACTCATAAAATTTAGTTAAACACCAACAACAATTTTAATTTGTTTCTTATCCAACTTTTGAAGCCGTTATGTTTCTCCATCTTGCATCAAGACATGATTCTTAACTCAAGTCACTCTTTATTAATGTGTTGCCATAATCTTATAGTTGTTTTCTAATATATATACGAATAGCATGTTGCGTACATTGTTATACTTGGTAGAGGTAATTGGTTAACTGATATGATACATAAACGACGAACAACCTGGTCTTCAACCTATATCATTTCATCTGGTTAAGAGGTTATAAAGATAGGTCATGATGTTTCCCTTATACAAGTTTGGCATATTTCATGCTTACTGTATGTTTCAGATTTCTGATTGACGCTTGGGATTACCAACCATTTAAATTTGTCATACGATGTATTCTAAGACACAAGGTCCTCCAAAAATGTATTAGAAGAATAAGGTTATGGTTGTAGCTCTTTAAGTTGGAAATACTTGGGGCTATCTTAGCTTTGTGCGTGCAAATGTAGAAAGTAACAAGGTTAAATTATATAATTGTCATTATTACCTGTTGTCTCTATTCTCCCTTGCATTCATACTTGATATTGCTTCTATTTTTCCATCATGTGGGTCTTTCAATTACTCCTTCCCTATAGGAATGAATGCAATGTTTTATACAACATGTTTTCGATATTTTGGAAATAATAAAAAATGACCCTAGATCGAGACATATGATTACAAATAGGAAACAAATGTAAATTTTGATTGATTGATATATTATTGAGTCGGGTAATTCACATTTACTTTAGATAATCCAAAAAACAAATTGTTGGGTTTATTAGAGCTAGGATGGATGAAGTGCATGATGGAGCTATCAGAATGTATATCTATTATATGTTTCTTACAGGTTTCATAAGTCTAAAGTACTTTTTTTTTGAACGACAAGTTAACACACACACGTTCCCGGGGTATCCGGGCTCCCACTTAAGGGTGCCACCCGACTAATCCCGTCGATCACGACCTAGCCCAATTAAGGGTACCACTATGTGGCAGACCCATGATCATGGATGTCACAGGATGCTCACCACGGGGTTCGAACCTGGGTAGTCAGGGATACCATCCACTGACCTCCCCAGGATGTTACCTTACCACTGGGCTACAACATGAACGACCATAAGTCTAAAGTACTATTAACGTCCATGCTATCAAGAAAAAATAAAATCTTCTTCACCAAAGAACCTGTAAGGTGGTAATTATATACAAGATGCAGGCTAGATTTTACATCATTGTGGGATGAATTCTATATGTTATTGTAATTGTTTTAATTTTTTTTCATGCAACAGGCCATATAGGGAAAGATTCTGCAACAGAAAAGCACGAAGTTTGCAATTCAACTTTGATTTATATTTGTGTACTACTATATGTCGCTTCAATAGACAATTGGAATCAAATTTTATTTGTTCAATAAGTGTAAACCTTAAGACTGATCCATATTATATATGTGTGTAATTTCAGTAATTTGTAAGGTCTTCGATGATATAATTGTTTGAGATTTAATTCGTATGTTCTAAATTTCTAACTTATGTAGTGTACACTATCTTTTGGCTTCAATTCTCTTTCAACTCAGTTGCAACACCTTGACAAAATCTTGTTCCAAACCCTTTTAGAAGATTCATGATGGAGAAATGAGACGATGAATGGATTCGGCCTCGTGACCACACATTGCATCAAATGATATTGTTTGTATATGCCAAAAATCGCCTAGTTAACATTTCTTGGTTAAGATGCTAATGATGAGAAGGTGGATGTGTGTGTGTGACGTTATCTTCAATGATAAATAGAAAAAATGTAGGAACATGGAATTTGGTTACGCAAAAAAACCCAGATGAGGGTAAAAAACCGCAGTTGGCTATGAGTCCACCGATCCCCTATACGAGACATCAATTTTACACTTGTGTAGTTACAATACAAATTACAAGAAGAGGTTACAAGATATGGTGGATGACAAGATCAAGTGACATAACATGTTGGCATCTAAGTGACATGACCCCAATAACGAGACCCCAGTGACATGACCGCAGTGGGAAGCATAAAGGTATCGAGTTTTTGTTGTTGTGTCGTTGGCATTGTTGGTCCTCCTCAATGATTTGATGAATGACTCCCGCAGGCACTTAGTATTTTTTGTTGTAAATTATTGTTGTTAGTATATTCAGCAATTGTGTATGCTTAGAGCTCACTAATGTTCTCTTAGTGATTAACTTATCACTCACTAAATGTATACCTAGTGATGATAATAGTCTCTTTCTCAGTTATTCCTCACAATCAATCAACGAAATTTTAAGTTATGTCGAAGATGTTGTTAGTTATGCCCAAAAGCATGATTTTGTTTGGACATTGTGTCGTGATATTAATTAATGAAAGATATTGCCCAATTATCATGTCTATGGAATATTCTGTGTTATATCTAAAAATAATAACATCCTTAGAATAATGTATTCTGAAATGTCCCTAGTCAAGTATTAATTTGAGTCTAGGTTAAATTAATACGCTACCACTAGTATATGCAGGGATTTGTATAGAGATACAAAATTCATACATTGGTACAAGATGGGATATTGTGTACTGGACGTGACTCGCTATAAGAACATTTCATTGGATGTTGTGATTTACATATTCGAGTTCCGAAATAGAAATTAAGAGTAGAAGATCAAGAACACTCCAAATCTCATATGTATTTCTAGAGATGGAAATATTACAACGAGAGCACTTTACAATTATGAACAAATGGTTCTTGATGCCTAATGCTTACAACACCAAGTTTATTTATACCATAAGGTATTTTCACAATAAACCCTCTAATCTTGAATACAACAAAATAGACCATAACAATCTTCCCTTATTCAAGATTACAACAATTAAAGTCCAACAATCTCCCCGAAACAAACTCCCCTTATGGATTCAAGATTTAAAAAAATTATCTTCTTCAACAATCTTCCATTTTGAATTCAGATCTTCTGGTCTTTTGCAACAATCTCCCTATTTATTAGCAACAATCTTCCTATTTATTAGCAACAATCTTCCCATATTGAGTTGAACAAACCGTCTTGAAAATGAACATTGAAATTTGCATAACTTTCACCGCTTTAACTCTTGTTTAAACTCAATTATTGTATCAAAATCTTCAAAAACATCTGAACAATTTCTTTTTGACCACATGTACATCACTAGCTTTCTCTGTCTTTTTATCTCCCTTCTCTTTCTTCTTATTATTAGCATCTTAGCAATTTGTAACTCAATGTCAAGTCATGACCTAGTCTTGATTCTGAAACAAGAAATCTTGTAGATTAAATAAATCTTGTAGATTCCGATCTTTACTGCTATGAAATTCAACACTTTCATTCAAAACAAACGACAAATCTTTGCTTCTTCTTCATATATTATAACTGTTATATCTTCTACCTTTTGGTATTGAGTTAATTTGCTAACTTCTCCCTTATCTTGAAATGAACTGTGCTAACTTCTTAGATAAGATCTTTGCTTCATCTCCGCCTTTTGGTGATTATGAGCATCATGATCATCAAAAATTCTCAATTTCTGATCAACAAACCCTTTTGAAAATCAGTGAACTTATCAAATAATCTCCTTCTTTGTTTCGAATAAAGATGTTTCCGAATATTTTCAAATTCAGAACAAGTGAAATGATTCAGGTAACAATTATTCTGAGAAGAATTGGTCTGTGAGTAGTACAAAACCACTTAGTACAACAAATGTACTTTGGAAAGGAGCTTTGGTGATGTTCACTCCTCGAGGGTTTTCATTCAATCTTTGAGAATACATGGAATCTCTATGAATGTTAAGACAGGAAAACTTGTTCTCTGTGTTTGTGCATGTGTTTGAAAGAATTGAAGCACTTTATGCTAAATATAATGCTCAAAATGTGTAATATGTTAGGGCTCAACAAGTTTTCCATAGACTCAATGTGCATGATTGAAGTGTGAATGTGGTGCATCCTTCCTTCTTTTTCCATATCTAAACCTTCCAAATGAAGACTATATAGATCATATGCTGCTTTCCCATGAAAAGATGAAACATCTTGTAATACCCCTAAAAATAGAGGTAAATTTAAACCTAAAAGTGACGTAACGTAAACATCCTGTATAAAGGAAATCGCCCAAAATGGGGAAAATGTAATAGTGTTTACAATTCTATAAATGGATATTACAAATGACAATTCACTAATCTAAACTATTTACGTCTAGATTAAAACAATTGTCAACACAATTTGTAACATCCTAAAATTTGAAGTGAATTTAAAATTCGAAAATTCGGCAATATAACATCTATAATTTAGAGCAAGTACTCTATCAATCCAACATAATACTGATGTGACATACTAAACCATGTGTGTCATCGCAATACGGTGAATAAAGTATAACATTTACAACCCAAATCAAATGAAGAATATAATTCAACAACCTAATAATCTAACTTGGTCAAGAAAGATTATGGTTGGGTGTTGCTATTCTTCCAAAATCCAATGTTATGGTCTCTAATTCTTCAAAAAGACCGTTGTCGACCCCCAAGGTCGTCCTCTAAATCCCGGCGAGCCCCACTGCTAGAAATACCTGTCATACATGACAACTAAATAACAAGCGTTAGCCTAAAGCCTAGTGAGATCAATTCAATTGAATTAGAAGTAATCAACCCATTTGAAGTCGTATGGAGGACATAGTAGTGAGCTAAATCAAAACAACCAAATAAACCATTAACGATTATAACATGGTACGAATAAACACCAATAATATAGTGAGCTCAACTCCTCTAAGTCTATTGCTCGAAAACATCAAGTCAACCCCTCTAGGTCTATTCTTGAGAGTTCCAAAACGGGAACTCAGTTCCAAAGTGGGAACTCATCATGCATAATGGAATTACACCTTACTGCCCATTAGACGCTGCCCGACCATATAGGTCTACACATTATTTATCATGGAGACCCAATGCCTATTTCGTGCCAAAGTGGTGAACTCAATGTCCAAAATGGGACATTAGAACACCGTGCCTATGGATCCATTGCACTAAGACCACATACAAAGTACTTTAACACATTTATTATTGATCGTATACATAAGTGTTAAAACCAAATCACATATATAAGATTACCAAACATGAAGTCTTGGCCCCCAACATTAGGGAGACTTTATCAATACAACCCATCAACAATAATACCATGAATCCCATTTCAAGTGTCAAGATTATCATTAACTACCCCAAAATGGAATTTTACCGAAACCCTAATTATACTTGGATTTTCCAAAATACATATATAGTGGAATAATGATAATGGAAGATGTAGAAACTATAGTCCTCCTTGTTAGGACTGAAAGTCCTGAGTGTTGAAAGTGGAATAAAGTATTTATAAGGGTGCATAATGTAATTCTTTAATTGTTGATTAATTAGATGGGCCAAGCCCATAAGCCCAATTGCTTGTAAAGCCTAAGTATATAAAGACTTATTTAGTTCATAATTAGGTTAGAAATTCATTATTCAGTTTTCTAGTCATTAGGTTTACATACCCTTATCAGAAATTCTCTCTGTAAACCTTAACCCTTTGAAGTATTATCAATCATATGACTAGTTGCTGTGGCCTATAATCTGTTCTTCATTATTCATAATTACTTGTGATTGCACTGCACTGGGATCTACAATTGGTATCAGAGCAGATAGGAAAAAAGGTTTGATCCAGTAAAAAGGTTTGTCTAAACATCCCTAATCGAGTATCTGTTTAATCTGCTTGATTCGTTTACTGTTCATCTGGTTTATTCGATCGAATTTTTTCTGGAAAATTAATATCTATCGATCGAATCTGGAAAGTTCATATTTTTGCAAAACATCGGTCTAGGTGAGTTTTCTGTGTTATCTATCGCATCCGGTCGAATTTTTTGTTTGTTTTTCTTTGTTTCAGTCGATCGAAGGATCAAAGTTTCTGGGTTGGGTTTCCTTCGAATCCCAGAATTTCAACGTGTTCTTCGGTCGATTCATCGTGTTTATCGGTCGTATTTGTTATCGATCTTATCTGTTATATGTGATTATCGATTTTATAGTTTTGACCGATAGTCATTCGACCTGAGCCCTTCGACCGGATAAGGTATTCCCCGGTCTTACCCTTCGACCGGATACTTGTATCCCGTTCTTTCACCTTCGACCGGATACGTGTATCCCCGGTCGTATCATTCGACCGGATAAGTTATCCCCGGTTCTGTCATTCGACCGGATACCTGCTTCCTCCGGACTTACCTTCGACCGGGTTCTTGCTACTCCGGTCTTACCTTCGACCGGGTGTTTAAAAAAAAAAAGTATAAAAGGTCAAAAAAAATTTGTCTCACGATCTTTTTGCAGTGTATTTATTTTAGCCCCCGTACTTCAAGGATTCAGCGTGTCGTTTGTGACCCTAAACTTTCAAGTTTCACATTTTGTCACTTTTGGTCCCTACACTTTCAAGTTTCATCTCTCTTCAAAGCCGGAGCGAATACATAATATTCAAACGATCAAAATGGTGTACATACCAAGGCTGCGGTCCAAAAAAGAATATAAAGAGTAGAAAGCTGATTTTTTGTCTTTTGTAGATGAAAATGAAGTGGGCCCCTATATCAAATTATCATTGACTGAAGGAGAGAACCAATACCAAATTCCGCCAGAAGCTTCTCCTGTGGAAAAGGAACAAAGAGAGAGGGCCAATAATAATGCTCGAAATTATATGAAAAGTAGTATCTGTAATGAATTTATTAGTGACATTTTTAGTGAAATTATTAGTCAAATAAATACTAACAACATGACAGGAAAAGAGTTGTGGGATTGTGCTGAATGGTTGGTGTTAGGGACAAACGGTTTATTAACAGGAAGAGAATTGGAAGCTGAGAACTCTGAGCTAAAAGGAAAGATCTCTATTTTGGAAGCTAAAACTCAGCAAATAGTCTCTGTTGAAAGTTCTGAGGAAAAGATTTCTGAACTGAAAGATGCAAATGCAGATCTTCAAAAGCGTTTATCTGATTTGGAGCAACTGCTTGCTAAACACAAATCTGATTTTGAGACTAAAGAGAAATCTTTCGCAAAGAAGTTCTCAGAATTCTCGAGAAAATGTGTTGAGGAGAAGAAAGAAGTTGAGCTGAAATGCATAAAACTTTCTCAGCAAGTTTCTGAGTTTCAGAAAGTAATCATTCTAGAAAGAGAGAAGTTTGCTAAAGAGAAGAAGGCCATTGAACAAAAGAATGTTGGTGTCTTCAAAGAAATATCTGGCCAAAGAAACAATGCTGAGAAGGGATTTGAAGAAGAAAGAAGCTTGTTTGAGACTGAGATCAAAAAGCTTACTGCCAAGTTATCTGAACTATCTGAGAAGGCACTAAAAGAGCAGAAAACGAAGTATGAGTTCACGAAGAAGATTGACCTGCTTGTCTAAGAAAGAGAAAACTTCGCTTCAACGATTAAAGTGCTTGAAAAGTCTGTATCAAGTTCAAATCAGAAACCTGTCTCTTCACAAAGGTCAGCTAAATCTTTTGATCAGATTCGTAAGACTAACCTTTTCTATGATAGAAATATAGATGGTTCAGGTACACGTCCTAGAAGAAGGAGATACGAAGATGAGGAACTGGTCTGGAAGAAGAAACCAGTTGAAGATGAGCTGAAAGAATTAGAATCGTGTGTACATGAGTTTAATGCAAAGAAGAACAATGCGAGTAAAGGTAAACCTGATCACATCTACTCAAGAGATCAATTACTCAAGTTGTCAGGTAAGAAATACCACTATTCTTATTGTCATACACATGATCTCATTCACAAAACCATTGATCATTTCTAGTATGGTTCTTATTCTATATCCCCTACAAGAACTGCAACTAACATTCGAGGACCCAAATACCAGTGGGTACCAAAACCGAAAACTGATTCTGTGTTGCAGGCACCTACTGTCAAGGGGGAGTAGAAGAACAATGGCTTCTAAGTAAATCAGCTTAGAACCCGGACTTCAATGAAGTTTGGCTTCTGATTACATGACAGATCAGGACCCGTTCTTCAACGTTTAGACCTGGATATTTTGCAAATATCCAGGGGGAGCTTAATAGATCTATATCATTCTATCATGATTTGAAAGGGAGCTTAAAAGGTAAATATCTTCTAATCCTAGATCTCTGATTGTTTGAAAGAAGAACAACTTTCAAGCATGAAAAACAGTTTCTGAAATGTTCAAACCACTTCTGATTCTCAAAAGGTTTCATGAATCTAGAAGTGTGAATTTAAATGTTTTTCAATTCTTGAGCTTTAATGTTTAACTGACTGTGTGTTTTTAAAGATCAGTACTTGCGTATTATCTTATCCTTATACTGTAACGTATTCACACACACATGTTCAGTACTTCATTTGTATTTGTTATTACCATGTCTCATAGCGAAACAATTTTTTCGATGGTAATACCCCCGCTTGAAATTGAATGTTGTTGAGCATCTATCATTATTTCTAAATTTGTGCTTTCATTGCTAAATTGTTTATATTTGTTCATATAAACAAAATATCCAATTCTTTGATACCCTATCCATTTTATGTGATCTGATTGATACACTGTCAGATTCTCAAAACAATGCTCTTGATTTCATTTCATTCATTCAATATATCTGTTTTGAGAAATCTTCAAATTTCAATTGCTCAAATCTTATGAGCATACATTTTGACAGTGTTATCATATATTCTGTGCTTAAATGTTCAAGTTAAACTGTTGAGTAACTATTTTTTAGGACTTACATGGGATTTGTGTGAGAACTTAAACAGTACTTCCATGGATTCACGTTAACCAGTGTTTCCTACCCCGGAAGTTATCCTAGAGTGATTTGAGGGGTCAGGGGTCATAAATCAAAGAGTGGGGGAGATAACTCATCGGGTTGAGTTTTTCTCATTGTGTGGAGCGGTAAAATGGAAAATGAGAGTTTGGTTAGAAGTGAGCATAATGGTAAAAAGAAAGAGGGTGTGAGAACAGAGTTAAAAGAATATCAAAACTCTGCACCAACCACTTTCTGAGCCGGACAACCACATATTCTGATTGGTTCACACTCTTTGGTGACCATCATTGAAACAGGCAGTGAGCCCATGCCAACTCTTGCTATAACCCCACCAACCACTCGTTTCTTTCTTAACAAAGAAATGTTTCATTTTCTTTGGGGACGCAACATATCTGCTATCTAGTCTTCAATCGGAAGATTTAGATATTGAAAAAGGAGGAAAATTGCCCCACGTTCGCACATCTTTCATACACATTGAGTCCGTGTAAGAGCTGTTACTGTCTCAACAGTTTACACACTTTTGAGCCTGATTAAGCTAAGTAGCTTCAATCATTTCTACACTTGCACGAGCACACAAGAAATGAGTTTTCTTGTCATAACATTCATAGAAAATTCCTTTGTGGTTTTTCGATGATTGAATGGAAGCCCTGGGGGAGTGATCATCACAAAAGCTCCTTTCCAAAGTACATCCGTTGTACAAAGTGGCTCTGTGCTACTTACAGGCATACTAACTGTTTCATCTGTTGAATCAGGATTACATTGTTCATTATGTCTGAATTTGAAAAGATTCGGACATATACATTTCATGAATTGACGCATAATCAGATCAACGAAAGGAGAAATGTTTTCATAGAGGGGAGATCAAAGAAAGTGCTGAAATTGAAGAGTTTTGAAGATCATGATGCTCACAATCATCAAAAAAGGGGGAGAAATGTTTACAATGTTCAATTTCAAAGTGTTAAAGAAAGAAAGTCAGTTCTGAAGACAGTCTAGAGATCAAGGAGATGAATATATGATTTTAATGCTAAATTTGGTTGTCTGAAGACAGTGAAAATTTCAAAGATTGAAGATTTCAAAGTCTATTCAACTCGCAGTTCAAAGACAGATTATGTGTTTTAAACTGAAGAAGCACCGTGGAATGTCAAGTAACTCTCACATTATCTTTCTTGTGTGCTGATCCGATGTGATTGAGTTTGTACAGTTAAAAGCTGCTTGATAGTGCGTTCAGTCGAGGCTACTGTACATTGAATCTGGTTACAAAGTTGATACTTTGAAGATCAAGAGCTTTATTCAAGGGGGAGCGTGGAAAGACATGAAGTCAAGTAACATCAGAGTTCTTCAAAGATTCAAGAGGGAAAGAAGATCAATGTTTGAAGATTTCAAGAAGATAAATGCTTTATTCAACTTTAGGGGGAGATTGTTAGGACTGAAAGTCCTAAGTGTTGAAAGTGGAATAAAGTATTTATAAGGGTGCATAATGTAGTTCTTTAATTGTTGATTAATTAGATGGGCCCAAGCCCATAAGCCCAATTGCTTGTAAAGCCTAAGTATATAAAGACTTATTTAGTTCATAATTAGGTTAGAAATTCATTATTCAGTTTTCTAGCCATTAGGTTTACATACCCTTATCAGAAATTCTCTCTGTAAACCTTAACCCTTTGAAGTATTATCAATCATATGACTAGTTGTTGTGGCCTATAATCTGTTCTTCATTATTCATAATTACTTGTGATTGCACTGCACTGGGATCTACACTCCTTGATTCAATGACCATATGACTCCCTAAACCATTTCATTCATGTTTAAAGCCCCAAAATCTCCCAAATTAGGTTTTTGGTCAAGAGTTCATCAAATCCAAAATACCTTTTTAGTTAGGAATGTATTATGACATAATGCTAGATATATAACATGTAGGAAAGTTAAAGCATGTAAATACACTCACCTTGCAAGATTTGTACACAAACCCTAGATGATGAGAACTTAAGAGGAGAAGGTAGGTGAGTTGAATGTTCAACCTCTAGGAGTGTAACCCAGATTTACTAGCATATAATCACACAATCATTTATAACACAATCTTTATTAGATCAATCACATGAATTACACTTAATCACAGATCTAACTTCTAGTCATAGATATCACGTGTGTTTACATTGTGTGCGAGTTCTTACCATTATCTCTGAATTCGTATCTAATGAGGGTGTTCTTACAAGATTACAAAGGACAAAACATATTTATACTAAGTCAACATTGTTGACTTTACAACTCAAAACCCTTAACAATCAAACTATTACAACATTGACCCTCTATTTAATTTTGAATACAATTCTAATCTAACAATCTCCCCCTTTGGATTCAAGATTAAATTTTTTTTTTACAATTATCTTCAGGTCTTCATTTCTTCACAAAAAAAAATCTTTATCAGCTTTAAATCTTGACAACTTTGATATCTTCAACAAACTTTGCATCTTTAAAAATTTGTCACATTGATCAATCAACAATCTCCCTCTTTGTCTTCAACAAAATCACATATTCTTCAGAAAACATTTCTTCAAACTCAGACTTTGAAATCACTTGATTCAAACAACCATTTATCTGATATGAATTTCTCCCCCTTTTATTCCAAAATAATCATATTTAAAATCTCGAACTTTGCTTTTTCTTTCTTTTCAGCTTTGTCAAACAACTTATAATTGTCTTGAACTTTGAACAACGGAAACTTTGTATATGACTTTTAAATTCTCTTAAATTCTCCCCTTATTGATAATATCAACTCTGATCTGACTTTGAAAACTTGATATATCTCCCCCTTTTTGATGAATTATGAGAATTAGAATCATCAAAACTCTTTCAATGTCAGCTCAGTCTTTAAATGATCTTCCCAAATCATCTGATAAGCACAGTCTTCATGATTAACAATCTCTACCTTGTGGTGAAATATGAACAATCTCTCCCTTTGACAATAAATGATAAATCTTCCTCAAAGAGTAATAGAAAAGAGTCTTTTGTCTGATCTGAATGAGCCATCAATTCAAGAATGTATTTATCTGAATCTTTTCAAATTCAGACAAATTAAGAGTTGTAACCCTGAATCAACAAACGAAACAGTTAGGAATGCCTGTCAGTAACACAAAGTTACTGTGTACAACGAATGCATAATTTAAGGAGCTTGAAGTGATGTTCACTCCCCAGGACTTCTATTCAATCATTGAAAAACACAAGGTATTTTCTATGAATCTTCTGACAGAAAAACACATTTTCTGTGTGCTCGTGCTTGTGTTATGAAAGAATTAGCACAATGATTGTTGTTTAGGCTCAAAATTATGTAAACCAATGAGATAATAAAGGTTATACAAAGACTCAATGTGCATGAGAAAGGGTCGAAGGTGGGGCAACTACCCTTCTTTTTAAATATCAGTATCTTCCGAATGAAGAACCAGTAGATTATGTGTTGCTTCCCTAGAAAATGTGAAACATTCTCTTTTTGAGAAAAGAATGAGTAGCCGGTGAGGTTGTATGCAAGAGTTGGCTTGGGCTCACTGCCTGTTTCAATGTCGTTCACGAAGAAATGTGAAACAATAGAAATGTGGCTGCCCGACTCAGAAAGATTTGGTGCAGAGGTTAATATTTTTTTACTCTGATCTCTCTCCCTCTTTCTTTTAATCATTAAAACTCACTTCTAACCAATATCTCTTTTCTATTTTACCTCTTCACACACCAACACTCAATTCTTTTGACCTCTCTCCCCTCAATCACTCAGGGAATACTTCCTAGGTAGGAAACACTGGTAATCGTGAATCCATGGAAGTTCTGTTTAAGCTCTCACACTGAATCTCATGTATTTGTCCTAAAAGAATGTGTTGCTCAATGATTTTCTTGACATTAAAGCACAAGAAATCATTTGTCAGTATATGTATGTTCGTAAAAAATCAGAATGAAATTTGAGCATTTTAAGCATTTAAGATTTCTCAAAACCTTGTATGAATGAATAACCATGAAAGAATAGAAATGTTTTGAGAATCTGACAATGATTTAAATTAGATCAAAAATTCATGAAGAAAAATAATAAGGGATATCAAAGACGAATGTTGTTTATATGACCAATATATAAACATTTTAACAATGATAGCACATTTCAGTATAGAAATGACGTCTGGTTCAAACAACATACGAAAGAAAAATACAGAAAATACAGAAGTATTATTCTTTAAGAACACACGGTCAGATAAGCATCAAAGTATCCAAAGAAAAATCATTTAAAGTCGCACTTCTCAATTCATGAAAACACTATAAGAATAGGAAGTGGTTTGAACATTTAAAAACCATTTTTCACAAGTGAAAGTTGTTCATCTTTCAACAAGTGATAAAGATTAAGATAAAGAAAATATACCTGTAAGCTCCCTTTAAAATGAATATTCTCATTTAAGCACACTTAGACAAAAAATTCAGATATTCTCCCCCTTAATATCTGTAAAAAGTCAAGTTAACAGAAAAATATAATAATGAAAGTACAACTAGCTATTATCTCCTCCCCCTAAAAAATATAGCAGTGTAATTCAATAACTCTGGCTCAAGTTTAAAAACTCCTTTAAAAATGTTATCTACTAAGCATCCTTTAGAAGAAAAACTTTTGAGTACGGTTCTAAACTAAGGTATTCAGAAACTATGATTACTATTCTCCGGTGAGAATAGTAATTGACAGATTTACCAATTAAGAACGGGTCCTGATCTGATGTAATCAGAAACCATAGTTCTGAAACATTGAGGAACAGGTCTTGAACTGTTTTATCCAAAAACAATAGTTACGTATTCTCGAGTGAGAATAGTAACTTTTCTAAAAAATTTAGATATACTCCCCCTTAAAAATCAGAAAATATATCAATAGAAGATATAAAACATATAAGCTCCCCTTTAACATATGCAAAATACTTAATCATGAAATCGAGTTCTGAATTACTAGGATTGAAGTAAGTTCAGAAATCAAATTCTTTGACAGTCCGAGTCCTAGACTGTTTTGTCTAGAAGTCAATGTTCTTTGAAGAACGAGTTCTGAACTGTTGTATTCAGAAGTCTTAGTTATTTATCCCCCTTAGTATTTATTTGCCTGCGAAACAGGTTTAGCTTTTGGTATCCACTGGTATTTGGATTCTGAATTATTAGGTGCAGTTCTAGTAGAAGAGATAAAGTAAGAACCATACCAGCTATTTTCATAATTTTTGTTAACAAAATCATTTGAACCACAGTAGGAACAACTAATTTTCTTTTGTGCTAACCTGATCAGTTGATTTATAGTGTAAACCAGATCAAGTTTGCCAAAAGTTTTACCTTTAGAATTACTTTTCCTTTTAGCATTGGATACATGTTCAAATGATTTATCTTCTTTCTTCTTCTCCTCCGAAGATCCTTTAATTCTCCAAAACTAATTCTCTTTATCGTTCTCATCTTTCTTTCTCCAGGTCATTTTCTGCTGAGTTTTATTCCTTTTGATGTGACCTGAACCATCAACATTTTTGTCATAGAAAAGGTTAGAAGGACGAATCTGATCATTTGATTTAGAAGTATGACGGTCAATTGAATCAAATAAAGGATTAATAGAAACATGTGTGAAAATTGAACTTGCAGCTAATTTGAATGACCATTCAGATGCAACTAGATCATCTCTTGGTGATTGAGCTATTGATTCAGGCGTCTTATGCTCAGTCAGCTTCACCTTGAACATTTTCTCCTCAAGTTATTTTATCTTCGTAAACAGACAGTTTCTTTCCTTTGACAGTATGTCAAACTTCTTATGCAACTCAGATTTTGCATTCTTCTCCTTATGAATGTTTGTTGACAGCTCAGATAGCTTTTCATTCAGCTCCTTTATCTCAACTTCAAATGCTTTCTTTTCTTCTCCAAAATCTTTCTTTACACACTTTTGCTCAACTATCTTTTTCTCATTATCAAACTTATCTTTCTCCATTATGATTACTTTCTCAAAGTTTGGAACTTGTTGAGAAAGCTTTATGCATTTCAGCTCTACTGATTTCTTTTCTTCAAAAGCTTTTATGGAGAATTCTGAAAACTTTTGAGCATAAGCTTTTCTTTCTTTCTCAAATTCCTTTCTTTCTTTCTTCTCCTCCATTTGAGCTTCTAATTCAGAAATTTTCTTCTTCAACTAAGCATTATCTCTTTCAATTTCCTTTCTCTTCTTCTTAGTCTTCTTCATCTCATCTTGTACTTTAGTGTTGTCTCTGTCTTGGGTTGTTGTAACACCCCGAATTTCGAAAAGCACCATTTCAAGTTAATACAGAAATCAGTAGCCTTAAAGGGGAAAAATAAGATTTTTGATTTTGGACTTGAATCCTAGATTTTATAGTCTTAATGGATAAAGGATTCAATTACGAGTCCAACGATTCTTTTCGGAGCAAAAACGTAGCTATAACGAAGAAGTTACGGCCAAAACAGTGAACGAGAAGAAAACCAGGGGAAGCGGACGACTTATTCCGCGACTTAGGGTCGCGAGATAAGTCGCGAAACCCCCTGGTCGAGCTAAAAACCGATTTTCAGCCACCAAACTTCATTTCCTCATAACTTTTGATCCACAACTCCGATTTGGGTGATTCAATTTGCCATGGTTTCGTTTTTGAGAGATCTTCAAGGATCTAGCAAGATATTGAAAGTCTATTGGAGTATACAAGAGTATTTTATGGTGGTAAGATCCTCATCTTTCCCACTTCATCTTCTTCACCAAAGTTTTCAAGGGTTTCACCCACCCTTTGTTCTCCCATTCGTAGATTGGAGGTTTGTAACCATTTTGGTGAACTAGAGGTGTTGTTGGTGGTGGATTCATGTAACACCCGTAAATTCCTGTCTGTGAAAGCTAGTCCTTTGAGAAATCCTTGATTCTGATCATAGAATTTCATCCCTTAGGCCTTACCTTTTAAGCTTTATCGCATCGTAGGTGATCCGGATGAAAATGGAAGAAATCGGGGCTCGGGACACTCTGGGCGATAGTGCCCTGGCGATAGTGCCCTGGGCACAATCGCTGGGCACAATCGCCAACAGAGTGGTGCTCGCGGTACAGTTTGGGCGATAATGTCCTGGCGAGAGTGCCTTGGGCACAATTACCGGGCACAATCGCCTGCGGCCTCTGGTTGTTTTTAAACCGATTATTGAGCAGCCCTACCTCATTATTTCTCAACCCATTTCACCCTTTTTCTTTCTAGAAACCGAACCCAAACCCTAAAATTGGTTTTATACCTACAAGTCACCAAATCCATGATGTTCCAAGTGTTCTCCTCCACCTAACAAAGATTAGAAGCTCCATCTTCATCTTCCTCATCAAGTTCAACGGTTGGGAGTTCGGGTTGAAGTGTTGGATTGGGTGTTCTCGGAAGTCTCATCATCTTTAAGGGTAAGTTTTCTTCTATTAAGGTTATAAATGCTCCATTGATGGTTTATTAGTGTTTGGTTTCTCAAATCTCGGATTTGGTAGTTTCGGAGAAACTAGGGTTTTGTTATTATTTGGGGTTTCTTGGTATATTGTTAGGGTAATATTTCTACATGGTCGGATATGGTTATTGATGGGTTGGAATATTGGATCTAGGTTTTGGAAGTTCTCGGCTTGAGGATTCAACTGGTTTTCAAAAGAGCTCGTTGGGTGAAATCTAGATTTAGCCTAAATCTAGCAAGGTGAGTTCAAGTTGATTTGTGAAAACGGTGTACATGCCAAAATGGTTATTTTAAAGTGTTTTACATGAAATGGTTAACTGCTGATAAGTTTGGAGGATTTTGGGGTAAACATGTAATTTACTTGGTATTTGTCAAAGTGTGAGTATTTTAATGAGTTTTAATATTGGGTAAACTTGGTTTATTTTAGTTTCATAAAATGCTCATATTTGGGATTTGGACATCTTGATAAGTAATATCATGGTTTATGCATCTTGGGGATTTTGTACAAGTAAACATGCAATCTAGTGGGTATTAATTCATTTTTCTCATTGGTTACCACAGTAACTCCACCTTTTTTGGGTACACACTTCACTGGACTGACACATGTACTACTAGCAATAGGATAGATTATTCCAGCATCAAGCTATTTCAAGATTTCCTTTTTCACAACTTCTTTCATCATAGGATTGAGTCTTCTTTGAGGATCAACTGAGGTGAAATGTTTGTTTTCTAAAATGATCTTATGTTGACAAATTATAGGGCTTATGCCCTTTAAATCAACAATGGTCCATCCTATGGCCTTGGTGTGTAGTTTCAACATGGCAATCAGCTGTTCCTCTTGATCAGATTCTAAAGATGTTAAAATAATGACTGGTAGCATCCCTGAATCTACTAAAAAGGCATATTTCAAATGTGAGGGAAGTTGTTTCAGTTCTAAGTCTGGGGCATATTCTATGGAACATATCCTCACTTCTTAAGATTTCAACAACATAGGTAACCTGTATGTCTTCTAACTCCTCAAACTCTGTTGTATCTTCTTCACTATCAGATTCCTCAATTCTTAAGACCTCCCCAAAACTTTGGTCTTGGCACCAAGACTCAATCAAACTTAAGGTAGAGCATTTCTCCTTCTCTTCAGGATATCTAAGGGAATCCAACGCATTAAAAGTCACTTGTTTTCTTGAACTCTCATGGTGAGCTCTCCCTTTTGGAAATCTATTAAAGTTCTTCCTGTTGCTAGGAATGGTCTTCCCAAGATAACAGTGATGTCTTTGTCAACTTCAAAATCCAAAATGATAAAGTCTGCTGGAAAAATAAGTTTATCAACTTGGACAAGGACATCCTCAATCTTACCCTTTGTCCAAGCTATGGACTTGTCTGCTAACAATAGTGAAACAGTGGTAGGTCTAGCCTCACCTATGCCTAAAGTGTTAAAGACAGATAAATGCATAAGGTTTATGCTGGCACCTAAGTCACATAGGGCTTTTCCCACTTCTTTTCCTCCTATGGAACATGGGATTATGAAAGTCCCTGGATCTTTCAACTTCGAAGGTATTTTACTAGACAACATAGCACTGCACTCTTCAGTTAAAGCTACAGTCTCATACGCATTCAACTTTTTCTTTTTTCTTAAAATGTCCTTTAAAAACTTTGTATAATTCGGCATTTGTTTAATGGCTTCAACCAAAGGTATATTGATATGCAAATGTTTAAAAACATCTAAAAACTTTTTGAATTGCAATTCATCTCTTTGATTCCCCAATCTCTGGGGATAAGGGATATAGAGAGGGACTGGAGTAGGAGATGTAGTCTTTTTGAGGAGTAGGTGTTGGGTCTGTCGGTAAGATCTTGTCTACCTTAGTGGATGGTGTAACTTTAACTGGTTCTGTAGGTCTGTTGTCAGAAGTAATTTTGGGACTGTCACCAGATTGTGACACATCCAAAACGGTCTGTTCGATTTCTTTTTTATCTTTCTTGGGTTCATTTGGGAATAATGTTGGAAAGTCCGATTTCTTTGGAATGGGTGCAGTGTCAATCGGCCCAACAGTGTTTCCAGGCCCAGTGCACACACTGGGTTGAGCAGAATCTAATACTGTTTTTTTTCTTTTTAGGCTCTGCTTTGTCTGTCTCTTTTAGTTCTTTTTGAATGTTTTCTGGCAAATCCTGTCCATTTCTCAATGTCACAACTTTCACATGTTCTTTTCCAGTTCTCTGAGGTCTTTCTGTATCACTAGGGAGAGAACCTTAAGGTCGTTTCCTGAGTTCCAAAGCCATTTTACCCACCTGGGTCTCCATATTTTTAATTGATGCCTGAGTTTGGGTCATGAATCCTTTCATAATTGCTTCCAAAGAAGTAGATGAGTCAGCATGATGGGTTGACTTTTCTTGATAACCATGTTGATTATTCTGAAAATTCCCATGTTGGTTATTTTGAGGCCTGTGATGAGACTGCTGATGAAAATTTGTTTGTCCATGCAATTTTGGTGGTGGTGGATTTTGAGCAGGACTGTGCCATGAAATATTCGTATGGTTTCTCCACTCAAGATTATAAGTTTGAGAGAATGGTCCACCCATGTTGTTACTGCTGACATAATTGACTCTCAAGATTTCCAGGGTAATGTTCAAAGTGATGACCCTCTCCACAGTAGGTACACTGTATTTGTTGCATAGTAGGGGTAGGTGCAACAGTATTAACTTGCACAACATTCAGATTTTCAATTAAAGATGCCATGTCAGCAAGCTGTGAAGATAATAGTGCATAAGCAACTGTGTCTTGTACCCCAGCTGCCTTTCTAGGTAATGCACGTGGATCAACCCATTGACCATTGTTGTTTGAAATTCTTTCAAGGATTTCATATTATTCATTGTAGGTGCAAGCTGTGAAAGCTCGTGCGCAGTAGCATCAAGCATTTGTTTAGCAACAGTATTTAAGCCACTGTAAAACGTCTCTAGTGGAATGTTGTACGGAATGCCATGATGAGGGGATTTTATCAATAGATCCTTGTACCTATCCCATGCATCAGGAACTGCTTCATCGTCCATTTGTCTAAAAGTGCAGATTTTATTTCTGGACTTGGCATTCCTCGTGGGTGGAAAATATTTTTTTTAAAACTTTTCTGCCATTTGGGTCCATGTAATTATAGAATCTGGTTTCAACGAGTTGTACCAAGACCATGCATTATCTCTTAGTGAGTATGGAAAAAGTTTTAATTTTAGAGCATCGTCTTGGACACCAGTTTAAAAGAATCTGTAATTTCCATGAAAGACCGGAGGTGAGAATGAGGATCTTCAGAGGGCAAACCAGTGTACTGGCCGTTAGTTTTCAACATCTGAAACATTATTGGTTTTAATTCAAAATGATGGGTTTGCAAAGTTGGTTTAAGAATTCCTGAATGTAACTAGGTTAAAACAAGAACAACGTAAGACATAATAACACCATCTTTGGAATTTGCTAACCGTAAAATGTTTTGTTCCTCATCATCATTATTTATTAATGGCGGTTCATTTGGATCTTCGTGATTATTTTAATCTTCGTGGTCATTGGGAATTTCTCTATCTCAATTTCTTCGGTTATTATGATTTTCTTGATTATTTCGATGCCCATTTAGATTTACCTCGAGGATTGGTTCCTCATCCGTAATATTCATGTTCAGACATTTCGGAAGAATTTAGGACTAAATTAGCCTTTTGGATTCTTTTTCGTTGTCTAAATGTTCGTTCAATATCCGGATCAAATTGGAAAAAATCACCGTGTGACAATCTTGGCAAGCACTTTTTCGAAAACTTTTTTTTTTCAAAATAGATGGTAGAAAAACTTACTTTTAAAAATGTTGGTCCCGAAGGTGCTAAACAAGTTTGTAGAAGGGGGGGGTTGAATACAAACACAGAATTTAAAGTTTAATAAATTGTTTATTGATAAATCAAAATACAATTTACAAGTTTGTTGCGGAATAAGATTAAGACAGACTCAATCTAAACAAACTTAAGAAACACTTAGATAATTGCACAAGAGATTCAGATAGAGAGGATTAAGAGATATAGAAAACAAGGGTTTCTATCTTGAGTTGAAGGATGAAGCACTCATTTAGATGAAGGGGTGAACTTCCTATTTATACCCTATGCATTAAATGCATGGCAGGATACTTTACACGTGGCGTTCACAGATTGGCTTTGATAAACTGACTTTTGGGAGACATGCTTTCGGCCGGGTCATGAACAGTGTAGTAGACAGAGTTGTTGTACGAATGTTTGCAGAGACTTGTCCGTTCTGACACATCGTACTAGGTTGTGCAAGGATAGACAAAAGGAAACTTGAGGCATAAGCTTTGTGATCGTTTGATCGCTGAGTATCTCTAAGTTCAGAGATAAAGAGGTTCAGCTATCGCTGAAGCTTTTTCTTATGTTCCTTCGCGTATTAGTAGAGTTGTCTTTGCTTCACTGATATCCGCATCAGGTCACTAGTAGACTTCTCTTTGTTCAACAAGTTCGTCTTTGATTCAGCTATGAACATCTGTTGACGCGAGACTTGTCTTCAGGGATTACGTTGGTTGTTTACTTTAGGAACTATCAGTGATAACTGAACAGACTCAATTCGATCACTGATAGTGAAACACTAATACATAGAAATGTTTATAAGAAAGACTATCAGCGATAACTGAACAGACTCAGTCTGATCGCTGATGGTGAAACACTAATACATACTAAAACGTAATTTTCACTAAGTATAGAAGAGGGTCGTTATCAAATCACTGAGAGAGTTTGGATCAACAATCTCCCCCTATTTGATAATGACAAAGTAACTGAAGAAAATTACTTTATGATTCAAAATGATGGAATAATCAGGACTCGTAACATACATGTCCCAATTACTATTTTGAGGGATCTTTTACAGTACTGATGGAGTTAAGTACTTTACTGAAATTTCATTAATTCAGGAATAGAATTACAAGAAATGAAAATTACAAGTAAATTACTAACTACTGTAACTACAACTAATAGATTACAGAAGAGAAAACTAATCTATCAGATATAAGAAGATTTAGGAGGATTTATCATATACTCAGGTATTTCTTCTCCTTTCTGTCTTCGTTCCAAAGATTCTTGGCTGATAATTTCTTTGATTTTCTCAGCAGCAGGGAAGAAGTCACACCATAAGCATAAGAGATCCTTGAGATGATTCAGAGGACAGATAGGAATCTCAGAGACTCTTTGAAATCTGAGTTCCTCATCATCATCTATGAAGAATATTCCATAAGGATGGTCAATTACTTGACCAGCTTGGAAAGGACCACCAGGAGGCAGAGATAAATCCAGAACTGAAAGATCAGGAGGAGGACCAAACAGTGCATCTCTTGAAAATTTTATAGAAGTTTCATTCCTGATGATGGCGACGTCTTCAGAGGAGGAGGACCCGATTCTTCTTTTGAGTTCTTGGGATTGGGAGGGATAGGAGATGGCAGGTTCAGTACATAAGTGACTCTGTTGATGAGAGCTTTAAGAAGTCCTTCAACGTAGCCTCTGTATGTAGATTTCGATTTCTTCAGCGCATCCCAGAATTCTATCCACTCTGTAAACCCGAAACCTTCAAGTTTGGAAACGTACATAGCTTTCTGAGTTCCATCCTCTCTGGTAAAATCCATGGTCACTGAGAGTTGATCCTTCTTCTTGCGACCAGAGATAGTCACGGCTGTTATTGGAAGAAGATCAGAGCGATAATCCATCTTCTGTTTGCACCATTCAATGGACTTATCGTTGATCTCTTGTTCTTTGGATCGTTCCTCTTCAATTTCTTTCAGCAGTGCAGCTTGAACTTCCACAGGCTTTCTTTTCAGCTTCTTGTCCTTGACTTGAGAAGATTGAATCTTTAAAGCGAGTTGGGCATCTCGTCTGCATTCAGCGATCAGTTTCTCAGCTTTGGCAGATTCTTCTCGTTCAGCTTTAGTGAGGAAGTCGAGCTCTGAGAAGGATGTTTGAAGAGGGACTTTCAGCCGTTGACTTTCTAGTTGAGCGATCATTTCAGCTCTTTTCTTCATCACTTCCTCTGACCCATGAGATGGTTGAGAGGGCCTTCCTGGATGGACCAGGGAATCTTCTTCTTCTTCATCATCAATCTCAGCGATAGAGATTGGGATTATTTCTTCAGCGATAGCAGCTGGAATTATTTGTAGTTCAGAACCCTTAAGCAGGGGTGAGAACTGTCTGGATAGAAAAATGAAGGAAAGAAGGGATAAGTGTATATTTTTAGAAAAAGAAAGAGAAAGGCTAGAAGGAAATAGGGGTTTGGAAAGAGTAGGAGAGTGGTACAATTGAAAGACATACCTGAGAAGGATGCTCCCCCTCAGATTGTGATCCAGTCCTCAAGCATTCTTCAGCGATTGGTTGCTTGTCTTTGCTCTGCGAAGGAGCGCTTGAAGATGTATCACCTCTCACCCCTGCTTTGACAACCTCTTGCGAAGTTGTCCCTGATGAAACGTTCGGCTTGGAGAACCACATAGATTGGTCTTCTTCATCGTCGTCGTCATCATTGGAGGGTTGATCCTTTTCTTGATCAACAAGATCTAGATCATCTTCCTCTTCATCGTCTTTTTCCTCATCATCTTCAAAGAGAAGAGAATGAATAGATGAGGAGGGTTCTTTCGCCTTCTCCCCTTCAGATTGAGAGGGAGGTTTCTTTGAAGTCTTAGCTTCCCCAGCAGCAGCGATAGAAGTTTCTTCAGCTTTCTCCCCCACTTTGTCATTATCAGCGGTAGGAGGTTGCTCAACTGCTGGAGTAGCTGTTGAAGCTTTTAGCACTTGAATGTCAGCCTCCAGACACGTGACCCGTTCTTCAACTGCAGGGATGTCGCATGTGGCATCATGGATGAATTCCACAGCGATGTTGAGATTTGTCCGATCATCTTCAGTGAAGGAGGGAGGCAGCGCTGGAGCTGTTTCAGATACCTTTTGGAGAAGTTGCTGTAGAAGGGACGTGCAGAGATCAACCTTAGAAGAGAGATCTCGAACTTCAGTGGTAAGAGACTCAAATCGCCCCTGAAAGAGTTGAGAGGACTCTCTGAGTTGGACGACTTGTTCTTCCACAGCTGAAAGTTTGGAGTTCTCAGCTTTGGATGAGCAGGTGGCTGTCAACCTTTTCAGCTCCTCACCAGCCTGATTTACGGCGCTGGTGGTGTTGTTGATGGTGTTGGTGAGAGCGTCCACCTTTTCTCCCAGACTGTTGACATGTGCGTCAACAGACGCCAAACTAGGACCTGAAAATGATATCAGTTCAGATATGGGCTTATTTGGAGAGGTGGGAAAAGAAGTGTTTAGGATAATAGGTTTACCTGACGTATCAAACATTTTGTAGAACTGCAAATATTCCTCAAAAGTTTGATGTTCAGGTCCTATAGGTAGAGATGTAGCGGGTTCAGAGACCAAAGAAGGAGAGGGAAGAATTATGGGGATAGAAGTAGGGTTGGGGTTAACCTCAGCGGATGAGATAATAGGTGGGGTCACTGATGGTGTGACAGCGATTGAAATCACTGACACGGCAGGTTGAGTGACTGCAGGAGGTGTGGAGGAAAGACCCACAAAAGCATCTAAGGTAGCTTGTTGAGAAGCTCCCTCAGGTATAGTACTAGAGGGTGTACTTTCCTTAGTCTTTTTGGCCTTCTTAGAAGAACCAATCGGACCAGCTGATGGTCGTTTGGAAGTAGTGGTAGCGACAGGGATAGCAGACGAAGGAACCGTATGCGTGGTCGCTGAAAAAGAAGAAGAATGGAGAGAGAGACGAGAACGAAGGAGAGAGATACTTACCTCGTTGGCGAGTGGCTTTACCTCCAGTGATCGTTGACCTATCCTGGCAAAAGAGCCATCATCTTTGGTGGGATAGGTGTTGGGATAGAGGAACTTGATGTACGTACATATGAAACGTACGTACGAGATCTTGGGATCTCGTTCAGGCTTCTCTAATCTCGACCTCAGGTCTTCAAAGATGGTAGTGGCGTAGTCAAAGTTTTGACCAGCGATAACTGAGTAGGCCATTTGCAGTTGTGTTTTGCTGGCTTGATCCAGCGAACCACTCTTCCCGCTCATGCACTGAATTATGTGCGAGAAGATGAAGTTCAGTTGTGAAGGCATCTGAGCTTTGAGAATCTTGGTGAGCTTTTTGTTGGGAATAGAAGATCTCGGTTTGTTTTCCCAACAATAACCCATTGCATCCAGAAAGGAGATCAGCTCAGCATCAGTGGGGAGTGCGTCGAACCCACTCTTTGGTTTGTCAGGGAATCTCAAAGATTTCCTGAGGCTAAGAGCGGTCATGCTCCCTGGCCCCAAATCCGTGCTGAAGGAGATAGCAGGGACTCGTTCACCCTTTTTGTTGGTGAGTTCAGTGGCATCAGCAGTGAACCAGAACTGCTGGAGTAGAGTCTTTGAAGGCTTAGGATCCACAGTGATCGCGTAAGCTATGCATGATTGTTTAAGAAATTCAGCAGCTTCCACCAGATGTGGGTATTTGTCAGCTGTAAAGTCGAGTCTTCCCAAGTGATTACATTTAGTAATCTCAACTTCAGTGATAGCGAATCGCACATGCTTGGAAGCAACGATCGAAGATTGTGCCATTTCTGTTATGGAAAGAAGCATAATAGAAGAAATGATTATGATTAAAAAATAATATGATTACCAGTTTCTCTTAGATGAGGGGAAACTGGAAAAATATCAAGTTATTTTTAGGAAGAGAAAAATAGTGTTCTGGGTAGAAAGAATGAAGAACACTTTAAAAACCAAAAGGTTTTTATTTTAAAAAAACATAAAATCAGAAAGAATGATTTTTAGTTTTAAACAAAAAAAATCCATGAAGAACAAGAACGAGTAGGATTTTTAATAAATAGAAAGCAGACGAACAATGCATATAAACATGAAATAAACCTGTTTATATCGAAGAAGAGGATTTGCAGATTCAATATTCTGGGTTTACTTGCTTGAGTGTTCTTGAGAGAGAGTATTTCTTGCTATGAAAGTTTTGAAAGCGTAAACCGTATAAAGGAGAGAAGAATTCCTTTTATACAAAGAGATAGAGGAGAGAGAAAGAATGAGGCGGGAAAAAATTATCATGACATTGACACGTTTCACAAAGTTGATTGGATAGAAGAGCAACGGACGAACGTGTCAGAAAAAAGGCGTGTCGTGGATTATCCGCTCAAAATGACGTCATGGGAAAGAGACGTTTCATTTTTCCGTTTTGAAATTATCACTGAAGAAAAAGCAGCGATAGAATTTTCTTTTTGAAAGTATCCCTGTTGAAAAGATAGGGATAGATTTTCTTTTAAAAGGATCACTGAATATAAGTATTAGTGATAAATTTAATTTTAAAAAGCTTTTAATCATTTGAAGAAAAATTCAGTGATTAAGATTTATATTTTTAGAAAATATCTCAACTGAATGAAGATTCAGTTGTAGGGATAGAGAAAACATACCTGAGAGTCAGAATATTTATCAGAGAATGATGAAAAGAAACTTTTGATTACTGACACAATGCATGAATGCTGAAGAATTATTCTTCAAGATTCAGCATTCCAAGCTCACTAATGAGAAAGTTGAACCTTGTCTCATCAAGAGGTTTGGTGAATATATCAGCAAGCTGAAAATCAGTAGGGATAAAGTGAAGTTCAATATCACCATTCATCACATGATCTCTGATAAAGTGATATCTGATCTCTATGTGTTTTGTCTTTGAATGTAGCACTGGTTATTTGCTATAGCGATAGCACTAGTGCTGTCGCAATAGATAGGAATTTTTGATAGCTGAAGGTCATAATCTAATAGTTGATTTCTCATCCATAGGATTTGAGAACAACAGCTTCCAGCGGCTACGTATTCAGCTTCAGCTGTGGAAGTGGACACAGAATTTTGCTTCTTGCTTGTCCAACTTACCAGCTTTCCTCCCAAGAGTTGACATCCACCAGTGGTACTCTTTCTGTCAAGTTTACATCCTGCAAAATCACTATCAGAATAACCAGTTAGATCGAACCCTGAGTCTTTGGGATACCAAGGACCGAGGTTAGGAGTTCCTTTCAGATATCTGAAAATTCGCTTTACAGCGATCAGATGGGATTCCTTGGGTTCAGATTGATAGCGTGCACATAAACAAGTAGAGTACATGATGTCAGGTCGGCTTGCTGTGAGATACAACAGAGAGCCTATCATTCCTCTGTAGGCAGTGACATTAACAGGTTTTCCAGAAGGATCTTTGTTAAGTGTCAGGGGTGGTGCCATAGGAGTTTTCATAGCTGAAGTTTGAGTAAGATCAAACTTTTTCAGCATATCTTTAACATATTTACCTTGGCTGATAAAAGTACCTTTGTCAGATTGTTTAATCTGAAGACCAAGAAAATATGTCAGCTCACCCATCATACTCATTTTATATTCTTTCTTCATTCTTTCAGCGAAGCGAGTACACAGAGATGGGTTAGTAGAACCAAATATTATGTCATCGACATATATTTGTACAAGAATTATATGACCTTTTATCTTTCTGAAAAATAACGTATTATCAATCTTGCCACGTTCAAAATTTTCAGAGATAAGAAAAGATGAGAGAGTGTCATACCAAGCACGAGGGGCTTGTTTTAGACCATAGAGAGCCTTATCCAATTTATAAACATAATTTGGATGCTTAGGGTCATAGAACCCTGGTGGTTGTTCTACATAGACTTCTTCATTCAGCTTTCCATTTAGAAATGTTGATTTTACGTCCATTTGATAGACGATGAAGTCTTTATAGACTGCATAAGCTAAGAATAGTCGAATTGCTTCGAGCCTGGCCACAGGGGCAAAGGTTTCATCATAGTCTATGCCTTCCTCTTGTCTGTATCCCTGAGCAACAAGTCGAGCCTTGATCTCTGTTGTTTAAGATAAAACACTGACAACCAAAGATATGAAGAAAGCTGATAGAAGGCTTCCTTCCAACAAAAAGTTCATAAGTTGTCTTTCCAAATCGCTTTATTATCAGCGATCTGTTTTGAGTAAAACATGCAGTGTTTACAGCTTCAGCCCAAAATTGAGTAGGGAGATGAGAATCGCTGAGCATTGATCTAGCAGCTTCTATGATTGTTCTGTTTCTTCTTTCAGCGACTCCGTTTTGCTGAGGTGTTCTTACCGAAGAGAAGTTGTGAGAGATTCCCTTGTTCTCAAAGAAATTGTTCAGGGAACTATTTTTGAATTCAGTTCCATGATCACTTCTTATTGAACGAACAGTAATATTGTTCAGCACTTCCATCTTTTTCACAAAAGATATTAGTTCTTCTGGAGTATCACTCTTACAGCGAAGAAAGATAACCCAGGTGTAGCGAGAATATTCATCTACAATGACAAGTGTATATTTCTTTCCAGCTATTGATTGGATGTTGACAGGGCCAAACAGATCCATATGTAAGAGCTGAAGTGGACTTGTTACTGAGGAAACTTGTTTCGACTTGAAACTTGCTTTTGTTTGTTTTCCTTTTTCACATGCTGAGCAGAGAGATTCTTTAGCATATGAGTGCTGAGGAAGACCAGAAACCAGTTCCTTAGATGAGAGAGAATTCAGGGTTTTGAAGTTTAGATGAGAGAGCCTTTTATGCCATAGCCAGTTGACATCAGAAGAGGCTTTAGATAGAAAACATAAGTTTTCAGTGATAGTAGAGTCCATATCTATTACATAGACATTTTCTCTGCGATGACCACTGAGAGCAAGTTTTCCTTTCTCATTTAACACTGAACATGCTTTCTTAGTAAAGCGTACTTCATAGTCTTTATCACATAGCTGACTGATGCTTAGAAGATTATGCTTCAGTCCATCTACATAAGCGACTCTTCGAAAGGTAGTTGTCCCATTGCTGAGGACACCAAACCCTCGGGTAAATCCTTTACCATTTCCACCAAAGGTCACAGAGGGACCTTTTTCTTCCTTGTAATCAGTGAGCAGGTCTCTTTGTCCAGTCATATGACGAGAACATCCACTATCAAGATACCAGATGCCCTTTGATCTCTGCACACATAAGGAAGATTAAGCGTTGTTTGGTACCCACTTTTCAATGGGTCCTTCAGAGTTAGTGGATAAGGTAAGTTCAGTAGTATTCTCAGTTGATGAAAATTCAGATTCAGTGGTAATCTTCACTTTGGTTAATTTCTTAACCTTAGTGGAATTTTTCACCTTGGTTGATTTTTCAGCCTTGGTGACCTTAGCTTTAGAGACATTTTTCTTCACTTTAGCTATTTTATCAGCTTCAGTGGCAGTTGGACATTTACTTGCAATATGATCAGTAAAACCACAGTGATAACACTTTCTGTATCTAAAAATGGTTTTAGGACCAGAAGTAGAAGATTTTGCAAGTTTAAGATGAGCAGGGCCAGGTCCAAGAAGACTTTTCTCTTGAGATCTGGGAGGGATTTTCATTTCTTCAGATCTCGAAGGTTTAAGGTCAATCTTCAGCTTTGGAGGATAGAGATCAAAGATTTCTATCACACAGCTAGAGGATTGCTTAGCTGAAGGTTTATAAGGAACTTTCAGCTTTGCTTTCCTGTTTGCCTTCTGAGGAAGGAGAATGGACTTTCCTTTATCCGTAGACTTAGTGTCTTTGGATTTTTCCTCAGGGATGGGATTTGAAGAAGAACAGGGATAGAGTTGATTGTAAGAAGTGTCAAAGAAGGAGGTGACAAAGGTTCCAAACTTAAGCGAGGAACTCTCTTTCTTAGGATCGTCCTGAGGTGTCCAAAAACCAAGACCAGTTTTATCACTATCAGGAGTTTGAGCATTTATTATCTCAGAGATCTTTGTTGATGATTTGCACCATTTTTCAACATGAGCCTTTTCTGTTTTTAGAGCAGCGATGGCTTGTTCGCGTTCAATACTGATGATTTCATTTATAATGACTTGATCTTTCAACTTTTCTTCTAAAAGATTTAGTTCTTTGATCTTTTCATGACATTTCTCCAGCTCTTGAGTTAAATGAACATTTTTATTCTCAACTTGAGTTTTGTCGTTTAGGGCATTATAAATGTCAATCGTCAGCACATCAACAGCGCGACTTCTCTCAGCTTCAGGTAGAGAGGGATTTGTAGAAATAGATACCTGAGATGATATGTAGCTCATAGAAGATTCAGATGGTTCTTCCACTTCTTCTTTAATCTCAGCCATGAGGCAAAGATTAGCGACTTCTTCTTCATCAGAAGATGATTCTTCTGATTCAGCCCAGTCGTGTTCTTCAACGATGAGACCTTTACCTTTTCGCTGATAGCTTTTCAGCTTTTGATATTTGTTCTTCAGCTTATGGTATTTGTCATCACTGGATCTTCTTGAGGTAGAAGGTTTGAAGACCTTTTTCGACCTGCATTCACTTGCAAAATGTCCAATCTTTTCACAGTTATAGCAAGTAGCAGTAGCCTTATCAACCGGAGTTGATTTTGGCTTTTCAGTAAGAGAGAGAGATTTACTTCTTCGGAAGTTACTCTTTCTTGCAAATCTCTTAAAAGAGTTTGTCAAGAGTGCTAAGGACTCATCAAACTCTGAAAGATCAGGGTCTGATAGATCCTCAGATTCAGAATCTAACTCAGTGATGGTGAGAGTAGATCGCTGAGATGGAATTATCTCTGAAGAGACTAAAGCAGCAGGAGTGCTTTTGGAGTCTTTAGAATCTTTTACAAGATTTTATTTAGAAGATTTGATTGCTCATAGTTGAGCAATATTCCATACAGAGTGCTTAAGGAGAGAGTATGTAAGTCTTTTGTCAGCTTAAGACATATTGAATAACTGTCCCAGCTTTCAGGAAGACATTCCAAGAATTTTGTTAGGACCTCAGAATTAGAATAGGTCCTACCAACAGTTCTTAGGTCAATTATTAGGCAGTTAAATCGCTGATGAACGTCAGAAAGAGATTCATTCTTACCAGCGATGAAACTTTCATACTGTCTTACCAAGTTAATCTTTCGAGTCTCTTGGATTTCAGTGGTGCCCTCATATTGAACACATATGGTTTCCCACATTTCTTTAGAAGTTTTCAGATGCATGATGGAATGGAAAACTTCATCAGGCAGAGCCATTGAAATAATGGTCTTTGCTCTTGCATCTATGCCTACCTTCTTTTTATCTTCATCACTCCACTGTCTTATTTCCTTAACGACATATCGTTCAGGGACAGCTTCAGTGGTGGCAGTGGCGGGAACCGCAGCTATAATCCTAACAGGTTCATAGGGTCCGTTTTCTATATATTCAGGTATAGTAGGATCCGCACCTTCAAGAAATAGCATCATTCGATTTTTCCATAGAGAAAAGTTATCTCTGCTAAATCGAGGAGGTTTAGAAAGTGAACCATTATCATAGTAGTTTGTGTTTGTGTTTAATGCCATTTTAGAATAGCAAGGAAGAGTATACAGCAAAATCTTGTTTATTAGATTTAAACAAACTGCTCTGATACCACTTGTTGGTCCCGAAGGTGCTAAACAAGTTTGTAGAAGGGGGGGGGGGTTGAATACAAACACAGAATTTAAAGTTTAATAAATTGTTTATTGATAAATCAAAATACAATTTACAAGTTTGTTGCGGAATAAGATTAAGACAGACTCAATCTAAACAAACTTAAGAAACACTTAGATAATTGCACAAGAGATTCAGATAGACGGGATTAAGAGATATAGAAAACAAGGGTTTCTATCTTGAGTTGAAGGATGAAGCACTCATTTAGATGAAGGGGTGAACTTCCTATTTATACCCTATGCATTAAATGCATGGCAGGATACTTTACACGTGGCGTTCACAGATTGGCTTTGATAAACTGACTTTTGGGAGACATGCTTTTGGCCGGGTCATGAACAGTGTAGTAGACAGAGTTGTTGTACGAATGTTTGCAGAGACTTGTCCGTTCTGACACATCGTACTAGGTTGTGCAAGGATAGACAAAAGGAAACTTGAGGCATAAGCTTTGTGATCGTTTGATCGCTGAGTATCTCTAAGTTCAGAGATAAAGAGGTTCAGCTATCGCTGAAGCTTTTTCTCATGTTCCTTCGCGTATTAGTAGAGTTGTCTTTTCTTCACTGATATCCGCATCAGGTCACTAGTAGACTTCTCTTTGTTCAACAGCTTCGTCTTTGATTCAGCTATGAACATCTGTTGACGCGAGACTTGTCTTCAGGGATTACGTTGGTTGTTTACTTTAGGAACTATCAGTGATAACTGAACAGACTTAGTTCGATCACTGATAGTGAAACACTAATACATAGAAATGTTTATAAGAAAGACTATCAGCGATAACTGAACAGACTCAGTCTGATCGCTGATGGTGAAACACTAATACATACTAAAACGTAATTTTCACTAAGTATAGAAGAGGGTCGTTATCAAATCACTGAGAGAGTTTGGATCAACAAAAAACCTTACATTAAAAGAAAAACTTCTAGCGTGATTCCCCGGCAAAAATATGTCGTGGCTTTTTTCGTGTTTACACCTTTTTAAAATGCAAGAAAATAAATTTTGACGCAAATATACATCTTAATCTACTACCGTCTGTAACAAGTAATAATGGTACAAAGTAGCGAATATCGACCCCACAGGGAAGCGTGTAAAAGTTCTTCTTGAAAGTTGGGTCTATAAAAGCGAGTCTCAGATGACGATTTACAAAACAATATTTTGGTTTGGGTTTTGATTAATACTACTGAAGAGTTTAATTATAAAAAGAAGCACAAAGTACAAAGATTCGTTGGAATAAAATCAATAATTGCATAAAAAGATGAGATCGCATTCATTCGTTATCTTGAAGTCGATATTTTATGTAACTTAAATAAGCCGTCATACAACGAACCCGTTGTCAAATGACTAATTGTAATCCGACATAAAGTATAACTTTAATTTAAACAACGTTAGAGAATCATGCGATACGATACACCGTTTTATCTTTTTATCAGTCTCGGATCCAACTTAACTTTGTACCCCGAACTAAGACGGTTAGCCCATCATAGTTTGAAATCTAATTATAAAAGAAAAGGAAATGTGATGTTTAACTAAAAGAGATGGTTGGCGTTTTCAAACAATCAACGATAGAAATCGTAGGAGGGTTGTGCCAGTAACCTCTCTTTAGACAAATAAATAAAATTACTTGAAATAAAAGACTGAAAGTAAAGGACGTAAAAAAAATTGCAGAGTTTAACTGACGGTAAGTAAAAATATAGAAAATTAAAATGCAAAAAATAAATTACAGAATTTAAATTGCGGGAATTAAAGTGCGTTAAAATAAATGACGGTATGGTAAGACAAGAATTATAAAATTAGAACGGAATTAGAAATGTCGATGGAAATTCTTGTTTCAACGACTTAAATTATCGGAATGACGTAAAGGAAAACTAACCAACGTACAATTGATTTTTATAAAATTGGAAACATAAAACGGATTTAATAAGCTACAACAAATCGTGAACAAACAAAAGTTGAGAACCCGAAATGATTATTCGAATTTCCGGTTTGTAATAGAATTAAAGCCGTAATGAGACCAAAATAAAAATCAAGAGTTACCAAACCAAGGGGAAACGTGATGTTGGAAGAGAGTACGTGAGAATAACGCGAAATGATTACGAGATATCTTTACGTGAAAAAAAAAACGTGACATATATTAATATTATCAAACCCGGTTTGAATTGTGAGCCAATGCTTTGAACCGTTAGCTAATGGCTCATCTCTTCAAACCCAATACAAGACAATGATCCCAAAAATTTCTAAATATGGTGATGTTAAAATATGTCTACATTCAATGAATATAGACTTTAACAAAAGAGAGGGAGCCGTGAGAGAGGATGAGGATGAGCAAAAAAATATAGGTGAAAAATGTTATATCTCATCCATCACCCAAGGCATCCTATTTATAACAAAAATAATGCCATGGGCCTCCAATAGAGAAATGGGCTTCCAAGTTTTTAGCCCACAAAAATTAGCCTAGTACTTGTGATTTTCGGCCCATGTAATATCCACAAAAATTTCAGCCCATCAAAATTCGGTCCATCAAACAAAAGTCGAGCCCATACACAAGTCGTACCATCAGCCCAAAAATGAGAAGTCAGTCTTCGTTTCCGCGTCTTAGGTATATTTAGACTCCTCACGGCCTCCTAACCGATCCTGAAATGAACATAAATAAAACTAATATTTTCGTGACGTTTTCTTTCAAAACAAATATAAAAACAACGAAAAGCGTAAAACATTTATTTAAATGAAAATACTAAAATAAACAATAAAAAGACTTAATGGGAAAATAAAAGCTGCTCAAAACTATAAAAAGTGAGTTAAAAATAGGGTAAATAAAATTTCCCTATCAACTATCAATCCATTTTGATGTCTGGAAATCTTACCCAATAGAATAAATGAGAGTTGTGACTCTTGCAAGTTAACACTTGGTTATTACTTTTGTATTAGTGGATGTTGCATATTTGCACACTTTATTGAAAGTCACTTTCTAACCCTTTTCTTGCAATTTGTTTACATATTATAGGGGGTTGAACTGTTGGAAGTAATCTTGCTGAAAGTGAGGATTTTCAACCGATGGCCTTGCAGCTACAACCACATTGAGAATGTTGTATATTGTGGCTATTGATTACCTTTGGGTCACACATAATAATAAAAATTGTGGCTAATTCAAGATATACAATTACGTTTCAATTTTACAATTGTGGCTATTTATTACCTTCCCGTCATGCAAAATAATAAAAATTATGGCCATAAACTATTTATTGGCCACGCTAAGTAAATCATGATAACCGTGAATAATGGTTACCTTTGAGTCACAAAGATTTAATTTAACATTGCTTTATATGTACTTGTAGTCACACAAATTTCATATTAACCGTGGTCAGATCATAATTTATAGTTACAGTTAATTTGTAGAACTACGGTTACTACTTAAATTTTGGCCGCACAAAATAATAAAACCCTTAGCCATAAACATCAGTGACTTTTGGCCACGTTTAACAAATCTTCGTGGATATCAATATTTTGTTTTGCCCATGAAAAATTGGTTTCATGTGTTCATATGCTTATTTATAGACATGAATAATAACTGTCAAAACATAAAGCCATGGTTTAGACGAAAAGTGTTACTATATGTCTGCGTATGACCACGATTTTTGAGAGTTATTGGCCACAGTAAAAAAAACATAGCCATAGAAAACCATTTAGTCACACTTTTGTCTAAACCATGGCTTTATGCTTGGACGTGTCCGGTAATGCTCACGGTTTGTGAGTTAAACCGTGGCTAAAACAACATTCTAATATTATTTATAACTTTTAGCCACGGTTCAAAACCAACCGCGGCAAAAAGTAACTTTTGTACTAGTGATGACAAGAATCCTTGTGTATGATACGTTCAAAATTCACATGACCCGTGTTATTATGAATTTATTTCTACGTTAGAATGTTTGAAAATATTACTATGATAATTGATAATTGTAGTAGTACGTTTTGAACCGTTAATCTTATTAGGAATTAACTGGTATGATTGTTATCATGTGTGACAACTCACAATGGTAAATACGAGGAATCGAGTTATGACTCGAGATAACGAAATCGAGACGAGCGTGACGGTTCAAGATGCATTAAGGCAGATTGGACCAATTGACAACTCACCACACCCTCCAACTCCAACTATATTGAGGTATGTTATTGACGTGGTGCCACGGGTGAATCTAGAGACCGAGGATCCGGTCATGCAAGAAATGGACCCTCACTGTAGTGATGTCCAGGTTTCTTCAAATTTTGAATTTGGCCATGGACAAGCGTGATGAGAGATTCATGAAGATGCTGGAACATCGAGATGCTAGCCATCGAAAATCGGAGATGGTAGCAGAAAAAGTCATGAATAGGTCGAGTGGCATGGCGAATGTTGTTGGGACCGAGGAACAAGTTGTAGGTCGTGAAAGAAGGACAGAGAGGGGTTGTTCTTACAAGACATTTCTATGTAGCAAGCCGCGGGAGTTCTCCGGGACCACCAGTCCGGTTACTTGCATGTATTGGATCAAGGAGACGGAAATGGCGTTTGAAGCAAGCGAGTGTGACGACTCTCAAAGGGTCAAGTTAGCCTCTCATCTACTTAGAGTTGAGTCCCTACCTTGGTGGAACCTCAACCGATAGGATCTCACACCTGAAATTTTGCCAAACTCTAGTGGTCGACCTTTAAGAATAAATTGATTGACAAATACTATAGCGAACGAGCCATGGAAAAATTGAAGAAGAGTTCTAGAATCTAAGGAAGGGGAACCAGTCGATTGCTGATTACTCAAGGAAATTTGTTAAGAAACTGAACCTGGTGGAGCACCTAGCCTCCGATGAAAGAATGAAAATCAAGGCGTACCAAAGGCGATTGTCGATCGAGATGAGGATGATGGTAAGAAAAAAGCCAGGGTGATGACACTACATGAAGAAATTGAAGAATCTCTGACCGTGTAAGATGATCTTCTCTAGGGAATAGAGGAGTGAGGGCAAGTGGCTGAGAAGAGGAAATGGGATGGGCTAACTGGGCCCGCTCGTTAGTCTAAGCCATATTCTGGAGGGAGGTATGTGGACTCTCATCATGAATTGAGGTGGTGTCATAATTGAAAAAGCAAGCACAGTGACCCATGTAATTCTAGACCCCACTCGAGTTTCGCTGAATGTGCAAAGTATGGGAAGAAAGACCACATGCTTCACAATTTCCCAATTCACAGGCCGATTTATTTTATGTCGTGAGTCGGAGCACGTGAAGAGAGAGTGTCCGAAATTAGTGGGAAGTAACTGAGGAATTTATAGAGGAACGATGGAAAGGTGGGAGAAACCGTCATAGGCACCGAGTCAAGCATTCCAGATGACCGCCGAGGAGGCAAGGGAAACCACTGATGTTGTATAGGGTACGTTTCTAGTAAACTCCTTGCCTGCACATGTTAAATTTGGTTCGGGTGCGAACTGGTCTTTCATGTCAAGTTCTTTTTGCAACTAACTCGTTATGCCTATCTGCGCCCTTTACGATGCCCTAGTAGTAGATTTGGGAACAAGTATTGATTTGGGAATCTTATGTTGGTTGTACCTTGGAGAGAGGTGGTAGCTCCTTTGAAGTGAATTTGTTACCTATGTCTATAAGGAGTTTCAATGTAGTCATAGGCATGAATTGGTTGGTTGAAAACAAGGCCAAAATCTTTTCCTCTAAGAAAATAATCAGGATACTTGTGATGAGTGGTGGTACGTTCACTATGGAGAAAAGGGGAAGAGAACCACTTCAATCATCTCCTCATTAAAAGTGTGTAAATGCCTATCGAAGGGATGTCCTTCATATTTGGTGTATTTAGTAAATGCAAAGTTAGAGAAGAAAAAGGTTGAAGACGTAGACGTAGTGCGGGATTATCCAGATGTCTTCCTGGATGATATACCCGATCTACCCACGGAATGTCGAGTAGAATTTCAGATAGAGCATACTCCTAGAGCGGCGCCAATTGCCCGTGCTCCTTACCGCCTAGCAGCAACGAAATTGCAAGAGACGATGATGCAACTTCAAGAATTATTAGTGAAGAGGATCATAACGCCGAGTTCCTCGTCGTGGGGAGCTCCGACATTGTTTGTAAAGAAGAGATATGGATCAATGCGAATGTGCATCGACTACCGAGAGCTAAACAAGATCACGGTGAAGAACAATTACCGCTTCCCCGAATCGACGACCTATTCGATCAGTTTCAAGGCACGAGACGATTCTCCAAAATCGACTTGCGGTCCGGATATCATCAAGTAAGGGTGAAGGAAGGCGACTTTTCGAAGACGACATTTCGAACGAGGTATGGGCACTATGAGTTTTTGGTGATGCCCTTCGGCTTGACGGATGCTCCGACCGTGTTTATAGATTTGATGAATCGAGTGTGCCGTCCTTTCTTGGACAAGCCATTAATAGTCTTAATCGATGATATCTTGGTCTACTAAAGAAACGAGGCCGAGTATGGCAAACATTTGCAGGAGCTTTTAGAAGTTCTTCGAAGAGAGAAGTTGTTCGCCAAGTCGGTAATAGTCTTAATCAACGATATCTTCGTCTACTCAAGAAACGAGGTCGAGTATGGCAAACATTTGCGGGAGCTTTTAGAAGTTCTTCGAAGGGAGAAGTTGTTCGCGAAGTTCTCTAAGTGTGAGTTTTGGCTACAAGAAGTCCAATTCTTGGGTCACGTAATATCCAAGAAGGAGTAAAAGTGGACCCAACGAAGATAGAAGACATAATGGATTGGGAACCGCAATGAGCCCAAATGAGATTTTGAGCTTCTTGGGATTGACCAGTTACTACCGAAGATTCATTCAAGAATTTTGAAAGATCGCTTCACTACTGACGGATTTAACAAGGAAGAATGTCATGTCCATATGATCTGAGGCTCAAGAGCAAGCTTTCAGGACTCTCAAGTAGAAGTTGTGTGAGGCACCAATTATGTCCCCTACCTGAGGGGTCGGAGGACTTTGTTGTGTATAGTGATGTCTTTAACATGGGTCTTGGTTGTGTGTTGATGCAAAGAGGCAAAGTGATTGCCTACGCATCACGACAACTTAAGGAGCACGAGAAGAAGTATCTGACTTACAATTTGGAATTGGTGGTGGTGGTCTTTGCATTGAAGTTGTGGCGAAATTACTTGTATGGGATGAATTGTACCCTTTTCACCGATCAAAAAATTCTCAAGTACATATTTGATCAAATGGAGCTCAACATGCTTCAATGGAGATGGTTCGAGTTGTTGAAGGATTATGATTGTGATTTACTTTACCATCCTGGTTGTGAATGTGGTAGCTGATGCATTGAGTCGGAAGAATCACGGAAGTGGTGTAAAGTTATCCCTCACTACGATCGACGTGGTGTCAAGCTTGGTGGAGAACCTTAAAGCGTGTCAAGTTGAGGCACTTCAAGGAGATAATCTCAAGACCGAAGTCATGGGGAAACAAAGGGAATTACTAACGAAAGATAGTTGTGGACTTAAACTCTTCCAAGGTCGTATCTGGGTACCAAAATTAGGAGGAAATCGGGAACTACTCCTAGAGGAAGCTCGTAAATCCAAATATTCCATATATCATGGTAGCACGAAAGTGTATACGGATCTGAAGTTGCATTATTGGTGGGTGGTGATAAAACATGACCTGGCAAGCTATGTGGAGAAGTGTGTCACATGCCTTCAAGTCAAGGCGGAACATCGAAAACCGCATGGAAGTTTACAATCCCTAACAATTCTGGAATGGAAATGGGAGCACATCACGATGGAGTTTGTGACGATGTTACCGAAGACCTTGTGGGGTCATGATACGATTTGGGTGATGGTGGATCGACTCACAAAAAGTGCAGACTTTCTGGCAATGTGAGAGATGTTGCCCATGGGCAAGTTCGCCAATATATACATTGATGAAGTGGTGTCAAGGCATGGCGTGCCATTATCTATTGTGTCAGATAGGGATAGCCGATTTAGTTCTAAGTTTTGGAAAGGCCTACAGAAAGATTTAGGCATGAAAGTCAAATTAAGCACGACCTACCATCCACAAATGGATGGACAGAGTGAAAGGACCATTCAAACCCTTGAGGAAATGTTGAGATCGTGCGTCATCGACTTCGGGGGCAATTGGGAGTTACACCTACCTTTAGTGGAATTTTCCTATAATAAAATATATCATTCTAGCATCGGGATGACACTTTTTAGGCCTTGTATGGTCGGAAGTGTAGGACCCCGGCATGTTGGCTTCAAGTAGGGGAGAAACGATTCGTCGGGCCGAAAATTGTTCAACAAACGGCAGATAAAGTAAAGGATATTCGGTAACGCTTGAAGGCGGCCCAAGACCGACAAAAGAGGTACGCAGACAAGAAGCGGAGACCGCTTGAGTTCCAAGTAGGATACCACATCATGTTGAAAGTATCTCTTTTGAAGGGTATCATTCGGTTTGAAAAAATTGGAAACTTAGTCCCCGTTTCCTCGGACCCTTTAATATCTTGGAAAAGATCGGGCTTCAAGCTTACAAGTTAGATTTACCGCCAGAAATGGACGGAATCCATCCCACGTTCCATGTTTACTACCTACGAAGGTGTCTAGCCGAAGAAGAGAGCGTCATTCCCTTGACGGAGATTCGTGTGGACAACGGAAAACATTGTATGGAGGCACCGGAGGCCATATTAGGGACGAAGATGAAGAAACTCTGTCATAAAAAGGTAAACATGGTTAAGGTCCAATTGAAGCACCATCGTGGAGCTAATGTCACCTGGGAGTCCGAAGAGGATAAGAAGAGGCGGTATCCCCATTTATTTGGTTACGACGAGATTTTGAGGATGAAATCATTTTCAAGGTGGGGAAGATTGTAAAGCCTGTAAAATTCAAGTATTTGATGTTAAGAATTTATTTCTGGTTTTCATACATTCATCCAGGCAAGGTTTAAGGTAATTTGGAAAAAACACCTTGAATCCTAAACCTTTAGATAGGGCACTTCAAATCGTCGAAACGGGTGAAAACGGACTCGGCCCAAAGTTTGGGCGATAGTGCCATGCGACTATGACAAGTGTCATAACCGCTGGTCACAATGCTGCGGTTTAGTGACCCACGGTACATACAGTGCGATTTTGATAGTGAGAGTGCCAAGAAGCATACTTGTATGTCACTCTCGCCGGTATTGTACCTAGAGTGCAATAGCTCTAAGAGAATGCCAACTATAGTGCCCCACAACAATGTCGACATGCACAATCGCTGTTGGGGGGCTGAGGGAATAAAATGACCCTTGATCGATTTTCTACCCTATTTTTCCTCAATTTCAGTTTAGGTGCGACTTTTAGAGAATTAGAAGACGATTTTCTTTCTCTCATAGCTTCCCCTAATTTGGTAGAGTATTTGTTTAGATCATTTGTAATGTGTTAGTTTGACTTTTCCTCTATATGCTTTGTTTGAGGTCAAGGCTTGTTTGACCCTTACATAAGCTTTTGTTTGTGTTGCTTTTGAAATGCTTTTGTGAGACATGTGTGTTATTCCCAGATTCTAGTTCTTAAACATGATTAATCAAACAAAACACAAACAAGAATCAATAACCTGTTTGATTTCACTTTCAAATTCAAGAATACAAACTTTCTCTCTCTAGAACTCTCTCTCTCTCTCTACAAATCTCTCTCAAACGAACTTTCTCTCTCTCTCTCTCTCTCAATGACTTCTTCGTACAACTTCATACCACTAAAGAAAAACAAGACTATTTATACCTACAACTAAAATACAAGGAAACTAAAATACAAATACAATACATTGACTTTGACTTTTATTACAAAAGAACTTTGACTTTGATGAGAGTTGACTTTATTTCAACTTTGACTTTCTTGAACTTTGACCTTCAGTTTTCTTGATCTTGTATCCAACATATTTATGCTTTAACAATCTCCCCCTTTGGATTCAAGATCACTATTGAAAGATTTAGCAATTCAATCTTCACTTGTAAGCTCTGTCAGTACAATCTCCCATTTTTCTTTGACGGTATTCTTTCCAAAACTGTCTTCAAACGATTAACAATCTCCCCAAAACTTTCACAATAATACTTTCATACTTTGGAAAGAAATTATCTTCAGAATTAGCTCGAATTTGCTTTAGTAGATAATCTTCAAAGAAAATTTCCTCAAATCTTCAGAAATTCTTTGATCTTTTTCAAATCTTCAAATTTTTACTTTGAGCTTTTCTGACTTGGACATTTCTGAAAATCATCTCTCAAAACTTTATCATTTCTTGATACCATCTCCCCCTTTTTGATGATTTGAGCATCTATATCATCAAAACTTTTCGTCCAAGAAATCTCTTTGACCATTCTGATCTGTCAAACTGAGCCTCTGATTCTGTGATCCATAACCAAGTATTCATCTAGATCTTTACAAATCCAGACAAAAATAATAACATGTAACTCCTGAATCAAAAAATGAATCAGTTAGAATGCCTGTCAGTAACACGAAGTCACTATGTGTAACGGATACACAATATAAAGGAGCTTTTTTATGTTCACTCCCCCAGGGCTTCCATCCAATCATCAAAATACCACAAAGGCAATTTCTATGAATGTTATGACAAAGAAACAAATTCTTTGTGTGTTCGTGCGAGTGTAGAAATAATTAAGCATGAAAATTGCTTTTATAAAGGCTCAACATAGTGTAAACCACTGAGACAACAGTAGATAAACACAGACTCAATATGCATGATTGAAGTGCGAAGGTGGGGCAGACTTCCTTCTTTTTCAATATCCTGATTTTCCAAATGAAAATCAGATAGCATATGTGTTGTGTCCCCAGAAAAATGTGAAACATTTTCTTTTTGAGAAGAAAATGAGTGGCTGGTGGGGTTTTTACCAAGAGTTGGCATGGGCTAGTTGCCTGTTTCAATAACGTTCACCAAAGAGTTGTGAAACGCTAGTAATGTGGATGTCCGACTCAGAAAATAGTTGGTGTAGAGTTTAATATTCTTTTACTATGTTCTCACACCCTCTTTCTTTTGATCATTAAGCTCACTACTAACCAAACTCTCCTTTACATTTTACCTCATCACACCCACACTCATTTCTTTTAGACTCCTCACACTCAATCTCTATGGATTAACTTCTTGGGTAGAAATCACTGGTTAACATGATTTCATAGAAGTTCATGTAAGTCCTAGCACAAAGAACCCATATAATCCTATGAAAGCATAATGTTGCTCAAATGGTTTAACTTAATTAGTTAAAGCTCATATACAAATGTCAGATATGAATATGCTCAGAGATATAATCATAGAAATAAGAGCATTTTTTAAACATTGAAGTATTTCCAAACAAGTATATTGAATGAATGAACATGAATGCAAAAAGGCTTGTTTGAAAATTTGACATTGTATGAAAAATGATCAGAAATGAATGATATAACACTGTGACTTGAAGTGAGATATATGACAAAGCAACATTTCTCTCTCTAGAAAATTCTCTCTACATTGTTATGATCATTATTGCAATATTGCTTGAATTCTTGGACTAATATTTGGTATCAGAGCAAAACATTGAATTCAGATTATGGATTAAAACTTTTTGTTGGTCAAAATCATTGGAATTCTTTTCAAAATTGGAAGAACTAGCAGGTCGACTATTTTTGGTGTTGTGGAAGATCGAAGTCGTTTGTTTTTTAAAATCAGATTGCAAGATTGATTGGATAGTGTTCGCAGGATCAATTAGAACAAGTTTCATTTGGATTACACAATCAAATTCACAATAGATATCTGTGAATTTTGATTTTTAGAATTTTCTTGAAACTTTTTGTTCGAACTATGTATTTGTGATCAAATCTGTATTCTTGCTTTTTGTTATTGAAATCCGTGTTAGAAATATTGATCAATTGTATATTTCGAGCATAATTGTAAAGTTTCAGTGTAATTGCAAGTTTTGATCCAAATATAGCCGAAATTGCAAGTTTGATTGAAGAACTCGCAAGATCTGGAAAACTCGCAACCTTCATGATGAACTCGAAGACTTGAAGAATTCGCAGAGGGCGAGAACTCGTAGGGGTGAAGAACTCGTACACCAAGTGTTTTTGTGTTCTTATCTGTGACTAAGTGAAGAACTCGTAAGAAACCTTTTTCAAGTGATTTTCTATTTCTTGAAAAATTTTCTAAGTATAGAAATCGCAAGGTTCACTCTGCAACAAGTCAGAACTCGCAAGACACTATCTACGATTTCTAAGAATTCGTAAGCATCGGTCTGTGATAACCTATTCTGCAACAAGTAGAGCTCTGCGACAAGTTATATGTTGAAAATTTTTCTTAGTACAGAACTCGCAAAGGAAGATTTTATGAATTTTGTTGAAATTTTTTCTAAGTATAGAACTTGTAGACTCTTGCGACAAGTGATCTTGTGTTTCTCAGATTTGCCTAAGTATAGAACTCGCAGGCTACACTTTGCGACTTCTCAGAACTCGTAAGTCTTGATCTGCGACAAGTAGCAACTCGTAGCCTATTGTTTGCGACTTCTTAGCTTTGCGACAAGCTTTGTACTCTGCAACAACTACTCTCTGTGGTTTGCGACTTCCACACATAGAAAATTTCCTGAAGTTTTTCTGACTTTGACCAGAGTTGACTTTCAGAGTCAAGTTGTATCTGAATTCTTTGGACGATCACATTCAAGCATACTATATATTTTTCTTCTCAAAGTATCAGTATGTCTAGAGATTTGCTCAGCATGGATTCCAAATCCAAGCCTCCAGTTTTGCAAGTTGATGAATATTCGCAATGGAAGCAACGGATGATCAACTTTCTAAACAATTAGGATAAAAGGCTGATGAACTCCATTTTCAATGGACCACACTTTCCACATGTTACTGTTGACAGAATTCCAGCTATTGACACAAATCCGGAGGTACCTGAGAGGATTGTAGCCCGAGATCCCATTCAGTATAGTGAAAAAGACAAGGAATTGGTTGAGTTGGATGCACAAGCTTTAACATTTCTGATAATGGCTATTCCCAATGACATCTTCAACAGGGTGGACAGTCGGGAATCTGCAAACGAGATATGAGATGAACTTGAAAGACAACTTCAAGGATCTGAAAATTCCATGAAGACCAAAAGGAACCAAAGTATGAATGCATACAAGGGTTTCAAAGACAAGGAAGGAGAGTCATTAAAGGATGCATACAACCGCTACAATACTATTCATTAAGAACCTTCAGCCGGAATTGGACACATATTCTATTCAGCTCAAGATGAATAAGGATATGGATGAAAAGAAACTCAATGACTTATTATGTGTTCTTCATCAGCATGAGAATAAAATTAAGGAGCAAGCGGTTCTCAACAAGCAACTATCTGAAATAAAGGAGATACAAAAGAAGGTTGAATACTCATTAGCTTTTCTTGCACAAGGAAAGTTGGTCAAGGGAAGTTCTGGATCAGTCAAGCCTGGGAAGCAGAAGGCTTTTGTTTCTGATATAGTCGAATCATCAGATAGTTTAGAGGAGGAAGATGAGGACTCAGACAATGAGCTTACTGAATTTGCTGAGAAGTTAGCCCTGTTAACTACAAGATTTCAGAAGAAATTTGGACGGAAGAAGTTCTATCACAAGTCCAAACATGATCATTACCGGGCTGACAAGTATAAGGGAAAGTTTAATAAGAGAGAAGAAAGAAAAGAAGGAAAGAGAGATGAAAGAAAAGAGGAGAAAAGAGACGAGAAAGAAAAGAAAAAGAGTGACAAGTGCTTTAATTGTGGAAAGACTGGTCACTATGTCAGAGATTGTAAGGAGAAAAGAGTCAAAGACTGTGAATATTATTTGAAGAAAACTCAATTAGTCAAGGCCATGGAAAAAGGAAAAGCTTTGAAAGCTGAAGAAGAGATTTGGCTTGAATTTTCTTCCGATGATGAGGAGAAAGCAAATTTCACCCAAGTCCACTACAATCTGATGGCTACACTTTATGATGATTCTGACTCTGAGGTAAATTCTATTTCTGACAAGTCTAACAGGTTTTTAGAAAATGAAGAAGTCATGAACTTGATGTCCCAGTTATAATTAATGAACAATGAGTTTCAAAAACTGAAAGATATATTTTTTTTCAACAAAAGAGTACTATTCAAGGACATCAAGATCAAGCTTTGATTTTTAAGACATTAGCAGGGGAACGAGAAGAAGAAAAGAATATTCTTAATCTGATAAGGTAAATCTTCAAGGCAAAATATCTGATTTACAAAAGGAGTTCAATTCATTAAAAGATAAAAATTTGGATCTAACTTTGAAGTATGATATTGGTTTGAAGGACAAAACTGAAGCATATGCAAAGATCAAGGAGTTAGAAGATCTTATTTTTAAAAGAGGTCAAACATAGCAGACTTTACAGATTTTGACCAGTAACCCAAAAGATACTCGTTTTTATAATCCAAAAATGGGTCAAGGACATCCGGATGCTGATATTTTAAAGAAAGCACCAACAAATCTTTATAATTTCAAAACATCGGTTGATGCTCCAATTGTCTTAATACCTCACATCCGTGAAACTTTTATTAAGTCTGAGAGTTCTACACCTGAGACTCCAAATGTAAAAAGAGAAGAACTAGTGACAGTGAAGTCAAATATAAAAATTGATTCAGATTCTCATGATTTCAAAAATGTTGGCTTTAAATACGATGACTTAAATTCATCTTATAAAAAGAAAAGTTTCGTCGAATTTGAACATATTTTTGAAAAGTCAAATGAGACAACTGAATCAAGTTCTCAATCTGATGAAACTGTATCTGTAATTCCTTGCTTTATCAAACGAGAGAAGGAAGAAAACTCTCATTCTGAAACCAAGTCTGTTTTTTATAATACTTGAATTTTTACTGAATTTGATTATCAAACTGCATTCAAAACTATTTTCGATTTAGAAAAGCAGATTTCAGTTCTCAACAATCTTTTTGATGAATTGGAAAATGCAAATGAAAACATTGGGATGGAATTAGATTCAAGTCTGATTCAAAATGAAATTTTACAAAACGAAATCAGAAATTTATAATCCCAAATTTTTAAAATTTCAAAAGGAAAAGCAGTTTGCCCTGATCAAGATTCTAAATCTTCAAATCCAATCAATGCTGATGTGAAGACTGACACTTCAACAATTGATGCTAAAAATCCTCAAATGAAAACATCTTTGAATATTTTAACATCTTCGAAAAAGGAGTTAGGTATATCAAAAAAAGGAGAATGTTCGGGAACCAATTTAGTTTTCCAAACATCTTCTAAATCAGAATCTTTTATTAATACTCTTTTTGAACCTAACTTTCTTTGTTCTTCAGATCGGAAAGTAAATAAAGAAGATAAGAAGAAGAAAAGGAAAACAAAGGTGGAAGACAAGAAGAATGTTTTTGATACTAAAGCATGTAATAGAGTAGCTCAAGCTTGTATTTCAAATTGTCAACAATGTTTCAATAATACGAAAAATCTTTCCGCAACCGATTTGTTGTGACAAGCTAATACTAAGTTACGATGCTCTTCTTGTCATGATAGCTCATTTTCTTTGAAACCCAAGTTTTTAAGAAAAGAAAACATATCCAGTTTGTGACAAAGAAAACTTCTACTCAGTCCATTGTTAATCATAAAACTGAAGTTTATTCTTTGAAAAGAAAAGATAATGTTTTGAAAATGAACTAATTAGTTGACGTGAAATTTTTGTGGAAGTGGATTCCAAAGTCTGAACTTAAGGAACAAGTTTCATCGAAAGAACTCAAATTTGAGTGGCGAATCAAAGGGTCGTCAACTGATTTGAAGAAGATTAAGTATACTAACAAGAAATGACCCATATTCATATGGGTACCTAATTTGAAATGATTGTTTCGTGCAGGCTAGTCATGTGTGGATAATAGATTCCGGTGCATCAAGGCACATGACAACATATAAGCACCTACTGTTCAATTATGTTGAACATTTTGCATGTTCAGTTAGCTTCATAAACAAGATGAAAGGTTACGTCAGAGGATATGGTGTGATAAAAAACAACATGATAACCATTTCAAAGGTTCTATATGTGGAAGGATTGGCACACAACTTATTCTCCATCAGTGAGTTTATTGAGAAACAGTGAAAAGTGGTTTTTGATGAAGACTACTGCTATATTCTAGACAAGAGTGGAGCAGATTTGATTAAAGCAGGAAGAATAGGTCAACTTTATGGTGTTCATTTCCCTACAATGACTGCATCAAAGTCTGTTTGTCTTATCTCTAAGGCAACATCAGAAGACAATTGGTTATGGCACCGAAGGTTTTCTCATCTGAACTTCAAAATTGCTCATTGGTTTGCCAGAACTGAAATTGGAAAAAGAATCTCTTTGTTCAGCATGTGAGATGGGTAAGATGAAGAGAAGTACTCATAAGTCAAAAATTTTGTCAAGCTGCATTGACCCTCTTCAGCTTATTCATGTGGATTTATGTGGACCAATGCAGACTCAATCCATAAATGGCAAAAAGTACATATTGGTGATGATTGATGAATATTCCCGGTACACATGGCTTGAATTCTTGAGTCTTAAGTCAGAAGCTCCAGATCCAATCATAAAGTTTATTAAAAAGATACAAGTTCTTCTTCAATGCCAAGTTCAACAACTCAGAAGTGACAACGAAACCAAATTCAGAAATGAAACTCTTTAGAGTTATCTTGAATTTGTTGGCATATTGCACAATTTCTCAGTAGCTATGACACCACAACATAATGGGGTCGTTGAAAGAAAGAACAGGACGTTGGTAGAAGCAACGCGTACAATGCTAGCATACTCATATCTACCTCCGTTCTTATGGGCTGAAGCAGTAGCCACCACATGCTTCACACAAAACAGGACCACAATTAATAAACGTTTTAATCAAAAATATTATGAGATTATAAATGGTCAAAAACCTACGGTTAAATTCTTTCGTGTGTTTGGATGCAAGTGCTACGTGCTAAACGATAGAGAGCATCTATCAAAGTTTCAAAATAAGGCTGATGAAGGATTGTTTATTGGTTATTCTCTCCAATCCAAAACATATAGAGTCTACAATACTCGGACAAAGACTGTGATTGAAAGCACTAATGTATCATTTGATGAGAGATCCACAATTAAGGACTTCTGAACACTTCAGTTCAGAACTCGAACCTAGTGATAAAGCTTTTACATCAAAAGGAGTAGTACCTAAGCTAAAACAAAATGAGTTTTCTAAATCTCAAACCTTAACTGAATCAGATCTTGATTTGTTATTCTTTGATGCTTTTATTGATATGATTGCAGAAGATAACAAGCAAGACAATTCAAAGAATACTAACACACCTACTACAAGTGCAGACATGTCTGGCCCGTCTGAAGGAGTTGGTGATGTTTCAATCAGTCAAGAATAAGTTATTTTTTAGAGTGCTACACCAGACAGATTAGTTGAGCCAGTTTTACCTTCACTTGAACCAGCCTCTAAATCAGTTGTGTCTGGAGATTTACCATCGGAAATACAACCTGAAGAAGCAATTTCATCACCAAGTGCTACAAGTCTAGAAACACATGAAACAGAATTGCCTGCGGTACGAGATGATTTTGATGAGACAAACAATCAGACATATATTGAATATCTAACGAGCACACACAGATGGACAAAGGCACATCCTCCAGATAATATCATTGGTGATTCGAATGCAAAAGTTACAACCAGATCTGCATCTACATCTGTATCTGCAAATTATTGCATTTTCGTTAATTTTCTAACCAACATGGAACCTAAGAAGCCATCTGAAGCACTGAAAGATCCGAATTGGATTAATGTCATGCAAGACGAGATAAATGAATCGACACCACTTTGTTTTCAAAGATAAAAGGTGAGGATTTGATTCTTGTACAGATTTATGTAGATGATATTATGTTTGGCTCTACAAACCCTAAACTTTGTGATGAGCTCCAAAACATCATGAAGAGTAGGTTTCATAAGTCAATGATGGAAGAGTTGAATTTTTTCTTGTGATTACAAGTTAAACAAACCCCGAAAGGGATTTTTATTAACCAGTCAAAGTATATTAAAGGGATGCTTAAAAAATTTAATATGACTGATTCAACTCCCTTGAAGATTCCCATACAATCTGGAAGTTTGTTGGACGCTAATATCTCCAGAAAATTGGTAGATCAACGGACTTACAGAAGCATGATACGCTCTCTTCTATATTTGACATCAAGTAGGCTTGATATAATGTTTGCTACTTGTTTTTGTGCACGATATCAAGCGAATCCGAAGGAATTCCATCTTGCTGCTGTTAAAAGAATCTTAAGATACCTTAAAGGCACACCAAATTTGGGCCTTTAATTGGTATCTGAAAGATTCTAGTTTTGAACTAACAGACTATACAGATGCATACCATGCAGGTAACAAGTTAGACAAAAAAAGCACATCAGGAGCCTGTCAGTTCTTGGGAGACAAGTTAGTCAGTTGGTCTTCGAAGAAACAAAATTGTGTTTCAACATCTACGGACGAAGCAGAATACGTTGCGGCTCCAACTGTTGTTTGCAAGTGTTGTGGATGAAGTCTCAACTCAAAGACTATGGGTACACTTTGAACAAAGTTCCCATCTACTGCGATTCTAAAAGTGCAATAGCAATAACGGTAAATGTGGTGCAGCATTCCAAAACTAAACACATAGATATTAGGTATCATTTTATCAAAGATCACGTAGAAAAAGGTACTATTGAAATGCATTTTGTATCTATTGATTTTGAGGTTGCTGACCTATTTACAAAACCTCTTGATGAAAAGATATTCAATTTCTTAGTCAACAAGCTTGGAATGTTAAATCTAAATGCATGAAAATAGTTTTCTATCTTCATTTGAGGAGTGAGAGTCCTAGATCACTGATTCTTTAGAGAGATAAAGTAGAGAGAGAAAGTGTGAAGCGTAAAGTAATCTGATTGTATTAGATAAGTGTAAAAAGTTACAAAACAAAGGCTCTAAGGGGACTTAAATACCCCTAGCCTTTACAATACAGAAATAAACATTAAGAACAGTATAGACTAAAAAATAAATACAATGATTACTAAAAAATTAGAATTAACAATCTCTCCCTTAGTAATCATTGGCGTCGTGGTCTTCAAAAACAATCTTCAATAACAGCATAGACCAACTAGGCGACTTTGGAGAATTACTGACGCTCTTCTCTTTGACGAAGTCGATTCAAACCAACTAAAACTTCAAGTCGTCTTAGAGTTGAGCGAAGATTCAATCTCTCTTGTATTAAATCTAAAGTCTTTTGGAGAAGTCGAATCTCGTCATTATCAACATGATATGCATTTGCTCTTGTTTCCACAAATCTTCTTTTAGCATCCTTCAAACGTTGCTCTAACTGAAGCTTATTCACTTTTAGCGTTCCATTGGAGAAGTGAGCAATTTCTTCAAACCTGAGAAAGCATTTTTCATTAGACCCATTCTTGTACACCACTCCATATGGATCTTCAACAATGGTGAGAAGAGGATAAGACTCTAAGTTCGGTAAGCTTCGGTTGGGCCTGAGAAGATTAACAACCGGTTGGAAACTTTCGACAACCATCTAAAAATCAAAAACTCGGAAGAATCTGATTTGTCGTCGTATGAATCTTTTAATGACGAACAAAGCTTGAGAAATATCCTGTGTTCTATGATACAGATTCCTGAAGTGATCAAATAAGAATTCAATGTCATCTATGGAAAGATCAGTGAAGTCTGCCTCTGAAAAATTATACCGCTTGCAGTCTGTTCTTTCAATTTCAAAATCGGGATACCAGATATTCACAAACTTGTTGATTGTGACATTGATGACTCGAACAATCAAGTGTTAAGAAGACACGGTATTATTCCTTTTGCGCTGACACTTGATGAATATCAAGTACTCATATTGATAGGCATCTGACTCTTTCTCCACTCTAAGGATTGCATAAATGTTAATCGCCCTTCTTCTAGAGACAAAGATGTTTCTCTGAGTGTCTTCTAGAAAGGCTGATCATTGCCTTGATGCCAAATATCTACGTTGCAAATTCCTTTGTCTTTGACGTCTAGATAAAGCTGGTCCTTCTTCTAAAATGGATGGTGGTATTACAGGATCAGAATATGGAACATTAGCTTCTACTCTTGACGATTGACCACCTTCAAATGATCTTGAAGGAATAGTGGTAGTCGGAGCTGGACTAGCAACAGGAGTAGATGTGACATTAACTGATTCAGGAATCTCATCACGAGCAGGAAGATCACTGTATAACAAATCTGCTTCTTCTTCATCTTTCGCATCCATGAATACTGAGTCATCTTCAGTATCTGATATGATAACAATGTCATCACAATCTTCCTCATTGAGTTGACAAATCTTTTCAAACCTGACATCTTCATCATCATCAGAATTAATCTCTATGAAGTTAGCAAAGAATGACCTCATGTCATTGGCAGCTTCAGATTCTTCAACTTCATGAACATTTTCAGAAACATCTGGATCCATATAAACAACAATTTGCATATTATTGTTAATATTGCTTTCAGAAATATTTAGTTCATTATGCATGGAAGACAAATCAACATTCTCAATCATAACATTCACTAAGTCCTGAATGTTGCAGTCTTCAACAGATTCACACCTCTTTCCTTTATCACAAGCTGCTTCATCTTGTATATCTTCTCTAGCTTCAGAAGATCCTTCAACTCTCGGTCTCTTTGCCATCTCCCCCTCATGTCCTTGATGATCAGGATCATCTTGGTCATATCGGGGCTTAAGAGACGGGCCAACCTCAGTTCTGCAACTTTGTTCATGAAGATCAAGCCTGGAAGATAAATGAGAGAAGTCTTGAGACATAAACAATTTGATATCAAAAAATCTTGATCGAATTTCTGATATGAATGCATGGAACTCATCAGATAAAGCAGTAATTCTGTCAGAGTGAGAAGAAGGAACTAGAGGCGGTGAAAGTTGGAAGTTCCGTAAAAGAGAGATAAGATCTTGATCTTGATGATCAGGCGGCGACATAGTGAGAAGTCGAGCATAAGGCAAATCTATCAATTCTGAAATAGGAAGATCATGTAGAGAAGACCTTGAAGATGTACCAGAAGAAGCAGACATAGGAATTCCCACAGATAAAGAAACCATCGAAGGAAACGAAAGAGAAACAACCGGAGAAGTAGTTGAAGTCACAGCACTAGAAGGTTCACGAAGAACTACCCCAGTTGGTCGTCTGAAAGGAATCTCTGGAGGAATCACAGAAGCATCAATCTCAGGCATCTTTCCTTTGAAGAAAGTTTTCAACTTCAGAATCTGTGCTTCCTTCTCTGCATCCATTTTCTCAGATAACTGACGAATAACATCATTCAACATAGAGAATTTATCAGAAGATACCCTAGCTTGATCAGAAGAAAGTTCTACAGTTTGAACTTGATCAGAAGACTGATTGCCGCAAGTGAAGTTACTGGGGCTTGACTTTGTTCCGGAGCTGAAGCTTGATCAAAAGTTGTATCTAATTCATCTACTTGAAGATGTGCAACTAAAGGATTAACAGGCACAAAATCATCTTCAAAGAGAACATCTGTTGAGACAACCACTTCCGGTGTCCTAACCTTCCTTTCATAAACCTTAAGACTTGGTTTATCACTATCATCATCATCATCATGATCAGAATCTTCACCATCTTTATCATCAGAAAGAGCAGTATCAGCAGCAGAATCATCTTATCTTCAAAATCAAAAGCAGTAGCATTAGTAGCTTCAGTACCAATATCAGCAATAACATTCTCAATTTGTTGAGAAGCAACATCCTCTTGAATTATTTCTTTTTCAACAAAAACCTCAACTTCTTGCTCATCTTCAGCCTCTTTTTCAACTTCAGGCTCTTGTTCAGAAATAGCTGCTTCAACTTCAACATCTTTTTTAGCAGCTTGATTGTCATGAGAAGGCTCATCTTGTACAACTTCCATAAACTCATTCTCCTTACAATATTCTATGACATCCTCATCGGTAACATCAGCGTAGTTGGCGATAAGAACATACGGAATGGTCATAGAATAGTTGAAAGACCTCTTCTGCTTCTGAATATAAGTCATTTCAGAGTCTGGAACCTGTGGCCAAGATAACCTGCGAGGAATGGCTGGATTGCTATGGAGCATGCTTCGAACAATAAGCTTCATAAATCTAACAAACGGAATGAACATCCTTTTCTTGTTGGTGAACTTGTCATGTACCACCTCCGAGAGTTCAGTCCAAAAAATAAACGTGTAGTCGACATGCAAGTCATAGACGACTGCATGGAACAATCGAAGATACAATAAACTTGCACTGTTTGTGCCAGAATGCTTCGATGTTAGGCACCTGATGATTACTGAGAACAGTGCGTACCATACTGGAGGTAGATTAGACTTGTCAAAGTTTGTAGGTTTGTTCAAAGTACCAACATAACCAAGATTCTGTATCCCTTCATATACTTCCTCTTCAGATGGAAAACTGTCATAGGTAGTACGACCGGGTCTGGAGTTCGGCTCAGGAAGCTCCAGTATCAATCTCAGTCGCTTGTATGAAAGGAAAGATTCAAATTGATAGATTTAAAGATCAAAGTGATGCGGACGAGCCATTTCATTCTTTGTTATTGTATGCCAAGCCTGCTGTAGATACAATTCAGGAACATCTTCGCAGTAAGAAAGAGCAGGGGCAAGTGGATGTCCTTTGAGAATTGCTCGTATCACTGGATGTATCTTGATTATGTCAAAGTCCACGTGATAGTTGTTCGGCTTGTATGGCACATTGTTGGGAAATTCAGAAATGATCAAGTATGGTTAATGCTGCTACAACAGAATTACTACTGCAGTTGAAGTTAATGCTGCTCATCAAAGTTAGTACTGCTTGAAGGGATTAATACTGCTGAGCATAGTTAGTACAACTAAAGTTAATATTGCTCAGAGTATTAATGTTTCTTATAAGATGAGGACTTCGTATGGAAGGATGTCAGCTGGATGGAATAAAGATATTCATAGAAGTTGGAGATAAAGATGGAAGTTTATATTGAAGATCTTTTATTATTTTGTAATTATCTTTATCTTCAGTATATATATAGAATAGTTTGTTTCTTTAGATAAGAACATTAATTCTGAGTTTCAGTTTTTGATAGAGAGAATTTAGCTCAAGGTTAGAACCTTAATTCTAGAGAAGTAGAATTCGTATTGGTGAGCCTGTTCATCAATATTGAGGTTGTTTGTAAAAGCTTGTGACTTTCAATCATTCAATAAAGTTTACAAGTTGTTCATCAGATTTACTGTGTTGGTTACTGTGTTATTGAATATCAAAGTGTTATTCCGCAAACTTCTTTGATATTGTTTTCTGAGAGTTTATTCTTGTTTAGAATTAAGATCCTGACAAGTGGTATCAGAGCCTGTATTCTCAGAAATCTTATTCATCATGGAAAACATTGTTGAAACAAACAGTACCCTGGTCTCAAAGGTTCCAATGCTCAGACCCAATGAATTCGACATGTGGAAGATCAGAATCAAGCAATACATACTCCTCACTGATTATTCTATGTGAGACATCATTGAGAATGGCCAATCTGAAGCAGGAAGGATTGGTGCTGATGGAAAGAAGACTCCACCAAAAACTGATGTAGGAAGAAAGACTAGACAAATAGAGATGAAAGCCTTGAGCACTTTGCTCTTGGCTATTCCCAATGAATATCAACACCAATTCTACAATTGAACTGATGCACAGATGCTCTGGAATGCTCTAGAGAAAAGATTCTCTGGTACCAAAAGTACCAAGAGAAATCAGAAGGCCATACTGAAGCAACAATATGAGAACTTTATGTCAACCAAGAATGAGTCCATGACTCAAACTTTTGACAGGTTCAACAAGCTTATTGGTGAACTAGCTACAGTTGGAGTACAAATTGATCAAGATGATCTAAATAGGAAGTTCTTAAGGTCCCTGGGTGATGAATGGACCATATATACTGTCTCTTTCAGACAGAATGATCAACTGGAAGAAAAGGAGCTTGATGATCTATACAATGATCTAAGAGTTTTTGAATCTGAGGTAGAGGCTAAGAAGAAGCCTTCTGGGTATGTTCACAATGCTGCACTCCTATCAGCATCAATTGATTCTACTTCTAATCCTGAATCAGTTAGTGCTGCTAATGGAGCAAATCAAGAGAAAGGCACTGATTCTGTGTTTGAAGCCTTTATATCCAGTCATGGAAACTCTTCTCTAATTAATGATGACTTGGAACAACTCCATCCAGATGATCTTGAAGAGATGGACATTAAATGGCAGATGGCCATGCTCTCTACGAGAGTCAAGAAGTTCATCAAGAGAACTGGGAGGAACAACTTCTCCCAAAGAAGAGAAGATGGAGCAGGTTTTGACAAGTCAAAGGTGGAATGGTATAAATGTCACCAGAAGGGACACTTTGCTAGGGAATGCAGAAGTGGAGTGTCTCACAACAACAACCACCAACAAGCATAGCCTGGAAGCTTCAATAATAACATAAACTCTGCACAAGCCCTAGTCTCTCAACAAGGTATGGGGTTTGATTGGAGTGATCAAGATGAAGAAGCCATCCAAAACCAAGCTCTAATGGCAGAGGTGTCTGATCTCCCAACAAAGGTAACTTCTAATCTTTGTACTCAAAATTGCATTAACACTGTTAAAAGGTACATGGATCACAACCAAAACATGAGTGATGACCTTAAGAGATTAGAAAAGGACATAAAAGATTATGTGAGGATTGTTGAGAGGTTTGAAGAGCAGATTAAGAGTTTTCAAGCCAATGAGCTTCAACATTCTTATGACACAAACTACTGGAAGTGGGAGAAGAATGACCTAGAACTCCAACTAACCAAATCCAAAGAGGAGAGCTAGCTAAAGTCAAGCTAGATGTAGAAAAGTTTTCCAATGCTTCTAAAGCAATGGACTCTCTTCTACAAACTCAGATTCATGATAGACTGAGAAGAGGAATAGGGTACAATACCACACCACCACCCTACAACAACAACTACATCCCTCCTAGTTCAGACTTGTTAGAAACAAAGGATAGGGAGGACCTGCCTGAGGGAGCCACTGAGATAGATCCCTTAGATGAAGTAGTTGTTGAGGATAAAACTGAGAAAGAAACTGTCAAGAATAAGGACAGTACTATGAGTGGTGAGATTCCTATAGAAAACCACATAATTGCCAATGAGGGATGTGGAAAGCATTGGATCAAGTTCAAAGAAATAGAGAAGACTGAGGGAAAGAATAATAAGGTTCATTATAAACAGACCACTGTTGTGAACCCTATCCCTTGCAACAAGTGTTCATGCAATAAATCTGAGCCCCAACAACATGATAAAAAGAGGGGTAATCAGAGAAACTGGAATAATATGTGGGCACAAAAACAAGGGATTGATCTAAGTAAAATCAATAGACCAAAACCCTGTTTTATTTGTGGAAAGCTTAATCACATTGCCAAATATTGCTATTTCAATCCCATGAACCAAAGGATGAATTTTCAAATACCTACTCAAAAACCCTTTGGTTATAGGAAGAAAGAAAAGAACCATGTGGCTAAGAAAGTTGTCAAATCTAATAGCCACATGAAGAAAAAGAATGGGAAAGACAGTGTCAAGATATGGATACCTAAAAGCACTAAAGCTGTTAGTACTGCTACCACAAATAGTGTTGCTGATAGTGATAGTGCTGCTAGAAGCAATACTACTGCTACCAATGTTAGTGCTGCTAACATTGTTAGTACTTCTGTAAAAGTTAATACTGCTAACTCTGTTAGTACTGTCAACAAGGTTAATACTGCCAAACCTGTTAGTACTGCTAACTCTGTTAGTACTTCTAAAGATAGTACTGCTTCTATTATTAGTGCTGCTAGACCAATAATCTTGACAAAGTACTCAAATACTAAGTGTTCTGACTTTAAAAACCTCATCAAAAGGGAATGTAAATATTTTGATGAGAAAAGGAGACCCAAGACCACTTTGGCTTGGGTTACCAATCAATACTAATTGTCTAATCTTATGTGTAGGGCAACCAACAGCTCAAAGGGAAAAGCATCTGGCATGTTGATAGTGGTTGCTCTAGGCACATGACAGGGAACATGTCTTGCCTCAAGAACTTCAAGAAGATTGATGGTGGGCATGTTGCTTTTGGGAATACTCCAGATAGAGGTAAAATCAGTGGTAAAGGTGATGTGACCAAAGGTAAATTGACCTTTGAAGATGTTTTCTATGTTGAACAATTAAGGTAAAACCTGTTAAGTGTATCACAGGTTTGTGATAAACAACATAGTATACTGTTTACAGATTCTGAATGTATTATCCTTGCTCCTAGATTCAAGGTAGTTGATGAAAAAATGATACTACTAAGAACCCCCAGAAAGGACAATGTATATTGGTTAGATATGGAAAGTGTGTCATCTGATTCATTCCTAAATTGTCTTGTTTCAAAAGCTTCTTTGGATGAATCATCACTTTGGCACAGAAGGATGTGTCACATGAACTTTAAAACAATAAATAAGCTTGTTAAAAACAACCTTGTAAGAGGTTTGCCTTCTAAAGTATATTCATGTGATGATCATTGTGTTGCTTGTCTCAAAGGTAAACAACACAAAACTTCTCATAAGTCCAAAAAGGTGAACACAATCTCTAATTCTCTTCATTTATTGCATATGGATCTGTTTGGTCCTACAAATGTTATGAGTATTGTAAGAAGTCATACTGCCTAGTGTTTGTTGATGATTACTCTAGATTTACTTGGGTATATTTTCTAAGGACTAAGGATGAGACAAGTGGACTGATCAAATCCTTTGTTCTAAGAATTGAAAACCAAACAAATCAAAAAGTAAAAATCATTAGGTCAGACAATGGTACTGAATTTAAAAATCATGACCTAAACACCTTTTGTGAGGAAAAAGGAATTGAGAGGCAATACAGTGCCCCTAGGACTCCCCAACATAATGGTGTTGCTAAGAGAAGGAATATGACACTGATTGAGGCTGCTAGATCTCTGTTAGCTAACTCTAAACTTCCAATAACTTTCTGGGCAGAAGCAGTTAATACTTCTTGCTATGTCCAAAACAGAGTACTAGTAGTCAAGCCTAAAAACAAGACACCTTATGAGCTTTTAAATAAAAGAAAACCCTTTATTGGATTTTTCAAACCTTTTGGGTGTCCTTGTACAATGCTCAATACCATATCTCACTTAGGAAAGTTTGATAGCAAGGCAGATGATGGTTTTCTTGTTGGTTACTCATCTCAGAGTAAGGCCTACCGAGTTTTTAATACTTCTTCTAGAATAATTGAGGAAAGTGACAATGTCAAATGCAATGAGATCACACCAAATCCTATTGGGTCTGGTCCTCAGTGGCTGTTTAACATTGATTCACTATCTAACTCTTTTGGTTTCAGTAGTGACAATTATGCAGGTTCAAGAAATGAAGGATCTGGGGCTACACAAGTTCAAGACATTATACCAAAGTCTGTGATCTTTCCTATGCCTATAAAAGAACCTGTTGAATTTTGTGAAAAAGAAACTCTATCTGAGCCAAGTCAGAGTGAAGAATAAAGAAGAGATGAGGAGAATCAAGTGAATGAAGTTCAAGAAGTAACTGATGAGATCCCCTCAGCTGACTTAAATGATTCCAATCTAGAGGTGGGACTTAATGAAGAACCTAGTTTTCAGACTAGAACACAAAAGAATCATCCTCCAGAGCTGGTAATAGGAGACATCTCTTCTCCTATCATTACAAGGAATCAAATCAGACTTCAAAAGCTGCAGGATCAACAACACACAGTATTCTCCTGCTTTCTATCCTAGATTGAGCCTAAGAAGGCCTATGATACAATGAAAGATTCAAGTTGGATAGAAGCCATGCAAGAAGAGTTACTTCAATTCAAGCTACAGGATGTTTGGGACTTGGTGGACCTTCCAAAAGGTCATAGAGCTATAGGCACCAAGTGGATTTTCAGGAACAAAAAGGATGAGAGAGGTATTGTGATCGGGAACAAAGCAAGGCTTGTGGCACAAGGGTACACTCAAGAAGAGGGCATAGATTATGATGAAGTGTTTGCCCCAGTGGCAAGGGTAGAGGCAATTAGGCTGTTCTTAGCCTATGCCTCATACATGAAGTTCAAGGTCTTTCAAATGGATGTAAAGAGTGCCTTTCTATATGGTACAATTGATGAAGAAGTATATGTCTGTCAACCTCCTGGTTTTGAAAATACTTCATATCCTGACAGAGTATACAAGCTGAAGAAAGCACTCTATGGTCTACATCAAGCCCCAAGAGCATGGTATGACACTCTGTCTACCTATCTCTTGGAGAATGGGTTTGAAAGGGGCATCATTGACAAGACCCTTTTCATTAATAGAAGTAAGAAGGACATCCTACTAGTTCAGATCTATGTGGATGATATCATCTTTGGATCCACAAAAGATCAGATGTGTAGAGACTTTGAAGAGTTGATGCACAAGAGCTTTAAAATGAGTTCAATGGGTGAACTTACCTTCTTCCTTGGGCTTCAGGTGAAACAGCAGTCAGATGGAATCTTCATTAGTTAATCAAAGTATGTGCAAGACATCCTGGAGAAATATGGTTTACAAGACTCAAAGCCAGCAAGCACACCAATGGAAACTCACAAACAGATCACTGCTGATCATGAGGGGGAGGATGTTGATGTCCATCTATACAGATCAATGATTGGATCTCTCATGTATCTCACAGCCGCAAGACCAGACATCATGTTTCCAGTGTGTGTATGTGCCAGATTCCAAGTCAAGCCTGAACAATCACATCTTCAAGCTGTGAAGAGGATTTTTAGATACTTAAGAGGGCAACCTAGATTAGGTCTTTGGTATCCATATGAATCTTCATTTGACTTGATTGCTTATTCAGATAGTGACTTGGGTGGTGCCAACATGGACAAAAAGTCTAATTCAGGGGGATGTCAACTTTTGGGTGCAAGACTAGTATCTTGGCAGTGTAAGAAACAAACCATAGTGTCCTTATCAACAACAGAAGCTGAGTATATTGCTGCTGCAAGTTGCTGCTCTCAAGTTCTATGGATTCAAAATCAGATGCTAGACTATGGGGTAACATTTCTTCACACTCCAATCTTTATTGACAATAGCAGTGCTATAAGCATTGTTAACAATCCTGTCAAACACTCCAAAACAAAGCACATTGAGATCAAGTATCACTTTATCAGAGATTGCAATGAAAAGAAGCTCATTCAAGTTGCCAAAGTTTATACTGACAATCAGTTTGCAGATCTATTCACTAAAGCCTTTGATGTGGATAGATTCACTTTCTTGGTCTCAAGTGTGGGCATGATCAATTATGAATGAGCTCATATTCTTAAAAGTGGTTATATACCTGCTATTTTGGTTATTTGTGTGCAGCTAATCATCTTTTACAGGTAGTTAATGCCTTGATCAGCCCGTCATAAGCTTCAAAAAGAGTAAGTATAGTTAATGCTGCCAGTGTAGTTTTAATACTGCCAGTGCACAGTTAATACTGCTCTCAGTTAATACTGCTAGTTAGTTAATACTGCTAGTGGTTAATACTACTCTCATTTAATACTGCTAGTTAGTTAATACTGCTAGTGGTTAATACTGCTCTCAGTTAATACTGCTAGTTAGTTAATACTGTTAGTGGTTAATACTGCTATTCGTTAATACTGCTCTAGGTTAATACTGCTTATGTCCCATACACTATAAATACTATTTGCCCGCCTAAAAGTTCATAACGACTCTTTGCTTTCTATTCATCTGCTCTCTCACCTTTTCTCTCAAGAACCAAGTGTTCCAGTACAGATTTTTCAAGCTCAATGGCGTCTATGGCATTTATCGACGAGCACAATGAAATCGCGATGCTTCAAAAGCCAAAGCAAGCTGCAGGATTTCATCAAATAATGGATTTTCTGAAGTCTAGCCATATCGCCTATGCTCTGACAGTGTCTCCATCAATCTATATCGCGCACCAACAACAATTTTGGGCTAATGCCACCATTGTTACTGAGAATGGTGTGCAAGTGATCAAGACAAGGGTGTGTGGCAAACCCTTGACAGTTACTGAAGAGGTAATTCGCATCAGTCTACGTCTAGACGATGCCTCTGGTATCTCATCTATCTCTAATGATGAACTGTTTCTACTCTTACAAGAATGGGGTATGGAGGCCCATTGGGTGTGTTCAAGTTCTCAAAAGCTACATTTTCACCCCAATGGCGTTTCTTTGTTCATATCCTTATGCATTGTATCTCTAAAAAGGCTACTGGATGGAGTGAGTTTAGCAGTACCATTGCTTATGCTTTGGTCTGTTTGGCCACTGCCAGAAGGTACAATTTTTCTAAAATGATTTTCAGTGATCTTGTCTCAAACCTGGGAAGTAAAAAGAGCTTTTATATGTACCCCAGGTTTGTACAAGAAGTTATAACTCATGAATTGACGGATATGCCTCACTTTGATGAGGTATATGTACCAAAAATTCCCAAAGGTAAGGTCTTTTCAAACATGAAGAGATCCCCTTTGGACTCTAAAGGAGTTGACACCCCATTGTTCTCTACAATGATGGTGGTGTCCCACACTGAAGAAGGTATGGCGGCAGGGTCAAGGCCCTCATTAGACCATCCCACTGCTAGCCAATCCCAACCTTCCCACTCTATATCAATCCCCCAGTCCCTAATTCATAAGCCAACTTCTCCTATCACCCAAACATATATCAGGAAAAAGGTAAAGAAGGCTCCTTCCCTTCTTGTACCATCAACCACTGAGCCTTTAAGCCCTCTAAGGGAGAATTTTCTTTTAGAGAATATCTACAGGGAAACCACAGTGGTGTCTCCCAACCCCAAGGAGGTGCTCTCTGAGGAGATGGTTGAGCATATGGGTGAGCAGACTGCCACTATTCCTGCTAACACAGAGGAGGACAGTGGTAACATAACTAAGACCTCCCCCATGGCAACGTTGAATGAGCAATCATTCAAAGGTCCCAGGTGCCAAGAAACCAAGGGGGTGGACAGTGCTTCTGCTAGGCAGAAGACTTCCACTACAAAAAGATCCAATGATCCTTCAAAAGAGGGTAACACTTCTGGAGAAGGTGAGGACAAATATAACTATCAAGAATTGATGGATACTATGGGCAACATCAACCTAGATGTTATCAAACAAGGAGCTGACATAGAAGAAATGAAGTTGGTAATCTTGTCCCAACAAGTACAAATTACCAAACTCAAGAAATTGGTGATCAAGCTAGTCCACAAAAAGAAGAAAAGACAATTTGTGTGCTAAGGAGAAGGAAATCAGGGGATGATGCTCCCAAAAAGGGGGAGTTTAACATGGAAGAAGTAACAGATAAGGGGGAGCTTGATGGGGAAAAACAAGATGTTGAGGGGGAGCCAGAAGCAGAAACAGAAACAGAAACTCAAGCAGCAGCAGTAACAAAAGAGCAAGCAGCAGAAACAGAGCAAGCAGCATAAACCATTAATACTGCCAGTTCAAGTAAAGCAGCAGAAATGGTTAATACTGCTGAAATTAAACAAGTAGCAGAAACAGTGAAAGAAGTATTAACAGAGCTTGAGATTGCAGAAACACTAATCAAAGCCAAGCATGATACTCCCAAGGTCATCTCAAAGGCCAAAGGAGTTGTCATAAAAGAAAGAAGTGAGGCTGCAAAGAAATCAAGCACTGAGAAGGTGATGAGTAAAGAGAAAGGCAAAGCAAAGCTAGTGGAATCTGATCAACCAACGAAAAAGCAAAAGTTGATTGAGTCAGATGAAGCTTTGGCTAGGCAGATTCAGGAAGAACTTGAGAAAGAAGAACAGGTTCAAGTGTCAAAAGATAGAGAGATAGCAAAAGCTATGGCTGCAGAACTCAGTAAAGCTTATCAACAGAGTCTTGCAACAGAACTAGCCAAGAAAGAAGCTACATCTCTAAGGAAGTCTGGAAAGATCAAATTGACTGCAAAGAAAAGACAAAGACAACCTTCAAAAACATACCTTGGTGCTCAAGAGAGAAAGAAAATGATTACTTTCCTCAAGGGTGTTGTAGGTGTCAAAGTGGAAATGTTCTCAAAAATGTCTTTTGAGCAACTCAAAGGGCTATATGATGCAGAAATGATCAAACTTCAAGGGGATGAACCTGCCAGGGTGGAGATGGAAAAGAGAATGAAAGAAAGCAATGATTTCATGCTAGAAAAACCTTTTCCAGATGATCAAGAAACTCCAAAGAAAGAAGCCACTATTGGTGAAAGTCTAAAGATTTTAAAAAGAACAAAGATGATGGCTAGGAGAAAGATAATCAAGAAGCCTAGAATGGATGAAGGAGAGGCTGAAAAGGTTGTTGAAGAAGAAGGGGCACCTGAGTCATCTGAAAAGAAAGAATCTTGCAGTACTGATAATATAAAGATGTACATGGTAGTGATGGACAAAGTGCCTGAACCAATCTCAGCAGAACCTGTTGGTGTAAAGCCTCCTGAAGTTGTTCAATGGGATACATTGACAGTGGATGGAAAGGAATATATTAGACTCAAGAGGAAGGATGATAAGTATGAGGTATTCAACACCTGGGCCAAGATTGTCAAAACATGCTCCAGGTCTGATATAGAAGAAATGTTTGAAATAGGGATGAAGTTGTATGCATATTAGTTAAAAGCTCCAGGGATTTCAATTACAAAACTGGTGATGGAGTATCTGTGTATGATGTTCAAACCTGAAGAAGTGGAGCATGTCATAAGAAATGTGTTTCAAGCAGTCACCAATTGGAATTTATATGAAACTAGTGGAGTATATGCTGTGACTTTGGATAGAAATCACATAGAATACTTCCTAGTGGATAAAGTATACAACCACAGCAGACTGAAACTTCATTTAATGTTGAAGAAGAAGCTTGGATGTGTTGAAAATTCAGAAATGGCCAAGTATCTGATTCAGAGAATGATCAATCAAAGTTTGGGGCTAAATGTTGATACAGGGATCTGAAGAATGATGTTTTGGGAGCATCTGAAGAACTTGACTTCTCTTCCTAAAAGTCAAGTTAGGGGGAGATTGTTGGGAAATTCAGAAATGATCAAGTATGGTTAATGCTGCTACAACAGAATTACTACTGCCAGTTGAAGTTAATGTTGCTCATCAAAGTTAGTACTGCTTGAAGGGATTAATACTGCTGAGCATAGTTAGTACTGCTGGAGTTAATATTGCTCAGAGTATTAATGCTGCTAAAGATTAATGTTGCTTATAAGATGAGGACTTCGTTTGGAAGGATGTCAGCTGGATGGAATGAAGATATTCATGGAAGTTGGAGATAAAGATGGAAGTTTATATTGAAGATCTTTTATTATTTTGTAATTATCTTTATCTTCAGTATATATATAGAATAGTTTGTTTCTTTAGATAAGAACATTAATTCTGTGTTTTAGTTTTTGATAGAGAGAATTAACCTCAAGGTTAGAACCCTAATTCTAGAGAAGTAGAATTCGTATTGGTGAGCCTGTTCATCAATATTGAGGTTGTTTGTAAAAGCTTGTGACTTTCAATAATTCAATAAAGTTTACAAGTTGTTCATCAGATTTACTGTGTTGGTTACTGTGTTATTGAATATCAAAGTGTTATTCCGCAAACTTCTTTGATATTGTTTTCTGAGAGTTTATTCTTGTTTAGAATTAAGATCCTGACAAGTGACATGATGGTTGGGAACACATCATTTGGCGTACGACGAGAAGCAGAAAGATCGGCTCCAACAGAAGGATGTGAGTCATGTGACGGCATGGGAGTATCATGAGAAGCTTGATCAGACGGATCATCGAGAATGGCATTCTCGTCTTGAATCATTGGATCTGAATTGGTTTTGGAAGACATAATAGACCTGAAAAACAAAATGAAAAAGAATTAGACAAAAATAAAAAATATATTCTAAGTATGGTTTGCGTGCCAAGTTAGAAGCGTAAACCAATGTTTGCGTTTCAGTCAAGAGACGCAAAGGTAAGTTTGTGTGTCTAACATGGTCCGAAAACTACACTTAGAAAAACAAAACAAAAACACACAAAAACACAAGGAAGGTTTGCGTATCAAGTTAGAAGCGCAAAATAGACTTTGTGTTTCTAGTTAGAGGCGCAAAGTTCACTTTGCGTTTCTAGTTAGACGCGCAAAGTTCACTCTGCGTTTCTAACTAGACGCGCAAAGTTCACTTTGCGGGATAAACATACTTGATTACCCAAACTAAAACAAGACACACACACAAATAAAGTTTGCGTGTCAAATAGGAGACGCAAAGTATACTTTGCGTGCCCTAGTTGATACGTAAACTCTACTAGAAAGAACAAAAAGGTTTACATAACAAGTTAGAAGCGCAAAGTAGACTTTGCGTTTCCAGATAGACGTGCAAAGTTCACTTTGCGTTTCTAGTTAGACACGCAAAGTTCACTTTGCGTTTCTAACTTGACGTGTAAAGTTCACTTTGCGTTTCTACTTAGACACGCAAAGTTTACTTTGCGTTTCTAGCTAGACTCGCAAAGTAGACTATGCGGGTCTATCATCCTTGTACTATAAACCTAGTTTTCGCGAGACAAAACCCGAAAACCACAAAAATCACAAAATTAAAACAAAATACAAGAAATTAAAGTAAAAGAAAACATACCTGATGATCGATTATATGTTCTAAGTAAAACCCAATACCCAATTCAAACAATACACAACCACAAAAACGAATCTGAGAATAAGAACAGTTCGAAGAAAAAAAACAATAAGAATTAGATAAAGAGTATTCAAATCGAGTAAACATACAATATAAACCAAATCAAAAACGAAGAATGAAAGATATACCTTGATTTCGAGTAACAAACACTGAAAGAAAACAGATTAGGACTTCGAACACAGAGAGCGATAGAGAGAATGAGAGCCGAGAAGTCAGATAGCAAAGAATAGATAGGCGGGAAAAATGAAAATGAAAAAAAAAACACTATTTAAACCTAGAAAACTAAAACTAAAACTAATAACATATAAAAAAAATAAAATAAAATATACCTGAAATTCTTTCACTCCCCCTACACAAATGCACAAAAATTTAACTGTTAGTATAGCAAATGTGTAGAAAAATCTGAGAAACATACTTGTTTAACTTCTTATCAACACAGATAATTTTCTTCCTTACTCCCCCTCAAACACAGAAAAAAATCAGATAACTTTTTCAGACCATATCCAAAATACAGATACTCAAACATAAAGACATCAGTATGAAAGATGATCATATTGAATATAAATTTTGTAACAACTGAACATATAAAATTTTAAACACTAAACAAATTAAAGTCTACTCAGTAAAATTTCACAGATTTATCACTCAGTTGAAATCAAGCATATATTGGTAGATGCAAGAACAAGTATAATTGCATATCAAGTTAAGACATGTTCAGGTTCAAAAACTTCCATTTGTCTATTCAGTGTGCTCGCATGTGAACTTCAATTAGCTTCAAGAAAAATGCATTTCTAAAACTATTATAGAAAACTTTGCATGTACTGACACTAAGTCATCACAAATTTACAGGTTTATCACAACTCAAACATATCACCAAGTATTATGAGATGTGTGCTCATTGGCATCTTTTTAGCAGTGTGCACATTGGCATCTTAATATGAGTGTGCTCTTTGGCATCTTTTAAGCGCGTGCACTTTGGCATCTTTTAATCAGAGAGTTCATTAAGTAAAGAACATACTGTAAACGTAACTTTCTATTTGACCCTATTGCAGGATTTGGGTCAGCCTCTCCCAGACCAGCTGGCCTTAGGGGACTAGGTGTCAAGCACCCCTTGGAACTTACTTTCCCGGATCTGAAAGGCTACATCGACATATTCTAAACCCATTCATACCAGTAAAACATGACTTTCGATCTGATTCTATAGAAGGATTTCTGTTCGATCACTCCCAGACCAAATGACCTTAGGGCACCAGATGTCGAGCATCCCTCGGAACTTATTTTCCCAAACCAGAAAGGTCACAGGTACAAACTTTTAAACCCAGAGATTTCTGTATTTTAACAATTTATTATTCATCTCAAACACTTAGATCAACGTCTAAATGCTTAGCCCATATTTTCATTCCGATCTATAATTCTGATCATTTAGGTAGTCTAAGCAAAGTAAACTATAAAAATTCAGAGTCACATATCTTTAAAGTAGTATTAAAAGCTACAAACATGTTGCTGACTTTTCGACTTTTGTAAGAATTGAAGTTTGAACATATAAAACTTTAATATAAACAAATAACTTGTAAAAGATCCTAGACATCCATTTTATTCAAAAGAAGGAAAATCTGTAAAATTTTACTTTATAGAATAAAATTTGTAAAGATTTAAACTTTTAAATTCAACATGCCTAATTTTGAAAGCAAAAAATTGAAACGTTTTTCATCTAAGGCTTTTGTAAAGATATCAGCAAGTTGATATTCAGTTGGTACAAAATATAATTCAATAGTACCTTCTTCCAAGTGATGCTTTATAAAATGATATCTCATGTCTATGTGTTTGGTCTTGGTGTGCTGGACTGGATTGACCGATATCGCAATTGCAGACTTGCTGTCACAATATATCGGCACTGTCTTGTATAGCATTCTGTAATCACGAAGTTGCGTTTTCATCCAGAGCACTTGAGCACAGCAACTAGCTGCAGCGACGTATTCAGCTTCGGCTGTTGATATTGAAACACAGTTTTGCTTTTTCGACGCCCAACTTATCAGTATGTCACCTAAAAACTGAAGATGACCAAAAGTACTCTTCCTGAACAATTGATTACCACCAAAATCTGCATCTGAATAAGCAATCAAATTATAGTCAGAACTTTTAGGATACCATAATCCTAAATAAGGAGTTCCTTTAATATATCTAAAAATGCGTTTGACTGCTAAAAGATGAGATTCTTTTGGTTTAGCTTGTAATCGGGCACACAAGCAAGTGGAGAACATTATGTCCGGGCGACTGGCAGTTAGATACATCAGTGATCCGATCATCCCTCTGTAAGTCTTTTGATCCACAACTTTTCCATCTGGATCGAGTCCGAGTTTGGCACCATGAGCCATCGGCGTTCCGATTGAAGTAGATTTGTCCATCTTGAATTTCGTCAAGATGTCAAATACATACTTTGATTGGTTGATGAAGATACCATCAGCATGCTGCTTCACTTGTAAGTCGAGGAAGAAATTGATTTCTCCCATCGTGCTCATCTAGAATCTAGAGGTCATAAGATCAGAAAACCAAGTACACAAAGATTTATTAGTCGTATCGAAAATAATATCATCTACGTATATTTGTACTTAGCAGATATCGAGATTAGTTCTATAAATGAAAAGAGTAGTATCGATAGACCCTTTGGTGAAGCCGGATTTAACCATGAAAGCTGACAACTCGTCATACCACGCCAGCGGAGCTCGTTTCAAACCATACAATGCTTTATCGAGAAAATATACATAATCTGGACGATCTTTGTCAACAAATCCCTCTAGATGAGATACATATACTTCTTCTTTCAGCTTGCCATTGAGAAATGCCGTCTTGACGTCCATTTGATATATTGTGAAATTTCGATAAGCAGCGAAGGCAAGAAACATTCGAATAGCTTCCAATCTGTAAACAGGTGCAAACGTTTCATCGTAGTCAATACCTTCTTCTTGTCGATATCCTTTGGCTACCAACCTTGCTTTGTTACGCAAAACGATACCATCTTTATCCTTTTTATTCTTGAATATCCACTTTGTACCAATTATGCTTTTCCCTTTCGGCCTAGGTACAAGTCTCCACACTTTGAGAGCATCAAATTGATTGATCTCCTCTTGCATAGCAATGATCCAATCCGGGTCTTCCAATGCTTCAGAAACTTTTGTAGGTTCAATCTTGCTTAAAAAGCAAGTGAAGAGTCATTCGTTGGAAGTAGCCGATTTGGAGCGAGTAGAAACACTGGCATGAGGATCTCCACTAATTTGATGAATTGGATGAGATCTTGTCCATTTTGTTGTATGAGGGAGAGAATCAATTATATCTTGAACCACTTCTAATTGAAGAGAGGGAGGTTCAAAAACTTCTACATCAGATGAAGAGATAGAAATAGTTTCAACTTGAGGAGGAGGTATCTCAACAATCTCTGAATCAGATTCGGGAACAGCTTGTTGAATTACATCATTCTGTACTTCTTCCTGAATTGATTCCTCTTGAACAGGTTGATCTTGAATAGACTCTTCTTGAGTATGTTCTTCATGAATAGGCTCAATTTCTGATTGAACATTGTCTGATTGAACATAATCTTGTTGTGTCGTTTCTTGTTGAACAGGAGAGACTGGAGCAGCATCATTGTCAGAGATAGATGCAGCGGAATTTGGAATAAATGAGCTCTCAGTTTCGTGATTCAAAACATTAGAAACATTTTCAGAGTTAGATCTAGGCACATCATCATAAAAAATTTCAAACAGAAAATCAAGATCAGAAAGATTAGGAGAGGGAGTAGAAGAATCCTGGTTATCTGTTGAAAGAGTAGGTTCTGAACTTATTTGTTCAGAAACTGAATTTTCAGTAATAGCGGGTTCTGAGTCTGAGTGACTAGAAACCAAATGAGCAGCTTCGTCAAATTTTACATTGACACTCTCTATGACCTTTCTTGCAGAAATCAGAAAAACTCTATAAGCAGCAGAGTTTGAAGAATAACCCACGAATACACCCTCGTCTGCCTTCGGACTAAACTTGTTGAGATTCTCCCTGTCACTCAGAACGTAGCATTTACACCCGAATGACTTGAAATACTTGATGTTCGGTTTGATCCCGTTCAAAAGTTCATACGGTGTTATGTTGAAATGAAGATTCAGAATTGATCTGTTCTGTGTATGACAGGCAGTTGACACTGCTTCAGCCTAGTTAGACAAAGGTAGACCTGAATAAGCGAGCATTGACCTGGTGGACTCAACAAGCGTTCTGTTTCTTCTTTCAACAACGTCGTTCTGTTGCGGAGTACGTGCAACAGAAAATTGTTGTTGTATTCCTTGAGATTCATATAATGCCTGAAGAGTACTGTTTTTGAATTCAGTACCATTGTCAGATCTTACCACTTTCACTTGCTTTTGCTTATTTGTCTGAGTTGTCTTGATGAGGTTGATGAGTACTTCAGGAGTCTCGTCTTTTGACTTCAGAAATTTTACCCAAGTATATCTGGAGTAGTCATCAACAATCACCATAACATATTCCTTATGTCCTAAACTCTTCGTCTTCATCGGACCACACAAGTCAACATGCAAAAGATCAAGAATAGCCGACGTGCAGTGTTCAGGCTTAGGCTTGTGAGGAGCTTTCTTCATTTTTCCTTTCTCACAATCTTGGCATAGATGGTCTTTCTGGAAACGGAGAACTGGAAGACCTCTCACACAATCATTCTTGACCAGGCGATCCATATACTTGAAGTTGAGGTGAGCTAAACGTCTGTGCCAAATCCAACTTTCTTGAACTGAAGCTTTAGAAAGCAAGCAGATATCTGAAAGAATTTTGATCTTGGAAAGATCAATGGTATACATATTTGAGTGTCTTTTTCCTACCAGAAGATCCTTGCCATTATCATTCTTCACTGCAACTCTTTTGGATTTGAAGCTGACTTCAAGGTCTTTATCGCAGAATTAGCCGATGCTGAAAAGGTTGTGACTTAGACCCTCGACGTAGCTTACTCTTTTTACAGTTATGTTACCCTGAACCAGATCATCATAACCAAGAATCGGAGCTGTCTCACAGTTGCCAAATTTCACACGACCGCAACATTTATCTTTATAACTAGACAGAAGTGATTTGTTGCCAGTCATATGTTTTGAACATCCCGAGTCCAGATACCATAATTGACTAAGCTGCACACACAGAAACTAGACCTTTTTAGGTACCCGTATGCTTATGGGTCCCTTGTTAGATTTATATCTTTTATTTTTCACAGAATTATTTTTCATGCAAGAATGAAAGCAATTATCAATAGAAGATAAAACACAATTATCAGAATCAGAACTAGAATAAGCATATGAGATATTCTCTGATATATCAAACATTTGCTGAAAAGAGTATTTTGGGTTTTTATTACATGTAGCAAATGTATCAGTATCACAAAGATTGTCTACACAATTAACTCCTAACATTTCAGATTCTAAAATTGGCTGTTTCATCCTCCAAATCTGCCTTGATGACTTCCTCACAGTCCGATCTGAAGAAGAAAAATCAGAAACATTAGAATTTTCAGATAAGACAGTATCATGTTTCTTTGACTTCTTTGTAGACCTGGCAAACGTGTCGTGTCGTGTCGGGTTCAAAGTTAAACGGGTTGAAAGTGTCTAAGCCTAACCCGGCCCGTTTAATAAACGGGTCAGAAAATCCCAACCCTAACCCGACCCGTCTAACCCGCCACGACCCGTTTAACATTTTTAAAATTAAAATTAAAAATCTAAAATTCACAAAAAATACAAATACAAAATTCAAATGAAAGCATTAGAAATCCAAAATTTATAGTTCAAAATTATAATCAAATCTAAAACACTAAAAGTCTAAAGCATTAAAAGGAAAACTTATATATATATATATATATATATATATAAACGGGTTATTCGGGTCATTTTCGAGTTGAAAATTTTGACCCTGACCTTACCCGTTTAATTTTCATGTCGTGTCGTGTCAACCCGTTTACTTAAACGGGTTGAAATGCATTACCCAAACCCATTTATTTTGTGTCGAGTTCGTGTCGGTTAGCGTGTCATGTCAGTTTTTGCCAGGTCTACTTCTTTGATCTCCTTCTTTTACGCTTTTTTTTATAAAATTGAGCATTTAGCAGTAAAGAATTATCAATAATAGAATCAGAAGAAGAAACTTTATTAAATAAATCAGTCTTAACATTTGACAATGAAGAACTAGCCTCGGAGTGAAAATTTTCAAAATTTCGCAAGTCTGGAGGAGGTTTGCGCTTCCCATTGGAGGCGCAAACTGAGCTTTGCGCGTCCAACTTCATGCGCAAACTTTCAGTTTGCGTTTCCAACGTGGAAACGTGGAACGCAAATGGCCATTGTTTTTCAAAACTTTAGCATTTTCTTTTGAATCTTTTGAAAATCCAGAAGAAATTTTATCTTCAAAACTTGTTTTTATTATAAAAAGAAATAAATCGTTTTCTAAACAAGTTTGAAGATTTTGTTCTTCCAATCTATCTTCAAGATCAACAATCTTACCTTCTAACACTAATGGAGGAACGTATTTCTTAGTATCATAAGACACCGGAGATACATTTTCCTTATCAGTGTTAGCAAAAATATCAACAAAATCTGTTGATAATGAAGATTTATTGGAAGATTTGATATTTAAAATATTTTGAACTTTTCTGGATTTCTTAGATTGATCAGGAAAATACTTTGCATTTTCAGAGGTGTAAACAAATGGCATTTCCATCCTCTTATTTTTCATTCTTTTCACATATTCTTCTTCCAAAATTTGTTTCTCAGTTGTCCAAAAGAATTTAAACTGAGGAGCATATCTTGCAAAAGTAAAGTAATCATATTCATATAAAGTAGGAACTTCATTTTTAGCATGATTTAAAAAATGCGGGTTTTCAAAACCAAGTCCCCACTTTTCTTTTATGGCTTCTTCACTCCTTGGTTTATTCATGTAAATCGTTTGCTCAGACTATTCTCTTTTATACAATTTTTTTTCTAAAACAATTATCTTTTCAGAAAGAATTTTATTTGAAGAAGTCAGTTCAGTCAATGAATCATGATAAGTCTGATTTGAATTTTCTAGATCAACTAACTGCTTTTGAAATTTCTCTTTTGTATCAATTAAAATTGATTTTTCATCTTTTAAAGAAATTTGCAGTTTATCAATTAAATCAGAATTTTCTTGATTTTTAAACATTTCAGAAACGAACTTTGAGCGCAAATCATGCAAAGCAGTGATAAAAACATTCATTTGAGATAAAAAGAAATTATAGTTAAACTTAGATATTACCTCAGAACCATCAGATGAGGTATCCTCTTCTTCATCATCAGATTTGTCATCACCTATAAAGTAAATAGCTGCAGTTTCTTCATTCTCAACTTCGTTATCCGAATGATCCAACCAGTATTCTTCTTCGGCCAACAGGATAGTTCCACTTTCCTTCTTTTCAGCTAAAGCCAACTTCTTTCGGTAAAAAGCAACATCTTTTACCACTTTGACTCTGCATTCCTTAGCAATATGTCCAGGCTTTCCACAGTTAAAGCAATTCATCACCTTTTTCTCATCCTTCTTTTGTTCAATCACCTTAGCTGGTTCATACTTTGGAGTGTATGTCTTTGAAGGAGCACCAGGTTTTATCTTTTTAGAACCAGAAGTAAACTGCAGATTGTTCGACCCAGATCTGTGCTTGAATCTCTTCTAATAGTGTTGAGTCAAAAGTATCATGGCCTTCTCTAGAGCTTCACCATCATCATCCGTTGATCCATCATAAGCTGTTTCAGTCAAAGCTTGCTCAGCCAGTTGGCTAGCTAAAATAGCAATGCGATCTACTGACAGAGGCTTGTTCTTCTTATCCAGTTTCGCCTTCTTCTCCATTACCATAGATTCATCTGTCATCAAGATTTCGTATAATTCCTGAATTGGCATGGTTGAGATTCTGACATCATTTCTCATTCTGTGGCATGACTTATTCCACTCAGGTTGTAAAGCGTTCAGAAACTTCAAGTTAGCCTCCAACTCAGTCTTTTTGACTTTGATCTTGTACAAATCATTTATGACAACCCAAAATCGATCAAATACACTCTTCAATCTTTCTTCATCTTTAGCCTTGAACTTTTCAAAATTATTCATATACCTAGTCTGATGCAATTGAGTTGACATTGCAGTACCAAGCATGATCTTTTCAAGTTGAGTCCACATCAGCATAGGATTCTACTTGAAGCAATCGATTCTGTTATAAATGGAGTTGGGAAGAGCAAGAATCAGATTTGATGTGGCCTGACTATCAGCTTGATGTTGTAACATCTCATCAGCATCATATTCCAATAATTCTTTCTCAACAGTAGTAGCAACAGAAGTTGTTGTAGCTGGAACAACTTTCCTTGGTGTTTCCATAGGACCCTGAGTCAGTGATTTCATCATGTTCTCACCATTTGGTTGTCTTTCAATGAAATTGATAAACCGATCTTTCCACTGTTCGAATTCGTTCTCATTGATCAGTACTGGTGGACGAGTATCAGACCCCAACGACATCATGAGGTCATTCTTGTAGATTTGTGCTTGCAAAGACATCTTGTGAAAAAACAGAAAATTTAGAAAAAAAATTCTAAGTATGAGAGACCCGCAAACTAGAGGTTTGCGTATGCAATGAGGAGCGCAAACTTGGCTTTGCGTTTGCAGAGGGGAACGCAAACAGAGTTTTGCGTTTGCTTAGTGAAACGCAAGATGAAGCTTTGCGGGTTGAGACTTTGCGTTGCAGGTATGAAACGCAAACTGATGCTTTGCGGGTGAAAGACTTTGCGGGTGCAAAGACTTTGCTCTGATACCAATTGAGAGTCCTAGATCACTGATTCTTTAGAGAGAGAAAGTGTGAAGCGCAAAGTAATCTGATTGTATTAGATGAGTGTAAAAAGTTACAAAACAAAGGCTCTAAGGGGACTTAAATACCCCTAGTCTTTACAATACAGAAATGAACATTAAGAACAGTATAGACTAAAAAATAAATACAATGATTACTACAAAATTAGACTTAACAAGGGGGATTGTGTTCTTGTTTTGTATGTGAAAGTGTTTTGGTTGATTATTATTTTCTAAGTCTGATACACATAACCACAGTGGACTCATGTTCAATGAGGACCAAGCTTAATTAACATCTGTTTTGTAGGTCTGACAGTTTCATGCAATACTGATATTTTCAAATAATGGGCATTGACTTCTGATCAACTCAGATCAAGACTCATACTTTAGAATGATGAGCTGAATGCATAACTCAAGGGAGTACATATCTATGCACATTTCAAGGTGGAGTAACAGATAAAAGTCTGTAAGTGTGTAAGTGTGTCTGTGTGTGTGTTCAAAAGTTTTGAAAATCTGAAATTCTTTCAAGTGAGGGATGTTGTTTTTCAGCTTTAAAGTGAAATTTTAAAAAGTTGCTGTTTTTGGAAAGTCAAACGTCAAAATTTTCTATTTTCGGAAAGTTACCAAAAAAATTTTAAATATGGTTATCGCAAGCTTTGGTCTGCAACAAGCTACTTGACGCAAGCCATTGTATGCGAATTCTTAACTTGACGCAAGTAATGGTCTGGGACAAGTTACTTGACGCAAACCAAAGACTGCGACAAGTGAGGAACTCGCATCCTTCGACTTGCGACAAGCTAGAACTCGCAGATGGTAACTTACGACTTCTTTCCTAGGCATAACTTGTCGCAAATAGTGCCTTGCAACAAGTTCACACACACTTGTTGATTCTTTGCGACAAGTGGGAGGTCAAATCAAATTGTGCCATGTGTCGTACCCTATTCTGAGTATATATATGACTTCTTTCCTCAGTTAAACACACTTGTTTCAAAACCCATTCTTGTGACTTTTCAAACATATATTTTCTCTCATCTTAGAACTTACGTGTTCTTGTTCATATTCGTATTTTCAGATCTTTACATCGATTCAGTGTAGGTTTTTGTTCTTATCACTTATTTCTTTGTATTGTATATTGTTTCTATTGTGATTGATTCTTGTTTACATGGTCTAAGATCGATTGATTTAGGGTTTATAAGTGTGACTGTTCATCTTTTCTAAACCCCATCGAACCAAACTCTGAAAATTGAACTCTTGGACTTAATGATGTTGATTTAATTTTAATGTTAACTTGTTTATGTTAATGGGTTTCAGAAATCGATCACTGGAATACTATTCTTGAACTGAAATTCTTAAGCATTGACATTGGATTCGATTTTTGGATTTTTTGGACTGTTCGAACTCTTGGACACTGATTTGGACTCAAATCGACAATAACACTGATATATCATTGAAATTAAAGGTTCGAATCATGGTTAAATGTATAATCAAACACTAATAAACCAAACATTATGGATGTTTTATTATCCGGAGCATGTTGAGATCCAACCAAGACATTCCAAAAAAGGAAAAACCATGAAGTTGGTCCTGAATATGTGATGAGGTATCTTCAGAAGCAGAAAAAGACATTTACTTACTCTATGCCAGTACCTGAAACATTGCTTGCTTACGTTGATCCGACCTCAGTGAGTTTAAGAGCTTATAGAAATTCATTGGGATGACCAGAACCGATTGTCCCTACCCAGGCTCAATCCGTAGGTGAGCGGAGTCTATAAGGGTTCAATCTACCAGGGTGGTAATTGAATGGGGAGAGCAGAGAGAAAATTCTGAGAGGGGAACAGGAGTGGGTCAGTCTTCTAGATTGGAGACTGTGGAATCCCATGATGATATTGCCACACATTAAGTGAGTTCCACATCTCAACCTGAGCAGGTTATCATACATCAATTGGGCTATCAGAAAGGGAACGCCGAGGAAGGTCAGAAATCTGAGACAGAGTCAGATCGAACGGCAAACACAGATTATGCACCTGAAGCATCTCTTATTCGTACTGAAGCTGAACTAAGGCATATGAGACATGGTTTTAGAGTTCCTTTCCTTGAAGAGAAGATGAAGAAGGTGTTTGTGCATAGGATCAGGCCAATAGATAAGTTCAAAGTCTTGGGGGTTTCCAATCAGCCAAAGGAATACCAAGAAGAGTATGCAAGCATGATCAACTATCTGAGACAAACTAAAAGAGTTGTGAAAAATAAATCTGGAATTGTAACTGTCAAAGAAGTCAGATTGAAGAAGTTCTTCAAGATTTGGTATCCAGAATTCTATGTTCAAAGAAGAGACATGAGTGAATGTCGGTTTACTGAACCTGATTTCAACTTTCTGAATATTGAGGATCTTGAGCATATGTACCACTTATTTAGATCTATGGCAATCAGAGATGGAAACATTGTCTTTGCTTTGGAAGCTATATTTGAGGTTCAAAAGAAGGCACATCTTTTACACTTACTGCTATGACTTTCAGCTGGGTATTGAGACAAATCAAAGTAGAGTAAACATGATAAAGCCTAATCTGACTCTTTCTGATATTTAAATTTATGTTTTTTACACTTTGCTGAAGAACTAGAGTTGGGTGTAGTCTACAAGAATAGTGAGCATGAAAATAGGTTCTTTAGAGTTTCTGAGATAGCTAAGTTCTCTGATGGAACACTCAATGTTATAAGACTACAACTCAATACCAGATATGCTGAATGTGAAAGGCAAATAATGCAAGAATGTGATCGCATACCAAGAAGAGAAAGGCTTGTGATGAAGAGAATACTTGAAGCTTTGGATGACATAATTGATTTCAGAAGAGGCATCAGGAGGTTTGAATAACTATTGGGAATCAGAGATAACCGAGTTAGAAGATTTACAAACTAATCTAAAAGGATGAGATTGTTAGAGTATTTATTTAGATCATTTGTAATGTGTTTGTTTGAATTTTCTTCAATACGCTTTGTTTGAGGTCAAGGCTTGTTTGACCCTTAAATAAGCTTTTGTTTGCGTTGCATTTGAAATGATTTTCTGAGACTTGTGACTTAAAGTGAGATATATGACAAAGCAACATTTATCTCTCTAGAAAATTCACTCTACATTGTTTTGATCTTTATTGCAATATTGCTTGAATTCTTGGACTAACATAACTCATTGCAAGCTAGGGTTTGGTAAGATCATTCATTGAGCATCAAATCAACTTGGTGGATCATTTATTGTTGAGGTTTAAGCAAGTTTCACGCATCAACCTCTCCTTCTCTCTCAAAGTTTATAGGGTTTTGCTGCTTTTCTAGGTTTTTAACCAAAAACCTAGATTGTGAGTTTCTAAACATTTTATTAAACTAGATACATGTTATTGTGTGTTTCTCATCATCATTCTTACATACTTTTGCAAAGATCTCTTGAGTTGCTAAAATGTCATTATCTTAATATTTTGACAACCTATGAGTTTTAATGGTGAATAATGTTCTATTTGGTGCATTCATGACCATAAATGTTTTCGTTGTTACTTTATGATTGGTACTTGTCCCTTGCATGATAATACCCACACTTGAGGGTGTTGACCCAAAATGGCAACATGACTAGGGGTGGAACACAACCCTCTTAACAGCAGGGGTTGGACCCAGGAACTTTTTCATACGGTGGTACTACATTTTTTCTTACGTTTTTTATCGACGTGTCTTCATCTTTTTACTGATATTTAATATCGCCTAATGTGTCTTTAGCTTAACTCCACCATTTCGAGGGATTTTTAAATTTTCATTTTCTTGATTCAAGGATTTTTAAGTTTTTCTTATCGATCTCAAGAGATTTTTTTCGTTTTTTTTTTTTGTTGATTTCAAGAGTTTTTTCAGTCTTTTTGGTTGATTTCAATAGTTTTTTTTTTTTTTTGGTGGATTACAAGATACAGTTGCACTTCTAAAATGATACGGTTGAACCTTCTAAAATGATACGGTTACACCTTTCACAAACCTATTTTTTTTTTACGTTACGACGGAGAAACAATACGGTAACATGTGCCACCATTGGTACCACTATAGGTCCGTCTATGGCCGGACTCAATCTCTTGTATATATATTTTTAAAAAATCTCTAGTATATCCTTAAAAACATAAAAAATTATTATCCAACCATTGTTTTCCTTTTTAGCTTTTTAGAAGAGTTTCCAGTTACCAAGAAAATATACTTAAATGCAAATATATTGGTACAAAAATTTTATTGTATTATTGTAATATACTTAGGTTTGTATAGAGTTTGAATTTCCATAAAAATAAAATAAAAAGTCTAGCGTATCTTAATTGGTGGACTATAGGCTTAGATAATAATTAAATAAATGAGCTTCAGAATAATTATATAGATTTGGTGGACTGCAGGGCCCAAGGTGGATTCTTTTGTTTTTTTACACTGCAAACAAATTATTGCTAGATTACCGGATAAAAAAGCACAGGGGCCTAAAATCCCCATAGGCCCTCTGCCATTGAACATTACCCTATGAAGTGCACAATTATTCAAGGATGACCTTGACAATTATTATGGTGTTCTTATATGCATAAAACATGATGGATAGTCTGAATATCTCTTCTATGAGAATATGATTCCATTATTGGCTAAAGTGTAAATGTTATATGTGGTATTTACTCACAAGTAGCCTATGATGGTAATGATCACATTTCACATGGTTTATGGTACCTTATTTATGACTTATTTGGAATATTGGATGAACCAAGTCAAGTAGACACTAGAAAGATGTAGTCTTGGGTGCCATCGTGTGGGTATGTACCTAGTCTCCGCCATTCGGGCTAATGCTATGGTTGTAGTCCTCGAATGTGTTGGGCCTTTTGGTGTCGCTCATGGTAGTTTGACACTAAGGTATATCGACTCTTTGGGTGGAACTTGATTGGTGCTATGGGTCTCCCTCGTTGACTCCAATCTATAGTTGTGTATTGGTCAATATATTATTACAACGTACTCATTGTATATTAATTGTTGTTCAAACTCACTAGGCTTTTTGTCCTAACACTTGTTTGGTGTCGACGTGCATCTAAGGTTCTAGAGGTGCCATAAGAAGACTTACCCGGGTTAGTGTGAGCTTGGGGAAGCAACTTTTGGGACACCATTTGTTAGAAGATCTCCATTTTTGGAAGACTTGGATGACACCCGATTTCTAATCTTATTTCTAATGAAATTACATTAGTAGGTTGTCATTCCCAATCACTTTAATTACAATTGTAATTAACATGTGTTATTTATTCCTCATTTTTGGGAGGCTCGTACTTTGGCATATATAAACCAAACTTTCCGTTTTTGACAAGTTTTTGTTTATCCCAGTTTTTGGGGTGTTACAGCCTTTTCTATAGAGGTATTTCTTTTTAAATTCTAATACATGTAATATGAATCTATGTAATATTGCTAATAGTGTATTTATTTGTTGGAGCATATTATTGTTTTGATAATTGTGATAGAATGTTTACTATACTTTCCCTTGTTAGAGCATATTATTCTTTGATGATTTTATTTATTTTATATTTATTGTACTTCCCCTTTTTTAATTTGAGTATATTTTTTAAGTGATTATAAATTTGTGAGTATCATTTTCGTTAGAAATCAAATAAAGAATTATCATATCTAAAAATAATCTATCTAAGTATCTAATTTTAAAAACTTTACAATGGATTTTTAGAAATGAATATAGAAGAAATTGCGGACTTCTTATTTCAAATCATCTTTGAGTTAGTTACAATGAAAAAACAAAAACGCCTTGCCCATTGAGAGGTGAACTATGAAGTAAAAAAAACATACACCATGTTAAAAAAATTATTGCATTAACTTTTTGTTACATTAAAATAGCACATCCCGCAGCATTGCGCGGGTACACAACTAGTATTTGAGGGATTGAGATAAGAGAGAAAAGATAATGACGATGGTTTTCATGATTAGACAAATCATGGCGGTTGAGTGGACAGTTTTTACAAAAACCGACTCCCCACGTCTGATGTGAAAGTTGTCAAGATTTATTTTGATTGCACCAGACTTTTGGTCTTTTCTCGAGGACAAGATGCATCAAATTCAACAAATTATACGAAGGAATAAATCCGATGGAAGAGAAGGAATAGAGTTGCTTTAGTTATCAGATAGGATCAGGGAGAAATCCAAAACTAGGAGATTCATCGGATTTGTAACAGAGGGATAAGACTCGGATGAGATAAAAATTATCAATCATTGGATGACACGAGATATGATGTCATCGAATTTCAATCCAATTTCAGAAATTCAATAAAATAAATTTTCAGAGGAGTGAATTTAAGAAAACTAGCTTTTTGACACAAAGTCCTTTAACAGGGAATTAAACTAGTTATTGAATTTTGAATGTTTGAGGTATGAACGGGCCTGTTAAAACAAGAGGCTAGTTCTTTTGTACCCATCTCTTGATGGGTTATTTTGAAAGAACATGAACTTCAATAAACATTTCTATTTTGTCATGGGGACAATCTTTTGCAAAGTGAAAAGGTTTTCCACATTATAGCATTTTCTAGAAGAAACAGATCTTTGAAACTCCTGATAGTTCTTTTGAGTAAACAAATAAATTTCTTGTTTGAGGAAGAGTGTTGATGAAGAAAGATGGTTTAGATCTAAGAATTTCCTTTTTATTTGTCCTTTTGGGAATAACACATTTTTCAAAGTTCCTTGAAATGGATCCTTTTGAGTGGGATGAAATATGGATCTAACTAATTCACATTCATTTTCTTCTAACACATAGTCAGGCCAATTTTGATAAAAAGGTATGAACAAAGCCATTGACTTCCTATTTGTCCTTCTAGAGTAAGAAAAATCATTTTTAAAACCTTGTCTGAGTCTTTTGAAAAAGAGGAAAAACCTAATCCGTGACCACAACTGGGAATTTGATAATTTAAAATTTTCATGTGATTCACAGATGCTTGATTCCAATTTTTTATGGTGAACTTTACTTTTTCAAGTTCTTTTAATAAAATACATTTTTCATTCTTTAAGAAACTTGCAAACAATTTTTAGATATTCTAACTCAGTTTTAAATTTCTTAATATCTTTGATTTATTTAAAGCACTCAGACAATTTGTTAGTAATTTTTCTACTTTGTTTTCAGCCTTATGTCTAGACTCAAGAGCATTGCAATTTTTACATAAGTAGGATCTTAAGAGGAAAGACAAGGATATACCTGTTTATTAGAGGTCATTGAGATTGACATTCCTTTGAAGAAGAGACATTCATTTTGAGTCTGGCAGAATCATTTAGCTCAGACACATGAGCCTTGAAGTATAAGTTTACTTTTTGTTCTTGCTCATTGTTGGATGAGGAGGAATGCTCTTCCCAAACAAGTTCATCTGCCATCACGCCTTTATCTTTTCTCTAAGATTCCTTGGATCTGTGTTTTTGTTCTTGTTTTTCATCTCATTCCTTTATTGGAAGATTGTGATCCTTGCGAAGTCCTAGAGAAAGATGTGATAGGACTTTTTTATCTGCAATCGACATCAAAATGTCCTTTCTTTCCACAGTTAAAGCCCTCATTATTAGATCTCTCATGAGAGAGCAAGGTTTGATTGATAAATAGTGGTTTCTTTAAGAATCTTTTTTTTTTTTTTGTCAATCTTTGGAAATTATCTTGTCTAACAACATTATTGAAATTTAAAGCAACTATAGAAAGAGAGTCATTGAGATTTTACATGGATAATCTTTCCATTCCATAATCAGAATCCTCATTAGGATATATGGTAGAACTTTTGAAAATTTCCTCAAAATGTTAAGACTCTGTGTCATAATAGGTCGTGCTCTCTTGCAATCCGAAGAAACAAAAGCAATATTTCTGCTTTTAGTTTCTAGAAATATATTTTTCTTTCAGACTTTAGTTTGTCCAAAATTATACAAAGTTCCATATAAGGTAGTAAGTGGCATATGATGAAGATCTTTAGAAGTTTTTAAACACATATTTATATTTTCTCACGAGTCAGGTAGGCAATCCATAAGTTTACATAAAACCTCAGCATTATCAAATATTTTATGATGAACTATAATATCATTTAGAAGAGAATTTAACCTATTATATACCATTGTGAGATGTTTGTTCTTGTTGCATACAAACAGTTCATATTGTCTAATAAGACTGATTCTCTTGCTTTGCTTTACTTCGGATGTTCCTTCATACAATACATGAGAGTGTTCCACGTATCTCTTGCGGAGGTAAGGTTCATGATAGAGTGGTAAACAACATCACGAAGAGATATCACGATGATAATTTTGGCTTTTGTGTCAGCAACAACACCTTTTTATCCTCTTATGTCCAAAGATCTGGTGTCTTGATGATTTGTCTCCCAGGTCTAACCACTCTGTCATTTTCATATGGTCTATTTTTTAGAACGTTTGGGATTTGGTTGTCAACTCCTTCAAAAAAGAGTAACATTTAATTTTTCCAAAGAAAGAAGTTATCTTCTTGAAAACAAGGAGGTTTGGATAGAGAACCATTGTCATTTGTTGTAGAAATCATTTTGGATCTTGTTTATGAGATTAAACAAACCACACTGATACCACTTGTTGGTCCTAGAATACGATGACTTACACATGATGTGTTTGTAGAAAGAGGGGTTGAATACAAACAACACAAATTTACACTTTTAGTTTTATATTTCATTAAAACATAAAATTACAAACTTTTTGCGGAAGCTAGGAAGGTAAGATTTGTGATCCTAAACAATCTGACTGGTGACAAATTTGCTAACACTGAAAGAAAAAAGGAAGAATATTATCTTTTACTTATGAAGAACTAACATAATTCTTTAGATAGTGATGTCGATTTTCCCTAAGAAGCTTTCACAGAGAAGTTCTTTCAAAATGGGTGAGTTGTAATTTAATGACAAGAATGACATTTTATAGCCATTATTGCATTAAATGAAATCTTTTAACTTAAACATGTGCCTTCATATGATTTGTTGATCTATACTGTTGATTCAGACTCTCTCAATGATTTGATAACGACCATCTTCTATACTTAGTGAAAATTACGTTTATTAATATGTATTAGTGTTTCACCATCAGCGATCAGACTGAGTATGTTCAGTTATCACTGATGATCTTTCTTGTAAACATTCATATGTATTAGTGTTTCACTATCAGCGATCAGACTGAGTTTGTTCAGTTATCGCTGATGATTTCTAATGTAAATAGTTAAACGTATTCCCTGAAGGCAAGTTTCGCGTCAACAGATGTTCATAGCTGAATCGAAGACGAAGCTGTTGAACAAAGACAAGTCTTCTAGTGACCTGATGCGGATATCAGTGAAGCAAAGATGACTCTACTCATACGCGAAGAAAACCTGAGGAAAAGCTTCAGCGATAGCTGAACTTCTTTGTATCTCTGAAGGAAGAGATATTCAACGATCGATGATCACTTAGCTTATGCTTCAAGTCCCTTTTGCCTTTCCCTGCACACCCAGTACGATGTGTCAGAACGGACATACCTCTGCCACAATTCGTACAAAAAATCTGTCATCTACACTGTTCATGATACGGACGAAAGCATGTCTCCCAAAGTCAGACTCTCTCTACCAATCAATGAAGAACACGTGTAAAGTGCCTTGCCATGCATTTAATGCATAGTGTATAAATAGAAAGATTGCCTCTCCATCTGAGATGTGTGCCTCTAGCCTTCATCTTTCTAAAATATAGAAACCTTTGTTTTCTATACTCTCTAATCTCCCATTCTCTATATTCTTGGGCAACCATCTTAATGTTTTCTTAAGTTTGTTTAGATTGAGTTTTACTTAATCTTATTCCGCAACAGACATGTAAATTGTGTTTGATTTATCAATAAACAATTTATTAAACTTTAAATTTTGTGTTTGTAATACCCCCATTCTACAAACTTGTTAAGCACCTTTGGGACCAACATATACATTCTTGTAGTTTTCACTTCAGCATTTGTAGTTTATGTAGACACTTGTTAACCCATCTCATCCTTTCATATGCAGAAGTAAACAGTAAATAAAGTTTGGGACTAATAAAATGGTGCTTTATAACTTATTTTGACTAACATACTTTTGCATGTTCACATAAAAGAATAGGAGTTCGAAAGAGTTGGTAAGCCAAAACTTGTTGGACAAGTTTACACTCTAAAATTCGGCTTGCCAGTAATATTAATTGTCGGACTACTAGTTGAGTTATTGTGTACTGATCTTTTTCGGCTAGATGACAAAACAATCCACTTTGGTGACTATCTTGACTTCACGTCAACTAGTCTTTGATTTTGCTAAAGGAATTTGACTCTTTGGATCAATACATATAGTTACAAAACTTTGCAAGAAAAACCCTATCTTTGTCTATTATGAAATATAAGCTATATATCGGATTCCAACTATAGACTATTTATGAAGTATATCTATCGTATGTTAAATGACGTAGAATATTTTGAGGATGAGTTATGAATCCGATAAGTTGAAGCTATAGATACTTCTTATCAGATTCATTGTCAAGATAAGGCTTTGATCAAATTTGTGATTGTGAAATTTCAATGAATTCTTAGCCAGAGATTCGATGAAGACCTTATATCCGAAACATTGAGCTATGTGATGCTTGTTTACAAAGAAGATGTTTGAATGATAGATTGCTTGAGCTATATCCAATGGATGTTATTCATCGGATATACTCATTTCAAGTTAATTGATAAGAATGAGTTTGTAAGTGTTTCGGTCAAAGACTGACAATATATATAGAGGTTAAATCGTGTGAGAACTAAAAGAAGATTGAGAACCGTGAGAACCGATCTAAGTCGTAATTTGGTTTTGATCCAATGGTTTTAATTAAAAGTTGATTCACCACATGAAAAGGGCATAATTGTCATTTTGGTAACAAGATTCACCAGATGAAACATATTGATTCATTCATCAGATGAAACACACAGATTTACCGTATGAAGCAAACAAATCCACCATATGAAACACACATATTCAATAGTTGAAACACATACTAACCTTATTTCACCACATGAAATCAAACACAATCTTCATCTATAACCTATTTTCACCTAATGAAATCAAATACAATTTGTGTCTATAATCACTGATTAATATCTGATAATAAGAAAATCCAATTAAAATCAAACCTAAGACTCAAATCTAAAACCAAATTAAAACCCAACCTTACAGATCGATAATGGAATGAACCAAATTTCACATTTCCCCCAAATTAAACAAAATTCCTCTCCACCTCTGTGTTAACAGAATTACGAGGAGCAGAATTAGGCTTTGAAAAATGGACATAATCAACAACTTGCTCGAGAACAACAGGTCTTTATCCATACTTGCATTTTTCCCCATTTCAACAGATTATTTTTTAGCTTCGACAAATTTCCTAGAACCAGAGATCGAACCACCCTTAATTCCTTTTGACTTCGAATCAGATCCCAAATTCGAACCAGATACATCTTTAAGGTCACCACTCGATTTTTTACCGGGAATCGAACTTGCAGCAACGGTCGATTTTAGCTTCTTATCACCATCTGATCCAGATCGATCAATATTAGGGTAGAAGGTTTTGTAAAGTAAAGGCTTTGGGACTATTGGACTTAGATGTTTAAATGGGCTTGGGCTTAAATGTTGTAACAAGGGTAGTGGACTATAAATAGGACTTGTATTGTATTTTTGTATTCATAATTCATAATTCAAAATGTAGCTCTCAAATCTCACTTTGTTCTCTCTAGTTTAGATTTACATTTTAAATAAATAAATAGTCCTCTCCTATCCAATATTGTTACTAATACTTGATATGTTATAGATCATGGACCTACATGTGGTATCATAGTCAAATCAATGAATTTTTTCTCGATACGATCATCGGATCTCGACATTTCAAGTAAATTTGCCCGATCTACATGTAATTGTGTTCAAATCTTTCATGCTCTTGAAGATTTGATCTTTATTCGATTTCAGATCATCTCCAATTTTTAGAATCGAATTTCGACAAGTTTTGATGATTTTCGAATTTTTTCGAGATTTTCGGTGTTCTTCGCGTTTACTCTTAAGTTCCGGAAATTTCTACGTGCATGAATTGATTATAGAGTTCTAGATCCATTTCTATATTGATTATGAAGAGTGTATAACAATCAGATTTGAATTCGGTGAAGAAATATGTCAGATTTGATTTCTAAAAAAATGACAGATTGTTCTTCGAAGACTCATGAAGATGATTATCAATTTTGACGTTTGATGTTGTTTTAGTTGGTTAAACCACCTCAAATCGATTTGTTTATGATCCTAGAGCATAAAGCAAGTTTCCGTATCAATTTTAGTTGAGAAATCAGATAATTTGATGAGCTAAAAGTTAACAGATCGGAAAAACGCATTTGATCGGAATCTGGCCGGAATTTGAGATTTGTGCTGGAATATTGATAAAACTTCGTCACAGATCTGTTCGCAATGTTTATCTCGATCTATTGTAAATTTTTTGATATAATTAATTTCAAGCAAGAAATCGAGTATTGTGACTTGTTCAAAAACCTCGCCGAAAAAACGTTTTGGCCGGAATCAACACTGTTTCGCCGGAGGTTTTCTGTAATATCATCACATATTTCGTTATTATCTTATTTCGATCAGTTTGCAAGTTAGTTATAAGTATTCAAGCAAGAAATCATGATTTTTGGTTGTTGGTAGAACTCGCCGGAAAGATATTGTTACATCACAAGAAAATTCAGTTACGTCATCGGAAAAACGTTTTTGCGATGCATGGATATATTTTTCTGTTGGAAAACAGTTATTTGATGTTTAATGAAGCCTTTAGATGAAACAAAAAGATTGTTTGATCGTGATTATTTGAAGCAAAGAAAAAAATTGTACAGATCGTGAGTTGCATTGGTGAAGACAATGAATAGTGATTTAACTGCTCCGTAAGTGATCAGTTAGTTTTCTAACATTTTTGGTCCAAATTCAGTTAATTTGGTCAAAAATCGATCCTCGAACCCTATCGTGTAGTGCGTGCTTGTATTGTTCCTCCTTCAAGCAAATTCGACTATGATCTTAAGCCCAATTCCTACTCAACTTGTGGTCTAACGACGGATTCTTTGTTTTAAACTAAGAATGCACTTGGTTTGTCACGTAACCCACTCGTTATCATTCTTGTAGGCTTATCGGAACGAGCTCAAGTTTCTACATTTCGAGATGCTTTTCGTGCACTTAGTCGAGGTTATGGCGTACATTGAATTTGATTTTTCAAGGTTGAAAATATGATGAATAAGAGCTACTTTCAAGGGTGAGCCGAACCTACATTTGAAGAAATGCACCACTAAAGTTTTTTCAAGAAAATCAAGGGGGAGAAGTGTTCAAGAATTCAAGATGATTTTACTTTCCAAAACTTTAGGAGGAGAATGTTAGGGTAGAAAGTTTGGTAAGGTAAAGGCTTTGGGCCTATTGGGCTTAGATGTTTAAATAGGCTTGGGCTTAAATGTTGTAACAAGGGTAGTGGACTATAAATAGGACTTGTATTGTATTTTTGTATTCATAAATCATAATTCAAAATGTAGTTCGCAAATCTCACTTTGTTCTCTCTAGTTTAGATTTACATTTTAAATAAATAAATAGTCCTCTCCTATCCAACATTGTTGCTAATACTTGATATGTTGAAGATCATGGACCTACAATCAAATTTTTGAAGTTTAGGGTTGTTTTCATCAATTCCTTCAAACCAGCAAAACCCACCTGGGTCTTGGGTATTCTGGTTCTTCCATGAGAAAATAGGTGCACAAAAAAAAACTAAAAAATTCAGAATTTAGATTGAAAAAAAGAGCATTCAGATGCAGATTACCAAGGGAATTACAAGAATAAATTGCAGGGAAGAATTTACATTGAAATTGCGGTGGAGGTTTAGGTGAGAAAAGGTCGATGAGACGGTGGTGGTGGGGGGTTTCTTAGGAAGAACAAACGATGGTCGGAGACGTTGGAGTTGTTTTTCGGCCGGCAAGAATTGAATGTTGGTTGCAGGAACTTTGAGATATGTTATTTGAAGCGATTCTCGATTTTCAGAGAGAATTTTGTGAAGATGGAGAAGGAGGCGTACGGAAGAAGATGAGGATGGGAGGAGCTTAAATTATAATCTTACCCTTAAACTTTCAAAACATTCACTAATATTACAATAAATGCCATCATTTTTAATGATCCTTGACTAAAATCAATGAAAGATTGAGATTAGTCCTAACGGTCCTCAAATGAACCTAATTCTATATATTTACACATGGATGGGTTCAAATTAAAACTCATCTTTCATTGTGCGCATAAGGACAAATCTTAACCATTGATCAAAACTTAGAAAACAAATCAATGGTTAATACATAATAAGGTTAATTGATAAGTGATTAAAGACAAAAGTGGAAATTTGAATCATCGCCTATCTTGTTTGACTTTTTATTTTATTTTTTAATTAAAAAAATTTTACCCCCTTAAACTTTAAAATAAATTATCCTAAAAATTACTAATATTTTAATCAAACAAATTACACCAAAAAAACGAGAATTTCGTGCTCTTCGATGTGACATCCATCTCGATATAGTTTTTTTTTTTTCGTTTTAATCGTTTTTTACATGAAATTATTTATATTTGTTATATTCATTATGAACATGCATGTACGTCTTCGGGTGTTCACATTCAGTAAGAATAACAAAAGTGAACGTTAATTCACTATTCATGATGTATTCAGGATAAATAATATACGAATTTATGATTCATGTATTATTTATTATGAATTGTGTATTATTCACTCTGAATGTTGTATTATCCATCCTGAATGATACATTATTGATGATAAATAATATATGAATGACCCGTGAAAGTGTAGACACATGACACACTCTCTTTTGTTTTCCAATTCACAACCAAATTTTGGTTTAATTCATTATAAATATGTATGTGCATCCACGGATGTTCCACATTCAGTATGAATAACAAATGTGAACGTTCATTCATTATTCATGATGAATTACACAACATTCATGATGAATAATACACGAATTCCTGAATCGTGAATTATTCACCTTGAATGTTGTATTATTCATCTTGAATGATACATTATTCATGATGAATAATACATGAATGACCCGTGAAGATGTGGAGACGTGATGCACTCTCTTTTGTTCCCCGGTTGACAACAAAATTACTCGATAGGTTCTCGATTCGTCTTGATGGGTGTTGGGTTACGGTGTTGATGAAACACGATGTCTTACTACGTTGAAGAATTTGATGTCGGGTTACATATTTACAGTGTCGAGGTGTTGTACAGAATTGAACGTACATAAATATTCATAATGAATAACACATATACAACATTTCACGTAAAAAAAAACCCGGTTAAAACAACAAAAAAACTATATCGAGATGGATGTCATATTGAATAGCACAAAATTCTCGTTATTTTGATGTAATTTGTTTGATTAAAATATTAGCAATTTTTAAGACAACTTATTTTAAACTTTAATTGCGTAAAAGTTTTTAATTAAAAAAAATAAAAAGTCATATATGGTAGGCGTGAATTTAAATTATCTTTCATTTTTACCTCTAAACATTTTAAAATTAAAACCTCTATTTAATATGAGTTGTTAGATCAATAGAGATAGTGTGACTGAGATTTGTTCTCACGTGCATAATGAAAATTGAGTTTTCATTTGAATATTTCTCTCTCTCTCTCTCTCTATATATATATATATATATATATATATAGGACGATAATCAAATGAGAACCAAAAAAAGATTACGAACCGTAAGAACCGATATAAACTGTTTATCGATTTTAATCCATGGACATTAAGCATAATGACATTTTTGTGATTTCTTTTAAATATGAAACCATTTATTGAATACAAGTCAAATTAAAAGGGCATTTACGTCCAGATCCCATTCTTTTCTTCCAGACCTCTTTTGTCTTCATCACTCTCATTCTCATCTTCTATCTCTTCTCCTTCCAATCAACAACACCCTAGACTTTTGTTTGGCCTCCAAATTCAACAAATCGACATTATTCTTCCAGATCAGTGTCACAAACCATAGACAAAACCACAATTTTGATGTTCTTCTTCCATATTTGTCACAAACAACAGGGAAGAACCACAGGGACGAAGGCGTCGTTGTGTGTCCCTGATTCAAGTTTCTCAATCACAAAAAAATTAACAAAACAAGATTGATTAACTACCTGATTCAATTCCAATTCAAATTCAATCAATTACAATCTGTTTTTCACTTTCTCTCTCTCAACTTCTCCTTCTCTCTCTACAACTCTATCTCTCTATACTGCGCACAAGTCTATCAAGCCATATATCTCACAACCACCCAATTACAAGACACAATACAAACTATTTATACCAACCAACTAAAATAAAGAAATAAAAACAAATACACTTTTGACTTTGACTTTATTACACAAAGACTTTGACTTTCACTAAGAGTTGACTTTCAGCTTTTGACCTTCTTGATCTTTGACCTTCTGTCTTCATGATCTTGTATCCAACATAATTCTGCTCTAACAATCTCCCCCTTTGGATTCAAGATCATCTTCAAAAAGATTCTGTAATTCAGTCTTCTCTTTTAACTTCAGTTTTACAATCTCCCCTTTTGTTTAACTGTATTCTTCCCAAGTCTATCTTTGAACAAAATTAACAATCTTCCCCAAATATGTACGATCTTCAATAATCTCCCCAAAGCTTTCACAAAACTCTTTCAGACTTCGGAAAGAAATTATCTTCAGATTTAGCTTGGATTCCTTCAACAAATTAATCTTCAAATAAATTTCTGAAAATTCAGCACAACTTCAGAAAACTTCAACTTTGCATCATTCTTTCACAATTAACCTTTGATCTCGAACAATTCTTTAACTTTGAAATCTTTGACTCTGACATTTCTTTCATTCATCTCCCCCTTTTTGATGAATAGAGCATCGATATCATCAAAACTTTCACAAGAAATGTCTTTATATGTTCTGACCACTTATCGTACAAAACGGAGCCTCTGATTCGTTGCCAATTCGAACAAAGTATTAATCTAGATCTTTCCAAATCCAGACAAATTAGGAATGCAACACCTGAATCAACAAATGAATCAGTTAATATGTTTGACAGTAACACAAAGTTACTGTGTGTAACAAATACACATAGGAAATGATCTTTTTGACGTTCACTACCCCAGGGATTCCATCCAATCATCGAAACACCACAAAGGCAATTTCTATGAACGTTATGACAAGAAAACAAATTCCTTGTGTGTTCGTGCGAGTATAGAAAGAATTAAGCACATGATTATTGCTTTTTATAAAAGGCTCAACATTGTGTAAACCACTGAGACAATAGTAGATAAACACAGACTCAATGTGTATGATTGAATTACGAAGGTGGGGTAGACTTCCTTCTTTTTCAATATCCAGATTTTGCAAATGAAAACCAGATAGAGTATATGTTTCGTCCCCATAAAAATATGAAACATTTTCTTTTTTAGAAGAAAATGAGTGGCTGGTGGGGTTTTTATCAAGAGTTGGCATGGGCTAGTTGCCTGTTTCAATAATGTTCACCAAAGAATTGTGAAACATTAGTAATGTGGTTGCCTGGCTCAGAAAGTAGTTGGTTCAGAGTTTAATATTCTTTTACTATGTTCTCACACCCTCTTTCTTTTAATCATTAAGCTCACATCTAACCAAACTCTCTTTTCCATTTTACCTCGTCACACAACCCACACTCATTTCTTTTTTACTCCTCACACTCAATCACTATGGATTAACTTCTTGGGTAGGAGACACTGGTAATCGTGAATCCATAGAAGTTCATTTAACTCATAGAACAAAGAGCCCATATTTTCCTATAAAAGCATAATGTTGCTCAAAAATGGTGTAACTTTATCAGTTAAAGCTCAAATACAAGTCAGATATATGTATGCTCCAAATATAATCATGAAGATATGAGCATTTGAAACATTGAAGATATTTTCAAACAAGTATATTGAAAGAATAAACATGAATGCAAGAGACTTGTTTGAAAAATCTGACATTGTATGAAAATGATCAGAAAGAAATGATATAGCAATCAAGGCTTATGGTAAAAAATAATGGGTATTGTCTATATGAAACAAAATATAGACATTCTTGAAAGAACGTTTGAAATGAATTAACGCTCAAAATTCTTTGAAATACAAGTGGGTGTCTTACCATCGAAAAAAAAATATGTTTCAAATTTAGAGACATGGTAAGAACATATTTAACAAAAAGTAAACCAGTGTATGTGAATACTTGAAAGTATATAGAAAAGATAATACGCAAGTATTAATCTTTAGAAACACACGGTTTATTGATCTTTGAAACACATGTAAAATGAAAACAGTTAAAAATCACACTTCCAATCCATGAAATCTGTTTAAGAATCGGGAAGTGGTTTGAACATTTAAGAACATGTTTCTATGATTGAACGTTGTCCTTCTTTCAACCATATATGAGATTAAGATAAGAAATTTAACCTTTATCGTTCAGTCTATAATCTCATGAAGTCAAGCTTTAAAAATCATAATGATATGATCTTGTAAGCATCCTCTCAATCTGCAAAAGTATCAAAGTCACGTCAAAGCAACTTTATTCACAAATTTATTGAAAAGTAAAATGACATAAAGCAGTAAAACATTGAGTAAACGAGTTCTGGTCAAAAGTAATCAGAAGTTATAATTCATACTCCCCCTGAAAATATGCATCTGTAATTTGTTAGTGAAAAAGCACATGATAGAGATCTACAACTCCTCCTGAAGTGTAGTTCGTCATATCTTCCGAATACATATTTCCAGAAACATATGTACTCCTCCTTGAAGGTTGATGTCCTCATCTAGATCTCAGAGTACAATCTCTTATAAGCCCGGGAGTAGCATCTCTTTTTCATCTTTCAAGTACGAGTCCTAAACTGTTGTGTTTAGAAGTCAAACTTCTTATCATTGAGGTACGGGTCCTGAACTGTAGTATTCAGAAGCCCTGGTTCTCTTATTCCCCCTTGACACTAGGTGCCTACAACACAGAATCAGTCTTTGGCTTTGGTACCCACTGGTATTTGGGTCCATATTTGTTAGTTGCAGTTCGGATGGGAGTAACAGAGTAAGAACCATACCAGAAATGATCACTAGTTTTGTGAACATGATCATGTGTACGACAATAAGAACAATAATATTTCTTAGTTGACAACCTGATTAACTGATCTCTCGAGTAGACATGATCAGGTTTACCTTTTTGCACATTGTTCTTCTTGGCTTTAGTCTCATGTACACATATCTTCTTTCCTTTCTTCTCATCTTTCTTCTCATCTTTCTTTTCTTCTTCAACCGGTTTTACTTTCCATACCAGTTCTTCTTCTTTGTGTCTTCTTCTTCTTCTTCTTCTCCTTCTTTGTGTACCTGAACCATCTACATCTCTATCAAAGAAAATGTTAGTTGTACGAATTTGATCAAATGATTTAACTGATCTTCTTGTAGAAAGAGTTTTCTGATTTGAGCTTGTAGCTGTCTTTTTGAAGTCAGTTGAATCATTTCTAGGTATGTGGATTTGTGACTCTGGAGTCGTTTGCTCAGTCACCACCACCTTATAAATGATATTTTCAAGCTCTTTTACCTTTGCAGAGTAACCGTCTTTTTCTTTGACGAGAAGATCAATCTTCGTCTCAAATTCAGACTTCGTTTTCTTCTCTTTCAGCACACACTCAGATAGTTCAGATAACTTCTCTGTCAGCTTCTTTATTTCTGTCTCAAGTATCTTTCTCTCTTCTTCAAATCCCTTCTCAGCATTGTTTCTCTGGTCGAATATTTCTTTGAAGATTCCAACATTCTTTTGTTCAAAGGCCTTTTTCTTCTTGGCAAACTTTTCCCTTTCCAAAATTATTACTTTCTCAAAGTCAGACACTTGTTGAGAAAGCTTTAGACATTTCAGCTCAACTGTTTTCTTTTCTTCACAACTCTTCTTGGAAAGTTCTGAGAACTTCTTGCTGGATTTGGACAAGTTGATTTTCCAGGTCTGAAATCTTTCTCTTCAGCTCAGAGTTCTCACTTTCTATCTGAGAAATTTTCATGTTCAGAACCCAATTTTTAGTCTCTAATTCTTTTTCCCTCTTTTCAACCAAACTGAGATCATTCTTCAAATTCCTTTCAATCTCCATCCTTTTTTTTTGAACGGAAAGTTAACACACGCACACGTTCCCGGGGTATGCGGGCTCCTACTTAAGGGTGCCACCATCCTTTTATTTGAAATATTTATTACCTATTTATTAAGTCTATCAATTTCTGCTCTGAATCTCTCAATTACAACCCGATCTAGTTTATGGTCTTTTTCAAGCTCTGAAATCTTACGTTTCATCCTTGCAATCTTATCTTCATCATTGTTAGCGCATAAATCTGTTAGATACAAGATCAAGTATTCTGAAGGTCAAAGTTGAGAAAGTCAAAGCTGCTAAAGTCAAATCTCATTAAAAGTCAAAGTCTCTTAATAAAAGTCAATGTAGTTGTATTTGTTGTTTCCTTGTATTAGATGGTAGTATAAATAGTTTTTGTTTTTGTATTTGTAGTAGTTGGAAGTTGGAAAAATTGTAATATCAGATTTGAGAGAGAATACGTAGAGAGAGAGAGAGAGTTCTAGAGAGAGAAAGTGTAAATTGAGAATTAAAGAGTAATCAAACAGGTAATCTTTGAATTGAATCTTGTTTGTTTGATTGTTTTGTATTAGAAACTAGAATCTGGAACACACAATTGGTATCAGAGCAGATCCAAAGTGAAATCGAATCAAGAAAAACAAAGTTTTGGATTGTTCGTCACTGTTCATTCAAGAAAAATGCGAATTCTGAGTTTCAGAGTGATTTTGGAGCAGATTTTGGTTAGGTTTTGATCGCAAAGTGTAATAAATCTAGTCTTTGTAATTCAATTTCTGTTTTGCACTATAAATTACACGAATTTTGTAATTTTTGTTGAGTTTTGTTCAAAAGTTGTTCAGTCACTATTTCATCGAATTTTTGTTTTTGTAAAGTGGTTGTTTGTAAATTTCTTGAGTTGTAATTCGTTCTAGTGTTGTAATCGAGCAACAATCCAGAGTTTCAGATCATTTGGACCACGTTTGGATCGTTTTTCAGATGAAAAGTTCGTTTTTGGGTCGACAGAAGGAAGAACACGCTAGATCCCTCAAACGCGCAAGTTCTTCGTAAAACGCGCTAGTTCGTCATGAAATGCGCAAGGTTCATCAGTTAGAACGCGCAATTCGAAAGAAGAATTTTGGTCTAAAACGCGCAAGGGTTATCCGCGAGTTCTAAGAAACTCGCTAATCAAGCCTGCGAGTTTGGAAAAGTGAGAATTTTTCTAAGGGCCAGAACGCGCTAGTAGTGGTCAGCGAGTTCTCCAAACGCGCTAATCGAAGCTAGCGAGTTTGGAGAGGAACAGTGGTTAGCGAGTTCTTCGACGTGCGAGTTTGGTGGTTTGCGAGTTCTTCGACGTGCGAGTTTAGTAAACGCGCAAGCCTCTGTTAGCGAGTTTAAGCGTGAACATTCTTTAGCGAGTTTAGGCACTTGCGAGTTTTGCCAATCTGCGAGTTTGATCTGCGTGTTTGTTCTGCGAGTTTATCTGCGAGTTTGCTTGCGAGTTTGTCTGCGAGTTTGCTTGAGAGTTTATAAAACGCGCAAGTCTCGATTTGCGTGTTTCTCAGTCTGCGAGTTTTAAGGCTTGCGAGTTCAATAGTGACTTGCGAGTTTCTATACTTAGAGTTTTTTTTTCTCTGTGAAATTTTCAAAACTGTAATATGGCCTTTAATAGCGGTACCCCCGTGCTAAGTCTGCGGAGGGGGACAAAAGTTCTTTCTCTGATCAATATCTCTGAATTTTTTTTTAAAGATTTATGTATTTTTCTTGTGATTTCATATTTTGGACTAACGATCAGTTAGAGTTTCTTATTGATATATTTTTCAAAACAGGTTTATACAAGATGACTTCCAAAGATGCACTTTCGATTGGTACTGATGTTAAGCCTCCAGTTCTATTCAAAGGCGAGTATGAACAATGGAAGTACAGATTCTTGGATTTCATAGATCGGCATTCAAATGGAGAGAATATTCCTCTGTCTATCACCGAAGGTCCAATGGCTCTAATAACAGTTCAAGTACCTGATGCTGATTCTTCTGATAGTGAAGATGGGACTGAGGAAAGAGAGCAAAAGATGAAAACAGTGACAGTGGATATTTCTCAGTATTCTGAAGAACCGAAAAGTCGATACAAAGCAGATAAACAAGCAAGATCCTTACTTCTTCAGAGTATTCTGAATGAGATCTACATCAAGATTGATAGTTACAAAGGCAATGCTAAGAAGATGTGGGATCAGTTGCAAAAGATGATGATCGGATCCAAGATTGGAAATCAAATGAAAGTGGCAAACTGCATCAATAGTTATGAGAAATTCAAAGCTAAGGAGAATGAAAGTCTGGAAGATACATATGAGAGGTTTGTATTTCTTCTGAATGAGATGACAAAGAATAAAGTCAAAAAGAAGCTGTTGGAAAACAATGTCAAATTTCTGAGTATCCTACGCCCGGAATGGAAGAAGCATACAAAAAGAATGAAGCAAATGAAGGATTTGAATGAAATTCCTTTACATGAGGTATTTGAGACTTTGAAACAGAATGAAGAAGAGGTTGAAGAGGTTGAAGAGAAAAGAGCTGAGAAGAAGAAGGCAGCACAAGTTCCTGAGCCTATTGCCTTAGTAGCTGGAGAGAAGGTGAAAGAAAAGAAAGAGAAGAAAAAGAAGAAAAAGAAGAAAGTTCTTACCAGTTCTGAGTCAGATTCTGTTTCAGATAGTGATGATGGAGAGAATTTGAAACAAGCCATGTTGCTGCTGACCCGTGCATTTCAGAAGAAATTTTACAAGAAGCCGGGATCAAATTCTCAACGCTATTCTTCATCCAGTTCAAAGAACCACGAGCACCGACAAAAAGTGGAAGGTAAGAGGTATGAAGAATATAGATATGTGGAGAAGAAATCAGATGAGAAGAAGAAGTTTATGAATGACTACACCGATGTTGAAAAGCCAGCAACTGATTTAATCAAGTGCTACAATTGCGGCAAGATGGGTCATTTTACAAAAGATTGTCGAAAGCCGAAAGTTCGCAACTCTTAGTACTATCAGAACAAGTTGCTTTTGGCAAAACAACAAGAAGCGGGTGTCGCTCTAATGGCTGAAGATGAGTTTTGGCTGGATTACTCAGAAGGAGAAGAGGATGACAAGAAAGAAGAAACAGCTCATATTTGTCTCATGGGCAAAGAAGTTAAGGATGACGAGTCAGAAGATGAGGCAGTTAATGAGGTATTAAACTTATCTGAAAAAGATTTTATTACCAGAATGGAAACCATGGTGGTTGAGCTACAAAATTTACAAAATAATCTGAAAAAGGAAAAAGAAAGAGTTGTTAAAAAGAACAAGACACTAGTACAAAAATGGGTTTTTGCCACGGTTTTTAAAATTGAAGTTAGTCACGGTTGGGTTTAGAACCGTGGCTAAAAGTCATAAATAAAATTTGAGTATTGTGTTAGCCACGACATAACTCAAAAACCGTGACCATTACAAAAAATGTTTAAACATAATGCCATGGTTTAGCTAAAACAGTGACTAAATGGTTCTTTACGGCCACAAATTTTTTCCCGTGGCAAGTAGTCACTAAAAATTGTGGCTATAGGCAGACATATAGTCATAGTTTTTGTCTAAACCGTGGTTTTATGTTTTGATATTTATTATCCGTCACCATAGACCGATATATAGCCACATAAAGAAAAATTTTCATGACCAAAAGAAATAAATATATAGCCACGAAAATTTGTAAAACATGGCCGAAAGTCACAGTGTTAATAGTCATGGTTTTTATTATTTTGTGTGACCAAAAGGTACCAGTAGTCACAGTTATAAATATGAAGCGTAACTATATGTTATGATTTCGCCACAGTTAATATGCACTATGTGTAGCTATTAGTATGGCTAAAACCGCAGATTAAAATAATTTGTTGTCACAAAAAGCTGACAAAAACCGTGACCATAGACAGACATATAGCCACGGTTTTTTTTATCTAAACCATGGTTTTATATTGTGACGGTCATTATCCGTGGCCATAGACCGACATATGGCCACATGAAGCCAATTTTCCATCACCAAAATAAATGTGTATATAGCCACAAAAATATGTAAAACGTGGCCAAAAGTCACAGGTGTTTATAGCCACGGTTTTTATTATTTTATGTGGCCAAAAGGTAACTAGTAGTCACGGTTATAAATATTAAGTGTAACTGTATGTGGTGATTTCGCCTCATTTAATATGAAATGTGTGTAGCTATTAGTACAACTAAAACCACGATTAAAATAATTTATATCACTAAAATTTGACCAATAGCCACGATTCTAAAAAATCAATTGTGTGACTAATAAATGGTTTATGGTCGCGATCTTTAGTAGTTTGTATGACCAAAAGGTAACCAATAGTCACACTTCTGAAATTTAAGTGTAAATATATGTCTTAAATTGGCCACTGTTTTATTTTTTTGTGTGACCAAAATGTAATTTATAGCCACATTTCTAAAAGTTAAGCATAACTATATGTCATGAATTTGACTATGGTTTTTAATATTTCATGTGACCAAAATGTAACTGGTAACCATACTTCTACATATTAAACATAATTATGTGCCATGAATTAGTCACAATTTTTTTATAATTTTGTGTGACCAAAAGGTAACTTATAGCCACGTTTCTAAAAGTTAAGCGTAAGTATATGTCATGAATTTGGTTATGATTTTTAATATTTCATGTGACCAAGATGTAACTGGTAGCCATAGTTCTACATATTAAACATAATTATATGCCATGAATTAGCCACAATTCTTTTATAATTTTGTGTGACCAAAAGGTAACCTATAGCCATGTTTCCAAAGTTAAGCGTAACTATACACTACAAAACTGACAGCCATTTCCGGCGGAAAATCCGTCGGAAATCCACTAGAAACTATGGTTTTCGACGGATTTGCCGGCCGGAAAAAAGTCGCCGAAATTACAATTTTTTGGCGGATCAAAATATTTCGACGGATACATCCACCGAAAATCAGTCTGAATTTTTTTAAATAATTAACCCGAAATAATTTTTTCTCTAATTAAAAAAAATTAATCCGTCCAATTTTCCACGGAATAATCCTCCGAAAAGTTTTGAAAACTTTAATTTTTTTAATTTTTAATGAAAATAAAAAATTTCCATTAAAGCCCAAATTTATCCATTATATCCCAAGTGGGTCCATTAAAGCCGAACCGATCCATAAACACCCATGTGGATTCATTAAAATCCAAATTAATCCTTTAAAGCTCAATCGATCCATTAAAGCCCAAATGGGTCCATTAAAGCCCAAGTGGGACCATTAAAGCTCAACCAATCCATAAACACCCATGTGGATCCATTAAAGCCCCAAATGGATCTCTTAAAGACTAACTGTATCCATTAAAGCACAAGTGGGTCAATTAAAGCCCAATTGGATCCATTACAACATAAGTGGAACCATGAAAGACCAACTGATCCATTAAAGCCCATGTGGATCCATTAAAACCCAAGTGAATCCATTACAACCCAACTAGATCTATTAAAACCCAAGTGAATCCATTACAACCCAACTAGATCCATTAAAGGCCAACTGGATCCCTTAAAGTCCAAGTGGGTCCATTAAAGCCCTACCAATCCATAAACAGTCATGTGGATTCATTAACGCCCAAATGGACCCCTCAAAGCCCAAGTGGATCCATTAAAACCTAACTGGACTTCTTAAAGACCAAGTGGATCCATTAAAGCCCAACTGGACCCCTTAAAGCCCAAGTGGATCCTTTAACGCCAAACTGGACTCCTTAAAGCCTAACAGGAACCATTAAAAACCAACTAGATCCATTAAAGCCCAACAGGAACCATTACAGCCCAACTAGACCCCTAAAGCCTAAGTGGGTCCATTAAAGCAAACTATATCCATTGGGCCTTTAAGGGGTTCTATTGGGCTTTAAAGGGTTCATTGGGCTTTAAAAGGTTCTATTGGGCTTTAAAGGGGTTCTATTGGGCTATAAAGGGTTCATTGGGCCTTAATGAATCTATCGAGCTTGAGGGGGTTCTACTGAGCTTTAAAGGATTTCATTGGGCCTTAATAGATCTATTGGGATTTAAAGGGTTCTATTGGGCTTTAAAAGGTTTCATTGGGTCTTAATCAATCTATCGGGCTTTAAAGGGTTTCATTAGGCCTTAATGTATCTATTGGGCTTTAAAAGGTTTCATTGAGCCTTAATGAATCTATCAGGCTTTAAAGGGTTCTATTGGACTTTAAAGGGTTTCATGGGCTTTAATGGATCTATCGGGCTTTAAAAGGTTATGTCGGCCTTTAAGGGTTTCATTTGGCCTTAATTGATCTATTGGGCTTTAAAGGGTTTTATGGGCGTTAATGTATCTATTTGGCCTTAATGTTTCATTAACTTGTAATTTTGAATTTTAACTAATATATCTATACTATATTATAAAGCATTTAAACTAAAATATTAAAAACTAATTTTTATGCATTAGATACCACTTATTAATGTATATTACTTAAAATCCAAAAGTACAAATTGATTAAACATAAGTACAGCTTATAAAATCTCAATGTTTGAATTCGTGTAACTAACTGTAGATAAACACTTATTTTTATTTTTTAAAATATCTAATTTTTTTACTATTGATATAACTAACCGATAAATATAAGAAAATTCGAGATAAAACACCTTATTTTTATTTTTTATTGAAGTATGTTATCTTTTTAATTTTACTAGGTTTATCAAAATCGTAAAATAAAATCAAAAAATACTAACAAAAAGTATGAATAATGATCGAGGGTTCGAGTTCTAGATTTCAGAAACCACTGTATTGCGAGGATACATTTCTAATATTAATACTTAAAAACCATCTAAAATACTAAAATTTGATTTCCCCCCAAAATTTGATTTTCCCCTCTTTTTACACGGTTCCCTCCTTCCCTATTCTCTCATTATCCCCTCACCACAAAATCCCTAAACTCGTATCCCCTCCCCAAAATCTGGTGAAACCTTAAACCGTCGCATCTCTTCCACCTCCATCCATCACCATTGCTCACTAGATTTTGTTCAACCAGCCTCCGCCGCACCAGAAGCCATCCCGTCTGCCGTCCTATACTCGATCGAGCAACTGAGCATGTGAGCTGCACTCGATTTCTACTTACAAACTCAGCCCCATCGATCGATTGACTGAAAAACGACTTCTTCAAGCTCGGTTAATTGTTACCTTCTCTTCACTCTCGATTTCTCTGTTATCTCTCATCTCTAAAACAACTTTTGTTTTCTGTTTTAGATCGATCTGTACAAAGATTCAGATTTTGATTTTTACCGATTTGGTTTTGACAGATTTTGCAATCGATCTATGCAATCGTCCTGTACAAAAACTCAGGTTTTGATTTTTACAGATCTGTACAAAGACTCAGATTTACTTACTCAGATTTTCCATTTCTTTGATGTGTTCAATAAAACGAGTTCAAGTAAGTTCACACTATTATGTACTCGGTATTTCAATGGTGGCATAGTGTATTCAATTTCCTGTCCTCACTATTATGGGACTTCAAATTACTCTATCTATTCACTTGAAGTGATACAGTTTGATCTAAGGTCAAGCATTTAATTACATTCCAAACCTCTATGGAAAGTGTTCATGGTTTAACTTGAATAGATATATTAGTATATTAGGGGCTGTTTGGTTGGTTTTTCATTGTTATTTCTAATTTTTTTTATTGTTCTAGTGTATAATCAATAGACGAACCAGATTATTCAAGTGGCTATGATTACTATGATGAAGAGATCAATGTTGATTTTGAGGAAGAGTATCAGCAGTTCTGATGAAGAACTTGGTAATACATGTTTTCCCTTATGTTTTGTTATCATATTCAATACATCTCCACCCTGATTTACGTTTAATTCTATTTTCTAAATGTAGTTTTTACATGAGACGGTCCAATGATATGCATACCCTCTGTTTAAATTAACATTTGGCTAATCTTTTGAAATTAAACTTGCTCGGTGGCCTTCTTTCCATGCAAAAATGACCTTCCATAGGCAATGGGAACATATACTTCACAATCTTTAATCTTCTTGGTTGATTGAAAAGAAAATATTTAAGAACATCTTCAATAGTTTTATTCAAATTAAACCACAAGTAAAAGTTACCGAAAGGTTTCGTATGTATTTAGGTTATATAATTCAATCTTGTTATCATATTTTCTCTTTAAACACTCTAAAAACACTTTAAGCATTTTGAAAATATGGATTAACATGGACAGGTCTCACATTCTGCTGCACTTTTAGAACTCTGAAACAATTAAAAAATTAAGAACGGTAGCTGTCATAAAGATCTGAATAAAACCCAATGTAAAACATATTTCTTGAATAAACTCAGTTCTACTTCTTTTACCAATACAACTTTGAAAATAACAATTGTATGTGACAACATAATACACAAAATTAGAACATATATATACACATACAGACACACAAACTTACTTATAAAGTTGTATGGAGCAACTTAATATACACTATATACCAAGTATCAAAGTGAGTAATGAGTACCAGGTAGCAAGTTTTAAATTCTCAAACTCTGCACAATTTGAAATCTATATGTTTATGGACAGAATTGGAACTCTAGATGAATAGAACTCTATAAGAGACTCCTCCAACAGTTGGTATAAAAAACAAGACCATGCTAAAGAGTATATTTGACTTTGAACAAGTGATATATAGATGAATTTATTAGTTTGTATATTTTCCTGACAATATTTATTTGTAGAACAGGGTTGTTAACATTGACAAACGACAAGACGTATTCTGACATAACAACTAATGAAAACAAATAACAGGCACCGTCTCTTCTGTATTAGTCATACCGAATGCATACCTCTGGCCAATACTGAAGACAAGTAGAACCTAGCACAGAGTTCTATTTATAAGTAACCTAACGAAATTGTGTGCACATTTAAGCATATTTTACTCAATGTTCCATGCTCTTAAGCACAAGGAGAGTTTATGACAATTTGGAAAAAATCATAATGCACCAAGCTACATTTCAAGCACTCAAAACCATATCTTATTCTACAGAAAATTGTGATGGTTTACTGTGTTCTGAGAGAGAAGAGAACATGTTCAAGATTATCAGCAAGGCACTGAGTCTCTTATCACCAATTAACCTTTGCTAGATCATCAAGAAGGCATTGAAGTTGTCGTTGTCGTGCTGCTTATCGCTTGCAAAGCCTTTTTGGTTGGATCTTTATTAGTGCTTTTTATCATCAATAGCATTGCAACATACCATGAATGATGCATATGTTACAAGATCTTGATGCGATAATTTCCTTGTCAATGTTTGATTGATATGTTGGGGTTCTAAGTGTTTACTTTCAGTTGTATGTTCCCTATGTAAACACGACTAACTTAGTTTAAGGTTTATATGTAGCATCCTGATAAAAACCTTGTCTTGTCTCATTTTCTATTAACCGAGTTAAATCTCAACTATCTTCTACTAAGTTCTTTCACTTCTCTTAGTTTCTTTTTAACTCGTTTGCAATTGAATCAAGTTAAAATAATTATAAATTTTGTAGCATAACCTTAAAAAATTCTTCAATTTTGTTTTTAACTCGTTTATCCCAAGGATATGTTTTCTATTATTTTTACTTGCTATTTTTTTATTTAGATCAAGATAGAGGGAATCAAGAAGAAGATAGAGGGAATCGAGAAGAAGAGAGAGGTGGTCAAAACGAAGAAATTGGGAATGCAACATCATCCACAATGAAAAAGGTTATGGATCATATTTCTATTTTAATCCGTAATTCAACGCCTCCCCAAAACAAGTCTAGTAACCCCTTGAAACAACTATAAACAGTCCCTAGTGAACTGCCATCCAACAAATAGCACCATTGAGGCTGCTGTGTTCGGTTCTGCACTCAAATAACAGCCCTTCGGCTGCTGATTTTCGACCCACAAAACAGCCATATGACTGTTGTTTTTTGACCCAAAAATCAGCCTTTTTGCTGCTGTTTTTTCGACACAAAAAGCAGTCCTTTTTGTTGTTTCGACCCAAAAAGCAAGCAGCCTTTTGCTGTTGTTTTTCGGCCAAAAAAACAACCTTTCTTATTGGGTTTTTGTTATTTAAGTTCTAAATTTGATATGGTTTAGCATTAGCTATCTAAATTTGCTGCCTTTTTGTTTTTACACGGATTGCATCCATTAATTTCCATTGTTCTTTTCATTTTTGTTGGGAATTGTTTGGTTTGGAAACTAGGTTGACTTCTAGATAAATTCTTTGTTCCTGGATAAAGTATTGGTATTAGATCGTGTTTGTTTCTTTTGGAATACCTCGAGTGTTGGGACTTGATTATGCAATAGCTGTGAGTTGAAATTAGTTTATCTTTCGTTCTGAAGTGTTTTTTTTAACACCATAGTTGGACTTATGACACACCATGACCCATTACATCCCATCATAACTCGTTACATTCTAATATTACCCATTCAGGCTATTGCCATTGTGTCCAAGCTTCAATCTAGTGATAACGAGGAGAAGGATGCAAAACCAACTATTTTAATAGCATCTGATACTGTAAGTATATTCTCTCTCAAATTGGCCATCTAAACTACGTAGTATAGAGCTGCCCTTGTTTATCTTATCAACAATTTCTAGGGCTACCAACAACTTCTCTATCGACAAGTTGGGAGAAGGGGGGTTCGGTTAAAACTTGTGTACAAGGTAATGACATCAATTATCTTGCCTTTTGGATTATGGTCAAAACTTGTGTGAAATGGAAATGAATTTTTAATTGTCGCTCAATTTACATTTAACACAAATGTATGTATACTAATGGTAATATCTAGTGTGTGCTAGACGAAGGACAAGAGATTGTTGTAAAGCGGCTGTCAAAGTCTTCTAGACAAGGACTTGAAGAATTTGAAAATGAGGTTATTTGCATTGCTAAACTTCAACATCGGAATCTTGTGAATCTCTTAGGATACTGCATTCAAGGCGACGAGACATCATTTTATAAAAAATTGACATTATTTTATGTGTTTATGTTTTCTTCATAAAAACAGAGGTTCAAATGAGTGACGAGGATATCCGTTTTGGAGGCATTCCTGTGTATCTTTGAGGAGACGGTAGTTTGATTCGTCCCCTACATAGCTAGTTATTATTTGTATAGGATTTTTTTTTTGATCGAATAGCATTTTAGAAAATTGAGGTTGTAAATAAAAAATACTATTTACAAGTGTATTTGTACATGAAAATGAGTGAATTTAATCAAAATTTGAATTTATGGCAAGTTTTGTGTAATAATACATGAAATGTTGTATTTTAATTTATTAATTTTCTTTTAATTTTCCGTCACTGATAGGTTCGATTTTTGTAGTGAATAAATATTATATAATCACGATATTAGCTATTTTGTGTAACCAAAAGGCTACCAATAGCCACGTTTTTTTAACAATTCAGCGTAACCATATGTCAAGAAATGGCCACGATTAATGTAAAGTTTGCATGGCTATAAGTAGTTTATGGTCACGGTTTTAATTAACTCATGTGACCAAAAGTTAATCAATAGCCACATTTCTAACAATTTAGTATAACCAAATGTTATCAATTGACAAGGGTTAATAGGAAATTTGTGTGGCAAAAACTTATTTATCGCCATGGTTTTAGTTAGTTCATGTGACCAAAAGGTAACTAATGGTCACACTTTAAAAGTTTAAGTGTAACCATATGTCATGAATTGCATGGCTATAAGTTGTTTATAGCTACATTTTGAGTTACTTTGTATGACCAAAAGAAAACCAATAGCCACGGTTCTAACATTTATGGTAATCATATGTTATGAATTGGTCACGGTTAATATAAAATTTGTGTGACAATAAGTAGTTTATGGCCACGTTAAAATAAATATACGTGATTATAGGGTAATCATTGGTCACCTTAAAAACAAATTGTGTGGCCATAAATAGTTTATTGCCATGGTTTTCTTTATTTTGTGTAACCAAAAGGTAGCTAATGACCACGTTTAATGTGAGTTTGTGTGACGATAAATAGTTTATTGCCACGGTTAAAGTAAAAATGCTATAGTACCTCAAATATTAAATATGTTTATAGCCACGGTTTTTAGGCTATGGCTATGGATTTTAAGTTGATATGGTGACGCATTTTAAACGTGGCGAAAAGGTATCAATGGTCACGCAAGAATAGGCTACAGTTTGATTGGAAAAAAAAAACCGTGGCCAAAGTCCTATGGCTACGGTTTTTAACCGTGGCAAATGTAAGTTTTTGTACTAGTGAGAAGATCTTTGAGCTTAATACGTCTGTTATTTCAAACAAAGATCTGATTGATTTTTTACGCAAGTCTGATTTTGATTCTAAATCTAAAGTAGATTGTTTTGAAAAGAGGATTTCTGAGTTTGAAGGTAAAGTGTCTAAATATGAGTTTGAGAAAAATGAATCTGCACTAACTGTTTATAAACTGCAGGTTGAAAACAAGAAGTTGAATAAGAAGGTAAATGGTCTGGAAGCAAAACTTTATGCAAGAGGTCAAACAGATCAAACCATTTTTCTCAATGCACCTAATGAAGAGGCTGATGTTAAAGTGAAATGGGGACTTGGTTTTGAAAACCCCCATTATCTTAAGAAAGCCATCAGAAAACAGCCGGCACTTTATAACTATGATTTTCTTGCTTGTGCTGGTAAACATACTCATTTAAAACCTATATTTGTTACCAAATTGTCAGACGAAGTTGAGGCCAAAGAAACTGAAAATAGAAAAAATAAAAAGAAAATGCAATTACCATTTAACTATGAAAAGTTAAATGATAGTTATCTTTCAGAAACACCAAAAGTTCTTTCAAACGATTATTTTGTTAGTTATTCCGCTTCTGAGATGAAGGAAAAACCTGCAATTGCAAAGGTTTATGTTCCTACATCTATTCTTGAAAGCAAAATAGTCGAGCTTGAAAATGTTTTATCTGATGAAAAACTTTTGGTTGATATAGAACAAAATGTATTTTCTACAATTTTAAAGAACAGTGTTTTTCAAGTTAACTCAACAAAGTGTTCTATAGTTTCAAAGGCACCTCAAACTTTCTCTGATAATTCTGATGACTTATTTGAGTCTGCAAATGATTTTTTTAATTCTGATGATGGGTGCATGGTAGAATCTGATATGTTTGATGTCCATTCTAAACTTCCTGATCATTCTACTTGTCTTAACAATGAAAGAGTGTTACCAAGTGATGTTCATATTGGTGAAACATCAACTAAGGTTGGTGATTCAGTTTCTGTAACTGCTGATTACTATGCTCGTGGTAAGAAACATAAGAAACAGCGATTACAGAAACAGAAATACACTGGTACACAAAAGAAAAATCAATCCCGAAAATCTACTTTTCCTAATCAATCTATATCTTATGTTTCAGATTTAAGGAAGAAAAAGATAAAAGCTCAATCCGAATGGAGACCAAAACGGAAGGATGCTGAGATAGCTTAATCAGTTACTGATAATTCTTGTACTAAATCTGTTAGTAGTGATTCTGATGTAGTTGGTCAATGTGTTTCTCATAAACAAAACCTTGTAACTTCTTACAAGCGTTACTCAATAAAGTAATTGATTCAATTATCTCCTATTACTACTAAATCTCGTCCTAATTATCGGAAAACTGATTTTGCTTATTCTCATAATTCTTCTGATTGGTATGGATCTTATCATGTTAATTCTTCGAGATCAAATGTTTTTCAAAGTTTTCAAAAGAACAGAGGATCCATTTTCAAGTGGATACCAAAATCTTGTGCTAAACTGTTAGGGCCCATTTTTAAATGGGTACCTAAATCTGTTATTGTCTGATTTCTCTTGCAGACCTGGCATATGTGGTACTTGGACAGTGGATGTTCCAAGCATATGACTGGGCAAAAAGCTTTATTGTCTAACTATATAGAGAAATTCAGTGGACATGTCAGATTTGAAAACGATCAGCTTTCACCTATCTTAGGATATGGTGACATCATTCAAGACAACATAACGATAAGTAAGGTGAGTTATGTCGAAGGCTTGGGGCACAACTTATTTAGCATCGGTCAATTCTGTGATAAAGGGTTAGAGGTCAACTTCAAGTCTAAGAGTTGCTCAGTTCGTACTGAAGATGGAACAGAACTCTTATCTGGAAATCGAAAGACCAACCTCTACACCATCAATTTGTCCAAAGTTCAGATTGACAGTCAAGTATGTTTGATGACAAAAGCTTCAACACAACAAAGTTGGCTCTGGCACAAACGTTTATCTCACTTGAACTTTCGTTACATCAACAAGCTGGTTCGTGGAAAATTGGTTAAGGACTTCCTGAGCTGAAATATGAACGAGAACAATTATGTGCAGCATGTGAAAAGGGTATGATGAAGAGAGCCGCTCATAAACCGAAGCCTGAACCAAGCACTAGTTCTCCGTTAGAATTGCTACCTATGGATTTGTGTGGTCCAATGAGAACTCAGAGTTTGGGTGGTAAGAAATACGTGTTGGTTATTGTAGACGATTATTCAAGATACACGTGGGTCAAATTTCTTCGATCTAAAGATGAGACACCGGAAGTTCTCATTACTTTCTTAAAGACGACACAAGTGAAAATGCAGCGACCAGTCAAGTTTCTTCGTACTGATAATGGCACAGAATTCAAAATTAAAATCGTTGAAGAATATCTCGAATCGGTCGGGATATCACATCAGTATTCTGCTGCTAGAACACCTGAACAAAATGGAGTAGTCGAAAGGCGAAATCGAACGCTAGTCGAGGCCGCTCGGACTATGCTTATCCAATCGGACTTACCTCTATTCTTGTGGGCAGAAGCTGTGTCAACTGCATGCCATACTCAAAATCGTTCCATGATACACCGCCGTTTTCAGAAGACTCCATATGAGTTAATCAACAACAGAACACCAACTATCAAATATTTTCACATATTTGGGTGTAAATGTTTTGTGCTTAACGACAGAGAGAGTCTGAATAAATTCAGTGCTAAGGCGGACGAAGGCATCTTTATCGGTTATTCTTCAACATCTGCTGCATATCGTGTTTATCTAAAGAAGTCAAAGACAGTTATTGAGAGCGTTAATGTCACAATTGATGAAGATTTGGCTTCTGATCAATTCAGTTCAGAACCCGTTATCACAGGAGTATTAGCTTCTGGGCAGATCAGTCCAGAACCTGTTTCTACAGCGAAAAATTCGGATAACGCTTCTACATCTACTTCTCATTTAACTGATTTAGATTTGTTATTTGAATTCTTTTATGATGAGTTTCTTGGAACTAATGTATCTAAATCTGCTGTGACTGACAGGTCTGAAGATACAAGTTGTAATCATCTAGTCACTTCAGAGGTCATTATTGAACAAGCATCCCCTGTTCAGTCAGAGACTCATATTCCTATTGTTACTCCTACAGTTAAAGATGTTCAAACAAATGCTGAGCCAGAAGTAATCATTTCAGTTGGGTGTAATACATTGCCTTCTCAACAGCATGAATCTGTTGTACCAATTGATACTTCTGCAACTGAGACTTCAACTGAAAACCCCCCTCTTGTTATTCAAACTGAAGATTCTGAAAGTGGATTTCTAGATGATGATCATATTCACATTTCATCTACTCTACTCCCTCATGAGCATCGCTGGACCAAAGAGCATCCATTACATCAAGTAATGGGAGATCTCAACAAGCCTGTACAGACTAGGTCAGCGACACTTAACCAATGTATGCATGATTCATTCCTCAGTAAGATTGAGCCAACACGAGTATCTGAGGCTCTTGCTGATTCGGACTGGGTATCTGCAATGCAAGAAGAGATCAATCAGTTTGAAGCCCTAAAGGTTTGGAGACTTGTTCCTAAGCCGGAAGGTAAAACCGTGATCGGCACTAAATGGGTATTCAAGAATAAAAAGGATGAAGATGGTATCGTCATAAGAAACAAAGCTAGACTTGTTGCCAAAGGCTACCGGCAAGAGGAAGGCATTGATTATGATGAGACGTATGTTCCAGTAGCGCGTATAGAGGCAATCAGAATGTTTCTAGCCTACGCAGCTCATAAGAATTTCACAGTCTTTCAGATGGATGTGAAAACAGTTTTTCTGAACGACATTCTTAAAGAGGAAGTGTACGTGTCTCAACCAGAAGGGTTCGTCAATCCACATAAGCCAGATTATGTCTACATCTTGAATAAAGCCCTTTATGGATTAAAACAAGCCCCTCGAGCATGGTATGATGTCTTATCCAAATTCTTGGTCAAGTCTGGTTTCTCCAAAGGTAAGATTGATACCACTTTATTCATCAAGAAGGAAAAAGCTGATATTATTCTTATTCAGATATATGTTGATGATATAATATTTGGTTCTACTAATCCAAAATATTGCAAAAAAAATTTCTAACCTCATGGTGTCACGTTTTCAAATGAGTATGATGGGAGAGATGAATTTCTTTCTCGGATTACAAGTTAAACAGTTTTCTACGGGGATTTTTATAAATCAATCTAAATACATTTTGGATATTCTTCAGAAGTACAAAATGGAAAATTGTAAACTAATTGGAACCCCGAAGGCACCAGGTACTAAGATCCACACCGATCCTTCGGGTAAAAGTGTTGATGTTAGAACATATAGTGGTATGATAGGATCGTTAATGTATCTTACATCAAGTAGACCAGATATTATGTTTTCAACATGTCTATGTTCTAGATATCAAGCTGCTCCCAAAGAATCCCATTTGGCTGCCGTCAAACGGATTTTTAGATATCTGAAGGGCACTGTAGACCTTGGTTTGTGGTATCCTAAAGATACTGGGTTTCAACTGACTGCATATTCAGATGCAGATCATGTAGGTTGTATGTTGGATAGAAAGAATACTTCTGGTCACGTTCAACTTCTTGGAGACAAGCTCGTTAGCTGGGCATCAAAGAAACAGTTATTCATTTCCACATCGACTACTGAAGCGGAGTATGTAGCTGCTGCTCTCAAGTATTGTGGATGCGAACATAGCTACGAGACTATGGCTTTAAGTTTGATAAAATTCCAATATATTGTGACTCGAAGAGTGCGATTGCCATATCTGCTAATCCTGTCCAGTATACGAAAACCAAAGACATTGATGTCAGGTATCATTTTATAAAATATAATGTAGAAAAAGGAACAATTGAACTTTATTTTGTAAAAACAGATTATCAACTTGCAGATTTATTTACCAAACCCTTAGATGAAAAGAGATTTAATTTTCTTGTCTCTAAGCTTGGTATGTTAAATCTTAAGACGTAATCGGTTGTTACCTACTAAAGTTACAAATTGTTATTTTTCATCATTTTTCTTTATCTTTATTTTCTGAAAGATATCTGCACTTTGCTCATGATCTCAGGGGGAGTATGAGAAGATTTTATATGATCTACATACATTTGAGGGGGAGCATAAACTAATTTCTGCATTTTACTTAAATGATAAATTTTTGTGATGCATGATTTTAGGGGGAGCCTATAAGTCAAAAGGAGTAAGACTATGATTTCTGATTATTTCATATCAGAACTCGTACATTAATCGTTTTATTGCTTTATGTCATTTTATTTTTGAATAAATTTTGTGAATAAATCTTGACTAGACTTTGAGACTTGTGCAGGATGAGAGAAGCTGACAAGAACATATCTTAATGACTTCAGTTTGACTTTATGAGTATTAAGATTGAGCGAAAAAGTAATTTTCTTATCTTAATCTCAAATGTATCTGAAAGAAGGACAACTTTCAGATATAGAAAACATGTTCTTAAATGTTCAAACCACTTCTCGAATTTTAAACAGATTTTATAATTTGGAAGTGTGATTTTAAATGTTTTCATTTTTTTTTTGTCATTAATTGATAAACAAACCGTGTGTTTCCAAAGATAAATACTTACGTATTGTATTTTCTGTATACTTTCAAGTATTCACATACACCGGTTTGACTTTGTTCAACATGTTCTTACCATGTCTCTAAATTGGAACAATTTTTCTTCGATGGTAAGACACTCCGCTTGTATTCAAAGAATTTTGAGCGATATTTCATTTCGAAACGGTCATTTCAAGAATGTCTATATTTTGTTTCGTATAGACAAATATCAATTATTCTTGCCATTAGCTTTCATTGCTATATCATTCAATTCTGATCATTTTTCATACAATGTCAGATTTTCAAACAAGTTTCTTGCATTCATGATCATTTTTTAATATACTTGTTTGAAAATACTTCAATGTTTCAAATGCTCAAATCTTCATTATTATATTTTATGAGTATACATATATCTGACCCATAGTTTCTATGATTTACATGATCAAGATAAACCATTTTGAGCAACATGTTCTTTTAGGATTACTGGGTTCTTTGTGCTAGCAATTAACTAAACTTCTATGGATTCACGTTAACCAGTGTTTCCTACCCATGAAGTTAATCCTTTTGAGATTGAGTGTGAGGAGTCTAAAAGAAATGAGTGTGGGTGTGATGAGGTAAAATGGAAAAGAGAGTTTGGTTAGTTGTGAGCTTAGTGATAAAAAGAAAGAGGGTGTGAGATCAGAGTAAAAGAATATCAAACTCTGCACCAAATACTTTCTGAGCCGGGCAGCCACATTACTAGCGTTTCACAACTCTTTGGTGAACGTTATTGAAACAGGCAAATAGCCCATGCCAACTCTTGCTTAATACCCCACCAACCACTCATTTTCTTCTCAAAAAGAAAATGTTTCATATTTTCAAGGGGACGCAACATATAATCTATCTGGTTTTCATTTGGAAAATCTGGATATTGAAAAAGAAGGAAGTCTGCCCCACCTTCGCACTTCAATCATGCACAATTGAGTCTGTGTTTATCTACTGTTGTCTCAGTGGTTTACACAACTTTGAGCCTTATTAAAGAGCAATCATCGTGCTTAATTCTTTCTACACTTGCACGAACACACAAAGAATTTGTTTCTTTGTCATAACATTCATAGAAATTGCCTTTGTGGTATTTCGATGATTGGATGGAAGCCCTGGGGGAGTGAACATCCAAAAACTCCTTTATATTGTGTATTCGTTACACACAGTGACTTTGTGTTACTGACAGGCATTTTAACTTATTCATCTGTTGATTCAGGAGTTACATGTTCTTATTTTATCTAGATTTTCAAAGATCTAGATGAATACTTGGTTATGGTTACCGAATCAGAGGCTCAGTATGACAGATCAGAATGGTCAAAGACATTTCTTGGAGAAAAGTTTTGATGATATAGATGCTCAAATCATCAAAAAGGGGGAGATGATATCAAGAAATGTTAAAGTTTTGAAGTTTGTGGGAGATGATATCAAGAAATGTTAAAGATTTGAGAGATGATTTTTCAGAAATGTCCAAGTCAGAAAAGTTTAAAGTAAAGTTTTGAAGACGATCAAAGAATTTCTGAAGATTTGAAGAAAATTTCTTTGAAGATTATTTGCTGAAGCAATCTGAGCTGAAATTGAAGATAATTTCTTTCCAAAGTCTGAAAGTGTTGTGTGAAAGTTTTGGGGAGATTGTTACTCGTTTGAAAACAGTTTTGGAAAGAAGACCGTCAAAGAAAAATGGGAGATTGTTCAGACAGAGCTTAAAGTGAAGACTTAATTGCTAAATCTTCCAACAATGATCTTGAATCCAAAGGGGGAGATTGTTAGCACATAAATCTGTTGGATACAAGATCAAGTATTCTGAAGGTCAAAGTTGAGAAAGTCAAAGCTGCTAAAGTCAAATCTCATTAAAAATCAAAGTCTCTTAATAAAAGTCAATGTAGTTGTATTTGTTGTTTCCTTGTATTAGATGGTAGTATAAATAGTTTTTCTTTTTGTATTTGTAGTAGTTGGAAGTTGGAAAAATTGTAATATCAGATTTGAGAGAGAATACGTAGAGAGAGAGAGAGAGAGTTCTAGAGAGAGAAAGTGTAAATTGAGAATTAAAGAGTAATCAAACAGGTAATCTTTGAATTGAATCTTGTTTGTTTGATTGTTTTGTATTAGAAACTAGAATCTGGAACACACAATCATCATCAGAAAAACATCCCGTCTTGAATATCTGATTCAACAAGAACATGAATATAATTGTTAGTCCAAAAGGAAATCAAGTAAAAATTCAGAAATGAAATTTCCAAAAATTACAAGTTTGGAATTCGCAAACAACAAAGAAGTAGTAAAGAATTCGCAAACAACACAAAACAAACATAAATAATTCGTAAGATGAAATATACGAATTATGAGGAATTCGTAACACACTCACTTGCGAATTCTGTTCTTTTCACAAGTCTCACAGATACGAATTCTGTGAAATTCGCAAGAAACCCTTCTGTGAATTCTATACTTAAAGAATTTGAAAATCAATCTTGCGAATCCTATGAAATTCGCAACAAACTGGTCTGCGAAATCTGTGCAATACACATATTAGACATCTACGAATTCTGTCCTTATGTTTTTCAGAAATGAAATTATACGAAATCTAATATCTGCGAATTCTTCAAGCTTTTTATGAAATCTTTAAACTCTGCGAGTTCTTGATGAATCTTGCGAGTTCTTCAAGATTCTTGCGAGTTCTTGAGAAAACTTGCGAGTTCTTCAGATCTCGTTCAAGAAACATCTCTGATTAGCTCAAAACCCAACTTATACTTTGATTTTCGATATGAGACTTCAACAAATTGACCACTAACACACTTAGAACCAAAAACTAGTAACAAATTTCAATCTAAATACATTCAAAGATACAAATCGATTCAATACAGTGCTTGTGAACTTCAAACTTAACAAAGTCAACAATTCAAGATCGATTACAGTGCAATTCATGTTTTTACCTATACAAACTCATTCTAAAACATGTTTCGATCATTATTTGATCAATTACAACTCGAAAAATACACTAAAACTCATAATCGAATATGAAAGTCGATGAAACAGTATCGAACACTTTCTTGATTTGATTTCAATTTGGATATAGCTCTGATACCAATTGTGTGTCCCTGATTCGAGTTTCTCAATCACAAAACAACTAACAAAACAAGATTGATTAACTACCTGATTCAATTCCAATTCCAATTCAATCAATTACAATCTCTTTTTCACTTTCTCTCTCTAAACTTCTCTTTCTCTCTCTACAACTCTATCTCTCAATACTACGCACAAGTCTATCAAGTCATATATCTCACAACCACCCAATTACAAGACACAATACAAACTATTTATACCAAACAACTAAAATAAAGAAATAACAGTCGTTTAGTTCTTCTTCCAGATCTGTGTAGCGCCGACATGGAGGGTAGAGCCTATGATAGAGAAGCAAAACCACATCAACCGTCTCGATCTACAACCACATCAACCTTCAATCCTCATTCCTTCCATCTCTAACAATTGTTCTTTGTGAGTTTGTAATATAAGTGTGGCAGAGAGCGACGGAGTAGATGACGACGGTGGCGGATCAAGAAGTGGAGATTAATCGGTCAATTTCAGCAATTTATCACTAGGGTTTCTGATTTTGTTCAAATTTTGGGTTTTTTGTTTTTCAAACATGTTTGATTTCATGAGATGAAATAATATATAGACGAATTTTGTGTTTGATTTCATGAGATAAAATAACATGTAGACAAATTTGTGTTTGACTTCATAAGGTGAAATAGGTTACTGATAAAAAATGTGTTTGATTTCATATGGTGAAATAACATATATATGAACATTATGGTTGCATTTCATGAGGTGAAATTTCATAGTTACGAAAATTTTGTTTTTATTTCATCAGGTGAAATGTGTTTCATCTGGTGAATTTTCGTTACCAAAATGACAATTATACCTTTTTCATATGGTGAAACATCTTTTAATTAAAACCACACGATCAAAACCAAATTACGGCTTAGATCGGTTCTAACGGTCATCAACATTTTTTTGGTCCTCACATCATTTAACCCCTATATATGTATGGATTTCAAACTAAAGCTTAAAAAATTCCTAGTTTCCTGGTTTGATTTATTTAATTTAAGGTTTTACTATAATTTAGGTATAAAATAAAAAATGTTATTTATTTTTATGATTTTTTTATAAAAAATTAATGGTAGTGTATTTTGTTAGGGAATGATATTTATATTAAATATATTTAATATTTAAAATTAAAACAGAATGCATTTTAATGAAAAAAACTACTAAAAAGTGTTTTATCTCGTATTTGCTTGTATTTATCTGTTAGTTATATCAATTCAAACATTGTGTTTAAAATTTTAGATATTTTATATTTTAAATAAATTTTTTATTTTGTCTTTGATCATTTTTATATGTTAGTTATACGAATCCAAACATGGAGTCTTAAGAAGTTGTATTCATGCATTATTAACTTTTAATCTTGATTTTTATATAATAGGCAGAGCTAGAGATTGGTTGCTTATTATTTTATCCTAAAAGATAAATCGACATGAGTTTCAAACTAAAAACTATAAAATTTTCATTTTCTGGTTTAATTTCAACTTTTTATTTTTATAAAAATGTAATTTATTTTAATTTTAATGATGAACCTTTTCGCATAAAGATAATTAATGATGAATTTTTTTATAAGGATAATGATAGAGTATCTTGTTAGGGCTTTAATTTTAATGTTAACTATATGGAAAAATAAATTTGATGATATATTTTAATAAAAAAATAAAATAGGTGTTTCATTTCATAGTATTTATTATTTTACTCTGCATTTAGTTATATAAATTAAATTCTAGACCTATAATAAGTTGTAATTATGCTATATCAACGTGTAATCTTAAATTTTAAGATTTATGCATTGGTAACTGGTACACTACAAAAAATTGGTTTTATAGAACGCCTAAAATATTTATATGTCGTAATAAAATATTTTGTAAGACTTAAATTTATAGGAAAAACCAAAAAACGTCATATCTAAAAGTGTTACAATAAATTTATAAGAGGTTTTTAAGCGTTTTAACAAATTTTGAGGACACTTTTAAAAAAAGTGTTGTATTAGCTCTTTTATACGACATTATTTGAAATAGTGTCCTATAAACACAAGTATTCTCTAAAAAGATGATTTTTTATTACATTTCTCAAAATTGTCATATAAATATTTAAATAGGACACTTTATTCTAAAAGAGTCCTAAAAAACTTATTAAAAAAACCCTAAAAGAGTCTTCTAAACCTGTTGTAACGTTTTTATGATATGACCCTTTTGTAGTTTGGTCCTATAATTAAACTTAAGTTGTATAAGGTAATTTATTAGGACGTTTAAACATTCTAGACGTTCTATAAAACCAATTTTATTGTAGTGGTACTTGATGAATAAAACATATTTTTTATGATTTTACCTTAAATTATTTATAATTTAGTATACATATAAATAGTTATATATATATACATTCTTAAAAGTTTTAGCTTCATGTATACTTCAAGGCGACATTCCAACTGAAGTGTGTGGAGAGGGAAAGAGAGAGCAACTGCTGGTTGCCCCATCTGCACTCAAATACTTTCCTACAATTATTTATTTTTTAGTGTTATATTATTCTTGTTGGATGTTGTTTCCTTTAATCACCCTAATCAATAACTTCCATTTTTAGTCCATCTACTTTCACTTAATATCCCATTCACCCCCATTTATAAATTTAACTAATATCCATCTTTAATCTAATCAATTAACATGTTTATTTCTCTCTAAAAAGTAGCACATTCCATAAGATTTTTGATCTGGCGATACATAGTCTTTCGGTTCAATTTCACCAGCAACCACAAGGTTCGGTGGTGTTGTGAGTGATTGATAAACATCTCAGGTACAACAATTAGTAGGTATGAGAGGATATATAGAGATATATGTCGGGAAGTGCTCCCTTGCATTAAAGCACATTCCTGCCGTCGTGGCTACATATCCTAGCTAGCATGGGAATCTGGAGGAACAGGGAATCAAAAAGCTGCTCTAACGTAGCCACATATTGCCCTATTTATTTGCCTATCTTAAAATATATAGATGCTTTCCATACGAGTTTTATGATTCTTATTATATGCATGCTTTCCATATTGTTCAATTTTTTTATTTGTTCTTATATACTTATAGTAGATGGTGCAAAAATTTAACAAAAACTACTACTTAAATATAACTTACAAAACTTAAATAGATCAAACGTAAGCTCTACAAAAAAAAAAATTGTAGTTAAACTGATACGTTCAAATTATTTGATTGTTTCATGGTATTTCAATTGATTATTAATTTGAAGTAGATCGATAATGGCTAGTACAAAATTGGACATGAAAAAAATACAATTTATTTGACATTGTTGCTAAGTTAACAATAATCGTGTAGAAAGGTAGCGACTTTTTACGTTGTTATCCTTGGAACGTGATAAATATGCACCTTTTTACGCACTTTCATTGGATATAGCATGTAAGAAGATTCATCTTATTATGATAATTCTTCAGAAAGATAGTGATTTTTCTGTTTGCAACCATGTATATAAGAAGGTGATTTTTCTTACATAACTGAAAAGTAGTGTAAAAAGGTAAGCACACACCGGTTAAAAATGGGTTTTCCTCGGGTTGTAAATCCTGTATGAACATTATGTACTATTGCATCTTGTATCTTGTATGAACATAATTGCAAATAAATTGAAATTTAAGGGGTTGGAAGTGAAATTAACCAGGAGTAAAGACCCATTATTGTATTTGTTCAAAAAAGTATTCGTACAACATGGATATGAACATGACCAATCTTTACATCCAAGCTATCATACGCGACCCTCTACCATACATATAATATTGAATACAAAGAGAAGATCTCTTGATCATAATTCTTTAATTCGTTCTTCCCAAAATAATTGAAACAAGAATACACAAAATATGTTATGTTGGTATGATCACATATATATAATTCCGTGTTATGGGGTTTTATTTCCATCTCGTTAAATCGAAATCCTGTAAATGAGAAAACAAAAAACCAAAAAAACGACATACAAAAATGATCAAAAGTAACCTCTCTCGTACAATAATTTAAAGCAAGACCAAATTAAAGGGGTACATGTAGGTGAAAAGGAGCAATCTACGTAATAGTTCGAAGCACTAAAAGATGGAAGAAGAGATGAGGAATATAAACAATTTTATACCTTCCCAAATCCTTAGAACAACTGGGATGCACCTCACCATTCCACATGCTGCATAATATTTCTCACAACCAACTTTGCCTTCTTTATCACTTTATATTTACCAATACTTTAACCATCTTTCCTCTCCAAACACCTGAACTCGATAAGAGACTAGCCGATCGATGACTTGGTGCAACGATTGTAGCAACACACCGGGAGTTATTATACGGAAACTTCCATCATCTAACGTTAACAACAGTACTATCATGGATATTAACAAGACCATGCCGTGCCCTTCGTGTGGTCATCGGATCAAGTGCTATGAAAAGGTTTGGTTTTCTTTTTATATATGTTTGAGGTTTCAACATATTTGATCACCCTTTTGATTGGGAGATCATATATATCTAGCAGGCTCGAATTCATGACCTGCCAGGATTGCCTGCTGGAGTGAAGTTTGATCCGAGTGATCAAGAGCTTCTTGAGCATTTGGAAGCGAAGGTTCGTTTAGATGCACATAAGCTCCACCCGTTGATCGATGAGTTCATCCCCACGCTTGAGGGCGAAAATGGAATTTGCTATACTCATCCTGAGAAACTACCAGGTAAGTAATTTGCGGTGTCTAAAGAATCTACCTAGTCTCTGAATACAAGTCTATTATTATTTTAAATATTTAAAACATACATTGTTTGACATCAATGTCACCTCAAGTTCTTGGGAACTAATAGCCATCTTTTGGTTAACCTATGTGTCTTCCAAGGGAGACTTAAAGACATTAGTGTGGGTAAAGAAAACCACTAAAAGATCAAAAATTTATGTAATTTAGGTTTAAAAAATATATATTTACACTCTTATATATGCTTAATTCCCACGAGTCATTTACGACGGTTTCCCCCAGTGACCCAATCCGTTTTGACGTAACTCTCCATTCTCTTGCTTGACATCCGTTGCATATTGATTGTTTTGTTACCGCTAGTTTTACGATTAGACTACAATGATAATATTATTAGTTGATGGTTTTGTTAATATATTTCAATTTATTGTTTTAATTTGAAGATAAATCAATGTAACTAATGTAAATTTTATATATGCGCAAACCCGTTCATCTTGAAGGAAATTTTATTAAGTAAATAATAGTATAATCTGCTATTTGGTTAACCAAATGGTAAAAAAAAAGTAATTGAAACCGATACATACCTTATTTTCGGTTAACCTCACCATATTTAACTCGCACACCGAATACCCTAAACCGTTTTGGTTTAAGTGACTTATTCATTTTCAGATTTTTCTATACCCCTAGCTAGGACCCTAGTCATCAAAGTTTGTGGATTTGCCACAGGTCTCTTCAATCCCTCTAGACTAACAAGGGGTAGTACAAGAATATTCATGGTTCCATTACCCATTTTGGCCTCATCATTGGTCTTGATGACTCATCCTTCGTGGACACACCATCCTTTGTCTTGGGCCTTTTTAAGAAACTGTGATCATCTTTTGTAAGTTTGCGGTCCGTAATTACTATTTTTTAATTAACAAACATTACTGGATAACAGATATAACAATGATATAGATTTTGATCTACAGATTTTCTCATCATTAATGGATGTGTTTATGTTCTTGTGTCAAACTAGCATCAAGTCAAATGTTATAAGCTTTTAGACAGATGCAATCATTTTATTAATCATCGTTTGCAGGAGTGAGCAAAGACGGTTTGGTTCGACATTTCTTTCATAGACCATCAAAAGCATACACCACGGGAACCAGGAAGCGAAGAAAGGTGCACAGTGAAATCGATGGGAGCGAGACTAGATGGCATAAAACAGGCAAGACTAGGCCAGTTCTTCTTAAAACAAAAGTGAAAGGCTACAAAAAGATACTTGTGCTCTACGCCAACTACGGAAAGCCAAAGAAACCAGAAAAAACCAATTGGGTAATGCATCAATATCATTTGGGCAACAATGAAGATGAGAAAGAAGGGGAGTTGGTTGTCTCCAAGATTTTCTACCAAACACAGCCTAGACAATGTGGTAATTCTACCATTGTTAAAGATGATATGATCAGATCTCCTCTTGTGAAATCAATTGGTCGAAATGTACATGAAGGGTCTCATGCTACTAATAACACCACCACCTTCATCGAGTACTTCAGCCCATCGCTCGTTTCTTTCCAACAAAATCTTGAACATGGCTGTGATTTGACATTGCACGAGGGATCATCCGTTGAACCGTGAATATATATATATACATATATACATATATATATATATATATATATATATACATATAATGATACATCATCGGATGAAGAACTAATCTACTGTTCCCATGTATAATGTGAAGAAAGAATTTAGGTCCAAATGTGGGATGCTTTAATTATGGTTAGTTTTCTAGGGATACTTATTTGGGAAGAATAAGGAGAAGCGTCTCTTTTGGTGGATGGTAGAGAACCACAATCTTCTATAACTTGATGATCAAGATACATGTATAACGAGTATAAGGTATTAGCTAGGGGGAGTTTATACTAGACACTTTGTTTCATACCGCATACCAAACACTTATTGTTTCTTACCGAGTAAGAGACATTTAGTTGGTTAGAGATGATATATATATGTTCATTATTTACGAACAAATTTTATTGTATCATTTTGCTGGCCAAGACTTTTACATGGTAAGTGATGATGACAAATCTAACCCGGTTACATTTGCAAATCACCCCTTAATCATGGTCATTATCAGGTCCCGCTAATCATGCATATTTACTTTATAACCACTTTATTGTTTATAACTTTCCATTTATCAATATGTTCTCATTAATAAAATGATTATTAATTGGGCTTGATTGTTAAAATTCGTTCTCCAACTTCGAGTTACTTACTATCTCAAAGTGATCCATACTTGTATGATAGTTGAATCGGCCTTTCAATAGTGGTGGATAAGTGACGAACAACGGAAATAGGGTAAACCCTTGAGAGAACAGTCAAATAGTTCTGAAATTGAATAACTGAAAGGAGATTCTCTAAGGTTGCAAGTGATCATAACCTTCAAATATTTCTTAATTTAGAAGTTTTGGACCCCAGAGCCTCTGAGGTCCTCTACAGAGCCTCTGTAACCCTTCACAGATCCTCTGCATCTCACAAAAGGGGCTCTCTCGTCCGTTCATAATTTGTAACACCCCCTTCCTACTAGTCCTAAGATGGGGAATGTCACAACCGAAAACGGATCAAAAGTCTATAATTCACAGTACAGAGCTTTAACAGAACTCCCAAAAGATTGCAATACATCCACCAGTAATGATACGATTAACATATTTACATATTTACATATCAAACGCCTTGAATAAGTAACTAGTCTTTAAGCATCCTAAACCAACTCGTCCGTTCATCCTGCCTCTGTGTTAGATCCTGAACCTGCCGAGGTAACACAAAACAAGCCTCGGCTGAGCAAAATTGCCCAGTGAACGAATAATAACACAAGAAATACCAATTAAGAAGTAGGTAACTGAACGAAAACCTTACGCTACAAAGTTAGAAGCAATTTAAGTGTAAATCTCAAGAACTGAAACCAATATAATTAAAGTTCAAAGCAAGATAAACATCCATATCATTAAGATATATTGTACCCGATGGATGATCAGTCCAAACAGGCGTCATAATGGAATGGAAGTGTTGGGCACTACACCGCCTCATTCCCCGGTAACCAAAGGTATCTGGTATTCGGCTCTATCCGTTAACCAACATAATTGGTATTTGGTTCTATCCGGTAACCAACACATAATTGGTATTCGGTTCTAAGGATGCATCCAACGTTCTCTATATGGCTCGGCCATAGCCTTCACGAGAACGCCATGTCTATTTTAGCCATCATGGAGGCGTCTCAACATTCGTGCCCCGAATGATGAGCCTAGTCAAAACGAAATTCAATAACCAAATTTGATGAATAAACTTTGGATAACAAGTTCAACAAACTCATTGAGATTTATAAATCAAGTAATCGGAAGGAATTTAAAAACATACCGGTCTCGAGTCAAAATTCCCAAGGACTCAAAATCATTAAACGAAACATCATGTAAAACACAAAAATATTCCGATAACCACTTGATAACATCCACTTTTGTGGGTGTATTTCATGAACAAGATCTATGGAATGGGTAATCACCATAATTGATTACCCACGTATTGAAACGAATTAGATATTCGTACCTTGGAGGTGTTTTAGAAACGATCACACAAAACTTGATGCCTATGAACGGTTTTCTCCTTCCGGTTTACCTACACTTATTAGTAAAATGCTTTTAGATGGTTTTCGGTAACAATTCTTATCAATTACAAGTTTCTACAAGCCCTAACATTTTAAAAAGATTCTACGGACTTTCAAACATACTTATAATACCCCTAGGACACTTAATAAACACTTAACACAATTCTTAGGGCCTTAATCCACATTTACAAAAAATCCAAATGTACACATTCAAACAGTAGCTAACAGATTATGTACACTTGAAGTTCAAGCATTTTTCTCATTCTTAGAGGCTCAACCGAATATTCTTGTAAACATGAAAGTTGTGCATAATTCTCTTAGGATTTCACAAAAACTAGATTCACATCAATTAGAGCTATGCTCTATTTTCTATAGAATTAATACGAACAGTGCGCAATTTCGAGTGTGTGCAGAACAGTTCTGGAAAATCAATGATTTCAAGTCACTTACACTGCGAACTGGTCTTTTGGTGTAAACTACAAAGTTGAACTACACTCATAGACCTTTCTGTAGATATAAAGAACAACTTATTTGGACAAATGGTTGATTTTATACGAATTTTTAAACTTACCACAATGAATCTGTCAATTCCAACAGCACCAAACTTGAAGAATTTCCACCTCTATTCCTCAATCTTCAACCTATAATCATAGATAAACTTAGGGTTTAACCCATTTGACCCAAAATTGATGTAATCAACAAAATTAACCATGAACATACCTTTTATTGAGCCCCTAGTTCCATTTTTAACAACCAATCTTCAAGAACATAAAGGAAAAATTAGTGAAATACCGACGACTTACCGACGGTTGTTTTTTTCATTTTATTTTATATTTATTTTTAATAAGTAAATACCGTCGGAAAACCGTCGGTAACTGGAACCGTCGGTAAGCAGTCGGTAGTTGTCGTCGGAAAACCGTCGCTGAATATTACCGACCAACTTTTTACCAACGATCATTCTCGTCACAAAACCGTTGCTAAAGCCTTTTTCCGATGGTTTACCGACCGTTTCAGCCGTCGGTAATACGATTTATTTTAGTAGTGCTACATTTACAAACTAACCCTTGATCTTTAAGTTATAACAATTTAACCCTTTCTTGACAATTCCTTTACAATGTTGGTCCTAACCAAGGTTGTTTCATCCAACTAGTCCATAAATTAAATCTATAAATATAGACTTAGACTAATGTACAACTCTTGAAGACTAAGGTACAAGTTACTATAGCATGATTTCATGTTTTAACACAATTTGGTTATCGATCATGAAATTTGGTTTACTAAATACGGGGTATTATAATTCTCCCACCCTTAAAAAGATTTCGTCCCCGAAATCGAGTTAGAGTCATGAACTTATATACCTTCAAAAAAAAATTGTGGATATTGCTTTTTCATTGACTCCTCTGTCTCCCACGTTGCTTCACTTTCAGAATGATTTTGACATAAGACTTTAACGAATGGAATCGATCGATGACACAATTTTCTTTCTTCGCGTCCAATAACAGCTTCGGGGTCCTCAACATAAGACAAGTCAGGTTCAATCTTTTCAAGCGGATAGTCGATAACATGCAATGGATGATAACGATATCCACGGAGCGCCGACACATGGAAAACATTATGAACATGATCTAGTTGGGGAGGTAACGCGAGACAATATGCTACTTCACCAACTCGTTCTAGAACTTCAAAAGGTCCAATATAACGTGGACTAAGTTTTCCTTTAACCCCAAAAAGACGTGTTCCCCGTAACGGAGAAACTTTAAGAAAAACATGGTCACCTGACTGAAATTCCAATGACCTACGATGTCGGTCCGCATAACTCTTTTGACGCATTTGTGCCTCTTTCATTTTTTTTTGACGGGCGACTTCAATGTTGGTCCCGAAGGTGCTAAACAAGTTTGTAGAAGGGGGGGGGGGTTGAATACAAACACATAATTTAAAGTTTAATAAATTGTTTATTGATAAATCAAAATACAATTTACAAGTTTGTTGCGGAATAAGATTAAGACAGACTCAATCTAAACAAACTTAAGAAACACTAAGATAATTGCACAAGAAATTCAGAGAATGGGGAATTAAGAGATATAGAAAACAAGGGTTTCTATATTGAGCTCAAGGATGAAGCACACCTTCAGATGAAGGGGTGAACTTCCTATTTATACCCTATGCATTAAATGCATGGCAGGGCACTTTACATGTGGCGTTCACAGATTGGCTTTGGGAGTCTGACTTTTGGGAGACATGCTTTCGGCCGGGTCATGAACAGTGTAGTTGACAGAGTTGTTGTACGAATGGTTGCAGAGACTTGTCCGTTCTGACGCATCGTACTAGGTTGTGCAAGGATAGACAAAAGGAAACTTGAGGCATAAGCTTTGTGATCGATTGATCGCTGAGTATCTCTAAGTTCAGAGATAAAGAGGTTCAGCTATCGCTGAAGCTTTGTCTCATGTTCCTTCGCGTATAAGTAGAGTTGTCTTTGCTTCACTGATATCTGCATCAGGTCACTAGTAGACTTCTCTTTGTTCAGCGGCTTCATCTTCGATTCAGCTATGAACATATGTTGACGCGAGACTTGTCTTCAGGGATTACGTTGGTTGTTTACTTTAGGAACTAACAGTGATAACTGAACAGACTCAGTTTGATCACTGATAGTGAAACACTAATACATAGAAATGTTTATAAGAAAGACTATCAGCGATAACTGAACAGATTCAGTCTGATCGCCGATGGTGAAACACTAATACATACTAAAACGTAATTTTCACTAAGTATAGAAGAGGGTCGTTATCAAATCACTGAGAGAGTTTGGATCAACAATCTCCCCCTATTTGATAATGACAAAGTAACTGAAGAAAATTACTTTATGATTCAAAATGATGGAATAATCAGGACTCGTAACATACATGTCCCAATTACTATTTTGAGGGATCTTTTACAGCACTGATGAAGTTAAGTACTTTACTGAAATTTCATTAATTCAAGAAGAGAATTACAAGGAATGAAAATTACAAGTAAATAACTAACTACTGTAAGTACAACTAATAGATTACAGAAAAGAAAACTAATCTATCAGCTATAAGAAGACTTAGAAGGATTTATCATATACTCAGGTATTTCTTCTCCTTTCTGTCTTCGTTCCAAGGATTCTTGGCTGATAATTTCTTTGATTTTCTCAGCAGCAGGGAAGAAGTCACACCATAAGCATATGAGATCCTTGAGATGATTCAGAGGACAGATAGGAATCTCAGAGACTCTTTGAAATCTGAGTTCCTCATCATCATCTCTGAAGAATATTCCATAAGGATTGTCAATTACTTGACCAGCTTGGAAAGGACCACCAGGAGGCAGAGATAAATCCAGAACTGAAAGATCAGGAGGAGGACCAAACAGTGCATCTCTTGAAAATTTGATAGAAGTTTCATTCCTGATGATGGCGACGTCTTCAGAGGAGGAGGACCCTATTCTTCTCTTGAGTTTCTTGGGATTGGGAGGGATAGGAGATGGCAGATTCAGTACAGAAGTGACTCTGTTGATGAGAGCTTTAAGAAGTCCTTCAACGTAGCCTCTGTATGTAGATTTCGATTTCTTCAGCGCATCCCAGAATTCTATCCACTCTGTAAACCCGAAGCCTTCAAGTTTGGAAACGTACATAGCTTTTTGAGTTCCATCCTCTCTGGTACTCTCCATGGTCACTGAGAGTTGATCCTTCTTCTTGCGACCAGAGATAGTCACGGCTGTTATTGGAAGAAGATCAGAGCGATAATCCATCTTCTGTTTACACCATTCGATAGACTTATCGTTGATCTCTTGTTCTTTGGAGCGTTCCTCTTCAATTTCTTTCAGTAGTGCAGCTTGAACTTCCACAGGCTTTCTTTTCAGCTTCTTGTCCTTGACTTGAGAAGATTGAATCTTTAAAGCGAGTTGGGCATCTCGTCTGCATTCAACGAACAGTTTCTCAGCTTTGGCAGATTCTTCTCGTTCAGCTTCAGTGAGGAAGTCGAGCTCTGAGAAGGATGTTTGAAGAGGAATTTTCAGCCGTTGACTTTCTAGTTGAGCGATCATTTCAACTCTTTTCTTCATCACTTTCTCTGACCATTGAGATGGTTGAGAAGGCCTTCCTGGATGGACCAGGGAATCTTCTTCTTCTTCTTTTTCATCAATCTCAGCGATAGAGATTGGGATTATGTCTTTAGCGATAGTAGCTGGAATTATTTGTAGTTCAGATCCCTTATGCAGGGGTGAGAACTGTCTGGATAGAAAATGAAGGAAAGAAGGGATAAGTGTATATTTTTAGAAAAAGAGAGAGAAAGGCTAGAAGGAAATAGGGGTTTGGAAAGAGTAGGAGAGTGGTACAATTGAAAGACATACCTGAGAAGGATGCTCCCCCTCAGATTGTGATCCAGTCCTCAAGCATTCTTCAGCTATTGGTTGCTTGTCTTTACTCTGCGAAGGAGCGCTTGAAGATGTATCACCTCTCACCCTTGCTTTGACAACCTCTTGCGAAGTTGTCCCTGATGCTACGTTCGGCTTGGAGAACCACATAGATTGGTCTTCTTCATCGTCGTCGTCATCATTGGAGGGTTGATCCTTTTCTTGATCAACAAGATCTAGATCATCTTCCTCTTCATCGTCTTCTTCCTCATCATCTTCAAAGAGAAGAGAATGAATAGAAGAGGGTTCTTTTGCCTTCTCCCCCTCTTTGTCATTATCAACGACAGGGGGTTGGTCAGCTGCTGGAGTAGCTGTTGAAGCTTTCAGCACTTGAACGTCAGCCTCCAGACGCCTGACCCGATCCTCAACTGCAGGTATGTCGCATGTGGCATCATGGATGAATTCCATAGCGATGTTGAGATTTGTCCGATCATCTTCAGTGAAGGAGGGGGGCAGCGCTGGAGCTGGTGCAGTCACCTTTTGGAGAAGTTGCTGAAGAAGGGACGTGCAGAGATCAACCTTAGAAGAGAGATCTCGAACTTCAGTGGTAAGAGACTCAAATCCCCCTTGAAAGAGTTGAGAGGATTCTCTGAGTTGGACGACTTGTTCTTCTAAAGCTGAAAGTTGGGAGTTCTCAGCTTTGGATGAGCAGGTGGCTGTCAGCCTCTTCAGCTCCTCACCAGCCTGATTGACGGCGGTGGTGGTGTTGTTGATGGTGTCGTTGAGAGCGTCCACCTTTTCTCCCAGACTGTTGACATGCGTGTCAACAGACGCCAAACTAGGACCTGAAAATGATATTAGTTCAGATACGGGCTTATTTGAAGAGGTGGGGAAAGAAGTGTTTAGGGTAATAGGTTTACCTGACGTATCAAACATTTTGTAGAACTGTAAAGATTCCTCAAACGTTTGATGTTCAGGTCCTATAGGTAAAGAGGAGGTAGCGGGTTCAGAGACCAAAGGAGGAGAGAGAAGATTTATGGGGATAGAAGTAGAGTTGGGGTTAATCTCAGCGAATGAGATAGTAGGTGGGGTCACTGATGATGTGACAGCGATTGAAATCGCTGACACGGCAGGTTGAGTGACTTCTGGAGTTGTGGAGGAAAGACCCACAAATGCATCTAAGGTAGCTTGTTGAGAAGCTCCCTCAGGTATAGTACTAGAGGGTGTACTTTCCTTAGTCTTTTTGGCCTTCTTAGAAGGACCAATCGGACTAGCTGATGGTCGTTTGGAAGTAGTGGTAGCGACAGGGATAGCAGACGAAGGAACCGTCTGCGTGGTCGCTGAAAAAGAAGAAGAATGGAGAGATAGACGAGAACGAAGGAGAGAGATACTTACCTCGTTGGCGAGTGGCTTTACCTCCAGTGATCGTTGACCTATCCTGGCAAAAGTGCCATCATCTTTGGTGGGATAGGTGTTGGGATAGAGGAACTTGATGTACATACATATGAAACGTACGCACGAGATCTTGGGATCTCGTTCAGGCTTCTCTAATCTCGACCTCAGGTCTTCAAAGATGGCAGGGGCGTAGTCAAAGTTTTGACCAGCGATAACTGAGTAGGCCATTTGCAGTTGTGTTTTGCTGGCTTGATCCAGCGAACCACTCTTCCCGCTCATGCACTGAATTATGTGCGAGAAGATGAAGTTCAGTTGTGAAGGCATCTGAGCTTTGAGAATCTTGGTGAGCTTTTTGTTGGGAATAAAAGATCTCGGTTTGTTTTCCCAACAATAACCCATTGCATCCAGAAAGGATATCAGCTCAGCATCAGTGGGGAGTGCGTCGAACCCACTCTTTGGTTTGTCAGGGAATCTCAAAGATTTCCTGAGGCTAAGAGCGGTCATGCTCCCTGGCCCCAAATCCGTGCTGAAGGAGATAGCAGGGACTCGTTCACCCTTTTTGTTGGTGAGTTCAGTTGCATCAGCAGTGAACCAGAACTGCTGGAGTAGAGTCTTTGAAGGCTTAGGATCCACAGTGATAGCGTAAGCTATGCATGATTGTTTGAGAAATTCAGCAGCTTCCACCAGATGTGGGTATTTGTCAGCTTTAAAGTCAAGTCTTCCCAAGTGATTACATTTAGTAATCTCAACTTCAGTGATAGCGAATCGTACATGCTTGGAAGCAACGATTGAAGATTGTGCCATTTCTGTTATGGAAAGAAGTATAATAAAAGAAATGAATATGATTAAAAATAATATGATTACCAGTTTCCATAGAAGAAGGGAAACTGGAAAAATATCAAGTTATTTTTAGGAATAGAAAAATAGTGTTCTGGGTAGAAAGAATGAAGAACACTTTAAAAACCAAAAGGTTTTTATTTAAAAAAAACATAAAATCAGAAAGAATGATTTTTAGTTTTTAAACAAGAACGTTTTATAAAATCCATGAAGAACAAGAACGAGTAGGATTTTAAAAAGAATAGAAAGCAGACGAACAATGCATATAAACATGAAATAAACCTGTTTATTCTAAAGAAGAAGAGTTGCAGATTCAATATTCTGGGTTTACTTGCTTGAGTGTTCTTGAGAAAGATTGTTTCTTGCTATGAAAGTTTTGAAAGCGTAAACCGTATAAAGGAGAGAAGAATTCTTTTTATACAAAGAGATAGAGGAGAGAGAAGGAATGAAGCGGGAAAAAATCATCATGACATTGACACGTTCCACAAAGTTGATTGGATAGAAGAGCAACGGACGAACGTGTCAGAAAATGCGTGTCGTGAATTATCCGCTCAAATGACGTCATAGGAGAGAGAGACGTTTCATTTTTCTGTTTTGAAATTTATCACTGAAGAGAAAATATCAGCAATAGAATTTTCTTTTTTTGAAAGTATCCCTGATGAAATGATGGGGATAGATTTTCTTTTAAAAGGATCACTGAATATAAATATCAGTGATAAATTTAATTTCAAAAAGCTTTTAATCATTTGAAGAAAGATTCAGTGATTAAGATTTATATTTTAAAAAAATCTCAACTGAATGAAGATTCAGTTGTAGGGATTGAGAAAACATACCTGAGAGTCAGAATATTTATCAGAGAGAATGATGAAAGGGGAACTTTTGATTACTGACGCAATACATGAACGCTGAAGAATTATTCTTCAAGGTTCAGCATTCCAAGCTCACTGATGAGAAAGTTGAACCTTGTCTCATCAAGAGGTTTGGTGAATATATCAGCAAGCTGAAAGTCAGTAGGGATAAAGTGAAGTTCAATATCACCATTCATCACATGGTCTCTGATAAAGTGATATCTGATCTCTATGTGTTTTGTCTTTGAATGTAGCACTGGATTATTTGCTATAGCGATAGCACTAGTGCTGTCACAATAGATAGGAATCTTTGATAACTGAAGGTCATAATCTAACAGTTGATTTCTCATCCATAAGATTTGAGAACAACAGCTTCCAGCGGCTACGTATTCAGCTTCAGCTGTGGAAGTGGACACATAATTTTGCTTCTTGCTTGTCCAACTTACCAGCTTTCCTCCCAAGAGTTGACATCCACCAGTGGTACTCTTTCTGTCAAGTTTACAACCTGCAAAATCACTATCAGAATAACCAGTTAGATCGAACCCTGAGTTTTTGGGATACCAAAGACCGAGGTTAGGAGTTCCTTTCAGATATCTGAAAATTCGCTTTACAGCTGGGTTCAGATTGATAGCGTGCACATAAACAAGTAGAATACATGATGTCAGGTCGGCTTGCTGTGAGATACAGCAGGGAGCCTATCATTCCTCTGTAGGCAGTGACATTAACAGGTTTTCCAGAAGGATCTTTGTTAAGTGTCAGGGGTGGTGCCATAGGAGTTTTCATCGCTGAAGTTTGAGTAAGATCAAACTTCTTCAGCATATCTTTAACATATTTACCTTGGCTGATAAAAGTACCTTTGTCAGATTGTTTAATCTGAAGACCAAGAAAATATGTCAGCTCACCCATCATACTCATTTTATATTCTTTCTTCATTCTTTCAGCGAAGCGAGTACACAGAGATGGGTTAGTAGAACCAAATATTATGTCATCGACATATATTTGTACAAGAATTATATGACCTTTTATCTTTCTGAAAAATAACGTATTATCAATCTTGCCACGTTCAAAATTTTTAGAGATAAGAAAAGATGAGAGAGTGTCATACCAAGCACGAGGGGCTTGTTTTAGACCATAGAGAGCCTTATCCAATTTATAAACATAATTTGGATGCTTAGGGTCATAGAACCCTGGTGGTTGTTCTACATAGACTTCTTCATTCAGCTTTCCATTTAGAAACGCTGATTTTACATCCATTTGATACACGATGAAGTCTTTATAGACTGCATAAGCTAAGAATAGTCGAATTGCTTCGAGCCTGGCCACAGGGGCAAAGGTTTCATCATAGTCTATGCCTTCCTCTTGTCTGTATCCCTGAGCAACAAGTCGAGCCTTGTTGCGGGTTACAGTTCCATGTTCATCTAACTTGTTTCTAAACACCCATTTGGTGCCTATTACAGTTTTATCAGATGGTCTAGGAGTGAGATTCCAAACTTTCTTTCGAGAAAATTCAGTCAACTCTTCTTGCATAGCGCTGACCCAGTTTGGATCTCTGAGGGCATCATCAGTCTTCTTTGGTTCTATTAAAGAGAGAAAGTTTACAAAGAGACAGATATTACCTGAGCTTCATCGTGTCTGAATACCTGCATCTGGATCACCAAGAATTTGATCTATTGGGTGATCTTTGGTCCATCGCTGAGCAGGAGCATTATTGCTTAACTCAGAGGTTGGATCAACAATTTGAATATTTACAGATGAGGACGATTGAGGTTCATCAGCGATTAACTGTTGAGTAGATTCACTGGAGATATTTTCAGACGAAGGCAGATTTGATGGTAGGAGTGTGTTTAGAGGTTCAGCTGAAACCCATGAGTTGGATTCAGCGGTAGGATGTATAATGTTTGGATCATCATCAGCGACTGGAGGATCTGAATGCTGATGGTTTGAGAAGAAAGGTTCAGTTTCTCTGTAGTGAGGAAGCATCCAAGCATTTAACTCTTCATTGTCAGCGATTGGTTTGGAGTTCGCTGAGCGAGTTTCATCAAAAGTAACGTGAATTGTTTCTTCTACGGTTTGTCTTCTCTTGTTGAAGACTCTGTAGGCTTTAGAGATGGAGGAATATCCTAGAAATATTCCGTCATCAGCTTTTGGGTCGAACTTTCCAAGTTGATCTCTGTTGTTTAAGATAAAGCATTGACAACCAAAGATATGAAGAAAGCTGATAGAAGGCTTTCTTCCAACAAAAAGTTCATAAGCTGTCTTCCCAAATCGCTTTATTATCAGCGATCTGTTTTGAGTAAAACATGCAGTGTTTACAGCTTCTGCCCAAAATTGAGTAGGGAGATGAGAATCGCTGAGCATTGATCTAGCAGCTTCTATGATCGTTTTGTTTCTTCTTTCAGCGACTCCATTTTGCTGAGGTGTTCTTACTGAAGAGAAGTTGTGAGAGATTCCCTTGTCTTCAAAGAAATTGTTCAGGGAACTATTTTTGAATTCAGTTCCATGATCACTTCTTATTGAACGAACAGTAAGATTGTTCAATACTTCCATCTTTTTCACAAAAGATATTAGTTCTTCTGGAGTATCACTCTTACAGCGAAGAAATATAACCCAGGTGTAGCGAGAATATTCATCTACAATGACAAGTGTATATTTCTTTCCAGCTATTGATTGGATGTTGACAGGGCCAAACAGATCCATATGCAAGAGCTGAAGAGGACTTGTCACTGAGGAAACTTGTTTCGACTTGAAACTTGCTTTTGTTTGTTTTCCTTTTTCACATGCTGAGCAGAGAGATTCTTTAGCATATGAGTGCTGAGGAAGACCAGAAACCAGTTCCTTAGATGAGAGAGAATTCAGGGTTTTGAAGTTTAGATGAGAGAGCCTTTTATGCCATAGCCAGTTGACATCAGAAGAGGCTTTAGAGAGAAAACATAAGTTATCAGTGATAGTAGAGTCCATATCTATTACGTAGACATTTTCTCTTCGATAACCACTGAGAGCAAGTTTTCCTTTCTCATTTACCACTGAACATGCTTTCTTAGTAAAGCGTACTTCATAGTCTTTATCACATAGCTGACTGATGCTTAGAAGATTGTGCTTCAGTCCATCTACATAAGCGACTCTTCTAAAGGTAGTTGTCCCATTGCTGAGAACACCAAACCCTTGGGTATATCCTTTTCCATTGCCACCAAAAGTCACAGAGGGACCTTTCTCTTCCTTGTATTCAGTGAGCAGGTCTCTTTGTCCAGTCATATGACGAGAACATCCACTATCAAGATACCAGATGCCCTTTGATCCCTGCACACATAAGGAAGATTAAACGTTGTTTGGTACCCACTTTTCAATGGGTCCTTCAGAGTTAGTGGATAAGAAAGGATCAGCTGTCTTCTTAGCAGATGAAGATTCAGCTTCAGTGGTAATCTTCACTTTGGTTAATTTCTTAACCTTAGTGGTATTTTTCACTTTGAATGATTTTTCAGCCTTGGTGACCTTCTTAGCTTTAGAGGCATTTTTCTTCACTTTAGCTATTTTATCAGCTTCAGTGGCAGTTGGCCATTTACTTGCAATATGATCAGTAAAACCACAGTGATAACATTTTCTGTATCTGAAAATGGTTTTAGGATTAGAAGTAGAAGGTTTTGCAAGTTTAAGATGAGTAGGGCCAGGTCCAAGAAGACTTTTCTCTTGAGATCTGGGAGGAATTTTCATTTCTTCAGATCTCGACGGTTTAAGGTCAATCTTCAGCTTTGGAGGACAGAGATCAAAGATTTCTATCACAGAGCTAGAGGATTGCTTAGCTGAAGGTTTAGAAGGAACTTTCAGCTTTGCTTTCCTGGTTGCCTTCTGAGGGAGGAGAATGGACTTTCCTTTATCCGTAGACTTAGTGTCTTTGGATTTTTCCTCAGGGATGGGATTTGAAGAAGAACAGGGATAGAATTGATTATAAGAAGTGTCAAAGAAAGAGGTGACAAAAGTTCCAAACTTAAGCGAGGAACTTTCTTCCTTAGGATCGTCCTGAGATGTCCAAAAACCAAGACCAGTTTTATCACTATCAGGAGTTTGAGCATTTATTATCTCAGAGATCTTTGTTGATGATTTGCACCATTTTTCAACATGAGCCTTTTCTGCTTTTAGAGCAGCAATGGCTTGTTCACGTTCAATGCTGATGATTTCATTTATAATGACTTGATCTTTCAACTTTTCTTCTAAAAGATTTAGTTCTTTGATCTTTTCATGACATTTCTCTAGCTCTTGAGTTAAATGAACATTTTTATTCTCAGCTTGAGTTTTGTCGTTTAGGGCATTATAAAGGTCAATCGTCAGCACATCAACAGCGCGACTTCTCTCAGCTTCAGGCAGAGAGGGATTTGTAGAGATAGATACCTGAGATGATATGTAGCTCATAGAAGGTTCAGATGGTTCTTCCACTTCTTCTTTAACATCAGCCATGAGGCAAAGATTAGAGACTTCTTCTTCATCAGAAGATGATTCTTCTGATTCAGCCCAGTCGTGTTCTTCAGCGATGAGACCTTTACCTTTTCGCTGATAGCTTTTCAACTTTTGATATTTGTTCTTCAGCTTTTGGTATTTGTCATCACTGGATCTTCTTGAGGTAGAAGGTTTGAAGACCTTTTTCGACCTGCACTCACTAGCAAAATGTTCAATCTTTTCGCAGTTATAGCAAGTGGCAGTAGCCTTATCAACCGGAGTTGATTTTGGCTTTTCAGTAAGAGAGAGAGGTTTACTTCTTCGGAAGTTGCTCTTTCTTGCAAATCTCTTAAAAGAGTTTGTCAAGAGTGCTAAGGACTCATCAAACTCTGAGAGATCAGGGTCTGATAGATCCTCAGATTCAGAATCTAACTCCGTGATAGTGAGAGTAGATCGCTGAGATGGAATTATCTCTGAAGAGACTAAAGCAACAGGAGTGCTTTTAGAGTCTTTAGAATCTTTTACAAGATTCTTCTTCAGGAGATTAGATTGCTCATAGTTGAGCAGTATTCCATATAGAGTGCTTAGAGAGAGAGTATGTAAGTTTTTTGTTAGCTTAAGACATATTGAATAACTGTCCCAGCTTTCAGGAAGACATTCCAAGAATTTTGTTAGGACCTCAGAATTAGAATAGGTCCTACCAACAGTTCTTAGGTCAATGATTAGGTAGTTAAACCGCTGATGGACGTCAGAAAGAGATTCATTCTTACCAGCGATAAAACTTTCATACTGTCTTACCAAGTTAATCTTTCGAGTCTCTTGGATTTCAGTGGTGCCCTCATATTGAACACATATGGTTTCCCACATTTCTTTAGAAGTTTTCAGATGCATGATGGAATGGAAAACTTCATCAGGCAGAGCCATTGATATAATGGTCTTTGCCTTTGCATCTATGCCTACCTTCTTTTTATCTTCATCACTCCACTGTCTTATTTCCTTAACTACATATCGTTCAGGGACAACTTCAGTGGTGGCAGTAGCGGGAACCGCAACTATAATTCTAACAGGTTCATAGGGTCCATTTTCTATATATTCAGGTATAGTAGGATTCGCACCTTCAAGAAATAACATCATTCGATTTTTCCATAGAGAAAAGTTATCTCTGCTAAATCGAGGAGGTTTAGAAAGTGAACCATTATCATAGTAGTTTGTGTTTGTGTTTAATGCCATTTTAGAATAGCAAGGACGAGTATACAGCAAGATCTTGTTTATTAGATTTAAACAAACCGCTCTGATACCACTTGTTGGTCCCGAAGGTGCTAAACAAGTTTGTAGAAGGGGGGGGGGGGTTGAATACAAACACATAATTTAAAGTTTAATAAATTGTTTATTAATAAATCAAAATACAATTTACAAGTTTGTTGCGGAATAAGATTAAGACAGACTCAATCTAAACAAACTTAAGAAACACTATGATAATTGCACAAGAAATTCAGAGAATGGGGAATTAAGAGATATAGAAAACAAGGGTTTCTATATTTAGCTCAAGGATGAAGCACACCTTCAGATGAAGGGGTGAACTTCCTATTTATACCCTATGCATTAAATGCATGGCAGGGCACTTTACACGTGGCGTTCACAGATTGGCTTTGGGAGTCTGACTTTTGGGAGACATGCTTTCGGCCGGGTCATGAACAGTGTAGTTGACAGAGTTGTTGTACGAATGGTTGCAGAGACTTGTCCGTTCTGACGCATCGTACTAGGTTGTGCAAGGATAGACAAAAGGAAACTTGAGGCATAAGCTTTGTGATCGATTGATCGCTGAGTATCTCTAAGTTCAGAGATAAAGAGGTTTAGCTATCGCTGAAGCTTTCTCTCATGTTCCTTCGCGTATAAGTAGAGTTGTCTTTGCTTTACTGATATCCGCATCAGGTCACTAGTAGACTTCTCTTTGTTCAGCGGCTTCATCTTCGATTCAGCTATGAACATATGTTGACGCGAGACTTGTCTTCAGGGACTACGTTGGCTGTTTACTTTAGGAACTAACAGTGATAACTGAACAGACTCAGTTTGATCACTGATAGTGAAACACTAATACATAGAAATGTTTATAAGAAAGACTATCAGCGATAACTGAACAGATTCAGTCTGATCGCTGATGGTGAAACACTAATACATACTAAAACGTAATTTTCACTAAGTATAGAAGAGGGTCGTTATCAAATCACTGAGAGAGTTTGGATCAACATTCAACTTTTTCAGTTGTGATTTGGACCAGTTCGGGTCCTTCAATTGCCCGTTCGCCTACTTCGTTCCAACATGTAGGTGTTCGACATTTACGACCATAAAGAGCTTCGTATGGAGCCATACCAATACTGGATTGATAACTGTTATTATACGAAAACTCTACCAGATAAAGATAATCGTCCCAACTGCCAGACCGCTCGAGAACGCAAGCGCGAAACATATCATCAAGTGTTTGTATTGTTCGTTCAGTTTTTCCGTCTGTTTGAGGATGAAAAGCTGAACTCATATTAAGTCGTGTACCCCAATCCTGATGAAGACTCTTCTAGAATCGTGAGGTAAAACGCGGATCTCTATCAGACGTAATTGAAACAGGAGTTCCATGAAGTCTGATGATCTCTCTCTGAAATAATTCTGACAATTGGTTGACCGAAAAAGATTCCCGAATAGCTAAGAAATGTACAGACTTAGTCAAACGGTCCACAACTACCCAAATTGCATCATGACGTTTTTGAGTCTTTGGTAGCCCTGTAAGAAAGTCCATAGAGATGTGCTCCCATTTCCACATGGGTATCTCTAAAGGCTGTAAAAGACCGCTGACTCTTTGATGTTCAATTTTGACCTTTTGACAGGTCAAACACTTTGCAACATATTCGCCAATATTTCTTTTCATTCTATCCCACCATAAAAATTGTTTCAAATCACGGTACATTTTGGTAGAAGCAGGATGAATTGAGAAGGGAGAATGGTGAGCTTCATTTATTACAACTTCTTTTAATTCAAGATCATCGGGTACACACAAACGATCTCGAAACCAAACTATACCCTGGTCATCGACTCGAAATTTAGAATTCCGATCATTTTCAATTTTCTATACAATAGACCAAATACCACCGTCATTTTGTTGGGCCTTCTTAATTCGTGAAAACAAATTTGGCTCAATCGAAAGGCTAGCCAAGATCAAACTATTAGAATTTGGATAAAATCAATACCCAACTTTTCAAAATCAGAAATCAAGTGCGGCTGAACAGTATAACAAGAAACAGATCCCATACTTTTACGACTTAACGCATCTGCGACTACATTCGCTTTGCCTGGATGATATCGGATCTGGACATCGTAGTCTTTCAGAAGTTCCAGCCAACGTTTCTGACGCATATTAATTTCTTTTTGAGAGAAAATGTACTTCAAACACTTGTGATCAGCAAAATGTCACAAGATTCTCTATACAAATAATGGCGCCAGATTTTAAGTGCGAAGATAACTGCAGCCAGTTCCAAGTCATGAGTAGGATAGTTTACCTCGTATGGCTTCAGTTGTCGTGATGCATATGCTATAACCTTTCCATTTTGCATAAGTACACATCCGAGGCCAATTCGAGAAGCATCACTATAGATTTGAAAACCGCCTGTCCCAGATTGTAGAGATAAGGCTGGAGCTGTGATCAATCGTTGTTTCAGAATTTCAAAACTTTGTTGCTGATCAGGGCCCCATTCAAATTTAACTCCTTTTCGGAGAAGTTTAGTTAAAGGCAGCGCAAGCCGAGAAAAGTTTTCAACAAAGCGTCGGTAATATCCTGCCAGACCTAGAAAACTCCGAATCTCGGATATATTGGTCGGTCTCGGCCAATTAGCCACAACCTCGACTTTGGTAGGGTCGACTTTAATGTCGTCAGCGGAAATAATATGTGCCCAAGAAAAGAGACCTGATCTAACCAAAACTGACATTTAGAGAGTTTAGCATATAACCGCTTCTCTCGAAGAATACCTAACGCAATACGAAGATGCTTAGCGTGATCAACTTCAGACTTAGAATATATCAAAATATCATCGATAAAGACTATAATGAACTCGTCTAAATAATCTTTAAAGACTCGGTTCATTAAGTCCATGAAAGCAACAGGAGCATTAGTTAACCCAATTGGCATGACAACAAATTCAAAATGGCCATATCGGGTTCTAAAAGTTGTTTTAGGAATATCCTGCTCTCGGACACGTAACTAATGATATCCATATCTGAGGTCGATCTTAGAAAAGACTTTTGCCCCTTGGAGTTGATCAAATTAGTCATCAATACGGGACAGGGGATACTTATTACGTATCGTTGCCTTATTTATCTTGCGGTAATCGATACATAACCGCATTGAACCATCTTTCTTTTTCACAAAAAGAACTGGTGCTCCCCACGGTGACACAATAGGACGTATGTATCCCTTATTCAACAAATCATGTATCTGCTCTTTTAGCTCCTTCATTTCTGATGGAGCCATTCGGTAAGGGTGTTTTGATATTGGAGCAGATCCTGGAATTAATTCAATGGTGAACTCCACTTCTCTATTGGGAGGGAGTCCAGGAATTTCATCCGAAAACACATCTGAAAATTCATCCACTACAGGAATAGATCTAAGTTCGAAAATTCATCAGGGTCTTGAAGTGCTGGAAGGAAGCCTTCAGATCCTTGCCATGCAAAAGATTCAACAATAAAAGAAGATACGACTTTGGTTCCCTGCTTTGGTTCAACTCCCTGATATATGCTATCGGGTTGACTCAAATCTCCGAAGATAACCCTATTTGTATCACATTCAATGGTTGCTCGATGTTTGGACAACCAATCCATGCCGATAATGCGGTCAAAATACTTCATACACATAGGAAGTAGATTTACTTCCCGGACACAATCAAGAATCAATAGTGGACAGAAGAAAAGATTTACGGTTTTTGTTTATTTAACCGTTCAAGCCAAACATGAATTTCAGACCGATTAATATTCTGATTAAGTCCTTGCTCTTGTTCTCTTGTTCCTGTATCTACAGTATTTACAGGAGGTACTTCAGTTGTCTGACGGAGAGCCTCTACAGTCTGAGATACAATAGAAGAGATCATATTCGCGACAACTTGTTGGATAGCTGTCGTTAAGTCTGAATCAACTGGATGTGGAGGAGAAGGAGGAGGAGGAGGAGGGTTAGGGTTGGTTTTATCATGTTGTGTTTGATTTCTCCGGGGCCTACCCCTTCGTCTGGGTTCGTTACTAGGCAACATCAAAACTGATACAAAAAAAAAAAACTCGTTCAGAACAATGATTACGAATACATACAGTTATGGAAAGCGGTAGTAACGATTTGCGGGATAACTGAACAAGTATAGATATATGAAAATGAAAACGAATAAACCAAAACCCGCCAAATTCTACCCAACATCAAAGATCAAACCTAAAGTACTACAGGATTATCATCTCTTATTTCTTTCGAAATTGTCTAGGTCCTGAGTGTTCAGAACCCTGTTCAGAATCTTAGAAGCTCTAAACCCACAAAGCTTCTGCCATTTTCACCTCATGTAAATTTTTGATGGTCACTCAATCCGGGTTATTCTTCGAAAGTCACTATCATGTGGGAATAGTAAATACCACACGCGTGAGAATAGAGGGAGGCGCACATACTTAATCGTGCACCGCCTATCCTGACGTGGCAAAATCCTATTGGCTCGTATCTGTAGCGTCGTTTTTGAAAATGACTAACTATCCGTTTACACTCATTACGAAATTCAAATTTTTATTTATTACCGCCTAAATTTTTTTTACCTTTCTCTTTCTATATAAACCATTCTCCTCTAAATAATCCTTTTTACCTACACTCTTACTCTCTCAAGAAATCCAAAGCAAGAACCTCCTTTTCTTCTAAGTTCTTGCAATGGCTTCCCCTGCTCAATCTAAGGACTCCCAAGGATCCAAGGCCTTGAATCAATCTCAACACTCAGTGGCACAAAAGGCCGATTCCCATTCCATAGGACAAGAACATGTCCTCACTAGCATAATGCTCTCATTCACTAGACATGACTACCGTCTCAGCAACATGAACATTAAACCAAACAAACATTTCATCACCTTGAATCCCACTGGATTTCCTACTGAAGCTGAACCCCTCATCAAGATCCTGCAAAACCATTTCCTCTTCAAAGCACTGACCATGAAGAGGACTGATATTCCAGAGAAATACATTCAGCAGTTCTGGTTGAGTGCTAGACATGTTAAAATGGATGGCTATGGGTTCTCCATTATGGGATATGACACTCATCCCTCCATGGACAAAATTCTGAACATAGGAATTAACCGCAAGCGCCTATCGAACATCTTTGAACATCCTACAAAAGATATTCTGAACCTGAAGAAGTTCTATGATGAACCCACATAGGAAGAATTGTTGGAATTTCTGCTCTTCATTGGATACGTTGTGCCAATTTCAAAACGGACAGACTTCAGAAGACAGAACCTTCCACCTCTGTGGAATGTTCTTTTCTCCATTTTGAACAGATGCCTCACATGAAAGGTGGGAAGTCCAGATCAATCGAGTTACACCATCCTGGCCATCATGTACGGGATATACTACGACCTCCCCCTTGACTATGCAGGTTTGATCTTCAGGGAGATTCGCCATACGATAATCACCAAGCAACAGGATCAAGAAAGAGGCACGAAACCGAAGAACTTAGTGTTCAGCAGATTCCTCGCGGTTCTACTAGGTGATGATTTGATTGGAAAGGATAAGCTACCTGCATAAGGTAAAATGATTAAACTTCATGAAATGAAGTCGCACAGGCCTACAACTCTGAAGACGGGTTACCCAGATACGCGCCCCCTGCCAGCAAGGCTTCTGACCTATCTAGGTAGTGAAGAGGGTGTTAGGGTCTACATTCGCGGGCACTTGACTCCTGCAACCCCCCCCCCCCCCCGCGTGTAGGATTTCAGGTAGGAGAGATAACTGTCTATTTTAGGGAGGAGATGATTGAGGGAGCAGAGGATGTGGCCACAGAGGCACATGATGGAAGTGAGAATAAGAGAGATTTAGAAAAGGGGGTGGGGATTGCTAGGAAGGAGAAAAAGAAACAATCCAAGAAGAGAATCGAAGAGGTAGAGGTTCTAAAAACAAAGAATCATAGGAAAGTAAAGGCTATAAAAGAAGAAACCACAGAGGTGGTCAAATCCTCTGAAAAGAAGAAGAAGAGGAGACTGAGAAAACTTGAAGAGAAGGAGAGGTCTGATGAAGCCAAGGTCAAGGCCCTTGTTGCTAGAAATGAACCTGCAGAGGGTGCCGAGGAACCTCTGCAGAAGAAAAAAAGATCCCTTATCTTCGAATAAACCCTTGAGGACAGACCTAAGAACCCTCTCCCAACCCGAGCCAACTCCCAGTGCAACCCACACCACTACCTCTGCAGTTCTAGTGCAGAAAGGTATTGAAGAAGGACGACACGGTCCAAACCTAACCCAAACCGACCGAACAGAGGATATTCCTTCATCCTCTGTACCACTAAAATCCGGGGAAACCAAATCCACCCCTCCCTCTCAACAGGGTGAAGGTGTTGTCATAAGTGTCCAGTTGCCCCAGGACACGACATCTCCTCCGACAGAGGCATTTGTTGCCTCTGTCACACACACGAGTGACTACCAAACTGCTTCAAAGCTGGCAGTGAGAGATCACGATAGCTTTGTGGTTCTAGAACAACCACATGACTTAATCAATAGGAATCTTTAGAGAGCCTCTAAACCCTCTCCCAAGAAACCTATCGACAGAACTTCCATAGATGATTTCTTTGTGGAACATCGAGGATTGGAAGGAAATCCTCTAGAGCTCAACATCCCAACATGCTTTGAAGGTGCCAAACATTCGTTGGCCAAATCTGGAACATGTGTTGTTCCAGATGTTACCTCGGACATCTACGTCACAAAGGGCGAGTTTAAAGCCTTTGCTGACATGGTGCTTCAAAAACTTGAAGAGTTGAAAAGCTCTATCTCATCAGAATCCCAACAGAACTCCAACGTCCTTACAGAGGCTCTAAAAGCCAACATAGAGGCTCTGAAAGATCTCCACCGAACTTCGGAGCAACATTCGGCCAAGATTAGAAAGCTGACAGAGACCTCTGTGACAAGAAAAGATATTCAGAGTTGTGGCGAATCAATCAACATTCAAACAAATGCAATTAAAAGCCTTGGGGATACATACATGGAGGAGATGGGTGAATTTGCAACAGAAGTAACTCAATCAGGGGTGGATGATCTGACTAAACTCAAAGAAGAAATCAAGGACCTAACTCGCAGTGTTATGGTTCCCTTTCAACCACAGGAGTCCACCTCTGCTCCTCAAACTTCCACATCTGCCACTGACATCTCTGGCATCCACCTCTGCTCCTCAAACTTCCAATCCTTTCATGGGCTCTGATATTTTTGAAGAAGGCAAGAAGATGGAAGAGCATCTGAAGAAAACCATAGCCACCATCAAGTTCAAATCTGACCTTGAAGTGAACATACTGTCGTTGGCTACGGAGGATGTACTGAAGAAGATCACTAAACACACTAAGGATCACATCTGCAAGCGACGGAAGAGGAAGGAACCTGTCACGTGCCAAAATCAAGCAGGACAGAAGCGGCCAAGGCATGAGGACCAAGATTCTGATGTCTCTAACCATGGTCCTCATGAGGGGGAGACTCTGCCAACGTCCACACAAGAAAAATTTCAAGCAGAGCCCCTGAAGGAAGCACCAATAAGCTCAGAGCCTGGTTCTCAGAAGACTAATCATGAGCAGGTATCTGCAGCCACGCCCACAGTCCAAACAACTCCAAAACTCTCTATGATAGACAAGAGAAAAGGTATTGCCACAGAGCCTCTGAAGAAAAAATCACCTCCTCCAAACACCGAGAAGCTTCTGAAGAGTTCCTTTGATGCCTTTAAAGGTGTAAAACCCGAAGAAGAAGACTGGGCGTTTGATTTGTAGCCCCTCTCTGAACTCGCTATCCTGGACCCTATTGAAAAACCAACAAAGGATAGAGTTGCAAAGGTTATCCAAGGCTTTGAAAGCCTAAGAAGACCCTTCCCTATTCCCCCAAAGAAGATCATTGAAGAAGAAGTCTACAGATACCTCTACAGCAGCGGAGTTCATGATCTGCCTACCATCAAGCTCTTAGAAGAAATCATCACATAGGCGATGAGAAGATTTAACAAGGAAAAGGCTAAGCCCAAACACAAAGTCTTCTCTATGGCCAAGATCTCAGAGGTTCTGACGATAAAACTAGGGCATACCAAGTGTAAGAATATTTGGTTCTGTGAATATGTCGTGAAAAGAGAAGATGGAAAGATATGGACCTTCACAGATGCCGATCTTACAAACCTACACCCTCATGATCTACCAGAGTTGTTCAAATGGACAAAAGAGAGGTATGGATAGAAGAAAGAGCATCAAGAAGCCCACTTGACTATCAAGAGAGCCATGCGAGAAAAGCTACTGTTCTATAGTGTACTGGACTTTCAGTAGCACTCGATCTTGGTGTCAAGAAGGTAAACCTGACTCCACCAGAGAACCACCTACCTCCCTCTGCCAACATCCTTCTGAAGTCCATCATTACCATTCCAAAATTTGGCTATGTATACCCAAACTCCAAAGGCAAACAAAAGTTATTCTTGGGTGCAGAAAGCCAAAAATACTCCTCTCAATCTCTGCTAAGCATTCAAGAACAAATCCTTAAACACAGAAGCACACCACTTGTTCATGCTGAAGTTGCAGATGTTCTTCTCGAAAACATAAGTACAAGCCTGAGCTTCAGAGACCTGTGTGCTTTCTATTACAGAGAGCTGAAGAAAGGAGGATTCGGAAGAAAGATAGATGATTTCCCAGACGCCAAGATATAGGCTCTAATGTAATGTAATTTTTACTTTCATTCTTGTAAAAAATGTAATTGCCTTCTGGCACTTTTGTTTTGAATGAAAATCAGTATTCAGAGGTTGAGTTCCTTTCACCTCTTTTTGTTTCTAACTTAGCCCTACTCTCAACATTCCAACTCTTTATTTTTAATACTTTAGGGGGAGATTGTTAGCTCCAACTTCAATGTATAAAAGTATTGAAAAATAGGATAAGTATAAGAACTGTTGTTATCTGCTCAAGAATGACTAACTATCCACAGAAGACAAAGCTAAGAGGATTCTGTCGACACTCTGCCATAGGACTCGCAATCTGATAATGATCTTCAGATCACAGAGCCTCTGGAGACAGTTCGAAAATTTTGGCGAACTCAGTTCAATACAAGGTCACGTGCATAACACGTGAAGCCTGCTGTACGAAGATTTCCAAATCATTTTCCGCGGCGCACGATCGTTTAACTTTCCAGGTGGCATTCCGTTTATGGAATGTCAGCCTTTGTCTTGTACTATGGGGTGCATCCTCCTTGTATATTATAGGAGCACCACCTTTGAGGTTTTACATGTGAGCACACACTATTCTGATTAAGAGATTGTATTTTCCTTGAAAATATTTGCACACACCAGTGCATGTTCTTGGTGTTCTTAGAACAAATCAATGAAACAGTGTTTTGAGTGATCTTATTGTTGTATCTTACATTCCTGTTCATTGTTTGTTTGTGTGTCTGCTACCTTGCATGTTCTACTTTTTCTACATTCCAAAATGCTTCCGCACTCTTACTTATTAATCTGTGTGTAGTAAAAAGTCCATCAAAGCAAGAACATCATTATTGGGATCAACAATTATAAGTGATTCATTTATTGATTTAGATTTAGTATTCAATTCAAAATTTGAAAAGATTCGGAATCATTTATGAATTGATGGATGTTCCTTATATCAACGGAAAGATTGAAACACTCTTTTATTGATTTCTAAATCACAGTATACATTTTCTCTCTTAAACTTAAGAACACGTACAAATGTATTTCACTTTGATCTCTAGTTACATCTCTCATAACAAGGAAAACAAACTATTTATACAAGGAGACAACTTCTCGCTAAACACTGTTCACGCACACACTACAAACGCGCAAACACTATGAAAAAGTAAAATTACAATTTTGACTTTGACTATTATTAACAAATGACTTTGACTTTCCATGAGAGTTGACATTCGAACTTTGACTTCTTGATCTTCAAATATCTTGATATTGTATCCAACAGATTTATGCTCTAACACATCGCTTTGTGGGATCCTTCCTTCGGATTCACTGCCACAGAAATAAAAGATTTGTCATTTTTAATCCATTTATGCTTTTGCTTCCAAGTGAATTTCTCTTGAACAGGTTTTGAAGGTTTTATAGCCTTAGGCTTCTGAGATGACAAAGCCTTTTGTTTGTTCAAGTTTTTGAGCTCAAGAGAAGTTTTTGGCTTGTAGGCACATGTCAAGGAAATCAGGACAAATGGGTATCCCTGCAGAGCTTCTTTTGGGAGTAATCATTCTGTTAAGAATGCCATAGGGTAGTTTAGATCCCTCTAGAGTTCAAGGAACTATTTTGGGCTCCACAGAGCTAGTCTTAGTTTCGGCAGAGGATGAATCAGACTGAGATTCAGAATCTGAATCAAGGAAATTTCTGTGATTTAAGGCATGATTTTCTACAGATGCACTACTTTTTCCATCATTAGTGTCCTCTTGAATATTTAAGCCTTTGAGAATACATGGGACAACTTCAGGAACACTTAAGCTTTCAATCAAATCTTGCTCGAAGATTTCATGCCGGACAGAGGTCACATCAAGTTTATTGAAAAAGTGATTTTCATAAGTTCTTTTTATTTCATTTTCTAGAAAGATTTTGAACAACTTTTCTTCTACAGAGGCTGGAACAAACCCTGGTGCCTCAGAGGACAACTTTTTTTCAAGGGTCATCATGCACACAAAGGCCATTTGAGTTTGAGTCTCTGGATGACCAAACTTGAAGAGTCTTATCTGTTTTTGAGTTAGATATTTCCTTGGAATATAATTCCTCTTTACAGAGGTGGATGATGACAATTTATTGTTCTCATACCAAACATTTTCCATAATCAGAGGATTTCTCTCGTGTGGTTCCAGAGGTTTTGCGTCTCTTATATGTAGAAGTTAAGTTGGGAAATCCAGTTTTTTGAACTTTCCCAAGGCTAAAGATGTTTGATAAAGATTTATTTCTTTGGTTTCCAGGATAGGGATCAATATCAGTGAACCCTATACCCTTTCTACCAACTTGGGTATTTACTTTTTCATGCACCATCTGTGTGTCTTGATACTTCCTAATTAATAGATCTCTATCGAGCAAGTCTTGGTGAAGGACTTCTCTTTATCTTTGGAAAAATTCTTTAAAGCAACAACATTTAATCTATCACTTTCATTGTCCTTTAGCTCTTTAATCCTTAATTTTAAAGCTTTGTCAAGTGAAATAACCTTTTCTTTAAGTGAGTTCTTTTCAGAAATATGCTCAGTCACAAGAGATTTCATTCCATTGTATAACTTATCTTTCTCTTGAGTAAGAAGTCTAGCTTCTCGTTCCTAGAAGGCAAGTTTCTTTTCAAGCTCTGAGCATGTGTTTTTGAAGGCTTGGAATTCCTCTTAGAGTTTAAAGTCGTACGTCTGTGTTTTAGCAATCCAACGCAATTAGACTTATGTCATTTGGAGCTTCGAGTAAAACGTTGTGACGTGTTTTTGTAACAGCGCAAAGCTGAAAAAAATCAAAGAAATTCGGGCTTGGGCTCTTGGTTCATTGCAATCTCTAGACCATCGACCTCTGATACGCATCCTCTGGTCTACCTCTGGTCCCCCTCTTCTCGTTGTTGCTCCTAAGAAATTTTGGTCACATAGGCTCTGTGGACAACTTAAGAGCCTTTGTGCCTCTTTAGAACATCTCTGAAAATCAACTTCTGCACCCTCTGCACAGCCTACAGAGGCCTTGCACGTCCTCTGATGTGAGCTTTCTGCCTTTGAACTTCTACACGTGTCTCTGAGCTTGAATAAGAGCACCTCTACGATTAACTTTGCACATCTTTACTTCTGCAGCCATATAGAGGCTCTGATATTTTTCTGGATAACTTTTGCAGAGGTTCTACGTAGCTTCTGTAGATACCTCTGTGGACAACCTCTGTATAGCCATAAAGAAGCTCTGTGCATCAGCTTCTGTGCACAACTTCTGACTTGTTGTTGCTGAATAATGTGAGAATATATCTCTATTAGCATATGAGCATTTCTGGTTCTGTTTCTGCACTTTTCTCTATGAAACATCAGACAGCTGCTCCTGCAAAGCATCAAACAGCAAGTAGAAACTTTCTGTTTTGAACTTGATCAACAAAAAAATTCTGCTACAGTTTTAGAATTATGTTGTAACAACTATGATTAAACTTATGTGCAGACGTATGAATAGCTTATGGACAGTTATCAACTAAAAGTCTAACACAGAGGCTCTAGACAGCCTTACAGAGGCACTTTGCATTAGCCTCTTAGCCTCTGATGTGCATATTCTGTGGTTAACCTCTGTGTATTTCTTTGGAGAGATCTTAACCTCTGAAATCAAGTCTTCTGTGCAAATCAAATTTTTTGTTTTGGCTCGAGTTTGAACACAAACAACATCCTATTTTTGACTGGTTCTGTACATGTACAAAACTTTGCACAACTCTATTGGCTTCTCTGGACTGTTATGAACTAAAAATTGTTCAAGCTATGATCTTAAAATCTGGACAACTGTTAGCTCCATACACTATGTTTAGAAGTGTTGAAAAATAGGCTAAGTATAGAAACTCTTGCTATCTCGAAAATCTCCGCAGAAGATAGAAAGCTCAGAAGACTTCTCCGCAGAAGATGTTCCCGAGGTCAAACCTGATAATGATACTCAGATCACAGAGCCTCTGTGGTCACTCACAGAGCCTCTGTGAAGGCTAACCTCTAGAGGTCAGTGTTGGAGCTTTGTAGGATGGATCAAGACAAGACCATGTGCACAACACGTGAGACTTGCTGTACGAAGATCCGCGTGATCAAGTAATGGGCGTCCCACGATGTTTTACTTTACAGGTGGCATTCCATTTATGGAATGTCAGTCTTTGTCTTGTACTAAGGGGTGCATCCTTCTTGTATATTATAGGAGCACCACCTTAGAGTTTACTGAGTGGAAAAATGCGAGCACACAAACATTAGAAAATAGAGTTAGTAATTTTCCAAGAGAATATTTGCACACACCAGTGCGTGTTCTTGGTGTTCTACAGTAATCAATGAAACGGTTCATTGAGTAATTTTTTTGCAATATATTACTTATTATTTATTGATTACTTGTGTGTTTACTACCCTGAATGTTCTATCCTTTCTACACATATTGAACGCTTCCGCACTCTGTTTAAATCAATCCGTGTGTAGTAAAAGGTCAAATCAAGTTAAAGAACATCGAAACTGGGGTCAACAACAACCGTTATACACTTCTGGATAGAACACAACATCTTAACAATAGCTTTCTGTATCTTAACTGCAGCTACATTCTGTCCAACAACTATTACCCGAGTTCAACACAGTTTTTGACATGTAAGCAACTTTATTTTGAGAAAACTCAAAACATGAAAGTTGTAAAACTGTCTTAAGTTTCCAAAGCATCTGTATTCATGAAATTTGGATCGATAATGAGAGAGATATGATCAAAATACTACAGTTGTGCAAATCTGACAGCAACTTTCTGTTTTGATATCAACTATGGACGAAATCTGAACCTTTTGCTGTCAAAATTGAACAAAAAAGCAGCAAATACTGAATATTTTGCTGTAAATTGAACATAAGCTACAACATCATCATGCATGACAACCCTTGATCACAACGCATCAAACACAACAGCAATTTTCTGTTTTTCAGCTCTACAGAGCATCTCTGGACAACTTCTAATCGCAAGTCATTTTGTTGCAAAATTTGAAATTTGCACATGAACCAATTGATATCATGTATCAGATCTGGACTTTTGTTTTGATCCGTTGCTGCACAGACTCACGAGCAATCCCGATACAACAACATCAAAATTTTTGCACTTTTTGACAGCATCTATGCAGGTAACAAACTCTAGAGATCGAACTCTGGATAGCATACTATCAAGCTCTAGACGAATCTCTGATTGAGTTTTGCACAACTCTGAACATCTTGATAGAGATTCTGCACAGATCTGCAGAGGCTCTATGATTAAACTCTGTGACAACTTTCTCTTTGGATCTCCAAACAGGTTGTATTTAGGCAATTCAATTACAAGTTGCATGCTCCATCAAGAAGAAATTCTTTCTTTATGTTTGGGGATGTGTGGACATAATTGCCAAACACACGAACTACTTCATAGGGTATGGCAACATCTTCTGACGTGCAGTTGTTTAGACTTTGGCCACCCATATTACTTGTCCTTTGTTCATTATAACAATCATATCCACGACGAATATTGCCTGAATGTTATGGGTACAAAGAGTGCACGTTTTCTGATCTATAAGAGGGCTAAGGATAGCATTAGATAAATCTGGAAACACTCTTATTGTACAACCATAATTTCAAACATTAATTCTTGAAACAAAATCGGATAACTCTTGATACACAGGACTGCTGAATTAACTTTGGATTGAATTCTAGAAATACTTTTAAACTGTTGTTGCACAAAACTAACATGGACAGCAGCATCAACAGTAACATGGATTATCCGGACATAATTCAGCTTGAACTCTAGATTAATACGTTTTTGTTGCACTTCGAATACACATTGTGAATAAATCCGCAAGCTGTCAACATTCTAAACTTATCGTACACAAACTCCGTGGTTTTATCAAACATTCTACACAGATCTGAAGTTACTGTTCCAAAATTATGATTTCATTACCTAATGTCTGGATGCACAGATTCACCTTGAAAGACTTTCAAGACCAGATGAACAACAACATATATTTCCAAATATTGTCTATGGACTTGTGAACCTTCAAACTCTGTCCACAGTCATTCAATTCTGCTAATCTGCTCTAGACATGAGAATATTTTATTTGACCAATTATATCTATCCATTGCTTTTACTGCTCTTTTACAGCCTGTGAAACATTAGCAACTTGATCACAATTTCATTTCAATTTTGGCTTTGACAAACACAAATTGAGACCATATTCAATAACAAATGAGGGCTGATTTGAGCATTGGCTAATCCGAAACAGATCCAAAATCTTATAAACCAAAATCTGAGCAAAAACAGTGTCCAATCTCGGATTTAATTAAAGCGAGATGAAGGATCAACAACCTTGAATCCAAGATGCCATAAAATTGCTATGGACTAAAGCACACAAAAGGATGGGATCATAGATCAACCATCTCCTTTGTGCTATCAAATATTAGACCAATAAATGAGAAAGGATCAAGAACACACACATGTAATAAAACTGGTCAGATTTAACCAAAATGAAATTAAATCTTCGCATAGGCATTTGATCAAACATGTGGTGTGAAGAAACAAATTTTTTGTAGAATCAAACAAAAAGTCTGTTAGACCACAGTCTCATTGGATTCAAGATCATCCAAACTGAAGATCGCAATCTGAAGCTAAAGCCGGAACATCGACTCTCGATATAAAAGTCTATGTCTATTTGTAATAAATGTCAATTTAATTGTATTAGTTTACTTAGATTTAATATCTAAGTTATAGTATTGTAATAGTTAGATAAAGTTAACTTAGTTAGTTTCTAGTATTTAGTTAGTTTACATAATATCTAGTTTAGATATTATGTATATTATTAGATTAGATATTAGGTAGGTTTATAGTTTTATATTGCAAGTTGTAGGAAGTGTGTTCAACACACTAGGATTAGATTGTGATATCTCTAACAACCCTCTCTAGATCAGATTAAGAATCACAAATACAAACACACACATCAAAGTGTAAAAGAGAGAAAACATAGAGAACACAAATCCAAGCTTCATAGATCAATCCTGTAATCGTTATTTTATATATCAAACAGGTTGGTAATCTTATTGTGTTGTTATTCTATAAACTTGATAAGTATTGTTGGACCGACAATTGGTATCAGAGCCTGATTAAGATCAAAACAAGTTTTATAAAAGAAAAACGTCTCTGTGTTCTTCAAGAAAAATTGATTTCGAGTGTAAGAGTAATTTAAGTGTTAGAATCGATCAGGTTGTGATCGATTTACATGCTAGATAAAGTTGTATGTATTTAATTTCACTTTAAAGCTTAAATCGAGTTCCAATTTGTGGTTTTTGTGAGAAAAGAGTCGAGAAGAGTAAGTCACTGTACGATCAGATTAATTTCTAAAAAGAGTGTTTTAGTGAGATCGAGTGCTTATAATCTGTTCTAGAAGTGTTTCTAGACATAAGGGTAGTGTTTGTTATTGCTAATCATTACAGGAACAGATTTTAGACAAATTTTCGAAGTTCAGGACGAATAAAACGCAAAGCAGAGGAAGAACGAAACGCAAAGTCCTACTTTGCGCTCTTCAAAGCAAACGCAAAGTCTCACTTTGCGCGTCCCAAAGCAATCGCAAAGCTCACTTTGCGCGTCCCAAAGCAAACGCAAAGCCTACTTTGCGCTTCACAAAGGAAACGCAAACCCCTCTTCTCGGTTCAAACCTCAGAAACGCAAACCTCAAGCCATCGTGTTCATCTCTTCAGAAGACAAGTCTACTTTGCGCGTCCAACTAGACCCGCAAACCTCAATCTTGCGCGTCCAACTAGACCCGCAAACCTCAATCTTGCGCGTCCCACTAGACCCGCAAACTTCCATTTGTGTTCCCAACTTGAAACGCACACCTTTTCAATCGCAAAGCTCCAATCCAGACTTAGAATATTTTTCTGAGAATTATTCAATACAGGATGACATCCAGAGAAGCCCTTGCAATAGGAACTGACACCAAGCCACCAGTTCTCTTCAAAGGAGAATACGAACAGTGGAAGGATAGGTTTCTAAACTTCATTGACAGACACGAGCTGGGTGATTATATCAGAACATCTATTGAATAAGGGATTATGACACCACCAATGACGACTCGTGTAATTGATAACGTGCCTACTCAGGTTGAACCGAAGTATCACGAGCTACAAGATGATAACCTCAGAAGAGCCAAAGGCGACAAATTATCAAAGTCATACATCTTACAGGGGATCCCAAATGAAATATACGTCAAGATTGACAGTTACAAGGCTTCAGGTAAAGAAATGTGGGATCAACTCGAGAAAATGATGCTGGGTTCAAAAATTGGAAATCAGCTGAAAATCTCCAACTGCCTAAATAACTATGAAGAATTTAGAGGCAGGGTGGGAGAAACCTTAGAAGAAACCTATGACAGGTTTGTGACATTGCTGAATGAATTTAGCAAGAACAAAGTTCACAAATCTCAAAATGAGCTGAATATCAAATTTCTTAGTATTCTTCAACCTGAATGGAAAAGATTTGCTCGTCAGATGAAGCAGATTAAAGACTTGAATGAGATTCCACTTCACGAGGTGTATGAAACCCTCCGTCAAAATGAAGAAGAGGTGGATGAAATTCTGGATGAGAAGAGACAAAGAGGAAAGGTAATTGAAGACACAGTCGCCCTTGTAGTCAGAAAGAAGAAGAACAAGGCGACTGAATATGAATCAGATGAAGAAGATGAAGGTTGTGCAAACTCAGAATCAGATGAAAATGATCAGCTGAAGCAAGCAATGATGATGCTGACTAGTGCCTTTCAGAAAAGGTTCTACACAAAGCCAACATCAAATAATCAGAGATATTCATCTGGTCCGAACAACTACATTCACAAAGAAATGATTGAAGGTAGCAGATATGAAGGGAAGAGATTTGAGGGGAGAAGATCAGAGGAGAGGAAACCTGAAGAAAGAAGGTTTCAGTCGGAAGGAAAAAGGATAGAGGAGAGGAGACCGGAAGAAAGGAAATTCAAAGGTGAAGGATCAAGTCAGCCAGAACCGCCTACATGATACAACTGTGGCAAACCAGGTCACTTTGCCACAGACTGCCGTAGATCAAAAGTCAGAAATTCAGACTACTACAAGAACAAGATGCTTCTTGCAAAACAACAAGAGGCAGGAAAGGCACTGATTGCTGAGAAGAAGCCGTCAACATGTGCTTTATGGGCAAGATAGAATCAGATGCTGAAGCTGATTCTGACAATGAAGAAGAGGAGGTATGTAATCTATCTGATTTAGAATTCACGAATAAAATGCATGCCATGAGTATGAAACAAAGAGAGTTAGAATCTAATCTTAAGCAAGATAATGGTGTCATGACAGACAAAAACCAGTTGATACAGAAACTTAGCAATGAAATTGTTGAGAAGAAAGTATTAATTGAGGTTTTACATAAAGATAATGACACCAACGCTAAGGAAAAGACAATAATTCTAAAAGAGAATTCTGATCTTAAGTCTCAACTTCTAAAGAGTGAGATAGATATTTATGAGCTTAAAAAGTTGCATGCTTCTTGTACAAAAGAAAACTTTTCTTTACTCGGAAAACTAAAAAGTTTGGAAGAGAAGTTGTATAAAATGGGTCAAACTGAACAAACTATTTTTCTGAACAAACCCAAAGAGGAGATAGAGAGATGGGGAATCGGTTATAAGAATCCTCACTGTCTACAAAAGGGGATGTCTGAAGTTCCAGGACTTTATGATCATCTTAATATGCAATTAGCCAGCAGACTCCCCGCGTTTAAAACTTTTTGGACTAAGCTATAAAAAGAGGATGAAGCCAATAAAACGGAAAAACGGATGAAATCAACTAAAGTTCATCTTCCATTTTATTATGCGAAGTTGAATAATAGTTATGATGAAAACCCAATATACAAAAAGAAGGAAACTCTTTCAAGTGATTTCTTTCTAAGTTATACTGAAAAGGAAATGGAGGCGAAGCCTATCAAAGGTAAATTATATGTCCCTCCTCTCGTTTTAGAACGTAAAATTTCTGAACTCGAGACTTCTTTATCAGATGCAAAACTTTTGATAAATATTGAACAAAGCGTTTTTACAACCGTGTTTTCAAATACCGTTCTTTCAAAAGCTTCAAACTCTAAGGAGATGTCTGGTTCATCAAATAAAGGAATTGATTTTTTGAACTCTGACGGTAGTTTAGATGATGGTTCCAATCTCTTTGACTTTAATACAAAACTTCCCAACCATTCATCATTTGTGAAGAAAACTTTAAGAAAAACAAGTAAGCCTGTGAACAGTGCAAAATCAACGAAAGCTTTCTTTGATAAATCAGTCTCTGTGAACGCTAAGAGTGCTAAAGGTAAGAATTTATCTCAGCATTCACAGAAACCGACCACTACTGGTAATTCCAAGAAGAAGGATTCGTTTGTTGCTCCAAGGTCTAACTCGCCAGCTTTACATGTTTCAGATCTGAGAAATCAAAGGCCAGAAGCAAATTCTCTGTGGCAACCCAAACGGAACCTTGACAAGACCATCTTAACGTCTAGTAGTGTTAATTGTAATAAGACTTCGCTTACTAAAGATGTTGTAATTGCTGATATTGCTGTTTTGAGCCCAAAACTTGCTGTTTCTCGTAAACAATATACAATGAAGCAATTATTTCAGTTATCTTTATCTGCTGGAAAGTCTTCTTTTTATGATAAACATATATCTATCTCTTGTCAAGATTCTGAAGATTGGTTTGGAAATTACCATGTGCATTCATCTCATACCAACTCTCATGCTTTTCAAAAGAACAAAGGATCCAATTTGAAATGGATACCAAAATCTTGTGCTAACACAGCAGGACCCAAATTCCAATGGGTACCTAAGGCGAAATCTGTGTTGCAGGCACACAAAGCTTAAAGAGAAAGCGACTTCTGATTATGTACAGATTAAGACTCGTTCTTCAAAGTCAAAATAGGTTTTTGGATAATGCAGTTCAAAACCCGAACATCAAGGACAAAATAGGCTATTGAACAAATCAGTTCAAGACCCGCACTACGATGATCAAAGTGTAGATTCCAATGTTGTCATATACAAATCTAAATTTTCTTATTTCTCTTATGCAGACCAGTCATACGTGGTTCTTGGACAGAGGTTGTTCCAAGCACATGACAGGGCAAAAGGAGATACTGTCCAACTTTAAAGAAAAATATTGTGGAACAGTTAGATTTGGCAACGACCAGTTTTCTCCAATCATGGGATACGGTGATGTACAACATGACAATGTCACTATCAAGAAGGTGAGCTATGTAGAAGGCTTACGACACAACTTGTTCAGCATAGGACAGTTCTGTGACAAAGACTTAGAGGTCAACTTCAAAGCCAAAAGATGTTCCGTTCGCAATGAAGAAGGCGAAGAACTTTTGGTCGGTAAACGAGAATCAGACCTCTACACAATCAATTTATCTGATGTCCAGACTGACAAGCAAGTTTGTCTACTATCGAAAGCTTCGATGCACCAAAATTGGTTATGGCATCGACGTCTTTCTCACCTCAACTTTCGGTACATCAACGATCTGGTCAGTGGAAAGCTCGTCAAAGGACTTCCAGAACTGAAATACGAAAGAGAACATCTTTGTGCAGCTTGTGAAAAAGGGAAGATGAAGAGGGCACCTCATAAACCAAAGCCTGAAATAAGTACAAAAGCTCCGTTAGAGTTATTGCATATGGATCTATGCGGTCCGATGCGAACTCAAAGCTTAGGCGGAAAGAAGTACATACTCGTGATCATGGACGATTATTCGCGATACACATGGGTCAAGTTTCTACGTTCAAAGGATGAGACACCAGATGTCCTCATTACATTCCTGAAGACGACCCAGGTGAATCTGCAGAAACCGGTCAAGATTCTAAGAACAGACAACGACACAGAGTTCAAGAACAACAAAGTTGAAGAATATCTCGAATCTGTCGGGATTTCACATCAATATTCTGCTGCTCGTACGCCTCAACAAAATGGAGTGGTTGAAAGAAGAAACCGAACACTAGTCGAGGCTGATCGTACTATGCTAAGTCAATCAGACTTACCTCTATTTTTGTGGGTAGAAGCTGTTTCGACCGCGTGCTACACACAAAATCGTTCCATGGTACATCGAAGGTTCAAGAAGACTCCTTATGTGTTAATCATCAACCGAACACCGACAATCAAATACTTCCATATATTTGGATGTAAGTGTTTCGTACTAAACGATAGGGAGAATCTTAACAAGTTCAGCGCTAAGGCAGATGAAGGAATCTTCATTGGATATTCCTCAACAGCGACTGCATTTCGTGTTTATCTAAAGAAGTCAAAGACGGTGATTGAAAGCGTCAACGTCTCCTTTGATGAAGAAATGGCTTCAGAACAATACAGTTCAGAACCCGTTATAACCGGAGTACTAGCTTCTGGGCAACTCAGTCAAGAACCTGTGTCTCAACAGACTAAATCAGACGAAGCTTCAACTTCAGCTAACCATTTATCTGATTTAGATTTATTATTTGAATTGTTTTATGATGAATTTCTTGGATCTAATGTAAAGAAATCTATTGTGGTTGATAGGATGGAAGACTTAACGACTACTCATCCAACCAGTACAGATGACTCTATTGAATCAAACGCCCCGATTCAACAAGAAATTACAATTCAAATGCCGACTCCAACAGTTGAAGAAGTGACAAATGATAAAGAGACAGAAGTAGCTAAAACAGTAGGAGATACTGTACAGATCCATCTACAGCCAGATCAAGATGTACCTGCTGAGCCTTCTAACCTACCACTTCAACTGAAACAATCATTCCTCCAGAACAAACAAAAGAAGGTACAAGTGGATTCTTAGATGACACAACTGACATACAGTCATCTAATCCACTGCCTCATGAACAAAAATGGACCAAAGAGCACCCGATAAGCCAGATAATTGGTGATCCATCAAAACCGGTGCAAACTAGGTCAGCATCAATGAACCTGTGCATGCATGACTCCTTTCTGAGCAAGTTCGAGCCAACACGCGTATCGGAAGCACTTGCTGATCCAGAATGGGTGATCTCAATGCAAGAAGAGCTAAATCAGTTCGATGCACTTATAGTCTGGAGACTCGTACCGAAACCTCAAGGTAAAACCATAATAGGTACGAAATGGGTGTTCAAAATAAAGAAAGACGAAGATGGAACTGTTATCAGAAACAAGGCACGACTAGTAGCCAAAGGATACAGACAAGAGGAAGGAATAGACTATGACGAAACATATGCTCCTGTGGCGCGATTAGAGGCAATCAGAATGTTTTTAGCCTACGCAGCCCACAAGAACTTCACAATCTTTCAAATAGACGTGAAGACAACATTCCTCAATGGAATTCTGAAGGAGAAAGTCTACGGCTCTCAGCCAGAGGGATTTGTCAATCAAGAGAAGCCAAATCACGTATACATTCTCGACAAAGCACTCTATGGTCTGAAACAAGCACCTCGAGCCTGGTATGATGTCCTTTCTAATTTTCTAGTCAAGTCTGGGTTTTCAAAAGGTACGGTGGATACCACTTTGTTTATTAAAAAGGAAAAAAGCGATATCATTTTAATTCAAATCTATGTAGATGATATTATCTTTGGTTCTACAAATACTAAGTATTGTAAGAATTTCCTAAACCTTATGGTGTCTAGATTTCAGATGAACATGATGGCAGAGATGAATTTCTTTCTCGGATTGCAAGTCAAACAGTTTTCTACGGGTATCTTTATCAATCAATCAAAGTACATTAGGGATATTCTTCGGAAGTTCCAAATGGAAAATTCAAAACCGATTGGTACCCCAATGGCACCAGGTACTAAGATTGGCAGCGATCCTTCGGGAAAGGCTGTTGTTATTAGGACTTATCGAGGGATGATAGGTTCTTTAATGTATCTTACGTCGAGTAGGACAGATATAATGTTTTCAACATGCTTATGTGCAAGATATCAAGCCAATCCTAAAGAAATCCATTTGTCTGCTGTGAAGCGCATCTTTAGGTATCTAAAGGGCACTGTAGATCTTGGTTTGTGGTATCCTAAAGATACTAGTTTTGAACTAACAGCCTACACAGATGCAGATCATGCAGGTTGTATGTTAGACAGGAAGAGCACGTCAGGACATGTGCAGTTCCTCGGTGACAAATTAGTAAGTTGGGGATCAAAGAAGCAACTGTGTGTTTCAACTTCCACGGCAGAAGCAGAATATGTAGCTGCTGCTAGCTGCTGTTCTCAGTTCTTGTGGATGAGAACTCAATTACGCAACTACGGTTTCCACTTCAACAAGATCCCGATATACTATGATTCCAAGAGCGCCATCGCAATAACGGCGAATCCTGGTCAACACACGAAGACAAAGCATATAGACGTCAGGTATCATTTTATCAAGGATAATGTAGAGAAAGGAACAATTGAACTTTTCTTTGTAAAGACTGAGTATCAACTTGCTGATTTGATCACCAAACCTTTAGACGAAAAGAGGTTTACCTTTCTAGTCTCGAAGCTTGGTACGCTAAATCTCAAAGTATAACCAGTAATTACCTATAAAAGTTTTCTAATTGTATACTTTTTCATCCTTATCTTATTCTTAAATCTGATTGCTATCTGCAAGTTAACATTCTGTTCATGATAGAAGGAGGAGTATGAGAAGAAATTGACATCTGGTCAATATTACTTCGAGGGGGAGCTCATAAAATTTGCATATACCTTTTATTGTAAATTTTTTTTTGTAATGCAAGATTTTAGGGGGAGCTCTTCACGACAAAGGGGAGTACGGATATGACTTCTGATTATTTCTGATCAGAACTCGTACTTTAAAAAGTTTTACTGCTTTTTGTCTTTTCAATTTAAGTGAATAAATTTTACTTTGACTTGACATAAGACTTTTGCAGAATTTTTTAGAGAAGCTTACAAGTTCATATGTTTATGACTTAAAGCTTAGCTTCTTGAGATGTAAGATCGCACGTTAAGGTATAATTCTATATCTTCATCTCATATATGGTTGAAAGAAGGACAACTTTCAATCATTGGAAAACATTGTTTTTAATGTTCAAAACACTTCCCAATTTTTCATCACATTTTATATTTTGGGAGTGTATTTTAAATGTTTTCATGATCTAAATTGTGCTTTAACTGAAATAGTTAAACCAATCAGAGCATCACGTGCATCATAGGAAAACAAGAATCATTGTGCTAGGACTTAACACAACTTCAATGAAAACACCTTAACCAGTGATTTCTACCTACGAAGTTAATCCTTAGTGATTGAGTGTGCAAATAGACAAGAAATGAGTGTGATTAGAGAAAGCAAAAGGTTTAAAAGAAAGAGCGTGTGAGAACAGAGTTAAAAGAATATCATAACTCTGCACCAACTTTTTCTGAGCCGGGTAGCCACCATTCTAGTGATTCACAATTCTTTGGTGATCATTATTGAAACAGGCAACTAACCCATGCCAACTCTTGATCAAACCTCACCATCTACTCATTTTCTTCTCAACAAGAAAGTGTTTCACATTTTCTAAGGGGATGCAACACATTTGCTATCTGATTTTCATTTGGAAAATCTGGATATTAAAAAGAAGGAAGCCTGTCCCACCTTCGCACTTCAATCATGCACATTGAGTCTGTGTTTAACTTACTATTGTCTCAGTGGTTTACACAATTTTGAGCCTATAAGCAATCATCAAGTGCTTAATTCTTTCTAACACAAGCACGAACACACAAGGAATTAGTTTCTTTGTCATAACATTTATAGAAATAACCTTTGTGGTGTTTCGATGATTAGATGGAAGCCCTGGGGGAGTCAACATCAAAATAACTCCTTTCCAATGTGTATTCGTTACACTCAGTGACTTATTGTTACTGATAGGCATTCTAACTGATTCATTAGTTGATTCAGGTGTTACACGACTATTTTGTCTGGATTTGAAAAGATCTGGATGAATATCTTTTGAATTGACGAATCAGGGGCTCTAACCGCAGGATTGACATTTCTTACCACTAATTTTGATGAAGTCGTTGCACTTAACATCAAAAAGGGGGAGAATGACTACACACAGAAATGGCAAAGATCACATGTTTCAAGAATCACGTCCACTCTTCAAAATTAGATTGAAGACATGCTGATTTCAGAGCTAGAGAAAGAGATTGCATCTTCTTCTGTGCTGAAAGAGAAGATTGTATTGCTAAATGACTTTCGTAATGATCTTGATCCAAAGGGGGAGATTGTTAGACCACAGTCTCATTGAATTCAAGATCATCCAAACTGAAGATCGCAATCTGAAGCTAAAGCCGGAACGTTGACTCTCGATATAAAAGTCTATGTCTATTTGTAATAAATGTCAATTTAATTGTATTAGTTTACTTAGATTTAATATCTAATTTATAGTATTGTAATAGTTAGATAAAGTTAACTTAGTTAGTTTCTAGTATTTAGTTAGTTTACATAATATCTAGTTTAGATATTATGTATATTATTAGATTAGATATTAGGTAGGTTTATATTTTTATATTGCAAGTTGTAGGAAGTGTGTTCAACACACTAGGATTAGATTGTGATATCTCTAACAACCCTCTCTAGATCAGATTAAGAATCACACATACAAACACACACATCGAAGTGTAAAAGAGAGAAAACATAGAGAACACAAATCCAAGCTTCATAGATCAATCCTGTAATCGTTATTTTATATATCAAACAGGTTGGTAATCTTATTGTGTTGTTATTCTATAAACTTGATAAGTATTGTTGGACCGACAAAGTCTATCAAAGATCATCCAAATCTCATATATATTAAACAATGGATTTTCAATAAGCACAAAAACAGTGAAAAAATCACAGAATAATATTTGTGTCAAGGCTGATGTGATTTAACCAATCAAAGCACCAAAACAACAAAATAATCATTCAATCTTCAATTGTTGCCATAGATGACCGAAATGAAGAAGAGTTTCTTCATTTGGCTCTGATACCAATTGTTGGATCCCAGATTTAATCTTACAATAATGATATAGACAACAAGAATAATAACAGCGAAAGCAATATAGTTTAATGTCAAAAGCAAATTCAAATATCACATTTCATATAATAAAATAAGTACAAAGAACAAGATCTTCATTGAAATATATTCAATTGATTCTTCGGATACAAGATATCAAAAAGCACATATTTGTCATTGGAGAGATGGTCCTATTTATAGGACCATAATTAAACAGTGTACTATCCTGACACAAGAAGCATGCTTGAACAGTGACCTACTCTATAAAGTAAATCTTATCAGTAAGTATGAAAGTCCAAGATCTCTAAATCTTAGAGAGAGAAAGTAGAGAGAGAGAGGGAAGCGCCAAAAGTAATGTTTGTATTTAATTCAAGTTCTAAAGTTACAAAACAAAGGCAACAAGGGGACTTAAATATCCCTAGCCTTAACAATACATATAAGCACTCTAAACACAGGTAAGACTAAGGAAAATAAATACAATGATTACTAAAAAATTAGTCTTAACAATCTCCCCCTTAGTAATCATTAGCGCTCTTCTCTTTGATGAAGACGATTTAAACCAAGAAAAACTTCCAAGCGTCTTAGAGTTGAGCGGAAAATCAACTTCTCACCAATAAAATTCAATGTCTTCTTGAGAAGTTGAATTTCATCATTTTCAGGTTGATACAAATTTCTTCTTGTCTCCAAAAATCTTCTTTGAGCATCCTTTAAACGTTGTTCTAATTGTAGCTTGATCACCTTCAACGTTCCATCAGAGTAATGATTAATCTCTTCAAATCTGAGGAAGCATTTCTGATTAGAAGCATTCCTGTATATAACTCCATATGGATTCTGAAGAATAGTGAATAAGGAATATGAGTCAATTTTCGGCAAGCTACGGTCAGGCCTTTTAAGATTTACCACTGGTTGAAAACTTTTAGCAGCCATTTGAAAATCAAAAACTCTGTAGAATCTGATTTGGCGCCGAATAAATCTTTTGATCATAAACAGTGCTTGGGAGATATCTTGAGTTCTATGATAAAGATCCCTGAAATGATTATAAGGAAACTCAATGTCATCAATAGATAGGTCATTAAAGTCTGCCTCCGAGAAAGTGTATAGCTTCCTGATGTGTTTTAAATTTATAACCGCAAGCGTACGGGTGTGTAGCATACGGGTCGATCACAGGGAAATGATGGACTAAACACGGACTCATTCTAGACTATGGCCTAGCTACGGGAATTATCAATATTTTGATTTTTTTAAAAACTAAAAAGAATGACGAAACAATAAAAATAAAAGGTAACGAAGATCGGGCAATGTTAGCCTCGGATTTTAATGATGGTGAGTATTTGTTGTGTAAAAATACTTTAACCCTCTATCAAGGTGTAAAAGCCTTTCTAAAACGATATTCGCACCTACTTTCGTATGATACAAATATTGAAAAAGAAGCATTTAAATAAAACAAATATTTTCTCTTCCTACGTCCCTAACTATTTGCATGTTAGGACCGTAGTCATCAACCAATTCGTTCAAAGTCGAGAATCAAACTTTCGTCCATATTCCGACTAAACAAATTAACAAACACTTGATTAAAACAAATTAACCGCATAACAACTTTCGTTGATTAAAAATAAATCAATTACACATAAACATAAAGCATAAAACATTTCGTTAATCCCAACATTTTTATCCGTGCCACACAACCCAATCAAACGAAAGTTACACTACAAAACATAAAACATAAACATAACGCATAAAATTAATCTAAAAAGCTGTAAAAATCGATTCAAGGAGTGTCACTCTCCAATAATCGTTTTTAGCCTACGAAGGCGGTAAATTAAATTAAGAGCAGTGCACGAAATTAAAAAGGGAGAAATACGATCCAAGGAGTGTCACTCTCCAAGAATCAATCTAACCTACTAAAGCGGTAAAATAAATTAAGAACGATGCAAAAATTAAAAAGAGAGAAGAAATAAATAAAATGGAGAAAATGAATAGTTACAACGGATGTCAAATGTTGGATGCGAATCTGTCACATTCCACCTTCATCTTCGATCCGCCAAAACTTCACATCATCTTCACATCTTCAAAGGACTCAACGAACGAAGAACTTACAAATCTCAAAACCTAAATCTAAACTAAAACAACTTAACAAATCAAACCAAACTAAAACTAAAATTAAAGAAAAGAAATAAAAGAAAAAAGAAAAAAATAAGAAATAGAAACGGTGTAGCCGTGGGAGAGAAGAGAGAAAGACTCCTACCAAACCTAAAAGTGTTATATTTATAAAACACAATTTTCGAAAACAGCCCCTCATGTTTGCATCTCTTTCATAAACGCCCCACTTGATTTCTATTATTTCAAAAGCTTCCCTCATGAATCATTTCTTCATAACTTGGTCCAACCTTTATTATTCTTGAATTGCTTCACCATATAAATGATTGATCAAATACTCCAAAAGGCATCATCATCCATGTTCACGCTTTCACCGTAAATTACCTGTCAAAACCCGACAAAACCACAAAATACCAATGTAATATCCCCAACGATGATTATACGAAAATTAACTAAAAATAAAATAAAAACTATATGCAAACGACTAAACACGAAACAAAATGCAATTTTAAACTAAAATGATGCATGTGAAAAATACACTTAACACTTGCAATCTCTTCTTTCCACTTTAAAATCAGGATACCAGATATTGACAAACTTATTTATCGTGACGCTAATAACTCAGCCAATCTGATGTGGAGAAGAAACCAGATTCTTTCCACGGCGCTGGTACTTGATGAACATTAAGTACTCATACTGATATTCGTCTGACTCCTTTCTACAGCATGAAGTGCATGAATGTTGATCGGTCTTCTTCTAGAAACAAAAATATTACTCTGAGAGTCATCTAGAAAAGCCGATCTTAGCGTTGAAGCCATATGCCGTTGTTGCAAATTTTTAGTCTTTGTTGCCTAGTCAATGTTGGTCCTTCTTCTAAGATAGTTGGTGGAATCTCTTCTTTCCACTTTAAAATCAGGATACCAGATATTGACAAACTTATTTATCGTGACGCTAATAACTCAGCCAATCTGATGTGGAGAAGAAACCAGATTCTTTCCACGGCGCTGGTACTTGATGAACATTAAGTACTCATACTGATATTCGTCTGACTCCTTTCTACAACATGAAGTGCATGAATGTTGATCGGTCTTCTTCTAGAAACAAAAATATTACTCTGAGAGTCATCTAGAAAAGCCGATCTTAGCGTTGAAGCCATATGCCGTTGTTGCAAATTTTTAGTCTTTGTTGCCTAGTCAATGTTGGTCCTTCTTCTAAGATAGTTGGTGGAATCACAAGATCAGAAGGAGGAACATTAGCTTGAGCTCTGGACGACTGACCAATTTCAAATGTACCTGAAGGAGTAGTGGTAGTCGGAGTTGTATCAGCAGCAGGAATAGAAGTAGATGGAGCAGCTTCAGGAATCTCTTATTGAGAAGGAAGATCTCTGTACATCAAGTCTGCAATTTCTTCATCTTTTGCATCCATGAAAATAGTAACATCTTCGGTGTCAGATATCACAACTATATCCTCATACTCTTCTTCTTTACCCTTGCAAAGCTTCTCGTATATGATGTTATCATCATCGTCTGAGTTGATCTCAATGAAGTTTGCAAAGAAGGATCTCATGTCATTTGCAATCTCAGAATCATCCAGTACCACTGACTTAAGTAATCCGGCTATCCCTCGTCGACTGTCTTGGCCTCAGGTTCCTAATACTGAAATGACGTACATTCAGAAACCGAAACAGTATTTCGAATATTCCATGCCAATTCCTCAAAATCTCATTATGAATTATGCTGATCCATCTGATGACAGCATAATTCAATATTGTCTAGAGAATGATCTTTCTTTAGCAGATGATCAAGTTGAACCATCTCATGATGAACAAGCTGCATTTGTTCATGCTGAACAAGAGGTTGAAGCAGATGTTGCAGCTCAACAAATAGATGGTGTTCTTGAAGCTATTGATACTGAACATGATAATATTGTTCATGATGATGATGCTAATTCTGATGATGTTTCTGATGGAGATAAAGAAGGAGATAGAGATGAAGATGTTGGTAATGATGATGATGAAGTTAACGATGGAAATGACGGTGATCAGCCTAGTCTTCTTGTCTATGCAAGGCAATTCAAGGAACCAGTAGTGCTTGTTTCAGAAGATGGTGTGTCAGAAGATGAGTCTGTATTGATCAATCCTGCAGTTGCTGATTTTCAGGTCGATAAGTTAGACTTAGCCTTTGCTAATGCTACAGCTCTGTTGCAGAGTCAAAGTCCAGCAACTTCTCTCTCGGCTATTCATTCTTCGGCTAATATCACTTCAGTTGTTGAGCCTTCTTCGGTTCAAGCTCGAGAATCAACTGCAAAGTTTACCACTTTGAATGACATCATTCGTCAAATGACTGATCGTTTTGATGCTGAGAAAAAGGCACAAGTTCAGAAATTAAAGACTCTTTTCAAGGGTAAGATGTCAGAGATTGATACTTCCATGATTCCTCCGGAGATTCCTTTCAAACGCCCATCCGGGGTAGTTATCCGAGAACTGTCTTCTGCTGTCACTTCTACTGTTCCTGCAATCGTATCCATTCCACTTCCTCTACCGTTTACTCAATCAGTTGGTGTATCTGCTTCTACACCTCCTCCGGTATCTTTTTCAAGCACTCATGTTCAAGATCTTCCGATTTTAGAGTTGACAAATTTGCTCTATGCTTGCCTTATTTCTATGTCTCCGCCTGATCAACAAAACCAGGACTTGATTTCTCTGCTGCAGACTTTCCAGCCAACTACACATCCAGCTCCTACGTCTGATTCTGATAGGATTTCTGCATTATCTGAAGAGTTCAATTCTTTCAGATCTGAAGTTCGAACAAATTTTGTTGATCTCAAATCTTTCATGACTCAAGCCCTCTCTGATCTATCTAACAGGTTTGATCTTCATGAACATAATTGCAAAACTGAAGCAGGTCCGTCTCATAAAAGGCGACATGACCAAGATGATCTCGATCATCAAGGTCATTAGGGGGAGATGACCAAGAGACAAAGAGTGGAAGGGTCTTCAGCTAGAGAAGATCAAACTCAAGAAGAGGCAATTGACAGAGAAAAGAGTGCTGAAAATGTTCAAGAGTGCAATATTGAAGATCTTGTGAATGTTATGATAAAAAGTGTTGATTTATCTTCAATGTCAAATGTGTTGAATATTTCTGAGCAGAATATTGAGAACAACATGCAAATTGTTGTATATGAAGATCCATATTCTGCTATGCAAATTTGTTAGAGCATAAATATGTTGGATACAAGATCATAGAAGACAGAAGATTAAAGTCAAAGCTGAAGTCAACTCTCAAGCATCAAAGTCAAATTCTTGTTTAATAAAAGTGAAAGTCAATCTTGTAGTGTTGTAAGAGTTTTGTTTGCATGTTTCTGTAGTGTAGTGGTGTGCGTGTTTTAGTTGTTGGTATATATAGGTGTGTTGTGCATGTAGTAGTAGTGTAACAGTTCATTAGAGTTGAGCAAGTATTGGAGTTAGAGAGAGAAAGTTTGTAATTGATTTATGTGGTTAAGACAAAGTGAATTTAAAGTGAAATTGATTGTCATCCTGTGATTTACATTGTTATCTGGGATAACAATTGGTATCAGAGCAGATCAAATCCAGAAAAACAAGGATCTAATTGAAAATCTGGATCGAAACTTTAAAGAACGTGAAAATCATCCTGTTCAGATTTGAATTTTCGAATTAGTGGTGTTTTTTATTTGATTTTTGTACTAGGATATTCGATTTGATGTATAGAACGTGTCTCATGTGTATTGATTAGCTTAATTCACATCAAAATTGAGTGAATTTTTTATTTTTCTTGAATTAGCGTTCGAGTTTTTGATACGTACTGTATTAGAATCAAAGTGTAATTTCTAGTGTTTTTTATTGTAATTGTTTGCTAGTATCTTGTTCGAAATCTGTTTCTAAACATTCCTACAAAGTTTCATGCCAATTGAAGAAGGTTTGATCGATTTTTGTTGGAAAAAGTCAAGTTTTTGTTCGACAGAGGCAAGAACTCACAAGATCCGAATAACTCACTAGTGAAGAACACGCTAAGAGGAAGAACTCACACAAGTGTCAAACTCGTAGGGTTAAGAACTCGCAAAGGTTTAATCTTGTGTTTGAAGTGAAGAACTCGCTAATAGAGTCGTGCGAAAAGTAGAAACACGCACAACACTAGGTGCGAGTTTGTACTGTTCAGTTTCTTCCTTGTGCGCGAAGTAGGATTTGCGAGAAGCAAGCTGTCTGTGCGTTTGTGTATTGCGCGAAGTAAATTTGTTCAAAATATTCTAAGTCCAAAACTCGCAAAGAAGTGATTCTTGCACGTTTAGGTTTAGAGAGTTTCAATTTTCTGAAAATTTTTCTAAGTGTGTTACTTGCAAGTTTTTGCGCGAAGTTTCAAAACTCGCACATACTTGTGTGTGAGAACTAAGAACTCGCATAAAGCTCGGGCGTGAACTTTGGTTCACGCAAGCTTCGTCGTGCGTGAAGCTAAAACTCGCATAACTCTTTGTCCGAGAAATGAATTCACTTGATTTTTTCTTTGTGCGCGAAGTTCTAACGCGCATAAAGTGTCTTGCGCGAAGTGTTTCTGTTCAGTAGTATGCGCGTTTTATACTTAGTGAAATTTTCTGATTATTTTCTGAAATTTAACTGAGTTTGATTTTTGTAGATTCAGTTTGTTTTCTGAATTTTGATGATGAAAGTAAGTAGTGTAGATCAAAGATGACTTCCAAAGATGTTCTCTCCCTTGGTAAAGATGTAAAGCCTCCTGTTATATTCAAGGTAGAATACGAACAGTGGAAGGATCGTTTTCTCAACTTCGTCGACCGAAATGCGAATGGGGAAAAAATTATGCTATCAATTACAGAAGGTCCCATGATACCACCTACTGTCGAAATACCTGATGATGAATCTTCAGACAGTGAGTATGGAGATGAGGACGAAGTGAGAAAAATGAAGACAGTTCTGAAGGAAATTGCACAATATTCCGATGAGAAGAAAAGCTGTGTGTTCCAGATTCTAGTTCCTATTCAATAACAAACAAACAAACAAGATTAACACAATGATTACCTGTTTGATTTCTTTCAATTCTCAAAGTTTACACTTTCTCTCTCTATCTCTCTCTGTCTCTCTCTACAATATATCTCTCTCAAACGTACAACTAAACTCTTATACTTGTAACTACTGAAAATACAAAAAGAAAATGTATTTATACTAACACCTAATACAAAGGAAACAACAAATACAAATACAACTAAGTTTGACTTATTACAAAATAGAATTTGACTTTTAATGATATTTGACTTTAGCAGCTTTGACTTTCTCAACTTTGACCTTCAGTATTTTTGATCTTGTATCCAACAGATTTATGCTCTAACAATCTCCCCATTTGGATTCAAGATCATTGTTGAAAGAGTTAGCAATTAAATCTTCACTTTAAGCTCTGTCTGAACAATCTCCCCTTTTTCCTTTAACACAGTCTTCTTTCCAAAGTTATCTTCAAATGATGAACAATCTCCCCAAAGCTCTCATAGAACGTTTTCAGACTTTGGAAAGAAATTATCTTCAGAATCAGCTTGAATTGCTTTTCAGCAAATAATCTTTAAAGAAAATTTCCACAAATCTTCAGAAATTCTTTGATAATCTTCAAATCTTTACTTTGAATCGTCTGTCTTGGCTATTTGAGAAAATCATCTCCCCCAATCTTGAAAATCATTAACATTTCTTCATACCATCTCCCCCTTTTTGATGATTTGAACATCTATATCATCAAAACTTTACTTCCAAGAAATGTCATTGACCGTTCTGATCTGTCAAACTGAGCCTTTGATTCTGTGATCCACAACCAATATTCATCCAGATCTTTTCAAATCCAGACAAAATAAAAACATGTAACTTCTGAATCAACATATGAATCAGTTAATATGCCTGTCAGTAACACAAAGTCACTATGTGTCACGAATACACAATATAAAGGAGCTTTTTGATGTTCAATTCCCCAGGGCTTCCATCCAATCATCGAAATACCACAAAGGCAATTTCTATGAATGTTATGACAAAGAAACAAATTCTTTGTGTGCTCGTGCAAGTGTAGAAAGAATTAAGCACGAATAATTGTTTTTTAAGGCTAAACAAAGTGTAAACCACTGAGAAAACAGTAGATAAACACAGACTCTAAGTGCATGATTGAAGTGCGAAGGTGGGGCAGACTTCCTTCTTTTTCAATATCCAGATTTTCCAAATGAAAACCAGATAGATAATGTGCTGCGTCCCCTTTAAAATGTGAAACATTTTCTTTTTAAGAAGAAAATGAGTGGTTGGTGGTGGTTATAATCAAGAATTGGCATGGGCTATTTGCCTGTTTCAATAATGTTCACGAAAGAATTGTGAAACATTAGTAATGTGGCTGACCGACTCAGAAAGTAGTTGGTGCAGAGTTTGATATTCTTTTACTCTGATCTCACACCCTCTTTCTTTTAATCATTAAGCTCACTACTAACCAAACTCTCTTTTCCATTTTACCTCATCACACCCACACTCATTTCTTTTGACTCCTCACACTCAATCACTAAGAGATTAACTTCTTGGGTAGGAAACACTGGTTAACGTGAATCCATAGAAGTTTAGTTAATTCCTAGCACAAAGAACCCAAGTTTCCTATAAAGCATGAGTTGCTCAAATGCTTTAACTTTATCAGTTAAAGTTCAAATACAAATGTCAGATGTAAATATGCTCAGAAATATAATTATGAAGATATGAGCATTTTAAAACATGGAAGTATTTTCAAACAAGTATATTAAAAGAATGAATATCAATGCAAGAGACTTGTTTGAAAATCTGACATTGTATGAAAATGATCAGAAATGAACGATATAGCAATTAAAGCTTATGGTCAAGAATAATTGATATTTGTCTATACGAAACAAAATATAGCCATTCTTAAAATAACGTTTCGAAATGAAATATCGCTCAAAATTCTTTGAATACAAACGGAGTGTCTTACCATCGAATAAAAATTGTTTCAATTTAGAGACATGGTAAGAACATGTTGAACAAAAATTTAAACCGGTGTGTGTGAATACTTGAAAGTATATAGAAAAGACAATACGCAAGTAATTATCTTTGGAAACACACGGTTTGTATATCGATTAAGCACAAAAATAAAATGAAAACATTTAAAATCACACTTCCAAATTATAAAATCTGTTTAAAAATCAGGAAGTGGTTTGAACATTTAAGAACATGTTTTCTATATCTGAAAGTTGTCCTTCTTTCAGATATATTTGAGATTAAGATAAGAAATTTACCTTTTAGCTTCGTCTTAAATCTCATGAAGTCATACTGAAGTCATTAAGATATGATCTTGTCAGCTTCTCTCATCCTGCAAGTCTCAAAGTCTAGTCAAAATTTATTCACAAAAATTTATTTGAAAATAGAATGACATAAAGCAATAAAACGATTAATGTACGAGTTCTGATTTGAAGTAATCAGAAATCATAGTCTTACTCCTTTTGACTTATAGACTCCCCCTAAAATCATGCATCACAAAAATTTTATCAGTTAAGTAAAAATGCAGAAATTAGTTTTGCTCCCCCTCAAATGAATGTAGATCATCTAAACTCTTCTCTTACTCCCCTGAGATCATGAGCAAATAATTAAAGTGCAGATATCTTTCAGAAATAAAGATAAAGAAAATGATGAAAAATAACAATTCGTAACTTTAGTAGGTAACAACTAATTATGTCTTAGGATTTAACATACCAAGCTTAGAGATAAGAAAATTAAATTTCTTTTCATCTAATGGTTTGGTAAATAAATCTGCAAGTTGATAATCTGTTTTTACAAAATAAAGTTCAATTGTTCCTTTTTCAACATTATCTTTGATAAAGTGATACCTTACATCAATGTGTTTAGTTTTGGTGTGTTGGACAGGATTAGCAGATATGGCAATCGCGCTCTTCGATTCACAGTATATCGGAACTTTGTCATATTTGAATCCAAAGTCTCGTAGCTGTGTTCGCATCCACAAGACTTGAGAACAGCAACTGGCAGCAGCTACATACTCTGCTTCAGCAGTCGATGTGGAAACGCATAACTGTTTCTTTGAAGCCCAGCTAACGACCTTGTCTCCAAGGAATTGTACGTGACCAGAAGTACTCTTTCTGTCCAACATGCAACCTGCATGATCTGCATCTGAATATGTAATCAGTTGAAACCCTGTATCCTTAGGATACCACAGACCAAGGTCTACAGTCCCCTTCAGATATCTAAAGATCCGTTTGACAGCGGCTAAATGGGATTCTTTGGGAGCAGCTTGATATCTAGAACAAAGACATGTTGAGAACATAATATCTGGTCTACTGGAAGTAAGATACATCAAAGAACCAATCATACCTCTATAGGTTCTAAGATCAACACTTGTACCCGAAGGATCGGCGTGAATTATAGTTCCTGGTGCCATCGGGGTGCCAATAGATTTGCAATCTTCCATTTTGTACTTCCGAAGAATGTCCAAAATCTACTTAGACTGATTGATAAAAATCCCCATAGAAAGTTGTTTAACTTGTAATCCGAGAAAGAAACTCATCTCTCCCATCATACTCATTTGAAAACGTGACACCATGAGGTTTGAAAAGTTTTTGCAATATTTTGGATTAGTAGAACCAAATATTATATCATCAACATAAATCTGAATAAGAATAATATCAGCTTTTTCCTTCTTTATGAATAAAGTGGTATCGATCTTACCTTTAGAGAAACCAGACTTGACCAAGAATTTGGATAAGACATCATACCAGGCTCGAGGGGCTTGTTTTAATCCATAAAGGGCTTTGTCCAATATGTAGACATGATCTGGCTTATCTGGATTAACGAATCCTTCTAGTTGAGACACGTACACTTCTTCTTTAAGAATGCCGTTCAGAAAGGCTGTTTTCACATCCATCTGAAAGACTGTGAAGTTCTTATGAGCGGCATAGGCGAGAAACATTCCGATTGCCTCTATGCGTGCTACTGGAGCATACATCTCGTCAAAATCAATGCCTTCCTCTTGCCGGTAACCTTTGGCAACAAGTCTAGCTTTGTTTCTGATGACGACACCATCTTCATCCTTTTTGTTTTTGAATACCCACTTAGTGCCGATCACGGTTTTTCCTTCAGGCTTAGGAACTAATCTCCAAACCTTTAGGGCTTCAAACTGATTGAGCTCTTCTTGCATCGCAGATACCCAGTCCGAATCAGCAAGAGCCTCAGATACTCGAGTTGGCTCAATCTTGCTGAGGAACGAGTCATGCATACACTGATTAAGAGTCGCTGACCTTGTCTGAATAGGCTTGTCAACATCTCCAATTACTTGATGTAATGGATGGTCCTTGGTCCAGCGATGCTCATGTGGGAGTGGAATAGATGAATTCTGAACATGATCATCATCTTGAAATCCACTTTCAAAATCTTCAGTTTGAATTACAGGAGGTGGGTTTTCAGTTGAAGTTTCATGTGCAGAAGTATCAGTGGGAACAGCAGATTCAGACTGTTGAATAGACAAAGTATTACACCCAACTGAAATAGTTACTTCTGGCTCATCATTTGCTTGTTCATCTTCAACTGTAGGAGTGACAACAGGAATATGATTTTCTGTCTGAACTGGGGATGCTTGTTCAGTAATGACCTCTGAAGTGACTGGATGATTACAACTTGTATCTTCAGACCTGTCAGTCACAGCAGATTTAGATACATTAGTTCCAAGAAACTCATCATAAAATAATTCAAATAACAAATCTAAATAAGTTAAATGTGAAGTAAATGTAGAAGCGTTATCCGAATTTGCCGCTATAGAAGCAGGTTCTGGACTGATCTACCCAGAAGCTAATACACCAGTGATAACGGGTTCTGAACTGATTTGATCATAAGCCATTTCTTCATCAAATGTAACATTGACACTCTCCACAACTGTCTTTGACTTCTTTATGTAAACACGATATGCAGCAGAAGTTGAAGAATAACCGATAAAGATGCCTTCATCCGCTTTAGCACTGAATTTATTCAGACTCTCTCTGTCATTAAGTACAAAACATTTACACCCAAATATATGAAAGTATTTGATGGTAGGTGTTCTGTTGTTGATCAGCTCATATGGAGTCTTTTGAAATCGGCGGTGAATTATGGATCGATTTTGTGTATAGCATGCAGTCGACACAGCTTCCGCCCACAAGAATAGAGGTAGATCCGATTGACTAAGCATAGTCCGAGCGGCCTCGACTAGCATTCGATTACGTCTTTCTACTACTCCATTTTGTTGAGGCGTTCTGGTAGCAGAATATTGATGTGAAATCCCAACTAATTCGAGATATTCATCAACAATCTTGTTCTTGAATTCTGTGCCATTGTCAGTTCGAAGGAACTTGACTTGTCGCTGCAGTTTCACCTGGATCGTCTTTAAGAATGAAATGAGAACTTCCGGTGTCTCATCTTTTGAACGAAGAAATTTGACCCACGTGTATCTGGAGTAATCGTCCACAATTACCAACACATATTTCTTACCACCCAAACTCTGAGTTCTCATTGGTCCACATAAATCCATGTGTATCAGTTCTAACGGAGAACTAGTGCTTGGTTCAGGCTTCGGTTTGTGAGCGACTCTCTTCATCTTACCCTTCTCACAAGCTGCGCATAAGTGTTCTTTCTCGTATTTCAGCTCAGGAAGTCCCTTTACCAACTTTCCACGAACCAGCTTGTTGATGTAACGAAAGTTCAAGTGAGATAACCGTCTATGCCAGAGCCAACTTTGTTGCTGTGAAGCTTTTGTCATCAAGCATACCTGATTGTCAATCTGAACTTTGGACAAGTTGATGGTGTAGAGGTTTGTCTTTCGATGTCCACCCAAGATTTCTGTTCCGTCTTCATTACGAACCGAGCAACTCTTAGACTTGAAGTTTACCTCTAACCCTTTATCGCAGAATTGACCTATGCTGAATAAGTTGTGCCCCAAGCCTTTGACATAGCTCACTTTACTGATCGTTATCTTATCTTGAATGATGTCACCATATCCTAAGATAGGTGAAAGCTGATCGTTTCCAAATCTGACATTGCCACTGAATTTCTCTGTATAGTTAGACAATAAAGCTTTTTGCCCAGTCATATGCTTGAAACATCCACTGTCCAAGTACCACATATGTCGGGTCTGCAAGAGAAATCAGGCAATAATAGTTTTAGGTACCCATTTGAAAACGGGACCTAACAGTTTAGTACAAGATTTTGGCATCCACTTAAAAATGGACCCTCTGTTCTTTTGAATGATTTGAAAAACATTTGACTTTGAAGAATATACATGATAAGATCCATACCAATCAGAAGAATCATGAGAATAAGCAAAGTCAGTTTTCCGATAATTTTGATGAAATTTAGTAGTAATAGGAGATAATTGAATCAACTGCTTTATTGAATAACGCATGTAAGAAGTTACAAGGTTTTGTTTATGAGAAGCACATTGATCAACTACATCAGAATCACTACTAACAGATTTAGTACAAGAATTATCAGTAACCGATTCAGCTATCTCAACATCCTTCTGTTTTGGTCTCCATTTGGATTGAGCTTTCAACTTTTTCTTCTTTAAATCTGAAACATAAGATGTAGATGTATTAGGAAAAATAGATTTCTATGACTGAGGTTTCTTTTGTGTACCAGTGTATTTCTTTTTCTGTAATCGTTGCTTCTTATGTTTCTTACCATTAGCATAGTAATCAGCAGTTACAGAAACTTTGTCATTACTAACGCCACTTGGTAACACTTTGTCATTTTCAAGACAAGTAGATAGATCAGGAAGTTTAGAATGGACGTCAAACATATCAGATTCTTCCATGCACCCATCATCAGAATTAAAAGAATCATTTGCAGACTCAAATAAGTCATCAGAATTATCAGAGAAAGTTTGAGGTGCCTTTGAAACTGTAGAACACTTTGTTGATTTAACTTGAAAAACAGTTTTCTTTAAAACTGTAGAAAATACATTTTGTTCTATATCAACCAAAAGTTTTTCATCAGATAAAACATTTTCAAGCTTGACTATTTTGCTTTCAAGAATAGATGTAGGAACATGAACCTTTGCAATCGCAGGTTTTGCCTTCATCTCAGAAGCGGAATAACTAACAAAATAGTCTTTTGAAAGAACTTTTGGTGATTCTGAAAGATAACTATCATTTAACTTTACATAATTAAACGGTAGTTGCATTTTCTTTTTATTATTTCTATTTTCAGTTTCTTTGGTCTCATCTTCTTCTGACAATTTGGTAACAAATTTGGATTTTAAATGAGTATGTTTACCAGCACAAGCAAGAAAATCATAGTTATAAAGTGTCGGCTGTTTTCTGATGGCTTTATTAAGATAATGGGGGTTGTTAAAACCAAGTCCCCATCTTTGTTTAACATCAGCTTCTTCATTAGGGGCATTAAGAAAAATGGTTTGATCTGTTTGACCTCTTTTATAAAGTTTAACTTCCAGACCATTTACCTTCTTGTTCAAATTCTTGTTTTCAACCTGCAGTTTATAAACAGTTAGTGCAGATTCATTTTTCTCAAACTCATATTTAGACACTTTACCTTCAAACTCAGAAATCTTCTTTTCAAAATCATCTACTTTTGATTTAGAATCAGAATCAGATTTGCGTAAAGAATCAATCAGATCTTTGTTCGAAATAACAGACGTATTAAGTTCAAAGATCTTTTTGTTCTTTTTAGCAACCCTTTCCTTTTCCTCTTTCAGTTTGTTTTGCAATTTTTGAAGCTAAACCACCATGGTTTCCAAATTGGTAATGAAATCTTTTGGAGTTAAGTTTAATACCTCATCATCTGCCTCATCATATAACTCGTCATCATTTACTTCTTTGCCCATGAGACAGATATGAGCATTCTCTTCCTTTTCATCTTCTTCTCCTTCTGAGTGATCTAACCAAAACTCATCCTCGGCCATTAAAGCAACACCAGCTTCTTGTTGTCTTGCCAAAAGCAACTTGTTCTGATAGTACTGAGAGTTGCGTACTTTCGGCTTCCGACAATCTTTAGCATAATGACCCAACTTGCCGCAGTTATAGCATTTGATTGTATCAGTTGAAGGCTTTTCAACAGTGGTGTAGTCATTCACAAACTTATTCGTCTCATCCTATTTCTTCTCACCATACCGTTTCTCTTCAAATCTCTTTCCTTCCACTCTTTCCCGATGCTCGTGGTTCTTTGAACTCGAAGAAGAATAGCGTTGAGAATTAGATCCCGGCTTCTTATAAAATTTCTTCTGAAAAGCCCGGGTCAGTAATATCAAAGCTTGTTTCAGACTTTAGCCATCATCACTATCTGATACAGAACCAGACTCTGAACTTGAACTCACTTTCTTTTTCTTCTTATTATCAATCTTCTCTTTCTTTTCTTTCTTTGTCTCTCCAACCAAAGCAATCGGATCAGGAACCTTCTCAGCCTTTTTCTTTTCAGCTCTTTTCTCCTCGACCTCTTCCTCACTCTGACGTAATGTCTCATAAGCTTCGTGAAGAGGGATTTCACTTAAATCTTTCATCTACTTCATCCGACGTGTGTGTTTCTTCCATTCAGGACGTAGGATGCTTAGAAATTTTACATTGTTTTCCAGTTGCTTCTTCTTGACTTTGTTCTTTGTCAGCTCATTCAGAAGCAAAGTGAATCTTTCATAAGTGTCTTCAAGACTCTCATTCTCTTTTGCCTTGAATTCCTCATAGTTATTGATGCAGTTGGCCACCTTTATCTGATTCCCTATCTTTGATCCCATCATCATCTTTTCCAATTGATCCCACATCTGTTTAGGATCATGTTTGAAGCTATCAATTTTGATGTATATGTCATTTGGAATGCTTTGGAGTAAAAGAGATCTTGCTTGCTTGTCAGCTTTAAATCTACTCTTTTGTTCTTCTGAGTACTGAGAGAATTCAACTTTAACTGGTTTTGTCTTTATTTCTTTTTCCACATCTTCATCATCATCATCAACATCATCACCATCAACATCATCAGCAGGTACATGAATTATGATTGGTTTCATGGGACCTTCGGTAATAGACAGAAGTATATTCTCTCCATTTGAGTGCCGGTCCACAAAATCCAAAAACCTATCCTTCCATTGTTCATATTCACCCTTGAATAAAACTGGAGGCTTGACATCTGTTCCGATTGAGAGTGCATCTTTGGAAGTCATCTCGTTTAAACCTGTTTGTTAAAAAATTAATCAAATAAGAAACTAGAACTGATCGTTAGTCCAAAATATGAAATCACAAGAAAAATCTTGAAAAGAAATTCAGATATTTTGATCACAGAAAGAACTTTTGTCCCCCTCCGCAAACTTAGCACGGGGGTCCCGCTACCCGGTTAGCAGGTGGGGTCAAGGGGCAACGCTCTTGCGGGGTCGAGGGGCAGCGCCCCTAGAAAAAAAAAATCACTATTAGAAGCCATATAACAGTTTTGAAAAATTTGACTAAGTATCAGAACTCGCAAGTCACTATTGAACTCGCAAGCCCTAAAACTCGCTAACCACTGTTCACACTAGAACTCGCTAACTGTGAAGTGCGCGTTTCCTAAACTCGCAGATCGAAGCTTGCGCGTTTGAACTAAACTCGCTAGCCACTCTTGCGCGTTTCAACACTTAGAATTATTTCCTTAAGTTTCAAACTCGCAGGTCGATGAACTCGCTGACCACTGTTTCTCCTCAAACTCGCAAGACGAAGAACTCGCAAATCACTATTCCTTCTGAAACTCGCTAGCTTCAATTAGTGAGTTTGTAGAACTCGCTGACCACTACTAGCGCGTTTCTTGAAACTCGCAGATAGCTTTGCGCGTTTTAGACCAAAACTCTTCTTTCGACTTGCGTGTTCTACCCTGATAAACCTTGCGCGTTTCACGATGAACTAGCGCGTTTCACGAAGAACTTGCACGTTTGAGAGATCTAGCGTGTTCTTCCTTCTTTCGACCCAAACACCATCTTTTACAACTGAAATCGATCTTTTCTTGGTCCAAATGATCTGAAACTTTGCAGAAGTCTTTACAATCAATCAACGAACAGATTACAATACATGAATTTTACAAACAAACAATTACAATCCAAAAGATCAATGAAACAGTGAACAACAACTCGTGTAACAAAACTCGACCAAAATCACAAGTTCGATTGAAATTACAGTGCAATACGAAAATTAAAGTACATAGACTCGATCTAGTACACTTTTCGTACAACTCCTAATCAAAATCTGTTCAAAAACACTCAAAAATCAGAATCTTGATTTTCTCTTCGATGAGCAGTGACGAACAAACCAAAAACTTGAATTTCTCGATTTGATTTCACTTTGGATCTGCTCTGATACTAATTGTGTGTTCCAGATTCTAGTTCCTATTCAATAACAAACAAACAAACAAGATTAACACAATGATTACCTGTTTGATTTCTTTCAATTCTCAAAGTTTACACTTTCTCTCTCTATCTCTCTCTGTCTCTCTCTACAATATATCTCTCTCAAACGTACAACTAAACTCTTATACTTGTAACTACTGAAAATACAAAAAGAAAATGTATTTATACTAACACCTAATAGAAAGGAAACAACAAATACAAATACAACTATGTTTGACTTATAACAAAATAGGCTTTGACTTTTAATGAGATTTGACTTTAGCAGCTTTGACTTTCTCAACTTTGACCTTCAGTATTCTTGATCTTGTATCCAACAGATTTATGCTCTAACAAAAGCAGATTTAAAGCAGATAAGCAAGCCAAATCTCTTCTACTTCAGAGTATCCCGAATGAGATATACATAAAGATAGACAGCTACAAAGCGAACGCAAAAAAGACGTAGGATCAGTTACAGAAGATGATGATGGGTTCTACGGTGGGAAACCAGATTGAAGTGGCTAACTGTATCAACAACTATGAGGAGTCTAAAGCCAAGGAAAATGAGAGTCTGGAGGAAACTTATGAGAGATTCGTGCTTCTTCTGAACGAGTTGTCAAAGAACAAAGTCAAAGAAGAAGCAGATTCAGAACAATGTCAAAATTCTCAGTATTCTTCAACCCGAGTGGAAGAAGCACACTCGTCGGATGAAGCGAATGAAATATTTGAGTGACATACCCCTCCATGAAGTTTATGAGACTTTGAGACATAATGAGGAGAAGGTTGAAGAGAAAAGGAAAGAGAAGAAGAAGAAAGGTGAGAAGGTTGATGACCCCATTGCACTTGTAGTTGGAGAGAACGAAAAAGAGAAGAAAGAAAAGAAAAAGAAGAAGAAGATAGTGATTCCCAGTTCTGATTCTAGTTCTAATTCGGATAGTGATGATGGCGAAAACCTCAAGCAAGCTAGGCTTATACTGACCCATGCATTTCAAAAGAAATTCTATAAGAAACCGGGTTCGAACTCACAGAGGTACTCTTCATCTGGTTCAAAGAATCATGAACACCAGGAAAGAATAGAAGGTAAAAGAGTTGAAGAGAAAAGATACGTGGAGAGAAAGTCAGATGAAAAGAAGAAATTTCTGAATGATTATACTGGGGTTGAGAAGAAAACAGACGACCTGATCAAATGCTACAACTGTGGTAAGGTCGGTCACTATGCCAAAGACTGTAGAAATCCCAAAGTTAGAACTCAGTGTACTATAAGAACAAGATGCTCTTGGCCAAGCAAAAAGAAGTTGGCAAGGCACTCATGGATGAAGATGAGTTCTGGTTGGATCATTCAGATGAAGAGAAAAGAGAAGAAATTGGCCATATGTGCTTGATTGGAGATGCAGTGAAGTATGATGACAGTGATGAAGAAACAGCTGATGAGGTACTTAATCTTTCCAAATCTGATTTTATGACCAAAATGGAAGCCATGATGGTTGAACTTCAAGATCTTCAAAATAAACTGAAAAAGGAAAAGAGCAGAGTTGTAAGGAAAAATCAAAAGATCTTTGATCTTAAGAAAGTAGTTGTCAGGAACAAAGATTTAATTGATTTTCTTAACAAATCTGTTTCTAATGTTAAACAAGAAAAAGAATGTTTTGAAAGTAAGATTTCTGATTTTGTCTCTAAAATTTCTAAGTCTGATTCAGAAAAGCAAGAATGTGTTGTAAAAGCTTTTAAACTGCAGGTTGAGAACAAGACTTTAGAGAAAAATGTAAATGGTTTGGAAGAGAAATTATATGCACGAGGCCAAACAGATCAAACAATCTTCTTAAACACCCCTAATGGGAAACTGATTTTTAAAGAGAAGTGGGGTCTCGGTTATGAAAACCCACATTATCTTAAGAAGGCTATCAGAAAACAACCTGTTTTATATAATTTTGAGTTTCTATATGCGGCTGCTAAATATCCTCATTTGAAACCCAAATTTGATACCAAGTCACCTATTAAGTCTGATTTTATAGTAATCATTGTATTTATAGGCTTGGTCATATACTGTGTCTAGAAGCTTTACACCGTGTTGTATTCACCATGGGTATTTAAGTTCCTTTGGTCTTTATATCTTGTAAGAACTTCACGTTTCATTCAATACATTCTCTATTTGCGTTTCACATGCTCTCTCTCTACTTTATCTCTCTAGGATTCATTGATTCTTGGACTCACAATTGGTATCAGAGCCATCTGGATCTTGAGAGAATTGAGAGAAATTGTTTTTTGTTTCTGAATTTGTGAAATAAAATCGAAAATTTGATCAATTTTCTTGATTTTTTCAAGAAAATCTCGTTTCTTGAGTTATCATTAAACTTGGGATCGTTTTTGAACGAATATTTGTGAAAATCGGTTTGATGAATTCGTTTTTGATTGCTAAAAATCTTTGATTCACATCCTTTTTCAAGAAATTCAAGTTTTGATTGTTGATTTTGAAATTATAAATGTCTCTGGAAAACACGTTTTCGGTACTGTTCTTATACGAAATTTTGAAATTGTGGTTATTAATCGAAAATTTTGATTGAAAAGTGTTTGAATATTGTTTTCGTTCAAGTTTGTGTGAGGAATTTTAATCAAATTCATTTTTGAAATCATTTTTTTTGAAAGTTTTCGTGTTTTGCCTTCGGTTTGTGTTAGATTTAAACTTTGCGCGAGTTCATATGAGTTTGTGCAAGTTCATCTTAGTTTGCGCGATATTCCTAATTTTTCTTTAGTGTATTTCAGGTTTTCATCTGCTTCAGGAATCAGTTCTTAACGCAAAGTGCAATTTGCGTTTCTCGTGGATCACACAAAGAGAACTTTGCGTTTCCCGTGCTTCAAGCAAAGCTCATCTTGTGTCTTCTGCAGCTTACGCAAAGTTCATCTTGCGAAAGCTCGGCTCATGCCAACCTTGTTTGCGTCACTCTGTGATCACGAGAAGTCTTGTTTGCGCAACCTGTGCGTCATGCAAAGTATAGTTTGCGTCTCCTTCATCTAACGCAAAGCTTACTTTGCGTCTTCAACGTATAACGCAAAGCTACTTTGCGTCTCTACCTTATAACGCAAAGCTACTTTGCGCCACAGCCTGCTTACGAAGAGCTCAGTTTGCGTCTTCTGCTTCTCACGCAAATCTTAACTTTACGCCAGTCTCAGACTTAGCAATTTCTCTGGATTATTCTGAAACATGGATTCTAACAAATTTTCTTATCAAGCTCAGTTCTACAAAAGTGATCTAATGATGTATTTGGGTACAGAAAATCGTCCACCTGTACTGATAGATGAAAATGAATTTACACAGTGGCAAGATCGGTTCCTTAACTTCATTGAACGACAAAAGAATGGAAATGACATGATGATTATTTTATCTGAAGGACCGTTCGAAAAACCCAAATTGGCTTCTGGATTATATAAGCCCACTAAAGAGTATTCACATGATGAGTTGTCTGCATCTCAAGCTGATCGAGACATTAAGGCAAATCTGATGCTGCCCTTGCCCAATTCTGTATACAACAGGATTGATTGTTTTAAAACTCATCCTAATATAATGTGGCAACAGCTGGAAAAGATTATGCCTGGATCTTCTGTTGCAACTCAACTTCGACACACTCGTTACATGAATAATTTTGAAGAATTTAAAGCCAAGGACGGGGAGCCACTAAAGACTGTGTACGATCGTTTCTGTGCCGTGATAAATGGTCTTAGGAAGATTAAGGTTGTAAAGACAGAGCTAGAATAAAATCTGAAGTTCCTCAACACATTGCAGCCTGAATGGAATAAATCTTGCCATAGACTAAGGAACAATGTCAAAATCTCCACAATGTAAATCCAAGAACTTTATGAAATTCTGATGACTAATGAGAGCCTGGTGATAGAGAAGAAGGCTAAACTAAACAACAAAAACAAGAAGTCAGTAGACCCGGTTGCACTCCTCACGAAGCAATTGGCAGAACAAGCGTTGTCTGACAATGCTTACAACGGGTCAACTGATGATAATGGAGAGGCTCTGCAGAAAGCTATGATCCTTCATTCTAACCATTACCAGAAAAAGTTCCAACCACGGTTGGGTTTCAACACTTCTCGGTTCACTTCTGTGTCTAGAGCCAAAGTACCCGAGCCAAAGACTGCTGCTTGCTACAACTGTGGAAAGCCGGGTCACATCTCAAAGGAGGGTAGAGCAAAGAAGGTTAAGGACTCAACTTATTATAGACAGAAAATGGAACTGGCCAAGAAAAGAGATAGTGGATTAGCTTTGCTAGCCGAAGAAGAATTCTGGCTGGATCACTCTGACGACGAAGCCGCAAATGTCGAGATCGCTCAAATGTACTTGGTCGGAGATGATCAGTCAGATAATTCTGATACGGATGAAGATGAGGTATATTCTAAATTTGATTACAACTTTATTACCTCTCAGATGAATATGATGATATCTGCTTTATCTGATTTGCGCTCTAACTTAATATCTGAAAATAATTTAAATTCGGAAAAGTCAGATTTGATTGACAAATTGAAGATTTCTTTGAAAGATGAAAAATCTATTTTAGAAAATACAAAAGACATCTTTCAAAAGAAATTGGATGATTTGGAAAATTCAAATAAGACTTATCTTGAATCTTTGACGGCTATGACTAATTTAAAAAATGAATTTTCAGATAAAATAAATAAGTTAGAAGAAAAGCTTTATCGAAGAAACCAATCTGAACAAATAATTTTTATGAACAAACCGAGTAGTGAAAAAGCTTTAAAACAAATGTGGGGACTTGGTTTTGAAAATCCTCATTGTTTAAACAATGCGATTGAAAAATCCCCAACTTTATATAAATACGATTATCTGACTCTTGCTCATTATGCTCCTTAATTTAAAATTGATTGGATGAATGAGAAACAAGTGTTAGAAATCGAAAATGAGAAAAGGATGAATAACAAGAAAAGTGAAATTCCTTTTGTTTATACATATGAAAATGCAAAATCTTTCCCAGAAAAATCAAGGAGAGGCAGAAGAACTTTAAATGATATATCTCCTATCAAATCTTCAATGTCTGATGATTTTATTGATCCTTATGCTTCTAATTCAGATAAGGAAAATATTTCTCCAATCATTTATGATTCTAAGAAATATATTCCTCCGTTAGTATTAGAAAATAAAATCATCGATCTTGAATATAAGATAGAAGATCAAAATATTTGAAAGGAAATTGAATCTGATATCTTTCTTTCTTTCATGACTTCTAGTCTTGAAAAAAATTATTTTCTCCAAAACCAGATTCTATTTCTAGCCTTTCTTCTAATTCTAAGGAAAACAAAAAGAAAGTTTCTAATTTTAAAATCTTTTCTCAAAATTCTTCAGACTCCAAGGAAAATTCAGATTTATTAGTTGATCAGATTGGTTGCTTGGATAAAATTATTCCTTCTGATTTAAATATTAAGTCTAAAATTCTTGATGATTCTTTTACACTCAATGATCAATATTATAAACCTAAGTGTAAAAGAAGACGATCAAAGAAGTCGATGAAACAAGATATAGTTATTTCTGACAGTCTAATTCTTCTGATTCTAATCTTTCAGATAGGACTTTGAGCAAGTCAAGGAAGCAGATCTGGAGAACGAAGCGGACATCTACTGATTCTTTGTTTGATGAGGATAAATGTGTAGACAAACTTTATAAAAGTGATTCATTTGCTACATGTAATAACATTTCAAAATATTCTATAAAGCAAATGATTCAAATTTCAAAACATGTCTCATGTTCTTCCTCAGATTCTAGTTCAGATGATTATGCTTTCTCTTCTTCTGATGATTCTGTTCATTCGTGTGATTATTTCTCTCGTGCTTTAACTATTAAATCTTATAATAAATTCCCCATTCGAACTGCAACTAACAAACATGGGCCCAAATTCAAGTGGGTACCCAAGTCTCAATCTAATTTAAAGTCGTAGGCACCTCACGTTAAGGGGGAATAAAAGAAATATGGCTTCTGAGTACTTCAGCTCAGAACCCGTGCTTCAATGACTACGACTTCTAGATATCTTAGTCTAGGACTCGGTCTTCAATGTTGGTAAGCATCTGACCAATGAGAAATTGTGAGTACATCTTCTTAATTTCCGCTGCATTTTTATCTGATAATGATGTTGTTTCAGTTTTCTCAAATATTTTTCTAGAATCTGAGCATTTTCAATCTCTCCTGAATTGTGTTCAAATCAATATTTCATTTGAGACACTTGTTTCTAAAAAAAAATAAAAAATCTTTTCAGTTTTAAAAGTTTAAATCTTTACAAATTTTATTCTATCAAGTAAAAGTTTACAATTTTTTTTTTGAATAAAATGTGTGTCTAGGATAAATTTTCAAATTGTTTGTTTATATTGAAGTTTTTATATGTTCAAATTTCAACTCTAACAAATTTCGAAAAGTCAGCAACATGTTTGTAGCTTTTGATATTGCTTTAAAGTTGTGTGATTCGAAATATTTATAGTTTATAATGCTTAGAAAACCTAAAAAAGTCGGAATTTTGTATTGTGATTAAAATATGGCCTAAACATTTAGATGTAGATCCGATTAATTGAGATGAATATTCATTTCTTAAAATTCAGAAATCTCTAAGTTTAAAAGTTTGTACCTTTGATCTTTCTGGTTTGGGAAAGTATGTTTTGTGGGATGCTTGTCATCTGGTCCCCTAAGGTCATTTGATATGGGAGTGATCGAACCCAAATCCTTCAATAGAACCAGATCGAAAGTCATGTGCTACTGGTATGAATGGGTTTAGCATATGTCGATGTAGCCTTTCTGATCTGGGAAAGAAAGTTCTAAGGGGTGCTTGACACCAATTCCCCTAAGGCCAACTGGTCTGGAAGTGGCTGACCCAAATCCTGCAATAGGGTCAGATAGAAAGTTATGTTTACGGCATGTTCTTTACTTAATAAACTTTTTGATTAAAAAGATACCAAAGTGCACATGCTTAAAAGATGCCAAAGAGCACAGTCATGTGAAGATGCCAATGTGCACAATGCTAAAAAGATGCCAATGAGCACACATCTCATGATACTTGGTGATATTTCTGAGTTGCGATAAATCTGTAAATTTGTGAAAGTCATAAATTCTTGATGGCTTAGTGTGATTACATGCAAAGTTCTCTATTATATTTTTAGAATTGCATTTTCTTGAAGCTATTCGAAGTTCACATGATTGTACACTGAATAGATTGATGAAAGTTTTTGAAACTGAACATGTATTAACTTGATATGCAATGAAACTTGTCTTTGTATCCAACAACAGGTATTTGATTTCAACTGATTGATAAATCTGTGATATTTACTAAGTAGAATTTTATTTGTTTAGTGTTTAAATTTTTACATGTCTTAGTTGTTTCAAATTTCATATTCAGTATATTTTTCTTTTTACTTTGTTGTTTTTAATCCTTGTGTTCTCATATATTTTTCAAATGGGTTTGAACATTATTCAAGGGGGAGTGAAAAAAAGGAGAATGTTTCTTAAATGATCATATCTGTTTTTGAGGGGGAGTATCTGATTTTCTTTATATGAATGCTAACATGAATTGTCATATCTAGTGCATTTGTGTAGGGGGGTCAAAGAGCTTCAAAAGGTAAATTTTTCTAATTCAATTTTGCGCCATCAGTTGGTCGCGCAAACCTCGTTTTGTGCAACATGCATGAAACGCAAACCTTACTTTGCGCAACCTGCATGTCACGCAAACCTCGCTTTGCGCTACCTGCATGTCACGCAAACCTCAGTTTGCGCAACCAATGTGACGCGCAAACCTCCCCTATTTTCTCTGTTTCTTTGATTTTGCAGATCTTAAGCCATCTCGTCTCCAACATTTGCATGACCAAGTTGATCAAGATCATCAAGGTCATGAGGGGGAGAAGTCAAGGAGAAGTTAACGAGACAAAGAGCTCAAATGTTTATCTGCTGATCAAGATTCGCTCAAAGATTTTATTCTCTCAGCTACAAATGATTGTTTTGTTGTACTTGCTCCGAACACCACAGTTCATTCAAGGTCATTCAAAAGAGGTGTATCGTCTAGAGCTCAAGCAGCAAAGACAACTTAATCTGAAAGATGCTAAGAAGAATTTTTTTCTTTAAAAGTCAGATTGCTTCTTAAAGTCGCTTTAATGGTCCGTGCTGATTTAGAAGATAATTTTTGATAACCAAAGCGCCAATGATTACTAAGGGGGAGATTGTTAAGTCTGATTTTATAGTAATCATTGTATTTATAGGCTTGGTCATATACTGTGTCGAGAAGCTTTACAATGTGTTGTATTAACCAAGGGTATTTAAGTTCCTTTGGTCTTTGCGTCTTGTAAGAACTTCACGTCTCATTCAATACATTCTCTGTTTGCGCTTCACATGCTCTCTCTCTCTACTTTCTCTCTCTAGGATTCATTGATTCTTAGACTCACATCACCTGATGAGGTAGAGGCAAAAGAGGATGAGAAAAGTAAGAGTTTAAAGAAAATGCAACTACCATTCTGCTATCAAAAGCTGAATGATAGTTCTATTTCAGATAAGCCAAAATGTCTTTCAAATGATTATTTTAAAAGCTATTCGGAAAAAGAGTTAGAGGCAAAACCTTTAAAAGCTAAAATTTATATTCCTCCACTAATTTTAGAAAGCAAAATAATCGAGCTTGAAAATGTTTTATCTGATGAAAGAATATTGGCTGACGTTGAAAAGTTGTATTTTCAACTGTTATAAAGAACAAAGTTTTCAAAGTTGAATCTCAAGAGTGTTCTACATCTTCTAAAGTACCTCAAACTTCTGAAGTTGATTTTGATGACTTATTTGCGTCTGCAATTGATTTTTTAAATTCTGATGAAGGGTGTGTTGACGAGATTGATATGTTTGACTTTAATGCTAAACTTCCAGATCATTCTACTTTTGTCATTAATGGTCAAGCTGTACCAAGTGTGCATGAAGTTGTTGAATCATCAACTAAGGTTGGTGAATTAGTTTCTGTTGTTATCCCAGATTTTAATCTAGTTGGTAAATAATCAATCAAGTAATCAAGCAACACAATAATAATCAAGAGATAATAAGATTAACAAAACGTACCAATCCCTTGAATAAACAATGAAACCCTTGAGTGTTCTTGATACCCTTTGAATATAGAGAAAATACTGCTAACTATTTAGAAAATTATCAGAGTTCTTTCAAGGTTAACCTAAAACTAAACTAATCATAACTTTAAATACCTAAGCCTTATGGGCTTTAATCATAATGGGCTTTCAAATGGGCTTGGGCCCAATAGCTAATAACTATTAACTTATTACATAATAAACCCTCTAAATAACGTTGACACAGTTGCAGTTTAAACACTGAACTTTAACTTTAATCTTGAATACAATTATTTGATCCAACAATCTCCACCTTTGGATTGAAGATTAAAAAAATTTGCAATTGTCTTCGGGTCTTCACTAGTCTTCACTTATCTCTTGAGAATCTTCAGATATGACGTTGATAGCTTCAAAACTTCAAAACTTGATATCTTTAAACAATCTTCAAATCTTTAAAATCTTTGAAAATTTGAATATCTTCAGATTGTATTCTCCCTTTTTGTATCTTCTCCCCCTTGTATTCTCCCTTTTTGTATCTTCTCCCCCTTTTTATATCTTCTCCCCCTTTTTGATGAGTGGTGAGAATCATCACCATCAAAACTTTGCAAAACAATCTCCCCCTTTTCAAGACAATCTCCCCCATTGTGTATGATCACGTAAGCACAGTCTTCATCATGTAACGAGCCCTGTATGGAAATAAGAGCAGTCTTCCCAGATGGAAAGAGTGATTATTTCAATCTTTTCAGATTCAAATAACATAAAAGTAGTAACTATTCGAATCTTTTCAAATTCAAACAGTTTAATAGTTGTAACCCTGAATCAACAAATGACTCAGTTAGAATGCCTGTCAGTAACACAAAGTTACTGAGTAACACAAAGTTACTATATAAGGAGCTGGTTTTGATGTTGGCTCCCCAGGTCTTCCATTCAATCATCGAATAACACATGGTTATCTATGAACGTTCTGACAGAAAAAAAAATTCTGTGTTGGTGCATGTGTATGAAAGAATTTAAGCATAGATGATTGCTTTTCAATTTAGGCTCAAAGTATGTAAACTTGTTGAGACAACAACAAATTATACAAAGACTCAATGTGCATGAGAAAGGGTTCCAAGGTGGGGCAACTTTCCTTCTTTTTCAATATTAGTATCTTCCAAATGAAGAACCAATAGCGTATGTGCTGCTTCCCCAGAAAATGTGAAACATTCTCTTTTTGAGAAAAGAATGAGTAGTTGGTGGGGTTGTATGCAAGAGATGGCATGGGCTAGGTGCCTTTTTCAATGATGGTCACCAAAGAATGTGAACCAATCAGATTATGTGGTTGCCCGGCTCAGAAAGAAGTTTGGTGCAGAGTTTAATATTCTTTTACTCTGTTCTCTCACCCTCTTTCTTTTAATGCTCACGTCTAACCAATCTCTCTTTTCCATTTTACCTCTTTTCACACACCAACACTCAAATCTTTTGACCTCTCTGCCCTCAATCACTCAGGGTATACTTCCTGGGTAGGAAACACTGGTTATCGTGAATCCATGGAAGTTCTGTTAAGCTCACACACTGAATCCCATGTATTATCCTAAAAGAACATGTTGTTCAACAGTTTGTTGTACATGTAAGCATAAATACCACTTGTTACATAAAGAATAAAGATTTTGGAGATGTCAAAACAGAAGATGTTTGACGATGTAATTCTCCCCCTCAAACTAAAAGAGTTTGACAATTAAGCTCATAGGAGTTTTGTCATGAAGAACAATATGTTGGAGAATCAAAAACGAATGTTGTTTATATGAACAATATATAAACATATTTTCAATGAAAGCACATGAAATGACGTTTGATTCAATCAACAGTGAATACAAAGAACGTGAGTATTACCATAGAAAGATTTAACTTTAGATACATGGTAATAACAAAGTCAAATAGAATGTTCTGAACCGTTATGTGTATGAATACTTGACAAAGTATATTGACAAGATAAAACACAAGTATTTATCTTTAAGAACACACGGTCAGATAAGCATTTAAGTATCCAAAAATCTGTTAGCATCACATATATTCTCCCCCTTAAATCACTATAGGGTTTTTTTTTTATTTTTATAAATTAATAAGGAAATAAAGCATATAAAGCATATAAAAAATAGATAGAGCACTGAAGTGCGGGTTCCAATCTGATGTGATTAGAAGCCATAGTCACTTGAACCAACCTGCATAAGTGAAAGAAACAATGGTAATCATTTATGAAAATGATTCCTTTCTCGTTAACACCAGTTGGAAAATAACACACTATCAAGATTTGGAATACTCCCCCTTGAATCATGAGTAAGGTATAAGACATGTTCAACATGCCAAGTTTGCTGATTAGAAATTGAAATCGCTTTTCATCCAATGGCTTGGTGAAAAGATCAGCTAACTGGAAGTCAGTTTGAACAAAGTGCATTTCAATATTACCTTTTTATACATGATCCTTGATGAAATGATAGCATACATCTATATGCTTGGTCTTCGAGTGTTGTACCGGATTAGCAATTATAGATATTGCACTCTTGGAATCACAATAAATCGGAACGCGTTTGTTGTTGTATCCAAAGTCCCTTAACTGTGTCGTCATCCAGAGGACTTGAGAACAGCAGCTAGCAGCAACTACATACTCAGCCTCGGCAGTGGATGTTGAAACACAGTTTTGTTTCTTTGAAGTCCAACTCACAAGTTTGTCACCTATGAATTGACATGATCCAGAGGTGCTTTTCCGGTCTAGCTTACAACCAACATGATCAGCATTTGTAAAGGCAGTTAGTTCAAAACGAGAATCCTTTGGATACCAAAGGCCTAGATTAGGAGAACCTTTGAGATATTTAAGGATTCGCTTAACAACAGTTAAGTACGACTCTTTAAGATTAGACTGATATCTCGCACAAAAGCATGTGGCAAACATTATATCCGGGCGACTGGCAGTCAGATAAAGTGAAGAACCAATCATGCTACGATACACCTTTTGATCAACAGGTTTCCCGGAGGGCTCCGCGTCTAAGAGTGTACCAGTAGCCATTGGTGTTTTCATGACGGAACTATCTAACATATTGAACTTTTTCAAAATATCTTTTATATATTTAGCTTGATTAATAAACATGCCTTCGGGTAATTGCTTTACTTGTAGACCAAGAAAGAAATTTAATTCACCCATCATCGACATCTCAAACTTTGTTTCCATTATCTTTGAAAAGTTCATGCAAAATTTCGGATTTGTCGACCCAAATATTATGTCGTCAACATAAATCTGAATAAGAATCAAGTCCTCACCTTGCCTTTTAAGAAATAAGGTAGTATCAACAGTACCTTTCTTGAAACCAGAAGCAAGTAGAAATTTAGTGAGAGTTTCATACCAGGCTCGCGGTGATTGTTTAAGACCATAAAGCGCTTTGTCTAAAACATAGACATGATCAGGGTGATGAGGATCAACGAAACCTTCAGGTTGAGCCACGTAGACCTCCTCATGCAGAACGCCGATCAGGAAAGTCGACTTTACATCCATCTGATAGACTGTAAAGTTTTTGTGCGCTGCATAGGCTAGAAAGATTCTGATGGCTTCGATCCTTGCAACCGGGGCGAATGTTTCATCATAGTCAATGCCCTCTTGTTGACAATACCCTTTGGCGACCAAACGAGCTTTGTTTCTCACGACTACTCCAGCTTCGTCTTTCTTATTTCTGAACACCCACTTTGTTCCAATAACGGATTTACCTTTAGGTAGTAGGATCAAGCGCCATACCTTTTTCCTTTCGAATTGTAGAAGCTCGTCTTACATAGTAGAAATCCAGAAAGGATCACGTAGAGCTTCAGCCGCTTTCTTTGGCTCGAAGGAACTGAGGAAGCTTGAAAACAGGCAGAAGTTAGCTGTTGCAGATCTTGTTGTGACACCAGATTGTACGTTACCTATCACGTTTTCCAGGAGATGATCCTTAGTCTAACGATGTGTGCTTGGTAGTGCATCAACTGCTTGTTGCGTATTTGATGCATCGTTATCATCTTGTACGGCAGGTTGCTCCATAGATGTACTCGGGACATCTTGTACTGGTGTTTCTGACACTGAAGCTTCTGGACTAGCGGTTGAAGTGCTCGGGACTTCATTTCCAGATGAACTATCTGTAGAGACAGATTTAGTATTAGTAGAGTCAGAAACTAACGGTGTAGTTGTACCTGATGGAGTTGAAGTGTCAGTGACTTCGTCGGAAGGTCCAGGCATGTCTTCAGAGATAGTAGGGACCTCCGAGCTTGTACCACTTGTTATTGATGTGGATATGCCTTTTTCAAAATCTGCACATATATCATAAAAGGCATCAATAAACAGTAAATCTAACTCAGATGAATTAGAGTTAGAGTTAGAAGAAGTGAATCCTTTAGGTGCTGGTTCTATTCGTGATTGAATAGAAGCTTTGTCTTTAAGACCGAGTTCTGAATTGTTGTGTCCAGAAGTCATTGTTGAATTCTCATCAAAGGAGACATTCATGCTCTCAACAACCGTCTTGGTTCGAAGAATGTAAATTCGATAAGCTTTGGATGTCAGAGAGTATCCAACGAGATATCCTTCATCCGCTTTCTTATCAAATTTTGATAATCCTTGACGCTCTTTAAGAATATAGCACCTGCAACCAAAGACACGAAGAAATTTGATGTTAGGTGTACGATTGTTGATTAACTCATATGCTGTCTTATTAAATCGCTTGACCACAATGGTACGGTTCTGTGTAAAACATTCTGTAGCGACTGCCTCGGCCCAAAGGTACATGGGTAGATCTGAGTAAGCAAGCATAGTACGAGTTGCTTCAACCAGAGTGCAATTCTTCCGTTCAACAATGCCATTTTGCTGCGGAGTGTAGGTGGTGGAGAAATTATGTGAAATACCCACGGAAGTAAGATAACTCTTCAGGGTGTCATTCTTGAACTCCGTGCCATTATCACTATGAATGGTTCTGACTGGCAGTTGAAGTCGTACTTGAATGCGCTTGATGAAAGCGATAATCAACTCTGGCGCATCTGACTTATTGTGAAGAAACTTGAGCCACGTATACCTTGAGTAGTCATCTATCATTACCAACACATACTTCTTTCCGTTGATAGATGTTGTGCGCATTGGGCCACAAAGGTCCATATGAAGAAGTTCCAGTGCTGATGAGGTCGATGATTCAGCTTTGGACTTGAAGGAGCTATGCTTCATTTTGCCCAACTCACATGCGGAACAGAGTGAGTCTTTTTCGAACCTCATTTCTGGTAGACCTTTGACCAGACCTTGTGTTTGTAGCTTCGCTATAGATCGGAAATTCTGATGAGACAAGCGTCGATGCCACGTCCATGATTGTGCTTTAGAAGCTTTGGCTAGTAGACATACTGGACGTGTGGCAGACAGTGTAGAGAAATCTACATAGTATAGATTTCCATGGCGCTCAGCTTTGAAGACTTCGTAACCATCGTGATCTTCTAGATAGCAATGAGTGGTTGTGAAGCGGACTTGATATTGCATGTCACAGATGTGACTGGTACTGAACAGATTGTTATCAAGTCCTTCAACATATAGCACTTTTTGAATCTTCACAACACCGTTATCGAGCATTCCATATCCTCTGACGTGGCCTTCGGCTTCAGAATTGGCAAATCTAACTCCTCCGGCAGGCTCCTCCACATAGTTATGCAAGAGGTTCTTGAATCCTGTCATGTGGCGTGAACATCCGGAATCTATTACCCACAATCGACAGGCCTGCAAAAGAGACAATTAGTTTTGCTTAGGCACCCATATCAAGATGGGTCCTTCGCGGTTAGCATCAAGCAACTCAGAAATATCATCTGGTTTGACTTTCATTCTCCATTCATAACGCGGTTTTGGAACCCATTTCCAAACCATCTTAACATTTAATTCCTGAAAGTGCTTTTTAGAAGTAGGATTGGCAACCTTAGCACGATACACTTTTGGTTGTGTAGAAGAATCAGAATTAGAATTAGACTTAGAGTTCAACTTAGCTTTGCTTTTATTCTTTTTGGACTTAGGAGGGGAGTAGTATCTGAATGAATTATCCCAACAGTGTTTGCAATAAAGATTCTTTCGAGCAAAATTCATAAACTTAGATTTATCGGAACAAATCTTACATTCATGTTTATCAAAAGAAGTACTATTCAAAATAACACTGTCTGTAGGACAACTACTAGAATTCAATCTATTATTTTTATTCAAACTAAGATCTTTATTCTTCTTACTCCTCCCAACTCCATTTCCTTTTATATCTGAAACAGAACCAGAAACCTTGTTAGTCTCTAATTTAGAAGGTGATTCTTTTCTAGTGCTCTTTGAAATCTCACCCTTTTCAAAAATACTTGGTGGATATTCAGGACAATCAGAGTAAACACATGTAGGTTTTGCAGGAGCATCAAATTCTGGATTGGTTCTTACCTTCCAGCTTGGATCATTTAACATTTGTTTTTCATTTGAAGCATTTTTAAACAAAGTAATTTTCAAATCATTGATCTCAGTGCAAAGCTCTTGATTTATTTTTAAAGACTTTTCAAGTGTATGTTTGAGATCAAAGTTTTCATCTGCAACCTCATCAAGAGATTGTTGCAACATATCAATTTGCTTCAAAATTCAGATATATTACCATCCACAGAATTTGACCCCTTTAAATCAGAAACAGGATCAGAGTCTGATGCATTCATCATATCAGAGAATATCTCTTCAGTCATGGACTCAATAAACTCCGTTTTATCATTTTGAACACAAGATTCATCCGCGGTAGCATTAACTTCTTCAACCTCTTCAGGAAGTAAAGGTTTAGAAGCAATGGGAGTTGAGACTGATGGTATAGTAGATGGATCAACATCCGATTCATACTCAATAAATTTGCATGCAGTCTCAGGTAGAACTGTGTTGGTGCTCACTGATTCTTTAGAAGGTGTGGTAAATAGTGATTCAAACTCAGTAAATTCGATCTTTCGAGTTGCATAGCTTTCGTTCAAATCACCATATGTAAAACCAACAGATTTAAAAAGATTTTGAGAATCAGTGTCACCAGACTTGTTCTTTCCCATTTCTTCTTGACCTTTGGTCTCTTAAGAAGGTTTAGGAGAACTTGATTCAACAAAAGTAGCGCGAATGTCAGGAATGGGTTTTATTGCGGAGCCAAATTTATCAAAATTATATAGGTGCTCCGGTGCCTTTTTCAAAATTTCATTAATTGGCACACCCAAACCTGGTTTAAGTTTGTAAAACCTTTCGTCTTGGAGTTTATTGGTCAACAGATTTAATGTCTGTTCAGTCTGACCTCGTTTCATGTTAATGTCCTTCAGTTGCTTTATTTTGGTGTAAGCTTCATTTCTTTCTTTATAACAAACTTCAAATTTGATTTGAAACTCACCCTTTTCAGCATTAAGATTCACAAGAGTTGTTTCTAAACCAGATATTTTTTCTTTTAAAGACTCTTTTTCAGCTTTTAAATCATCTTTTTCCTTTTCCTTTTCTTCCACAACAACTTTTAAAATAGCATTTTCATCACGAAAGCTTAAAACAGATTGATGTGCAGAGCTAAGTTTGCCTTTCAGTAAAGCAAATTCATCTTTCATGCCATGTATTTGGGCCATTAAAGATTCAATAAGTTCAGAATTTTCACTTACCTCAGAGTTTGCTTCTTCGGATTGTGTCTCAGAGTCTTCATCGTCACCTTCCAGCTTTGCCATGTAAGAAACCTGGGTGAATTGTGCTTGCTCCTCGTCATCAGAACTTTGGAACAACCAGTTCTCTTCTTCAGCCATTAGTACTTTTCCTTCTTCAGCTTTCTTGGCAATTAGTGACTTTCTTGAGTAGTACTCTGAGTTCTTCACTTTCTTGAATTTGCAGTCCCTTGAGAAGTGCCCAAATTTGCCACAGTTGTAGCATCTTCCTGGTTCATCCTTTCGCTCTTCTCGCTTCTCCTCTCTCTTTCCTTCTCTTCTATCTTCCTTCCGATCTTCTCGTCCTTCCTCTCTCTTTCCATGTCTCGGCTTGTATCGCATCTCAGACTTCTCTTTCTTATATCCATCATCCTTTGGCTTTGAGTAAAATCTTTTCTTGCCAAAGCTCTTCTTGAATCATCTCGTAATGAGAGCCAAGTCTTCAGAGAACTTTTGAATATCAGGATCTGAATCAACTTCCAGTTCTTCATCACTTGAAACAGAGTCATAGTCAGTAACTTCGGTAACTAGAGCTTTAGACGCCTTTTTCTTTGATCTTGCAGAGGATACATTACCTTTGCCGGCTATGAGAGCCACAAAATCCTTCAGATGATTAGATTCATTATTCATAGATCTCACCTCATCCTCATGTTGAGCAAGAGTAGAGAAGATATCAGTGACATTTTCTCGAGCCATATTCTTCGACATCTGGAGGTTGATAGCAAAGTTCTTCCATTCTGGATTCAGATTCTTGATGAACTTGTAGTTTATCTCAGAAGCAGATTTGGCGATTTTTTTCCTCCGCAAGTCATTGAGAATAATGTTGTACCTATTGTAGGTATCTAAAAGCAGCTCTCCTTCTTTTGCATGAAATCCCTCGTAAGCATTTATGCACAGATTCTGCTTAGCTTGAATAGAAGCTTCACTTCCTTCAAACTGCCTTGCTAGTTCATCCCAAATTCCTTTAGCAGTGCTCTGACTGTCGACACGATTGTAGATGTCGTTTGGAATTGCCATCGTCAGATAGATTAGAGCCTCTTCTTCTAACTTGAAGTGGTCTTTCTGCTTTTCAGTGAAGAACTGAACAGATTTAGGAATCTCTCTGTCAGGGATTTCAGGAGAGGAATCTATAGCAGGTTGACCCTTTACTGTGATGATTGGAGTTTTGGGACCTTCAATGATTATTGTCATGAATTCTCTGTTCTTGTGATTCAGAAACTGAATCATTCTTGTCTTCCACTGCTGATACTCATTTGCCACGAGGACAGGAGGTTTGACTTGAGAACCCATCGAGAGAAGTTGATTCGACATCTTAGCTGTACGGTTAGTAAATAGACTTTTCTGTACCAAGACAACCAACTAGATGAGATCGTTAGAGTCAAAAGTAAAGACTACACTCAAAAATTTTCAGAAATAATAAATTTCCAAAAATAATCAAATGCAGTCCTCGCACACAGTATAAAGCACTAATATCTATGAATAAAGTACTGAAAAATTAAGAAGATTTTGATCAAGAGAAAATCTTTGTCCCCCTTCGCAGACTTAGCACGGGGGTCCCGCTAGAGATTTTTTTTTTGACAATTAGATACCCTATCACAGTTTGCAAAAATCGACCGGGGATGTGCTTCGAAGAATGAACTGTACCGGTCGAAGGAAAGACCGGATTATGCAAGGCACCGGTCAAATGGCAAGACCGGAGTAACAGGTATCCGGTCGAAAGGCGAAGACCGAATTAACAAAGTATCGGTCGAATACTAGACCGAAAACCAGTAAGGTCCGGTCGATGCACCTACCCGGTCAAAGCAAAGACCGGGGAATGCTAAGGTTCGGTCGAAGGGAATGACTGGAGATCACAACTACCCGGTCGAAGTAAGGACCGATGTTTACAACTACCCGGTCGAATAAAATGACCGGAGATTACAACTACCCGGTCGAAGGTGCAAGACCGGAGATACAACTACCCGGTCGAAGGCCCAGGTCGAATAGGTATCGGTCAAACAATAATATCGATAAACACGATGAATGACCGAAGAACACGATGAGTTTCTGGGATTCGACCGAAACCAAACCCAGAAACTTTAATCGACCGAAGAACACAATTAAACCAACAATTAATACCAGATGCGATCAAAAACCACAGAAGCTTCGATCCTTCGATCGGATAAAACACATATAATCAACCACTAATCGACCAGAAAAACCTTTTTCTGAAGAAAATTTACAGAAAGCGATAATATCATACAGATCGATAAACACAGATTCATGAAGTCGGATGAACAGTACTTGCATGAATAGTAACTTTTTCGATAAACAGTAATATTTCAATGAACAATAATTTTTCGATGAACAGTAATATCACAAAAAAATAGATTCTTTAGGCTCTGATACCAATTGTTATCCCAGATTTTAATCTAGTTGGTAAATAATCAATCAAGTAATCAAGCAACACAATAATAATCAAGAGATAATAAGATTAACAAAACGTACCAATCCCTTGAATAAACAATGAAACCCTTGAGTGTTCTTGATACCCTTTGAATACAGAGAAAATACTGCTAACTATTTAGAAAATTATCAGAGTTCTTTCAAGGTTAACCTAAAACTAAACTAATCATAACTTTAAATACCTAAGCCTTATGGGCTTTAATCATAATGGGCTTTCAAATGGGCTTAGGCCCAATAGCTAATAACTATTAACTTATTACATAATAAACCCGCTAAATAACTTTGATACAGTTGCAGTTTAAACCCTGAACTTTAACTTTAATCTTGAATACAATTATTTGATCCAACATCTGTGAATGCTGATTACTATTCTAAAGGTAAGAAGCAAAAGAAACGGCGCTCACAGAAACATACTAACACTGGTAAGCTAAAGAAAAGACATTCCCATAAATCATTTTTTTCCTAACAGATCAAAATCTTTTGTTTCAGATTTAAGAAAGAAAAGATCAGAAGGTCGAACTGAATGGTAACCAAAACGAAAAGTTGATGAGAAAGCAGAGTCTATTCCTAATATAGATTGTAATAGATCGATTGGTAGTTCTTCTGATGTAGTTGGTAGTATCGCTTCCAAAAATAAAAACCTTGTAACTTCTTACAAGAGATATTGAATAAAGCAATTACTGCAATTATCTCGATCTATTACTATGTTATCTAATTCTAGACGGAATGATTTTGTTTCTCACCGATTTTCTAATGATTGGTTTGGTACTTATCATGTTGGTTCTTATAAGCTACGTGTTTCAAAAGTTCAGAGGATCCATATATAAATTTGTTCAAAAATATTGTGCTAAACAGTTAGGACCGACTTTTAAATGGGTCCCTAAAGTCGTTATTCCCTGATTTCTCTTATGAAGACCCGTCATATGTTGTACTTGGATAGCGGGTGTTCCAAGCATATGACTCGGCAAAAGGATTTATTGTCTAATTATACAGAGAAATTATGCGGGAATGTACATTTTGGCAACTACCAGTTCTCACCGATCTTAGGATATGGTGATGTGATTCAAGATAATGTGATGATTACGAAGGTGAGTTACGTAGAAGGATTAGGGCATAACCTTTGCATTATTGTCCAGTTCTGTGACAAAGGGTTAGAGGTGAACTTTAAAGCCAAATGTTGCTTTGTGCGTACTAAAGATGACAAGGAACTTTTGGTTGGAACTAGCAAATCTAACCTCTACACAATCAATCTTTCAAAGGTCCAGACTGACAATCAGGTTTGTTTATTGACAAAAGCCTCGATGCAGCAAAGTTGGCTTTGGCACCAAAGGCTGTCGCATCTGGATTTTTGTTATATTAACAAGTTGGTCAAAGGCAAGTTGGTTAAAGGACTTTCAGAGTTGCGATATGAGAAAGAACATCTCTGTGCAACATGTGAAAATGGTAAAATGAAGAGGTAAACTCACAAGCCGAAACTCAAACCGAGTACAAGTTCTCCACTTGAGTTGTTACACATGGATCTATGTGGTCTGATGAGAACTCAGAGCATAGAAGAAAAGAAGTGTGTTTTGGTAATAGTGGACGATTATTCGCACTACACATGGGTTAAGTTTCTAAGGACAAAAGCTGAGACGCCTGAAGTACTCATAAACTTTTTGAAGACTACCCAAGTGAATTTGCATAACACAATTAAGTTTCTTAGAACAGATAACGACACAGAGTTTAAGAACAAAACTGTTGAAGATTATCTCGAATCGGTCGGGATAACGCATCAATTCTCTGTTTCTAGAACGCCAGAACAAAACGGAGTAGTAGAAAGACGCAATCGAACGCTAGTCGAGGCCGCTCGCACTATGCTCAGCCAGTTGGATCTACCTCTGTTTCTGTGGGCAAAAGTTGTCTCTACTGCATGTTGTACGCAAAATCAATCCATTATTCATAGATGGTTTGGTAAAACTCCTTATGCATTGATTAATAATCGTATACCTAGCATTAAGCATTTTCATATTGTTGGTTGCAGGTGTTTTGTGCTTAATGATAGAGAAAGCTTGAATAAGTTCGGACCGAAGACTGAATAGGGAATCTTCATTGGATACTCCCAGCCATCTGCTGCATATACAATTTATCTGAAGAAGTCAAAGTCTGTTATAGAAAGTGTTAACGTTACATTTGACGAGGAGGTGGCTTTTGAACAAAGTAGTTCAGAACCCGTACTTACAGGAATTTTAGCTTCTGGACAATTCAGTCCAGAACCTGTGTCTAATGAGACTAATTCGGATAAAGCTTCAACTTCTACATCTCACTTATCTGAATTAGATTTATTGTTTGAATTATTCTATGATGAGTTTCTAGGATCTAAACTTACTAAATCTGTTGTGGTTGACAGGTCAGACGATTCAACGACTTATCACCCAGCTACTTCAGACGTATCTACTGAACTAGTTCCCCCGGTTCAGAAAGAAACACAAATTCAAACAAATACTCCTACAGTTGAAGTTGTACCTGATCATGTGGAACCAGAAGTTACTACTTCAGTTGACTCTACTTTGATGGATAATCAACATACTGAACAAGTTGTCACAACTAACACTTCTGTAAGAGAAACTTCAACTGCACCCCCATCAAATGCTGAACAAGAAGAAGCTGATAGTGGATACTTAGATGAGAACTATGATCAATCTACATGGAATCCGTTCCCTCACGAACATAAGTGCACCAAAGAGCACCGAGAAGTCAAATAATTGGAGATCCAACTTTACCGGTGAAAACTAGGTCTGCTACTTTGAATATGTGTATGCATGACTCATTTTTGAGTAAGATAGAGGCTACTCGAGTATCAGAAGCTCTAGCTGACTCGGAATGGGTGACTGCAATGCAAGAGAAGCTAAATCAGTTCGAAGCTTTAAAGGTCTGGAGACTTGTGCCAAAAACGGAAGGTAAATCTATAATAGGCACCAAATGGGTATTCAAAAAAGAATGATGAAGATGGCATCTTAATTCGAAACAAAACAAGCATTGTTGCCAAAGGCAACTAGCAAGAGGAAGGCATTGATTATGACGAGACTTACGCTCCAGTGGCACGTATAAAAGCAATCCGCATGTTTCTAGCAAACGTTGCTCATAAAAATTCAATGTCTACCAGATGGTCGTGAAGACTGCTTTTCTAAATGGCATTCTTAAGGAGGAACTCTACGTATCACAATCATAAGGCTTTGTGAATCCAAATAAACCATATCATGTATATATTCTGGATAAAGCACTTTATGGTCTTAAACAAGCGCCTCGAGCCTGGTACAAGGTATTATCAAAGTTTTTGGTCAAGTCGGGCTTCAAAAAAGGAAAAATCGATACTACTTTATTCATTAAGAAAGAAAAAGCCGATATCATTCTTATTCAAATATATGTGGATGACATTATATTTGGCTCAACTAATCCTAAATACTGTAAGAATTTCTCAAACCTCATGGTGTCTAGATTTCAAACGAGTATGATGGGAGAGATGAACTTCTTTCCCGGATTACATGTAAAGCAATTTTCAACGGGGATTTTTATAACCAAGCTAAGTACATTTTTGATATTCTTCAGAAATTTAAAATGGAAACTTGTAAACCTATTGAAACCCCGATGGCACCAGGAACTAAGATCGGCATGGATCCTTCGGGAAAACCTGTTGATGTTAGAACTTATAGAGGAATGATTGGTTCTTTGATGTATTTAACTTCAAGTAAGCCAGATATTATGTTCTGTACATGTTTATGTGCTAGATATCAGGTTAATCCTAAAGAATTCCATTTGTCTGCGGTCAAAATGATCTTTAGATATCTGAAAGGGACTGCAGATCTTGGTCTGTGGTATCCTAAATACATTGGTTTTGAACTGACGGCTTACTCATATGCAGATCATGCTGGCTGTATCTTAGACAGGAAGAGCACATCAGGTCATATATAGTTTCTTGGATATAAACTCGTTAGCTGGGCATCAAAGAAACAACTGTGTGTTTCCACATCAATGGCTGAGGCGGAGTATGTTGCTACTGCAAGTTGCTGCTCTCAGGTGTTGTGGATGAGGACGTAACTACGAGATTATGGCTTCAAATTTGACAAGATTCCAATTTACTGTGACTCTAAAAGCGTCATTGCAATATCAACAAATCCTGTGCAGCATTCAAAGACCAAACACATAGACGTACGGTATCATTAAATAAAAGACAATGTCGAAAAAGGTACAATAGAACTTTATTTTGTAAACACTGATTATCAGCTTGCAGATTTGTTCACCAAGCCTTTAGACGAAAAGAGATTTAATTTTATTATCTCTAAACTTGGTATGTTAAATCTTATGACATAATCAGTGATTACCTACTAAAGTTTTTCTTATTGTTATTTTTCTTCATTTCTTTATTTTTAATCTGAATAATATCTGCACTTTAAGTTAAAACCAGTTGACCAACATGATCTTTTAGGAAAACATGGATTCATTGTGTGAGCTTAAATGAAACTTCTATCGATTCATGTTAACCAGTGTTTCCTACCCAAGAAGTTAATCCTTGAGTGATCGAATGTGTGAGGAGTCAAATACTGAGTGTGGGTTGAGTGAAGAGGTAAAATGGAAAAGAGAGTTTGGTTAGATATGAGCTCAATGATTAAAAGAAAGAGGGTGAGAGATCAGAGTAAAAGAATATCAAACTCTGCACCAACTCTTTCTGAGTCGGGCAACCACATTGCTAGTGTTTCACAATTCTTCGTCAACATTATTGAAACAAGCAACTAGCCAATGCCAACTCTTTCTAATACCCCACCAGCCACTCATTTTCTTCTCAACAAGAAAATGTTTCAAGTTTCAAGGGGACGCAGCACATAATCTATTTGTGTTTAACTGTTGTTGTCTCAATGGTTTACACAATGTTCAGCCTTATAAAAAGCAATCATTTGTGCTTCATTCTTTCTAACACTTGCACAAACACACAAGGAATATGTTTTCTTGTCATAACGTTCATAGAAATATCATTGTGGTGTTTCGAGTATTGAATGGAAGCCCTAGGGGAGTGAACATAACAAAAGCTCCTTTCCAATGTGTATTCGTTACAAACAGTGACTTTGTGTTACTGACAGGCATTTCAACTGATTCATTTGTTGATTCAGGTGTTACGTTCCTAATTTGTCTGAATTTGCAAAGATTCGGATAAATATCTTTTGGATCGATAGGGAATCAGAGGCTCGGTTTTTGAAAGATCAGTGGTCAGATACAGACATTTCTTGCTGAAAGTTTTGATGGTCAATATGCTCTAATCATCAAAAAGGGGGAGAAGAAATCAAGAAATGTTGGTTGAAAAGAGAAGCTAATATCAGTTATGGGGAGAAGTTACAAGAAATGAGAGAGTTGATAAAGAAAAGTTGGAACTTGTTGGAGAAATTTATTCAAGATAGTTGGTATGGAGAATATTTGTTGTCAAAGATTGAAAGCAGAAAGAGCAAATTCAAAGATTTTTTAAGACAAGCTAAATTTTACATAAACTTTCTTTGAAGATAATTTTCTAAAACAAACCGAGCTGAAACCGTACATAATTTCTTTCTGAAGTCTGAAAGAGGTTTGAGATAACCTTGGGGAGATTGTTTAAGGCATAAATAGAAGACTGTTTTTCATTGCTAAAGTTGATCAAAGAGGTAGATTACACATACTGAGCTTAATTGAAATATTTGCTTTATTGAATATTTAGAGGACTTAGTAGTAGACCGAGATTGTTGGAATAATTGCTTTATAGAATATTTCTTGTAAGGAATAACAAGTTTTTGTTTATCAGAAGCAACAATACCAACTATATCATAGATACTATCAGTCATTCTAGTACAATCAATATCAAGACATGATTCTGCATTCTCATCAATCTTCTGTTTTGGTCGCCATTCAGTTTGCTCTTCAGACCTTTTCTTTTTTAACTCTGAAACAAAAGATTTAGATTTGTTTGGAAAATGAAATTTCTGAGTTTTTCTTTTCTTGTGTTTACCTGTGTTAGTCCGTTTCTGTGATCACCTATTTCTTTGATTTTTTACCTTTTTCATAGTATTCAGTACTCACAGAAACTGATTCACCAACCTTGGTTGATGATTCACCTACTTCAAACACACTAGGTAAAGCTTCAGAGTTAATGATAAAATCAGAATGATCTGGAAGTTTTGCATTGAAGTCAAACATATCAATACTTTCATCAACACACTCATTATCAGAATTTAGAAAATCATTTGCACACGCAAATAAGTCATATCGTCTTCCGAAGTTTGAGTTGCCTTAGAAGATTTTGAACACTCGTTGGATTCAGTTTTAAAAACAGTGTTCTTCATTACAGTAGAAAATACAACTTGTTCAATATCAACCAAAATTCTTTCATCAGATAAATCATTTTCAAGATCAAATATTTTTCTTTTTAAAATAAGTAGAGGAACATAAATTTTTTCTTTAATAGGTTTTGCCTCCAACTCATTTGTAGAATAACTTTCAAAATAATCGTTTGAAAGAAATTTTGGTTGTTCAGAAATATAACTATCATTCACCTTTTGATAGAAGAATGTTAGTTGCATTTTCGTTGTTTTCTTTTTGTTCTTGTCTTCTTTGGCCTCAACCTCATCAGGTGATTTGGTAACAAATTTGGGTTTCAAATGAGGATGTTTGGTAGTCGTTTGAAGAAAAAATCAAAGTTATACAAGGCTGGTTGTTTTCTGGTTGCTTTTTTTAGATAGTGTGGGTTATTATAACCGAGTCCCCACTTCTCTTTATCATCATATTCCTCATTTGGTGTGTTTAAGAAAATGGTTTGATCTGTTTGTCCTCTAACAAACAGTTTGGCTTCCAAACCATTTACCTTTTTCTCCAAACTCTTATTTTCAACCTACAATTTAAGAGCTTTTAGCACAAATTCTTATTTTTAAGAGCTTTTAGCACAAACACTTGATGAGGTACTATACCTTTTATCAGACTTTGAAAGTTTAGAAATAATTTCAGAAATCTTATTTTCAAAACAATCTTTTTGAAGTTTAAATTCAGAAGAAGATTTGTTTAGAGTGTCAATCAGACTTTTGTTCCCAACAAGTTCCTTGTTGAGATAAAAAATAGTTTGACATTTCTTTGCAACTCTGCTCTTTTCCTTTTTTAATTTGTCTTGAAGGTCTTGAAGCTCGATCATCATGTCTTCCATTTTGTTTATAATATCAGATTCATAAAGGTTTAGTACCTCATCAGATGTTTCTTCGTCTGACTCGTCATACTTCACCTCTTTTCCCATCAAACACATGTATGTTGTTTCTTCTTTTTCTTCCTCATCGGAGTGGTTAAGCCAAAACTCATCTTCAGCCATTAGAGTCTTACATGCTTCCTTCTGCTTAGCCAAAAACATCTTGTGCTTATAGTAGTAAGAGTTTCTAACTGTAGTCTTCCGACAGTCTTTGGCAAAATGACCCACTTTGCCGCAATTGTTGCACTGTATCAGTTCATCAGTCTTCTTCGCACTTCCATAATCATTAACATACTTCTTTTTCTCTTCTGGATTTCTCTCCACAAATTTCCTTTCCTCATATCTTCTTCCTTCTACTCTTTCTCTATGTTCATGATTCTTTGAGTGTTTGAACTTGGCTTCTTGTAAAACTTCTTTTAAAAGGCATGGGTCAGCAGTAACATGGCTTGCTTGAGATTCTCTCCATCATCACTATCAGAATCAGCATTATCGGACTCATCAGAACTTGGAATCACCACTTTCTTTTTCTTCTTCTTTTCCTTCTCTTTCTCTTTCCTTTTCTCATCCACAACCAAAGTTATGGGATCGGCTACTTTCTCAACCTTTTTCTTCTCTCCTTTTTTCTCTTCTACCTCCTCCTAATTTTGTCTCAGTGTTTCATATACCTCGTGCAAAGGAATGTCACTGAGGTCTTTCATGTGTTTCATTCTTCTCGTATGCTTTTTCCATTCTGGTTGAAGAATGTTGAGGAATTTGACGTTGTTCTCTATTTGCTTCTTCTTGACTTTGTTCTTTGCAAGCTCATTCAGTAGAAGAACAAATCTCTTATATGTTTCCTCAAGGCTCTCATTCTCCTTAGCCTTGAATTCCCCTTACTTTTTTATGTAGTTGGCAACCTTCATCTAATTTCCATCCTTTGATCGCATCATCATCTTTTGGAGTTGATCCCACGTCTTTTTTGCGGTGTCTTTGTAGTTGTCGATTTTGATGTAGATCTCGTTAGGTATGCTCTGTAAGAGTAGAGATCTAGCTTGCTTATCGTCTTTGTATCTGTTCTTTTGTTCTTCAGTATATTGGGAAAGGTCTTTTGGAACAGTCTTTGTCTTTTGAGCTCTGTCTACATTTCCATCTTCACTATCCGAGGATTCATCATCAGGTATTTCAACGGTATGAGGTACCATCAGACCTTCCATTATGGACATCAGAATATTCTCCCCGTTAGCATGTCTGACCACAAAGTCTAGAAATCTATCATTCCATTGTTCGTATTCCCCTTTGAAGAGTACTGGAGGCTTCACGTCTGTACCGATTGAAAGTGTGTCTTTGGAAGTCATCCTGTTTCAAAAATGTACAATAAGAACTTGAAAAATCTCCTAAGTATGGAATTTGCACCACACAATGAAACACAAAGAATTCGCACACAGAATTCGCACGCACACTAACCTTAGAATTCACACACAAGCAACCTTTCAGAATTCACATACAAGTAGAATTTAGAGATCGCACACACAGAATTCACACGTACTTATATGCGAGTTCTAGGAATTCACATACTACATTATGCAAAAAATAGCATTAGAAAATTTTTGAAAAACACTTTTCGCATACAACTTTTCGCATATGCTTTTCGCACAACAGACTCACATGAATTCTACACTTAGAAAAATATTTGAAAAACCAAGAATTCGTATTGATGCGAAATCAACACTTAGAAAAATTTCAAACTTTTTATTCGTAAACAAAGGAATTCGTATAACACCTCTATGCAAATTCTGAGGAATTCGTATGAAGTTAGATGCGAATTCTGAGGAATTTGTATCCTTCTTTATGCGAGTTCCTTACTTTTCGCATACAAGTGTGTGCCCAGATTCTAGTTCCTAAATGCAATTAATTAAAACAAACACAAACAAGAATCAATTACCTGTTTGATTTCACTTTCAAATTCAACGATTACACGTTTCTCTCTCTAGAACACTATTTCTCTCTCTACAGATTTCTCTCTCTCTCAGGTATGAACTTCTTAACTTGTTCACCAACTTGTTGTTACTAAAAACAGAAATACAAGGCTATTTATACCGTACAAGTATTACAAGAAAACAAACAAAAACAAATACAACATTTTTGACTTTTATTACAAATAGACTTTGACTTTGATGAGTGTTTACTTTTTCAGCTTTGACTTCTTACACTTTGACCTTCAGTCTTCTTGATCTTACAAGTATATGAGAATTCATTACTTAGATTTTTTTTACAAAAACTTTATGCGAATTCTGACTTTTCGCAAATAAACTTGTACGAATTCTGAGGTTTTCTCAATACACACACATGTGAATTCTACGCATGTTGAATAACACAATCATGCGAATTCTACACTTATGAAAATTTTAAGACAAAACAACTATGAGAAAACTAAAGATCCGCGAGTTCTTGGTGCGAGTTCTTGAGATCTCGTCAAAAATTCACTCTAATCTCTTAAAAAACCCATCAAATCTTCGACTTTTTATCTGAAACTTTGACAGTATGATCACTAACACTATTCGAACCTATTACAACCAAAGAATTTCAAAGAAATTCTTTCAAAATTACAAATTGGGATTGAACAGAGTTTCGAACTCGTGAACTCGTGTAAAACGTAAAATCTCAAAATTAACAAACAATTATAGTGCAATATTCTAACAAACCTATACAAGATTGACCTATTGCACTATACGAATTCAATAGACTCAATTACAACCACAAATTCACCCAAAAACTCGAAACTCGATAAAGACTCGATACATAGTGCGAACATCCATATTTTCGATTGATTTCAACTCGAATTCTTCTCTGATACAAATTATTAATCCCTAGATTCATGTTCTAATTGCAATTCACACTAAGATAATACGAATTAATCAATCTAACAATTAACCTATTTCAATTCAAAATAAAGAATTCGTACAAAGGTTGTCTATGACACTTTCTCTCTCTAGAATCTTAGAATGCTTACAACAACCAACCTCTAGCTACTTGCAACTAACACACACAACTCAACCACTCATATACCTATTTAAAACACACGCGCACAACATTTACAACACAACTTAAACAAAATACAACACTTTGACTATTTATTACAAAGAGACTTTGACTTTAATGCTTGAGAGTTGACTTGAGCTTTGACTTTCTTGACTTTCAGTCTTCAGTCTTAATGATCTTCTATCCAACAAATATATGCACTAACAGAAGGTAAAACAATAACTGGTACAAAATGAGTGTTTAAGAACAAGAAGGATGAAGACGGAGTAGTCTTCATGAATAAAGCCCGACTTGTAGCGAAAAGGTACCGACAGGAAAAAGGGATTGACTATGACGAAACATATGTTCCAGTCGCTCTTGTCGAGGCAATCAGAATGTTTCTAGCATATGCGGCACACAAGAATTTTACAATCTTACAGATGGACGTTAAGACGACCTTTCTGAATGGCATACTTAAAGAGGAGGTATATGTCTCTTAAACGAAAGGGTTTGTCAGTGTTGATAAGTCAGATCATGTTAATATCTTAGACAAAGCTATTTACGGTTTGAAACAAGCACCCCGCGCCTGGTATGTCGTACTTTCAAATTTTTTAGTCATGTAAGGTTTCTTCAAAGGTTAGATTGACACTACTCTTTTCATCAAGAAAGAAAATGGAGAATTATACACCAATAAGTACCCCCGATGGAACCAGGTACAAATATTGGAGCAGACCTTAACAAGAAAGTTGTTGATCGTAAGATCTACCGAGGCATGATAGGCTCTTTAATGTACTTAACTGTGAGTCGACCTGATATTATGTTCTCAACATGTTTGTGTGCGAGATATCAAGCAAAGCCCAAAGAGTCCCATCTCTGGTTGTTAAGAGAATATTTAGATATCTAAAGGGCACTACAGACCTTGGTTTGTGGTATCCTAAGGATGTAAGGTTTGAACTAACTTCTTATTCAGATGAAGATCACGCTGTATGCATGTTGGACAGGAAAAGCACATATGCTCACATACAATTCTTGGGAGACAAGTTCATTAATTGGGTATCGAAGAAATAATTATGTGTTTCTATGTCAACAGCGGAAGCAGAATACGTAGCTCATGCCAGTTGTTGTTCACATATACTGTGTATGAGGACACAGTTGCGAGATTATGAATTTCAGTATAAAAAAATTCCAATATACTGTGACTCGAAGAGTGAAATTGCCATATTCGCAAATCCTGTTCAACACACTAAAAAGAAGCACATAAATGTCATATATCATTTTATAAAAGACTTGTCGAGAAAGGTACAATTGAATTGTACTTTGTGAATAAAGATTATCAGCTTGCAGATCTTTTCACTAAGACGTTAGATGAAAAGTGATTTAACTTTCTAATATCCAAATTAGGCATGTTGAATCTTAAAACGTAATCTTTGCATAATCTCTATTTTCTTAGTATAGTTTGGTTTACAATTTTCTTCATATTTTTTTTTAATTCTGAAAGATATTTGCACTGAAGGTGTGTGGATTATTTCAGGGGGAGTGAGTGACAAGATCAGATGATCAACATTCAAGGGGGAGTTCAATATTTTCCGACTGACAATTTTATGTGTTATGCTAAGTTTCAGGAGGAGAAGATATTCATGACTTCTAGATAAATCAGTCTAGAACTCAATCTTTATGGATATTGATTTTGATCAATTCAGATGAGGACTCGTTTTTCGGTGTTTTCGATTTATGTTTTTGACTATGACGTTGATACTTTGTCTACATTTTGACTTTATGCAGATATTAAGGGGGAGCTTATCTGATTTTTAGTCATTAATCATAATTTGAAGGGGGGTATTATAAGATCTATACTAAATGTAAAAATTTTTTGATCTTTATCTCATATTGTTTGAAAGAATGACAACTTTTAGACATTAAAATATGTTTCTAACTGTTCAAACCACTTCTTATTCTCAAAAATATTTCATGAAATTAGAAGTGTGATTTTAAATATTTTCATATACAAGATTCATTGATTTACGGACTGTGTATTTCCAAATATTAATACTTGTGTATTATCTTTTCTATATACATTCAAGTATTCATACATGTTGGTTCAATTTCTTATTGATATTTGTTATTACCATGTCTCAACATAAAACATTTTTCGATGGTAGTACTCTCGTTTGTATTCCAATGTTATTTAGCATCATATTCATTCAAACATAAGAGATTTTTTCAAGACTGTTTATATTCGTTCATATAAATTCCAATTCTTTTATAACCTAAGTTTTTCATGATTATCTTTCATATTATTTGATCTTTCTGATATATTGTCAGATTCACAAACAAGTCTTTCGAATTCATTTTATTCATTCTATATTTTTCTTTTGATAAATCTTCAAAGTTCAAATGCTCAAATAATGATGTTATTTTTTGTGGAGCATACATTCATTTGACAATGTATTCTATATTCTGAGATTCTTAATTATTCAAGTTAAACTGTTGAACAAAATCATTCTATAAGGACAAATTTTGCATGGGATCAGTGTGAGAGCTTAAAGTACTTCAATGGATTCGCATTAACCATTGTTTCCAACCCAAGAAGTTATCTATAAGTGATTGAGAGGTGAAGGGTATACATTAAAGAGTGGGGTAGATAACTCACATGGTTGAGTTTTTCTCATTGTGCTGAGGTAAAATGAAAAAGAGAGTTTGGTTAAATGTGAGAATCAAAAACAGAAAGAGGGTGTGAGGAAAACGTTAAAAGAACATGAGAACTCTGCACCAACTATTTCTGAACTGGGCAACCACATTACTTATTGGTTTACAACTCTTTGGTGACTATCATTGAATAAGACAGTGAGCCATGCTAACTCTTGCTTTAACCCCACCAGCTACTCATTTACTTCTTAACAAAGATATGTTTCAATTTTTCATGAGGATGCAACAGACATGGTATCTAATTTTCACTCGGAAGATTTGGATATTGAAAAACAAGGAAGTTTGGCCCACCTTCGAACTTTAATCATGCAGATTGAGTCAATAGAAAACTTGTTCTGTCTCAACAGTTTACACAATTTGAGCATGATAAAGCACAAAATACTTAACTTCTTTCTTACACAAACACATACATACATAAAATATATTTTTCTGCCAGAATATTCGTAGAATTACCTTGTGTTTTTAAATGATTGAATGGAAGCCCTAGAGAGTGAACAACAATAAAACTCTTTCCAAAGCACATTCGTTGTACTAAGTGGCTTCGTGATCCTTACATGCATTATAACTGTTTCATCATTGGTTCAGGTTTACAACTCTATTTCTGAATTTGGACAAATTTGGAATTATTTTTGAACTGACGGATGGTTCTTATATCAGTGGGAAATATCAGTTGGTCATTTGTTTGAAACATGGAAAAAGTGCTTTTCCTTACAAAGTTTTGATGATTTGATGCTCGCAATCATCAAAAAGGGGGAGAAATAAAGAACGAAAAAGCAATTACTGATAGATCAATAATGTAAAAGGAAGATGATTACCAAGAAATGAATTTTGAAAGTTCAATTTCAAGTTATGGGAAGATGATAAACAGGAAGTATAATAGATTGATAAAGAAAGTTTCAAGTTCAAGATGTGGTGATTCAGAGTTTCTGAAAGTTTGTTGAAGTTATTAAAGATTCATAGGTTTCAAAGCAAAAGTTTCAAAAAAAATTCTTGAAGATTATCTAAAAGAGGAGATTGACAAGAGCTGAAGATAATTTATTTGCTAAAGATAATTTGTTCCTACAGAGAGGGAGATTGTTTCTGAAAGTTGATAAAGAATGAATTTACGGAAGATTATCTAAAAGGGGAGATTGTTAAAGACTTTGGGTAGATTGTTTTCAAAGAATATTTGACTTCATGAGAGAAGACCGTTTGTCAGGATCTTAATTCTAAACAAGAATAAACACTCAGAAACAATATCAAAGGAGTTTGCGGAATAACACTTTGATATTCAATAATTAATGGAACACAGTAAATCATAATAAGAACTTGCTAACTTTATTGAATGATTATAAAGATACAAGGTTCAACACACAACCTCAATATTGATGAACAGGCTCATCAATACAAATTCTATTTCTCTAGAATTAGGATTACAAACCTTGAGGTTGGTTCTCTCTATCAAAAAACAAAAACTCAGAATGCTAAAAATTATTATTCTATCAAGTCTAAACTATTCTATATATACTGAAGATAAAAGATAATTACAAATAATAAAAGATCTTCAGAATAATTTTCCATCTTTATCTTCCAGCTTTCCATACTCTTCAAACTTGATCTGCACGAATCTTGATTATCTCATAAGCACCACTAAGTCTTCAGCAGTATTAATACTTTGAGCATTATAAACATTCAGCAGTACTAACTACTAGCAGTACTAAAATTGCTTAGCAGTAGTAATCTCCTCTAGCAGTATTAACCTTGACTTAGCAGCATTAATCTTGTTCAGCAGCATTAACTTCAGAAGTAGTAACCAAGTTCTTCTAGCAGTATTAACTGTACTTGTCAAATTCTGAATTTCCCAACAATCTCCCCCTAACTTGACTTTTAGGAAGAGAAGTCAAGTTCTTCAGATAATCTTCAAGATGCTCCCAAAACTTCATGGCTCATACACCTGTATTTACATCCAACCCCAAACTCTGATTTATAGTTCTTTGGATCAGATACTTAGCCATTTCTGAATTTGAAACACATCCTAGCTTCTTCTTCAGCATTGCATGAAGCTTCAGTCTGCTGTGATTGTACGCTCTATCCACTAGGAAGTACTCTATGTGATTTAAGTCCATAGTTAGTGCATATACCCCACTAGTTTCATATAGAGTCCACTTGTTGACAGTTTTGAACACATTTCTGATGACATGCTCCACTTCTTCAGGCTTGAACATGATACACAGATACTCCATCACTAATTTTGTAATTGAAATCTCTGGAGCTTTTAGTTGATCTGCATACAACTTCATTCCTATCTCAAACATTTCTTCAAGATCTGACCTGGAGCATGTTCTTACAATTTTTGCGCAAGTATTGTGTACTTCATACTTTTCATCCTTCCTCTTGATCCTGATGTACTCTTTACCATCAACCTTCAGCGTATCCCAGAAGATGACTTCAGGAGGCTTCCCAACAACAGGTTCAGCTGAAATTGGTTCAGAAACTTTGTCCATCACTACCATGTATAGATTTACATCATCAGACCTTGCTGATTCTTTCTGTTAGATGACTTAGGTGCCTCTTCTTCTTCAGCAACCTTCTCAACTTCTTTAGTAGCTATTCTAGGCTTCTTGATTGACTTTCTCTTTGCCATCATCTTGGTTCTTTTTAAAGTCCATAGACTTTCACCAAGAGTTGCTTCTTTCTTTGGTGATATTTCTTGCTCATCTGGAAAAGGTTTTTGTATCATGAAATCATTGCTTTCTTTCATTCTCTTCTCCATCTCCACCCTTGCAGTTTCATTCCCTTCAAGCTTGAGCATTTCTGAATCATACAACTCTTTAATCTGTTCAAATGGCATTGTTGAGAACATCTCTTTTCTGACTCCTACAACACCTTTTAGAAATGTAATCTTCTTGTTTCTCTCTTGGATACCAAGATAAGTCTTTGAGGGTTGTCTCTTCTTAGCAGCCTTCTTGACCATCACAGATTTCTTAAGAGTTGCAGCTTTCTTCTGAACCATTTCAGTTGCTAAGCTTTGTTGATAAGCTTTATTCAGTTCTGTAGCTAAAGCCTTTGCCATCTCCCTATCTTTGTCTACTTGAACCCTCTCTTCTTGCTCAAGATCAACCTGCATCTTCCTGTCCAAAGCTTCATCTGACTCAACCAACATTTGCTTTTTGATTGGTTGATCAGATTCCACTAGCTTAGCTTTGCCTTTATCTTTGCTCATCAGCTTCTCAATGCTTGATTTCTTAACAGCCTCACCTCTTTCTTTGATGACAACTCCTTTGCCCTTTAAGGTGACCTTGGGAGTATCATGCTTGGCTTTGATTAGAGTTTCAGCAATTTCAAGATCTGTTAGTACCTCTTGTACTATTTCTGCTGCATCTTTCAGGTCAGCAATAGTAACAGTTTCTGCTGCTTGGCTTGACTCAGCAGTATTAACTGTTACTGCTTCTTTCCCTTTTTCTGCTTCTTGTACTATTTCTGCTTCTTGTACCAGCTCAGTTTCCACTTCTTGTTGCTCCCCCTCAAAATCAACATACTCTTTCTCTTGCTCCCCCTTATTTGTGGCATCTTCCATGTTGGCATCAGCTTCTGACTCCCCCTTTTTGGGAGCATCAGTCACTGGTTTCCTCCTTCTTAGCACAAATTGTTTCTTCTTCTTTTGTAGAATCAATTTCTTCACCATTTGCTTCAAGTTGACAATTTGTTCTTGTTGAGACAGAACTATCAGTTTCTGTTCTTCTATATCTTTGCCCTGTTTGATCACATCCATGTTGATGTTTCCCATGGTTTCCATCAATTCAAAATAGTTATATATGTCCTCACCTTTCTCTAGAAGTGTTACCCTCTTTTGAAGGATCATGGGATCTTTTTGTAGTGGGAGCCTTCTGCCTAACAGAAGCACTCTCCATCCTCTTGGGTTCTTGGCACCTGGGACCTTTGGATGATTGCTCACCCAAAGTTGCCATGGGGAAGGTCTTATTTATGTTACCACTGACCTCCTCTGTGCTAGCAGGAGTAGTGGCAGCCTTAGCACCCATATGCTCAAACATATCCTCAGTGAGCACCTCCTTGGGGTTGGGAGACACCCCTGTGGTTTCCCTATAGATATTCTCTAATGGAGAATTCTCCATTAGAGGGCTTAGAGGCTCAGTGGGTGATGGTACAAGAAGGGGAGGAGCCTTCTTTACCTTTTTTCTTATGTAGGTTTGGGTGATTGGAGAATTTGGCTTTTGAACAAGAGACTGAGGGATTGATATGGAGGGTGAAGGTTGGGATTGGCTAGCAGTGGGATGGTCTAATGAGAGCATTGACCCTACTGCCATACCTTCTTCAGTGTGGGACACCACCATCATTGTAGAGAACAATGGGGTGTCAACTCCTTCCGAGTCCAATGGAGATCTTTTCATGTTTGAAAAGACCTTACCTTTGGGGATTTTTCGTACATATACCTCATCAAAGTGAGGTATATGAACCTGGGGTACATGAAAAAACCTTTTTTGCTTCCCATGTTTGATACAAGATTACTGAAAATCATTCGTGAAAAATTGTACTTTCTAGCAGTGGACAAGCAGACCAAAGCATAAGCAATGGTACTGTTAAACTCACTCCATCCAGTAGTCTTTTTGGAAATACAGTGCATTAAGGTATGAACAAGAAAACTCCATTGGGTATAAAATTTTTGCTTTTGAGAATTTGAAACCACCCAATTGGCCTCCATACCCCATTTTTGACAAATTTGAGAACAAGTCCTCATTTGGAATAATGTTATTCTCTAGAGGAATCTCACCACTCACCTTGTTCTCCTTACTCTTGCAAACCTCTTTCTCAGTCTTATCCTCAACAACTACCTCATCTAAGGGATCTACTTCAGTGGCTCCCTCAGGCAAGTCCTTCCTATCTTTGGTGTCTAATAGGTCTGAAGTAGGAGGGATGTAATTGTTGTTATATGGTGGAGGTGTGGCATTGTATCCAATTCCTGTTCTCAGCTTATCATGAATATGAGTTTGTAGTAAAGAGTCCATTTCTTTAGAAGCATTGGAAAACTTTTCTACATGAAGCTTGACCTTGGTTAGTTCATCTCTCAATTTCTCACTCTCCTCTTTAGATTTGGTCAGTTTAAGCTCTAGATCCTTTTTCTCCCACTTCCAGTAATTGGTGTCATATGAGTATTGGAGTTCATTGGCCTAAAAACCTTTAATCTGTTCCTCAAACCTCTCAACAATTCTCACATAATCTTTGATATCCTTTTCTAATCTCTTAAGGTCATCACTCATCTTCTGATTGTGATCCCTGTAACTTTTAACAGTGTCTATGCAAGTTTTAGAACAGAGATTAGAATTTACCTCAGATGGGAGATCAGATACTTCTGTTGGTCCCAACGGTGCTTAACAAGTTTGTAGAAGGGGGGGGGGGTTGAATACAAACATAGAAATTAAAGTTTAATAATATGTTTATTGATAAATCAAATACAATTTACAAGTTTGTTGTGGAATAAGATTAAGACAAACTCAATCTAAACAAACTTAAGAAACACTAAGATGGTTGCACTAGAAATTCAGAGAATGGGAGATTTAGAGAGATAGAAAGCAAGGGTTTCTATATGGATTTTAGGAATTAGCACTTCTTAGATGAAGGGGTGAACTTCCTATTTATACCCTATGCATTAAATGCATGGCAGGGCACTTTACACATGGCGTTCACTGATTGGCTTTGGAAGTCTGACTTTTGGGAGATATGCTTTCGGCCGGACAATGAACAGTGTAGTTGACAGAGGTGTTGTACGAATTGTGGCAGATACATGTCCGTTCTGACACATCGTACTAAGTTGTGCAAGGAGAGACTGTTGGGAACTGAAGAAAAGCTTAAGTATGGTTAATGCTGCTGGTTCAGAGTTACTACTGCTAGAAGACTTCAAGGTTAATACTGCTGTGTATTACTACTGCTAGTAGAATTAATACTGCTAGTCAAAGTTAGTGTTGCTTGAACAAAGTTAGTACTGCTTAGCTAGTTAGTACTGCTAGTGGTTAGTGCTGCTTAGAAGTTAATGCTGCTTGAAGAAGTTAATGCTGCTGAGCATAGTTAGTGCTGCTTATGACTTGAAGATCCGAATGAAAAGGATGACAGCTGGATAAACTGAAGATATTCATGGAAGCTTAGAGATATACATGGAAGATATACTGAAGATATGTTTATTTATTGTAATTATCCTTTGATTAGTATATGTATAGAATGTATAGAATAGTTTAGATCATTATTATTCATTCTAAGTTCTAGAGAGAAAATCAACATCAAGGCATAGATCCTAATTCTAGAGAAGTAGAATTCGTCTTGAAAGAATCTGTTCTTCAAGATTGAGGTTGAGTGTGTAATCTTGTGATTTCAATTATTCAATACAAGTTTACAGTTTGTTCTTCATATTTACTGTTTTGGTTTACTGTTTCATTGAATATCAAAGTGTTATTCCGCAAACTTCTTTGATATTGTTTCTGAGAATTAATTCTTGTTGAGAATTCGATCCTGACATCGATGAACACAATGAATTAGCAATACTACTCAAACCAAAGCAAGCAGAGGGATTTCATCAGATTGTGGATTTCCTAAGATCCTCACACATAGCCCACGCATTAACTGTCAATCCCACAATATGTGTGGAACACCAAAGGCTGTTTTGGGCCAATGCTGCTATTCATACTGAAGATGGCAATCAGGTCATCAAAACAAGGGTGTGTGATAAACCCCTGACAATCACAGAAGGAGCTATTCACATTCATCTACGACTAGATGATGCCTCAGGTATAACCTCTTTACCCAAGGAAGATCTCTTCTAAGCTCTTAGTAATATGGGGTATGAAGGTCCCACTGATGTCTTCAAATTTTTCAAGAACAGATTCTCACCACAGTGGAGATTCTTTGTTCATACCCTTCAGCACTGTATTTCAAGGAAAACAACTGGCTGGAGTGAGTTCAACAGTACCATTGCTTATGCTATGGTCTGCCTAGCAACCTCCAGGAAGTTCATTTTTTCACAAATGATATTAAATGACTTACTGTCAAACCTGGATACCAAAACAAAATCTTTTTATATGTATCCCAGGTTTGTGCAAGCTTTACTGAATAAAGAATTGACGGATTTACCTCATTTTAATGAGGTATATGTACCAAAGGTCCCGAAAGGGAAGGTGTTTTCTAATATGAGGAGGCCTAGTAAGGACTTCTCAGGTATTGACACGCCATTGTTCTCTACAATGATGGGTGTGTCTCCTTCCCATGGTGAGGCATCCGTGTCAAAGCCCTCATCTAACAACCAAACTCATGACCTACCCACACCACTCATTTCTATTAACATCCCTCAGTCCCTTCTTAAAAAGCCAACATCACCCATCACTCACACTTATATAAGGAAAAAGGTAAAGAAGGTCCCTTCCCTTCTTGTACCTTCACCCACAAAGCCTTCAATCCTTCTAATGGAGCATTCTCCATTAGAAAATATCCAAAGGGAAAACCACAGGGGTGTCTCCCAACCCCAAGAAGGTGCTCAATAAGGAGAAGGAAGAGCATATGGGTTGTAAGGCTCACACTACTGACTTTTCACAAAGTGCAGGGCAGGACAGTGTGAACATATCTAAGACCTTCCGCATAGCAACTTTGGGTGAGCAATCATCCAAAGGTCCCAAATGCCAAGAAAGCAAGGGGGTAGAGGGTGCTTCTGCTAGGCAGAAGACCTCTACTACTAAAAGATCCAAGGATCCTTCAAGGGTGGTAAACACACCCAAAGGAGGTGAGGACAGATATACTACCAGGAATTGATGGATACTATGGGAAAAATTAATCTTGATGTCATCAAGCAAGGCTCAGATATAGAGGAGATGAAATTGGTAATTCTGTCTCAACAAGTGCAGATTACCAAATTGAAGAAGATGGTGATGAAGTTGGTACATAAAAAGAAAAGAAAGCAGTATGTCTTGAAGAAGAGAGGAGATGCTTTCAACAAGGGGGAGAAACAAGATGAAGGGGAGAAACACAGTCCTATTGGTATGGAAGCACAGTTTGAGGGGGAGCTGAATAAGGAAACAGAAAATAGCAAAGCAGCAGAAACAGCTGAACCAGCAGCAGTAACTGAAAAAGAAGTAGAAACAGAGAAAACTGCAGCAGAAACATCATTGTCCAGAGAGGAAATGTAGATTGCAGAAACCTTGGTCAAAGCTAAGAATGACACTCCCAAAGCCACTCAAAAGGCTAAGGGAGTAATAATCAAAGAAGGAGGTTTAGAAAAGAAAGAAACAGAGGTCAGTATGGAGGATGCACAGAAGAAGGGAAAGGAGAAGATGGTTGAATCTGAGCAACCTTTAAAGAAAAAGAATCAGATAGAGTTAGATGAAGAAGTGGCCAAACAACTTCAAGCAGAGTTGGAAATGGAAGAAGAAATTCAATCTGCCAAAGACAGAGACTTGCACTAGATATGGCTAAAAGGTTGAATGAAAAGTTTCAAAAGAGTTTGAAGACTGCAGCTGCTGCCAAGATAGTTACAAAGAAGGCTTCAAGGCAAAGGCTGGCATTAAAGCAAAGACAGAGACAACCCTCAAAGACCTTCCTGGCTAATCAAGAAAGGAGGAAAATGATAAACTTCCTAAAAGGATCTCTTAGAGTTCCTAAAGGAATGTTTACTAACATGACCTTTGGTAGGATAGAGGAGTTGTATTCAAAGGAGATGGCAAATCTGAAAGGGGACTTCACTCAAAGGGTTGAGTTTGAAAGGCAAATGAAAGAGAGACATGATCTCAATATCCAACAACCCTTTCCTGAGAGTGAGGAAACCACTCCTTCAAAAGAAAAGACTGAAGAAAAGAAGGAAGAACATGCTGATGTGGAAGCCAAATCTTCCAAGAGAGTGAAAACAGTAGCTTCCAAGAAACTGCCCAAGAAGCTAAGGATTGCAGAAGCTGAGAAAGATACAGAACCATCTGTTACAAGTCAAGTTGAGCAATCAAGTCAAAGTGCACAGCAACCAAGTCAATCTAATGTGCATTTTGAACTTTACATGACTGTAACAGATAATGATCCAGTGAAGGCAGATCCCATTTCAGTCCAAGCCCCTGAAATCATCCACTGGAATATTCTTGAAGATCCAGGCAAAGAATATTTCAGAATCAATAGAATGGGAGATCACTTTGAAGTTTACTCTACTTGGGGGAAGATAGTCAAATGTTGTTCCAGGTCAGACTTGGAAGAAATGTTTAAAGTGGGAATGAATCTGTATGAGGATGTGCTGAAGACTCTAGGGATGAACATCAAGAAACTAGCAATGGAGTATTTATGCATGATGTTTAGTCCAGATCTTGTAAAGCATGTCATCAAAGATGTCTTCAAATCTTTGGACAACTGGATGCTCATAGAAAGGTGTGGGGTGTATATCTTGACCATAGATAAAATCTTTCATGAATATTATCTGGTGGATAAGATATATGATCACAGCCTAGCCAAGCTACATGAGATGCTGAAAGCCAAACTAATCTATCCCCAAGGCTCAGAAATGGCAAGGATTATGGTTAGCAGGATCATCAATCAAAGTCTGGGACTAGATCCAAATTTGGGCAACTGAGCTGAAGTGTTGAAAGCATCATGAAGACCATATCATGAAGAACTTAACTTCTCCTTCTGAAAAGTTAAGTTAGGGGGAGATTATTGGGTCTGAATATGCTAAGTATGGTTTATGTTGCTGATTAATGTTGCTAAGTGATTACTACTGCTAGGCTATCAAGATTACTACTGCTAGTAGAATTTATACTGCTTGAAGAGTTAGTGTTGCTACTTGAATAGGTAGTACTACTTGGAGAGTTAGTACTTCTAGTAGTTAGTACTGCTGAAGATTAATGCTGCTGAAGATGGTTAATACTTCTGAAGATAATTAGTGCTGCTTCTAAAGATAAAGATGATTTGGAGATAAAGATGATTTGGAGATAAAGATAAGCTGGAGATAAGACTGAAGATAATTATGGTATTGATGTTGAAGATCAATTGTATTTTGATAATTATCTTATATTCAGTCTTGTATATATAATATAGAAGTATTTGATTGTATAATTATTCATTCATATGTTTTGTTAGAGAGAATTAACCTCAAGACTAGTTTAGATCCTTTCTATAGATAAGTATAGAACCTCTGTTGAGCCTGTTCAACAGATTGAGGTTTAGTGTGTAATCATCAAGTTGAATCAATATAAACTTGTGATTTGAGTTTTATATACTGTGTCATTGATTGTTAGTGTTAAAGTGTTTTTCCGCAACTTCTTTAGCATTGATTCTGAGTGTGTGTGAATTAAATTATTGTTTGAATTTCGATCCTGACAGAATCCTTTCCTATCAATCCGAGAGTTGCTGATATACATGTTGATGAACTTGATTTAGCATTTGCTAATGTTTCAACTCATCATCGGGTTCTAGATACTGCTATTTCTCCGTCTTCTCTCGAGCCTTCTTCCAGTGTTGAGACTTCTTCAGTCGAGGTACGGGATTCAACAGCAAAATTTTCTACTGTGAATGATGTGATTCGACAGATGAATGAGCAGTTTGAAAAACACAAGAATTCGGAAATTCAGAAGTTACGTGCTTTCTTAAAGGGTAAGATGCCAGAGATTGATACATCCTCAATCCCTGAAGTAATTCCTTTTAGACGCCCATCTGGGGTGATTATTAGAGACCCGTCTATTGCTGTTCAATCATCTGCTCCTGCTATCATGTATATTCCTCAACCTCCACCATTTTTGCCGTCTGCTGGTGTATCTACTTATACATGTCCTCCTGTCTCGACTTCAAGAACTCCAGTCACCGATCTTCCAATTTCAGAGGTGACAGATTTGCTCTATGCTCGACTTCTCTCTATGTCGCCGCCTGAACATCAAGATCAAAATCTTATCTCTCTTTTACGGAATTTTCAACCTAATCCGCCTCCAGTTTCCACTTCTGATTCCGACAAGATTTCTGTGCTATCTGACAAGTTCCATGCTTTTAGATCTGAAGTTCGAACAAGTTTTTCTGATCTCAAATCTTTTATGTCTCGAGCCTTCTCTGATTTATCTATCAGGCTTGATCTTTATGAACAAATTTGCAGATCTGAAGCTGGTCCATCTCTGAAACGAAGACATGACCAGGATGATCCAGATCATCAAGGTCATGAGGGGGAGATTAGTAAGAGACAAAGAGTGGATGGGTTGTCAACAAGAGAAGATCAGACACAAGAAGAGACTTCTGACAAAGGAAAGAGCACTGATAATGTCCAGGATTGCAGTATTCAAGATCTAGTGGATGTTATGCTTGATAATATTGATTTATCATCCATGTCAAATGTTATGAACTTTTCTGAACAAAATATTGAAAATAACATGCAAATTGTTGTGTATGTTGATCCTGACTTTTCTCAACAGCCAATTGATATAGAGGATTCAGAAGCGGCAAATGACATGAGGTCATATTTTGCAAACTTCATAGAGATAAATTCTGATGATGATTAAGATGTCAGATTTGAGAAGATCTTCCAAATTAAAGAAGAGGATTGTGATGACATAGTCATTATTTCTGATACTGAAGATGACTCTATGTTTATGGATGCTAAGGATAAAGAAGAAGTAGACATGTTGTATAGAGATCTTCCTTCTCAAGATGAGGTCCTGAAACTATTCCTGTAGCTTCTCAAGTTCCTGAATCTGCTCCAGTTATTTCTACTCCTGTTGTTAGTTCTGCTCCGACTACCTCTCCTCCTTCAAGTACATTTGAAGTAGGTGAGTCGTCTAGAGCACAAGTTGATGATCATTCTTCTGAACCTGTGATTCCTCCGAATATTCAAGAAGAAGGGCCAGACTTGTCCAGACAACAGAGGCAAAGAAATCTTCAACATCAATATATGGCATCAAGACTGAGAACTGCTTTTCTAGAAGACACTCAGAGAAATATCTTTGTTTCTAGAAGAAGGGCAATCAACATTTATGCTATTCTTGGTGTTGAAAAGGAGGAAGAAGCATCTCAGTATGAATATTTGATGCTAATTAAGTGCCAACGTCGTAGAAACGATAGTGTTTCTTCTCCACATCTGATTGTCCGAGTTATCAGCGTCACAATAAACAAGCTAGTTAATATCTGGTATCCAAAAGTTGTAGTCGAAAGAAGAGATTGCAATCGATATACCTTCTCTAAGGCATATTTTTCTGATCTTTCTATGGATGATATTGAATTTCTATATGACCATTTCAGGAATCTTTATCACAGGACTCAAGATATTTCTCAAGATCTGTTTGCTATCAAAAGGTTTATTCGACGGCAAATCCGATTCTTCAGAGTGTTTGATTTCCATATGGCCGTTGAATGCTTTCAACCAGTTGTAAATCTTTTGAGGCCCAATCGAAGCTTGCCAGACTTATACTCTTATCTTTTATTCTCCGTAGTTCAAGATCTATACGGAGTGGTCTACAAAAATGGCTCAAATCAAAAATATTTTCTCAGATTTGAAGAAATTGCTCATTACTCAGATGGAACTTTGAAAATGATCAAGCTTCAGTTGGAACAACGTCTAAAAGATGCTCAAAGAAGATTTTTGGAATCAAGAAGCAAAGCTTTTCTCGTTGATAATGATGAGATTCGTCTTCTTAAAAGGACTCTAAATACAATTCATGAGAGATTGAATCTCCGCTCAACTCTAAGACAACTGGAAGTTTTAGTTGGTTTGAATAGACTTCGTCAAAGAGAAGAGCGTCAATGATTTTTCCAAAGTCGTCTGGTTGGTCAATGCTGTTTTAGAAGATTATTTTTTGAAGACCACGGTGCCAATGATTACTAAGGGGAAGATTGTTAGATCTGTTTTTATAGTAATCATTGTATTTATTTCCTAGTCTAGAATGTTCTCTATGATATAATCTGTTTTGTTAAGGCTAGGGGTATTTAAATCCCCTTAGAGCCTTTGTTTTGTATCTTTGGAACTCATTTGAAAATTTTCGGTCGAACAATACTTATAACAAGTTCTTAGAAACAACCACAATAAGATTACCAACCTCTTTGATATATAAAATAACGATTACAAGGTTGATCGATTAAGCTTTGCTTTGTGTTCTCTATGTTTTCTCTCTTTTACACCTTCTTGTGTGTGTTTGTGTGTGTTCTATTATGATCTGATTGATAGAGCTAGAGGAACACAATATCTAATCTAAGTGTGTTGAACACACTATCTAACTTAATATCTAGATATTAAATCTAGATATTAATTCTAACAAACTAGAACCTAACTTTTACAAACTAAGTTAACTAAGTTAGCTATTACAATACTTATAACTTAGATATTAAATCTAAGTAAACTAATATAATAAACAAACAATTACATTGAATTATATTGACATTTATTACAAATAGACACAGACTTTTATATTGAGAGTCGACGTTCCGGCTTTAGCTTCAGATTGCGATCTTCAGTTTGGATGATCTTGAATCCAATGAGACTGTGATCTAACAATCTCCCCCTTTGGATCAAGATCATTACGAAAATGATTTTAGCAGTTCAGTCTTCTTGTTCAGCTCAGAAGATGCAATCTCTTTCTCTTTAATCAGCATGTCTTCAATCTAACAAACTCTCCCTTTGAAGAGTGTACGTGATTCATGAAACATGTGATCTTTGCCATTTCTTGTGTAGTCATTCTCCCCCTTTTTGATGTTAAGTGCAACGACTTCATCAAAATTTGTGGTAAGAAATGTCAATCTTTCGGTTAGAGCCCCTGATTCGTCAATTTATAAGAGATTCATCCAAATATTTGCAAATCCAGACAAATTAGATGTGTAACACCTGAATCAACTAATGAATCAGTTAGAATGCCTGTCAGTAACACTAAGTCACTGAGTGTAACGAATACACATTGGAAAGGAGTTGTTTTGATGTTGACTCCCCCAGGGCTTCCATCTAATCATCGAAACACCACAAAGGTTATTTCTATAAACGTTATGACAAAGAAACTAATTCCTTGTGTGTTCGTGCTTGTGTTGAAAGAATTAAGCACTGATGATTGCTTATTAGGCTCAAAATTATGTAAACCACTGAGACAACAGTAAGTTAAACACAGACTCAATGTGCATGAGTGAAATGCGAAGGTGGGGCATACTTCCTTCTTTTCAATATCCAAATTTTCCAAATGAAAATCAGATAGCATATGTGTTGCGTCCCCTTAGAAAATGTGAAACACTTTCTTGTTGAGAAGAAAATGAGTAGATAGTGAGGTTTGATCAAGAGTTGGCATGGGTTAGTTGCCTGTTTCAATAATGTTCACCAAAGAATTGTGAAACATTAGTAATGTGGCTACCCGGCTCAGAAAAAGTTGGTGCAGATTTGTGATATTCTATTAACTCTGTTCTCACACGCTCTTTCTTTTAAACTTTTAGCTTACTCTATAATCACACTCATTTCTTTTCTACTTCTCACACTCAATCACTATGGATTAACTTCTTGGGTAGAAATCACTGGTGAAGGTGATTCCATAGAAGTTGTGTTAATCCTAGCACACTGATTCTTGTTTTCCTATGATGCACGTGATGTTCAGATTGGTTTAACTATTTCAGTCCCAAAATATAAAATCTGTTGAAAAATCGGGAAGTGGTTTGAACATTAAAAACAATGTTTTCTATGATTGAAAGTTGTCCTTATTTCAACCATATATGAGATTAAGATAAAGGATTATACCTTAACGTGTGATCTTTCATCTCATGAAGCTAAACTTAAAGTCATAAAGATATGAACTTGTAAGCATCTCTCAAAAATTCTGCAAAAGTCTTATGTCAAGTCAAAGTAAAATTTATTCACTTAAATTAAAAAGACAAAAAGCAGTAAAACATTTTAAAGTACGAGTTCTGATCAGAAGTAATCAGAAGTCATATCCGAACTCCCTTTTTGACTTGAAGAGCTCCCCCTAAAATCTTGCATAACAAAAAAATTGGCATTAAAAGGTACATGCAACATTTTATGAGCTCCCCCTCGAAGTAATATTGACCAGATGTCAATTTCTTCTCATTCTCCCCCTTGGATCATGAACATTTGATAGAATGGTAGATATTAATCAGAGTTAAGAATGAAAAAGTATACAGTAGAAAACTTTGTTAGGTAATTACCGATTATATCTTAAGATTTAGCATACCAAGCTTAGAGATAAGAAAGTTGAACCTCTTTTCATCTAAGGGTTTGGTGAACAAATCGGCAAGTTGATAATTAATCTTTACAAAGAAAAGTTCAATTGTTCCTTTTTCAACATGATCTTTAATAAAGTGATACCTGACATCTATATGCTTAGTCTTCGTGTGCTAAACAGGATTCGCTATAATTGCGATGGCGCTCTTGGAATTACAGTAGATCGGGATCTTGTTGAAGTGGAAATCGTAGTCGCGCAATTGAGTTCGCATCCATAAGACCTGAGAACAGCAGCTAGCAGCAGCTAAATATTCTGCTTCGGCCGTTGACGTTGAAACACAAAGTTGCTTCTTTGATCCCCAACTTACAAGTTTGTCACCGAGGAACTGCACATGTCCTGACGTGCTCTTCCTGTCTAACATACAACCTGCATGATCTGCATCTGTGTAGGCTGTTAGTTCAAAACTAGTATCTTTAGGATACCACAGACCAAGATCTGCAGTGCCCTTCAGATACCTGGAAATGCGCTTTACAACAGACAAATGGATTTCTTTAGGATTGGCCTAATATCGTGCACATAAGCATGTTGAGAACAATATATCTAGCCTACTAGAAGTAAGATACATTAAAGAACCTATCATCCCTCGATAAGTCCTAATATCAACAGCCTTTCCCGAAGGATCGGAGCCAATCTTAGTACCTGGTGCCATTGGGGTACCAATCGGTTTTGAATTTTCCATTTGGAACTTCCGAAGAATATCCCTAATGTACTTTGATTGATTGATAAAGATACCCGTAGAAAACTGTTTTACTTGTAAACCGAGAAAGAAATTCATCTATCTCATCAAGTTCATTTGAAATTTAGACACCATAAGGTTTGCAAAGTTCTTACAATACTTAGTATTTGTAGAACCAAAGATAATATCATCTACATAGATTTGAATTAAAATGATATCGCCTTTTTCCTTTTTAATAAATAAAGTGGTATCCACCGTACCTTTGGAAAACCCAGACTTGACTAGAAAATTAGAAAGGACATCATACCAGGCTCGAGGTGCTTGTTTCAGACCATAGAGTGCTTTGTCGAGAATGTATACGTGATTCGACTTCTCTTGATTGACAAAACCCTCTGGGTGAGAGACGTAGACTTCCTCCTTCAGAATTCCATTGAGGAATGTTGTGTTCACGTCCATTTGAATGACCGTGAAGTTCTTGTGGGCTGCGTAGGCTAGAAACATTCTGATTGCCTCTAATCGCACCACAGGATCATATGTTTCGCCATAGTCTATTCCTTCCTCTTGTCTGTATCCTTTGGCTACTAGTCTTGCCTTGTTCCGGATGACGGTACCAACTTCGTCTTTCTTAATTTTGAAAATCCACTTCGTACCTATAATTGTCTTACCATTAGGTTTCGGTACGAGTCTCCAGACTTTAAGTGCATCGAACTGATTCAGCTCTTCTTACATTGAGATCACCCATTCTGGATCAGCAAGTGCTTCCGATACGCGTGTTGGCTTGAACTTGCTCAGAAAGGAGTCATGCATGCACAGGTTCATTGATGCTAACCTAGTTTGCACCAGTTTTGGTGGATCGCCAATTATCTGGCTTATCGGGTGCTCTTTGGTCCATTTTTGTTCATGAGGCAGTGGATTAGATGACTGTATGTCTGATGTATCATCTACAAATCCACTTGTAACTTCTTCTGGTTGTTCTGGAGGAATGATTGTTTTAGTTGAAGTGGTAGGTTCAGAAGGCTCAGCAGGTACAGCTTGATCTGGCTGTAGATTGATCTGTACAGAATCTCCTACTGTTTCAGCTACTTCTGTCTCTTTATCACATGGAACTTCTTCAACTGTTGGAGTCGGCATTTGAATTGTAATTTCTTGTTGAATCGGGGCGTTTGATTCAATAGAGTCATCTGTACTGGTTGGATGAGTAGTCATTAAGTCTTCCATCCTGTCAACTATAACAGATTTCTTTACATTAGATCCAAGAAATTCATCATAAAACAATTCAAATAATAAATCTAAATTAGATAAATGGTTAGTTGAAGTTGAAGCTTCGTCTGATTTAGTCTGTTGAGACGCAGGTTCTGGACTGAGTTGCCCATAAGCTAGTACTCCGGTTATAACGGGTTCCGAACGTTGTTGTTCGGAAGTCATATCTTCATCAAAGGAGACGTTGACGCTTTCAATCACCGTCTTTGACTTCTTTAGGTAAACACGAAATGCAGTCGCTGTTGAGGAATATCCAATGAAGATTCCTTCATCTGCCTTAGCACTGAACTTGTTAAGATTCTCCCTATCGTTTAGTACGAAACACTTACAGCCAAATATATGGAAGTATTTGATTGTCGGTGTTCGGTTGTTGATTAACGCATAAGGAGTCTTCTTGAACTTTCGATGTACCATGGAACGATTTTGTGTGTAGCACGCGGTCGAAACAGCTTCTGCCCACAAAAATAGAGGTAAGTCTGACTGACTTAGCATAGTACGAGCAGCCTCGACTAGCGTTCGGTTTCTTCTTTCAACCACTCCATTTTGTTGAGGTGTTTGAGCAGCAGGGTATTGATGTGAAATCCCGACAGATTCGAGATATTCTTCAACTTTGTTGTTCTTGAACTCTGTGTCGTTGTCTGTTCGTAGAAACTAGACCGGTTTCTGCAGATTCACCTGGGTCGTCTTCAGGAATGTAATGAGGACATCTAGTGTCTCATCCTTTGAACGTAGAAACTTGCTTGTCAGTCTGGACATCTGATAAATTGATTGTGTAGAGGTCTGATTCTCGTTTACCGACCAAAAGTTCTTCGCCTTCTTCATTGCGAACGGAACATCTTTTGGCTTTGAAGTTGACCTCTAAGTCTTTGTTACAGAACTGGCCTATGCTGAACAAGTTGTGTAGTAAGCCTTCTACATAGCTCACCTTCTTGATCGTGACACTGTCATGATGTACATCACCGTATCCCATGATTGGAGAAATCTGGTCGTTGCCAAATCTTACTGTTCCACAATATTTTCCTTTAAAGTTGGACAGTGTCTCCTTTTGCCCTGTCATGTGCTTGGAACAACCGCTGTCCAAGAACCACGTATGACTGGTCTGCATAAGAGAAATAAGTAAATTTAGATTTGTATATGACAACATTAGAATCTATCCTTTGATCATCGAAGTGCGGGTCTTGAACTGATTTGTTCAAAAGCCTATTTTGTCTTTGATGTTCGGGTTTTGAACTGCATTATCCAAAAATCTATTTTGACTTTGAAGAACGCGTCCTGATCTGTACATAATCAGAAGTCGCTTTCTCTTTAAGCTTTGTGTGCCTGCAACACAGATTTCGCCTTAGGTACCCATTGGAATTTGGGTCCTGTTGTGTTAGCACAAGATTTTGGTATCCATTTCAAATTGGATTCTATTTTCTTTTGAAAAGCATGTGAAGAATGGGTATATGGTGAATGCACATGGTAATTTCCAAACCAATCTTCTGAATCTTGACAAGTAATAGAAACATGTTTATTATAGATAGAGGATTTTCCAGCAGATAAAGATAACTAAAATAATTGCTTCATTGTATATTGTTTACGAGAAACAACAAGTTTTGGATTCAAAATAGGAATTTCAGCAATCACAACATCTTTAGTAAGCGAAGTCTTATTACAATTAACACTACTAGACGATAAAACGGCCTTGTCAAGCTTCCGTTTTGGTTGCCATTGAGAATTTGCTTCTGGCTTTTGATTTCTCAGATCTGAAACATGTAAAGCTGGTGAGTTAGACCTTGGAGCAACAAACGAATGCTTCTTCTTCGAATTACCAGCAGTTGTCGGTTTCTGTGAATGCTGAGATAAATTCTTACCTTTATTATTCTTAGAGTTCACAGAGACTGATTTATCAACGAAAGCTTTCGATGATTTTGCACAGTTCACAGGCTTACTGTTTTTTCTTAAAGTTTTCTTCACAAAAGATGAATGGTTGGGAAGTTTTGTATTAAAGTCAAAGAGATTGGAACCATCATCTAAACTACCGTCAGAGTTCAAAAAATCAATTCCTTTATTTGATGAACCAGACAACTCCTTAGAGTTTGAAAGAACAGTATTTGAAAACACGGTTGTAAAAACGCTTTGTTCAATATTTATCAAAAGTTTTGCATCTGATAAAGAAGTCTCGAGTTCAGAAATTTTACGTTCTAAAACGAGAGGAGGGACATATAAATTACCTTTGATAGGCTTCGCCTCCATTTCCTTTTCAGTATAACTTGGAAAGAAATCACTTGAAAGAGTTTCCTTCTTTTTGTATATTGGGTTTTTATCATAACTATTATTCAACTTCGCATAATAAAATGGAAGATGAACTTTAGTTGATTTCATCCGTTTTTCCGTTTCATTGGCTTCATCCTCTTTTGACAGTTTAGTCCAAAAAGTTTTAAACGCGGGGAGTCTGCGAGCTAATTGCATATTAAGATGATCATAAAGTCCTGGAACTTCAGACATCCCCTTTTGTAGACAGTGAGTATTCTTATAACCGATTCCCCATCTCTCTATCTCCTTTTTGGGTTTATTCAGAAAAATAGTCTGTTCAGTTTGACCCATTTTATACAACTTCTCTTCCAAACTTTTTAGTTTTCCGAGTAAAGAAAAGTTTTCTTTTGTACAAGAAGCATGCAACTTTTTAACCTCAATTAATACTTTCTTCTCAGCAATTTCATTGCTAAGTTTCTGTATCAACTGGTTTTTGTCTGTCATGACACCATCATCTTGCTTAGAATTAGTTTCTAACTCTCTTTGTTTCATACTCATGGCATGCATTTTATTCATGAATTCTAAATTAGATAGATTACATACCTCCTCTTCTTCATTGTCAGAATCAGCTTCAGCATCTGATTCTATCTTGCCCATCAAGCACATGTTGACGGCTTCTTCTCTATCTTCATCATCTGAGTGATCGATCCAGTATTCTTCCTCAGACATCAATGCCTTGCCTGCCTCTTGTTGTTTTGCAAGAAGCATCTTGTTCTTGTAATAGTCTGAATTTCTGACTTTTGATCTGAGGCAGTCTTTGGCATAGTGACCTGGTTTACCACAGTTGTAGCATGTTGGCGGTTCTGACTGACTTGATCCTTCAGCTTTGAATTTCCTTTCTTCCGGTCTCCTCTCCTCTATCCTCTTTCCTTCTGACTGAAACCTTCTTTCTTCAGGTTTCCTCTCCTTTGATCTTCTCCCCTCAAATTTCTTCCCTTCATATCTACTACCTTCAATCCTTTCTTTGTGAATGTAGTTGTTCGGACCAGATGAATATCTCTGATTATTTGATGTTGGCTTGGTGTAGAATCTTTTCTGAAAAGCACTAGTCAGCATCATCATGGCTTGCTTCAGCTGATCATTTTCATCTGATTCTGAGTTTGCACAACCTTCATCTTCTTCATCTGATTCATATACAGTCGCCTTGTTCTTCTTCTATCTGACTACAAGTGCGAATGTGTCTTCAACTATATTTCCTCTTTGTCTCTTCTCATCCAGAATTTCATCCACCTCTTCTTCATTTTGACGGAGGGTTTCATACACCTCGTGAAGTGGAATCTCATTCAAGTCTTTAATCTGCTTCATCTGACGAGCAAATCTTTTCCATTTAGGTTGAAGAATACTAAGGAATTTGATATTCAGCTCATTTTGAGATTTGGGAACTTTGTTCTTGCTACGTTCATTCAGCAATGTCACAAACCTGTCATAGGTTTCTTCTAAGGTTTCTCCCACCCTGCCTCTAAATTCTTCATAGTTATTTAGGTAGTTGGAGATCTTCAGCTGATTTCCAATTTTTGAACCCAACATCATTTTCTCGAGCTGATCCCACATTTCTTTACCTGAAGCCTTGTAACTGTCAATCTTTACGTATATTTCATTTGGGATCCCCTGTAAGATGTATGACTTTGATAATTTGTCGCCTTTGGCTCTCCTGAGGTTATCATCTTGTAGCTTGTGATACTTCAGTTCAACCTGAGTAGGCACGTTATCAATTACACGGGTCGTCATTGGAGGTATCATAACTCCTTCTTCAATAGATGTTCTGATATAATCACCCAACTCGTGTCTGTCAATGAAGTTTAGAAACCTATCCTTCCACTGTTCGTACTCTCCCTTAAAGAGAACTGGTGGCTTGGTGTCAGTTCCTATTGCGAGAGGTTCTCTGGATGTCATTCTGAAGAATATTCTAAGTATGGAATAGATGCTTTGTGATTGAGAAGGTATGCGTTTCAAGTGAGGAGCGCACAATGAGATATGCGGGTCTAATGGGAAGCGCACAATTGAGGTGTGCGGGTGTAGTGAGGAACGCACAATTGAGTTGTGCGGGTCTAGTGAGGAACGCACAATTGAGTTGTGCGGTTTTAATGAGGAACGCACAATTGAGGTATGTGTTTCAAGAGGGAATCGCACAATTGAGATATGCGATTCAAATGGGACACGCAAGGTTGACTTGGATGAACATGATGTCTTGAGGTATGCGTGTCTGAGGTATGCGTTTGCTTGAGGACCCAAGAAGTTGAGGTATGCGGGTGAAGTTGTAACCGCACAGTAAGGAATGCGTTTCCTTTGGGACGCGCACAATAGAAATGCGATTGATGTAGGAGCCGCAAAGTTGAGAAATGCGGGATACTCTTCGTCTGTTGTGCGGGTGTTCGTCCTGTACTTCAACAAATCGACTAAAATTTGTTCCTGTAACGATTAGCACAACCAAACACTACCAATGTGTCTAGAAACACTTCTAGAACTAAATGTAAGCACTCGATCTCTCAAAAACACTCTTTTTCGAAATAAATTTGATGGCACAGTAACTTACCAAGTTCGACTCTTTTCTCACTAAATCCACAAATTGGAACTCGATATAAGCTTTAAAGTTAAATTAAATAGCAACAACTCGATCTAGCATGTAGTACGATCACACTCTGATCGATTCTAACACCTAAAACAGTTTAAACCACAAACTCAAATTTTCTTGAAGAACACAGAGACGTTTTTCTTAAAACTTGTCTTGATCTTAATCAGGCTCTGATACCAATTGTCGGTCCAACAATACTTATAACAAGTTCTTAGAAACAACCACAATAAGATTACCAACCTCTTTGATATATAAAATAACGATTACAAGGTTGATCGATTAAGCTTTGCTTTGTGTTCTCTATGTTTTCTCTCTTTTACACCTTCTTGTGTGTGTTTGTGTGTGTTCTATTATGATCTGATTGATAGAGCTAGAGGAACATAATATCTAATCTAAGTGTGTTGAACACACTATCTAACTTAATATCTAGATATTAAATCTAGATGTTAATTCTAACAAACTAGAACCTAACTTTAACAAACTAAGTTAACTAAGTTACCTATTACAATACTTATAACTTAGATATTAAATCTAAGTAAACTAATATAATAAACAAACAATTACATTGAATTATATTGACATTTATTACAAATAGACATAGACTTTTATATCGAGAGTCGACGTTCCGGCTTTAGCTTCAGATTGCGATCTTCAGTTTGGATGATCTTGAATCCAATGAGACTGTGGTCTAACAAATATCATATTACATTTTGGAGCGTATTGACTTTCTCTCTCTACTTTATCTCTCTAAAGATTTAGAGATTCTTGGAGTTTTACTCACACAAAGAACCCATGTTGTCCTATAAGAACATGTTTCTCAATTGGTTTAACTTGACAGTTAAAGCACAAATATATACAAGTCAGATGTCTATATGCTCAGAAATGTAATCATGAAGATTTGAGCATTTTAAACATTGAAGATATTTCAAAACAAGTAGATTGAATGAATGAAATAAATACAAGAAACATGTTTGAAAATCTGACATTGTATTAAAAAGATCAAAATCGAAATGATTTATCAATTAAGGCTTAGGTCAACAAAAATTGGAATTTGTCTATACGATTCAAGATATAGACATTCTAGAAAGAACATTTAGAATTGAAATCAACGCTCAAAATTCATTGAAGTTCAATTGGGTTGTCTTACCATCGAAAATTTTGTTTCAATTTAGAGACATGGTAAGAACAAAATCAACAAAATATTAAACCGGTGTGTGTGAATACTTGAAAGTATATGGAAAAGATAATACGCAAGTATTAATCTTTGGAAACACACGGTATATAAACATGTAAGCACAATTAATCATGAAAACATTTAAAATCACACTTATATATCCATGAAATAATTTAAGAATCAGAAGTGGTTTTAACATTATAAGAACATATTTTCATACCTGAAAGTTGTCTTTCTTTAAGATACGTATGAGATTAAGATTAGAAATAAACTTTTTCGTTCAATCTTAAATCTCATGAAGTCAAGCTGTAAGTCTCAACAGATATGATCGTTGAGGCTTCCTCTCAATTCTGCAAAAGGCACAAAGTCGTCAAAGTACAAAGCTTTATTCACAAAATTTATTGAAAACTAAAAGACATAAAGCAATAAAACATTGAATGTACAAGTTCTGGTCTGAATTAATCAGAAGTCATATACTCCCCCTGAAATTATGCATCAGGAAAAATATGTACTCCCCCTTGAAGTTTGATCTTCTCATTCATGTATCGGAGTACAATCTCGTTCATGCACGGAGTATAATCTCTTTTGATCATTGAAGAGCGAGTCCTAAACTGTTGTCTTTAGAAGTCAAACTCCTTAATCTTTGAAGAACGGGTCCTGAACTGTAGTATTCAGAAGCCTTGGTTCTCTTACTCCCCCTTGACTTGAGGTGCCTGCAACGCAGAATCATCTTTCGGCTTTGGTACCCAATGGTATTTGGGTCCATATTTGTTAGTGGTAGTTCTATTAGGAGTAATTGAGTAAGAACCATACAAGTAATGATCACTAGTTTTATGAACATAATCATATGTATGGCAGTAAGAAAAATAACTCTTTTTATGAGCTAACCTGAGTAATTGATTTCTCAAGTAAACAAACTCATGCTTACCTTTCCTCACATTGTTCTTGTTGACTTGTGATGCATGTACACATGATTTCTTTCTTTTCTTCACATCATTCTTCTCGTCCTTCTTTTCCTCATCAATTGGTTTCACTTTCCAGACCAGCTTTTCTTCTTTAAATCTTCTTCGTCTTTTGTGTGTACCTGAACCATCTACATTTCAATCATAGAAAATGTTAGTAGTACGAATTTGATCAACTGAGTTAACTGACCTTCTCGTAGAAACAATTTTCTTATGTGAGCTTGCAGCTGTCTTGAATGAACATTCAGAATCAGCTGACTCATTTCTAGGTGTGTGGATTTGTGAATCTGGAGTTGATTGCTCAGTCACCACTACCTTTGAAACAATGCCTTCAAGTTCTTTTATTTTTGAAGAATAACTGTCTCTTTCTTTGACAAGCAGGTCAATCCTTTCCTGAAATTTAGACTTCGCTTTCTGCTCTTTCAGTGCACAAGTTGATAGTTCAGATAACTTATCATTAAGCTTCTTAATCTCGGATTCAAAAATATTCCGTTCTTCTTCAAAATCCTTCTCAGCATTCGTTCTCTGACCGGATATCTCTTTAAAGATTTCAACATTCTTCTGTTCTATGGTCTTATTCTCCTTCTCAAACTTGTCTCTTTCCAAGATGATTACTTTCTCAAAATCAGAAACTTGTTGAGAAAGCTTTAGATCTTTTAAGCTCAACACCTTTCTTCTCTTCAAAGATTTTCCTTGAAAAACTGAGAATTTCTGAGCAAATACTTTCTTTTCTTTATCAAATTATGATCTTTATTCAGCAATTTGCAGTTCTAGCTCAGAAATCTTCTTTATCAGTTCTTCATTAGTAGCTTCCAAACTCTTTACCTTCTTCTCATTCTTATCAATAGTATCTCTTTGCTGGAGTTGGACATTTTGATCTTCTAAGTCTGAGATCTTTCTAATTAGCTCAGCATTCTCAGTCTTTAATTTCTTATATTCCAACCATTTATCTTCTTTCAAAGCATGAAGAACTTCTTTTTCAAGTTGAGTTATATGTTCTTTATATGCAGCAAAGAAATCTGAAAATTGTCCCGAACCAGTTGCCTTTTTCAGTAAGCCCATATGTGAATGCATCCATTCTTTAAGACTATTAAAAGTAGCAACTCGGTCATTTTCTTTCTGCTTATATTACTCAATATGGTCTTTAGATACAACAACTTCAACGTTTAACTTAAAAATTTTCTCACACTTTTGTGCAACCTTACCCTCAAGAGAAAGAATCTTCGCTTTAAGTATAGCAATCTCTTCTTTTGATGGCATCTCGAACTTTACACCTGTAATAAAAAGAACTTGAAATGATCGTAAGTCCAAATGAAATCTCAAAAATACAGAAAACTTAGAAAGAAATCCAGAAATTAAATTTCCAAAAATCTCCAAGTAAGGAATTCGCAAGCTAGAGTGAACTACAATGAATTAGCACACATAATTCGTATACAACAATTCGCATACACTTACGAATCACATAGAATTTGCACACTACTCTTAAGCTTCAGAATTTGCATGCAAATGAAATCAAGAATTCGCATAAACAGAATTTATAAACAATATCAAATCAGAATTCGCATACACCTTTTCGCAAGATAGATACTTACGAATTCAACACTTAGAAAAATCTACAAACTTATATGCGAACACACAAGAATTCGTATGATACTCTTCTGCGAAATTCAATGAATTTGTAAGATACTCTTCTGCGAATTCTAAGCAATTTGTAAGATACTCTTCTGCGAATTCTAAGCAATTCGTAAGATACTCATGCGAGTTATATTCTTGAAATATTTCTGAACAACTTTTCGTAAAAGAAAGATTTGTGAATTCTATCCTTCAAATAATTTTCTGAAAGCTTTTCGTAGAAAACACTTATGCGAATTCTAAAAATTCGCCCAAATCAACAATGTGAATTCTTAGCTTTTCTCAGAACACATAAATGAGAATTCTATGCAATTCGCACCACAGTCATCTGCGAATTCTATCCTTATGAATTTTTCAGAATTTAAACTATGCAAAATCTATGATTATGCGAAATTCAAGGTCTGTGAGTTCTTGACGCTTTCTGCGAGTTCTTCGTGTATTCATGCGGGTTCTTGAGATCTCGATAAAAAATCGATCTCAATGGCTCAAAAACCCATGATTTCTTCAAGTTTTAGTCCGAAACTTCGACAATTTGACCAGAAACACTTTTAGAACCAATTACAATCAAGGAATTTCAACAACAAGCACTCAAATATACAAATCGATCCTTGACACAATGTTCGAACTCATGAAAACAAAAACCAACAAATTCATCAAATTAGTGAAAAATTATAGTGCAATTCTCTATAAAATATATATAAGATCGATCTAGTACACTATACACACACATTGAACTCAATTACAACCAAGATTACACTCAAAAACTCAAAATTGAATTTGGACTCGATGAACAGTGCGAATTTCTATATTTTTTTTATTTCTGATTGGATTTGCTCTGATACCAATTGTTAATACCAGATTTCAAGTTCTAATTGTAAAACAATCAACACAAACAAGATGAATGATTTTCTAATCACATGTCATTGATATTCAATCTCCAAAGATTACAATTACTCTCTCTCTACTTTCTCTCTCACTAGAATGATATGCAATCACACCATCTCTAATCTGCTCCGTGTGAACATCTTACAACAAAGACAAGTACAAAAGGTATTTATACCTACTAACAATTACAAGAAAACTACTTTGACTTTGACTTATTACAATGACTTTGACTTTCATGCTTGAGAGTTGACTATGAGCTTATGACTTTCTTGAACTTTAACCTTCAGTATTCTATGATCTTGCATCCAACATATTTATGCTCTAACATAGTTCTTCGAGATCGATGATAGGACCCTATCATTCGATGGCGACACCATAATATCCGAGTCAGCGACCATAGATAGAGATAGGTAGCGGCAGGTAAGTAGGTGTGGTATAAGGCCTTATATTACGCAATCAAATGATAGAAATGACTTTTGTGATGTATATTTTGTAATCATGCAGGTTTCTAGATATCCATGTAATCCGAGAGAGTTCCATCATTTTTAGGGGTTTGTTTCGTGGTTCGTGGTATCGATGGAAGGATGTCCCTCAGACCGACCACGATTATACGTTCCAATGCTTTCGGGTTGGTACATGAGTCCATTTTAAAGTTATTGTACATATGATATTATTTGTTTTTAACTTGATACAAATATTGTGCATGTAGGGAAAATATTAGTGGGAATATGAATAGGAGGGAGAGGTTGATGTTGCATTGACCATTACCATGGCCAATAATATGGGGATTGGATGACGTATGTAAAAGAGTGCCCGCGAAACGAGCCCTACGGCTTGAAGAGGTGACGTGGGACCATCGGGCTTTTACACTCATTAGAGAACACCACCCTCCCTGGATCCCAGAGACGTATTGGCACCAGATGATGGATCAAGTTTTTGTCTTTATTTTGTGGTTAGTGCATTACCTTCGTTTTATACCAACTTATGTGTTCAAGTTTTAACAGAAGTGGGATACCAAACGCTGGAGAGCTTAGTCTAGGTCCTATAGGGACAATCAATCGACCAAGTTTTAGGGGGTATCGTCCAGGCACACCGGGGGATCGATCAGTGTTGCACAATACCGACACAGGATTGTAAGTTTGTAGTTTTTTTAATATGTGAGGTGTTTAAGCAAATCCACTACTCGAACCGGAACGACACTCCGGGTGCGTCCGACCCACCTACTAATCCTCCGGTGTACTTTTTCCCCAATGCGTCTAGAGTGACGGTAAGTTTTCGAAAACCATTATTTTATGTATACTTGTTGTGTATGTGTGTCGGTTACTAACCGCGATTGGATCTATGTATATATTGTTCTAGGTATGTGTATATGTGTTTTATATATGTTTATATGCATGTGTATGTGGGTATGTATAGACAACATGTGTTTTGTTTGGTGACCACAATGGATATATGTATATGTGTTTTATATATGTAGTTTGGCTTGTTAAGTAGACGTTAGGTTATGGCCAAGTAGATAGGTTAGATATTTTTGATTTAGAGCCATTATGCTACTGAATTTCTTACAAATATAAACTCACCCATCATTGTTTTGGTAAACCATAGGAGCACTTTTGAGAGCTTAGGGATGAGGCGCAGGCTAGCCAGGATCTCGACGCCCCTCCGATGGATAAGTCATCTCTCTAGGAGCAAAGTGTCAGAGGACGCAAGAATTGTCATCTTTTTGGTTTCCACATGACCCAAGAGCCCCATTATGCTATGACTGGTGAGTTTAGTAGCAGCAACAACGAGAGAGCATCCGTGACTAGATCGACATCAGAGGTATATTGGTTATATTGGATATGTATCATGTCGTTACTTTTCATTGCCATCAAATACTGATTTTTGTCAAATATTGAATATTTATAGTTATATGAGTTTAGAGAGAAGAGTTCATGGATTGAGGAGGAGGCGAGGGAGTCGAAGCAGCGAGAGGAATGCTATCTGGCCCAGTTAGAGATCGAAAGGAACAGCAATGCAGATACTTTGCCCGAACAGGTTAGGCATGCTACCTAGTTAGCTGAGCAACTCATATTGTCGCAGTAGTTTGTTGCTTTTATGCAGCAGTATGAATATGTTCCCCCCCCCCATCCCGGCCTTCCCCCTAGTTAGATTGTTACGCTGCACCTGTACTATATTTTGAATTCTTCAATTTTGGAATTGTATGAATTTGTTATTTTGAATTTGTTGTGTTGTTTTGGTTTGTTATTTTTAAATTATGGGCAGGTATTTCTATAAAATACAAGAAATACAATTTTTTTTTATTTTTTTTTAAATCAGCGACAAATTAGTGTCAGAATTCCGTCACCAAAACTTGGGTTTTTTCGTCGTGCGTTGATCCGTCGCAGATAGGTTCCGTCAATGATCCATCTCTGACGGGTTCCGCCACTAACCAGTCATTGATAGATTCCTTCACTGATCTGTCGTTGATAGCTTCCATCACTGATCTGTTGCAGAAAATGTCCATTGCTGATCCGTCACTGATTTCGTCGATAATACCTCACTGATAGCATTGTTAGACTAGAATTGTATTCAAGAATAAATAGAGGGTCTAAAGTTGTAATAGTTTGATAGTGTATGGTGTGTATTGTAATTGTGTTTTAAGGGTTGACTTTCTATAGGTCATGTTGACCAGGTATAAATAGCAAGGTCCCTTTGTTAGATTGGTAGATATGAACATAAGTTGGATTGGTAAGAACTCGCACACAGTTAACACAGACTACGTAAGATCTGTGACTACATGTTAGATCTGTGACTAATTGTACTTCATGTGATTATCAATAAAGATTGTGTTCTTAATATCGTTGTGTGAATATATGCTAGTAATCTGGGATCAAGTTTGGTATCAGAGCGAGATCAGAAAATTCAGAAACATACGTTTTTTCAAGAAATAGAAAGTCACTGTTGCATTGGATCGAATTTGTGATTTAGTGATGGATTGAATGTGAATTTGGGGTCACAGTGATCGCCTTGTGAAGTAGAACAACTCTTGTTTTTGTTGATTAATCAATTGATCAACAGATTCAAAGAATTGAATCAATCTTTGAAGTTTTAGAAAGTTTTTGGTCGTAAATTGTAAAGAATTGATTCTCATTATCATGATTGTTTAAGGGAAGAATTTGTACAAGAGTGTGTACGAAAAGTTAAAAACTCGCACAAGGGCATATTAGAGAAGTGTAGAATTCGCAGAAGTAACACGTACGAATTGAGAAGAATTCGTATCTGAGTCTTATACGAATTTCAAAGAATTCGCATAAGTCTTCATGTGAAAAGCTCAGATTTCATATCCTTTTTGATATCCTTTTATGCGAATTGTTTCATACGAATTCTTGAGTATGAGTGATATGCGAATTGTGTCTACGAATTCTACACTTGTGAATTTTTGATTGTGAGTGCCTTGCAAATTGTGATCATACGAATTCTAATTCTTACGAATTCTTGCATGTGAGTATTTTGCGAAATGTACTACACGAATTGTGCATGTGAATTGTATTCCTTATACGAATTAGTGCATGAGAATTGTGCTTGTTGTGAGTGTCATACGAATTCTATACTTGTTGAAGGTTTTGAGTGATTTTTCTGATTTTCAATAGTGATTTTTCTGGTTAAAGATCAATACTAGCCAAAAAAAAAATTTGTGCATATTGATTGTAAAGATGCCTTATATCGATGAGAAGGGAAACAAAGTTCTAATCAACAAGGATTCTTTATTGTCATATATGCCAGAGTCTTCAGCACTCAAAGCTGAGAACAAGAATCTGAAAATTCAGAATTCATCTCTTCAAGCTCAAATCAAGAAACAGAAAGATGATAGAGATTCAAAGAAAGATTTTATTTGATCAGACTGTATAGCTAACTCTAAAACTAATTTTGCAGGAATCATTGAATCAAAGGAAAAAGAGATTTCTATTTTGCAAACAAAACTGAAAAAGTTTGAAGGTCTAAATGAAAATACTGCATGGTCTAAGAAGGAACAAATGCAAAGAGAGTTTGATGAATTGAGAAGAAGAGCAAATATCTCTGGTGAGACATCTGAAGGGTTGAGAAAGATAAATTCTCAAATATTTGTTGAAAGAGATTTTTTGAAAGATAAAGTCTTCAGTCTTGAGGTTGAAATCAACATGATGAATGAGAAAGTAACCCAAGACGGAGACAACATAAAAGCTCAAGATGAGATGAAGATTGAGAAGAAGAGAAAGGAAATTGAAAGAGATAATGTTGAGCTTCAGAAGCAGATGAATAAACTGAAAGAAAAGATCTCTCTAGATGAAAAGAAAATGTAGAAAGAAAGAAAAGAGTTTGCCAAGAAGTTTTCTGAATTCTCCAGAAAAGCTTTTGAAAAAATGAAATCAGTAGAGCTGAAATGCATAAAGCTTTCTTAACAAGTTTCAGACTTTGAGAAAGTAATCATAATGGAGAGAGATAAGTTTAAAGAAAGATTTTGGAGAAGAAAAGAAAGCATTTGAAGCTGAGATAAAGGAGTTGAATGGAAAGCTATCTGAGTTGTCAACAAACATGTTGAAGGAGAAGAATGCAAAATTTGAGTTGCATAAGAAGTTTGATCAAATGTCAAAGGAAAGAAACAGTTTATCATCAAAGATAAAGGAACTTGAAGAGATCATGTTCAAGGTGAAGCTGACTGAGTCAAAGACTGCAGAATCAATTGTCCAATCACCAAGAGATGATCAAACTGATTCAGAGTGTTCATTTAAAACAACTTCAAGTTCACATTTTACAAATGTTTCTAATAATCCTTTATTTGATTCTAATGATAGTCAAACTTCTAAATCTAAAGATCAAATCCGTCCTTCTAACCTATTCTTTGATAAAATGGTTTAGGTAATATCAAGAAAGATAAGTCTCGGAAGAAAAGATTTTGGAGAAGGAAAGATCAGAAAGATAATGAAAAGTGGATCTGGATAGTGAAAGGAACAATGCTCCTAAAGGTAAAACTTTTGGCAAACCTGATCTGGTTTATACTATTAATCAATTGATCAGATTAGCTCAAAAGAAGATTAGTTGTTCCTATTGTGGTTCAAATTATTTTATAAATAAAAATTATGAAAATAGTTGGTATGGTTCTTATTATATTTCTTCCAAAAGAACTGCAACTAACAAGTCAGGACCCAAATACCAGTGGGTACCAAAAGTTGAATCTGTGTTGTAGGCACCCAAGGTTTAAGGGGGAGAAAGAACTATGGCTCTTGGATAAAACAGTTCAAGACCCGTTCCTCAATGTTTCAGAACTATGGTTTCTGGTTACATCAGATCTGGACCCGTTCCTCATTGGTAAATTGAATATTACTATTCTCACCAGAGATTATGTAATCATGGCTTCTGAATACTATTGTTCAGAACCCGATCTCAAAGTTTTTCTTCTGACGGATGCTTAAAAGATAACATCTTTTCAAGAAGTTTTTTTTTATTTGAGGAGGAGTTAGTGAATTACATTGTTATATCTTTTAGGGGGAGGAGATATAAGAAGTTTATTATACTTTCATTGTTATATTTTTCTAATAATTTGAATTGTTACAGATTTCGAGGAAGCTTAAAAGAGAACATTCATTTTAGGCGGAGTTTACATGTATATTTTCTATATCTTAATCTTTATCACTTGTTGAAAGAAGGACAACTTTCACTTGTGCAAAATCATTTTTCTTAAATGTTCAAACCACTTAGCGTTCTCAAATGTTTTATGAATTTTGAAGCGCGATTTTTAAATGATTTTCATATGGATACTTTGATGTTTATCTGACCGTGTGTTTCCAATGACAAATACTTGTGTAGTTGTCATGTCTATATATTGTCAAGTATTCTTACAAACACTGGTTCAGTACATTTCTTGACTTTGACATTACCACGTCTCAAAACTTTAATCTTTCAATGGTAATACTCCCGCTTGTTATTCTTAATTGTTTGAGATCAGACTTCATTTCTTACTATACATGTGCTTTCATTGTTTACATGTTTATATTTTGTTCATATAAACATTTTACGTCTTTGATATCCCTTATTTCTAATTCTTCATGAATTGTAATCTGATTTAAATCATTGTCAGATTCTCAAAACATTTCTATTCTTTCATGATAATTCATTCTTTCAAAGTTTTGAGAAATCTTAAATGCTTAGAATGTTCAAATTTCATTCTTATCTATTCTGAGCATACATAAATTGGTATATGATTTCTTGCGCTTAAATGTCAAGAAAAACATTGAGGCAATACATTCTTTTAGGACAATACATGGGATTCAATGTGTGAGCTTAACAGAACTTCCATGGATTCACGTTAACCAGTGTTTCCTACCCCGAAAGTATCCTACGAGTGATTGAGGGGAGAGGGGTCAAAAGATTTGAGTATTGGTGTGTGATGAGGTAAAATGAAAAAGAGAGATTGGTTAGAAGTGAGCTTTAATGTTTCAAAGAAAGAGGGTGAGATAACAGAGTAAAAGAATATCAAACTCTGTACCAAATCTTTCTGACTTGGGCAACCACATAATCTGATTTATTCACATTCTTTGGTGACCATCATTGAAATAGGCAATGAGCCCATGCCAACTCTTGCAAACACCCCACCAGCTACTCATTATTTTCTCAAAAAGAGAATGTTTCACATTTTCTGGGGATGCAACACATACGCTATTGGTTCTTCATTCGGAAGATACTGATATTGAAAAAGAAGAAAAGTTGCCCCACCTTCGACCCTTTCTCATGCACATTGAGTCCATGTATAACCTTTGTTGTCTCATTGGTTTATATAATTTTGAGCCTGAACAACAATCATTTTGCTAATTCTTTCATAACACAAGCACGAGCATACAGAAAATTTGTTTTTCTGTCAGAACATTCATAGAAAATACGTTGTGTTTTTCGATGATTGGATGGAAGTCATGGGGAATGAACATCATCTCAAGCTCCTTCCATTGTACATTAGTTGTACACAGTATCCTTGTGTTACTGACAGACATTTCTAACTGTTTCATCTGTTGATTCAGGAACTCATAATTTGTCTGAATTTTAAAAGATTCGGATAAATACATTGTTGGGAACTGAAGAAAAGCTCAAGTATGATTAATGCTGCTAGTTCAGATTTACTACTACTAGAAGACTTCAAAGTTAATACTGCTGAGTATTACTACTGCTAGTAGAATTAATACTGCTAGTCAAAGTTAGTGCTGCTTGAACAAAGTTAGTGCTGCTTAGCTAGTTAGTACTGCTAGTGGTTAGTGCTGCTTAGTTGTTTATGCTGCTTATGATTAGTACTGCTTATGAATTGAAGATCCGGATGGAAAGGATGACAGCTGTAAAGAATCAAGATATTCATGGAAGGATTGAAGATAATGATGGAAGATATACTGAAGATATTTTATTTATTGTAATTATCTTTTATTCAGTATATGTATAGAATTGATAGAATAGTTTAGAATTAATCATTCATTCTAAGTTTTAGAGAAAATCAACCTCAAGGCATAGATCCTAATTCTAGAGAAGTAGAATTCGTCTTGAAAGAGTCTATTCTTCAAGATTGAGGTTGAGTGTGTAATCTTGTGATTTGATAATGGAATACAAGTTTACAAGTTGTTGATTATACACTGTTTTGTTTACTGTTACATTGAATATCAAAGTGTTATTCCGCAACTTCTTTGATATTAGTTTCTGAGAATTTATTCTTGTTGATAATTCGATCCTGACAAGTGGTATCAGAGCCTAACTCTCTCAGAAACATCTATTCATTCATCATGGAAAACCTTGCAGAATCAAACAGTACTCTGGTCTCTAAGGTTCCAATGCTCAAACCCAATGAGTTTGACATGTGGAAGATCAAAATTAGACAATACATTCTTCTCACTGACTACTCAATGTGGGATATCATTGAGAATGGTCCTTCTGAAGCAGGAAAGATTGGACCAGATGGGAAAAGACCTCCACCAAAGACAGATGGTGAGAGGAAGATCAGACAAATAGAGATGAAGGCCTTGAGCACTCTGCTCTTGGCTATCCCCAATGAATATCAGCATCAATTTTGCAACTGCATTGATGCTCAGATTCTCTGGAATGCTCTAGAGAAAAGATTTGCTGGAACTAAAAGCATCAAAAGAAATCAAAGAGATGTTCTAAAGCAGCAGTATGAGAACTTCACTTCTTCAAAGAATGAGTCTATGACTCAAACTTTTGATAGGTTCAACAAGCTCATTGGTGAACTGGCTACTGTAGGAGTGAAGATGGAGCAAGATGATATCAACAGAAAGTTTCTCAGATCTCTTGGGGATGAATGGACTATGTACACTGTCTCATATAGGCAGAGTGACAATCTGGAAGAGAAGGAACTTGATGATCTATATAATGATCTAAGAGTTTTTGAAACTGAGGTAGAAACCAAGAAGAAGCCCACTGGTTATATCCACAATGCTACACTTCTATCAGCATCTACTGATATTACTGCCAACCCTGAAGCAGTTAGTACTGCCAGTGGAGTGAATTCAGAAAAAGGCACTGAAACTATCTTTGAAGCCTTTTTGTCCAGTCACAGCAACAATTCATTGATTAATGATGATCTGGATCAACTTCACCCTGATGACCTGGAGGAGATGGACATTAAATGGCAGATGGCCATGTTATCTATGAGGGTGAAAAAGTTTATCAAAAGAACAGGAAGGAACAACTTCTCTCAAAGAAGAGAAGATGGAGCTGGTTTTGACAAGACAAAGGTGGAATGCTATAAGTGCCACATGAAAGGACACTTTGCTAGAGAATGCAGAAGTGGTGTTCCAAACCACAACCACCAACAAGCTCAGAATGGAGGCTACAATCAAAACAAGAATCCTGCTCAAGCCCTTGTTTCTCAACAAGGAATGGGGTTTGACTGGAGTGATCAAGCTGAGGAAGCCATTCAGAATCAAGCTCTTATGGCAGAAGTGTCTGATCTCCCCTCTGAGGTAATTTCTAATCTTTGCACTCAATCTTGCACAGACATTGTCAAAAGGTACAGGGATCACAACCAAAGCATGTGTGATGACCTCAAAAGATTAGAAAAGGACAGAAGAGACTATGTGTTGATAGTAGAGAGATTTGAAGAGCAAATCAAAGGCTTTCAAGCTAATAAACTTCAACACTCTTATGACACAAACTATTGGAAGTGGGAAAAGAATGAATTAGAGACCAAACTGTCTAAGTCCTTAGAAGAGAATGATAGGCTGAAAGAGGAACTATCTAAAGTTAAGCTTGACATAGAAAAGTTTTCATATGCTTCAAAAGCAATGGATTCTCATCTAAAGGCTCAGATTCATGATAAGATGAAGCCTGGTATTGGATACAACAATACACCCCCTCCTTACAACAACAACTATATCTCTCCTACTTCAGACTTGTTAGAGACCAAGGAGAAAAAGGACTTGTTTGAGAAAGCTTTTAAAATAGATCCTTTGGATGAGGTAGTAGTTAAGGATTTGACTGAGAAAGAAGCCAGTGAGAATAGGGATAATGCTGTGAGTAAAGAGATACCATTAGAAAACAACATTATCACCAATGAGGGATGTGGCAAAATCTGGGTCAAGTCTAAGGAGATAGAGAAGACCAAAGGAAAGGATAACAAGGTCCATTACAAACAAACCACGGTTGTGAATCCTGGACCTTGTAAACAGTGTGCTTGCAATAAAGCTAAAAGCCTAAATTCTGGTATAAAAAGAGGTAACCAAAGAAACTGGAATAATCAATGGGCTCAGAATCAAGGAGTTGATCTGAATAAAATCAATAGACCAAAACCTTGTTTCATATGTGGCAAGCTGAATCATTTGGCTAAGTATTGTTTCTTCAACCCTATTAACCAACAGATGAACTTTCAAAGATTTGTGCAAAAACCTGTTGGTTATAGGAAACCAAAGAAATCTGTTGAAACCAAAGGCCCTATGAAAAATAAGGTTTTAAAAGAAAGTGTTTTAATATGGGTGCCTAGAAGCACTAACAGTGTTAGTACTGCTGAAAATATTAATGCTGCTAACACAGTTACTACTGCTAACAGTGTTAGTACTGCTGAAAATATTAATGTTGTTAACACAGTTACTACTGCTAACAAGGTTAGTACTGCTAAGCATGCAAGTACTGCTCATGCTGTTAGTACTTCTAAATCCAGTACTGCTTCTGGCAAATGTGTTTCGAAGCCTATCATTGTGACAAAGTACTCCAAAAATGAGGAGTCAAAGTTTAAAAATCTTGTCAAGAAAGAATGCAAGTATTTTGATGAGAAAGGGGTACCCAAGACCACTTTGGCTTGGGTTCCTAATTCATACTAACTGATTTCTATTATGTGCAGGGCAACCAATAGCTCAAAGGAAAGAGCATATGGCATGTTGATAGTGGTTGCTCTAGGCACATGACAGGTAACATGTCATGCCTTCAGGATTTCTAGCATGTCAATGGAGGACATGTTGCATTTGGAGATAATCTTACTAGTGGTAAAATAAGTGGAAAAGGTAATGTTACCAAAGTGATGATTATACAGGTTCAGGGAGTGGAGGATCAGGGACTACACAAGTTCAAGAAAGTATATCTCAATCTGTGATCTTTTCCATACCCACAGTGGATCCTGTTGAAGACTGTGAAAAGGAACCATCTACTGAACCAAGTCAAAGTGAAGAAGAAAGTAGAGATGAGGAGACTTAAGAAAATAAAGAACCAAAAGTAGCTACTGAAAACACTTCAGTTGAGTTGAATGACTCTAATCTAGAGGTGGAACTAAATGAAGAACCTAGTCATCACAACAGAATTCAAAAGAATTATCCTCCACAGCTGGTAATAGGGGATATATCTTCTCCTATGATGACTAGAAATCAAAGTAGTCTTCAAGAAATGCAAGATCAACAACATACAGTGCTTTCTTGCTTTTTATCCCAGCTTGAGCCTAAAAAGGCACATGATGCTATGAAAGAATCCAGTTGGATAGAAGCCATGCAAGAAGAGCTACTGCAGTTCAAGCTACAAGATGTTTGGGATCTGGTAGACCTTCCTAAAGGCCAAAGAGCAATAGGAACAAAATGGGTCTTCAGGAATAAGAGAGATGAAAGAGGAATAGTCATAAGAAACAAAGCAAGGTTGGTGGCTCAAGGATATACACAAGAAGAAGGAATAGACTATGAAGAAGTATTTGCACCTGTGGCTAGGATAGAAGCAATTAGATTATTCCTAGCTTATGCTTCTTATATGAAATTTAAAGTCTATCAAATGGATGTCAAAAGTGCATTTCTTTATGGCTCAATTGAAGAAGAAGTATATGTCTGTCAACCACCAGGGCTTGAAAACCCAAGCTATCCAGACAGGGTATACAAATTGAAGAAAGCACTTTATGGACTACATCAAGCTCCAAGAGCATGGTATGACACTCTGTCATCCTATCTCTTGGAAAATGGCTTTGAAAGAGGAGTCATTGATAAGACTCTATTCATCAAGAGAAAGAAGAAGGATATCTTGCTGGTCCAAATCTATGTTGATGATATTATCTTTGGATCAACAAGAGACAACATGTGCAAGGAGTTTGAGGAACTAATGCATCAAAGGTTCAAGATGAGTTCCATGGGGGAACTTACTTTCTTCCTTGGACTCCAAGTTCAACAGAAGTCAGATGGAATCTTCATCTGCCAGTCCAAGTATGTGCAGGACATTCTAAACAAGTTTGGTTTCTCAGATTCAAAACCTGCCAGCACACCTATGGAGACACACAAGCAGATAACAGCAGATCTTGAGGGGGAGGATATGGATGTTCATCATTATAGATCTATGATTGGCTCTCTCATGTATCTTACAGCCTCTAGGCCAGATATAATGTTTCCAGTCTGTGTATGTGCAAGATTCCAAGTTAGGCCAAAGCAATCTCACTATCAAGCTGTTAAAAGGATATTCAGATATCTCAAAGGTCAATCCAGATTGGGACTTTGGTATCCTCATGAATCATCCTTTGACCTGCTTGCATACTCAGATAGTGATCTAAGTGGAGCAAACTTGGACAGAAAATCTACTTCTGGAGGATGTCAGTTTTTGGGTGCATGACTAGTGTGTGTTCCAGATTCTAGTTCCTATTCGATAACAATCAAACAAACAAGATTTTGACAATCAAATTACCTGTTTGATTATTCTTTCAAATTCAATCCTTTACACTTTCTCTCTCTAGAACTCTCTCTATCTCTTTACAATCTGATCTCTTACAATGTACAACTTCCAACTACTAACAAATACAAAATAGAAAAACTATTTATACTACCACCTAATACTAAGAAAATTAAAATACAAAGACTACAAAGTTTGACTTATTACAAATAGACTTTGACTTTTAATGAGGTTTGAATTTTAGCAGCTTTGACTTTCTCAACTATGACCTTCAGTATGCTTGATCTTGTATCCAACAGATTTATGCTCTAACAATCTCCCCCTTTGGATTCAAGATCACTGTTGAAAGATCTAGCAATTCAGTTCTTCTCTTTAAGTTCTGTTCAAAATAATCTTCCCTTTTTCATTGTCAATATTCTTTCCAAGATTATCTTCAAATGATGAACAATCTCCCCAAAGCTTTCACAGAATACTTTCAGACTTTGGAAAGAAATTATCTTCAGAATCAGCTCGAATGCTTTAGCAGAGAATCTTCAAAGAAAATTTCCTCAAAATCTTCAGAAATTCTCTGAATCTTTATCAAATCTTCAAATCTTTACTTTGAACTTTTCTGACTTGGACATTACATCTTCCCCAAACTCCAAAACTTTAACATTTCTAGTATCATCTCCCCCTTTTTGATGATTTGAGCATCTAATATCATCAAAACTTTTCGTCCAAGAAATGTCGTTTACCATTATGATCTGTCATACTGAGCCTCTAATTCTGTCAACTCTCCAAGATATTCATCTAGATCTTTTCAAATCCAGACAAAATAAGAACATGTAACTCCTGAATCAACAGATGAATCAGTTAATATGCCTGTCAGTAACACAAAGTCACTGTGTGTAACGAATACACAATATAAAGGAGCTTTTTGATGTTCACTCCCCCAGGGCTTCCATCCAATCATCGAAATACCACGAAGGCAATTTCTATGAATGTTATGACAAAGAAACGAATTCTTTGTGTGCTCGTGCAAGTGTAGAAAGAATTAAGCACGATGATTGCTTTTATAAGGCTCAACATTGTGTAAACCACTGAGACAACAGTAGATAAACACAGACTCTAAGTGCATGATTGAAGTGCGAAGGCGGGGCAGACTTCCTTCTTTTTCAATATCCAGATTTTCCAAATGAAAAACCAGATAGATTATATGCTGCGTCCCTTTGAAAATGTGAAACATTTTCTTTTTGAGAAGAAAATGAGTAGTTGGTGGGGTTTAAGCAAGAGTTGGCATGGGCTAATTGCCTGTTTCAATAACGTTCACCAAAGAGTTGTGAAACGATAGTAATATGGCTGCCCGGCTCAGAAAGTAGTTGGTGCAGAGTTTGATATTCTTTTACTCTGATCTCACACCCTCTTTCTTTTTAATCATTAAGCTCACTACTAACCAATCTCTCATTTTCATTTTACCTTATCACACCCACACTCATTTCTTTTAGACTCCTCACACTCAATCACTAAAGAATTAACTTCTTGGGTAGGAAACACTGGTTAACGTGAATCCATAGAAGTTCCAGATAAGTCCTAACACAAAGAACCCCGTCCTATAAAGCATGAGTTGCTCAAATGGTTTAACTATATCAGTTAAAGCTCATATACAAATGTCAGATATAAGTATGCTCAGTGATATAATCATGAAGATATGAGCATTTTAAACCATTGAAGTATTTTCAAACAAGGAAATTGAATGAATGAACATGAATGCAAGAAACTTGTTTGAAAATCTGACATTGTATAAAATGATCAGAAATGAATGATATAGCAATTAAAGCTTATGGTCAAGAAAAATTAATATTTGTCTATACGAAACAAGGTATAGACATTCTTGAAATGACCGTTTGAAAATGAAATATTGCTCAAAATTCTTTGAATACAAGCGGAGTGTCTTACCATCGAAGAAAAAATTGTTCCAATTTAGAGACATGGTAAGAACATATTGAACAAAAATTCAAACCAGTGTGTGTGAATACTTGAAACTATACAGAAAAGACAATACTCAAGTATTTATCTTTGGAAACACACGGTTTGTAAACATGTAAGCACAAAATAAAAATAAAACCATTTAAAACCACACTTCCAAATTATAAAACCTGTTTAACAATCGGGAAGTGGTTTGAACATTTCAAAACATGTTTTCTATACCTGAAAGTTGTCCTTCTTTCAGATATAAATGAGATTAAGATAAGAAATTTACCTTGTCGCTCAATCTTAAATCTCAGAAAGTCAGCTGTAGTCATGTAGATATGATCGTGTCATCTTCTCTCATCCTGTAAGTCTCAAAGTCTAGTCAAAAATTTATTCACAAAATTTATTCGAAAATAAATGACGGAAAACAGTAAAACAATTATAGAACGAGTTCTGATCAGAAGTAATCAGAAATCATTGTCTTACTCCTTGTTACTTATAAGCTCCCCCTAAAATCATGCATTGCAAAAAGTTTGTCAGTTAAGCAAAATGCAGAAACTAGTTTTACTCCCCCTCAAATGAATATAGATCATCTAACAATTTTCTCATACTCCCCCTGAGATCATGAGCAAACAATTAAAGTGCAGGTATCTTTCAGAAATAAAAATAAAGAAAATGACGAAAAATAACAATTTGTAACTTTAGTAGGTAACAACCGATTATGTCTTAAGATTTAACATACCAAGCTTAGAGACAAGAAAGTTAAATCTTTTTTCATCTAAGGGTTTGGTAAATAAATCTGCAAGTTGATAATCTGTTTTTACAAAATAAAGTTCAATTGTTCCTTTTTCAACATTATCTTTTATAAAATGATACCTTACATCAATGTGTTTGGTTTTGGTGTGTTAGACAGGATTAGCAGATATGGCAATCGCGCTCTTCGAGTCACAGTATATCGGAATTTTGTCATATTTGAATCCAAAGTCTCATAGCTGTGTTCGCATCCACAAGACTTGAGAGCAGCAACTGGCATCAGCTACATATTCTGCTTCAGCAGTCGATGTGGAAACGCATAACTGTTTCTTTGAAGCCCAGCTAACGAGCTTGTCTCCAAGGAATTGTACGTGACCAGAAGTACTCTTTCTGTCCAACATGCAACCTGCATGATCTGCATCTGAATATGCAGTCAGTTGAAACCCAGTATCTTTAGGATACCACAAACCAAGGTCTGCAGTCCCCTTCAGATATCTAAAAATCCGTTTGACAGCAGCCAAATGGGATTCTTTGGGAGCAGCTTGATATCTAGAACAAAGACATGTTGAGAACATAATATCTGGTCTACTCGATGTAAGATACATCAGCGAACCAATCATACCTCTATAAGTTCTAAGATCAACACTTGTACCCGAAGGATCAGCGTGAATCTTAGTTCCTGGTGCCATCGGGGTGCCAATAGATTTGCAATCTTCCATTTTGTACTTCCGAAGAATGTCCAAAATGTACTTAGACTGATTTATAAAAATCCCCGTAGAAAGTTGTTTAACTTGTAATCCGAGAAAGAAATTCATCTCTCCCATCATACTCATTTGAAAACGTGACACCATGAGGTTAGAAAAGTTTTTGCAATATTTTGGATTAGTAGAACCAAATATTATACCATCAACATAAATCTGAATAAGAATAATATCAACTTTTTCCTTCTTTATGAATAAAGTAGTATCGATCTTACCTTTAGAGAAACCAGACTTGACCAAGAAATTGGATAAGACGTCATACCAGGCTCGAGGAGTTTGATTTAATCCATAAAGGGCTTTGTCCAAGATATAGACATGATCTGGCTTATCTGGATTAACGAACCCTTCTGGTTGAGACACATACACTTCTTCTTTAAGAATGCCGTTCAGAAAGGTTGTTTTCACATCCATCTGAAAGACTATGAAGTTCTTATGAGCGGCGTAGGCGAGAAACATTCTGATTGCCTCTATGCGCGCTACTGGAGCATACGTCTCGTCATAATCAATACCTTCCTCTTGCCGATAGCCTTTGGCAACAAGTCTAGCTTTGTTTCTGATGACGACACCATCTTCATCCTTTTTGTTCTTGAATACCCACTTAGTTCCTATCACGGTCTTTCCTTCAGGCTTAGGAACTAATCTCCAAACCTTTAGGGCTTCAAGCTGATTGATATCTTCTTGCATCGCAGATACCCAGTCCGAATCAGCAAGAGCCTCGGATACTCGTGTTGGCTCAATCTTGCTTAAGAACGAGTCATGCATACACTGATTAATAGTCGTTGACCTTGTCTGAACAGGCTTGTCAACATCTCCAATTACTTGATGTAATGGATGGTCCTTGGTCCAGCGATGCTCATGTGGGAGTGGAATAGATACTGATTGAATATGATCATCATCTTGAAATCCACTTTCAAAATCTTCAGTTTGAATTACAGAAGGGGGGTTTGCAGTTGAAGACTCAGGTGCAGAAGTATCAGTTGGAACAACATATTTTGACTCAACTGAAACAATTACTTCTGGCTCAACATTAATTTCAACTGTAGGAGTAACATCAGGAATGTGAGTTTCTGACTGAACGGGGGATACTTGTTCAGTAATGACCTCTGAAGTGACTGGATGATTACAACTTGTATCTTTAGACCTGTTAGTCACAGTAGATTTAGATACATTAGTTCCAAGAAACTCATCATAAAAGAATTCAAATAACAAATCTAAATCAGTTAAATGTGAAGTAGATGTAGAAGCGTTATCCGAATTTGTCGCTGTAGACACAGGTTCTGGACTGATCTGCCCAGAAGCTAATACACCAGTGATAACGGGTTCTGAATTAATTTGATCAGAAGCCATCTCTTCATCAAATGTAACATTGACGCTCTCCACAACTGTCTTTGACTTCTTTATATAAACACGATATGCAACAGAAGTTGAAGAATAACCGATAAAGATGCCTTCTTCCTCTTTAGCACTGAATTTATTCAGACTCTCTCTGTCGTTAAGCACAAAACATTTACACCCAAATATGTGAAAATATTTGATAGTAGGTGTTCTGTTGTTGATTAGGTCATATGGAGTCTTTTGAAATCGGCGGTGTATCATGGAACGATTTTGCGTATGGCATGCAGTCGACACAACTTCCGCCCACAAGAATAGAGGTAGATCCGATTGGCTAAGCATAGTCCGAGCGGCCTCGACTAGTGTCCGATTACGTCTTTCTACTACTCCGTTTTGTTGAGGCGTTCTAGCAGCAGAAAACTGATGTGAAATCCCAACTGATTCGAGATATTCATCAACAATCTTATTCTTGAATTCTGTGCCATTGTCAGTTCGAAGGAACTTGACTTGTCGCTGCAGTTTCACCTGGGTCGTCTTTAAAAATGAAATGAGAACTTCCGGTGTCTCATCTTTAGATCGAAGAAATTTGACCCACGTGTATCTTGAATAATCGTCCACAATTACCAACACATATTTCTTACCACCCAAACTCTGAGTTCTCATTGGACCACATAAATCCATGTGTAGCAATTCTAACGGAGAACTAGTGCTTGGTTCAGGCTTCGGTTTATGAGCGGCTCTCTTCATCTTACCCTTCTCACAAGCTGCGCATAAATGTTCTTTCTCGTATTTCAGCTCAGGAAGTCCCTTTACCAACTTCCCACGAACCAACTTGTTGATGTAACGAAAGTTCAAGTGAGATAATCGTCTATGCCAGAGCCAACTTTGTTGCTGTGTAGCTTTTGTCAACAAGCATACCTGATTGTCAATCTGAACTTTGGACAAGTTGATGGTGTAGAGGTTTGTCTTTCTACGTCCACCCAAGAGTTCTGTTCCGTCTTCAGTACGAACTGAGCAACTCTTAGACTTGAAGTTGACCTCTAACCCTTTATCGCAGAATTGACCTATGCTAAATAAGTTGTGCCCCAAGCCTTCGACATAACTCACTTTACTGATCGTTATGTTGTCTTGTATAATGTCACCATATCCTAAGATAGGTGAAAGCTGATCGTTTCCAAATCTGACATTTCCACTGAATTTCTCTGTATAGTTAGACAATAAAGCTTTTTACCCAGTCATATGCTTGGAACATCCACTATCCAAGTACCACATATGCCGGGTCTGCAAGAGAAATCAGGCAATAATAGATTTAGGTACCCATTTAAAAACGGGCCCTAACAGATTAGCACAAGATTTTGGCATCCACTTGAAAATGGATCCTCTGTTCATTTGAAAACCTTTAAAATCATTTGATCTAGAAGAATATACATGATAAGATCCATACCAATCAGAAGAATCATGAGAATAAGCAAAGTCAGTTTTCCGATAATTATGATGAAATTTAGTAGTAATAGGAGATAATTGAATCAACTGCTTTATTGAATAACGCTTGTAAGAAGTTACAAGGTTTTGTTTATGAGAAGCACATTGATCAACTACATCAGAATCACTACTAACAGATTTAGTACAAGAATTATCAGTAACTGATTCAGCTATCTCAGCATCCTTCTGTTTTGGTCTCCATTTGGATTGAGCTTTCAGCTTTTTCTTCCTTAAATCTGAAACATAAGATGTAGATTTATTAGGAAAATTAGATTTCTGTGACTGACGTTTCTTTTGTGTACCAGTGTATTTCTGTTTCTGTAATCGCTGCTTCTTATGTTTCTTACCATGAGCATAGTAATTAGCAGTTACAGAAACTGAATCACCAACCTTAGTTGATGTTTCACCAATATGAACAGCACTTGGTAACACTTTGTCATTTTTAAGACAAGTAGAATGATCAGGAAGTTTAGAATGAATGTCAAACATATCAGATTCTTCCATGCTACCATCATCAGAATTAAAAGAATCATTTGCAGACTCAAATAAGTCATCAGAATTATCAGAGAAAGTTTGAGGTGCCTTTGAAACTGTAGAACACTTTGTTGATTTTTCTTGAAAAACAGTGTTCTTTATAACTGTAGAAAACACATTTTGTTCTATATCAACCAAAAGTTTTTCATCAGATAAAACATTTTCAAGTTCAACTATTTTGCTTTCAAGAATAGATGTAGGAACATAAACCTTTGCAATCGCAGGTTTTGCCTTCATCTCAGATGCGGAATAACTAACAAAATAGTCTTTTGAAAGAACTTTTGGTGTTTTTGAAAGATAACTATCATTTAACTTTACATAGTTAAACGGTAGTTGCATTTTCTTTTAATTCTTTCTGTTTTCAGTTTCTTTGGCCTCATCTTCATCTGACAATTTGGTAACAAATTTGGGTTTCAAATGAGTATGTTTACCAGCACAGGCAAGAAAATCATAGTTATAAAGTGTCGGCTGTTTTCTGATGGCTTTCTTAAGATAATGGGGGTTGTTAAAACCAAGTCCCCATCTTTGCTTAACATCAGCCTCATCATTAGGAGCATTAAGAAAGATGGTTTGATCTGTTTGATCTCTTTTATAAAGTTTAACTTACCATTTACCTTCTTGTTCAAATTCTTGTTTTCAACCTGCAGTTTATAAATAGTTAGTGCAGATTCATTTTTCTCAAACTCATATCTATTTACTTTACCTTCAAACTCAGAAATCTTCTTTTCAAAATTATCTACTTTAGATTTAGAATCAGAATCAGATTTGCGTAAAGAATCAATTAGATCTTTGTTTGAAATAACAGAAGTATTAAGTTCAAAGATCTTCTTGTTCTTTTTAGCAACCTTTTCCTTTTCATTTTTCAGATTATTTTGTAAATTTTGTAGCTCAACCACCATGGTTTCCAACTTGGTAATGAAATCTTTTGGAGTTAAGTTTAATACCTCATTAACTTCTTTATCATCTGACTCGTCATTCTTGTCCTCTTTGCCCATTAGACAGATATGAGCATTTTCTTCTTTATCTTCTCCTTCATCCTCGGAATGATCTAACCAAAACTCATCCTCTGCCATTAAATCTATACCAGCTTCTTGTTGTCTTGCCAGAAGCAACTTGTTCTGATAATACTGAGAGTTGCGTACTTTTGGCTTCCGACAATCTTTGGCATAATGACCCAACTTGCCACAGTTATAACATTTGATTGAATCAGTTGAAGGCTTTTCAGCAGCAGTGTAATCATTCACAAACATCTTCTTCTCATCTGGTTTCTTCTCACCATACCGATTCTCTTCAAATCTCTTGCCTTCTACCTTCTCTCGGTGCTCGTGGTTCTTTGAACTTGATGACGAATAGCGTTGAGAATTTGATCCCGGATTCTTATAAAATTTCTTTTGAAATGCACGGGTCAGCAATATCATGGCTTGTTTCAGACTTTCGCCATCATCACTATCAGACACAGAACCAGATTTTGAACTTGAACTCACTTTCTTTTTCTTCTTCTTCTCAATCTTCTCTTTCTTTTCTTTCTTTGTTTCTCCAACCAAAGCAATCGGATCAGGAACCTTCTCAGCCTTTTTCTTTTCAGCTCTTTTCTCCTCGACCTCTTCCTCATTCTGACGTAATGTCTCATAAACTTCGTGAAGAGGGATTTCACTTAAATCTTTCATCTGCTTCATCCTACGTGTGTGTTTCTTCCATTCAGGACGTAGGATGCTCAGAAATTTTACATTGTTTTCCAGCTACTTTTTCTTAACTTTGTTCTTTGTGAGTTCATTCAGGAGCAAAGTGAATCTTTCATAGGTGTCTTCTATACTCTCATTCTCTTTTGCCTTGAATTCCTCATAGTTATTGATGCAGTTGGCCACCTTTATCTGATTCCCTATCTTTGATCCCATCATCATCTTTTCCAATTGATCCCACATCTGTTTAGCATTATGTTTGAAGCTGTCAATCTTGATGTAAATATCATTTGGAATGCTTTGGAGTAAAAGAGATCTTGCTTGCTTATCAGCTTTAAATCTACTCTTTTGTTCTTCTGAGTACTGAGAGAAGTCAACTTTAACTGGTTTTGTCTTTATTTCCTTTTCTCCATCTCCATCATCACTTTCACCATCAACATTATTACCATCATGATCATCAACAGGTACATGAATTGTGATTGGTTTCATGGGACCTTCAGTGATAGATAGAAGTATGTTCTCTCCATTTGAATGTCTATCTATGAAATCCAGGAATCTGTCTTTCCATTGTTCATATTCGCCTTTGAACAATACCGGAGGCTTTACATCAGTGTCGATTGAAAGTGCATCTTTGGAAGTCATCTCGTTTAAACCTGTTTGAAAAATATATCAATAAGAAACTAGAACTGATCGTTAGCCCAAAATATGAAATCACAAGAAAAAAAAATCTTGAAAAACTAGAAAAATGAGAAATATTGAAAAAATTGACGAAGTATCAGAACTCGCAAGTCACTATTTAACTCGCAAGCCCTAAAACTCGCAGACTGAATAACTCGCAGACTGATTCTTGCGCGTTCTCTAAATTCTCAACCAAACGCGCAGACAAACTCGCAAGCAAACTCGCAAAAAAAACTCGCAGAAATTTGCGCGTTTTGAGAAACTCGTAAGCAAACACGCAGATAAAACTCGTAGATGAAACTCGCAGACGATCAAACTCGTAAGCGCCTAAACTCTCTAACCACTGTTCACACTAGAACTCGCTAACTGTGATGTGCGCGTTTCCCAAACTCGCAGATCGAAGCTTGCGCGTTTCAACACTTAGAATTATTTCTGAAACCTTCAAACTCGCAGGTCGATGAATTCGCTGATCACTGTTTCTCCTCAAACTCGCAGGCCAAAGAACTCGCAAACTACTATTCCTTCTCAAACTCGCTAGCTTTGATTAGCGAGTTTGTAGAACTCGCTGGTCATTACTAGCGCGTTTCCTTGAAACTCGCAGATAACCCTTGCGTGTTTTAGACCAAATTCTTCCTTTCGACTTGCGCGTTCTACCCTGATGAACTAGCGCGTTTCACGAAGAACTTGCGCGTTCTAGCGATCTAGCGCGTTCTATCGTTTTTCGACCCACAAACCATCTTTTTCACCTGCAATCGATCTTTTCTTGGTCCAATAGTTCTGAAACTCTGGATTGATGCTCGATTACAACTCTAGAACGAATTACAATCAAAGAAACTTACAAACAAACAATTACAACTCAATAATTCGATGAAACAGTACGTTTACAACTTCGAAGAAAAACTTAACAAAATCAACAAAATCGAATGAATTACAGTGTTAAAACTTGCAATTGATTACAAAGACTCAATCTATTACACATTTCGACCAAATCCTAACCAAAATCAGCTCCAAAAACACACCTAATTCCAGAAATCGATTTTCACAGTCAAGAACACAATGTCGACTACTTTCTTGATCTGATTTCACCTTTTGGATCTGCTCTGATACCAATTGTGTGTTCCAAATTCTAGTTCCTATTCGATAACAATCAAACAAACAAGATTTTAACAATCAAATTACCTGTTTGATTATTCTTTCAAATTCAATCCTTTACACTTTCTCTCTCTAGAACTTACTCTATCTCTTTACAATCTGATCTCTTACAATGTACAACTTCCAACTACTAACAAATACAAAATAGAAAAACTATTTATACTACCACCTAATACTAAGAAAATTAAAATACAAAGACTACAAAGTTTGACTTATTACAAATAGACTTTGACTTTTAATGAGGTTTGACTTTTAGCAGCTTTGACTTTCTCAACTATGACCTTCAGTATGCTTGATCTTGTATCCAACAAATTTATGCTCTAACAACTAGTTTCATGGCAGTGCAAGAAACAAACCACAGTATCCACATCTACAACAGAGGCAGAGTACATAGCATCTGCAAGTTGCTGTTCTCAAGTCTTATGGATTCAGAATCAAATGTTGGATTATGGGGATATATATAGCAGTACTCAGTGTATCACAAGCTTAAAAGAGTAAGTATGGTTAATACTACCAGTACAGTTTTAATACTGCTAGTGGTTAATACTGCTACTGCTAGTAGTTAATACTGCTAGCTAGTTAATACTGCTAGTAGTTAATACTGCTTTCAGTTAATACTGCTTTCAGTTAATACTGCTTTCAGTTAATACTGCTTTCAGTTAATACTGCTCTAGGTTAATACTGCTTATGTCCCGAATACTATAAATACTCTTTGCCCGCCTAAAAGTTCATAACGACTCTTTGCATACTGTTCTCTTGCGCTCTAAACCCTCTCTCTCTCTCGAGTTCCAAGTTTTCAAGCAAGAAAATTCAAGGTCAATGGCATCCATGGCGTTCATTGACGAGCACAATGAAATCGCGATGCTCCAAAAGCCAAAACAAGCTGCAGGTTTTCATCAGATAGTCGACTTTCTGAAGTCCAGCCACATTGCCCATGCTCTCACTATATCTCCTACTATCTTCATAGAGCATCAGAGGCAATTCTGGGCACATGCCACCATTGTTACTGAGAATGGTGTGCAAATGATCAAGACGAAGGTGTGTGGCAAGCCATTAACAGTTACTGAAGAGGTAATTCGCATCAGTCTACGTCTAGACGATGCCTCTGGTATAACTTCTATCTCTAATGATGAACTGTTTTCTACTCTTACAAGAATGGGGTATGGAGGCCCATTGGGTGTGTTCAAGTTCTTAAAAGCAAAATTTTCACCTCAATGGCGTTTCTTTGTCCATACCCTTATGCATTGTATCTCTAAAAAGACTACTGGATGGAGTGAGTTCAGTAGCACCATTGCTTATGCTCTGGTATGCTTAGCCACTGCCAGAAAGTATAATTTTTCCCAAATGATTTTCAATGATCTTGTCTCAAACTTGGGAACCAAAAAGAGCTTTTATATGTACCCCAGGTTTGTTCAAGCAGTTATCACCCACGAATTGACGGATATTCCTCATTTTGATGGGATATATGTACCAAAACCCCCTAAAGGCAAGGTTTTCTCAAATATGAGAAGATCTGCTGGGGACTCGGAAGGAGTTGACACCCCATTGTTCTCTACAATGATGGTGGTGTCCCAAACTGATGAAGGTATGGTAGCAGGGTCAAGGCCCCCATTAGACCAACCCACTGCTAGCCAATCCCAACCTTCCCACACTAAATCAATTCCCCAGTCTCTTCTTGATAAACCAACTTTACCAATCACCCAAACATACAAAAGGAAACAGGTAAAGAAGGCTCCTTCCCTTCTTGTACCAACAACCCCTAAGCCTTTAAGCCCTCTAAGGGAGGATTCTCCCTTAGAGAATATCTACAGGGAAACCACAAGGGTGTCTCCCAACCCAAAGGAGGTGCTCTCTGAGGAGGAGGTTGAGCATATGGGTCCTGAGGCTGCCACTACTCCTGCTAGCACAGAGGAGAACAGTGGTAACATACATAAGACCTCTCCCATGGCAACTTTGAATGAGCAATCATTCAAAGGTCCCCGGTGCCAAGAAACCAAGGGGATGGATAGTGCTTCTGCTAGGCAGAAGGCTTCCACTACTAAAAGATCCCATGATCCTTCAAAAGGGGGTAACACTCCTGGAGAAGGTGAGGACAGATATGACTATCTTGAATTGATGGACACAATGGCCAACATCAACAGGGATGTCATCAAGCAGGGGAAAGATATTGAAGAGCTGAAACTGGTCATTCTATCTCAACAAGTACAGATTACCAAACTGAAGAAATTGGTGACAAGATTGGTCCAGAAAAAGAAGAAGAAAGCAATTTGTGTTAAAGAAGAGGGACAGTGCTCAAGATGCTTCCAACAAGGGGGAGAATCAAGAGAATGAAACAGAGAAGAAAAGCAAATCTGAGATGGGATTTGATGTTGAGGGGGAGAAAGAAGCAGAAATAGGGAAAGAAACAGAATTTGCCCAAGCAACAGAAACTGTTAATGCTGCTGAGGTCAAAGAAGCAGTAGTAACAGGGCTTTCTGTAGAAGAATTGGAAATTGCAGAAACGTTGGTAAAAGCCAAGAATGACACTTCTAAGGCTTCTCAAAAGGCCAGGGGAGTGGTCATAGATGAAGGAGGCCTTCAAAAGAAGAGAAAAGAAAGAAGTGAGGCAGGTTTGAAGGATACAAAAGGAAAAGGAAAGATGGTTGAACCTGAACAACCTTTAAAGAAGAAAAGTCAGATTGAGTTAGATGAAGAAGTGGCAAAAGAGCTTTAAGCTGAGATGGAAAAAGAGGAACTGGTACAATCTGAGAAGGATAGAGAGCTTGCACTGAATATGGCCAGAAAACTAAATGAAGAGTATCAGAAGAGCATGAAAACAGCAGCTCAGGCCAAGAAAGTACAAGTCAAAAGAATGCCACTCAAAAAGCAGAAGAGACAACCCTCCAAGACCTTTTTGGCCAATCAGGAAAGAAGAAAAATGATAAATTTCCTGAAAGGTGCAATTGGAGTCAAGGGGGAGATGTTCACTAACATGGCATACAATCAGGTTGAAGAGTTGTACAAGAAAGAGATGGAAAAACTTCAAGGGGATTCATCTAAAAGGGAAGAGGCTGAGAGAAGAATGAAGGAGAGGTATGATCTTAATATTCAAAAACCATTCCCTGAGGAGACCACACCCTCAAAAGACAAAGCTGAAGAGATGAAGGAAGAACAAGAGAGTGTTGGTATAGAAGCCAAATCTGGAAAGAGGGTGAAGACAATTGCTTCCAAAAAGCAGTCTAAAAGGCCTAGAATGGAAGAAACAACAGAAACTGCAGCAGAACCTTCAGATGTACCTTTAGCAGAATCAGTGCAAAGTCCAGAGAAGTCCAATAAGCAAACTGTTGAGAGTATGGATTTGTATATGACCATAGTAGAACCTATGAAGGTTGTTCCAATCTCCATGAAAGCTCCTGAGATTACCTTTTGGGACATTCTAAGAGATAATGGAAAGGATTTCTTCAGAATCAAAAGAGCTGATGGTTCATTTGAAGCATATTCAACATGGGGGAGAGTTATCGGAAGTTGTTCAAGAGCTGATATAGAAGAATTATACAAAGTGGGGATAAAACTCTATGAGCCTGTGTTGAAAGGTACTGAAGAGAATCTTCTCAAGATAGCAATGGAATACTTGTGCATGATGTTTGATCCAGAAAGAGTGGCTTATAGGATTAAAGATCATCATCATGAGTTTATATTCAAGAAGATTGATAAATGGATACTTTTTGAAAACTGTGGGGTATACATGATTACTATTGATAATTGTTATCATGAATACTATCTAGTAGACAAAATTTATAAGCATAGCAAGGAGAAGCTAGAAGGGATGCTTAAAGCTACACTGGTATGCTCAAAGGATTCAGAGATGGCTAAAATTGTGGTCAGAAGAACTGTAAATCAAAGTCTGGGGCTAAATCCAAATTTAGGAAACTGAACCTGAAGTGTTGAAAGCATCTTGAAGAAAATCTGAAGAACTTGACTTCTTTCCTTAAAAGTCAAGTCAGGGGGAGATTGTTGGGAACTGAAGAAAAGCTCAAGTATGATTAATGCTGCTAGTTCAGATTTACTACTGCTAGAAGACTTCAAAGTTAATACTACTGAGTATTACTACTGCTAGTAGAATTAATACTGCTAGTCAAAGTTAGTGCTGCTTGAACAAAGTTAGTACTGCTTAGCTAGTTAGTACTGCTAGTGGTTAGTGCTGCTTAGTTGTTTATGCTGCTTATGATTAGTACTGCTTATGAATTGAAGATCCGGATGGAAAGGATGACAGCTGTAAAGAATCAAGATATTCATGGAAGGATTGAAGATAATGATGGAAGATATACTGAAGATATTTTATTTATTGTAATTATCTTTTATTCAGTATATGTATAGAATTGATATAACAGTTTAGAATTAATCATTCATTCTAAGTTTTAGAGAAAATCAACCTCAAGGCATAGATCCTAATTCTAGAGAAGTAGAATTCGTCTTGAAAGAGTCTGTTCTTCAAGATTGAGGTTGAGTGTGTAATCTTGTGATTTGATAATTGAATACAAGTTTACAAGTTGTTGATTATACACTGTTTTGTTTACTGTTACATTGAATATCAAAGTGTTATTCCGCAACTTCTTTGATATTAGTTTCTGAGAATTTATTCTTGTTGAGAATTCGATCCTGACATACATTCATGAATTGACGGCTCATTATCAGATCTGTTCATATGTTGGGGGAGAATGTTTATATCTTACCAAGAAGGGGAGATTACTCATGAAGATTGTGCTTATCAGAAGATTTGGGAGAGACTATTCAAAGATAGAGCTGACATTGAAAAAATTTTGTTGATTTTGATCCTCAAAATTCATCAAAAAGGGGGAGATATATCAAGGTTTCAAAGCCAGTTTGCAGAATTGGAGAGAAGTTTGTTGAAGTTTTTCAAAGCTCAAGTCAGACCAAAGTTGATATTATTAAAAAAAGGAGGAGAATTTCGGAATTTCAAAGTCAGAGTTTTGAAGATTTCGATGATTGTGAAGAAATGCAATTTTGGTGAAGAAAAACAAAATATTGAAATTTGATCAAAGTGACAAAGTTTGCTGAAGATGTCAAAGTTTTCAAGGTTTAAAGCTGAAAAAGATTTTTGCTGAAGATCATTCACTACTACAAAAAAAAAAAGTTTTTTTACACAGTTGTAAAGAGCTTTTTACATGGTTTTGCAACCGTGTAAAAGGCCACCGTGTAAAAAAGTGCGAGACCTTTTTACACGGTTTTGAAACCGTGGAAAATGTTCTTTTTTTACACGGTTCCAAAACCGTGTAAAATGTCTCAATTTTACATAGTTGTTAGGCAAACCGTGTAAAAATGTCTCAATTTAACACGGTTGTTAGGCAAAACTGTGTAAAAATGTCTCAATTTTACACAGTTGTTAGGCAAAAGCGTGTAAAAAGATAGACCTTTTTACATAGTTGCTTGGCAAAACCGTGTAAAAAGTCACCTCTTTTTAGACGGTTGCTAATAGAAACCATTTAAATATGTCACAACTTTTTACACGGTTTTAACTTACAACCATGTAAAAATATTACAAAATCAATTTTTCAAATTTGATTTTTTAAAATATAAATTTCATCGCTAATTCGTCGCTAATATTTGATTTTTTTTAAATATCAATTTTATATTTATTTTCGTAGCACATATATAAAATACATATTAAATAACAAAATCAAAATTTCAAATTTGTATTCGATTAAATACTATACCACAACTATTAAATTTTTACAATTTTATAAATGGATCATTACTTAAAAATAACAAAAAATAAATAAATTAGCATAACAAGATTGTGTTTACCAAACTAGACAAATAAGCCATGAAATTGTTCTCATCCCATAGAACATGATAAAAAACACGTCTGTAGTTGAATTTCCATCCCGACAAAGCAGATTTGTTTTGTAACTTCTATTGTACTTTGTGATGGACAACTTGATGGAGTACTTAAAAACATATATATTTAATACATTATAAATTTAAAAAATTAGAGAAAAAATTAGAAGAAAAAGAAAAGTGAATTGAAATTTAAAAGAGAAGAAAATAGAAGATTTTTGGTTTTTAAAATGGAAAGGGAATAAAAAAAATGTCATTTATTACATTATAAATTTCAAATTAAAATCTTACCTTTTTTTGTCAATAACGATTTTCCATTTAAATTTTTGAAAACCTTCAAATTTTAAAAACTTAATTTTTGAATTTCAAACATTTTTTCTTTTAACTTTAATTTTTCGGAATTCATAAAATTTTGAGGAAAATTTTAAGTTTATTTTTAATCATTAATTTAATATTTAAATTTAATTGAACTTTAAATAAAAATAATAAAGTTTATTATTTAGATAATATATTTAATATTTACTTTTATTAACTAATATTTAATTATTATTTGAGTATACACAAATATATATATATATAGAGAGAGCGAGAGTCATTCATTTGTTAACCGTGACATTGGTGCTAACCGTGCTAACCAACCTCAACCGTAGATTGATGAGATCAATGGTCCATAATTAATTGATTTTTTATTAAAATAAAATATAAAAAACGGTTTATTAAAATAAAATGCATTTATGCACAGGGGTATTTCGGTCAAAATACATTTCCTTTTATAATTTAATTGAAATTTATTTTAATTAATTTTGAAGATAATCACGGCATGAAATCAGGGAGAATCTTAAATTTAATTTATGCAGTTAGTTATTTTTGGAAGTTATCTTTTTAATTTGAAATTATCCTTTTTAATTTTAATTTCAATTTCATCATCATCTCCATATAACTCTTTGTCTCTAATATTGTCGTCATCTACCACCTTCGTCTCCGCCCTATAGTCACCTTACATATCTCCGAGAGCCACCGGAGATGACCCAAATCCGCCCTCGACCACCACCACCAGCGCCACCACCATACCGACTTCTTTTACTAATCATCGACTCCGGTATCCTACTGTGGGTCCCCCAACAACGATATCCCAAGCACTTCCTACACTCCCACGTCGGAAAGATGTGATTTTTCCGACGATACGAAGCTGAAAATCGTCAACTGTGTTCCTCTACCGTCTTCCGATAACAATCCGATAGCACTGTGTATCTCGTTTTCGTTTCCGGTACCTCGGATTTCTTTCGCGAAAGGGTCGGTATCGCCTGCGAATGCGAAACTCAGGAGCTGCTATGTTTACGTAGGATATCACGGCCAAAACCCGAACTTGATACAGTTTTGTAAATGGCTGAAATCCGAGCTCGAGGTTCAGGGGATTACTTGCTTTGTAGCGAATCGATCGAGATACACGGATTCGCAGAGCCACGAGGTTGCCTATAGGATCATTTAGAACAGTGAATTTGTGCATATATGCAGTTTGTGCATATATGCAGTTCGATGTAAATTGTGTATTCATATATGCAACCTGTGCATATATGCATTTGTGCGTCTTTTAAGATTGCATATGTGCATATGATTATATGTTAAGTTTCAAACTTTAATGTTTAAAATGTTTTTGTTTTATGTACATGTGTGCATTGTTCAAATTATTAAGCCTTGATGTGCATATATGCATTTTGAATACGCTAGAAACAATAAATTATTATATTTCAAAATAAAGATAACAACCAATTTAAAAAAATCTTTGAACTATGGAAACAAGATAAATGTGCCGTGAATTAGGATAGATGTAGCGTGAATTAGGAAATTACCAAGTTTAACATAAAAATATTATATTTAATATTAAGATAACTACCAAATTAAAAACCTACTTAAAATATGAAAAAATTTAAATGGCCGAAAATTGTAAAATTCCAATAATACCTTTTGAGATTTAATAACATTGAGTGAATGACATAAACTCTAGGAAGCTTTTGATTGGTCGAAAATTGGTTAGCACGGTTAGCACCAATGTCGTGGTTAGCAAATGAAAGGGACCCTATATATATATATAAAATAACGGTTAGCAACCAATAGACATACATATCAAATGAGATGAACCGACGGATACATATAAAACATATAAATGTATACATATAACACATAAACATACACATACGTACACATACACATACACATACACATACACATACAAATGAGAAAAGAAAAAACTCAATCCCTCGCTAATTATGTATTATTATTATTATTATTATTATTATTACAATGTCGAGAAATTGAGAAGTGAAATTTATATTATTATTACACCATATATTTTTCCTAATTGTATTTATTTTTTAACCATTTTAAAGATAACTATATATGCTCTTAAAAAAATCATATATACTTTAAAAAAAAGATAATTTGTATCTACTATTCAATATATGGAAATTATCTGTAAATCGTTTTTGCACCATTATTAATATACCATATATCCAATAGGGTCAGGTTCAGGGGAAAACCTCAAAAAAATGGAAAACTGAAGAACACTCTGGTAGCCCTTCATTTGGACGGTATGCACTTGTGCATACAGGTAATTTGTAACATGCACACGTGCATATGCACAAGTGCATAATGCACTTGTGCATAAAAACCAAAAATCAACATAATTTACCTGTATGCACAAGTGCATACTGTCCAAATGGCAGACTACCAGAGTGTTCTTCAGTTTTCCGTTTTTTTGAGGTTTTCCCCTGAACCTCGGTCATATCCAATATACCATTAAGTTAAAAGAAATATATGATTTTTAAACGTTTTAAAGAGCAACAATCTAAAAAGGTTTAAAATCGTGTTAAAATGTTCAAAACTGTGTAAAAATGTATATAAACGTTAAAACAGTCTTTTTACACGTTTTTTTTTTAAACGTATAAAAAACTCCCAGCCTTTTTACACGGTTCCTGTTCCAAAACCGTGTAAAAAGGTATATGTTCTTTACACGGTTATTTTAAAAAAAGGTGTAAAAATGTTTCAACACCTTTTCAAACGGTTTTTCTCATATAACCGTGTAAAATGATTATTTTTACACGGTTTTGGAAACAACCGTGTAAAATGGTGTTCGAACCTTTTTACACGGTTCTTTTAAAAAAACGTGTAAAAAAACACGGGTACGTTTTTACACGGTTTTTTTATAACCTATAAAAATGGGCGTGTAATGAAGTCATTTTTGTAGTAGTGATTTATAAAGATAAGAAGACCTGAAGATAATTGTCAATTTTTTTTTAATCTTGAATCCAAAGGGGGATATTGTTAGACTAGAATTGTATTCAAGATTAAATAGAGGGTCTAAAGTTGTAATAGTTTGATAGTGTATGGTGTGTATTGTAATTGTGTTTTAAGGGTTGACTTGCTATATGTCATGTTGACCAGGTATAAATAGCAAGGTTCCTTTGTTAGATTGGTAGATACGAACATAAACTGGATTGGTAAGAACTCGCACACAGTTAAGACACATTACGTAAGATCTGCGACTACATGTTAGATCTATGACTAATTGTAATTCATGTGATTATCAATAAAGATTGTGTTCTTAATATCGTTGTGTGAATATCTACTAGTAATCTGGGATCACAAGCATCACCACGACAATTTTACCAACAAACTATCATCGCCAGATTAGCGACGGAATTCACTTGACGGATGAACAACGAAATTTTCTGTCACTAATAAGGTCGTCTTTTGTAGTGAAATGCAATAATCTCAACACGAACCTGGACACAACCTCCTTCCCATGCACCACAGTGGACTTACGGTTCTACATAAGGTTCACTTTAACCAGATTTATTATAATACAAAACAAGAGTTGCAAATCCAATAGCAAAGGAAACAAGCTCTACATGTTGGACTTGGATACTTCAATTTTGATTGTTGTAATCATTGTTGGGTTTATGGAAATTTTCATTTTTAAGGTTTATATATGTGTCTGATTTTATAATTCAACTATAGTTTTTATTTGATTCAAATGAATCTGTTCCAAATTAACTTCGATTTTATGACGTTTTCTTGATTACAAAGAAGAAATAAAGAAGAGGAGCACCAGTGAAAAGGGAAAGAAGATTGGTAGTAAAAACATAACTACAAATTAAGTGTTTGAGAGTCGTGCAAAGAGTGAAGGTTTAGCCGGAGAAGTTGGTTTCGCCGATGAGTTGGCTTCGTCAGAGAAGTTGGTTTTACCGGAGAGGAGTTGTGCACTATATATGCAGTCAGGTTCGAGAGGGATAGTTTTAGTATTTTTCTTGTTAATGTAATAGTGATCTGTACCTAAATATAAACAACAAGTTTAAAATTTGTTTTATTAAGAATATGCAAAAAGACCAAATTAAGGAACCAAATGTCACGATCTTTAGTGCCAGTGACGATTTCGACAATGAAATCAAGTCCCTAATATGGTTCTTGTAATCTTGAAAAGAGATTGAAGGAAACGAAAATTTTGTTAAACAACAGGGACGATTTTTGTAATTTTCTCTTGTTTAAAGTCGTCTCTTCAATATTTTAAATTCATTGATTTCTAAAAAGTTGGATTATTAATTTAACAATAATTTTTTATTGTAATATTTACCTTAGTAGATATTTAGGAAAATGAAGATCTTACTAAAAAAAATATTAGCACCTAGACAGGACCTTTACCCAATACTTATCATGTAAGCACTTAACTTATCGAGTAAGATTTTAGTTTATTAAACCGACATCCTATAGAACATTTTTTTTTTTGAAAAGGGTGTCCTGGGCCTTTGGCCCAGACTAATCCCTTAGCAATGAAACCGACTGCTAAAGCATGCAGCCCTGAGGTTATTCCCAGTTGCCACAAAGTTGCGAATGTAGGGAATCGAACCCGTGTTGAGCGCTATGAACTCCTCAGGTGATTACCGCTACACCACAAGCCTTGTGGTTCTATAGAACATTTTTATCCGCTAAATGCTTACCAGGTTAAATTGTCATTTTCACTTACCGGATAAGTCTTTCGTTCTTTGTCATCACTTTTATCCGATAAGATTCCCAACCTTTAACCACAAGGGCTGTGGCGTGGTGGTAAAGGCTTGGGGAGTTCATAACGCTCAACCCGGGTTTGAGCCCCACTAGCAGCACTTATGGCCACTGAGGATAGATTCAGGGTTGCACGCTTTAGCAGCTGGGCCAAAAACCCTAATTGCCAGGGATTAGTCTGGACCATAGGTCCAGGATACCCTTTCCAAAAAAAAGATTCCCAACCTTTATCATATTCATCCGGATCCGATAAGGTAAAATGAGCTGGTAAACAATTATCGGAAAAATATTTCGCCAAGGAGTCCTTAACCTATCTAATTTGATCCATACAAAAGATTTACCCATTGATTTCAGTGTTTTGTTGAACTCATACGATTTATTTAACTTCCCACCTAGAAGATAATAAATGGTGTGCTTGTCGTAATATAATCTCGAATAAGTTAACTTTTATTTTATTTTATACAAATAGTGTGTTTGTTGTTTTAAAATTATATTTTAATATTACGAATTGTTAATTAAAATTCAAATAACTTTTATAAAGGCAAATTTAGTGATAATTACGTTGAAAAAGTTGGCTATGATTATAGGGCTGGATCATTGGTGGCCTACGAAATGATATTGATGTCGTTCACTTTTTGTGATTTGCTTTGCTTTCATTGGTAATTATCTCCCAATCATCACTTCATCATTAGTGATAGGGTAACAAATGAACATTCAAGTAAACTAGCGAGTGCTATTTCATGCAACCAGTCAGGGGTGTTCATCTAAACCGTCAAACAGTATAAACCGTCCACAACATACTATAAAGCACGGTTTGCGATTTGCATTTTTAAAAAACCACACTATACGGTGCAGTTTGCGGTTTTGAGTCATCAAACCGCGGTTCAAACCGCACCGCAGCACATATTTTTTTTATTTTTTATTTTTTATTTTTTATATAATATATATAGAAAAAATTAGTATTAAAGTAATATTTTTGGACTTCGTTTTTTTGCCCAAAGTCCCATCTTGAGTAAACAAATGGCTAATTGGGAGTCCGGGTTTAAGGATCGAGATGAAAGAAAAAGTTGCACACTTCACAACTGACACGTCTAACTTAGTTTGAATTTTTTTTTTACTTCTTAAACTATTTTGAATTATGCAATATGTATTTGGAATTGGATGTATTGAAACTATTTATTTTTTAGGACAACGGTCACTTTATCGTTCATTTTATAATATATTTTTAAACTCATGATCTTTGGATTGTAGGCATAATGTGCGATAGGGACAAACCACATAAATCACACTGCACCGCATTTTGCGGTGCGGTTTGGTGCGGTTTAATGACTATGCGGTGCGGTTTGCGGTTTAAGAAAATGCTCAAACCGCATATGTGGTGCGGTTTGCAGTTTGACTATAAACCCTACCAAACCACACCGTAAACACCCCTAGAACCAGTCTATATTAAATGCGGATTTTAAAAATATGAAGTGTAAAATTGACGTTGAGATCTATGAGAGAAAAATAAAATAAATTAAGTTGAAACAAAATTAAAAAAATCTTTAAATGACTAAAATACTTTAAAGAAATTGACAAAAATGACCAAAATTTTCATATTCTTACAAAATTGAAACAAAATTCGCCGATAGAGATCTCTCTTTGATGAATTGCATTTTAGGTTAGATATACGGTCCTATTTTATTGAAAAATTATGAAAATTCTTATGATATTCCCCCAAATCCCATGTAGTTTGCCAGCAACCTTGGAGATATGACAAAATGATGACGTCATTGGTCCCGTCAGAATTTTCTCCTAACACAGTTTTTACCATCTGATGAGAGTGGGACACGTGTTTGCTATTTAGTATTTCACCATGAGCAAAATATCTGAATTTATTGTTGCTTGAAGAAAACCACAACCACCACCACTATGACTTCTAGAGGAATACGTACCGTCGCCAGAAGAAAGTATATGCACTGTCGCAACCACGTTTCTCCACTCTCCACGGCCGTCTACCACTGTCCACCGTTTTCCACTATTGTACAACACTGTCCACCACCGCCTGCCACCCTTAACCACCATAAAATTTTGACATATTGATGTAAAACCAAGATCACAATCTAAATCCAAAGAGAGAAAGTAGAGAGAATATGAATGTGGAGCAAAATGTATTAGGCGCAAAACTGAGAGTTGAGTTACAAAGAACATAGAGCAAAAGGGACTTAAATACCCCTTGGCTAACCTTACAAGGTAGAGCAAAACAAAGCAATGTAGCAACAAGGGAATAAATACATTGATTAGTAGAAAATATAAACCTAACAATCTCCCCCTTAGTAATCAATGGCGCTCTTCTCTTTGACGAAGTCGATTAAGTCCAAGTAAAACTTCCAAGAGTCTTAGGGTAATTGATAATGCAAGGTCGTTCTAAATGTAGTGAGAGAAAGTAGAGAGAGAGAGAGTTGAAAGCGCAAATGTGATCTGGATATTGAATATGCGTGAATGACTTACAAGACACAAAGCCACAAGGGACTTAAATACCCTTGGCTAATACAGAACATATAAGCATCCTAAAACACAGTATTAGACCAAGCCTATAAATACAATGATTACTATAAAATCTGACTTAACAATCTCCCCCTTAGTAATCATTGGCGATGTGGTCTTCAATATTCAACTTCTAAATCAACACAAACCATCTAAGCGACTTAGAGAAGCTTCTTGACGTAAAAAAATTTTCTTCTCAGCATCTTTCAATCTATGTTGCCTTTGCTGCCTTGACAAGACTGGACCTGTTTGTAATAAGCTTAAAAGAACAATTGGTTCATCAGCTTGTACTCTAGACGACACACCTCTTTCAAATGTACTTGAATGAACTGTGGTGGTCGGAGCTGGAACAGCAAAAGAACTAGAATAGCTGAGAAAATAGAATCTTGAGCGAATCTTGAGCAGCAGATAAACGTTTGAACTCTTTGTCTCTTTAACTTCTCCTTAACTTCTCCCCCTCATGACCTTGATGATCTGGATTAACTTGGTCATACAAATGTTGGAGACGACACAGCTTCAGATCTGCAAAATTCAGAATAAAGGAGAAAAAGGAAGTTTTGCGCTACAAGTTGGTGGCGCAAACTTAGTTTTGCGCTAGCTGAAGGTGGCGCAAAGTTGAGTTTTGCGCTACCAACTGTTGACGCAAATATGACTTAAACTTAGAAAATAATCACCTGTTAAGCTCTTTGACTCCCCCTACACAAATGCACTAAATATGACAATTCAAGTTAGCATTCATATAGAAAATCAGATACTCCCCCTCGAAAAATGAGATTTGATCTTTTCAGAATATTTTTCTTATTCACTCCCCCTAGAAAAATGCACAGACCCATTGATACAGATATGAGAACACAAGGATCGAAACATCAATGTAGAAAGAAAAATATACTGAATATAGATTTTGAAACAACTAAATATATAAAATTTTTAAACACTATACCAATTAAATTCTACTCAGTAAAATATCACAGATTAATCCATCAGTTGAAATCAAGTGTGTATTTTTGGATACAGATACAAGTTTCATTGCATATCAAGTTAATACATGTTCAGTTTCAAAAACTTTCATCAATCTATTCAATGTGCTAACATGCGAACTTCGATTAGTTTCAAGAAAATGCATTTCTAAAAATATAATAGAGAACTTTGCCTTTACTCACACTAAGCTGTCAAAAATTAAGACTTTCACAAATTTATAGGTTTATCACAACATAAAAGTATCACTAAGTATCATGAGATGTGTGCTCATTGGCATCTTTTAAGCTTGTGCACATTGACATCTTCACATTGTTGTGCTCTTTGGCATCTTTTAAAATTGCGCACATTGGCATCTTTTAATCAAGAACATGTCGTAAACGTAACTTTCTATCTGATCCTATTGCAGGATTTGGGTCAGCCGCTACCAGACCAGTTGGCCTTAGGGGACTAGGTGTCAAGCACCCCTTGGAACTTACACTCCCAGATCAGAAAGGCTACATCGACACATCTTAAACCCATTTATACCAGTAGAACATGACTTTCGATCTGGTTGTATAGAAGGATTTGGGTCGATCACTCCCAAAAAATTGACCTTATGGGACCCGATGACAAACATCCCACAAAACTTACTTTCCCAAACCAGAAAGGTCACAGGTACAAACTTTTAAACTTAGTGATTTCTGAATTGGGAAAATTGCATCAAAATGGAACAAAGTTTGATCCAATTCCTATTTTAGGGAACCAACTTTTAAAACCATCATTTTAGGGTATGGGTAAATCTTTTCATATATTTAAGGGTGTGGTTTACCTGGTAACCTGATAATAATGACATGTTTAAGGTAAAAGCCAACTAAGATGCCACATCATATTTAGAATATAAAATATTTGTTCACCTTTCAATTGTTTTAATAAATTGTACAAGTCTGTAAGCATATGTACAATTTGTTGGGGCATTAAAAAAATTCTCTCCAACACCCACCTTCTTCGGCTACTCATATCCAAACTCACCTTCTCCGGCTACTCTCCGACGCTCACCTTTACCTGCAAATTGTCCTCCTTCCTTGCCTTCTCCGATTACGACATTCAAAAAAACCCCTCCCCCTTTGTTCATCTTCTCCGGTCACCACATCATCAATAGATATAAGAATTTGCAATTTTTTTTTTGTTTACTTCTTTCTAAAAAAATTATAAAGTTCACTCATGGATTATCAAAACAAGCTGTCAAACAAAGAAAGAGAGCTTAAGCCCTACAAAAAACCCAATCAGATGCAAGTCATCAAGAAACAAATAAAAACCAGATGTTATACGTGAATTCAATGTATTTCATAAACCCAAGAACCAAAAATGTAATTCTTGGATGTGATAGGGATAGATGATGGGTCAGTGGCCGGAGAAGAATAACTTTCGTTGAATATGGAGACCCATTTGGTTAGGGGCACCGGAGAATAACTAGCCGGATATGGAGACCCACTTGTTTGGAGGCCGGAGAAGAAGAACTCACCATAGATGATGACCCACATTGAAAATGAATGGTCAATAAGGTAGAAGTAAAGGAACTAAGGATCAGTAAGGTAGAATCAAGGGTCTAGTAAGGAGGATTAGAAAAGAAGAAAATGAAAGGATTGTGAGTTATTTGGAGGCGGCAAGTTGAGGAGAGAAAAGAAAGGGTTTTTTTGCTTTTGACTTTGGAACATGTTGAATTTTGTTTTTATTTGTTTTGTTTTTTAAATTAATGATGAGATGTATATTTTTATATTCAAGTAAGTTTTTTTTAATTAATGATTTTGCCACGTCATAAAAGGTAACCCGTTACCTACTGATCGGGTAAACCAGACGCTTAAATATATGAAAAGTTTTATCCAGACCCTAAAATGATGGTTTTAAAAGTTGGTTCCTTAAAATAGGAATTAAGTAAAAGTTTGTTCCATTTTGATGCAATTTTCCCTTCTGAATTATATATATAATTTTCATCTCAATCACTTGGTTTTACATCTAAGTGCTTAGCCTATATTTTCATTACGATCCATAATTCTCACTTTTTAGGTTTTCTAAGCATTGTAAACTATAAATATTCCGAATGACACAACTTTAAAGCATTCTCAAAAATTTCAAACATGTTTTGCTGACCTTTCGATTTTTGTAAGACGTGAAAGTTGAACATATAAAACTTAGATATAAACAAAGCAACTTTAAAATTTATCCTAGACACACATTTTATTCAAAAGAAAGAAAAATTGTAAAAATTTACTTTATAGAATAAAATTTGTGTTGGTTTAATCTTTAAAATTCAACATGCCGAGTTTTGAAAGCAGAAAATTAAATCGTTTTTCGTCTAAGGCTTTTGTAAAAAAAATACCGGCAAGTTGATATTCAGTTGGAACAAAATATAATTCAATAGTACCTTCTTCCACATGATGTTTAATGAAGTGGTACCTCATATCAATGTGTTTGGTTTGCTTATTCAGGTTCTGGTCGAACTAGCTTAGATTCTTGAATAGCTTGATGTAACTGGAACATCATCACTGTCAGAGATAGATGCAACGGAATTTGAAGTAGATGCGCTCACAGTTTCTTATATGTCCAGAAGCTAAACACATTGAAGGCGAGTCCTGAGCTACTTTACTCAGAAGTCATTAACATTTGAAGAACGAGTCCTAAACAAATATGTTTAGAAGTCGAAGTTATGATTTCCCTTTAAGTTTTGGAAGACTGCAACACAGATTTAGCTTTTGGAATCCACTGAAATTTGGATCCAGGTTTGTTAGTTACATTTCTAAAATGAGAAAAGTTGTTAGATTTGACAAACAAAGCATGAGTAAAATCATCAGAGAAATGAACATAATCATCAGTAGAGGACGAAGCATAATCATCTGAACTAGAACCAGAGGAAGAATATGAGACATCTTTTGCAATTTGAATCATTCGCTTTATTGAATATTTGTTGGATTTATTACAACCCGCAAATGAATCATTATTACAAATGTCGTCTATATATCTATCCTCAACAGTCGCAGATTCATCAGATTTTTGCTTGACCCTCCATATCTGCCTTGTAGAAGTCCTCAAAGTCCTATCTGAAACATTAGAGTCAAAAGAATTAGAATTTTCAGAAATGACATTAGCTTGCTTCTTTGACTTCCTTGACCTTCTTCTTTTACGCTTTGGTTTATAATACTCATCTTTTAGCGTAAAAGAGTCATCAGTAATTTCCGATTCAATATTTGAATTTGAAGAAGAGATTTTAACTAAGAAACCAAACTGATCATTCATCGTTTTTGAACTAGCCTCGGAGTTATAATTTTCAGAAAAACACAAGTCTGGAGGAGATTTGCGCGACTCATTAGTGGCGCAAAATTGGTTTTGCACTACCAGAGAATGGCGCAAATAGTCAGTTTGCGCTACCAATGAGTGGCGCAATTCTGCAAAATATGGAATTTGCGTATTTTCCTTAGAATCAGTAGAAAATCCAGAATTAATTTTGTTATCGAAATCTTGTTTTTGAGAAATTAAATTTTCTTCAAAACTTGATTTCATAATAAAAAGAAGTAAATCGTTTTCAAATTCGTTTTGAAGACTTTGTTCTTCCATTTTAACTTCAAGATCAACGATTTTGTCCTCTAACACTAATGGGGGAATATATCTCTTAGTATCATAAGAAACCGGAGATTTATTTTCCTTATTAGCGTTAATGGCATATATATCGAAATAATCGTTTGGTAATGAAGATTTAATGGAAGATTTGACATTTTAAACATTTTTAGATCTTCTGGACTTCTTTGATTTTTCAGGAAAATATTTTGCATTTTCGCGAGTATAAACAAACGGAAGTTCCATTTTAGTGTTATTCATTCTTTTCTCATTTTCAATTTTTAAAACTTGCTTTTCATTCATCCAATCAATTTTGAATGGAGGAGCATATTTTGCAAGATTAGATAATCAAATTCATATAAAGTGGGGGGGGGGGGTTCTATAGCTTGATTTAAAAAATGCGGATTTTCAAAACCAAGTCGCCATTTTTCTTTTATTGAATCATAACTCCTTGGTTTATTCATATAAATGGTTTGCTCAGTTTGATTTCGCAGATATAATTTTTCCTCTAATTCAATTATTTTATCCGTAAAATTTTGGTTTAATTTGGTCATTTCTGTCAAAGAATCAAGATAACCCTGATTTGAAATTTCTAAGTCATCCAATTTCTTTTGAAATTTCTCTTTTGTATTTGTCAAAATAAAATTTTCATCTTTCAAAGAAATTTGCAATTTTTCAATCAAGATAGACTTTTCTTGATTAATATGCTTTTCAGATAAAAACTTTGAACGTAAGTCATGTAAGGCAGTGATAATGACGTTCATTTGAGATGAAGTAAATTTGTAATCAAATTCTGAAGGTACCTCAGATTCGTTAGTAGAGGTATCCTCATCCTCATTGTCACTGTCATCATCTCCGATAAAGCACATGGCGGCAGTTTTCTCATTTTTTGCTTCGATATCGGAGTGATCTAGCCATTGTTCCTCCTCAACTAGCAAGATGATTCCGGTCTCTCTCTTTTCAGCAAGTTCCATCTTCTTCCGGTAATATGCAGAATCCCGGACAACCTTTACCCGACACTCCTTTGCAAAGTATCCCGGTTTCCCGCAGTTGAAGCACGTAATAGCCTTCTTCTCTTCCTTCTTTGGCTTGGCCAGTTTGGCAGGCTCGTTCTTCGGAACATACGGCTTTGAAGGAGCACCGGTGTCCACTTTCTTTGATCCTGAAGTGAAGCGGAGGTTGTTGGAACCTGATTGGTGCTGGAACTTCTTGTGATAATGCTGGGAGAGAAGGATCATCGCCTTTTCTAGTGCTTTGACATCATCATCAGTGGCCCGTCGTAAGCATTCTCAGACAATGCTTGTTCATCCAACTGACTCGCAAGAAGAGCAATTGGGTCCACTGTCTTTGGCTTGTTCTTCTTGTCAAGCTTTGCTTTATTCTCTAGCACTAAGCTCTCATTAGTCATCAAAATCTCATATAGTTCCTGTATCTGCATAGTGGAGATCCGGACATCGTTCCTCAATCTGTGACAAGATTTGCTCCATTCAGGTTGAAGAGCATTAAGGAACTTGAGATTGGCTTCTAACTCGGTCTTGGTCACCTTGATCTTATGCAGATCGTTCATCACAGTCCAAAATCTGTCAAAGACACTCTTTAGAGTCTCACCATCCTTTGCCTTGAACTCCTCGAAATTGTTCATGAAGCGTGTCTGTCGGAGTTGTGTTGAAACCGCTGACCCAAGCATGATCTTCTCTAACTGGGTCCACATCAACATCGGATTGTTCTTGTAACAGTCAATCCGATTGTAGATGGGATTAGGCAGTGTGAGGATCAGGTTAGACTTTGCTTCGCGATCGGCTTGGTATCGCAAAGTCTCTTCGGCCGTGTATTCGTCTATAGGCTTCAAGATAACAGTGGCCGGTGTGGTTGTAGTGGCGGGAATCTCTTTCATAGGCTTGACGAATGGTCCTTGAGTGAACAACTCCATCATGTTTTCACCATTGGCTTGTCGCTCTATAAAGTTGATGAAACGGTCTTGCCATTGCGGAAACTCGTTCTCGTTGACCAGAACCGGAGGACGAGTGTCCGTTCCCATGGACATCATGATATCGCTCTTGTAGATCTGTGCTTGAAGAGACATCTTCATAAAAACCACAAAGTTAGAAAACTCAGAAAAATTCTAAGTCTGGAAGCAGAGGAGAACCTGGCGCAAAGTTGAGATTTGCGCTATATGAAGTGGCGAAAACCTAGAAGTGCGCTAAATACAGTAGCACATAACGCTTAGTAGAGCTGGCGAGAAACAAACTTGTAAGAAACTCAACACGCAAATGAGACTTTGCGCTAAAAGAAGATGGCGAGAAACTCAGAAATTCGGCGCAAACTCTTGAGAAAAACTCTGAACATGCAAAGAGAAACTTTTCGCTAAACACGAAAATCACTTAAATCTGGCGAAAAACAGTGATGATCTGGCGCAAAACCTCACAACTTCAAAACTTCAAGCAAAAGAATTTGGCACAAAAAGAAGATCTGGCGCAAACTCAAGAAAATACTTCTAATTCGATCTGATCTGCAGAAAAACCTATCTAGATTTCGAATTTCAACTCAAAACTTTGACAATTCAATCACCTACATATCTAGAACATATTACAAGCAACAAATTTTAGAAACAAACACACAAAAATGCAAATCGATCTAAGAAACAGTGCTTGAACTCGTGAACTTGACAACAACAAAATTCATGAAAATTATGAACAATTACAGTGCAATTCACGAATCAAACTATACAATTTCGTTCTAAATTACTATACGAGCAAAGCCTGATCAATTACAATTCAAATTACGCACTAAAACTTAAAAATCGATCTGAACTTTTCAAACACAGAGTCGAACTCATTTTCTTGAATTTGATTTCAATTGGATCTGCTCTGATACCAATTGTTAATCCCAGATTCTATCAAGTTCTTAATGTAAAACAAAATACAATATGAATCAAAACCACATTCATTGATCGAAGTCACATATTACAATCTTTCTCTCTCTACTTTGTCACTCTTACTCACTCTATGTTGCTTCTAATGATAGAATTCTACAAACAAAGACTTCAACAAGGGTATTTATACCCAGATACAAAAACAAACACAATACAATTGACTTTGACTTTATTAACAAAGACTTTGACTTTCACTGAGAGTTGACTTTCCAGCAATTTACTTCTTGACTTTAGTCTTCAAGCTTTATGATCTTGAATCCAACAAATTTGTGCTCTAACAATTACTGGTATGGTTCTTATTCAATTACTCCCAATAGAACTGCAACTCACAAATATGACCCAAATACCGGTGGGTACCAAAGCCAAAGGATGATTCCGTGTTGCAGGCACCTCAAATCAAGGGGGAGTAAGAGAACCAATGCTTCTGAATATTACAGTTCAGGACCCGTACCTCAATGATAAAGAGTTTGACTTCTAAACACAACAGTTTAGGACTCGTACTTCAAAGATGAAAGAAATTATACTTCCGGACTGATATGGAATTGTACTCTGATTCTTAAAAAAAATCAACCTTCAAGGGGGAGTACATATTTTTACTGAATTATGCATTAGGAAGATATGATGATCTACACTTCAGGAGGAGTTGTATCTGATCTCTATCATGTTTTTCACTAACATATTTTAGATGCATAATTTCAGGTGGAGTATATGACTTGTGATTATTTCAGATCAGAACTCGTACATTCAAAGTTTTACTTCTTTATGTCATTTATTTTTCAGTAAATTTTTGTGAATAAAGCTTTTCACTTTGACGACTTTGTACCGTTTGCAGAAATGAGAGGAAGCTTAAATGATCATATCTTATATGACTTAGAGCTGACTTGATGAGATTTAAGACTGAGCGAAAAAGTTTATTTATAATCTTAATCTCATACGTATCTGAAAGAAGGACAACTTTCAGGTATGAAAACATGTTTTTTAAATGTTCAAACCACTTCTGATTCTTAACTAATTTCATGAATATAGAAGTGTGATTTTAAATGTTTTCATTTGATTTGTGCTTATATGGTTACAAACTGTGTGTTTTCAAAGATTAATACTTGTGTATTATCTTTTCCATATACTTTCAAGTATTCACACACACTGTTTAATTTTTGTTGAATATGTTCTTACCATGTCTCTAAATTGAAACAATATTTTTGATGGTAAGACACCCCGATTGAACTTCAATGAATTTTGAGCGTGATTTCATTTCGAAGTGTTCTTTCAAGAATGTCTATATTTTTGGTTCTTATAAACAATATCCAATTTTTTGCTGACCTAAGCCTTAATAGATAAATCATTTCTATTTGATCTTTATCATACAATGTCAGATTTTCAAACAAGTTTTTTGTATTCATTTCATTCTTTCAATATACTTGTTTGAAATATCTTCAATATTAAAAATGCTCAAATATTCATGATTATCTCATTGAGCATACATACATCTGACTTGTATATTTTTGTGATTTAACTGAAAAGTTAAACCATTTGAGCAACATGTTCTTTTAGGACAACATGGATTTATTTTGTGAGGACTTGAATGAAACTTCTATGGATTCACGTTAACTAGTGTTTCCTACCCAAGAAGTTAATCCTTGAGTGATCGAATGTGTGATGAGCTAATATGTAAATGAGAGTTTGGTTAGAAGCGAGCTTAAAGTTTAAAAGAAAGAGGGTGAGAGATCAGAGTAAAAGAATATTAAGCTCTGCACCAACTTTTTCTGATCCGGGCAACCACATTGCTAGTGTTTCATAATTCTTCGTGAATATTATTAAAATAGGCAACTAGCCCATGCCAACTCTTGATAAAAACCCCACCACCTACTCATTTTCTTCTTAACAAGAAAATGTTTCATATTTCAAGGGGACGCAACACATATGCTATCTGATTTTCATTTGGAAAATTTGGATATTGAAACAGAAGGAACTCTGCCCCACCTTCGCACTTCGATCATGCACAATTGAGTCTGTGTTTAACTGTTGTTGTCTCAATGGTTTACACAATTTTGAGTCTTATAAAAAGCAATCATCATGTGCTTAGTTCTTTCAACCACTTGCACAAATACACAAGGAATATGTTTTCTTGTCATAACGTAAATAGAAATATCTTTGTAGTGTTTCGATGATTGAATGGAAGCCCTGGGGGAGTGAACATAACAAAAGCTCATTTCCAATGTGTATTCGTTACACACTGTGACTTTGTGTTACTGACAGGCATTTCTAACTAATTAATTTGTTGATTCAGGTCTTACATTCTTATTTTTTCTGAATTTGAAAAGATTCAGATGAATATCTTTTGGATCGATGGAGAATCAGAGGCTCTTGCATTCAAAGATCAGTGGTCAAGAAAGATTTCCGAGACATTTCTTATGAAAGTTTTGATGATTTCAGTGGTCTAATCATCAAAAAGGGGGAGAAGTTATGTTCAAGAAATGTCTGGAAAGAAAACTTTGTATCAGATATGGGGAGAAGATCAAGAAAGTTATTGGAGAGTGTTCAAGAATTGTTAGTTTGATAAAGGAAAGTTGAAGCTGAAAAGAGAAAAGTTCAAAGTTTACTGAAATTCTATTTGGAGATAATTTGTTGAAGCAATCAGAGCTATGTCTGAAAGTGGTTTCACAACCTTTGGGGAGAATGTTAATAATTCTTGAAGAACAAATTTTGGTAAGATTGCTGAAAGTTTTGAAGATAGTTTTTATCAAAGAAAGAGGAGAATGTTTTGAGCATAAAGAAGAGACTGAGCTTCAATGTTTATTTTGTTAAAGTTCTACAAAGGGGAGATAAAGCTGAAAGAGGAAGATTATATAATTTGAGCTTAAAGAGAGAAAATTGAATTGCAAAATCTTTTTAGAGATGATCTTGATCCAAAGGGGGAGAATGTTAGAGCACATATTTGTTGGATGCAAGATCATGAAGTTTGAAGATTAAAGTAAATCAAGTCAAATGCTCAAAGTCAACTCTCCAGCATGAAAGTCAAAGTCTTTGTAATAATGTCAAAGTCAAAGTTTGTGTTTTGTTTCCTTGTATTTTGTTGCTAGTATAAATAGTTCTTGTCCTTGTAAGCTTGTTAGAGTGGTAAGTCATTGTAAGTGAACGGAGCATATGAGAGAAGAGGTCATTGTATATCGTTCTAGTGAGAGAAAGTTGTAGAGAGAGAATGTGATTGTAACCTGTGATGATTTAATCAATGACATACGAGATTTTTTATTCATCTTGTTATTGTGATTGATTTACAATGAGAACTTGAATCAGGGACATTATCAGTTTTTTAATTTAATTTTTATTTATTAAATATCCGTAGGAAATCCATCGGAAATGATTCGTCGGTGAAAATCCATCGGTAATCCGTCGCAAAATAGAGATCGTCGGTGATCCGTCGGTAAAATCCGTCAGTGATTCGTCGGTAATCTGCACGCCGACCCTGCTATACCGATGACCATTTACCGACGGATCACCAACGGATTTGTCCATCAGTGATAAGCATCTGTTTTGTAGTGAACGGGTTTTGCTATCCGAGATAACTAAAAGGGAATTTTGGTCTTTTACCTTTTTTAGCCTTTTTCTTATATATTATTAATAACCTATTATATTAATATGTTATAGTATCTCATCGGTCTCCTTCACCGACCTCTATCTCCTGTGACACACATACACAATACAATTTTTGCATTCAATCTGCTATATCAATGGTAATTGATTCATCATGTTTTTTATATTTATCACTTCACTTTTGAGTTACAACCACCATGTCTTTTATTTTTCATGTATACCTACACATATCATATACATGGAGATATAATTTATGGTTATACAACTCGGAGAAAACGAGAGAGAAGAAGAAAGGGGAACTTGGAGGTGGTTAATCACGGTGGCGATCGGTGAAGAGCATAGGGTTTTGTAAACTCACAGTGGTAGAAGAGGCAGTGGCTGGAAAAAAAATTATGACTAGAAAAGAAGAAACAATTACACATGGTAGAGGCGGTTGATTGGTGTAGCAAAAGATGATGTCAGAGAAAAACAATCCAGAGGGAGAAGGAAAAAATATGGGGAAGGGGAAGAAGGGGCCGGTAGGTTTTTAATATTATTTCTTTTATTTTTTGTTATTGTTTAATTGAAAATCAAATTACAACAAACAGACCAAAATACCTTTGACTTAACAATTTTTTTTAACGGTCGTTAATGAAGAGTCAAAAAACAGATATAAATGCAAATTGCAGTGACAAATTTGTCCTTAATAAACTCAATGGACAAAAACCAAGAAAATCATAAAAGCACATGGACCAAAAATGAGTTTTACCCTCTCTCTCTCTCTCTCTCTATCTCTATGTGTGTGTGTATATATATATATATATAGAGAGAGAGAGAGAAAGAGAGAGAGATAGGGGGGAAGGGAGAAAGGGAGGATCTTTTTTTAACCAAACAAAGGGTGTTAACTCTACAAACTTTTTTAAACCAATCAGAAGCCATTTAGAATCATTGTTCACTTCTCACCCTACGGTTAATGTTAAGGGTATGCTTGTAATTTCTTATTTTGGCTTACTGTTAATGTCTTTAAATGATAGTTACAAAACATCACAGTTCCATGATTTTAACCATATCAATGTTTTCATTTTCTCTAGATTCTTGGTGATTTTATTGTAATAGACTTGCAAGCTAGAAATTGAAAATTACTTTGCTCATAGCCGAACAAGAATACAACATAGCATTGCACCTAATATTCGAAGTTGTTGAGAGTTGATATGACATGTATTCACTCACAAAATAATGGATGGGTACATTATGTGAACCATGGTTCATAAATGTATGTCTAGTTATGCATGCAATGAGTGTTCATAAGTGGTCATATGTGTAACTAATCATTATTGCACTTGTGAACGACATGATCATCATGCATTCAAACAAGGTATGTGTTCTTAAGGTATTGAACAAATTTAAACAGAGATTGTGTTCATAGATGTGTGATATTGTCCACTCAAATCACACAAACAAATCAATCAAAGAACAATGAGAATCATGGGGAAATCACATGTGTATTAATGTCACAAGTGAAAGGGTTACAAGGTTTCTCTCTCAAGGATTCTCTCAAGGATTACAATCAGGCTAGTTACCACTAAGAAGAGCAAGGAAGAACTATTTATAGGTCAAACAAGAAACAAAGGTAAACTAACAAAAGTCAACATAAAATGATCTAAACTAAAAATACAATAACAATCTCCCCTTTTTAGATCATTTGACAAATTTGCTCTGGTCCCATCTTCTAAAACAGATTCTTCTAATCCTAAGGTGTGCTTCAAATCTTCTGATGTTCTCCCTGAAATCAATCTTCTTGTTGATCTCTTCTAGCATAGCTTCCATGTTAAGATATTCAACTGTTCTTACAGCTTCATTCTTTCTTAATCTTTCCTGCTCTAACAGAAACAATTTATCTTCAAGCACTTTCCGCACATACTTCAAAGTACCATTTGAATACTTAGCCAATTCTGATGCTCGCATGAACTGCTTCTTATGAGACTTAGGGTTAACATACATCACACCCAACTCTGGATATTTGGAGATCTAAAAAGGCTCTAGAACTTTGATCTTAGGATGGTTGAAGTTTGGTGCCAGCAGGTTTACTCTGTTCTGATTGGTTTCAATGCCAAGCTGAAAGTCAAACGAATAAGCATTATAGACACTCCTTGTCATGAATCTTTTAATAGCATCCAAAGCATAAGCAACAGCTTGTGTCCTCCTTCTATTTCTCCTGTCTCTGAACTCATTCACAATGAACATAATGTCTGAGAAGTTCAAGTTATCAAAATCAGCTTCTGTAAAGGTACTGATCTGCATATCTTTTCTTTGAACTGTGAACTTTGGATAGTGGACATTAAGAATCTTGCAAATATGAACATTTTGGACCTGCAGAATCTCTTCTCTTTTTGCAAATGGGGAAAGTCTGCTTTGAGTCTTCATAAATCTGATGTAGTTGGACTGATAAACTTTGTCTCTATCTCCAACACCATAAAAACAAGCTTCATCAACCGGCTGCAGAGAAGAAACAAAGATTTTGGTTGACTCTTCCAGGAACGGTACTTTAAGTGACTTTCTGATGATCTCAATGAACTTCAAAGAATCTCCTTCAACATTATATCCTGTATATGGAACAGCACCAACTCTAACATCTCCTTTAAAAGTAACCTTCCCTATATTGCTAAGTTCATAAGAAATGAGCTCTTCTACTTGAATTGTTTCAAGTTCTGGACCATGAGCTTTTGAGAATTCTTCCACTTCCATTGGAGTAACAAAAACAGGATTTGGCTTTAATTGTAGAGAGGTTTCAGTTGTGCTTAATATCTTTGGACTATCTGGGTTTCGAATGTAAGGAAGTGCACTATCTTTGGCTCTGGCTGCTGCTTCTTCCTCTTTTCTTAATTCAGCTCTTGCTTCCCTGATTATCTGCCTTTCCTCCTTTTCTCTTTGTTTTATTTCTTTGTACAACTTATTCCTGAAGTCTTGGATATCAACAATAATTGGCCTTTCTTCTTCAAGATCTTTTGGTTTGGGCTTTGAGGTAGGAATTCTTGATCTTTTTGGCTTTCTGGGTTTGTCAGCTTTTAGTTTCTGCTTGGGTTGATCAACTGGTTGTTCAGAATCAAAATTTTCAGGCAAAGGTAGAGAAACTCTTGGTTCAGAAGCATCAAGATTTTCAGGGACAGAAAAATTTGTTATGGGTGAGACTATCGGAATAGCAGTGAAGATTTCATCTTCATCAAAAAATCTGTAGGTTGGTGGAGCATAATCAACTATACTCGCAATCTGTGCAACCTCCACAACTTCGGCTTGTTGAACTAGAAACGTTTGATCAAGATCTACAATCTTTTCATCTTCACCTTCAAGATCATCTAAATTTTCATCTAAATTTTCTCCAAACAAATCATCCAGAACATTTTCACTCTGACTCAGATTTCCTTGAGAAATAGCATTTTGTACAAACTCTTCAACTGTAACTGTATTCTCAGGATCTGGTCCATCACTTTGAATATTGTGCTCAATAACGTCCATTCCTTCCTGCGTTACTCTCCAATAACTGTCATACCTAGCAACAGTCTGTTCATCATCATCATTTTCATAATCATCTAGGTTGACAAAGTTTTCAGCAGTAACTCCCAACATCTCCATTACTTCCTCAACAGTGGCAATCGCAGGCTTTTCAACCCTTGATTCCGTATTGTCATACATCATCAACTCTACTTCATCCTCTTGAACATTCTCTTCCAACTGTTCCTTTTCTGATTGTTCTCCATATGTAGTTTCAGTTACTTCAGTCCCCTGCTCTTCAATAGTAACAATAACAGTATCTTCTGTAGTTTTCTGTCTCTTATTCATCTCCCCCTCATGATCTTGATCAGAATCACGATCATGCCTCTTCTTTAAAACTTCATCAGATTGAGCCTTGCAAGAAAGTTGAATTGTAAGTGCTTCTCTACTGAATCTTTGAACTGATTGAACTGTGACTGTGTAACATAATCTACTGGAACTTGAGAAACAATTGGTTGGGATTGTTGTCTCAATAATCCAATAAGATCTGCTTCGGTTTGATCTCTTGGAGCTTCAGATAACAGATGGGTGTTAGAGCATAAATCTGTTGGATACAAGATCAAGAATACTGAAGGTCAAAGTTGAGAAAGTCAAAGCTGAAGAAAGTCAAATCTCATTAAAAGTCAAAGTCTCTTGTAATAATAGTCAATGTATTAGTTTAGTTGTTTTTATTGTTTCCTTGTTTTAAAGGGTAGTATAAATAGTTTTCTCTTTGTATTTTCATTAGTTAGTTGAGTTACAAGAGATCAGATTGTAGAGAGAGAGAGTTCTAGAGAGAGAAAGTGTATTTGTGAATTGAAAGAAATGAAACAGGTAATCATTGGTTTGAATCTTGTTTGTTTGATTGATTTTGTATTAGAAACTAGAATCAGGGACACACAATTGGTATCAGAGCAGATCCAAAAGGTGAAATCGATTCAAGAAAATCAAGAAACTAGTTCGTCACTGTTCATGTGCAGAAATTTCGAGATTCTGAGTTTAGATGTGTTTTTGGGGCTGATTTTGGTTAGGAATCGTTACAAAAGTGTAATAGAGTGAGTCTTTGTAATCAATCTCAAGAATTGCACTGTAATTTCATTCGAATTCGTGTGTTTGGTCGAGTTTTTGTATACGAGTTCTCTTACTGTTTCATCAATCGAATTGTATTGTAAATTGTTTAATTGTAAAAATCGTGTATTGGAACTTGTTCTTGGGGTGTTTACAGAGGATTCTGCAAAGTTACAGTTCAATTGGACAAGGATAGATCGAATTCAGATGGAAAACTCAGTTTTTGGGTCGAAAAACTGAAGAACGCGCTAGATCGCTAAAACGCGCAAGTTCTTCGTGGAACACACAAAGTTCATCCGCAAGAACGCGCAAGTCGAAGAAAAGGTATTGGTCAAAACGCGCAAGTAACGACTAGCGAGTTTTAAAAACGCGCTTGTTGAAGTCTGCGAGTTTGGAAAAAGTTAGAAAAAGTTCTAAGGACCAGAACGCGCTAGTAGTGGCCAGCGAGTTCATCAAACTCGCTAATTGAAGCTAGCGAGTTTAAGAAGGAATAGTGACTTGCGAGTTCTTAGGCTTGCGAGTTTGAGGAGAAACAGTGATCAGCGAGTTTATCGACCTGCGAGTTTGAAACTTCAAGAAATAATTCCAAGTGTTGAAACGTGCAAGAGTAGCTAGCGAGTTTGGTTTAAACGCGCAAGCTTCGACGTACGAGTTTGGGAAACGCGCACGCTTCAACCTGCGAGTTTCAGCGTGAATAGTCTTTAGCGAGTTCAGGCGCTTGCGAGTTTCGTCGATCTGCGTGTTTCATCTACGAGTTTTATCTGCGTGTTTGCTTACGAGTTTCTCAAAACGCGCAAATTTCTACGAGTTTGCTTGCGAGTTTGCCTGCGCGTTTGGTTGAGAATTTATAGAACGCGCAAGTCTTAGTCTGCGAGTTCTTCAATCTGCGAATTTTAGAGTTTGCGAGTTTAATAGTGACTTGCGAGTTCTGACACTTAGTCAAATTTTTCGAATTTTCTAATTTTTTTTTCCAGATTTCAAGATTTTTCTTGTGATTTCATATTTTGGACTAACGATCAGTTCTAGTTTCTTATTTGTTATATTTTTCAAACAGGTTTAAAGAAGATGACTTCCAAAGATGCACTTTCAATCGGAACAGATGTCAAGCCTCCAGTTTTATTCAAAGGCGAATATGAGCAATGGAAAGACAGATTCCTGGATTTCATAGATCGACATTCAAATGGAGAGAATATTTTACTGTCTATCACTGAAGGTCCAATGGCTCCAATTACAGTTCAGATACCTGATGTTGATTCTTCTGATAGTGAAGATGGAACTGAAGAAAGAGAGCAAAAGATGAAAATAGTGACAGTGGATATTTCTCAATATTCTGAAGAGCAGAAAAGTCGATACAAAGCAGATAAACAAGCGAGATCTTTACTTCTTCAAAGCATCCCAAACGAGATCTACATCAAGATTGATAGTTATAAAGCCAATGCAAAGAAGATGTGGGATCAATTACAAAAGATGATGATGGGATCAAAGTTCGGAAACCAGATGAAAGTGGCAAACTACATAAATAGCTATGAGGAGTTCAAAGCCAAGGAGAATGAGAGTCTGGAAGATACTTATGAGAGGTTTGTGTTGCTTCTGAACGAGTTAACAAAGAACAAAGTTAAGAAGAAGCAACTGGAAAATAATGTCAAATTCTTGAGTATCTTACGTCCAGAGTGGAAGAAGCATACAAGAAGAATGAAGCAGATGAAGGATTTAAATGAAATTCCACTACATGAGGTATTTGAAACCTTAAAGCAGAATGAAGAAGAGGTTGAAGAGAAAAGAGCTGAAAAGAAGAAAGCAGTACAAGCTTCTGATCCTATTGCCTTAGTAGCTGGAGAGAAGTTGAAAGAAAAGAAAGAGAAGAAAGAAAAGAAAAATAAGATAGTTATTACAACTTCTGAGTCAGATTCTATTTCAGATAGTGATGATGGCGAGAGTCTGAAACAAGCTATGATTTTGCTGACCCGTGCTTTTCAGAAGAAATTTTATAAGAAGCCGGGATCAAATTCTCAAAGGTATTCTTCTTCGAGTTCTAAGAACCATGAACACCGGGAAAGGGTGGAAGGGAAAAGGTATGAAGAGAATAGGTATGGTGAGAAGAAACCGGATGAAAAGAAAAAATTTGTGAATGATTACACAGCTGTTGAGAAACCAGCACCTGATTCAATCAAATGCTACAATTGTGGCAAGTTGGGTCATTATGCTAAAGATTGTCGAAAGCCGAAAGTTCGTAACTCTCAGTACTATCAGAATAAGTTGCTTTTGGCAAGACAACAGGAAGCTGGTATTCCTCTAATGGCTGAAGATGAGTTTTGGTTGGATCATTCCGAGGATGAAGGAGAAGATAAAGAAGAAAATGCTCATATCTGTCTCATGGGCAAAGAAGAAAAAGATGATGATTCAGATGATGAGGCAGTTAATGAGGTATTAAGCTTAACTCCAAAAGATCTTATTACCAAATTGGAAACCATGGTGGTTGAGCTACAAAATTTACAAAATAATCTGAAAAATGAAAAGGAAAAGGTTGCTAAAAAGAACAAGAAGATCTTTGAACTTAATACTTATGTTATTTCAAACAAAGATCTAATTGATTCTTTACACAAATCTGATTCTAATTCTAAATCTAAAGTAGATAATTTTGAAAAGAAGATTTCTGAGTTTGAAGGTAAAGTAAATAGATATGAGTTTGAGAAAAATGAATCTGCACTAACTATTTATAAACTGCAGGTTGAAAACAAGAATTTGAACAAAAAGGTAAATGGTCTGGAAGTTAAACTTTATAAAAGAGATCAAACAGATCAAACCATCTTTCTTAATGCTCCTAATGAAGAGGTAGATGTTAAGCAAAGATGGGGACTTGGTTTTAACAACCCCCATTATCTTAAGAAAGCTATCAGAAAACAGCCGGCACTTTATAACTATGATTTTCTTGCATGTGCTGGTAAACATACTCATTTAAAACCCATATTTGTTACCAAATTGTCAGAAGAAGATGAGACCAAAGAAACTGAAAATAGAAATAATAAAAAGAAAATGCAACTACCGTTTAACTATGTAAAGTTAAATGATAGTTATCTTTCAGAAACACCAAAAGTTCTTTCAAAAGACTATTTTGTTAGTTATTATGCTTCTGAGATGAAGGCAAAACCTGTGATTGCAAAGGTTTATGTTCCTACATCTATTCTTGAAAGCAAAATAGTCGAGCTTGAAAATGTTTTATCTGATGAAAAACTTTTGGGTGATATACAACAAATTGTGTTTTCTACAGTTATAAAGAACACTGTTTTTCAATCTAAATCTACAAAGTGTTCTACAGTTTCTAAGTTTTCTCAATCTTCATCTGATAATTCTGATGACTTATTTGAGTCTGCAAATGATTCTTTTAATTCTGATGATGGGAGCATGGAAGAATCTGATATGTTTGACATTCATTCTAAACTTCCTGATCATTCTACTTGTCTTGAAAATGACAAAGTGTTACCAAGTGATGTTAGTAATGACAAAGTTTCTGTAACTGTTGATTACTATGCTAATTGTAAGAAACATAAGAAGCAGCGATTACAGAAACAGAAATACACTGGTACACAAAAGAAACCTCAGTCACAAAAATCTATTTTTCCTAATAAATTTACATCTTATGTTTCAGATTTAAGGAAGAAAAAGTTGAAAGCTCAATCCAAATGGAGACCAAAACAGAAGAATGCTGAGATAGCTGAATCAGTTACTGATAATTTTTGTACTAAATCTGTTAGTAGTGATTCTGATGTAGTTGATCAATGTGCTTCTCGTAAACAAAACCTTGTAACTTCTTACAAGCGTTATTCAATAAAGCAGTTGATTCAATTATCTCCTATTACTACTAAATTTCATTATAATTATCGGAAAACTGACTTTGCTTATTCTCATGATTCTTCTGATTGGTATGGATCTTATCATGTATATTCTTCTAGATCAAATGGTTTTAAAGGTTTTCAAAAGAGCAGAGGGTCCATTTTCAAGTGGATACCAAAATCTTGTGTTAAAATGTTAGGACCCGTTTTTAAATGGGTACCTAAATCTATTATTGCCTGATTTCTCTTGCAGACCCGACATATGTGGTACTTGGATAGTGGATGTTCCAAGCATATGACTGGGCAAAAAGCTTTATTGTCTAATTATACAGAGAAATTCAGTGGCAATGTCAGATTTGGAAACGATCAGCTTTCACCTATTCTAGGATATGGTGATATCATTCAAGACAAGATAACGATCAGTAAAGTGAGCTATGTCGAAGGCTTGGGGCACAACTTATTCAGCATAGGTCAATTCTGCGATAAAGGGTTAGAGGTCAACTTCAAGTCTAAGAGTTGCCCAGTTCGTACTGAAGACGGAACATAACTCTTGGGTGGACATAGAAAGACAAACCTCTACACCATCAATTTGTCCAAAGTTCAGATTGACAACCAAGTATGCTTGATGACAAAAGCTTCATTGCAGCAAAGTTGGCTCTGGCATAGACGGTTATCTCACTTGAACTTTCGTTACATCAACAAGCTGGTTCGTGGAAAATTAGTAAAGGGACTTCCTGAGCTGAAATACGAGAAAGAACATTTATGCTCAGCTTGTGAGAAGGGTAAGATGAAGAGATCCGCTCATAAACCGAACCTTGAACCAAGCACTAGTTCTCCGTTAGAACTGATACACATGGATTTATGTGGTCCAATGAGAACTCAGAGTTTGGGAGGAAAGAAATACGTGTTGGTCATTGTGGACGATTATTCAAGATACACGTGGGTCAAATTTCTTCGATCTAAAGATGAGACACCGGAAGTTCTCATTTCATTTTTAAAGACGACCCAGGTAAAACTGCAGCGACAAGTCAAGTTCCTTCGAACTGACAATGGCACAGAATTCAAGAACAAGATTGTTGATGAATATCTCGAATCAGTTGGGATTTCACATCAGTATTCTGCTGCTAGAACCCCTCAACAAAATGGAGTAGTAGAAAGACGTAATAGGACGCTAGTCGAGGCCGCTCGGACTATGATTAGCCAATCGGATCTACCTCTATTCTTGTGGGCGGAAGCTGTGTCGACTGCATGCCATACGCAAAATCGTTCCATAATACACCACCGTTTTCAGAATACTCCATATGAGCTAATCAACAACAGAACACCAACTATCAAATATTTTCACATATTTGGGTGTAAATGTTTTGTGCTTAACGACAGAGAGAGTCTGAATAAATTCAGTGCTAAGGCGGACGAAGGCATCTTTATCGGTTATTCTTCAACATCTGCTGCATATCGAGTTTATCTAAAGAAGTCAAAGACAGTTATGGAGAGCGTCAATGTTACATTTGATGAAGAGATGGCTTCTGATCATATCATTTCAGAACCCGTCATTACTGGTGTATTAGCTTCTGGGCAGATCAGTCCAGAACCTGTTTCTACAGCGACAAATTTGGATAACGCTTCTACATCTACTTCACATTTAACTGATTTATATTTGTTATTTGAATTCTTTTATGATGAGTTTCTAGGATCTAATATATCTAAATCTGCTGTGACTGACAGGTCTGAAGATACAAGTTGTAATCATCCAGTCACTTCAGAGGTCATAACTGAACAAGTATCCCCCGTTCAGTCTGAAACTCATATTCCTATTGTTACTCCTACAGTTGAAGATGTTCAAACAAATGCTGAACCAGAAGTAATTGTTTCAGCTGAGTCAGAATCTGCTGTTCCAACTGATACTTCTGCACCTGAGTCTTCAACTGCAAAACCCCCTCTTATAATTCAAACTGAAGATTTTGAAAGTGGATTTCAAGATGATGATCATGTTCAGAATTTATTAATTCCACTCCCACATGAGCATCGCTGGACCAAGGACCATCCATTACATCAAGTAATTGGAGATGTTCACAAGCCTGTTCAAACTAGGTCAGCGACTCTTAATCAATGTATGCATGACTCGTTCCTCAGCAAGATTGAGCCAACTCGAGTATCTGAGGCTCTTGCTGATTCGGACTGGGTATCTGCAATGCAAGAAGAGCTCAATCAGTTTGAAGCCCTAAAGGTTTGGAGATTAGTTCCTAAGCCTGAAGGAAAGACCGTGATAGGAACTAAATGGGTATTCAAGAACAAAAAGGATGAAGATGGTGTCGTCATCAGAAACAAAGCTAGACTTGTTGCCAAAGGCTACCGTCAAGAGGAAGGCATAGATTATGACGAGACGTATGCTCCAGTAGCGCGCATAGAGGCAATCAGAATGTTTCTCGCCTACGCCGCTCATAAGAACTTCACAGTCTTTCAGATGGATGTGAAAACAGCCTTTCTGAACGGCATTCTTAAAGAAGAAGTGTACGTGTCTCAACCTGAAGGGTTCGTTAATCAAGACAAGCCAGATCATGTCTACAAATTGGACAAAGCCCTTTATGGATTAAAGCAAGCCCCTCGAGCCTGGTATGACGTCTTATCCAAATTCTTGGTCAAGTCTGGTTTCTCAAAAGGTAAGATCGATACCACTTTATTCATAAAGAAAGAAAAAGATGATATTATACTTATTCAGATTTATGTTGATGATATAATATTTGGTTCTACTAATCCAAAATATTGTAAAAACTTTTCTAACCTCATGGTGTCACGTTTTCAAATGAGTATGATGGGAGAGATGAATTTCTTTCTCGGATTACAAGTTAAACAACTTTCTACGGGGATTTTTATCAATCAGTCTAAGTACATTTTGGACATTCTTCGGAAGTACAAAATGGAAGATTGCAAATCTATTTGCACCCCGATGGCACCAGGAACTAAGATTCACGCTGATCCTTCGGGTACAAGTGTTGATCTTAGAATTTATAGAGGTATGATTGGTTCTTTGATGTATCTTACATCACGTAGACCAGATATTATGTTTTCAACATGTCTATGTTCTAGATATCAAGCTGCTCCCAAAGAATCCCATTTGGCTGCTGTCAAACGGATCTTTAGATATTTGAAGGGGACTGCAGACCTTGGTTTGTGGTATCCTAAGGATACAGGGTTTCAACTGATTGCATATTCAGATGCAGATCATGCAGGTTGCATGTTGGACAGAAAGAGTACTTCTGGTCACGTACAATTCCTTGGAGACAAGCTCGTTAGCTGGGCTTCAAAGAAACAGTTATGCGTTTCCACATCGACTGCTGAAGCAGAGTATGTAGCTGCTGCTAGTTGCTGCTCTCAAGTCTTGTGGATGCGAACACAGCTACGAGATTATGGCTTTAAGTATGATAAAATCCCAATATATTGTGACTCGAAGAGTGCGATTGCCATATCTGCTAATCCTGTCCAACACACCAAAACCAAACACATTGATGTAAGGTATCATTTTATAAAAGATAATGTTGAAAAAGGAACAATTGAACTTTATTTTGTAAAAACAGATTATCAACTTGCAGATTTATTTACCAAACCCTTAGATGAAAAGAGATTTAATTTTCTTATCTCTAAGCTTGGTATGTTAAATCTTAAGACGTAATCGGTTGTTACCTACTAAAGTTACAAATTGTTATTTTTCATCATTTTCTTTATTTTTATTTCTGAAAGATACCTGCACTTTAATTGTTTGCTCATGATCTCAGGGGGAGTAAGAGAAGATTTTAGATGATCTACATTCATTTGAGGGGGAGTATTAACTAAATTTTGCATTTTGCTTAACTGACAAAATTTTTGCAATGCATGATTTTAGGGGGAGCTTATAAGTCAAAAGGAGTAAGACTATGATTTCTGATTATTTCTGATCAGAACTCGTTCTTTAATTGTTTTACTGCTTTATGTCATTTTAATTTTTGAATAAATTTTGTGAATAAATTTTTGACTAGACTTTGAGACTTGCAGGATGAGAGAAGCTGACACGATCATATCTACATGACTACAGCTGACTTTCTGAGATTTAAGATTGAGCGACAAGGTAAATTTCTTATCTTAATCTCATTTATATCTGAAAGAAGGACAACTTTTAGGTATAGAAAACATGTTCTTAAATGTTCAAACCACTTCCCAATTCTTAAACAGATTTTATAATTTGGAAGTGTGATTTTAAATGTTTTCAATTTTATTTTGTGCTTACATGTTTACAAACCGTGTGTTTCCAAAGATAAATACTTGAGTATTGTCTTTTCTATATACTTTCAAGTATTCACACACACTGGTTTGAATTTTTGTTCAATATGTTCTTACCATGTCTCTAAATTGGAACAATTTTTCTTCGGTGGTAAGACACTCCACTTGTATTCAAAGAATTTTGAGCGATATTTCATTTTGAAACGGTCATTTCAAGAATGTCTATATCTTGTTTCGTATAGACAAATATCCATTATTCTTGACCATAAGCTTTAATTGCTTTATCATTCATTTCTGATCATTTTCATACAATGTCAGATTTTTAAACAAGTCTTTTGCATTCAAGTTCATTCATTCAGTATACTTGTTTGAAAATACTTCAATGTCTAAAAATTCTCATATTTTAATGATAATATTCTGAGCATACATATATCTGAACCATATTTCCTATGATTTAAATGTTCAAGATAAACCATTGTGAGCAACATATGCTTTGTAGGACTGGGTTCTTTGTGCTAGGACTTATCTGAAACTTCTATGGATTCACGTTAACCAGTGTTTCCTACCCATGAAGTTAATCCCTTAGTGATTGAGTGTGAGGAGTCAAAATAAATGAGTGTGGGTGTGCTGAGGTAAAATGGAAAAGAGAGTTTGGTTAGTAGTGAGCTTATTGACTAAAAAGAAAAAGGGTGAGAGATCAGAGTAAAAGAATATCAAACTCTGCACCCACTACTTTCTGAGCCGGGCAGCCACATTACTAGCGTTTCACAACTCTTTGGTGAACGTTATTGAAACAGGCAATTAGCCCATGCCAACTCTTGCTTAAACCCCACCAACCACTCATTTTCTTCTCAAAAAGAAAATGTTTAACACTTTCAAGGGGACGCAACATATAATCTATCTGGTTTTTCATTTGGAAAATCTGGATATTGAAAAAGAAGGAAGTCTGCCCCACCTTCGCACTTCAATCATGCACATAGAGTCTGTGTTTATCTACTGTTGTTTCAGTGGTTTACACTATGTTGAGCCTTATTGAAAAGCAATATTCGTGCTTATTTCTTTCTACACTTGCACGAGCACACAAAGAATTTGTTTCTTTGTCATAACATTCATAGAAATTGCCTTTGTGGTATTTTGATGATTGGATGGAAGCCCTGGGGGAGTGAACATTAAAAAGCTCCTTTCCAATGTGTATTCGTTACACACAGTGACTTTGTATTACTGACAGGCATATTAACTGATTTATCTGTTGATTCAGGAGTTACATGTTCTTATTTTGTTTGGATTTGAAAAGATCTAGATGAATATCTTGGAGAGTTGACAGAATCAGAGGCTTAGTATGACAGATCAGAATGGTAAATGACATTTCTTGGCGAAAAGTTTTGATGACATCAGATGCTCAAATCATCAAAAAGGGGGAGATGATATGAAGAAATGTATTGTGGAGATGGTATGAAGAAATGTTAAAGTTTGTGAAGATAAAGGGAGATGATTTCAAAGAAATGACAAAGATTTAAAGTTTTGAAGACGATCAAAGAATTTCTGAAGTTTTGAAGAATTTTTCTTTGAAGATTATTTGCTAAAGCATTCGAGCTGATTTTGAAGATAATTTCTTTCCAAAGTCTGAAAGTGTTGTGTGAAAGTTTTGAGAAGATTGTTATTCATTTGAAGAAAGCTTTGGAAAGAAGACCATCAAAGAAAAAGGGGAGATTGTTTTTGACAGAGCTTAAAGTGAAGACTTAATGCTACATTTTTCAACAATGATCTTGAATCCAAAGGGGGAGATTGTTAGAGCATAAATCTGTTGGATACAAGATCAAGAATACTGAAGGTCAAAGTTGAGAAAGTCAAAGCTGAAGAAAGTCAAATCTCATTAAAAGTCAAAGTCTCTTGTAATAAAAGTCAATGTATTAGTTTAGTTGTTTTTATTGTTTCCTTGTTTTAAAGGGTAGTATAAATAGTTTTCTCTTTGTATTTTCATTAGTTAGTTGAGTTACAAGAGATCAGATTGTAGAGAGAGAGAGAGAGAGTTCTAGAGAGAGAAAGTGTATTTGTGAATTGAAAGAAATCAAACAAGTAATCAGTGGTTTGAATCTTGTTTGTTTGATTGATTTTGTATTAGAAACTAGAATCAGAGACACACAATGGGCTAGAAGTAAAGATTTCAAATCAGAGACAAATTGAACTGGTGGTGGTTGTGGAACTGATGGTGGTGGAACTGTTTGCTCAGGCTCCTCGACAACTGGATTTTTCTCTTTCAACATTCTCATCACCGTTCCAATCTCCTCCTCAAACTTTTCAGTTGCCTTACTTATCTCCGACTGAAATTTCTGCGATAAAGAGTTTTCAACGACCTTTAGGGCGTCATTGAGAAATTCCCTTGAAACGAATTCAGGTAAACTAAGATCAGGGCTACTCAAGCTTCCCGTTAACACAGATGTTGAAGATACAACAGTGTGGCATGTGCTCAAAGCTGACATAGTGTTAGCAATGATAGGACTTCCACCTGATCCTTGTAGTCCGGAATGCGGAGCTACTACAGATGTTCCGATCGGGGCACTAAGACTACCGATGGTAGCAGATATGGTTGGTTGTGTCCTAGGAATGAAAATAGATGTAACAATTGGTTCTAGACTCAATGGTGCACTCAAAGAAGTCGAGCTCAGGGGTAGCTGAGCTCTTGTTTCAATACCTGCCATTTCCGAGTGAAAGGCAGATAGAGTATGTGCTAAATCCCCGTGTAAAGATGAGACTATAGCCTGTTGAGAGGCAATATAATGGTTGGCTGAGGTGTGCATATGCATTAGTGGGCGACTAATGTCTGTTTCAATATCTTCTGCTCGTAACACATACGGCGAGGTAGTAGATGTGGCTGCCCTTCTAGAATGGTAGGTTTGGATACACTCACGCTCACCATGTTCTTTTTCTACATTCACTCTAGTTCTCACATTTTCTGGGTTTTCAACTAATACTCCCTCTTCCTGCCTTATAACTCCAGAGTCAGAAATAATATTCCTGATTGTGGAATCAACACCTTCCAAGTCAAGATCTCTTGAAGTAGAACCAAGACTTTGGTGTAAAGAAACATTTTCCAAAAATCCGAGACTATGACCCATGTTATTATTAGTATTATCATTCTGATCATTTCATTGATTTGCTGCATCCTGTTCTGATGTTGATGAAGGTACCGAAGTACTAGAAGAGCTTGCTTGTCCAACCGATATAGTTCTCTCAGAGTTTTGACTTTCATTGGGATTCTCTTCCTGAGTGCCCAATTGAGGAATGATAGCAATCTCAGATTGAGATGTAGGAATCACTAAATTCGTGGCAGATTGTGCCTGTGTTCCCACACCCTTGAGTACAGAAATTCGACCCACTCCTGAACCCCTCACTGTCCCGTTCAACTACTTTCGTAGTATGTTGAACCCTCACTGACTCCGCTCGACTAACTGGTTCTGAGTCCTGGGTAGGGATCTCTGGCTCTGGCAATCCCATGGACTCCCTATATTTCCTAACACTCGGAGCATTCGGATCAGCATAAGCAAGCAGTGCAGCAGGAACTGGCATCTCAAAAGCGAAGGATTGCTTCTGCTTTTGAAGATGTGTCATTTCATTTTCTGGGGCACTTTCATGATGTAATATTTTTGGAACATCTGGGCTAGATCTCAGTATACCTCGGACAATAAGTTGTAAGAATCTCTGATAAGGCACATATTTTGGCTTCTTTGAATGTCTTTTGCTCAGAACTTTCTCATACAACTCAGTCCAGATGGCCACAGCATAATCAACATGCAGATCATAAATGATAGCATGGAACAGTCTTAGAGTATGAATGTTTGTATTGTCGTGCCCAGAGTGTCGTGAAGTCAAGCACTTGTTGATCACTGAGAAAACTGATAGTAGAATGGTGGCAAATTTGACTTCCGAAAGTCACTCATCTTTATAAGACTTCCAACATATCCAAGAGTGTGAATACCAGCAAACATTTATTGGTTTGTCGGATAGGGATCAAAAATTGTCTTTCCTTATCTGGAATCTGGCAAAGGTAGATCAAGAAGCAATCTCAGCCTCTGATATGTCAGAATGGATGTGAAGTTGTCGATGCGAATGGTAAAATACTTTCTGTTGCCTTGCACTACATGCTCAATGGTTCTCCATGCTTGTTGTAAATAGATCATTGGTATAGTAGCAGTTGTAGTTAAGGCAGTACAGATTGGATGATTTTTCAGTATCTCCTTTATCAATGGCTTGACCATGAGGTTGTTAAATATCACATGATGATTATTTGGCGACAAAGAGAGATAGTCTTGAGGATTGATCAATTGAAGATCAGGATCAGCATCAACTTCAGAAAAATGGGATCGGGAAGAAGGCATGGGTATCTCCCGTGAAACATTCGGATCATGTTCATCCATCTGAACACTTTGGTCATGAATATTTTCCTCCGCCATTGATTTCCTGAAAAATCATAAAATGTATTGGATAAAATCCAATATGTCAGTATAAATCCAAAAACCTATTTTTCAGAAAAACCAATTTTGAAGTACAGAACAATGTACTTTAAGATCTTGCAATGAAAGCACAGTAAGTTGCAGAAAACAAGTTGCAACTTCGAATGAACAAACTTGCACAACAACACACAAAACATAAAATTGACAACAACACTTCACATTTCGAATTTATTCTGTCAAATTAATGTTGTATTTAAAAATAATGCTTGAAAAAAAATAATACTGATTTTGCAAAGGTAACCAAACTTGAATTTTTTTTGAAATGATATGAGGAATATCATTTCTGAATGATATTGTCCTCTCAAATTTGATCTGAGGAATCTGCTTCTTCTTGTTTGCTCTGATACCAAATGATATTGTCCTCTCAAATCACACAAACAAATCAATCAAAGAACAATGAGAATCATGGGGAAATCACATGTGTATTAATGTCACAAGTGAATGGGTTACAAGGTTTCTCTCTCAAGGATTCTCTCAAGGATTACAATCAGACTAGTTAGCACTAAGGAAAGCAAGGAAGAACTATTTATAGGTCAAACAAGAAACAAAGGTAAACTAACAAAAGTAAACATAAAATGATCTAAACTAAAAATACAATAACAATGTGCATGAACACAACTGACATGGAAAAAATATAATATGTTCTTAAGTGAAACATAGATATATGAACCCAATTCAATTAACAGATTGACCTTTAAACAGTCAAATATGTCATCAGTTTAAGAAATGTTCTATGAAAATTCAACATTGAAATATGTTATCAGTTTCATATATGTAAATGCAAACTGTAAGTTATTATATGCCCATGACACGTGTCACACAGAGATACTGCTGAGAAGTATGTAAACCTATAGGGTCGCACACAAAGAATGCGTTTGTTTCCATCTTTAGAAACCCGAATTAAATCAAGTTGATTAAGAAAATAATTATTTTTAAAGGATAATTATGAAAATATGTCTTAAACTGTAATTACAGGATGAAAACGTAATTCTGTTAAATACGGGGAATTATCTGTAATTATATATATATATATATATATAGATAGATAGATAGATAGATAGATAGATAGAGAGAGAGAGAGAGAGATAGGTTCATACGAGAATGGTAACGATTTAAAGGAATAAAGGGACAATTCTGGACCAATCATAATTATTAAACAAATAATTAATTTTTTAAATAAAGAAATAAATAAAAGGGTATTTTGGTCTTTTTTTAATCTTGATTATTTAAGGATAATCTTCAATTACTAAATATAATTGATTTCCTAATTATTAGCTCTCTCTCTCTCTCTATCTCTCGATTTAAACCTAATCCTTCTTCTGATGATAATGTATCCATAGGGTCGATTTGAGAGGGTTGGTTCCAGAGATGAAGAGGATCGATTTGAGAAGGTGTTTCAGGGATGGATCGATCGGGGGCAGCAAGTTTTTCTTCTCTCGATTTAAACCTAAAACATTCACGTTCTTCTGATGAATCCTTTTTCACTATTTCATGGAGGCATCCACAACATAGAAAATCAACGAAATCGTCGAAGGTGGTTCTGAAGGCAAAGGGCAAATCAACGAAAGGATCATGATGTTTTGGTTTTTTTGCGATGAGATCCGTGTTGTTGGTTTGGTTTTGTGACTTTTACAAGTTTTTTTTTTCTTTTCTTCAAGTGTTTATTGATTGTGTATTCCATATGATTGGTGCGAGATTTTTGTTTAAAACATATTTTATGACTGATAGTGTGCTTAACGTTAGGGTTATAGTGGTTTTTGAAAAAAAAATTCCTTCTAATTTGGTCCTATTGCTGAATTGGTGTTAAGTAACTAGAACAAAATCACATGTCAAGTATTATAGCCAAGTTATTTAGTACAAAATCATATATGATTTTTGGTGTTAAGTATGAATTTGGTGTTAAGTATTTAGAACAAAATCACATGTGATTTAGGTTGCAAACTAATAACATCATTTACTATAAGGTATAATCACATGTGAAGCATACTACACTTAAACAATATGTCAAATTTCTTTACAATATAATCATAAATGATTTTGGATTGTATATTGTACACTATATAATCATCTGTGATTTGGGTTACATATTCGGGATTTGCTTGAAAAAACAAAAATACTAGGTAAACTACCAAAATGGATTAACCGGATTTGATTTAATAAAGGAAAAGGATAAATACGTTTTCAATTTGAATTAAATATTATAATCCATATTTTTTGGAAGTTAATACAATCCTAAATTATCCATAACATAATATGACTTTATTGCTCTTTTACTCTTAATTTTAGAAACTATTATTTTCGGAAATAATTTAAAAAATGATTGGCTGAGAATCGTCCTTTTATTCTTTTAAATACACTATGTTCTCGTTTGAACACACCCCTATATATATATATATATATATATATATATATATATTGTTAGGTCTGATTTTATAGTAATCATTGTATTTATAGGGCTTGGTCAAATACTGTGTTTAAGAGTCTATCTATGTTGTATTTGACCAAGGGTATTTAAGTCCCTTTGGTCTTTGTTCCGTGTAAAAAATTTTAACGCACATTCATTGAATACATACTTTGCGCTTCCAAGTCTCTCTCTCTCTACTTTCTCTCTCTAGGATTCATTGATCTTGGACTATCAATTGGTATCAGAGCCGATCTGAATCTTGAGAGGATTGAGAGATTGTTTTTTCGATACTGAATTTGTGGATTAAATTGAAAATTTGATCGATTTTCTTGAATTTTTCAAGAAAAAATATCGTTTTCGAATTTTTCATCAAATTCAGCTTTGTTTTTTAGTGAATTTCTTTGCGAATTGGTTTGTTGGATTCGATTTTGATAGGAGAACATTTTTAATTCACATCAATTTGCAAGAAAAACGTGTTTGGGTGTTCAATTTTGTGATTTTTCATTTTCTAGAAAATCCGTTTTTGACGTTCTGTAATATTCTCGAGTTATTGAGTTTGTGGGTTTTAATCGAAATTATTGATTGAAAAGTGGTAGAAAGATGTTTTCGAACTAGTTTGTATAAGAATTTTTCATCAAATTCAGCTTTAAAAATCGTCTTTTTGGCAGTTTCTTGATTTTTCTTTGATTTTTCTTTGATTTGCGCTAGATCTCTACTTTGCGCCAGTTCATATGTGTTTACGCGAGTTCATCTTAGTTTGCGCAATCTACTAATCTTGTCTTAGTGTTTCAATTGGTTTTCTTTCAGGTTTTCTCTTTCAGTACATCACGCAAAGTGCAACTTTGCGTCTCCCTTGGATCAAGCAAAGCTAAGTTTGAGTTTTACTTAGCTCACGCAAATCCTACTTTGCGTATCCTGTGCTTCACGAAAAGTGGACTTTTATGTCTCCTTCAGCTCACGAGAAGTCAAGTTCTCGTCTTCCTCTGCTCACGCAAACCTAAGTTTGCGTCTCCAGTGCCTCACGCAAAGTGTAGTTTGCGTCTCCTTCAACTAACGCAAAGTTCAGTTTGCGTTTCCTTCGCATAACGCAAAGCTCACTTTGCGCCTTCCTCTTGTCACGAGAAGTCCAGTTTGCGTTTCTCGTTGCTTGCGCAAAGCTCAGTTTGTGTCTCCTGCCTCTCACACAAACCTCTAGTTTGCGCCATATCTGTCCAATCTAGTTTGCGCCGTTTCTGGAAAAAAAAATTAAGTTTGCCATATATGGATTCTACAAAGTTTGCCTTTCAAGCTAAGTTCTACACAAGTGATCTGATGATGTCTTTGGGATCTGAAACTAGTCCTCCAGTTCTTGTCGATGAAAACAAATTTACTCAATCGCAAGATCGATTTCTGAACTTCATCGAGCGTCAAGCTAATCGAGAGAACATGATGAAGTCTCTAACTGAAGGACCTTTCGTAAAGCCTAATAAAGAGACTCCTCCAACATCAGAAGAGGCTTCACGAATGAAAGCTGATCGAGAGTTGAAAGCTAATCTAATGCTAGCTTTACCAAATTCTATCTACAACCGGGTTGATCATTGCAAGGATTATCCAAATATGTTGTGGGCACAATTGGAAAAGATCATGCTTGGTTCTTCGGTAGCAACTCAACTTCGACATACTCGGTTCATGAACAACTTTGAGGAGTTCAAGGCCAAAGAAAATGAGACTATAAAGAGTGTGTTCGACAGATTCTGTGCAGTGCTGAATGATCTGCGAAAGATAAATGTAAACAAGACAGAGCTTGAGATGAATCTGAAATTTCTTAATACTCTTCAGCCTGAATGGAACAAATCATGTCCCAGACTGAGGAATGATGTTCGGATTTCCACAATGCAAATTCAGGAACTATTCGAGATTCTGATGACTGATGAGAGCTTGGTACTAGAAAAGAAGGCCAAAATGGAGAAAAGAACAAGAAGTCAGTAGACCCGGTTGCACTCCTCACGAGCCAACTGGCTGAACAAGCGTTGTCTGATAACGCTTACAACGGGTTAACTGATGATGATGGAGAGGCTCTGCAGAAAGCGATGATTCTTCTCTCTCAACATTACCAGAAAAATTTCCAACCAAGAACTGGTTCCAACTCTTCTCGCTTCACTTCTGTGACTAGAGCCAAAGTGCCCGAGCCAAAGACTGCTACCTGCTACAACTGTGGAAAGTCGGGACACATTTCAAAGGAATGTCGAGCAAAGAAGGTCAATGACTCAGCTTATTACAAAAAAAAATTAGAACTGGCCGAGAAAAGAGAGAAAGGAACTGCTTTGCTAGCAGAAGAAGAATTCTGGCTGGATCACTCTGACAATGAAGCTACAAATGTAGAGATCGCTCAGATGTGCTTGGTCGGAGATGATCAGTCAGACGATTCTGATACGGATGAAGATGAGGTATATACTGATTTTGATTACAATTTTATTATCTGATTTACCTCTCAGATGAAAATCATAATTACTGCTTTGTCTGATTTGCGTTCTAAGTTAATATCTGAAAAGAATTTAAATACTGAAAAGTCAGATTTGATTGACAAATTGAAGATTTCTTTGAAAGATAAAAAATCTATTTTAGAAAATACTAAAGACATCTTTCAAAATAAATTGGATGATTTGGAAAATTCAAATAAGACTTATCTTGAGTCTTTGACGGCTATGACTAATTTAAAAGATGAATTTTCAGATAAAATAAATAAGTTAGAAGAAAAGCTTTATCAGAGAAATCAACCTGAACAAACAATTTTTATGAACAAACCAAGGAGTGAAGATGCTTTAAAAGAAAAATGGGGACTCGGTTTTGACAATCCTCATTGTTTAAACAAAGTCATAACCGAAGTTCCTACTTTATATAAATACGATTATCTAACTCTTGCACATTATGCTCCTCAGTTCAAATTTCATTGTACAAGTGAAAAGCAAGTGTTGGAAATCGAAAATGAAAAAAGGATGAATAATAAGAAAAATGAAATTCCTTTTGTTTATACGTATGAAAATGCCAAAAAAATTCCTGAAAAATCAAGGAGAGGTAGAATTTTTTTTAATGATATATGTTCTGTTAAATCTTCAATGTCTGATGATTTTGTTCCTTCTTATGCCCCTGATTCTGATAAGGAAAATATTTCTCCAATCATTTATGATTCGAAGAAATATACTCCTCCATTAGTATTAGAAGGCAAAATCATCGATCTTGAAGATAAGATAGAAGATCAAAATATTTTAAAGAAAATTGAATCTGATATTATTCTTTCTTTCATGATGTCTAGTCTTGAAGAAAAATTATTTTCTAAAAAATCAGATTCTATTTCTAACCTTTCTTCTGATTTTAAAGAAAACAAGAAGGAAATTTCCAATTTTAAAATCTTTTCTCAAAATAATTCAGACTCCGAGGCAAATTCAGATTTATTAGTTGATCAGATTGATTGCTTCGATAAAATTATTTCTTCTGATTTAAATATTTCATCTAAAATTCTTGATGATTCTTTTACGCTCAATGATCAATATTATAAACCTAAGCGTAAAATAAGACGGTCAAAGAAGTCAAAGAAACGAGATACAGTTCTTTCTGACAATTCTAATTCTTCTGATTCAATTCTTACAGATAGGACTTTGAGCGATCAGTCAAAGAAGCAGATCTGGAGAGTGAAGCGGACATCTGATGAACATACTTTTGATGGGGATAAATGTGTAGACAAACTTTACAACAATGATTCATTTGCTATATGTAATAAAATTTCAAAATACTCTATAAAGCAAATGATTCGACTTTCAAAATATGTCTCATGTTCTTCCTTAGATTCTAGTTCTGATGATTATGTTTTCTCTTTTGTTGATTGTGCTTATTATTCTGATGATATTCCTCATACTTCTCGTAACAAATCTGCTTATTATTTCCCCATAAGAAATGCAACTAACAAACATGGGCCCAAATTTAAGTGGGTACCAAAATCTTTATCTGATTTAAAGTTGCAGGCATCACATGTTAAGGGGGAGTAAGGGAATTTGGATTCTGAGTAATTCAGCTCAGAACCCGTGCTTCAAAGACTATGACTTCTAGACATGTCGGTCTAGAACTCACTTTTCAATGCATTAAGCTTCTGACTAAATGAGATATTGTGAGTACATCTACTTAATTTCCGCTGCATTTATATCTGATGATGATGTTGTTACAATTTTCTCAAATGCTTTTAAAAGAATCTGAGCATTTTCATTTCAACTTCTGAATTTTGATTCAACCCATTTTTTTACAAATGAGCTACAAATTTTTTTTATTGTGTGAAAGATGATATTATTGAATTATATTTTGTTTCAACTGAATATAAACTTGCCAATCAAATATTTCTATTTTAAAATTTTGGCATGTTATTTTAAAAGTTTAAACGTTTACAAATTTTATTCTATAAAGTAAAAGATGATATTCTTTTAAATAAAATGTGTGTCTAGGATATATTTTCAAGTTCATTTGTTTATATTAAAGTTTTTATTTGTTCATCTTTCATGTCTAACAAAAGTCGAAAAGTCAGCAACATGTTTGTAACTTTAGATTTTGCTTTAAAGTTGTGTGATTCGGAATATTTATAGTTTACAATGCTTAGAAAACCTAAAAAGTCAAAATTTTGGATCGTAATGAAAATATGGGCTAAGCACTTAGACGTAAAACCTTGTGTTTGAGATGATTATTAAATTCTTATAAATCAGAAATCTCTAAGTTTAAAAGTTTGTACCTGTGACCTTTGTGTTTGGGAAAGTAAGTTATGTGGGATGCTTGTCATCTGGTCCCCTAAGGTCATTTGATCTGGGAGTGATCGAACCCAAATCCTTCAATAGAATCAGATCGAAAGTCATGTTCTACTGGTATGAATGGGTTTAGGATATGTCGATGTAGCCTTTCTGATCTAGGAGAGTAAGTTCCAAGGGGTGCTTGACACCTAGTCCCCTAAGGCCAACTGGTCTGGGAGCGGCTGACCCAAATCCTGCAATAGGGTCAGATAGAAAGTTACGTTTACGGCATGTTCTTTATTTAATAAACTTCTTGATTAAAAAGATGCCAAAGTGCACGAACTTAAAAGATGCCAAAGAGCACACTCATGTTAAGATGCCAATGAGCATAATTGCTAAAAGATGCCAATGAGCACACTTCTCATGATACTTGGTGATATGTTTAAGTTGCAATAAACCTATAAATTTGTGATAATCTTAATTTTTGATGGATTAGTGTGAGTACATGCAAAGTTCTCTATTATATTTTTGGAATTGCATTTTCTTGAAGCTAATCGAAGATTCGCATGTGAGCACACTAAATAGATTGATGGAAGTTTTTGAAACTGAACATGTTTTAACTTGATATGCAATAAAACTTGTTCTCGTATCCAACAACACACGCTTGATTTCAACTGATTGGTAAATCTGTGATGTTTTACTGAGTAAACTTTAATTTGTTTAGTGTTTAAAATTTTATATGTTTAGTCGTTTCAAAATTTATATTCAATATACTTTTCTTTATACATTGATATTTTATCATTGTGTTCTCATATATATATATTTCAAATGGGTTTAAGCATTATTCAAGGGGGAGTGAAAAAGGAGAATTTTTCTTAAATGATCATATCTGTTTTTGAGGGGGAGTATCTGATTTTCTTTATATGAATGCTAACTTGAATTGTCATACCTAGTGCATTTGTGTAGGGGGAGTAAAAGAATTTCAAAAGGTAAAATCTTTTCTAAGGCTGCTTTGTGCCATCAGTTGGTCGCGCAAACCTTTCTTTGCGCCACCTTCGCTTCGCGCAAACCTGAATTTGCGCCACCTTGGTGTAACACAAACCTCTGTTTGCGCAACCATCGTGAAGCGCAAACCTCCCCTGTTTTCTCTGTTTCTTTGATTTTGCAGATCTTAAGTTGTCTCGTCTCCAACATTGGCATGATCTAGTTGAACAAGTTCATCAAGGTCATGAGGGGGAGAAATCAGAGAAGTCAAGGAGATGATAAAGAGACAAAGAACTCAAAAGTTTATCTGTTGATCAAGATTTGCTAAAAGATTCTATTCTCTCAGCTACAATTGATTCTTTTGTTGTTCCTGCTCCGACCACCACAGTTCATTCAAGGTCATTTAAAAGAGGTGTGTCGTCTAGAGCTAAAGGCAGCAAAGACAACTTTATCTGAAAGATGCTGAGAAGAAATTTTCTTAAAAGTCAGAAAGCTTCACAAAGTCACTTTAATGGTCCGTGCTGATTTAGAAGATCATTTTTGAAGACCAAAGCGCCAATGATTACTAAGGGGGAGATTGTTAGGTCTGATTTTATAGTAATCATTGTATTTATAGGGCTTGGTCAAATACTGTGTCTAAGAGTCTATCTGTGTTGTATTTGACCAAGGGTATTTAAGTCCCTTTGGTCTTTGTTTCGTGTAAGAACTTTTAACGCACATTCATTGAATACATACTTTGCGCTTCCAAGTCTCTCTCTCTCTGCTTTCTCTCTCTCTACTTTCTCTTTCTAGGATTCATTGATCTTGGACTATATATATATATATATATATATATATATATATATAGCTTTAGGTTCATTTGAGAAATGGTAATATATGAGAAATAAAGAAGTAATTCTAGTCATTTATACGGTCAAGATCGGATTTGACTGGTCAAATATTCCGTCTTTGACTGGTCAAAAGTTGCAACTATTCCAAAAATAGAAGGACACTTTCGTAATTTTTACAAAATACACGGGTTGTGTTCATATATGAACCTGTATAATTCACATATGAATTATCACATTTGAACTTTTTTAACTGATTCATATATGAACCTTTATTATTCATATATGAACTAATTAACTAAATCACATATTAACTAATTAATTGTAGGTTCATATATGATTCAGTTTAACTAATTAACAGATTCATATATGAACTAATTAACTGATTTTCATATGAACTGATTCACATATAAACGTATAGTTCATATATGAACTCATCCCGCGTATTTTACGGAACTACCCCACTACCTTCTATAGACCACACAAGGAATTATCCGGTGCTTCGCGGTCAAAGCCGTAAATGTTGACCAGATAAATGACTAAGATTACTTCTCTATTTCTCATACTTTTACCATTTCTCAAATGAACCTCTCCCTATATATATATATATATATATATATAATTATAATTATATTTAAAGTTTAAAAGATAATTATATATGTGTGTATATATATATATATTTGAATTTGAATATTACAAATAATTACTAAATCTTATTTAATGCTTAGTTGAATTATAGTCTAACTATAATTCTTCTGATATAAATAAGGGGTTAGGCTAAACCATTTGATACACAATTGAATTAGAACAACCTTTCAGAAAAATACAGAAAAGAATCCCTTTTTTTCTGTAAAACACATATAGATCTAGGGTTATTGGGCTAGCACCCGGTGGAATTTCGCGTGTTCGTGTGTGGATACCGCTAGAGGAAACCTCAATTGGTTTCTAAAGTGCTCAGCTAGTTCAACCACAACAAATCTGAAAGGTACATCTCTAAACACCCTATGGTGTGGTTTTGAGTTTTTGATTAAATACATCATTAGATCCGATTGGTTTTAACTGTTTAGAAAATTTTCTTTCGTTGTAACCAAAATTGTTTTAATCTCCGCTGCATTATCGTTACGAATTTAATTAAAACCCTTCAGTGGTATTAGAGCCACTTTGATATTATTTAATTAAACGATACACAAATTCTATATGGCAAAATTAATTGATCCTAATTTTCAATTGGATTTAAAATTTAAAACTAGTTGGGCTTCCATATATGGACCCAAAAAACTCAAAGAGTTATAAATTTTTTTCCCTTTTTGGTTGACAAATACAAAAGGGTTTACTAACCCTAATCGATTCTCCCACACACAGCCGCTAAGCGGCATTCTCCCTCTACCAACCGATCGTTTACCCCGGTGGTGACCTGCGGCTGTTGCCACCGGTTCTCCTTCCCTTCAATCTCGTCTCTCTATCCCTGGAAGGTATGGTTACTATTGTTAATCGAAAAATCAACAGAGGACTGTTGTCCTCATCATTTTTTTCTCCCACCTCGAACGACGGTGTTGGGCTCAAGTTGCAGATGTTTTCTTCCGACCGCTGGCCGTCCAAGCCGCCGCCCTTCGAGGGTGGTGGTGTTGGTTAATTCTTTTTCTCCTAGTCGCCGATTTTCTGCCACGGCAAGGATGTCATCCCTTTGTGGCTATTGCTATTCTCGCCGCTGACCTTGTCGCTGGTATTCTGTGACGATTGGAGCTGGTTTTGCCACCGCTCGGGCTACGGCCATGGAGCTGGTTTTGTCGTTTGTAGGGTTTGTTAACTCTAAATTCACAGCCGCCGTCGACATCCTCTTGGAATTGCCATTTTCTTCTGATCCATGCCACCACGGTGGTTTTGTTTTTCCCTTTGTAATCACCGACCACCACTATATGTGGATTGGTCTCGATCTCTGGTGGCCCACGGCTCCACCCTTGGCCGAAGCCAAAGGGCTGTTGCCGTTTCTCTTGCCACCACCGACGACAGCCGCTACCGACGGCAGCCGCTGACTGCTGTCACAAGTTTTTTTTCGGTCGGTATGGCGGTGATGCCAGTACCTTGCGCATCTGGTACCGAGTAGCTTGGTGGTGGGTTTGTTGGTCGCCGCTACTGGCCACCAAGCTACGTGATTGGTTCTAAATCTAGATTGGTTGTTATCAGTAGCCTTGTGCTAAATTGGCCCGTGTTTTTATTTACGTGGGTATCAATGGTGAAATTGCTAAGTCTCGGCTGTTGCCGAATGTGTTTTCTCAATTTTGTTCCGGCCATTGATTGTTGCTAAATTGTTTCGGCTTAGGTCCAAAAGTTTTGGGTCATGGTTTATTAACCTACAACTAAATTAGGTCAATATTTTTAATTTTGCCATGTGAAAATTTGTTCCTTCAATCGGCCTTTTAATTATGTCAGTTATTTCGGCCGAATGTTTTATTTTATGTTTAAAATAATAATTGCGTAATATATGGATTGCCCCGAAAAGACCCATGGTTTGTTTTATTTTTGTCGGAAAATTAAAATGTATTAACTGCATGGGATGTAGTTTTAATTTAATTTTCTAGATAGGGACAAATGTAAATTGATAGAATTTGTTGTATTTTTCTTTTATCCGAAGACGGAGTTTCAAGAAATCAAGACGGAGACCCTGGAGTTCACAAAGATGGCGAGGCAGTGGGAGAAGATTGAAGATGTCCTTAGAATTGATCGTGGTTGTTGTGTTGGCTCACAACACCACATTAGGGGCAAATCCATATATTATCTTGTGTGTTTATTTTGTGTTTGCTTTATTTTATTGCTTTTATTATTGTTATGATAATTGCAAACAAAATATTTTATAAAAACCAAACACATCATAAATTCTAATCGGTAATTAAAATATGACATGTTTATCAAAGACAAACCGATTTTGAGTAAAACTTTTAAAACAAGATTTTAAATAAAATCAAACGTTTTAAAAGATCAGAGTTTTCTAAAATTTAAACCTTTCACAAATGTAAACTATGCGCCATCCATTTAAGATACTTGTTAAGCTTACAAGAGTTCGGTATGGTCAGTGCTTAGCCAATCATATCGGATGATTGTAGTGTAAGACAAGGCGTCAGGATAACGAGATTTAAGTGGATAGTTGATTGGTCATTCACTTAAATGGTCGTATTTTGGACGATTGATCCCAATAAAGCCTAAGTTAAAGACTTTTGGTGGGATCATGATATCTTAGTATAGTTAGTTTACTTGAAAATATCATAGACAATGCTTAGCCATCTATGAGTACTTTCAAGGCGTTGTAGTGGGATTAAACATGCTTTTTAACATGTGATATATTAATAGAAATCTCACGATATCTAAGAGTTAAATTGAACATAATTGGTTGATGCCTCTAAATAACCTAGTTCCATAAACAGTTGCTTGACCATTTATGGAAATATGTGATATATGGATCTTAACTCAAATTAAATTTTTGAATGGTTAAATTAATTAATTTGATATTTTAAAAGAATTACTAAAATTGAACTTATTTTGTAGATGGCCGCTAACGCCTCCAACAAAACTGTATGCATAAATGGCTTATCCCAATTTACATTACGATCAATCCGTGACAAGGATAAACTGAACGGTACGAACTTCGTCGACTGGTTTCGTTTCTTGAGGGTTGTCCTGAAGCACGAAAAGAAGTTGTGCGTTCTTGAAAGCCCCCCTCCAAACCCTCCTGCTAGAAATGCTTCAGCTGAGGTCAGGGATGCTTATGATAAGCATCTCAATGACTCACTAGATGTTAGTTGTCTAATGCTAGCATCCATGACTCCCGAGCTACTGAGGGAACATGAAGACATGAATGCTTGGGATATGATATCCTCTCTGAAATCCATGTTTCAGTTACAAGAAAGGCAAGAGAGGTTTGATACAGTCAGGGCACTGCATGCCTGTATGATGACTGAGGGTTCATCAGTTAGTACCCATGTTTTAAGAATGAAAGGGTATATTGACCGATTAACCCATCTTGGCTACCCATTGGGTCAAGAATTGGCAACCGACATGGTTCTCAATTCTTTATCCAAGTCATATGACCAGTTCCTTCTGAACTACAATATGAATGGTTTGGAGAAAACTCTCATGGAGCTTCACGGCATGCTTAAAACTGCTGAGAGAAATATGAAATCCAAGTTGGATTTATCCAAACCAAAACAGGTGTTGATGATCAAACCTAATGGTGGGATAAACAAGAAGAAAAGGGTGGTTACCAAGGGTGAAAGAAAAGTTGGAAGCTCCAACAAGGAAAAAGGAAAGGAAAAGATTCCTGAGGAAGCAGTTTGCTTCAACTGCAACCAGAAGGGACATTGGAAGAGAAACTGCCCTGCCCTATTGGCAGAAATGAAGAGGCAGAAGGCTAATGGAGTCGGACCTTCAGGTATGTTTACCATTGATTTATTCACTTCTGACTATGATTCCTGGATATTGGATAGTGGGTGTGGTACTCACATTTATACTACTTTTCAGGGACTAAGAAGTGAAGAGAAAATGAAACCAGGTCAGATGGAGCTCCAAATGGGGAATGGAGTTAAGGTAGCTGCTATTGCTTACGGGACTTATGACATGATGCTGCCAAATGGTCTTATTTTAGCACTTAGCAAGTGTTTATATGTACCTAGCATTACTAGGAATATTGTTTCTTTTTCTCGGTTGCAACAAACTGGATTTATGTTTACTTTCAGTAATAGTTCAATTTCAGCTTATCTTAACAATGTTATGTATTTTGTGGCCAAACCACACAATGGTATTTATGAAATTGATATGCAAAATAGTTGTAATTATGAATCAATGTATAATGTAAACAATAAACGAATAAAGCGAGGCTTAAAGCAGACCTATTTGTGGCATTGTCGTCTTGGACACATAAACAAGAAACACATAGCCAAACTCTAGGCGGACGAAGTGTTGGAATCGTGTGATGATTCATATGATGTATGTGAATCTTGCTTAATGGGCAAGATGACAAAGGCGCCTTTTAAAGGCAAGCCTGAAAGGGCAACAAAACTATTAGGGATTATACATACTGATGTGTGTGGCCCCTTAGTTCAACCACAAGAAATGGTCATCGCTACTTCATTACCTTTACTGATGACTTCAGTAGATACGGGTATGTTTACCTAATGAAAAACAAATTTGAAAGCTTTAAGTTTTTTAAAGAGTTTCAGAATGAAGTAGTGAATCAACTTGGCAAAAAGATAAAGACACTTCGATCGGACTGGGGTCGGGAATATCTAAGCCAAGAGTTTATTGACCATCTAAGAGATAACGGGATAGTATCCCAATTAACTCCTCCTGAAACACCGCAACATAATGGTGTGTCCGAAAGAAAGAATAAGACCTTGTTGGACATGGTTCGCTCTATGATGAGTCGTACCAATCTGCCTAAAAGTTTCTGGGGTTATGCTCTAGAAACAACTGCCCGAATACTAAATAGTGTGCCAACCAAAAAGACCGATAAAACCCCTTTTGAACTATGGATTGGGAAGATCCCAAAACTATCATATATGAGAATATGGGGCTGTGAAGCTTATGTTAAGCGAGAAGCTTATGGGAAGCTTGATTCAAGGTCTGAAAAATTCATCTTTGTAAGATATCCAAAAGAGAAAGTTGGATATTACTTCTCTAAACCCAGTGAGAACAAAGTTTTTTTTGCGCACTGCGGTGAGTTTCTAGAAAATGATTTTCTATCGAGAACCACAACGGGGGATACAGTAGATCTTGAAGAAATTCAAGAACCACAAGATGAAACAATAGTTGATACTGACAATCAACGTGATGTTGAGCCTCAACAAGTTGTTGAAGGTAATGACGAGATACAAACAATACGAAGATCAAGTAGGAGTCGTTAAGAGCCTGAGAGATATGGTAATCTCATTGGCAATGACGATACGGTTCATGATGTACCAGTAACCTACCAGGAAGCCGTATCAGGTTTAGAATCTAATAAATGGCAAGATGCTATGAAGGCTGAAATACAATCCATGTCAGATAACTAAGTTTGGAACTTGGTAGATGCACCTACCAGCTGCAAAAAGAAAAATGACATGGACGGGATTGTACATACCTATAAGGATAGGTTGGTAGCTAAAGGTGTCACTCAGACTCATGGAGTAGATTATGATGAAACTTTTTCTTCGATAGCCATGATTAAATCCATCAGGATACTTCTTGCCATAGCTGCATTTCATGACTATGAAATATGGCAAATGGATGTTAAAACCGCGTTCCTTAATAGAACTTTAAGCGAGGACGTGTACATGGTACAACTAGAAGGTTTTAAACATCCAAATTTTTCTGAAAAGGAATGTAAATTGCAAAAGTCCATTTACAGATTGAAGCAAGCATCTCGTAGTTGGAATCTTCATTTTGATGAAAAGATTAAAGAATTTGGTTTCTTAAAGAACGAAGATGAACCTTGTGTATACAAGAAAGTCAGTGGGAGCATAGTAGTATTCTTGATCCTATATGTCGATGATATATTGATCATCAGAAATGACATCCCTACCCTTAAATATGTCGATGATACATTGATCATCAGAAATGACATCCCTACCCTTAATCAGAGTAAATTAAAACCTGGTAATCTGACAATATGACGTAAGCAATTCCATTAACTTCCCATAAATGGGATCAGTCCTGAAGACTATACGATTCTATACAAGAATTTCATCAAAAGAATGGGACTTAACAATGCCCAACAACAATACTTATAACATCTCCAAAAAACCCTGAGACTCAAAACTCGTCTCTCCAAAACCCCGGCACCCACCGCTAATGGAAACCTGTTATACACATCATTTGAGAAAAAGTGTCAGACTATAAAGCCTGGTGAGAACATACAGTTTATAAAGCTCAAAAGATATAACATCAGTATCATAAAGAAATCTTTTCATAAAGGTTTAGTTCGTAAAGATAACATTTCGCCACAACCAGGCCTCTTCGGTCCAAAACTCTTTAACGGTGATAAAAGGACCATTTTACCAAGGAGAGTGGTGTAACACAAAGTAGACCACAAATCCGAGTTATGAGCTAAACACTTGGAGTCCTCAGCAATGAACCCAGAGTCCGTGCTACGAGGTGAGATCGCGCTCCCAAGGGAAACCAATGTATACTCCTTCACTAGGATCACCATGAACCATGGCTAGTAACCGGCCTCACATAACCGTACCATAAACTCATCACGGAACATGTGATTCATAGCTACATATTTGGGGAATATAGCCTCCCAACAAAACAGTCTACTCTAAAACCTAGGGATCCACTAGTAATGGTAAGGACTCGTCACAACAACATATGTGACCTACCATAAATAAATATATGGTAATAAGTACATTTTATAAACAAAATGCTACTTCCAGTTCAACTTCTGGTAAGAACGAAAACCATTAAAATGAGTTCAAATTCATCCTTTTCAAACGACCACATAATGTGCAAGTAAAACATCATTTTACTTCAATAAGGCGGAACCCGTCATTTTGGTCAAATCTGACCGGGAACCCCGAGAATCACCAAAAACTTCATTTACAACAAAATGTAGAGAACATAAAATCATACCGTAGAAATACTTTAGATTTCGCAAATAAGAGTTATGGCATGTATAAAGTTTGTAAAATGGTAGTAGGAACTCACCGATAGGTTTTTGGAATAAAACCTAGAAAACCAGATAACGATCACGATGAAGAGGTGAAGCTTAAAACACCGACCCCTTGCTAGAAACACCGAAAGCTAGCAACCAAACGAGACTTCGAAGATCGAATGATAAAGAGAGAGAGTTTAGAGAGAGAGAAGAGATATTTGATTTTGAGATAAAGTGAAGTTTGGGAAACTGAACCTCTTTAAGACGGTTAATGCAACTTCGCGGGTTATGCCGCGACTTCAACCCGCGGCATAACTCGCCCGTGTCCAAAAACCCTAAACCATCCAGTGGGTTACGCGGGTTATGCCGCGACCTCTAGTCGCGGTGTAACTCGCGTAGTTCTCAAAATCCAACATCCAACAGAGGGTTACGCGGGTTGTGCCGCGACTTCAACTCGCGGTGTAACTCGCGTAATTCACTGTTTCTTCCCCAAAATTCTCAAAACTCTAAAACAACACCAACCAAACACGGAGCTAATCGGAAAAAGCTTAACACAAGAATAACAAGATTACACAATGGAAATCCGGGGTGTTACAATAAAGAATATTCTAAAGTATCTGAGAAGAACTAAAGAAATCTTTTTACTCTACGGTGGTCAAGAAAGAAATCTGTGTATTCAAGGATATACAGATGCTAGTTTCCAAATCGACCGAGATGACTATAAATCACAGTTGGGATACGTGTTTGTGTTAAACGGGGGTGCTATGAGCTGGAAGAGCTACAAACAAAGCACAATAGAGGATTCAACTACAGAATCAGAGTACATTGCAGCGTCGGACGCTGCAAAGGAAGCTGTTTGGATGAAGAAATTCATCACATATCTGGGAGTAGTCCCTAGCATATGTAACCCTGTCGAGATCTATTGCGACAATGAGGGTGCCATTGCAGGAACCAAGGTCACATCAGCGCTCCAAGCATATCATGAGAAGATATTACCTAATTCAAGAGATTATTGAAAGAGGTGACATAACGATATGTAAAGTTCAATCAGAAGACAATCCAGCAGATCCTCTTACCAAGCCTTTGAGTCAAAGCAAGCATGATGCTCACATTAGCTCAATAGGCTTGAGGTTTTGTAATAATTTAGTCTGATTTGTAAAATTTTAGTAATCTTTTACTTTGTGAACATTAAAACAGTTATGTTTTACAGTTATGGCATATTGGATATGAGTATTTAATTAAACATCTCTGTTTTCATTTTAGCATGTTTACGTATCCTTAAATAAATATGATGATCATATTATTTAGAATTGTCCTTGATCACTTATTACTAGAGGACTAGTAATAAATCAAGATCATTGTGAAGTCTGGTCATAGTCCAAGATGGTAGTGCACAAGGTGCAACCAGAGTCACATGCGCTTGTCAGAGCACAAGGCGTCGGACAAGACCCACTGTCAAGATCACCTCATAGATCGGCGTCATAAGGTGAGTCTTGAAATAGTACAACACTATTTATCCTCAGACCTGAGATGTGCATTGGTATTAATCTTAATCTTTGATTGTTATTTTTTTGATATGATTGCTTGAAACCTGGGATCACAATTGGTATCAGAGCTAGATCAGATAATTCAAAAAGATTTGCTATCATGATTTCAAGGAAAGCTGAGTCAGAGAAGAAAGAGTTAGAACTCAGATGTGCAAAACTTTCTAAACAAGTTTCTTATTTTGAAAAAATTGTCATTAGTGAAAGAGATGTCTTTGATAGAGAAAGTAAAAGTTCTAAAAATAAAAATACTTTACTATTCAAAGAGATTTCTGAGAAAAATCAAAACTTAGAAAAGGAGTTTGAAACTGAAAGAAATTTTTTTGAATCTGAGATTTCTAAACTCATTGATAAACTAGTTGTCTTATCTACATATATTAAAAAGGGATAGAAGAATAAGTCTGATTTGCAAAGCAAGTTTGATAAATTGTGCAATGAAAAAGCCAAGTTGAATGACAAGATCACTCAACTTGAGAAAGCTAATGTTGATTTATCTGACAAGTTAGCATCTGAAACAGCTGTATTATCTTCTTATGATAATGATGCAAGTGAATCAATTTGCTCATTTCAATCAGTAAATAGCTTATTTCAAAAGATGGTTTTCAAGAAACAAACTGTTAAATCTGAAATCTTGAAACCAAATCAGATTAAACCTTCTAGTCCATTCTATGTTAAATTTGCTGATAGATATGCTACTTATTCTGGACTCAAAGCTTTCAAGAAAGAGAAGGTGCTCTGGGTTGTCAAAGGTTCTCCAGAGTCAGTAAAATACCAGAAATCATCTGCAGAAGCTGAACTGAAAAAGAAGAACAGAGCTCAAAAAGGTAAATCTTTTGCACCTGATGTTGTCAAGTCTACAAAACATACTAACTAGAATGGACCCAAACTCATCTGGGTATCAAAACCAGTTAAACCTGTGATGTAGAAACCAGAACTCAAGAAAGATTGAGAAGAATTATGACTGCTAGACACGGCAGTCTAGGACTCGGACTTAAATGTCAAGGATTGTGACTTCTAAGTACAACAACATAGGACTCAATCTTCAATGTTCAAATGTTGATCCTTGAATGTCATATCATTACAGGGAGTTTTCATTGATTAAATATCAATTGTGTGAATTGAAGTTGAGAAAATTTTAATTGTTATATGTTATATAGGGGGAGATTATATTAGTAAAACTAATATTAATTGTTATATTTTTACCTGTATGCAGATATGCAGGGGGAGCATATCCATACAGTGAAGAAAGATCCACAAAATCTCAAGGGGGAGCTTGCAAAGAAAACACAGCAAGATACATCAAGAAAGAACAAAGCTTTGACAAGAATAAGAAGAAAAAGACATCAAGTCAAGGGGAGCTCAAAAGTCAAATCTGAAAAAGGGTTGTAAGTGTGAAGTGTGTGTAAATTGCATTTGAAACTTAAAATGAACGAAAAATGTCATTTTTAGAAAATTTTCATTTATGGAAAGTTTCAATTTTGGCAAGTTTTGAAAAAGTTTCCAAAAATTAGGAAATTTCCAAGTTTAGAATGTTTTTCAAAAGATGGAAAAGTTGCTAAGTCCAGAATTCACATAACACTGTCATGCGAAATCCTCAGAATTCGTATGTGTGTGTTACACGAATTCATGGAATTCGCATGTATGTCTCACACGAATTCTAGCATTTCGCATAAGCCTTTATGCGAGAAGTGACGAATTCGCATAAGACTGACATACGAATTCTTATCCTTCACACAGAATTTGCATACTTGCTTCATGCGAATTCTCACACACATTGTCTAATTTTTTCTTAGACAATTTGCATAAGTGTTATCTACGAAAAGTGGGAGGTCCAATCACCTCATGCCATGTGTCAAACTCACTCCTGAGTATAAATAGGGTACTTATCTACGAAACCCTCACTTTTCGCATATTGTTTCATCTTACGAATCTTTCAGAGCACAGAACCCTAAAACCCCTTCTTGCGAAGTTTGATTTTATCATCGATTCTTCTTGTTTCTTGATCTTTAAAAGGTTAAATCTTGTTTTCTTTTTTATTGTATTTTGTTTTTATATCGTTTATATTGTTTCTTTGCAGGTCTAACCCTATCTGTATTAGATTTAGGGCTTTGATTCGTGGACTGTTCATATACCAAGTGATAAGCCAAGATCACAAGATCTGTAGAAAGAGAAACTAGAGAGAGAAAGTGTGCGCTCAATGCAACAGTAGCATCTATTCAAACAATGCGTAAGTTCTTACAACAAAAACAAGCCAAGGAGACTTAAATACCCCAAGGCATTTACAAAACATAACAGAACAATAAATATAATGATTACTATAAAATCAGATCTAACAATCTCCCCCTTAGTAATCATTGGCGCCGAGGTCTTAAAAAAATAATCTTCAAAAACAGCATTGACCATCAAGAAGACTTTGAAAGATCATTGACGTTCTTCTCGTTGACGAAGTCTGTTCAAATTGAAAAATTGAAGATTTCTCTGAGAGATGAAAAAACTATTTTAAAATTTACAAAAGAGAAATTTCAAGAAAAAATAGAAGATTTAGAAATTGAAAAACAGACTTCTCATGATTCTTTGACTGATTTGTCAATTTTAAATCAAGAGTTTTCGGATAAAATATTTGAATTAGAAGAAAAGTTATATAAACAAAATCAAACTGAACAAACAATTCATATGCATAAACCAAGGAGCTATGAGTCGTTAAAAGAAAATTGGGGTCTTGGATTTAAAAATCCTCAGTTTTTAAAGAAAGCTAAAATTGAGATTCCCAATTTTTATGATTATGACTGTCTTGGTCTTTCAAAATATGGTTCTCAATACAAACCTCTTTGGACAAGTGCTAAAGAGACTACAATTGAGGAAGATAAAAAAACGGATAAACAACAAGAGAATGGGAGTTCCTTTCGTTTACACTCAAGAAAATGCAAAATATTTTCCTAAAAAAACAAAGAAGAGAAGACAAATGTTAAATATTGTTTCTTCTACTAAATCTTCGAGATCGAATGACTTCTTTGATTTAAATACAGCTAATCCTAATAAGGACAATATATCTCCAGTATCTTATGATACTAAGAGATATATACCTCCTTTAGTTTTAGAATGCCAAATCTTTGATCTAGAAGAACAATTGGAAGAACAAGAGATTTTGAGAAAAATTGAAAACGATGTCATTTTTTCTTTTATGACATCGAGTTTTAAAGAAAATAATTCTGGTCTTCTCAAATCTTCCATCAACTTGTGTTCATCTGATGTTTCTTGCTCTGAGATTTTTCCAAATAAACTAACTGATCAGTTTGGTTTTATTGATAAAACTTCCTCTTCTAAATCAAATATTTTATCTAAAATTGTTGATGAAACTTTTACGCTAAATATATATCTCTTACTAAATCTTCGAGATCGAATGACTTCTTTGATTTAAATACAGCTAATCCTAATAAGGACAATATATCTCCAGTATCTTATGATACTAAGAGATATATACCTCCTTTAGTTTTAGAATGCCAAATCTTTGATCTAGAAGAACAATTGGAAGAACAAGAGATTTTGAGAAAAATTGAAAACGATGTCATTTTTTCTTTTATGACATCGAGTTTTAAAGAAAATAATTCTGGTCTTCTCAAATCTTCCATCAACTTGTGTTCATCTGATGTTTCTTGCTCTGAGATTTTTCCAAATAAACTAACTGATCAGTTTGGTTTTATTGATAAAACTTCCTCTTCTAAATCAAATATTTTATCTAAAATTGTTGATGACACTTTTACGCTAAATGATCATTTCTATAAAACAAAGCGTAAAAGAAGAAGGTCAATGAAGAAAAAGAAGAAAGAGCTTGATATTTCTGAAAATTCTAACTTTTTTGATTCATCTATTTCAGATAGGCCATTGAAGAAGTCTGTGAAGCCTGTTTGGCTAAAGAAACAGAGATATGAAGAAATTGTTTCTGTAGAGGATAAATGTGTAGATCTTCTTTGTAAACAAGACTCGTTTGCCATTTGTAATAAAACTATAAAATATTCTGTAGAGCAAATGGTTCAAATTTCAAAGAATATCTCATATTGTCTCTCTAGTTCTGATTCTGATGATTGTGTTTCTTCTTTAATATGTGATGATATTCATGCTTTATTTGATCAGCCTCAGATGTTTTGGAAAAATAATTCTTTGAAAAAGAAAAAGGAAAGGACTAACAAGAAGGGACCCATATTCATATGGGTACCTAAATCTGAGTAATTTTTGATTGTACAGCTAAATCAATTATGGTATCTGGATTCGGGGTGTTCCAAACACATGACTGGCAAAAAATCTCTGCTTTCAAATTTTAAATAAAAATGTTGCGGTCGTGTTAAATTTGGAAACTGCGAGACGGCTCCCATTCTTGGTTATGGTGATCTTGTTCAAGGTAATATAACTGTCAAAAGAGTAAGCTATGTCGAAGGTTTAAGTCACAATCTATTCAGCATCGGAAAGTTCTGCGATAAAGATCTTGAAGTCAGTTTCAAGTCTAAAAGAGTTGTTGTAAAGAATAATAGCGGCAGGGACTTACTTATTGGAAAGAGACGATCAAATCTTTATACCATTAATCTTTCCGAAGTAAAGGTTCCATCAGATATTTGTCTTCTATCAAAAGCCTCTATTCATGAAAGCTGGGTGTGGCACCGTCGACTAGCTCATCTCAATTTCAAATATATGGATCGCTTGGTCAAGAATGATTCCGTGAGAGGTCTTCCAATCCTCCGTTTCCAGAAAGACCATCTTTGTCAGGACTGCGAGAAATGAAAGATGAAGAAAGCATCTCAAAAGCCTAAGCCTGAACATTGCACTGCGGACATCCTAGATCTGATTCACGTTGATTTGTGCGGACCAATGAAGACAAAGAGCATTGGTAAGAAGAAATATGTTTTGGTTGTTGTTGATGACTACTCCAGATATACTTGGGTGAAATTTCTCAAATCTAAAGACGAGACACCCGAAATTCTCATCAACCTCATCAAAACCATTCAGACAAATAAGCAAAAGCATGTCAAAGTTGTAAGATCAGATAATGGCACAGAATTCAAGAATTCAACTCTTCAAGCATTCTATGATGATCAAGGAATACAACAACAGTTTTTTGCTGCAAGAACACCGCAACAGAATGGGGTTGTTGAAAGACGAAACAGAACGCTTGTGGAAGCTACTAGATCTATGCTTGTTTATTCAGGTCTTCCTTTGTCCCACTGGGTCGAAGCCATATCAACTGCATGTCATACTCAAAACAGATCAATTCTACACCGCCGGTTCAACAAGACTCCATATGAATTGATGAACGGTATCAAACCCAACATCAAATATTTCAAGTCTTTCTGGTGTAAATGCTATGTTTTGAATGACAGAGATAATCTGAACAAATTTAGTCCAAAGGCAGATGAAGGCATATTTCTGGGCTATTCTTCTAACTCTGCTGCTTACAGAGTCTTTCTCCTCTCTGCAAGAGAAGTGATAGAGTCTGTGAATGTCAAATTTGATGAAGGTGCCGATTTGATTTTTGGACAACACAGTTCAGAACCCGCTATTACTGGAAACTCAGCTTATGAACAAATTAGTTCAGAACCTGCACTTCAACCGATAAATCAGGATCCTTCTAATTCTTTGTCTAATCTTTCTGATCTTGATTTTCTGTTTTAAAATTTTTATGATGATGTTCCTAAACCAAACACTGATAATGTGTCAAATATCTTGAATCAGGAATCTGTGAGTACATCTAATTCTAATTCCGTTGCATCAATCTCTGAACCTGATGCTACTTTAGTACCTCCTGAAATTCAAGACATATCTTCTAAACATCATCCGGATCATTTCATACATGAACCAGAAATTGTTGAAACTGTTCATGAGGAGTCTGTAGAAGATGAAGCTATTCCAGAAGAAAATGTTCAACAAGAAGTACAGGCTACGTCTGGTCAACTAGAGCCTGAATCTGATGTCATGAAAATACCTCCTCCTCCAACTGAAACCATATCTGTGTCATCTTCTGGTAGTATTCCATCTGAAGATCCTCCTAAAAAATTAGAAGTGGTTCAAGAAGTTATTGATCCTCTCCCTCATACAATAAAATGGACAAGATCTCATCCAATCCATCAAATTATTGGGGATCCTCAAGCAAGTGTTTCTACTCGCTCCAGAACAGCTTCTTCCAACGAATGTTTGTACACTTGCTTCTTAAGCAAGATTGAACCTACCAAAGTATCTGAAGCATTGGAAGACCCGGACTGGATTTTAGCAATGCAAGAGGAGCTCAATCAGCTTGACGCGCTAAAAGTTTGGAGACTTTTTCCACGACCAAAGAGTAAAAGCATCATAGGAACTAAGTGGATATTCAAGAACAAAAAGGACAAAGATGGTATCGTTGTTCGCAACAAAGCCAGATTGGTAGACAAAGGATATCGACAAGAAGAAGGTATTGACTATGATGAAACATTTGCACCTGTCGCCAGATTGGAAGCTATTCGGATGTTTCTGGCCTTTGCTGCTTACCGCAACTTCACCGTATATCAAATGGATGTCAAGACAGCATTTCTCAATGGCAAATTGAAAGAAGAAGTATATGTACCTCAGCCAGAGGGATTTGTTGACAAAGATCGTCCTGATTACGTTTATTTTCTCGATAAAGCTTTGTATGGTCTGAAACAAGCTCCACGGGCGTGGTATGACGAGTTGTCAACTTTCTTGGTCAAATTCGGCTTCACCAAAGGCTCGATAGATACAACCCTTTTCATTTATAGAACTAATCTTGATATCTGCTTAGTACAAATTTACGTAGATGATATTATTTTCGGTGCGACTAACAAATCTTTATGTAATTGGTTTTCTGATTTAATGACCTCTAGATTTCAGATGAGCATGATGGGAGAAATCAACTTCTTCCTCGGCTTACAAGTGAAGCATCTTCCAGACGGAATCTTCATCAATCAGTCAAAGTACCTATTTGACATTTTGAAGAAATTCAAGATGGACAAATCTACTTCAATCGGCACGCCTATGGCTCACGGTGCCAAACTCGGACTGGATCCAGATGGAAAAGCTGTGGAACAAAAGACATACAGAGGGATGATCGGATCACTGATGTATCTTACTGCAAGTCACCCGGACATAATGTTTTCAACGTGCCTGTGTGCCCGCTTTCAAGCAAAACCAAAAGAATCTCATCTTTTAGCAGTCAAACGCATTTTTAGATATATTAAAGGAACTCCTTATTTAGGATTATGGTATCCTAAAAGTTCTGACTATAATTTGATTGCTTATTCTGATGCAGATTATGGTGGTAATCAATTGGACAGGAAAAGTACTTCTGGTCATCTCCAGTTTCTTGGTGAAAGACTGATAAGTTGGGCGTCGAAAAAGCAAAACTGCGTGTCAATATCAACAACCGAAGCTGAATACGTCGCTGCAGCTAGTTGCTGTGCTCAAGTGCTTTGGATGAAAACGCAACTTCGCGATTACGGGATGCTATACAAGACTGTGCCAATATATTGTGACAGCAAGTCTGCAATTGCGATATCGGTTAATCCTGTCCAGCACACCAAGACCAAACACATAGACATGAGATATCATTTTATAAAGCATCACGTGGAAGAAGGTACTATTGAGTTATATTTTGTCCCAACTGAATATCAACTTGCTGATATATTTACAAAAGCTTTAGATGAAAAACGATTTAACTTTCTGCTTTCAAAACTTGGCATGTTGAATTTAAAAGTTTAAATCTTTACAAATTTTTTTCTATAAAGTTTAATATTTCAGATTTTCTTTCAATTGAATAAAATGTGTGTCTAGAATCTTTGACAAGTCACCTTGTTTATATTTAAAGTTTCATATGTTCAACGTTCAAATCTTTCAAACATCGAAAAGTCAGCAACATGTTTGACGCTTTAGATACTGCTTCAAAGATATGTGAGTCGGCATATTTATGGTTTACTTTGCTTGAACAACCCAAGTGATCAAAATTGTAGATCGTAATGAAAATATGGGCTAAGCTATTCGATATAGATCTGAGTTATTGAGATGATTTTATTTTTAAGCAGTTAAAATACAGAAATCCTTGAGTTTAAAAGTTTGTACCTGTGACCTTTCTGGTTTGGGAAAGTAAGTTACAAGGGATGCTCGACATCTGGTCCCCTAAGGTCAATTGATCTGGGAGTGATCGAACAGAAATCCTGCAATAGAACCAGATCGAAAGTCATGTTCTACTGGTATGAATGGGTTTAGGATATGTCAATGTAGCCTTTCTGATCCGGGAAAGTAAGTTCCAAGGGGTGCTTGACACCTAGTACCCTAAGGCCATCTGGTCTGGGAGCGGCTGACTCAAATCCTGCAATAGGGTCAGATAGAAAGTTACGTTTACGGCATGTTCTTTACTTAATGAACTCTTTGATTAAAAAGATGCCAAAGTGCACAACACTTAAAAGATGCCAAAGAGCACACTCATGTGAAGATGCCAATGAGCACACAGCTAAAAGATGCCAATGAGCACACAGCTAAAAGATGCCAATGAAAACACATCTCTTGATACTTGGTGATATATTTGGAGTTGCGATAAACCTGTAAATTTGTGAAAATATTAATTCTTGATGACTTAGTGCCTGTACATGCAAAGTTCTTCATTTTATGTTTAGAATTACATTTTTCTTGAAGCTAATCAGAGATCGCATGCGAGCACACTGAATAGATACCTGCAAGTGTTTGACTCTGAACATGTCTTAACTTGATATACAATGAAACATCTTTCTGTATTCAACAACTCCCGTTTGATTTCAACTGATTGATAAATCGGGGATATTCTACTGAGTAGACTTTAATTTGTTTAGTGTTTAAAAGTTTATATATTCATTTGTTACAAAATTTATATTCAATATAATCATCTTTAATATTGATGTCTTTATGTTTGCTGTCTGTATTTTTGTTATATGGTCTGTGCATTTTTCGAGGGGGAGTATATATCTGTGTTCTTTATCTGAGAATATTCTATTTTTTGAGGGGGAGTGAATGTTGCTGATAAATTACTTCTTGTGCTGATCAGAAATTCATCAGGTAAGTATTTCTGAAATTACTATGCAAATGCTAAACTAATTTGATAAATTTTGTGCATTTGTGTAGGGGGAGTAATGGGGGCTTATCAAGTAATTATCTAATTTTTTTAAGTGTTTTTTTTAAGTATATAGAAGTAAGAGTGTGTATTTTCTTTTCTTTATTCCATTTGAACTTGTTTGACTATTCATCTTCCCTCCATTCTCTCTGCTTGTTCTTCTTCTTGAATTCTCATCTGATTCATTTCAGATTGTCGCTTTGGAATTTCAGGTATATTTTTCTTTTCGTTCTATGTTTGTAGCTTGATTAGTGTTCTATTACTTTGTTTTGATTTCATTCTTGGTCTATTATTGTGCATTTTATCTGATTTGCGATTTTTCACTGTTCATCGATTTTGAAAAACCCAGATTCGTGTTGTTGTTGATCGATTTGCGTATTGGGGTTTGTTTAGATATTATAATCGACTATCAGGTATGTTTTGTTTTAGTTTAATTCGTTGTTTTGTACTTAGATTTAAATTTTTTGTGGATTTCGGGTTCGAACAACAGAGTTCTAGGGTTTTTTCTTCAAGTATTTGAGACCCGCATTGTGAACTATGCGTTTCACTTGTGACCCGCATAGTGAACTATGCGTTTCACTTGTGACCCGCATTGTGAACTATGCATTTCACTTGTGACCCGTATAGTGAACTATGCGTTTCACTCGTGACCCGCATAATGAACTATGCGTTTCACCTGAGACCCGCATTCTTCTTGTTTGTTTTTTTCTTGTGTTTTTCTTTGTGTAGTTTACGTATCACTAAGAACACGCAAAGTTTATCGTGTGTATCCTTAGTGACACGAAAACTCTGTTGTGTATTTCGTTATTTCAAAGTATGCTTTGCGTTCCATTAAGGGCACGCATTCCTTTCAATGCGTTCCCTTGAGGACACGCATTCTCTCCTATGCGTTCCCTTGAGGACACGCATTCTCTCCTATGCGTTCCCTTCAGGACACGCATTCTCTCCTATGCGTTTCCTTCAGGACACGCATACCTCATATGCATTTCCTTCTTAAACACGTATTTCTTCCTTCGTGTTTCCTTAAGGACCCGCAAACCATACTTGCAATATTTTTCGTGTTTTTCTGTTAAATGTTTTACTGTGTTTTGTTTCAGGTTATCATGTCTTCTCGAACAAATTCTGATCCAATGATTCAAGACGAGAATGTCGTTCTTCAGGATCCGGCTGATCAGGCATCTCATGATACACCTATGCCGTCTGTTCCGTCTGTTGGCGCTGATCTTTCTATATCTAGGCGATCTCCAAATGATGTGTTTCCTAACAACATGTACATGCCTTATAAGCGTAACAACTACTTTGTTGACTTTGATCACATCAAGATTCATCCTGTCATATGCACTATTCTTCGTGGACATCCGCTCTCTCAAGCTCTCTGTTCAGTTGCCGATGTTCTGGAAGTCTACGTTCAACAAGTTTGGCACACCATCACTAAGAACGAACTGGCACGTCCTCATCGATTTGATCTCCAAATTGATCAATTCGATTCATATCTTTCTTACAAGCATTTACGATTGATTCTTGAGCTTCCTGAGCCTACTTCTAAACCTGGAAGGACAACATATGATCAGTTTCCATCCGAAGAGGAAGTGTTTGAAGGCATCAAACGACTCGGCTATGTTGGTCCACTGAACAAGGTTGTAGACTTTGACAAGTCTAATCTTCCTCCTGTCTGGTATTATTTATTTTCTGTCATCAACAGGTGCTTAACTTCTAAACATACCGGCACGGATAGTTTTAGTCTTCACTATCTTCGACTGTTCCATGCAGTAGTCTATGACCTGCATGTCGACTACACGATTATTTTCTGGACCGAGCTTTCTGAAATAGTGCAAGACAAGTTAACCAACAAGCGACGAAAGTTCATTCCTTTTATCAGGTTTCTCAAGCTGATTATTAGAAGCATGTTTCGAAGCAATCCGGCCATTCCACGAAGATTATCTTGGCCGCAAGTTCAGGATTGCGAGATGCTTTATCTTCAGAAGCAGAAGAAGTCATTCACTTTTTCTATGACCATTCCTTACGGGCTTATTGCCAATTATGCTGACATGACCGATGACAGTGTCATCAATTATTGTTTAGAACATGAATTTGTAGAGGCTGAACAGGAAGAATCTTCTCATGGCACTCCAGCTGGTACTACTCATGAAGAGCAAGGTGAAGCAACTACTCAGGAAATAGATACTGTTGTTGCAACTACACTAGAGACAGATGTTGATCTTTCTGCAGTACCACAAGACGTTGCTACTCATCATGTAGAATCTGTCATTGCTGCTATTGAAGCTGAAGTCACTACTGTTAATGATGATTTTGGAGAAGATGCTAATCCTGATGAAACTGGAGTTGCTGATGATGATGAGATAAATGCTGATCCTTCTGATGATGGTGAAACTTCAACAAGTAATTCAGATGATGGTGATGATGATGCTGATCAACCTAGCATGAAAGTGTATGATCGGAAAATAAGAACTCCAGAAGTGGTTGTTATCTCAGAAGATGTTTTAGAAGATGAATCTGTATCCGTTGATCCCTCTGTTGCCCGTTGATCCCTCTGCTTCTTTTACTGTTGATGTTATTGCACTACTGTCTCTGCTGTTGAGCTTTCTATGGTTCCTGCACGTGTTTCTTCGGAGAAAGTTACAACTCTAAATGAGGTAATTCGTCAGTTCTCAGAAAGGGTGGATGCTCAAAAAGAAGAAGATATTAACAAGCTGAAGTCGTTTTTCAAAGGAAAAATGCCAGAGATAGATACTTCGGTTCTTCCTCCTGAAATTCCTTTCCACCGTCCTTCAGGGGTGATTATTCGGGAACCTTCTTCTGCAGTGTCTTCATCTACATCACCAATTGTATCTCTTCCTTTTCCGTTAATCTTCACTCAGTCTGCGGGTATTTCCATGTCTGCTCCGACTGATACTTCTTCCAGGGCTTCTCTTCATGAGGCTCCGATTTCTGAGCTATCTGATCTTCTTTATGCACGTCTTCTATCTATGTCTCCGCCACAACATCAAGATCAAGATTTGATCTCTCTGCTGAGGAACTTCCATCCAACGCCGCCTCCAGTTTCTTCCTCTTCTGATTCAGATCGCATTAATGCTTTATCTCATGACTTTCAGGAATTCAGATCAGAAGTTAGATCCAGTTTATCTGATCTTCGCTCTTTTATGTGACAAGCTTTCTCCGATCTTTCGAACAAGATTGATCATCTAGAGCAATCATGCATGACTGAGGTTGGCCCGTCTCTTAAACGCCGACATGACCAAGATGATCCCGATCATCAAGGCCATGAGGGGGAGATGGCAAAGAGACAAAGAACAGAAGGGTCTTCTGAAGCACGAGAAGTTGTTCAAGAAGAAGTGGTTGGAGATAGAGAAAAGACTGTTGATACAGTTCAAGATTGTAGTATCCAAGATTTAGTAAATGTCATGATTGACAATGTTGATGTAACTGCTTTGCATAATGAATTTAATTTGTCTGAAGCAAATATTGATAGTATGCAAATTGTAGTTTATGTGGATCCAGATGTATCAGGTAGAGCTCATGAAGTTGAAGAGTCGGAAGCAGCAAATGACATGAGATCTTTCTTCGCGAACTTTATAGAGATAACTTCAGATGATGATGAAGAAGTTAGATTTGAGAAAGTTGCTCAAGTTAAAGAAGAAGATTGCAACAATATCATCATCTTATCGGATACATAGGATGATACTGTTTTCATGGATGCGTCAGATACAAAAGAGGCTGAATTGCTATATGCTGATCTTCCGAGTCAAGGTGAGATTCTAGAAGTTGATCAACCTTCATCTACTCCAGTAACTAGTTCTGCTCTGACAACCAATATTCTGTCAAGTGCTTTTGAAGTTGGTCAGTCGTCTAAAACTCAAGCAGATATTCCTTCTTCCGAACCGGTAATTCCTCCATCTCTTCTAGAAGAAGGAGAAGCTTTAACTAGGCAGCAAAGGCAGAGAAATCTTCAGCAGAGATATATGGCTTCTAGACTCAGAACAACTTTTCTTGAAGATATCCAAAGCAACATCTTTGTTTCTAGAAGAAGAACAATCAATATATATGCCATACTTGGAGTAGAGAAAGAATCAGAAGCACATCAGCATGAATACTTAGCTTTTATCAAGTGCCAGCACATAAGGAATAACACCGTTACTTCTACTCATCTAATTGTTCGTGTTCTCAGTGTCACAATTAATAAGTTTGTGAACATCTGGTATCCAGACCTTGAGGTGGAAAGAAGAGACTGCAATCGGTACAAATTTTCAGAGGCTGATTTCGTTGATCTTTCAATTGATGATATTGAATTCTTATATGATAACTTCAGGAATCTTTATCACCGGACTCAGGATGTTTCTCAAAATCTTTTTGTTATTAAACGATTCATTCGACGACAGATTCGATTTTATCGTGTTTTTGACTTCCAGATGGCCGTCGAAAGTTTTCAGACTGTGGTTAATCTTGAAAGGCCCAACCGAAGTTTGCAGAATCTAGAGTCTTATCTGTTATTCACCATTATCGAAGATCCATACGGAGTAGTATATAAGAACAACTTAATTGAAAAATGCTTTCTACGATTTGATGAGATTGGACATTACTCTGATTGAACTCTAAAGGTGATCAAACTTCAGTTGGAGCATCGTCTACAAGAGGCTAGAAGAAAGTTTTTGGAATCAAGAAGAGAGTTATATATGTTTGAAAATGATGAAATTCGTCTGATCCGTAGAACTTTGGTCTCTATTCAAGATAGACTGAATCTCCGTTCAACTCTGCGACGATTGGAAGTGTTAGTTGGGCTGAACAGACTGGAATTCAGAAAAATAACCAAGTGTTGATGACCCGCACACCCAAGGAATGCGTGTTCAGAGAAACTATTCGGGTCCTTGATGATACGCACACAAGGACTATCCGAAGAATGCGTGGACTATGCGTGTTCAGAGAGAGACGCACTCGATGCTTTGCGGGTCAGAAGGACACGCACTTGCGGCTATGCGTGTACAAAAGGGACACACAAGGTATGCTATGCGTGTACAAAGGGGCACGCACTTGAAGATGTACGTATTCAACAGGGCACGCACTTGATGTGCTATGCGTGTGTTGACAGATATGCAAGAGAGATAACCTGAGAAAAAACTAACACTCAAAAGTTAGTTACACAAAGAGTATATGATAGAAACGCATTCTAATAAGATGAACACATATGATTTCATGAAGAACACGCAAACTATAATAACAACCCGCATACTATATGAATAACACGAACAATAATATGAATGACCCACATACTACTTGACTCACACGCATACTTCAAATCCTATTAATAACATGCAACCCGCACATCATATGAATGACACGCACAGTGATATGAATGACCCGCATAGTAACACTCGACTATAAATCTGCAAAATCGATCATAACAATGACTTAAATCCATACAAATTGCACAGAATTGATCGAAAACAAGTTTTTAATACAAATCAATTGACAATATCGATCAAAACACTCTGAATCTCAAAAATCAAAACGAACAGAACATAGAACTCGACTTTTTCAGAATAAACTCAAACTCAAAATCGAAGCATCAAATCATGTTTTTATGCAAAACAACAAGAATCAAACTCAATCGACTAACTAAAACGCATCTAATAACATCAAATTCAAAGCAATTCGATCACAAAACAGACTAAAATTGGTGAAAATCCAGAAAATGAGATTTTTCTTGAAAAAAAACAAGAAAAATCAATCAAAATTTTGAATTATCTACACAAATCAGTAACAAAAAAAAACACTAATCTCAATCCTCTCAAGATCTTGAAGGCTCTTATACCAATTGATAAGCCAAGATCACAAGATCTGTACAGAGAGAAACTAGAGAGAGAAAGTGTGCGCTCAATGCAACAGTAACATCTATTCAAACAATGCGTAAGTTCTTACAACAAAAACAAGCCAAGGAGACTTAAATACCCCAAGGCATTTACAAAACATAACAGAACAATAAATACAATGATTACTATAAAATCAGATCTAACACCAAGAACTCGCATCTGACTTTGATTATTCACTACATGAGGCTTCAGAACAGTGCCCAATGCCATCATCTAGATCTGATTTTCAAGTTCCACATGATGCAAATCCAAATCTATTTCTCATATCACCAGCTGAGATGAAACCCCAGCAACCAAACAATCATCATCTCCAATTCAGTATCCAAATTGAACCCCTGGTACTGGATATCCTGAGGAACCATCCTCTCAGAAATGCTTTAACAGCAGTTGCAGTAGTTCCAGAACTGTATGTGCAACAAGCCTGGAAGACTATCAGGTTTACTCGTATAAAAGAGCAAGGAGAGAGAATACATGTATTCAAGATGGAGATAGATCATTTCACATCTGTTCTGACCCAAGAAAGATTAAGATTCATCTTGAGCCTTCCTTCTGAAAGAGCAAGAGAGTGAAGAACTTCATATGATGAACTACCATCAGATGCTGATGTTTTCAAGGGCATAAGAGATATGGGGTATTTGGGTCAGATGACTCAAGTCGGTCACTTCAAGAAGAATAATCTGCCACCATTCTATTATAACCTATTCTCAGTCATCAACAGATGTCTTACAACAAAGATATATGAAACAGATAATGCCAGCATTCACATCCTGAAGTTATTCTACTCTATTGTTCATGACATACACATAGACTATGCACAGATCTTCTGGACTGAGTTGTATGAAAAAGTGGTTTCAAAGAAGACTTCAAAGGCACCGAACTATGTACCATATTAGAGGTTTATGGCTCTTATTGTCAGAAGTATGTTGAGGAGTAATTGTTGGTCCCGAAGGTGCTAAACAAGTTTGTAGAAGGGGGGGGTGAATACAAACACAGAATTTAAAGTTTAATAAATTGTTTATTGAAGAATCAAAATACAATTTACAAGTTTGTTGCGGAATAAGATTGAGACAGACTCAATCTAAACAAACTTAAGAACCACTAAGATAATTGCACAAGAAGTTCAGAGAATGGGGGATTAGAGATATAGAAAACAAGGGTTTCTATCTTGAGTTCAAGGATGAAGCACCCTCCTAGATGAAGGGGTGAGCTTCCTATTTATACCCTATGCATTAAATGCATGGCAGGATACTTTACACGTGGCGTTCACAGATTGGCTTTGATAAACTGACTTTTGGGAGACATGCTTTCGGCCGGGTCATGAACAGTGTAGTAGACAGAGTTGTTGTACGAATGGTTTCAGAGACTTGTCCGTTCTGACACATCGTACTAGGTTGTGCAAGGATAGACAAAAGGAAACTTGAGGCATAAGCTTTGTGATCGTTTGATCGCTGAGTATCTCTTCTTTCAGAGATAAAGAGGTTCAGCTATCGCTGAAGCTTTTTCTCATGTTCCTTCGCGTATTGGTAAAGTTGTCTTTGCTTCACTGATATCCGCATCAGGTCACTAGTAGACTTCTCATTGTTCAGCAGCTTCGTCTTTGATTCAGCTATGAACATCTGTTGACGCGAGACTTGTCTTCAGGGATTACGTTGGTTGTTTACTTTAGGAACTATCAGTGATAACTGAACAGACTCAGTTCGATCACTGATAGTGAAACACTAATACATAGAAATGTTTATAAGAAAGACTATCAGCGATAACTGAACAGACTCAGTCTGATCGCTGATGGTGAAACACTAATACATACTAAAACGTAATTTTCACTAAGTATAGAAGAGGGTCGTTATCAAATCACTGAGAGAGTTTGGATCAACAATCTCCCCCTATTTGATAATGACAAAGTAACTGAAGAAAATTACTTTATGATTCAAAATGATGGAATAATCAGGACTCGTAACATACATGTCCCAATTACTATTTTGAGGGATCTTTTACAGCACTGATGAAGTTAAGTACTTTACTGAAATTTCATTAATTCAGGAATAGAATTACAAGGAATGAAAATTACAAGTAAATTACTAACTACTGTAAGTACAACTAATAGATTACAGAAGAGAAAACTAATCTATCAGCTATAAGAAGATTTAGGAGGATTTATCATATACTCAGGTATTTCTTCTCCTTTCTGTCTTCGTTCCAAAGATTCTTGGCTGATAATTTCTTTGATTTTCTCAGCAGCAGGGAAGAAGTCACACCATAAGCATAATAGATCCTTGAGATGATTCAGAGGACAGATAGGAATCTTAGAGACTCTTTGAAATCTGAGTTCCTCATCATCATCTCTGAAGAATATTCCATAAGGATGATCAATTACTTGACCAACTTGGAAAGGACCACCAGGAGGCAGAGATAAATCCAGAACTGAAAGATCAGGAGGAGGACCAAACAGTGCATCTCTTGAAAATTTGATAGAAGTTTCATTCCTGATGATGGCGACGTCTTCAGAGGAGGAGGATCCGATTCTTCTCTTGAGTTTCTTGGGATTGGGAGGGATAGGAGATGGCAGATTCAGTACAGAAGTGACTCTGTTGATGAGAGCTTTAAGAAGTCCTTCAACGTAGCCTCTGTATGTAGATTTTGATTTCTTCAGCGCATCCCAGAATTCTATCCACTCTGTAAACCCGAAACCTTCAAGTTTGGAAACGTACATAGCTTTCTGAGTTCCATCCTCTCTGGTAATCTCCATGGTCACTGAGAGTTGATCCTTCTTCTTGCGACCAGAGATAGTCACGGCTGTTATTGGAAGAAGATCAGAGCGATAATCCATCTTCTGTTTGCACCATTCAATGGACTTATCGTTGATTTCTTGTTCTTTGGATCGTTCCTCTTCAATTTCTTTCAGTAGTGCAGCTTGAACTTCCACAGGCTTTCTTTTCAGCTTCTTGTCCTTGACTTGAGAAGATTGAATCTTTAAAGCGAGTTGGGCATCTCGTCTGCATTCAGCGATCAGTTTCTCAGCTTTGGCAGATTCTTCTCGTTCAGCTTTAGTGAGGAAGTCGAGCTCTGAGAAGGATGTTTGAAGAGGGACTTTCAGCCGTTGACTTTCTAGTTGAGTGATCATTTCAGCTCTTTTCTTCATCACTTCCTCTGACCAATGAGATGGTTGAGAGGGCCTTCCTGGATGGACCAGGGAATCTTCTTCTTCTTCATCATCAATCTCAGCGATAGAGATTGGGATTATTTCTTCAGCGATTGCAGCTGGGATTATTTGTAGTTCAGAACCCTTAAGCAGGGGTGAGAACTGTCTGGATAGCAAAATGAAGGAAAGAAGGGATAAGTGTGTATTTTTAGAAAAAGAAAGATAAAGGCTAGAAAAAAATAGGGGTTTGGAAAGAGTAGGAGAGTGGTACAATTGAAAGACATACCTGAGAAGGATGCTCCCCCTCAGATTGTGATCCAGTCCTCAAGCATTCTTCAGCGATTGGTTGCTTGTCTTTGCTCTGCGAAGGAGCGCTTGAAGATGTATCACCTCTCACCCTTGCTTTGACAACCTCTTGCGAAGTTGTCCCTGATGAAACGTTCGGCTTGGAGAACCACATAGATTGGTCTTCTTCATCGTCGTCGTCATCATTGGAGGGTTGATCCTTTTCTTGATCAACAAGATCTAGATCATCTTCCTCTTCATCGTCTTCTTCCTCATCATCTTCAAAGAGAAGAGAATGAATAGATGAGGAGGGTTCTTTCGCCTTCTCCCCCTCAGATTGAGAGGGAGGTTTCTTTGAAGTCTTAGCTTCCCCAGCAGCAGCAATGGAAGTTTCTTCAGCTTTCTCCCCCACTTTGTCATTATCAGCGGTAGGGGGTTGCTCAACTGCTGGAGTAGCTGTTGAAGCTTTTAGCACTTGAATGTCAGCCTCCAGACACGTGACCCGTTCTTCAACTGCAGGGATGTCGCATGTGGCATCATGGATGAATTCCACAGCGATGTTGAGATTTGTCCGATCATCTTCAGTGAAGGAGGGAGGCAGCGCTGGAGCTGTTTCAGATACCTTTTGGAGAAGTTGCTGTAGAAGCGACGTGCAGAGATCAACCTTAGAAGAGAGATCTCGAACTTCAGTGGTAAGAGACTCAAATCGTCCCTGAAAGAGTTGAGAGGACTCTCTGAGTTGGACGACTTGTTCTTCTACAGCTGAAAGTTTGGAGTTCTCAGCTTTGGATGAGCAGGTGGCTGTCAACCTTTTCAGCTCCTCACCAGCCTGATTAACGGCGCTGGTGGTGTTGTTGATGGTGTTGGTGAGAGCGTCCACCTTTTCTCCCAGACTGTTAACATGCGTGTCAACAGACGCCAAACTAGGACCTGAAAATGATATCAGTTCAGATATGGGCTTATTTGGAGAGGTGGGAAAAGACGTGTTTAGGATAATAGGTTTACCTGAAGTATCAAACATTTTGTAGAACTGCAAAGATTCCTCAAACGTTTGATGTTCAGGTCCTATAGGTAAAGAGGCGGTAGCGGGTTCAGACACCAAAGAAGGAGAGGGAAGAATTATGGGGATAGAAGTAAGGTTGGGGTTAATCTCAGCGGATGAGATAGTAGGTGGGGTCACTGATGGTGTGACAGCGATTGAAATCGCTGACACGGCAGGTTGAGTGACTGCTGAAGTTGTGGAGGAAAGACCCACAAAAGCATCTAAGGTAGCTTGTTGAGAAGCTTCCTCAGGTATAGTACTAGAAGGTGTGCTTTCCTTAGTCTTTTTGGCCTTCTTAAAAGGACCAATCGGACCAGCTGATGGTCGTTTGGAAGTAGTGGTAGCGACAGGGATAGCAGACGAAGGAACCGTTTGCGTGGTCGCTGAAAAAGAAGAATGGGGAGAGAGACGAGAACGAAGGAGAGAGATACTTACCTCGTTGGCGAGTGGCTTTACCTCCAGTGATCGTTGACCTATCCTGGCAAAAGTGCCATCATCTTTGGTGGGATAGGTGTTGGGATAGAGGAACTTGATGTACGTACATATGAAACGTACGTACGAGATCTTGGGATCTCGTTCAGGCTTCTCTAATCTCGACCTCAGGTCTTCAAAGATGGCAGTGGCGTAGTCAAAGTTTTGACCAGCGATTACTGAGTAGGCCATTTGCAGTTGTGTTTTGCTGGCTTGATCCAGCGAACCACTCTTCCCGCTCATGCACTGAATGATGTGCGAGAAGATGAAGTTCAGTTGTGAAGGCATCTGAGCTTTGAGAATCTTGGTGAGCTTTTTGTTGGGAATAGAAGATCTCGGTTTGTTTTCCCAACAATAACCCATTGCATCCAGAAAGGAGATCAGCTCAGCATCAGTGGGGAGTGCGTCGAACCCACTCTTTGGTTTGTCAGGGAATCTCAAAGATTTCCTGAGGCTAAGAGCGGTCATGCTCCCTGGACCCAAATCCGTGCTAAAGGAGATAGCAGGGACTCGTTCACCCTTTTTGTTGGTGAGTTCAGTAGCATCAGCAGTGAACCAGAACTGCTGGAGTAAAGTCTTTGAAGGCTTAGGATCCACAGTGATCGCGTAAGCTATGCATGATTGTTTAAGAAATTCAGCAGCTTCCACCAGATGTGGGTATTTGTCAGCTTTAAAGTCGAGTCTTCCCAGATGATTACATTTAGTAATCTCAACTTCAGTGATAGAGAATCGCACATGCTTGGAAGCAACGATTGAAGATTGTGCCATTTCTGTTATGGAAAGAAGCATAATAGAAGAAATGATTATGATTTAAAAATAATATGATTACCAGTTTCTCTAGATGAGGGGAAACTGGAAGAATATCAAGTTATTTTTAGGAAGAGAAAAATAGTGTTCTGGGTAGAAAGAATGAAGAACACTTTAAAAACCAAAAGGCTTTTATTTAAAAAAAACATAAAATCAGAAAGAATGATTTTTAGTTTTAAACAAAATAAATTATAAAATCCATGAAGAACAAGAACGAGTAGGATTTTTAAAAAAATAGAAAGCAGACAAACAATGCACATAAACATGAAATAAACCTGTTTATTTCGAAGACGAAGATTGGCAGATTCAATATTCTGGGTTTACTTGCTTGAGTGTTCTTGAGAGAGAGTATTTCTTGCTATGAAAGTTTTGAAAGCGTAAACCGTATAAAGGAGAGAAGAATTCCTTTTATACAAAGAGACAGAGGAGAGAGAAAGAATGAGGCGGGGAAAAAAATCATCATGACATTGACACGTTTCACAAAGTTGATTGGATAGAAGAGCAACGGACGAACGTGTCAGAAAAGGCGTGTCGTGGATTATCCGCCCAAATGACGTCATGGGAAAGAGACGTTTCATTTTTCCGTTTTGAAATTATCACTGAAGAAAAATCAGCGATAGAATTTTCTCTTTTTGAAAGTATCCCTGATGAAAAAATAGGGATAGATTTTCTAGTAAAAGGATCACTGAATATAAATATCAGTGATAAATTTAATTTCAAAAAGCTTTTAATCATTTGAAGAAAAATTCAGTGATTAAGATTTATATTTTTAGAAAATATCTCAACTGAATGAAGATTCAGTTGTAGGGATAGAGAAAACATACCTGAGAGTCAGAATATTTATCAGAGAATGATGAAGGGAAACTTTTGATTACTGACACAATGCATGAATGTTGAAGAATTATTCTTCAAGATTCAGCATTCCAAGCTCACTGATGAGAAAGTTGAACCTTGTCTCATCAAGAGGTTTGGTGAATATATCAGCAAGCTGAAAGTCAGTAGGGATAAAGTGAAGTTCAATATCACCATTAATCACATGATCTCTGATAAAGTGATATCTGATCTCTATGTGTTTTGTCTTTGAATGTAGCACTGGATTATTTGCTATAGCGATAGCACTAGTGCTGTCGCAATAGATAGGAATTTTTGACAGCTGAAGGTCATAATCTAATAGTTGATTTCTCATCCATAAGATTTGAGAACAACAGCTTCCAGCGGCTACGTATTCAGCTTCAGCTGTGGAAGTGGACACAGAATTTTGCTTCTTGCTTGTCCAACTTACCAGCTTTCCTCCCAAGAGTTGACATCCACCAGTGGTACTCTTTCTGTCAAGTTTACATCCTGCAAAATCACTATCAGAATAACCAGTTAGATCGAACCCTGAGTCTTTGGGATACCAAAGACCGAGGTTAGGAGTTCCTTTCAGATATCTGAAAATTCGCTTTACAGCGATCAGATGGGATTCCTTGGGTTCAGATTGATAGCGTGCACATAAACAAGTAGAGTACATGATGTCAGGTCGGCTTGCTGTGAGATACAACAGAGAGCCTATCATTCCTCTGTAGGCAGTGACATTAACAGGTTTTCCAGAAGGATCTTTGTTAAGTGTCAGGGGTGGTGCCATAGGAGTTTTCATAGCTGAAGTTTGAGTAAGATCAAACTTTTTCAACATATCTTTAACATATTTACCTTGGCTGATAAAAGTACCTTTGTCAGATTGTTTAATCTGAAGACCAAGAAAATATGTCAGCTCACCCATCATACTCATTTTATATTCTTTCTTCATTCTTTCAGCGAAGCGAGTACACAGAGATGGGTTAGTAGAACCAAATATTATGTCATCGACATATATTTGTACAAGAATTATATGACCTTTTATCTTTCTGAAAAATAACGTATTATCAATCTTGCCACGTTCAAAATTTTCAGAGATAAGAAAAGATGAGAGACTGTCATACCAAGCACGAGGGGCTTGTTTTAGACCATAGAGAGCCTTATCCAATTTATAAACATAATTTGTATGCTTAGGGTCATAGAACCCTGGTGGTTGTTCTACATAGACTTCTTCATTCAGCTTTCCATTTAGAAACGCTGATTTTACGTCCATTTGATAGACGATGAAGTCTTTATAGACTGCATAAGCTAAGAATAGTCGAATTGCTTCGAGCCTGGCCACAGGGGCAAAGGTTTCATCATAGTCTATGCCTTCCTCTTGTCTGTATCCCTGAGCAACAAGTCGAGCCTTGTTGCGGGTTACAGTTCCATGTTCATCTAACTTGTTTCTAAACACCCATTTGGTGCCTATTACAGTTTTATCAGATGGTCTAGGAATGAGATTCCAAACTTTGTTTCGAGAGAATTTAGTCAGCTCTTCTTGCATAGCACTGACCCAGTTTGGATCTCTGAGGGCATCATCAGTCTTCTTTAGTTCTATTAAAGAGAGAAAGTTTACAAAGAGACAGATATTACCTGAGCTTCGTCGTGTCTGAATACCTGTATCTGGATCACCAAGAATTTGATCTATTGGGTGATCTTTGGTCCATCGCTGAGCAGGAGCATTATTGCTTAACTCAGAGGTTGGATCAACAATTTGAATGTTTATCGATGATGACGATTGAGGTTCATCAGCGATTAACTGTTGAGTAGATTCACTGGAGAGGTTTTCAGACGAAGGCAGATTTGATGGAAGAAGTGTGTTTAGAGGTTCAGCTGAAACCCATGAGTTGGATTCAGCGGTAGGATGTATAATGTTTGGATCATCGTCAGCGACTGGAGGATCTGAATGCTGATGGTTAGAGAAGAAAGGTTCAGTTTCTCTGTAGTGAGAAAGCATCCAAGCATTTAATTCTTCATTGTCAGCGATTGGTTTGGAGTTCGCTGAGCGAGTTTCATCAAAAGTGACGTGAATTGTTTCTTCTACGGTTTGTCTTCTCTTGTTGAAGACTCTGTAGGCTTTGGAGACGGAGGAATATCCTAGAAATATTCCATCATCAGCTTTTGGGTCGAACTTTCCAAGTTGATCTCTGTTGTTTAAGATAAAACACTGACAACCAAAGATATGAAGAAAGCTGATAGAAGGCTTCCTTCCAACAAAAAGTTCATAAGCTGTCTTCCCAAATCGCTTTATTATCAGCGATCTGTTTTGAGTAAAACATGCAGTGTTTACAGCTTCAACCCAAAATTGAGTAGGGAGATGAGAATCGTTGAGCATTGATCTAGCAGCTTCTATGATCGTTCTGTTTCTTCTTTCAGCGACTCCGTTTTGCTGAGGTGTTCTTACTGAAGAGAAGTTGTGAGAGATTCCCTTGTTCTCAAAGAAATTGTTCAGAGAACTATTTTTGAATTCAGTTCCATGATCACTTCTTATTGAACGAACAGTAAGATTGTTCAGCACTTCCATCTTTTTCACAAAAGATATTAGTTCTTCTGGAGTATCACTCTTACAGCGAAGAAAGATAACCCAGGTGTAGCGAGAATATTCATCTACAATGACAAGTGTATATTTCTTTCCAGCTATTTATTGGATATTGACAGGGCCAAATAGATCCATATGCAAGAGCTGAAGAGGACTTGTCACTGAGGAAACTTGTTTCGACTTGAAACTTGCTTTTGTTTGTTTTCCTTTTTCACATGCTGAGCAGAGAGATTCTTTAGCATATGAGTGCTGAGGAAGACCAGAAACCAGTTCCTTAGATGAGAGAGAATTCAGGGTTTTGAAGTTTAGATGAGAGAGCCTTTTATGCCATAGCCAGTTGACATCAGAAGAGGCTTTAGATAGAAAACATAAGTTTTCAGTGATAGTAGAGTCCATATCTATTACATAGACATTTTCTCTGCGATGACCACTGAGAGCAAGTTTTCCTTTCTCATTTAACACTGAACATGCTTTCTTAGTAAAGCGTACTTCATAGTCTTTATCACATAGCTGACTGATGCTTAGAAGATTATGCTTCAGTCCATCTACATAAGCGACTCTTCGAAAGGTAGTTGTCCCATTGCTGAGGACACCAAACCCTCGGGTAAATCCTTTACCATTTCCACCAAAGGTCACAGAGGGACCTTTTTCTTCCTTGTATTCAGTGAGCAGGTCTCTTTGTCCAGTCATATGACGAGAACATCCACTATCAAGATACCAGATGCCCTTTGATCCCTGCACACATAAGGAAGATTAAGCGTTGTTTGGTACCCACTTTTCAATGGGTCCTTCAGAGTTAGTGGATAAGGTAAGTTCAGTAGTATTCTCAGTTAATGAAAATTCAGATTCAGTGGTAATCTTCACTTTGGTTAATTTCTTAACTTTAGTGGAATTTTTCACCTTGGTTGATTTTTCAGCCTTGGTGACCTTCTCAGCTTTAGAAGCATTTTTCTTCACTTTAGCTATTTTATCAGCTTTAGTGGCAGTTGGACATTTGCTTGCAATATGATCAGTAAAACCACAGTGATAACACTTTCTGTATCTAAAAATGGTTTTAGGACCAGAAGTAGAAGGTTTTGCAAGTTTAAGATGAGCAGGGCCAGGTCCAAGAAGACTTTTCTCTTGAAATCTGGGAGGAATTTTTATTTCTTCAGATCTCGAAGGTTTAAGGTCAATCTTCAGCTTTGGAGGACAGAGATCAAAGATTTCTATCACAGAGCTAGAGGATTGCTTAGCTGAAGGTTTAGAAGGAACTTTTAGCTTTGCTTTCCTGGTTGCCTTCTGAGGAAGGAGAATGGACTTTCCTTTATCCGTAGACTTAGTGTCTTTGGATTTTTCCTCAGGGATGGGATTTGAAGAAGAACAGGGATAGAGTTGATTGTAAGAAGTGTCAAAGAAGGAGGTGACAAAGGTTCCAAACTTAAGCGAGGAACTCTCTTTCTTAGGATCGTCCTGAGGTGTCCAAAAACCAAGACCAGTTTTATCACTATCAGGAGTTTGAGCATTTATTATCTCAGAGATCTTTGTTGATGATTTGCACCATTTTTCAACATGAGCCTTTTCTGTTTTTAGAGCAGCGATGGCTTGTTCGCGTTCAATACTGATGATTTCATTTATAATGACTTGATCTTTCAACTTTTCTTCTAAAAGATTTAGTTCTTTGATCTTTTCATGACATTTCTCCAGCTCTTGAGTTAAATGAACATTTTTGTTCTCAGCTTGAGTTTTGTCGTTTAGGGCATTATAAAGGTCAATCGTCAGTACATCAACAGCGCGACTTCTCTCAGCTTCAGGTAGAGAGGGATTTGTAGAGATAGATACCTGAGATGATATGTAGCTCATAGAAGATTTAGATGGTTCTTCCACTTCTTCTTTAATCTCAGCCATGAGGCAAAGATTAGCGACTTCTTCTTCATCAGAAGATGATTCTTCTGATTCAGCCCAGTCGTGTTCTTCAGCGATGAGACCTTTACCTTTTCGCTGATAGCTTTTCAGCTTTTGATATTTGTTCTTCAGCTTAAGGTATTTGTCATCACTGGATCTTCTTGAGGTAGAAGGTTTGAAGACCTTTTTCGACCTGCACTCACTAGCAAAATGTCCAATCTTTTCGCAGTTATAGCAAGTGGCAGTAGCCTTATCAACCGGAGTTGATTTTGGCTTTTCAGTAATAGAGAGAGGTTTACTTCTTCGGAAGTTACTCTTTCTTGCAAATCTCTTAAAAGAGTTTGTCAAGAGTGCTAAGGACTCATCAAACTCTGAAAGATCAGGGTCTGATAGATCCTCAGATTCAGAATCTAACTCAGTGATAGTGAGAGTAGATCGCTGAGATGGAATTATCTCTGAAGAGACTAAAGCAACAGGAGTGCTTTTAGAGTCTTTAGAATCTTTTATAAGATTCTTTTTCAGTAGATTAGATTGCTCATAGTTGAGCAGTATTCCATATAGAGTGCTTAAGGAGAGAGTATGTAAGTCTTTTGTCAGCTTAAGACATATTGAATAACTGTCCCAGCTTTCAGGAAGACATTCCAAGAATTTTGTTAGGACCTCAGAATTAGAATAGGTCCTACCAACAGTTCTTAGGTCAATTATTAGGTAGTTAAATCGCTGATGAACGTCAGAAAGAGATTCATTCTTACCAGCGATGAAACTTTCATACTGTCTTACCAAGTTAATCTTTCGAGTCTCTTGGATTTCAGTGGTGCCCTCATATTGAACACATATGGTTTCCCACATTTCTTTAGAAGTTTTCAGATGCATGATGGAATGGAAAACTTCATCAGGCAGAGCCATTGAAATAATGGTCTTTGCTCTTGCATCTATGCCTACCTTCTTTTTATCTTCATCACTACACTGTCTTATTTCCTTAACGACATATCGTTCAGGGACAGCTTCAGTGGTGGCAGTAGCGGGAACCGCAGCTATAATTCTAACAGGTTCATAGGGTCCGTTTTCTATATATTCAGGTATAGTAGGATCCGCACCTTCAAGAAATAGCATCATTCGATTTTTCCATAGAGAAAAGTTATGTCTGCTAAATCGAGGAGGTTTAGAAAGTGAACCATTATCATAGTAGTTTGTGTTTGTGTTTAATGTCATTTTAGAATAGCAAGGAAGAGTATACAGCAAGATCTTGTTTATTAGATTTAAACAAACTGCTCTGATACCACTTGTTGGTCCCGAAGGTGCTAAACAAGTTTGTAGAAGGGGGGGTTGAATACAAACACAGAATTTAAAGTTTAATAAATTGTTTATTGAAGAATCAAAATACAATTTACAAGTTTGTTGCGGAATAAGATTGAGACAGACTCAATCTAAACAAACTTAAGAACCACTAAGATAATTGCACAAGAAGTTCAGAGAATGGGGGATTAGAGATATAGAAAACAAGGGTTTCTATCTTGAGTTCAAGGATGAAGAACCCTCCTAGATGAAGGGGTGAGCTTCCTATTTATACCCTATGCATTAAATGCATGGCAGGATACTTTACATGTGGCGTTCACAGATTGGATTTGATAAACTGACTTTTGGGAGACATGCTTTCGGCCGGGTCATGAACAGTGTAGTAGACAGAGTTGTTGTACGAATGGTTTCAGAGACTTGTCCGTTCTGACACATCGTACTAGGTTGTGCAAGGATAGACAAAAGGAAACTTGAGGCATAAGCTTTGTGATCGTTTGATCGCTGAGTATCTCTTCTTTCAGAGATAAAGAGGTTCAGCTATCGCTGAAGCTTTTTCTCATGTTCCTTCGCGTATTGGTAAAGTTGTCTTTGCTTCACTGATATCCGCATCAGGTCACTAGTAGACTTCTCATTGTTCAGCAGCTTCGTCTTTGATTCAGCTATGAACATCTGTTGACGCGAGACTTGTCTTCAGGGATTACGTTGGTTGTTTACTTTAGGAACTATCAGTGATAACTGAACAGACTCAGTTCGATCACTGATAGTGAAACACTAATACATAGAAATGTTTATAAGAAAGACTATCAGCGATAACTGAACAGACTCAGTCTGATCGCTGATGGTGAAACACTAATACATACTAAAACGTAATTTTCACTAAGTATAGAAGAGGGTCGTTATCAAATCACTGAGAGAGTTTGTATCAACAGTAATCCACAGATACCAAAGAGGGGAAATCATCCTCATGCTCCATTCAGTGAGATGAGATACTTGATGAAACAAAAAAGAGAATTTCCATACACCATGCCTGTGCCTGAGAGCTTATTGGACTATGCAGATCCAGAGTGCGATAGTATAGTAGATTATAGAGAGTCTACGTGACAACCAGAACTGGTTATCCCTACCCAAGGCTCAATCCCTAGGAGAGCGGAGTCAGTGAGGGTTTCTGATACCACGGGGGTACAGAAACGGGGAGAGAAGAGGAAAAACACCGAGAGAGGCTCTGGAGGGGGTCAGAGACCAGGACTTGAGGCTTCAGGGTCACGGGTTGTTACCCCATGTTCAGTGACACCTCCTGCCGATGAAGGTCATGGCTCTGATAATCAACTGCATCTTGCACAAGAACAGGCAGGCAGTGGTAGTGAGACAAGTATAGTACCTTCTGCTACTAGTTCCAAAGATGATGAGGAAACAGATACTGAGACAGTTGATAATGGTGGATCATATGATGATGATAATGATGATAATGATGTTCAAGCTCATTCTGAAGTATATGTGAAAGTTCCATCTGATGAACAAGCTGCTGAGGTTTAAGTTGATACTCAAGTTGATTTGTTTGAACCATTCTATGGTACTGATTCCATGGAAGTGGATGATCAGACTCATGCTGATGTTGTTATTACTTCAGTTGTAGGAGATATAAGAAGGAACGAGGGAGAATTAGTTGAAAACTTGGAGAGAATGAGTGAGACTGAAGGAAAAGAACATGGTGAGCGTGTGATTACCCAAACTTACATATCCAAAAGGGCAACCACATCAACCACTTTGCCATATGTGTTGCGTGCAAGTGAAGACATAAGTAGCCCACTAATGCAATTGCACACCGAAGCCATCCACTCTATTGCCTCTCAACATGCTTTAGTTTCAACTTCTCATGGGGATTTTGCACATAGTCTACCGGGTTCTCATTCGGAGTATCAAGGTATTGAAACATAAAAAAAGAAAACCCAATTATCGTCTTCATTTCCTGCACAATTTAGTCTACTGCCATATCGTTTACCGATTGTTATTCCTAGGACACTATTTGCTACATCTACCATCGAAAGTCTTTGTGACCCGATCGGAACATCTGTAGTAGATCTGCAATCCGGACTACGAGGATCAGATGGAAGTCCTGTCATCGACATGTCTTTGCCAACGATGAAAACAGTCCATGCAGTTGTTTCTACAGCTGACATGCAAACGGATAATCAAAGTGATACCGGAGTTACTAACCCATACTTTGTGTCAAAAGAATTCTTCGACGGCGCCTTACAGGCTATTGAAACCCGTATTTTTTTGAAGGTAGAGGAGGAGATAGGAGTTGTAAAACGTTTATTGAAAGGGAAAGACCCAGTATCTCAACCTGAGCCTACCCAACAAAGCCATCAAACTCCATACACTCAACCTGCTGACCTATCCATCAATGAGCTTAAGTCTTTGTTGTTTGCAAAACTTCTATCCCAAGCTCCGGATACTCAGCAGAATGTAGATCTTCTAACCCTTCTGCAATCCCACCATCAAAGTCAACCGCCATAATCTGTGCAATCAACAGCTAGTACAAAAAGTCACTTTGGCCACGGTTAAAAACCGTGGCCGTAGGCCTTTCGCCACGGGTTTTTTTTCCAGCCAAAACGTAGCCTATTCTTGCGTGATTTTTGGTACCCTTATGGCCACGTTTAAATTGCGTCACTATATCACATGAAAAACGTAGCCATAGCATAAAAACTGTAGCCATAACGTTATCAAACAAATTGGTAGTTTAGTAATTTTCATATAACTGTGGCCATAAACTACGTATAGTCACGTTAATTCATCTTAATTGTGGCCATTTCATGACATATAGTTATGCTTATTTTGTAGAACCATGGCTATTGGTTATCTTTTTGCTACATAAAATAGTTGAAACCGTGTCTATTGGTTATCCTTTTCCTACAAAAAATAGTTAAAACTGTGGCCATACGCTACTTATGGCAACACAAAATTTGTTTTTGTGATGACCATTAATTATTTTATTGCCACATGTATTTATTTTAACCATGACTATAGACTACTTATGGCAACACAAAAAAGTGTTTACTGTGACCAGTTTGTTTTAACCATGCGGAGTGTTGGGATTGAACCCCAGACCTCTAGCTAAGGGAAACTTTAACTTAACCACCACAAACCATCCCTCCAATTGTTTATTTGTGTTATAAATTCAAATTTAAAATATTTCAGAGCACCCTTAAAATCAAGTGGGTGCACACCTTCAAGACGCCTATATTTTTTTCCTTTACGACAATCAAGTGAGCAGGTGCACGGGACCCCCCTCTTGTAGTTGTAGTTCCGCCCCTACATATAGTTACGATGAATTTGTAGCATCGTAAATACTAGTTACATTTAGGACACACATATATAGTAAATCTGTGGCTATAAGCTACTTATAGCCACACAATTTACGACCATTGATTACCTTAAAGCCACATGAATTTATTTTAATCGTGACCTTAACTATACTTATTACCACCCAAATTTGATATTTACCGTGGCCAAATCATGATATATATTTATGCTTAATTTTTATAATCGTGGCCAAACGTTTACTTTTTTGTCGTACAAAATGATTAAAAAAAAACATGGCCAGTTCATGGCGTATGGTTACACTTAAGCTTTAAAACCATGGCTGTCGGTTAACTTTTGGTCACACACAAAAATAATAATTTTGGCCATAAACTACTTATTATCCACACGAACTATATTGTTAGAAGCGTGACTACCGGTTACCTTGTGGACACATATGTTGGTTATACTTTTGGCGACAAAAATGATGAAAAAAAAAACGTGGCTAATTCATGACATATAGTTACAATTAAATTTGAGAACTGTAACTATTGGTTGACACTTGACAGTTGATCACACACAATAATAAAAACCATGACGATAAATTACTTATTAGTCACATGAACTGAATTGTTAGAAACATGACTATTGGTTACCTTTTAGCCATCGACTTATTTTAAACGTGGTCTTAACTATATACTTTTAGCTATAAAAATTTCATACTAACCGTTGTCAATTCATGACCTATAGTTACGCTTAATTTGTAAAACCGTAACTATTTGTTACCTTTTGGTGACACAAGATAACGAAAACAGTGGTCATAAACACCTTGTCTTTTGGCCACGTTTAATAAGGTTTCGTGACAATATATATTTTATTTTTAGCCACAGAAAATTGGCTTCACGTTGCCGTATGTCTATCTATAGTCACAGACTATTACCGTCACAACATAAAGTCGTGGTTAAGACAAAAAAAACTGTGACTATATGTCTATATATGGCTATGGTTTTTTACTGCTATTGGCCACAGTAAAAAAGGTGTCACCATATCGAAGCATTTAGTCACAATTATATTAAAACCGTGACATTATGTTTGGATGTGTTTGTTAATGGTCACAATTATTGAGTTAAGTCATGGCTAAAATAACACTCTAATTTTATTTATGACTTTTGGCCACGGTTTAAAGCTTAACCGTGGCTGACATGTAATTCCAAAACCGTGGCAAAAGATCATTTTTGTACTGTCAGTGCCACTGAATTTAATTCTTTTAAATCTGACATTTTGTTTGCTCTATCTGATCTTAAACAGGTAGTTCAAACATCTTGCAAAGCCCAGGTAGTTGTTTCTACTAAAGAGCATGATCTTGATCCAGATAATGATCATGAGGGGGAGATAAGGCAGAAACAGATAGCTGCTGGAGGTTCTGGTAAAACAGTATTGGTGGAAGAAAGAGCTGAAAATGTTGAAAGTGTGGGAAGGGGAGCTGATCAAGGTACTGAGCAAAATGATCAATTGGAGTTGGTGTTGTATGCTAGAGTAAGTGTTGAATCAATGGTTGAAAAGTCTAAGATTGCAACAAGGCAAGAAATTTTGGAGATAACAGGTTTGCCAAATCCTGATAACATTGCGCTTGAAGAAGATTCTTTTGCTGAAGTCAATGCAAAATATGAGGTGTATTGGAAGATCAAGGAAGAAGGGCAGAAAAGTGATTTTGTTGAAATTCCATCTAATGATGAAGTTGTAGAAGTTACTAAGATTGTAAAGAGAGCTGAGGGGATACCAGCTCATGAGGCAAGTGTTTTGGATGATCTGTTTGAGGACAGAGACACAGATGCTTTAAATGCAATGTTTTCTCAGAGCACTTCTGAAGAAGTTCATCTAAGTCATATTCATGTTCAATTTCCTGAACCAAGTGTTGTTCCAACTGTGCCATCTTTTAGCGAGTTTAAATTTCCTGATCCCAATGTTATTCAACCTGATGATGTTGATCAAAATGTCAATCTGAATGTTGATGCAACTGTTAATCTTGATTCTGATGTCCATGTTGAAGAAGAGTTGCCATATCAGAAAAAGCCTGGAAGTCCTGAATATCAAACAGAGTTTATCAGAGAACCACCACTTGTGCCAGAGTTTCCACAATATCAGAAAGATAAGACAGATTAATCGAGCTCAACTTCTGGGGATTCAAGATAAGTCTCCAGAATATCAGAAAGATTACATCAGAATGCTTCAAATTATAAGGAGAACATGCAAGGATGTTAGAAGCAAGTCTGAAATTCTGGAAGTTACCAGGGTGACTATGAAGCAATACAAGAGAATTTGGTATCCTGAGTTTATTGTTCAGAGAAAGAATTTGGAGATGTATACTTTCAATGAAGCTAATTTTGTCAATCTAAATTTCAAAGATATTGAATTCATGTACCATGATTTCAGAGACAGAACTATCAAGCACCCTGAGATGGTATTTGCTTTAGATACTATTAAGAGATTTATCAAAAGGCACATCTACTCAACATATCTCTATGATTTCCAGTTGGGCATAGAGACAAACCAGAAGAGAATCAATTTGCTTAAGCCTGACATGACACATCCTCTTCTTGAAGATACTCCACTCTACACAGTTCTAAGAGAACCAGAACTTGGAGTTGTGTATGAGAATGTTGACAAAAAGGAGAAAAGATTTATGAAAGTTGCTGAGATTTCTAAGTACTCTGATGGTACTTTAGAAGATGTTGTTAAAAAGCTGCAAGCCAAGTATAAAGAGAGTGAAAAGCAGAGATTAACTGAGAATGATCATATGCCAAGATTGGAGAGGATCTTTACTGAAAATGTTATTGATGCTATCAAGGACAGAATCAGATTCAAGCAAGCAATCAGAAGGTTTGAAGGATATATGGGAATAAGGAGAACTTGTATGAAGAAATGGACAAGTTGAAGACTTTCAAATTGCTCAAAAAGGGGGAGATTGTTAGATCATAGTTTTGAGTCAATTTGTAAGTGTGTTTTGTAACACCCTAAATTCTGGAAATAACAACTAATTTAAATTTTTCTAAATACATCGATAATTGTATTATTTACAATCACAATTTAAGAATTAACCTCAATACACACGTTCAATCTATACATACAGTCTATAATAAGGACGGGTGCTACTAAAATCCAATAACGGTCACTATCTCCAATCTGCGGAAGACTTCACCAACTACTCACCCTTGTGCCAAGCTAAAAAAAAGGTTGATTGGCGGGGACCTATGGCCCCGTGGTCCACTTTTGGAGACCCTACAGCCGTAGCACCATAAGGCTGCACTGGAAAAGACACCCTGTCTACCCCAGGAATCGAACCCTTGATGGGCACACCCCGGAAGGAGCGTTTACGGATGGGCGCTGGCCACCAGGCCAACCAAACCCCCAACTGGAACCTGATGCACATGCCGACAAATAAAATGGTTAGGCTTGACACCTAGTGAGCTCAAGAGTTTTTTACATAATTAAATTAATCGTTTAGAGAGGAAGAATGCGATTAAATTCTTAATCTTTCAAAATGACATGTTTCACTTATGAAAACGACTCGTTTAACAACAACTATGCATTTTGTACGAAAGAGACACCGAGTTAGTCGTTAACCAAACCAAAATGTTTTAAAGGCGAGGATCTTGATATGAAACGTACTCTTATAAACTTGGATTTAAACCAAAACTTGCCAAAAAGGAAAATAGAGAGAGAATCTCAAATTTTATAAAACGCAGGTAACATGTTATATCTCGAAATACCCAACACAGGTGGAACATGATACACAACTCAAAAACCATAAATGAAAATCTATATAATTAAGTATTGCCATGAAACGCGGGCATTAGACACAAAACTCACACGACCATAAACTGGACGAAATCAAATACCCAAACGTGGAAATGACGCATTTCGTTTAAAACTTAATACACGTGGGAAGAACCCAATATTAAAGCCAAGTTGGTAAAATACGACATTACCATTTAAAAGACCACGGATCAACGATGAGGAGCTCCGTATACACTGAGAATAGAGAAACATGCAAGTAGGTCGCTCATACAACTTTCTCGCATGTCATCTAAACGTTTCCATCTTGGGTGGCGAGAACATATGAGTAGGCCACCCGTGATGTTATTGGATTTCACCACACATCCCGACATCCTAGTTCCCATGCCACCACCGACATCACAACCTCGGACCAATTATGCCTCTGGACTTACTCCGTCGAGTTCCACTTTCAAAGACTTACAGACGTGGGTGCCTATCCAATCTAGGCGAGTTTCAACTCAGCGGCTTGAGCCACATATTGCCTACTCGCTAGCAAACCCAAGCGGTCACCACAGTAACCAAAAATTTAGGCTTTCCAAAACAAACAGACTGACGTGCCTATGGATCCATTACAACACTGTCTAACATTACATAACTCCAAATGAATGACCAAAGCACCCAAAACATGTAACTCACCAATGACACGAATTAATCGTCATCATACTCAAAACCCACGACGGTTATAAATCCAGACAAATGTCCACACGACTCAATTAGTCAAAATCGAGCCAAAGGCCCAACACCATACGTAAATCTCTGACGAAAACCTTTGAAAACATTAAAAACACGTTTAACCGACGGATGAAGACACAACGACCCAAAAGCATAATTGACCCACACTCAACATTAGTTGAGGCAAACCAATTTCCAAATGGACTCTTTATCCTTATATTTCCAAAATGCCTCATGACATATTTATACAAATTTTCCAAATAATTGCAAGTACAAAATCATATAAATGACCTTTACATCAAATGGACTCCATTTATATACATATACATCAAAGAAACATAGCAAAATGATTTACTTGTCAAAATGCCCAAAATTACAAATATGCGTGTGACACAAGTTTATAAAGTGAGATATAACCAAATACCCAAAACTTATCAACAGTTAACAATTTGATGTAAAACACAAACACTTTAAAATAAACATTTTGGCATGTACACTGTTTTCATAAATCATCTTGAACTCACCTTGCTAGATTTAGGCTAAATCTAGATTTTACCCCGTTTTGAGCTCCTTTGAAGAAACTTGAATCTCCAAGAAAAAACTTCCAAAACCTAGATCCATAAGTTTCCAACCATCAAAACATATAACCAACCACATAGAAACATTCCCCAAACACTTAATCATCCAAATCTCTATTTCGGGCAAAACCCTAATTTTGACCCAAGACTCCCAAAATCTTTCAAAATGAAATTAGAGGAATCAAACACTAGGTTGACATCCATCGAGCATTTATAACCCATTAAGAAGTTTAGAAGTGGAAGGGATGAACTCACCATTTAGGTTTTGATAAAAACCTAGAAAACCCCAAAATTCTTGTAGATGGAGGTGATGATGATGAGCTCTTGGTCTTAGCTTCCAATCCACCATTATAATTTCCCAAAAAATAACTATCTAACCTTGACAAGCTCTCAAAAACGAAACCATAGCAACTTGAATCACTGAAAATGGAGTTAGGATGAAGAAGATATGAAGAAATGAAGTTTGGTGGCTGAAAATCGGTTTTTAGCTCCACCAGGGGGTTTCGCGACTGATCTCGCGACCCTAAGTCATGGCATAAGTCGCCCGCTTCCCCTGGTTTTCTTCTCGTTCGCTGTTTTGACCGTAACTTCTTCGTTATAGCTCCGTTTTTGCTCCGGAAAGAACCGTTGGACTCGTAATTGAATCCTTTATCCATTAAGACTATAAAATCTAGGATTTAAGTCCAAAATCAAAAATCTTATTTTTCCCCTTTAAGGCTACTGAATTCTGTATTAACTTGAAATTGTGTTTTTCGAAATTCGGGGTGTTACATGTTTACTTTGTAATGTTGACTTTTCATGTATGCTTGTGTACAGGTAAAGTCTATGTTTGACCCTATATAAAGCCTTCTTTAGTCTTGTTTTTGTAAGTATGTTAAGAAGCTTTTGTCTACGCTTGTCATATTGTAACCATTACATGTTAGACATATGAATACGACAGACTTATGACTCAAATTCTCTCTCATCTTAATCTTTGATTGTTATTGTTTTGATATGATTGCTTGAAACCTGGGATCATATGATCTAATGCACAAGGAGTGTTATACATTGATATAGTCTAACGTTACCCTTGACCGGGTAATCATAAGGGCAATATTAGGTATAACATGAATTGTGTAGTTAGTGGTGTACATGCAATATGGGATTTGCTCCTCTCAAGATGAGAGAGATATTTCTGGGTCCCTCGATTACATATTTTGATTTACATGCATGAACAAGTGGATTAGTTAGACTAATGACACTTGTATAATCAAATATGTTGGGATCGAGAAACACAATCTTTGAACTATAAATGATGAGATAGATCTATGCCTTAAGTTCAAAATAAAATATCGTGAAGCAAAAGGATAAAGAATGATTCTACTATATTATTGATTGGATCAATCAAATTGCTCGAAGGTAAAAGCACATTTACATAGCCTTGGGGGCGGTGACGTGTTGCTAGACGCTTACCATCGTCTGTGTTACTGTGTATCGTGTGCAAGTGGGAGAATGTAAGTTATTATATACCCACGACACGTGTCACATAGAGATACTGTTGAGGAGTATGTAAACCTATAGGGTCGCACACAAAGAATGTGTTTGTTTCCATCTTTAGAAACCCGGATTAAATCAAGTTGATTAAGAAAATAATTATTCTTAAAGGATAATTATGAAAATATGTGTTAAACTGTAATTATGATAATTACAGGGTGAAAACGTAATTATGTTAATTACGGGGAGTTATCTATAATTATATATATATATATATATAGGGAGGGTTCATTTGGAAACCAGTATTACATTGCAAACTTTGGAAACCGAAATCAACCAATCATTAAATTTCTTTTTTTAATTTTATTTTTAATTGATAAGGTTATTTTAGTCTTTTACATAATTTCATAATATATATGGTAATGTTAGTCATTTATTAATGTAAAAATGAGATATTTAATTTAAGAAAACAAAATTTAATCACACGGTCCTCTATTTTTTTTTCTGATGAATCATTGATTGATTAAAATATTAATATAAAAAATAAATATTTAATTTTTCAAGTATTTATATGAAATTACCCCCAGGCACAAAATATTAATATAGTGAAGCATAATGAATTTGATATAATGAAACAAAATATTAATATAGTGAAACCTAATGAAACATAAAATGTTAATATAGTGAAACCTGATGAAACAGATTTGATATGGTGAAACAGAATGGAAAGGTAATGAAACAAAATATTAATATAGTGAAATCCGATATTGTGAAACAAAATATTAATATAGTGAAATCTGATGAAACAGATTTGATATAGTGAAACATATTTGATATAGTGAAACATAATGAAAAGGTAATGAAACAATAATGGTAATGAAACTTAATTAGGTTTTTACATACTGCATATTGATGAACAGGTAATAAAAAGGTAGTATTTATATATTGTTATTATCTTTTATTAATAAATTAATTAATTTATTACCATATATAATTATTATCTTTTATTAATAAATTAATTAATTTATTACCATATTTCATCTTTGTTGCCAAATTTGAAACACAAAAGAAAAAGCTACATTTACCCTTTTGACATATTATTATTATCTTTTATTAATAAATTAATTAATTTATTACCATATATAATTTAAATGAATATTAACCATTGATTAAAAAGGTCAATGATTGAAATTTGGTTTCCAAAGTTTCCAATGAAATTTGGTTTCCAATTGAAACCACCTCTATATATATAATTATATTTAAAGTTTAAAAGATAATTATATATATATATATATATATATATATATATATTTGAATTTGAATATTACAGATAATTACTAAACCTTATTTAATCCTTAGTTAAATTTTAGTCTAACTATAATTCTTCTGATAAAAATAAGGGGTTAGGCTAAACCATTTGATACACAATTGAATTAGAACAACCTTTCAGAAAACTACAGAAAAGAAACCATTTTCTTTTCTGTAAAACACATATAGATCTAGGGTTATTGGGCTAGCACCCGGTGGAATTTTTCATGTTCGTGTGTGGATACCGCTAGAGGAAACCTCGATTGGTTTCTAAAGTGATCAGCTAGTTCAACCACAACAAATCTGAAAGGTACATCTCTAAACACCCTATGGTGTGGTTTTGAGTTTTTGATTAAATACATTATTGGATCTGATTGGGTTTTAATTGTTTAGAAAATTTTCTTTCGTTGTAACCAAAATTGTTTTAATCTCCGCTGCGTTATCGGTTACGAATTTAATTAAAACCCTTCACAAACAATTGAATGTGTAAAATATGCATGTTTACATTCAATCCTTTAAATTACAAACACAATCAGTTTTTCACTTTTTTACATTCTATGAACAAATCATATGAACTCATAATGTGTTAATAAGCATGTTATCTTACATGGAAGTTGTTTCGAATGTGATTACAAACCAAATTCTGTTGTGTTTTTGTTATTGACAATATGATTATAGATCAACCAAAATGTAATTTAGAGAAGTTGCACTAAATAACCCTGTGTTTGTATGGTCTTTTATTTCACATATTGTAACTGAATGTGTGGTCCTCTATTGCACATAAGGTAATTGAATGTGTGGTCTTTTCCGCAAATACCCTTGTTCAAGAATATTTACCTACGTTTATATAGCTTTCGTGTTAAATTAATTACATATATGTCATTATTAATTTCAACCACAGATTTTCAAAGAATAAGTAAGATTTGTTCACATAATTAGCACAAATTATTGGGTTAACAAAAGAACCAACTCTCCTATTTGTGTGTATATATATATATACTAGAAGTGTACTCGCGCAATACAGCTAGATACATCACGATTTTAATGTTTCATTTTATTTTCTGTTTTTTGTCGATTTACATTACGATTTTGGATGGTTGTGAGAGAGTGATAATGATTTTTTTTATATAAATTTGTTAAATTTATTTAGACATAATAATATAATGTAATTTATTTTGGTTTAATAATATAATTTTTTTATAAAATATTTTGTAAGATTTTTTAATTATATTTTAGATTTTTTATATATATAAAATATGCTGAGAGTTATTTTAGGGGAGTTAAAGTGGAAAATGATTTTAGATGAGTTAAAATGGTTATAGATAATGATTGAAAATTAATGAATAACATTAAATGTAGTACATACAGCTTTTATGGTTGTTTTTTAAACAATTAGTATTAAATAGCGGTACATTGAGCTTTAAAACTTGTTTTTAAGAGTTTTTATACCATCTTTATAATATAGTATAGATAGATAGTATAGATATAGATAGATATAGATTTAAATGTAAAATCTACATTTAAAATAAATTATGCTAATATAAAGTCTATTTTATAAAATCCTCTACCAAAAAAACAAATATATAGTTATATTAATAAATGAGTATCCATTCCACAAATAAATGATTATGTGAGATACTGTACTTAGAAAGGTTGTACCAAAGCATTAAGAAATTGTAAATTAAGTAATTGACTTTAATCAGCTGTAACTTGTGCTTAAAATATTGTAATTAAGAGTTTTTTATACCGTTTTTATAATATAGTATATATATATATATATATATATAGAGAGAGAGAGAGAGAGAGAGTGAGTGAGAGAGGGAAGATTCAAGAGATGATCCAAAAATATTGAGAATAAGGGAACCCTCTATCAAATAGATGTAATTATATTCGAATTTAACAGCCTTAGAATAGCGGCTAGTTATGAAAAAAAGGTAAATGTTCCTACTATTCACAATCGTTGAATTAAACAGATCCATAGTTTAATTAATTAAGGGTTCCCTTATTCTCTCGTAAAATTGTGAGTGAGATGAATTGTGAATAACTGGTCAAAACTGATAAATATTTATGATGAGTCAAAATGGATCATGTTGGCACTACTAAACATATTGTCTTCGCTGACGGAGAATTCCATCGAATAATCAGCAACCGATCAGTGGCGGATCAACGGCGGGTTGGTCAAACCAACATTTCACCAATATTCGTTGACCTCCGTCGTTGATTAGTCGCTAAATTTAAAAAATAATTAATTCCTTAATCCGATAAAAATTACCGAAGGAGAATTCAATATTTACTATTAATTAAATTAAATTATGACAATAATTCATAAGTAATTTTATTTAAATTTTTTTAAATAAGAAATATTACCAACGAAATTTACTTAATTATATTTAATTAAATTTCGTCGGTAATCCGTCGGTAACTTATGCAACTTAAAAAAAATGTTGATAAAATTAGTGACGGATTGTTTCTGCCGATGAGCTAATCTGTCGCCACCCAGTGATTCAATAGTAAAAGCAATCACCAACCAAGTCTTGTGTGACAGTAGCCTTCTGCCGATAATCCGGCACCGCTGGCCGGTTTTACCAACGGATCTAATAGTCGATGAAGGGCCCTTTTTAGTAGTATCGGTTAATTCAATATTTTTTAATTTCATAAATTATTATTAATATTAAATAAAATGATCATGCAAATTATTATTATTATTAAAGTAGTGCTCCATTTTTCGATAAAATACTTTAGATTCTTTAATGAAATATATTAATTAATTAATTTTCACAAAAATAAACTAAAATCGTATACATATGCATTTAATTGATAGTGTTATAAAAATGAAATGTTAGAGGAGGGCACTAAAGATAAGAAGCAATAATTGAGTTTAAAAGGGCTTTTTCTTATTTAGCCTCACCACTACCAACACACCCTCCTTTTTCTCAAATTAAAAAGCACCACCATTTTCTTAAAAAGTCCTCATCATCTTGAATATGCATGGATCATCTCTCCATCTTTGCCAATCTATTTTCCACCACTTTTTGTTCTCTCTCTCTCCCTCTTATTCATGCAACCTTTACACATGATCGAATCTCATCCTAGGGTGGCAGATGGGTTGAATTCCCACACCAAGAAAATCCCTAGTTTGCCCTCCATTGCCACTATTATGATGTTCTTGATCAATCTGAATGTTCCTTCTTTTAGAGGGTGGGTACATCTGCAGCTGGTCCAAACTGGAAAATTCATTCTCCAAATCACTTCCAAGACCGCTATTCATCATGGGACTTGCACCATACAACCCACAAAACTTGTTCTCATTTTGAACATGAGTCGCAGTAGCAGTGGTGGCATTATTGCTTGCCTTCAATCCAAAGCTTCCTAGGAACGAAGAATGGGTTGTAACCGAGGAGGTCGAGCCCATTTGTGCAGCTTTTTGCAGCAAAGCAGTTGCGGACATGCTCGAGGTTGGGTGTGTTTGGTGCGAGTTGTTTTGAGAGCTGAACAAAGAAGGAGCACTAACAACCTCATGATCACAAGTGGTTTTCACTCCAAACACACCCCAATTCGATTGATAGTCGGAAGGTGGAGGATGGTTTTGATGAGGATCAGCATATAAAACTGAGTCTAACTGATGCAAATCTTGGAGATTATCATGATCACTATTATCGTTATTGTTACCGGTACTGGTCCAAAGTGAAAGTGCACCTTGTCGAGTCGAGTCAAGATGGTTTTCGGGGTTGGTTGTTATGGGCTTGAAGATGGAAGAGAAATGTTGCGCCATGGTTGGACCAGCCAGAACTGGAGGGCCCACAAAATGGTAGTTTACGTTTCCTACTGTTGCTGGTGTTACATTGTTGAAGTGAGATGCTGCAGTAACCCTTGCAGTCTCCTCTGCTAAGGCATCGCAGAAGGCCCTATGAGTGATGAAGCTGTCTCTCCTGCTTATATTTCAACAAAAAAGACTTATCAAATGCGTAAATTAAGTCATAAAGACTCTCAAAATCGAATTTCAGGTTGAACTCTCGATAGTTGATTGTTATGGCAAAATAGATAATAAGTAAGTTATTGACCCATAATTAAACTACCAAACTTACTTTGTTAGTGGCTAAATTAGTAATGTTTATTGAAAACTACCTCAAAAACTATATCATTAATTGTACAAAGACACCTAAAATAAAAACATAAGAAGCATGTAATTTAAATAACTGGTTGATTAAAACTAAGAGTAATTATGAAAAAAAAAACTAAGAATAATTATGTAATTTTTCAATTACTTTTCTATCTAATTAATTACTTTTTCTACAAATACTTCTCACATATATAGTTATATAATATATATATATAGGGTTAGGTTCACGTTTGACTAACCTGTTTTCGTGAGACCGCTGAGACCAGAAAATAACAATAAAACTTCACAGCGATTCATTATGAAAAGGAACGAAAAACAACAAACCTTCACAACAAAAACACTGTGAAGGTTTACCTTTTTAATACCTTCACAGCCTTTTGCTGTGAAGGTTTAGTGTTATTTTTGTGATCTCACGGAAATAGTTTGGTCTCACATTATCTCAAGTCTCTCTCTCTCTATATATATCTAATTCAATAAATAATCAATAAGTCATATTCATAATAACTTTTTGCGAAACAATCGAAAATGATTTTTGCCAAATAAACTCATGATAATGACTATAAACCCATATCCTAATTACATTCTCTTAATTTTTAAAAACTCAAAAAACTATACATGACTTGATTGAATTTTTTTTTTTTTTTTTAAGAAATCCATTTTCATCTTTACCAATCAAAATGAAAAGATAATATATTTTTGAATAAGTATTTTAATATGAAACAATTAGCTTTTATTTAGTACTAGACCCCAATTACAAGTGTAAGATATTCTTTTTGAAGCTTTTTTAGAGTCATTTTCGTTATCTGGATATAGTGCTTACATATTTATTGGTTGCCAAAATTATTGGAATTTCTTGAAAAGAAATTCGAATCTAATAAATATCTAATTATTATATTTTAAACAAAATATATTTCACAACACAATTATCTATTTAATATGAGAATGATCAAATCACATGTAAATTAATATATACTAAAATAACAAGTGATTCCGGCACGACTAGGTCCTACCCAAGTTGCCCTCACACCCTCGTGTTGACTGTGTTACTTAATCGCATGTAATTTACATATAAAATCACATTCAGGTTGCTTGTTCTTGTGTACGTTATTTTATTTTGATTATGTTCTCATTTGACCTTCCTCTCTATATATTTACAAATATTGATTGCGTTGTTGAAAAATTATATATACACAATCAAATTTTATATTTTCAAATATAAAATAATTATAAAATACTTTTTTGAGTGAATCACGCATTTTTAAATTAAAAACTACTAACAATAAATTTATAACGAAGAACCTATTAACTTTAGTTTGTTTCTATCTTTTACATGATGATTATATTGTAATAGCATCTCCAACAGCATTGCTAAAATAGAAAAAATTGGGGTTTTATTCTTTAAACCTCTCCAACAGCTTTGCTATCTTGTTTGCTATAATAGAGAAAAGTTGAAAATTTTCCAAGTTTAGAGAATTCTCTAAAACTTGATGGTAGGAGAGAGAAATGATTATTTTATTCAATCCCACCAATGAAATTCAATTTTTATTATTTTATATTAAGATTTTTTTTAAAGTGTATTGAGATGATAAATTATAAAATATTATAATAATATAAGTTGTTTTAAAATCTCTAAAATAGCAAATCTGTTGGAGATGAATGTAATACTTTTTAAAGATTTTCATTTTTAGTTCTCTATTTTAGAGAAATTATAACAATGTTGTTGGAGATGCTCTAATGAATCAACAAATGCAACATTTTAAAAAACTAATAATGATATATTAAAAAAACAACAAACCTACTAACTTTATAATGTATTTCTTTTTAAAACATAGGTAAAACCATTGTTGCATTTTTCATTATTTTTCTTAAATTATATATTCAAATAAAAAATCATATCACAAACTTACTCTTTCACAACAATAGCAATTACTTTATTTTTTTGTAAATTTAATCAAATTAGTTATATAACATGTAAAATAAATTTATGATAAACGAATTAGAATATAGCATTTAATTGAGTTTATATTAATTTAACAACCATTAATTGTTGATCATTTATGTTCAGATGATTTTGGTGTTGAAAACCTTGAACTAGAGTTTGGTTTTGTTCTTCAGATATGTTAATTTCAAGGCTTCTGTTATGGTTATCAAAAAAACTTGTAATGAACATGAAAAACCTTACCTTGAAAATATTGTCCCGCAATCACACTTATACTCTCTCGTCCCACAGGTTTTGGAATGAGCCTTCCAGTCCGACTGAACTGCATAACACTTGGAGCACTTGGCACACTTCCACTTCTTCTCGCCATGCTTTCTGCAGAAGTGCTTCTTGATACCAGTCAAGTCTCCAAGTGCCCTTGAAGGGTGGTTATGGACACAAGACTTTTCTGGGCAAACATAAACCCGTTTTCGCACTTCTTTGCTTGTTCTTTGTTTTAGCTTCCATGGCAGGTTATGACCCCTTCGATGAAGCTGAAGGTTTTGATCCCTTTGAAACCCTTTCCCACAAATCTCGCACAAGAATCTGTTTGTTGCCATTAGTGTCTTGGGCGACAACGCGATAACTTCTGCTTCAGGATCTGCAAAATTAATTGCAAAATGAGATTCAATATCAACAAGTCAATCTTGAAAGAATATGCCAAAGTTGAGAGATAATAGCTAGGGTTTTTCAGTGAAGTAAAACTTTTGAAGTATGGCAGGCGTGAGTGAATCTATATCATCATTATGTTTATGAATTCAAATCTACATGGAATTCGTTTTAAAACAAATAGTTGAAGTGGGTATTTGCCTGGGATTTAACGAAGGTTTCTCTTTTTCTCGATTGTGGGAGGATTGGAGAAATGAATATGCTTAAAAGTTGAGAGATTGAAACAAGGGTTTTTCACTGAACTAAAAGTTTTGAAGTTTGGTGTGAGTGAATCTATATGATCATCAAGTTATGCGTTCAAACATCCATAGAATTTTTTATAAAAAATAGAGTTGCAGGGGTATTTGCCTGGGGTTCCAGGGAGGTTTCTCTTTTTCTTGATGGTGGGAGGATTAGAGGAAGGTGGTGGAAGATTGTTGATGGGAGTGAAACCATTTGAGATTATGGCTTCTTCTGCTATGAGCTTCTCTATCATCTTGAGCTCCTTTGAAGATCCTCTTCTTCTTCTTCTTCTTCTTGGTTTTGTTCTCGAATATTCAAACTAGCTAGATCAAGCTCTCTGTGTGCGGTATGGTGTGTGACAGAAAAAGAATTAAGTTAAAAACTCAAGGGAATGAGCACAACCTAATCAAGGTTACATTCTTAATTATAGCAAAGAAATGAAGGGATCTTTCTCTCTGTGATGTAGTCACTTTCATGCACATATATGTGTGGTCTTGGAACACCTTTTGGTCCAGGATTAGTATATTCAATTGAATATACAATTAAAATGCTACTTTTTCATTTTAGAAAAAGTTAAAATGTTTGATTTGAAACATAATATTATAATTAGTTAATTAAAATGTATTTAATTATAGATGGAATATTGAAAATATACCTATATACTAATTGACAAAAACAAGATAAGGAAAACCTGTATGTCAAATAAATAGTTACGTACAGGGTGAATCAAGTAATTTTTATGAGTGTGTGTAAATTTAAGATTGATCAAAGGCTTGTAAAGTTGTGATTTAACCTTGGAAAAGTCAACACAGTTTGACTCGGGAAAAATTGAATTGTGTCTTGATACAATACATTTTTACTAATGGAATCAACCTTGCCTTTTTGTGCAAGGTGGAAAGTTACGTCTAAACGCCTGACATGTTTTGTTTTTTGTTGCCAAATTCCATTTTTACGGGGAACTTGTTTTGGTTTTTTGCTTGTGTTCGTAATAAGCAGCTCAATAACAAAATATAATTTTATCAAATTCTTATATAAGCATTTTCTTTTTTCTTTTTTTTTGGTAACCGTAGGTTTTCGAACCAGCTTATGTACACCGACTAATCCCCGAGCAACCACGAATGGCCTGGAGTTATCGTCGGTGAAGCTCCATGGCCACAAGGGCTTTGGCAAGGTCTTGATTTGAACCCTAGGTAGATGATATTTTCCACTATATCCCCCTAATGCTTAACCAGTGTACCACAACCCAAGTGGTTTATTTGAACCCTAGGTATATAGCATGTTTGACGACATCATATACAGAGGAATAATAACCGTCAGTATTATCAAGATTTAGAAAAAATAAAAACTTATACCAAGTAAAACTTGTTAAATGTGATTAATTTAATTTGTTTTTCAATGTATTTCAGATAAACATGTGTTGTCACTAAAACGAGAAAAAGAACAATTTTAATATTAATGGGTAAATTGGAAAGAAAGAAGAAATCAGAAAAAAGGAAATAAAAGTAAGATGGGGACAATAATAAACTAAAATTAATAGTAGCTTATTGGTAAAAAATAAGATTATGCTTCAAATAAAAATAGAACTCATGATCTCAAGAATGAAAAACAACTCAACCATTCCTACTACATCATGTTTTGGTATTAGGCTTGGTTTTAAAGCATATAAGAGCAACCTTTAAAATTAAGCCCATGTACACTTATAATTGGTAAAACAAATTTCATTATGACAGAATAATTAAGCGGGGCCATGTACCCCTACTCTCTTATTAGGTCCGGCCATGGTTACGTATATAAAAAAAAATGGAGTCTAATGGATCAAAAAATAAATCTACGTTAAAACATATAAAAATGTTACATTTTCTTGAAGGAAAAAAATATATTCTATTATGAAATTCAATATTTGAAACATTCTTTTACAATAGACAATCTTGTAAACATATATATATATATATATATATATATATATGTATATTGTAACACCCCAAAATCATTGGCCGAAGAGATAGCGAAGGAAAACATCCACAGTGCCCCGTGCGGCTCTCCGCGCGGGTTGAGCTGCGCCACGAAGGCACGAACCGCGCGAGGCTCTGTTTCCTCGCGGCTCTCCGCGTGGGTTAGGCCGCGTGGCCATCCGCACACGGGCACTGTGCGCTGATTAAAGAAGGAATCCGGCCTCCAACCTCATTTTCACTCAAAACCCTCAAATTATCTACCCCTTTCTCTCCCAAACCAACCCACATCTTTCCAAATGAACCCTAACCCATTTTGAGTAGTTTTCCTCCTGAAATCTCATGATTCCTCATCACCTAGCAAGGTTGGAGGTTAGAGCCATAGTCCTCCAACTTCATCTTCTTCATCAGGTTTTCTAGGGTTTCATCCACCTTTGTACCCCTTTTGTAGATTAGAGGTTTATGGCCATTTTAGTGAACTAGAGGTGTTTTGGTTGGTGGATTCAAGCTTGAGTTAAGGTAATCTTCTATTTTTTTTTCATCTAAGAAAGTTAGGGTTTTGGTATAAGTTGGGATCTTCATGTATAATGTTTGGGAAATGATTCTAATGGTTGGATGTAATTATTTACGGTTGAAATTTATGGATCTAGGTTTTGGAAGTTTTGGCTTGGAGTATGCAAGTTTCTTCAAAGAAGATCTATGTGGGGTAAAATCTAAATTTAGCCTAAATCTAGCAAGTTGAGTTCAAGTTGATTTGTGAAAATGTTGTACATGCCAAAATATTCACTTTAAAGTATTTACGTGTTTATCGTGAAATTATCATCTGTTGAGTTATTTTGTAACTTTTGACTACTTGAAGTGTTTAACTTTATAAACATTGTAGAACACCCATATTTGGGAATTTTGGGCATCTCGGCAAATAAGTCATAAATGGAATTGTTTTAATGATTTTATTGCATAAATAAAGTTTACTTGGTCAAAATGCACTTTTGATGTTTGTTGGAAATATGCATCATTCTTGTAGTGGGACGTTTTGAAAATACGAATGTGTGAGTCATATTGTTTTGGGTCGTTCCCGACTTTGTGGACATTTTAGCAATCGTAAACCTTTGGTTTGGAGCCAAGGGCCAATTTGAAATGGAGAGTCAAGGATTGTTGGAAAATGATGTAATCTATCGACTTATGTATTTTGGCCAAATATTTATTATGTCGTTGGGCTTGATTTTAAACTCAGATGAGTCTTTGGAGTATTCGTCGGTTTTGGTAGCTCGATATGGATCCTTGTCGTATGGTGTACCTAGTTGCATCTCATTTGTGAGTTACATGTTTTTGATGTGTTAGTTCATCCATTGGAGTCATGTAACGTGTTAGACAGTAATGCAATGGATCCATAGACAGTAATGCAATGTAACTCACACGGCTTTAGTCTACCCTTTTTATTTGTCGGCATGTGCATCAGGTTTCAGTTGGGGTTTGGTTCTAGCGGTGCTATGAAGTGATGAGCACTAGATTGCATGAGAGTGAGTAGCTTGGCTAAGTCTTCCGCAATTGGAGATGGTGACTATTTTTGGGATTTAGTAACATCTGTACCTATATTAAATTGTGTATAGAGATTGATTTTTGTTTATTAAAGTTAAACCTTAGGTTGTTGTTGTAGTTGCTTCAGTTGTCGATGAAATCAGAATCTTTTTTAATTAGTCGCTACTTCCAGGTTTGAGGGTGTTACAAGTTGGTATCAGAGCTTAAGTTCGAGAGAATTAGGTGTTGATCTTGGATGCCTAGACTCGAACTAGCATTATTTTAATTGATTGAAAGTGAAATTGCACCATTAAGCACTTTAAAATAGAATCTTTTGAGGTTGATAGAGTCTCTAGGAACGAGAAACTCGTTGACGGTAGCAAGGATGATCATGTACGGTACGTTTATAATTGCACCTGGACAATGTTATGGTGAACCTACATGTTACATGTGTATGCTTGAACTGCCTCGGTGTGATGACCGTTGGGGTAGTGAAAAGGTTTCTAAGCAAGTATCCGTTAGAAGAAGTTGATGATTTTAACATTCGCCACTTAGAGTGTCAGTAAGCATGATGATTTCATTAAGTTAAGCATTTTGGGTCGGAATTATTGGTTGGAATAGAACTATAGACTTGTGGAATCGGCTTTATTCAAGGAGAAATGGTAAGTCGAACCGATGAAATCTTCTATTGTCAGCTTAAGATGTTTTCTTTTTCCCAATATTCAAGTTCTAATCAATAACAAAAATACTCAAGATGAGAATCACAAATCATATTCATTGATTCCAAACCCAAAGATTACAAATTCACAACTTTCTCTCACTACTCTCTCTAGAATAATGAAACAGTATGCTCTTCTCTAATATGCTCTCTCACTTCTGAATTCGTGTACATTACTCACACGCTTACTTACAACTTGAAGTACAAAGACAAGAAGGTATTTATACCCTCAACAATTACAAAGAAAGTAAAATACAAATACATTGACTTTGACATTTATTAACAAAAGACTTTGACTTTGATGAGAGTTGACTTTCTTCAGCTTTGACTTTCTTGAACTTTGACCTTCAGTCTTCTTGATCTTGTATCCAACATATTTATGCTCTAACATGTTTGAACATCCGAATGACGATAGCGTGGCTAGGAAATTGAGAAGCGTGGTCATAAGATGTTGAGTGCCGACCAAATTCATGCACGAAATCTATTTCTGAAATAAATCACATCAACTATTTCTCATGTTTCCAAATCACCATGTAAATTATATTACGAATATTGGATAAATGTTTAGCACACACAAGATTTTAAACCACGATGTTAAACATGCATAAAATTATTTTATTGCATGTAGTTGCAAAACGTGCCAAGACTTTCTTTATTCTCGTTGTTGCCCAACGCTATTTTCGGATATTGTGATGTTCATATTGTGATGTTGTTCAGGGTCTTGGACAAGTAACTGCAGTTTATGACTTTAACATTGGATCTCCTCCACATATGTTAAGGTTTTGGACGAAGAGTTATCTTCAATCAATTTTGATGTTTGAGTCTTATTGAGAATTTTATTCCGTGTTTCGCGGATTTAATGTGGTGACTTTAATGGCGTCTCGTGGTATTGTTTTCTCTTGATTTTTGTGTGAGTTGTTTTGTTGCATATGGTATGCATACATGTTTAATTGGGACTTCTATCATAGTGTTTCAACCAACATTTTAGAACGGGGAAAAACGCATTTTTGATTTAGCTTTGAACTTGAAAACGACGTAAATTATTTTATGTTTTAGCCAAAGTGCCTACACATATCATGTGCTAGTTTTGTAAAATAACTGACGCATGCAAGGTTTGTCGTGGAGTCCTAGTTTATGTTGTGTTGTGACTAAGAGAGAGAAAACCTTAGAAGTTTAATACCATGTAGATATTGTTTTAAGTTTTTTTTTTCTGCAAAATTTTGTTCCACCTTGTTTATTGCACGAATTAATTTACAACCATGGTGGGAGTAAATCTTTGGGAAACATGTGATAGTTTGTACTAAACGTTGGTTTTGTATGCTTACGGTTGTTGACACCAATATTAAAGGTTCATGCAGATGTGTTATATTGATTTGCTAGTATACATGGCTTCATAGTCACTATCCTTGGTCAAGAGCATTTTATTCACGCGGCCTAAAGCTTGAAATCGATTTAAAAGTTATCAACGTTTGATAAATCGTATGTACCTACCGTTTTACTAAGCTTCAAACTTTATCTTTGATAACTTTAAACATTGAAGCTCTAGCAATCTTCAATCTTTCAGCGTTTGAAGAATCTTGAGAAGTCTCTCACTTTGTCTTTGTAAAGTCATCAAGTCTTGAACAAAAAATTTGAAATCTTTGAAACTTCTTTGAACATTGAAACTTCTTTGAGACTTTGAGGAATCTTTCAGTGCTTGTATCTTCATCTCTGTTATCTCTGAATTGTCTTTAAGCAAACAAACTTTCTTGAATCATCTTTGAAATATTATCTTGATAAAAACTTTCATCTGTCTTGAACTTATTATCTGACTTAAAAATTCCAGATATGTCTCCTCCATTTTGATAAACTGAAACTTTCAGAATATCTCTTCCCTTAATGAGATGAATCCTCTAACAATCTTTAAATTTTCACTTGACTTGAAAAACCAAAATTTCTCTCCCTTTTTGATGAGTTGTGAGCAACAAAATCATCAAAACCTTTTTCAAGTCATTGTCTTTGAAAATTTATCTTCCTCTTTATGATCTACTAACATTTTCCCCCTTTATGATACAATAACAATCTCCCCCTTTATAAAATGACAATCTTCGCTCTTTTGATCTGTGTATCAGTCAATTCATAAGAAATGTATATACCCAAATCTTTTCAAATCCAGATATAATAAACGTTGTAACCCTGAATCAACAAATGATACAGTTAAAATGTCTGTAAGTAGCACAGAGCCACTTTGTACAACGGATGTACATTGGAAAGGAATTTTTTTTATGTTCACTCCCCCAGGGCTTCCATTCAATCATCGAAAAACCGCAAAGGAATTTTCTATAAAATGTTATGACAAGAAAACATATTCCTTGTATGTACGTGAAAGTGTAGAATGATTGAAGCTACTTAAGCTTTTCAGGCTCAAAGTGTGTAAACTGTTGAGACATCAACAAGTTTTACATGGACTCAGTGTGCATGAAAGAGGTGTTAAGGTGGGGGCAAACTTCCTTATTTTTCAATATCTAAATCTTCCGAGCTAAGACCATATAGCATATGTGTTGCGTCCCCAAAGAAAATGAAACATTTCTTTGTTAAGAAAGAAACGAGTGGTTGGTGGGGTAATTGCAAGAGTTGGCATGGGCTCACTGCCATTTTCAATGATGGTCATCAAAGAATGAGAACCAATCAGTAGATGTGGCTGCCCGACTCAGAAATTGGTTGGTGCAGAGTTTTGATATTCGTTTAACTCTGATCTCACACCCTCTTTCTTTTGAACATTTAAGCTCACTTCTAACCAAGCCCTCTTTTATATTTTTCCGCTCCACACATTGAGAAAAACTCAATCGGATGAGTTATCTCCCCCACGCTTTGATTTAAAATCCCTCACCCCTCAATCACTAAAGTATAACTTCCTGGGTAGGAAACATTGGTTAACGTGAATCAATGAAAGTTCTGTTTAAGCTCTCATACTGATCCCATGTAAGTCCTAAAAATAATAGTTGTTCAACAATTTAACTTGAACAACTAAGCACAAAATACGATAACATTATCAAAATGTATGCTCATCAAATATATGAATGAAATTTGAGCATTTGAACCTTGAAGATCTGTCAAAACAAGGACATTGAATGAATGAAATGAAACCAAGAGAATTGTTTTGAGAATCTGACAATGTATCAATCAGATCAAATATCACGAAATATGAACGTGAAATGGTTGGGGGATCAAAGAACTTGACAGTTTGTTTATACAAACGAATATAAACAATTTAGAAATGAACGAACAAGGGTTGAAATGATGACTTATGCTCAACAACATTGAATTACAAGCGAGAGTATTACCATCGAAAAATTGTTTCTTTATGAGACATGGTAATAACAAATTCAAAATGAAGTACTGAACCGATGTGTATGAATACTTGACAGTATATAGACAAGATAATACACAAGTATTGATTTTTGGAAACACACGGTCAGTTAAACATTAACGCTCAATTATGAAAAATATTTGAAAAACACACTTCTAAATTCATGAAATCTTTTGAGAACTAGAAATGGTTTGAACATTAAAGAAAAGTTTTTTCATGTTCGAAAGTTGTTTTTCTTTCAAAGTTGAGGGGTTTACAAAGTTGAAAATTTAATCAAAGTTTTAAAGAATTAAAAGTTAATCTTTACCTTTTTTAAAGAGTTAAAAATTGTGCAGATAAATTAGAAAAATTATAGTTTTACCCTGTTTGAATTAAAATAGAAGGTTAGTTGAATGTGTTGAACATAAATAAAGATGAACGAGATTGGTTCTCACAGTTCTGAAATTTTTATGGTGTTAATTTAATTACGTCCTTATGGTTTTCAATTTTTGTTATTGCTGATTTTCGATTAAAAGTAGGGTGATATTTTTTGTTTAAAAGAAATGGAGGCATGATAGAGGCAGGCAGAATGATTGTAAAGTCCAAGCCTTCTTTTAAATTCAATTTGCTCGGAGAAACAGAAATAGAGTTGTCCATACATGAGCTAGGCAACTACAGTTCTTAATTTGTTGCACCAAATATAGGTGGTGGCTCTCCGATTTGGTTGTTGGAGGAGCTTAAAGGGGCGTTTGGTTCGCTGGAATCCGCCAGAATATGATGGAATTGGAATGGTCAATTCCATTGACCGAATTCCATCCTGCTGTTTGGTTTCCAAAGGAATGGAATTGAATTCCATGAAATCCTTCAATCAAGGATTTGGTCATTCCTTATCATTTTGGATGGAATTGAATTCCATTCCATTGCATTTTCTCAAAATGACAAAAATACCCTCTAAACCCTCATAACAAAATTAAAACCCATCAGATGTGGATTTGGTCTCCTCTCTCTCCTCTCTCTCTCTCTCCTCTCTCTACTCTCTCTCCTCTCTCCTCTCTCTCTCCTCTCTCTCCTCTCTCTCTCTCCTCTCTCTCTACCCTCTCTCTCCTCTATAACTTCTCTCTACCCTCTCTCTACTCTCTCTCCTCTCTTTTTCCTCTCTCTCCCCTCTCTTTCTCCTCTCTTTCTTCTCTCTCTCCTCTCTCCTCTCTCTCTCTCGGCCTTTAAAAAAATATAAATAAATAAAAATAAAAGAAAGGGTATTTTTGTCATTTTTTAGAATTCCATTCCAATTCCTTTGCAAACCAAACAGACATATTCCAATTCATTTGATTGATTACATTTCATTCATGTCAAGCAAACAGTTGGTCAAACTTGAAAACATTTCATTCCAATTCCTTCCAGATTCCAATTCCATTGACAGATTCCATTCCATCAGAAATCGTTCTGCGAATCAAACGTCCCCTAATATTCCTATTATTACGTTTCTTTTCATTAATAATAAAAAATTAGTTAATATCATCTTTTTAATCACATTGGTTGAATTATCTCACACTAACGGTTTAGATAAGTTTTTTTTTCCGGTTGTTCTTGAAATAGGTTGGCCATGAGATTTTGTAGGTCATATACAAAAAATCAATTATGAGCATGCAATTCTTTTTACTCAAATATTTTATTTATTATTAAATAATAAATAAATTCTTAAAGTTTAGAACAATGTGGGAGCATAATATAACTATAAACAAGATTCAAATAAAATGTAAACTGACAGTTACATCTTTAAAATACGGTTCCTCATTTTTAATTAATTTGTTGATAAGAATAAAAAAGAATTAGTAACTAAATTACAAACCATCATATTACAACACAAAATATATAACAGAGGTATAGTACCTTTGACTAGTGAAAACATGAAAAAGCATATAGAAAACTATAGTAATATCAATATCAAAGTAACATAAATAAAGGAGAGTGTTATTTGCACCAAAATTATGTCAAACTCAGGTCAATTCGTGCATTGAGAATGTAATTTATGCATTGAAAATGTAAAAAACAGATGTTGATGTTGATGTGTGTGAGAATAAAAGTAATCATATTGGTGAATTTAGCAAAATTAAAGGTGCAATTAGCCTCCCTAAATAAATTGTTTGTTTGTTTGGTGTAATTTATTTGTCTTCAATTGTGATCATATATCTAGCCTATTTCCGATTAAAAAGTAGGAGATTAATTTTTTTTAAATAATATTATTACTGCATTTTTTAATCATATCTTTTAGATCAAACTCTTATAATAGTTGAGATCTAATTTTATGTTTTCAACTTTCAAGTTGTTCTCATTTGAACCGCTTTATATTAATTTTTGAGTATATATATATATATATATATATATATATATATATATATATATATATAGGATGGTAATCAAATGAGAACCACAAAAAGGTTGAAAACTTTGAGAACTGATCTAAGCCGTAATTTGGTTTTGATCCTATGGTTTTACTTGAAAACTGTTTCACCACATGAAAATGGCATAATTGTCATTTTGCTAACATATATTCACCAGATGAAACATACATATTTATCAGATAAAACACACATATTCACCAAAATGAAACCCAAAGATTCATCAAATGAAACATACATATTCATCAGATGAAACATACATATTCACCAAAATGAAACCCACGGATTCACCAAATGAAACACACGAATTCATCAAATGAAACGCAATGATTTTCCAGATGAAACACACAGATCCATCATATGAAACACACCGATTTACCATATGAAACACATAAATTCATCATGTGAAACACACAGATTCACTATATGAAACACATGTTGTATTAGAGAGTTGGAAAGAGCTTCCTAGTTTCGGGAAGATTTACAACACGAATAACATTGTTAAACATGATACAAACAAACACAACGGTACTGGAGCAAGCAGGTCTATCAGACAGTTTCTTCACCGGAGCTCCAAATTTGCAAATGATGTGTCTATTAACCTTCCGTTACTCAAGGATGCAGATAACGAATCTGTGTTTGTGTCACAGGTCCATCTCTTTCTTCCTCTTTCTCCGACCATGATTTGGACGACCTTCCTTGTTTATCTCTTGATTCTGATAAGCTAGGGAACGTCTGAAATCGAGAATGGTGATATTCAAACTCACTTGACTTCTCATCCTCAATAACCAAAGTTCTACCACCATTGTTGAATCTATGAGACCTTCGAGCTTCAACACACAAGAAATCGAAAACTCACAAAAGAAATTTGCTTAGATCTGATCAGAGCTTCATCACACTTGAGAAATAGAACGAAGGAGAAGAAAGATAAAAAAACAAGTGTTAGAGATGAAGGAATACCTTGGATTATGGTTCTGGGTTTTGATGATGACGAACCCTAATAGTAAACTGGGGGAGAGATTGTTTTTATTTGATTTAGTAAAGTAATATCCAAAATACCCATCCAATGTCCTTGCAAATTGACTAAAGTGCCCTTAATTTTTGGTTTAATTACAAATATGATTTGTTTTTCAATGACCCTTGATTTATACTAATCCATGTACTACATTAGTCCTCAACGTTTTCAATCTTTATTTGGTTCTCACTAGATTTAACCCCTATATATATATATATATATATATAATTTATATGAGAACCACAAAATATTTTGAAAAAATAAGGAAATAAAATTTTCTAGTACATATTTATCGTTGGATATAATAATTTGAAATAATACAAGTAGAAGTGAATCTATACATATAATAAATAAGTAACTAAAAGGACATGTGTCGTCTTCTGGTGAACCCATTTTTTCATTTTCCCGCATAAACATGTATCTAGACATATTTTACATTATAAGTTCATTTAACACATTCACATTCATTCATCCTTAAATCTTTTCTTAATTCAATTTTTTTTTAATTTATACCTTATATTTAGTACCCTTATAATTAGGTATGTAGTTTATTTTTAATCCCTTACTTTTTTATTTTTCATTTTAGACTCTTATCATATAAACATAAATAATATATATGAACTAAAATGCATTAAAAAAACATTTTTATTTTTTACAAATTATACCATTGTAATCGTTTCGTCAATACATTCGAAATGAGTCCAATATTGAATACTTTTGGATTTAATTATATTATTAGATATCATAAATATATATGAATTAATGTGTCGTGATTACTATGAGATTTGATACAAATAATCACTAAATTGTCATGATTTTCTTTTTGCAATTTCTTATCAATTTTAACTATGTACTTTTCCATAATTTCATTTGCGTTCTATTATAAATTTTGTTTATAAATTCTTAATATTTATTCATATTTTTATTAATTTTTTGCAAAACATTCTTTGTGAAAACTGCCTAAAACAAGGACATTTTGTAATCAACTACAAAAAAACAACTCTGAAGGAGAAAAAAAATTGGAAAAGTAGAATCGTACTTTCGATTATCATTCATATCTGTAATATAAGTTTTCTGACATTATTTAATTTTTTAAATTACCCCGTGTAATACACGGGATCGAACCTAGTATATTTCTAAATGAATACAAACTAGAAAATCAGTTCCAGGGTTCCAAAATATTTCACACTAACCTTCATATATATATATATATAGACGTTCATTTGAGAAATGGTAATGTATGAGAAATAGAGAAGTAATCATAATCATTCATTTGGTCAACATTTGCGGCTTTGACCGTGAAGCACCGAATAATTTCTTCCGTGGTCTGTTGTAGGGGTGAACAAAGGCGGGTACCCGCCTAAAACTCCCAGAACCAGTCCCGGAACTGGCGGTTCTGGGAATGAAGGAACCGGAGCCGAACCGGTTACACCGGTTCTTTATATTTGAGAACCGGTTCTGGAACCGTCGGTTCCGATACCAGGTACCCGCTATCTAACTTTTAATTTTTCTAATCATTTGTATTATAAAAAGTTAAATATTAATATATTACAAAGTCCAAATGTAAAGAAATAAATACCACAAACGTGAAAACTAATACGATAAAAACTAATAAATACTACTAACGATTCTTATAAAAGAAAAAAAAATATTACAAACGGTGCTTACAAAACAAATAACTGTTACAAACGTTGCTTCCAAAATAGTTCATGTCATTAAAATTAGTTGATGCTAATAAATAGTACAAACGGTGTTTCCTTAAAAGGTAGTTTATTAAATTGTTATAAATAAATAAAATATATTTAATTAAAAAAATAGCGGGTACCTATCGGTTCCGGTTCTAGGTACCAAGCGGAACCGGTCCCGACGAGTACCCAGCGGGTAACGGTTCCAAAAAAATGAGAACTGGAACCGGAACCGATTCCTATCGGTTCCATATTTTAGGAACCGGAACCAATCACATAAGTTCCGGTTCCGGAATCGACAGTTCCGAGGCGGTTCCGATTCCAAAGGCAGGTACCCGCTTCTGATGCTCACCCTTAGTCTATAGAAGATGGAGGGGGTACTTTCGTAAAATACGTGGGACGAGTTTATATATGAATCTATATGATTCACATATTAACTATACGTATATGTGAATAAATTAGTTAGTTCATATGAGAATAAGTTAATTAGTTCATATGTGAATCTGTTAATTAGTTCAACTAATTCACATATGAACCTACAGTTAATTAGTTCATATGTGAATCAGTTAATTAATTAATATGTGAATCACAGAGGTTCATATATGAATAAGTTAAAAGAGTTCATATGTTAATTACACCGGTTCACATATGAATATATAGTTCATATGTGAATCATAGAGGTTCATATATGAATTTGTCCCCGCATATTTTTAAAAATTACGAAACTGTTCTTCTATTTTTGGAATAGCCGCAACTTTTAACCTGTCAAAACCGTAATTCTTGACCAGTCAAAGCCTCAATATTTGACCAGTCAAATCCGATCTTGACCATATGAATGTCTAGGATTACTTTTCTATTTCTCATATATTTACCATTTCTCAAATGAACCTAAGGCTATATATATATATATATATATATATATATATATGGGTTGTTTAATTTGCAATCCTTAAAAAGGTTGCAACCCTTGCAACTCACATCTTAATCGTCGGATTCATGATCGGCGGTTACAAAAGATATGGGGTCCAATATTTTTAATTAAAAAAAAGAGAAAAATAAAAATAAAATAACCGTCGATCATGAATCCAACGGTTAAGATGTGGGTTGCATGGGTTGCAACTTTTTTAAGGGTTGCAAAATATCCTTCCACTATATATATATATATATATATATATATATATATATATATATATATATATATATATATATAGTGAGAAATTCATTAGAGAAATGCTAAATATATGAGAAATAGAGAAGCAATCATAGCCTTTCATTCGGGCAAGATCGACTTTGACGGGTCAAATATTGCGTCTTTGAATAGTCAACAATTACGACTTTGACTGGTCAAAAGTTGCGGCTATTCCAAAAATAGAAGGACAGTTTCGTAATTTTTACAAATACACAGGACGAGTTCATATATGAACCTGTATCATTCACATATTAACTATATGTTCATATGTGAACCAGTGTAATTCGCATATGAACTATTTTAACTGATTCATATATGAATCTTTGTGATTTATATATGAACCAATTAACTGATTCACATATGAACTAATTAACTGTAGGTTCATATGTGAATCAGTTGAACTAATTATCAGAGTCATATATGAACCTTTTTTATTCACATATGAACTAAATAACTGATTTATATATGAACGCATTGTTCATATATGAATCAGTTAAAAGAATTCATATATGAATTACACTAGTTCATATATGAACATATCTTTCATATATAAATCATACATGTTCATATATGGACTCGTCCCGCGTATTTTACGAAACTACCCCTCTATCTTATACAGACCATACAAGGGAATTATTCGGTGCTTCACGGTCAAAGCCGCAAATGTTGACCAGATAAAGGGCTACAAGCCTTAGGTTCATTTGAGAAATGATAAATGTATGAGAAATAGAGAAGTAATCTTAGCCTTTCATATGGTCAAGATCGGATTTTACTGGTCAAAAATTGCGTCTTTGACTGGTCAACAATTGCGGTTTTGCCCGGTCAAAAGTTGCGGCTATTCGAAAAATAGAAGGACAATTTCGTAATTTTTACAAATACACAGGACGATTTCATATATAAACATGTATGATTCACATATGAACTATATGTTCAAATGTGAACCAGTGCAATTCACATATTAACTCTTTCAATTGATTCATATATGAACCTTTGTGATTCATATATGAACCAGTGCAATTCACATATGAACTTTTTTAACTGATTCATATATAAACCATTGTGATTCATATATGAGCTAATTAACTGATTCACATATGAACTAATTAACTGTAGGTTCATATGTGAATCAATTGAACTAACTAACAGATTCACATATGAACTAATTAATTGATTCACATATGAACATATAGTTCATATATGAATCACATAGGTTCACATATGAACTCGTCCCACGTATTTTACAAAACTACCCTTCTATCTTCTACAAACCATACAAGGAATTATCCGGTGTTTCACGGTCAAAGCCGCAAATGTTGACCAGATAAAGGCTATGATCATTTCTCTATTTCTCATACATTACCATTTCTCAAATGAACCTCTCCCTATATATATATATATAGATGGAGGTTCAAACGATAACACTTTCATTTTACGAAAACGCGAGAACACTCTTATCGCATGTGATAATACACATGAGGACGCCCGGTAGATGTGGACGACTTGGCCTATGACCTAAGTCGCACCAAACATCGTGTGTCACTGATTTATATCACTTGTGCATCATATGTGATGGATTACAGTATCACAATTAGAATACCCTTATCATATGTGATAATACACGTGAGGGAGTCTAGTGGTGTGCAGGCGATTGACCCGCAACATTGGTCGCACCTAACGTCGTCCGCGTCTCCAATTTAGTATCACATGTGATTGACTTGTAAAAGGGTTTTCTCGCCTTCTCGTAAAATGAAGGTGTTCTGATTTAAACCCTTCCCTATATATATATATATATATATATATATATATATATATATATATAGAGAGAGAGAGAGAGAGAGAGGGGAAAATTCAAATGAAAACTCAATTTTCATTGTGCACGTGGACGAATCTCAGCCTTTCCATCTCTATTGATCTAACAACTTATATTAAATAGAATTTTTAATTAAAATTAGATTAGAAGTAAAATTTGAAGATAAGTTAAACTCACGCCTACCATATTTGACTTTTTATTTTATTTTATAATTAAATTTTTTTACCTACTTATAGTTTAAAATAAATTATCTTAAAAATTACTAATATTTTAATCAAACAAATTATATCAAATAAATGAGACTTTCGTGCTATTCCATATGACATCCATCCCGATATTGTTTTTTTTATCGTTTTTAAAGTGAAATGCTATATATGTGTTATATTCATTATGAATATTTATGTACGTTCAAGTGTGTACAACACCTCGACACCGTAAGTCCATTACTAGACATCACCTTCTTCAACACTTTCTTCAACGTGGTAAGGCGTAACATTCTTCATCACCGTAACCCAACAGCCATCGAGACAACTTGAGAACCTATCAAATTTCGGTTGTGAACCGGGGAACAAAAGAGATCGTGTCACGTCTCCTCACCTTCACAGGTCATTCATGTATTATTCATCATGAATAATGTATCATTCAAGATAAATAATACAACATTCAAGGTGAATAATACACGATTCTTGAATTCATGTATTATTCATCCTGAATACTGTATTATTTATCATGAATAATGAATGAACGTTCACATTTGTTATTCATATTGAATGTGGGACACCCGGGGATGCGCATATATATTCATAATGAATTAAACGAAATTTCAGTTGTGAATTGGGAAACAAAAGAGAGTACGACATATGTCCACACCTTTACGGGTCATTCATATATTATTCATCATGAATAATGTATCATTCAAGATGAATAATACGTCTTTCAGGGTGAATAATACATAATTCATGATGAATAATACATGAATCATGAATTCGTGTATTATTCATCCTAAATGTTGTATTATTCATCCTAAATATTGTATTATTTATTATGAATAATGAATGAACGTTCACCTTTATTATTCATACTGAATGTGGACACCTGAGGACATGCATACATATTCATAATGAATATAGCACATATATAGCATTTCACGTAAAAACCGGTTAAAATGAAGAAGAAAAAAGAACTATATCGAGATGGATGTCATATTGAAGAGCACGAAATTCTCGCTTTTTTGATGTAATTTGTTTGATTAAAATAATAGTAATTTTTAAGATAATTTATTTTAAACTTTCAAGAGGTAAAAGTTTTTTAATTAAAAAAGAGAATAAATAGTCAAATAAGATAGACGTTGATTCAAATTTCTAGTTTTGTCCCTAATAACTTCTCAATTAATGTTATTATGTTTTAACCATTGATTATTTTTTAAGTTTTGATCAATGGCTAAGATTGGTCCTCACTTGTACAATGAAAAATGAGTTTTCATTTGAACCCACCCCTATATATATATAAACAACATTGTATGAACATTGCATATTTTGTTGGGGAATCTAGGTTTTGTGTTTGTAATCACTTGGATAAATTCATGGACCATGTATGGAATTCACTTTCTAAATACTATATTCCGACCTTATAGATGCCTTAGGTTACACAAAATTTGTATCGGATAATCCAAAAAATTCATATACATTTCCAAACACAAACTCATGTATATATATTCACCAGATCAACTGTTTATGTGTTTATAAGAGAGATTGACGACTATAGCCAGATAGACGGTTAGTATGAAAATGTATGGAAGTTATAGCCGCTTATGGATAAGATGGAGTGATGGTACAACATACTCAGAAGCTCTGAGTTGGAAGAACCATCTTAGAGGGACCTAGTCCAAAACGACCGAACTCAGAAGGACTTAGAAGCTTTTAGTTGAAGGCTCTGAGGCTCTGATCAGAAGACTCAAAATCTTTGAGCAGTATGCTCAGCTCAGAAACATTGAGTCAAGACTTAGAATTCGAGTGAAGACTTAGAGGCTCTATGTAGAAGGCTCAAAAGCTATGAGTCCAAAGCCTCTATTCATACTTAGTAAAAGTGTACTAAGTTTTAGAACTAAATTCAAGAAAGTTTCCAACGTTCTGAAAGTTTCCAACGTTCTGAAAGTTTCAGACTCGGCGGGACCATGAGTCTGTGTAACACCCCTAAATTAAAAAATAGCAGAAAATTAAAAACTTTTCAAGTCCTTCAACCCAGCATAACTTCAATACAAAAATTACGTAAAGTTTATCTAAAAGGAAAACAAGGTACGTGTCAAAGTTCTAAACATAATATCTAATTTCCAAACATAATTAGAATAAGACGGGTGTTACTAATACCACTAAACCTGCTATTTTCAAAACTGGATGATGCGTCTAAGCCATCACAACAGAACCTCTATAAAACTCCATACGCAACTCAGATCCCTCTAAGAGTTACACCTACAAGCCAATAGTCGTGGTGCCCAATTCCACATGAGTTCATCCCCAAAATACCCCCGATGACTTTGTGTCAACTCTACTAGGCCAAAACCTCAAAACATTGGACCTAGTACCCGACCCCTCATGATTTCATCAACGTAATACCCAGGGTCCTGGAGTCTGACTCAACAAGAGATCACCACCACAATATCCATGGACTCGAAGTCCAACCCACACATGTTCCTCTTGTAATAACGACTAATATCAATATGTATGCCTCATATGCCTATGGATTCATTGCATTATAATCTAAAACTCCATGACTCGATATTGAATGATAAATACACTCAAAACATGTAATTCTCATCAATTACCCAACATATAGAAATTCATGTATAAATGGCACCATTAACACATTTAGGTTGGGTTGTATTTTAAAACTCATTTAAGCCAATATTTAGTGGACAAATCCATAATTTACTCAAAATCAACATAATTCCATAAATTGTCTTAACCTAGAAAATCAAATGATAATTATACCAATCATTGCTTCAAGGGAAATATAATTCTTTTAAAACTCTCATGTTGCCAAAAACCCAAATGATTATAACCGTATAAATATTATGCCAAATCATCTTATGGGTTTATATGTAAAACACCCCCATAGTCATAAAAGTCTAGATGTCCCAAAGTGCGCAAATGACTTTTATCTCAACAAACCAAAATATAAGAAATTACTCAATAACATTTTCAAGCGATTATCCTCTTTAAAGTTGACAAAACATAATCATAAACATTTTAGGGTTCATAATACCCAAATATTTCAAATCCACACAAATGGTAAAATCAATGTAAAATGACTAGAGTTCATTTAAAACTTGTTTCCCAAAAGTGTTCGTCTACCAAGAACACTCAATGCTCAAATGGTCACTAAATATGAGTATTTTTGTAATAAACTCATGGAAATATGTTCAATACCCAAAATAAAATCATTTTGACATGTAAATAGTTTTTTTAAAGTAACTAGAACTCACTTTGCTATATTAAGCTAAATCCAAAATCTTGAGCTCCCTTTGGTGAATACTTGAAATCCTCAAGCTAGAACTCCAAATCTAAGTTGCAAAGATCTCAAGAAAACTTTCTTTTCTCCAAACCTCGAACAAGTGAACCCACAATAAGGATTGGGGGTGAAAAGGAACCAAACCCTAGATTAAAATATAGAGGTTTAGATCTTACCTATCAATCTCTAAGAACATCAAATCACCAACAAATGCCTTCCAAAGCCCCCAAAATCTTGTCCTTGGCCCCAAAAATGTTCAAGGTTGAAGAGAGAGAGTGACAAGGAAGAATGGTGGAGAGAAAATGAGTAAAACCCTTAAAATCACGATATTTAGCAGTGCGGGAGCTTCTCGCGAACTTACACGTGACCCTAGGTCGCGAGACAAGTCTCCCGCACCACTCTGCACCCTTGTTGCCTACAGTGAGACGCACGACCAGCACCGTGACCCTAGGTCGCATAGGTTTATGTTTTTTTGATTCTTTTCCGATTTTCTTCTCAGGTTCAATTACGAATTATCCTAAGATTTTGGCCACGTCAAAGTTCAAAAATTATCAACCTAAATGCTAAACGGGAAGAAATTTAATCGCATTCAGAAATCCAAAATCACGGTGTTACAAACTGCCTGTTGGACCTGCTAGGGGGCACATCTCCCTTGACCCTCGTCTTATGGCGATATAATAAGGTGATAGAGGCAACATTCTAAAGTGTGTATGCTACACCTCCTAACTAAAATTGTTTTCCTTATCATGTCAATCTCAAGTAAATCACAATTACACAAAAAATGATTGATGACACTTAAATCACCAACATATTTCACATGTGTTGTGTGTATATATGTGTGTGTGTGTGAGAGAGAGAGAGTGAGAGAGAGAGAGAGAGTGTGTGTGTGTGTGTGTGTATTCAGATAGAAAGAGAGAGTCGGGATCATGTGAGATTGACATCTTTTTGTGAAAAGGTGAGAACACTTCGGAGACTTTGGATGAGTTTATTTTTTTAATCTAACAACTAAAAAGACGAGTACCTCCGGCTACCTCCAATTTAATGACTGGAAAAAAACACGGACGTTCATCTACTTTCATCAACTTAGAAATAAGTAAATGATAGTAGTTGAAGATTTGTTAAAATTTTACATATACAACCATTTTCACATGAAGTAGTTTCTTAAAATTTCAATCACGATAATAGAAATAAGTAAATAACAGTAGACGAAGATTTGTGAAATACAGGTAATGCATATGGATGAAGGTTTATGTTCTCATGTTTTCACGAACAAAATTGATTTTCACGGTAAATCAACCCTACACATACATATAAATTTATATATTTATGTGTGTGTGTATATATATATCGTTTCAATGTATTACTTATAAAATTACTAATTATATATCTTACTAAAAATATCAGTAAATAAGTAGGATTCTCATATTGTAGTTGTATGACCATATGATGCTTTTTATTGTAAACCGAGGATGAAAAAATTAATACAATTTTTCATCAAAAATAATATGAAATTATTGTTTGAACAAAATAAAAGTTACATCAATCTATAACTATATAGATTCGTACATAAATGGGTGATATGCTAATTTTTTTTATTTTGGAAACACGAGTCTTCTCCCTTTCACCCGACCATAAAGACATCACCGACTATCAATGTCATTCTCAGTCGATCCAACACAGTGATCTCAATCCGCTGATTCGAGCAGGCACTATTGTCGTTTGGTCGCAGTACCCATCGTGACCGTAGCAACATGTTATGATCACCGCGTTATCCCCCCTCAATCTCAACCTTTTTCATCTCTTTACAGAAATCTTCTATTCTCCCTCTCTGACTTTTTTTTTTACAAATTATACAATTATAATCTCCTTGTCAACACCTTCAAAATAAGCACCATATTTAATACTTTTGGATATAATCATATTACTAGAAGTGAAATACACTAAAGGTCCATGTGGTTTGCTAAACCAAATGGTCTCTTAAACGCACTTTCTACATTGGCGATCTCTAACTTTTGATTTTCAAAACACCCATGTTGGTGGAGTTAACATCGTCAAATATAAGGTTTGAAGTTAAGTTGAGGCATGTGCCTTTTACATGAGGGCAATTGGTTGGGAACTGAAGAATTTACCAAGTATGGTTAATGCTGCTAGTTCATCATGGTTACTACTTCTGTGGTTAATGCTGCCAGTAGAAGTTAATGCTGCTGGAACAAAGTTAATGCTGCTCTTCATTATTAGTACTGCTGGAGTTACTACTGCTAAGAGATTAATACTACCTGGTGGATAAAATTTATGAGCATAGCAAGGAGAAGCTAGAAGGGATGCTAAAAGCTACACTGGTATGTACAAAGGATTCAGAAATGGCCAAACTTGTGGTGAGAAGAACTGTAAATCAAAGTCTGGGGCTAGATCCAAATTTGGGAAACTGAACCTGAGGTGTTGAAAGCATCTTGAAGAAGATCTGAAGAACTTGACTTCTCTTCCTAAAAGTCAAGTTAGGGGGAGATTGTTGGGAACTGAAGAATTTACCAAGTATGGTTAATGCTGCTAGTTCATCATGGTTACTACTTCTGTGGTTAATGCTGCCAGTAGAAGTTAATGCTGCTGGAACAAAGTTAATGTTGCTCTTCATTATTAGTACTTCTGGAGTTACTACTGCTAAGAGATTAATACTGCTGAGTATGGTTAGTGCTGCTGAACTTAGTACTGCTCAGAGTATTAATGCTGCTTATGATTAGTACTGCTTATGAGATGGAGATTCGTATGGAAAAGATGACAGCTGGATAAACTGAAGATATTCAAGGAAGCTTATAAAGATAATGATGGAAGATATTCTGAAGATATTTTATTAATTGTAATTATCTTTTATTCAGTATATGTATCGTATTGATAGAATAGTTTAGATAATTATTCATTCTAAGTTTTTGTTTTAGAGAGAATCAACCTCAAGGCATAGTTCCTAATTCTAGAGAAGTAGAATTCGTCTTGAAAGAGCCTGTTCTTCAAGATTGAGGTTGTGTGTGTAATCTTGTAACTTCAATCATTAATATAAGTTTACAAGTTGTTCATCAAATTTATACTGTTTGTTTACTGTTACATTGAATATCAAAGTGTTATTCCGCAAACTTCTTTGATATTGTTTCTGAGTATTTATTCTTGTTGAGAATTCGATCCTGACAAGTGGTATCAGAGCTAGTGTATCTCAGAAATCAAAATCATCATTAGAACAGAAATTCAAGCATAGAAATCAAAATCATCATGGCTAAAGGTTCAGAGTCTTCAAGCACAGAAATTCCCACAGAGGTAATATCTAATATTTGCTGTAAATCCTGTATTGAAACTGTTAAAAGGTACAGGGAACACAATCAGGTTATGTGTGATGATCTTAAAAGATTAGAGAGAGATTTAAAAGACTATGTAAGAATTGTTGAGAGTTTTGAAGAGCAGATTAAGAGTTTTCAAGCCAATGAGCTTCAACATTCTTATGACACAAACTACTGGAAGTGGGAGAAGAATGATCTAGAACTTCAGCTGAAAAAGTCTAAAGAGGACAATGAAAAGATAAAGAGTGAGTTTGAGAAAGCCAAGCTAGATATTGAAATTTTTTCCAATGCTTCTAAAGCAATGGACTCCTTGCTCCAAACTCAAATCCATGACAAACTTAGAAGAGGAATAGGCTATAACACCACCCCACCACCATACAACAACAACTACATCCCTCCTATATCAGACTTGCTAGAGACCAAGGATAGGAATGAATTATCTGATGGAGCCACTAAGGTAGATCCATTAGAAAAAGTGGTGGTTGAAACAGACTCTGAAGAAGAGAACTCTAGTGAAAAAAATAAGGAGAACACTGTGAGTGGTGAGATTTCTCTAGAAAATCACATTATCACCAATGAGGGATGTGGAAAGACTTGGGTCAAATCTAAGAACATTGAGAAGACTGAGGGAAAGTCTAACAAAGTCCACTACAAACAGACCACAGTTGTGAAACCTGCTCCTTGTCAACAGTGTGCTTGTAATAAGTCTGAGCCCGAAAAACATGATAAACCAAGGGGAAATCAGAGAAATTGGAATAATCAGTGGGCACAAAAACAAGGGGTTGATCTGAGTAAAATCAATAGACCAAAACCTTGTTTTATCTGTGGAAAGCTTAATCATGTTGCCAAATACTGTTATTTCAATCCTATCAACCAAAGAGTTAATTTTTAAAGACAAACTCAAAAATCCTTTGGTTATAGGAAGCAAGGAAGGAATCAAATGGCTGAGAACAGAGCACCTAAAAAGTCTCATGTTCAAAACAAGTTTGCTAAAACAAAGAAAAATACTCCAAATAAGCCAAGGAGTACTTTAAAGACAAAGAAAGCAAACAACTTTGTTCAAGTTTGGGTTGCAATTGCAAAGAAACCTGTTAGTACTGCTATCCCAGATAGTACTACTAACAAGAATAGTGCTGCTAACTTGATTAGTACTGCTAACCAAGTTAGTACTGCTAACAAGGCTAGTGTTGCTTCTAGTAGTAATGCAGCCAAGCCTATAATCTTGACAAAGTATTCCATCCATGAGGTTCCTAAACAACTCATACAGACCAAAATGACAGATTATATAAATGAGAAAGGACAACCCAAGACCACTTTGGCTTGGGTTCCCTCCAAGACTAACTGATTTATCAAGTGTGCAGGGCAACCAACAGCTCAAGAGGAAGAGCATTTGGCATGTAGATAGTGGTTGCTCTTGGCACATATCAAGTAACATGGACTGCCTTCAAAGCTTCAAAAGGTTTGATGGAGGACATGTTGCTCTTTGTATGATACTCCAGATGGAGGTAAGTTCAAAGGTAAGACAAGTGGTAAAAGAATGATGGAAAATGGAGAGATGGAATAAAAGTGTGAGGTACAAATGAAAGGTTATGGACAACACAAGCTTAAAAGGTGTAAGTGGAGTTAATGCTACCAGTGCAGTTTTACTACTGCCAGTACACAATTAATACTGCTAGTTCAGTTAATACTGCTAGTGGTTAATACTGCTCTCAGTTAATACTGCTAGTTCAGTTAATAATGCTAGTGGTTAATACTGCTTTCAGTTAATACTGCTAGTGGTTAATACTGCTCTCAGTTAATACTGCTAGTTAGTTAATACTGCTTAGTGGTTAATACTGCTTGGTAGTTAATACTGCTAGTGGTTAATACTGCTTGTTAGTTAATACTGCTCTAGGTTAATACTGCTTATAATCCGAATACTATAAATACCCTTTGCCCGCCTAAAAGTTCATAACGACTCTTTGCATACTGTTCACTTGCGCTCTAACCCTTTTCTCTCAAGTACCAAGTTTTTCAGGCAAGAACATCCCAGTTCAATGGCATCCATGGCATTCATCGACGAGCACAATGAAATCGCGATGCTCCAAAAGCCAAAGCAAGCTGCAGGATTTCATCAGATAGTGGATTTTCTAAAAACTAGCCATATCGCCTATGCTCTGACAGTGTCTCCATCAATCTATATCGAGCATCAAAGGCAATTTTGGGCAAATGCCACCATTGTTGCTGAGAATGGTGTGCAAATGATCAAGACAAGGGTCTGTGAAAAACCTTTGACAGTTACTGAAGAGGTAATTCGCATCAGTCAACGTCTAGACGATGCCTCTGGTATCTCATCTATCTCTAATGATGAACTGTTTTCCACTCTTTCAAGGATGGGGTATGGAGGCCCATTGGGTGTTTTTAAGTTCTCAAAAGCTAAATTCTCACCCCCAATGGCGTTTTCTTGTTCATACCCTGATGCACTGCATTTCTAAAAAGACTACTGGATGGAGTGAGTTCAACAGTCCCATTGCTTATGCTTTGGTCTGTTTGGCCACTGCCAGAAAGTACAACTTTTCTCAAATGATCTTCAATGATCTTGTCTTAAATCTGGACAACAAGAAGAGTTTCTTCATGTATCCAGGTTTGTTCAGGCAGTTATTACTAATGAATTGACGTACATACCTCATTTTGATGGGGTATATGTACCTAAACCCCCTAAAGGCAAGGTTTTCTCAAACATGAGAAGATCTGCTAGGGACTCGGAAGGAGTTGACACCCCATTGTTCTCAACAATGATGGTGGTGTCCCAACCACAAGAAGGTATGGCAGCAGGGTCAAGGCCCCCATTAGACCATCCCACTGCTAGCCAATCCCAACCTTCCCACTCTATATCTATCCCACAGTCCGTACTTCATAATCCCACTTCTCCAATCACCCAAACTTACAAAAGGAAACAGGTAAAGAAGGCTCCTTCCCTTCTTGTACCTTCACCCACTCATCCTTTAAGCTCTAAGGGAGAATTCTCCTTTAGAGAATATCCAAAGGGAAACCAATAGGGTGTCTCCCAACCCTCAGGAGGTGCTCTCTAAGGAGATGGAAGAGCATATGGGTGAGAAGACTGCCACTACTTCTGCTAGCACAGAGAAGGAAGTGGTAACATCTCTAAGACCTTCCCCATGGCAACTTTGGGTGAGCAATCATCCAAAGGTCCCAAGTGCCAAGAAACCAAGGGGGTGGATAGTGCTTCTGCTAGGCAAAAGGCTTCCACTACAAAAAGATCCCATGATCCTTCAAAAGAGGGTAACACTTCTGGAGAAGGTGAGGACAGATATAACTACCAGGAATTGATGGATGCTATGGGAAACATCAATCTTGATGTCATTCAACAAGGAAAAGCCATAGAAGAGATGAAGCTGGTGATCTTGTCACAATAAGTACAGATTGCCAAGTTAAAGAAATTGGTGACAAGGCTTGTGCAGAAGAAGAGGAGAAAACAGTATGTGTTGAGGAAGAGGCCAACTGATAAAGATGCTTCCAACAAGGGGGAGAAAGAGACTGAAAAAGAGAAAGAAAGGTCTTCTGAAAAAGCTGCTGAGGGAGTTGAAGTTGAGGGGGAGAAAGAGGAAGGAATAGAAGCAGAAACAGAAGCAGCAGAAACAGGGCTCTCTGTAGAGGAAATAGAGATAGCAAAAACCTTGATTAAAGCCAAGAATGATACTCCTAAGGCTACTCAAAAGGCCAAGAGAGTAGTCATCAATGAAGGAGGAATGTCACAGAAGGGAAAAAAAAGCAACTTTAAAGGAGACAAAGGAAAAAGGGAAGGAAAAGATGGTTGAAGCTGAACTGCCTGCAAAGAAGAAGACTCAGATTGAAATGGATGAGGCAATAGCAAAGTAGCTTCAAGATCAAATGGAAAAGGAGGAACAGCTTCAAACAGAAACAGATAGAGAACTTGCAAAGCTCATGGCTAGAAAGTTAAATGCAGAATATCAGAAAAGCATAAAAGAAGCGGCCAAGAAACTTCAAGCCAAAAAGATGCCAATTCAAAAACAGAAACAGAAAAGACAACCCTCCAAGACATTTTTGGCTAATCAGGAAAGAAGAAAAATGATAAATTTCCTGAAAGGTGCAATTGGTGTCAAGGGGGAGATGTTCACTAATATGGCATACACTCAGGTTGAGGAGTTATACCAGAAAGAGATGGCTAAGCTTCAAGGGGATTCAGCCCAAAGGGAAGAGGCTGAGAGAAGAATGAAGGAAAGGCATGATCTTAACATTCAAAAACCATTCCCTGAGGAGACCACACCCTCAAAAGACAAAGCTGAAGAGATGAAGGAAGAACAAGAGAGTGTTGGTGTAGAAGCCAAATCTGGAAAGAGGGTGAAGACAATTGCTTCCAAAAAGCAGTCTAAAAGGCCTAGAATGGAAGAAACAACAGAAACTGCAGCAGAACCTTCAGATGTACCTTTAGCAGAATCAGTGCAAAGTCCAGAGCAGTCCAATAAGCAAACTGTTGAGAGTATGGATTTGTACATGACCATAGTAGAACCTATGAAGGCTGTTCCAATCTCCATGAAAGCTCCAGAGATCATCTTCTGGGACATTCTAAGAGATAGTGGAAAGAATTTCTTCAGAATCAAAAGAGTAGGTGGTACATTTGAAGCATATTCAACATGAGGGAGAGTTATCAGAAGTTGTTCAAGAGCAGATATAGAGGAAATGTACAAAGTGGGGATGAAACTCTATGAGCCTGTGTTGAAAGGTACTGAAGAAAATCTTCTCAAGGTAACAATGGAATACTTGTGTATGATGTTTGATCCAGAGAGAGTGGCATATAGGATTAAAGATCATAATCATGAGTTTTTATTCAAGAAGATTGATAAATGGATATTATTTGAAAACTGTGGAATATACATGGTTACTATTGACAACTGTTATCATGAATACTACCTGGTGGATAAAATTTATGAGCATAGCAAGGAGAAGCTAGAAGGGATGCTAAAAGCTACACTGGTATGTACAAAGGATTCAGAAATGGCCAAACTTGTGGTGAGAAGAACTGTAAATCAAAGTCTGGGGCTAGATCCAAATTTGGGAAACTGAACCTGAGGTGTTGAAAGCATCTTGAAGAAGATCTGAAGAACTTGACTTCTCTTCCTAAAAGTCAAGTTAGGGGGAGATTGTTGGGAACTGAAGAATTTACCAAGTATGGTTAATTCTGCCAGTTCATCATGGTTACTACTTCTGTGGTTAATGCTGCCAGTAGAAGTTAATGTTGCTGGAACAAAGTTAATGCTGCTCTTCATTATTAGTACTGCTGGAGTTACTACTGCTAAGAGATTAATACTGCTGAGTATGGTTAGTGCTGCTGAACTTAGTACTGCTCAGAGTATTAATGCTGCTTATGATGAGTACTGCTTATGAGATGGAGATCCGTATGGAAAGGATGACAGCTGGATAAACTGAAGATATTCAAGGAAGCTTATAAAGATAATGATGGAAGATATTCTGAAGATATTTTATTAATTGTAATTATCTTTTATTCAGTATATGTATAGTATTGATAGAATAGTTTAGATAATTATTCATTCTAAGTTTTTGTTTTAGAGAGAATGAACCTCAAGGCATAGTTCCTAATTCTAGAGAAGTAGAATTCGTCTTGAAAGAGCCCGTTCTTCAAGATTGAGGTTGTGTGTGTAATCTTGTAACTTCAATCATTAATACAAGTTTACAAGTTGTTCATCAACTTTATACTGTTTGTTTACTGTTACATTGAATATCAAAGTGTTATTCCGCAAACTTCTTTGATATTGTTTCTGAGTATTTATTCTTGTTCAGAATTCGATCCTGACACAATTTAGTCATTTTACCTCTTTTTTCTTTAAAAAATAACTTCATATTAAATATTAGATAAAAAAAATAAACTAATATTAGATATCTTTCTTTCTTTCTCTCTTTCTCTCTCCCTCCTCACTACGACAACATTAAGTTTATAGGACGTGTAAATGTCTAAGTGTTATAATAGAAATACTTTATAGGACTTAGGTTTATACGATCGAACAAAAAAGCGCCTTATCTAAAAATGATACAATAAGTTAATAGGATGCTTTTGGGTATTTTAACAAATTTTTAGAACATTTTTTTAAAATAAGACGTCGTATTATTTATTTATACGACACTATTTGAAAAAGTGTCCTAAACACAAATGTGCCAAATAAAAAAATGGGTTTATTAGACACTCCTCAAAATTGTCCTATAAAAGACTTAATATTGTTAGTGTATATGCTCAAAAGCTAATCATCGGATGATTATGTTTGGACTTTATGTTGTGATGTTTATTACTTACAAGGGATTGATTATTATGTTTATGTATTATTCAGTGTTATATCTAAACATAATAATAACAATCGAACGTTGTAATCTAAATTGTTCTTAGTCAATTATTAATTCAGGTCTAGGTTAAGTTAATATGGTACGACTAGCTAATATATACAGAGATTCATATAGAGATATGGATCTTGTGTATCAGACGACACTTGCTCTGAGAATGTTACATTAGATGTCATATGTTTCTTATGTGGGTACATATAATCCTTTGACTTGACATCATGGACTTTGCTCTGTGTGAATGGTGTACTTTGATAACTGATTCTAATCATTCCGTAACCGGTGACAAAATGGTTGTTGGGTGTATCATATATCACTTAATAGTACTAGCATGGATCAAAATAAGATTTGTTCCTCTTGGAAGACAAAAGTGATATCCATGGACCCCTTGATTGAATAGTATTGAGTAAGCGCATGTATGCTAAGATAGTTGGTATAGTACAGTGATATTTGTCTTATCAATATATTTCGAAATCGAGAAGCTAAAGATCAAATGTAACGAGGATGGCATTTCCTGCCTCGTGGTTAAAATGGATATCATGAACGAAGGGACATAAATGTGTATATTGATAATGATCACACAGTTTGTTGATTAGCTGATATAGAAGTAAGAATATGATTGAATGGGAAAAACTTGATTTGTACTATTACTTCTAGGTGGATATTTATATACATCTTAAGAGAATTGTAACCTACAATTGTAAATCGTAACCTATAAAACTAAATCGTAACTTACAAGATATTACAATCAAATCATTATGAGAGAATATTTAATTAATGTAGGCATTTAATTGTATCTCTATCATGCCCCTGCAAGATGGACGATCTAATAGTGAGACCAATCTTGGACATGAGTTCTTTGAACCGTGTTCTTGCAAGTGGCTTAGTAAGAGCATTAGCTAGTTGATCATTGCCGGAAATGTAGGAGACACGCAACTTTCGACTTTGGATACTCTCACGAACAAAATGATAGTCAAGAGCTAGGTGCTTCATTTTTGAGTGAAACTTAGGATTAGCGGAAACATATGTAGCTCCCATATTATCACAATATATTACCGGTGCTATGATGGGTAGATGGCCAAGCTCATAAAGTAAGTTTTGGACCCAAAATAGCGTTGATGTAGTTGAAGCAACAACTCGGTATTCGGCTTCTATCGATGAACGAGCCAGAGTGTGTTGCTTACGTGAACTCCAAAAAATTGGATTTCTACCCAAGTAAACAATGTAACCGGTGGTTGAAATGTAGTCATCTTTATCACCAGCCCAAGAAGCATCTGTGAAGGCATGGAGAGTAGTGGGCGAATCACGACGTAATAGTAGACCTTGTGTAGATGTTCCCACTAGGTAGCGTAAGAGTCGTTTGAGAGTTGCCCAATGTTCATCAGTCGGCTTGTACATGAATTGAGATAACCTGTTCACAGCAAAAGAAACATCTAGGCTGGTTAGTGATAAGTATTGTAGACTTCCCACAATTGCTCTGTATTCAGTGGGGTTGGCCAAGGGGGTTCCGCTATGCAGGGTTAGGGTAGGATGAGAAACCATGGGGGTAGGAATAGGTTTGGCGGCTGCCATGTGAGTACATGTGAGGAGGTCTTGTATGTATTTATGTTGGCTAAGAAAAATACCATGAGGGTGAGGTAAGACTTCCACACCAAGGAAATATGAAAGTGTGCCAAGATCCTTTAGTGAGAAACAATTGGAGAGTTGAGAAATAAAGGAGTTTAGAAGAGTGAGATTTGATCTAGTGATGATGATATCATCAACATAAACAAGAAGAAATATGTGATCATTTTTGTGGTGTAATGTAAAAAGTGAGACGTCAGAAATGGAATTTTTGAAACCACAACCGAGTAGATATGATTTGAGTTCATTGTACCAAGCTCGTGGAGCTTGTTTGAGACCATAGAGAGCTTGACGGAGTTTACAAACATGATTAGGATGAGTTTGACTAACGAAACCAGGTGGTTGAACCATAAATACATCCTCCATTAGGGAGCCTTGAAGAAAGGCATTGTTAATGTCAACTTGACAAAGAGACCAACTATGTGTGATAGCTAGAGAGAGAATCATTCCGATTGTGGCCGACTTAACCATGGGGCTAAAGGTTTTAGTATAGTCAAGACCGGGTCTTTGGTGGAATCCTTTAGCAACTAGACGGTCTTTATAACGCTCGATAGAGCCATCGGGATTATATTTGGTACGAAATACCCATTTACATCCAATAAGGTTTTGAGATGGAGAAGATAGAACAAGATCCCATGTGTGATTTTTTTGTAAAGCATTGTACTCATCTTGCATAGCTTCACACCTTACCGGATTTTTCAATGCTTGTGTTATAGTGGTAGGCTCGTTGGAAGTGGGTTGGAAAGAGACATGGAGATTTATTTTATCAATGGGCTTACGAATGTTGTTTTGAAGTCTTGTGATGGGAGGTCATGGTCGGGGAGGAGATGGAGGATTAGGAGGTGATGAGGGAGTAGAAGAAAGTGAAGGTTTCTTGGAGGAAGAATTAGTTTCACTTGACGGGGGAATAGAAGATGAAGATGTATTTTGTGGAGGTTGCATGGGTGATGTAGTAAGTAAGATGGGAAGTTGGATAGCACACCATTCTTCCGCATCATTAGATGTGTGTAGAGATGCGACAAAGGAGGAGGTGGAGAAGGGGAACTCATGTTCGATGAATTTAACATGACGAGAGACATATATCTTGTTAGAGGTGGGATCAAGAAAATAATAAGCACTTTGGGTGGCAGAATAACCAACAAAAACACAAGGAGAAGAGCGAGGATCAAGTTTATTTGTGGTATAAGGACGTAACCATGGATAACAAAGACATCCAAAACTCCTTAGTTTATGATAGTTAGGTGTGTGGTCATGGAGTTTATAGTATGGTGATTTTAGGTGGATTGTCGGAGTGGGCATACGATTGATTAGATAGCAAGCGGTAGCAAAAGCAAGGGGCCAATATCTACGTGGCATAAAAGAGTGAGTAAGGAGGGAAAGCTCGGTTTCAACAATGTGACGATGACGACGCTCCGAATAACCGTTATGTTCGGGCGTATGAGGAGGGGAAGTTAAATGAGTGATACCATGAGACTCAAGGATTGGACGTAAACCAATATATTCGCCACCATTATCAATAAAGATGGTAATTATGGGGCGTTGAAAGTATTTTTCAACCAAGAGTTTGAATTTATGAAAAACATTAGTGGCATCAATTTTGGGTTTAAGTGGATAAAACCACACATATTTGGAATAATGATCAACAAATATTATGTAGTATTTGTAGCCATCATAAGAAAGGGTGGGGGAAATCTAAACATCACTATAAAGAATATCAAGAGGGCCTTTAGATTGTAAGGTATTAAAAGAGAATGGTAATTTATGAATTTTATTGCAATCACAAGAATTCCAATGAAAAGCAACAAACTTAGGAATATTTAAATTGAAAGAGTTGATAATATGACGTAAAATAGAATATGATGGATGGCCTAATCGATGATTCCAATCGGTAGTAGATGCCATTTTGACAGAGTGGATGGTGGGATGAGTGGGTTGCTATTCATAAATTCCGGATTTAGTTTGGCCTTGGAGAAGGGGTGCCCCCGTGCGAAGATCCTTCACAAGATAAGAAGTAGGTGAGAATGTAATTGAAGCATTATTATCTTGGCAAAATTTAGATATTGAGATAATATTATGAGAAATGGAAGGCACATGTAATATATAATTAATATGAAGTTTAGAAGTATGAGTAAAAAGATATGTTGAACCGGTGTTTGAGATGGCTAGGCCCGAACCATCCCCAATAATAAGTTCCTCCCTACCATTGTAAGGGGAGTGAAGTTAAAGGTTGGAAAGATCATGAGTGACATGGTGTGTTGCACCACTATCAAGAATCCAACCATTGGATGAAGTTTCTGAGGTAGCAGCGGCACAAGCATGTGGAAAAGAAGAAAACGAGATTGGAGAATAAGTGGAGGGTGATGGTGGAGTTGAATTTGGGAATTGGGTGTGAAAGATAGGGCATTGCAAGACATAGTGTCCAATTATGCGACACCACTGGCAACCCCCTTGAAGGGTTGAACGGGATGGTTTGGGGGCATAAGTGGGGAACATATTTGAGGTGGGGAGTGAGAAAAAAAATATAGATCTTAAGCTATTGATACCATATAGAACTAAGAATATGATTGAATGGGAAAAACTTGATTTGTACTATTACTTGTAGGTGGATATTTATATACATCTTAAGAGAATTGTATCTACAATTGTAAATCGTAACCTACAAAACTAAATCGTAACTTACAAGATACTACAATCAAATCATTATAAGAGAATATTTAATTAATGTAGGCATTAATTGTGAGTATCTCTATCAGGTGAATCACCAAACTTTATCATTTGGGTAACAATGATGTATTGTGAGACAATGGGAGTGGCTGGTTGCAAGAATTGTTCATTCGGATCAATTCTTTCTCTCTATATTACACAAGCTGCTCTTTCTCTTCTCCAAGGAGTTAGAGATTGTATCTAGCATTCAGGGAAGAAAGAAGATCTCCTCTCTTGGAGTAGGATGTCAACTGGATTCAGAGCACTTGCGTGTATACTGTAGAGGCAACGAACTAAGTTTGTTGGCTTAGATTCAGATACAACATCAAAAGGTTGCTGCTCGTTCTGGTAAACTTTTGAAACACCCATCCTACTCCGTTTCATATGGATTATTGGAGGAATACAATTATTTTCTGCAGAGTGTTTGGCTCTCGTATTCCAACAAATATTTTGTTTTAAAAAACTTGTTAAAACTCCTAAAATCGTCATATAAGCCTATTGTATCACTATTTGTTAGCCCCAATTCTAAATTGTAAAAGTATTGAAAATATTCTAAGTCCTATTTCAGAGGACTTCCAGAGATAGACTTCAGAGGACAAACCTGCCTCTGAAGATTGTTCCAGAGTTAGAGAATTCCAGCAGAAGACATCAGAGATGGCTTCATTAGAGGCACCTACATCAGAGCTCTGAAGACCCCCTCTCTGAAGAAAGCTAAAGTTATACAAGTATTGACAGAAGAAAAGATGACACGTCATCACTGATAAGATTTACTTTTTAGAGTAGGTCAATGTTCAAGTATGTCTTGAGCTTACCTTTTAGGTAAGGCACTATTCAAGCATGCTTCTTATGTCAGAATCGTACACTGTACACTTTATGGTCCTATAAATAGGACCATCACTCCATTGACAAAAGTGTGCTTTCGATAGATCTTGTAAATGAATCATCTTTTAATATACTGAAAGTATTCAAAAGAAAGTTCTTCTACGATTTTTATAAACTGTGGTACTGAATCTGCTTTGATATTAAAACTATATTGCTTTTGCTGTTCTTATTCTTATTAATTGTTTTATATCATTGTTATAAGATTAAATCTGGGATCCAACAATCGGTATCATAACCTTCTTTGTTTTTAAAACAAAACAAGATCATATCTGCACACTCGGATAGATTTACATCTTACTGATTCAAGCTTTCAAAAATCTGTGCATGTTCATATAAACCTTGGTTTATTTAAAGAAACTACATATGATCCAGATTTGAAAGTAAATCACAGTTTCATTTTTTATAAAAGATCTTCTTAGAAAAACATCAGTTCTTCAAATTTTCATCTTTTCTTCAAAATGGCAAAACTCCAGTATAAGTGCCATTTATACAGCCGGATCATTATCCAAACCTCCTACACTCCTAAGGGATGAATATCCTCAATGGAAGATAAGGATGGTAAATTTATTGGAAGGTATGGACAGGGATCTTTTAAGATTACTGAACGATGGACCTCACCAACCAATGTTGTTGGTACCAAGAGTTCCAGCAACAACAGATACTGCTGAAATACCTGCATACTATGAAAAGAAAACTTCAAACTTCACTGATGAAGAAACTAGAATGATAGAAAATGACTAAAAAGCTGTTAGATTACTTATTATGGCCATTCCCAATGTATCTTTCAAGAACTTTATTCTTGTATAACTGCAAAAGAGATATGGGATCAGTTGTTAAACCAACTTGAAGGTGTCCTACTAACTCAGAAAAACAGAAGAAATCTTTGCATTAATGAGTACCATGACTTTCATGCACTACCTGAATAAACCTTGCACCAAACATACTCAAGATTCAACATTCTCATCTATAAATGCAAAAAGTTTGGAGTTATGAGGACAAAAGAAAAAAAACAATGTTCTTTTCCTTAAAAGTTTAAATGAAGAATGGTCACAACCGTCCATGTCAATGCAGGCCAATCAAAATCTTAAATCATGGTCATTGACTGATATTTATGGCACTCTTGTTGCTCAGGAAAAAGAAGTTGTTAAACAAAAGTAAATAACCTCTTTAGGTGGACCACTTGACCTCATTTCAAAACAGAAAGGTGTATCAAAAGAAGGTTGTAGTGCAGAAACAAAGAATTCTTTGAAAAAGGAACCCAAAAGGAAGTCTAAAAAGGTTTTAATGGTTGAAGAAGATGAACATTCAGACTCAGACTCAGACTCAGATAATGTTATCAATGCCTTTGCCAAGTCTCTTGCATTAATTACTCACCAATTTAACAAGAAATTTGGCAAGAAAGTCTTTGAAGGCAGGAGAGATGATGAAGAAAGGAGAAACCAATAAAGAATATTTCAACAAGAGCCCAGATTCACTCCACATAGTAATCAAAAGGGTACAAATTTCAACAATCATGATGTTGCACAACAATCAAGAACTCATTAACCATTCCAACCCAAGTATCCTCAACCTCAGAGTTACTTTCAGCCCCAACCACAAGCTCAGAAAACAAAAACTGTTGCTGCTCTTCCACCAAATCAAAATGATGGAAGATGTTTCAGATGTGGAAAACTAGGCCATTTCTCTGCAAACTGCAGAGGTAGACTTGTCAATGATCAAGACTACTACAAGAACAAGTACAAGTACAATGTCAAAGAAAGACTACTTGTTACAAAGATGGAAGATTGGATATCAGACTCTACAAGTGATGGAGAGGAAGAGCCTACCAATCTCTGTGGTATGGCTTTTGCAGATGATCAGACTGGTGGATCATCAGAAGACTGCTCTGAAAAGGTAAATTCTCCTTCCACCTCTGAAAGTGAACTTGAAATTGATGTTCTTAAGCTAACAGATGAGTTTTAGAATTTAAAGCAAAAACTCTTTGAAGAAAAAGAAAAGAGAAGACAAATGACAAAAGATCTAAGTTTTTATAAAAGAGAAAAGGATCTTCTTGAGTAAAAAAAAAAGAAATTTTTGTTGAAAAATATGAACTTGAAAAAGCTCAGAGACAAAAGGAAAAATCTTTTTCTGAGAAACTCAAAGAATTGGAAAAAGTGTTAAAAGCCAAAGAAGAAGAAGTTAAAAGATCTGAGTATGAAAGGCTCAATTTTGTTGCCTTAACTAACTTTTTTCAAAAGGAAAGAGAAATCCTACATCAATTTCTGGAAAGGAAAGAACTTCAAATCAAAAGCTATCTAGATCCTCAAGACGTGCATATAAAAATAAATTCTCAAATGGACACTCAAGGACTAGGATTCAATGAATTGGATACATTCACTGGATTGAAGAAAACTTCACTTTCTTCCACTTTCTGTGTAGGAAAGGTCCAGAGCTCTGACTATCCATCTCTGAACAATTTCAAAAGAACAAAAACCTTAGAAGGATCAAAAGCAAGAGTTCTGAATTTTAAAAATGTCTTATACTCTGAAGCAAAAGCATTTCCAAAACCTATCTTAAAGATAGAAAAAGAGACTTCAGAGGTACTCTTTACAAAACCTTAGAGCAATGATCCCAGAGAAATTTTTAAGTTTGATGTTTTTATCACAAAAGAATCAGAGACATCTGAAACAAGTACATCTGAGACAAGTACTTCTGAAGATGAACCTCTGAGTTTACTAAATCCAGATGCACCTCTGTATTCACCACTATCAGATGAATGCATCAGAACTACATTTGAGGATGACATTAAACAAATTTATAAAGAAAATGTCATGGCTGATTTGAGAAAGAAAGAAAGCATGAAAAGAATCATTAAAGTCTCTAAGACCTAAGGAAATTATGAAAACTACAAAGGTAGTTATCTTTGACAAGGCTAAGAGAGACTTTCTTGACCCTGATTCTGAATCTGATCCAGAGATAGATGAATATATATCCCTTAGACCAGAGAAAGTAATTCATAAAAACATACAGACTGTTGGTTCTGGAATCTTGAATATTCCTGTTCCAGTTTTGAAAATAAACCCAGAATACCAATCTGTCCTGATTTTGTAGACATGTGTGTACAAGCAAAAACTTCTCTGGACCTTGAGAAAGAGTTAAAAGAAAAGGCCAAGAATAAAACTAACACTTCTCAACTCTACACTTATAAACCAATCAAATTCACTCCTGAACAAAAAGGCAAATGGCAATAAGTTAACCATTCTGATCCTGTTTGTGCAGTGAGCAACAAAGAGAAGAAGATGTTTTTGAACAAGAAAAGGCAACTTGAAAAGCAGGATGTCTTTCAAGCCAAAAAGAAGGAAGTAGTTAGGAATACTTGTAATATTCCAGTGCTAGTTTGAAACATAATCAAAGTGTACCAAATGCATTCAATGAAATGAAAAACTTTTCTCTTACTTCTTCTTGTTCTAGTAATTGCAAGTGCATTCAACTCATGATTAAGCTGAAAAATCATTTCAGAGGTTCTCATTGTTTTCTGAATCAGTCTCTGAACAAAAGTTCAGAGACAATGCCTCAAAAGAAAAGCAATTCAAGAAAAACATCAAAAGATGAAATGTCAAATGTTCATCAAACTCCTCAAAAGTCTAACAAGAAAGGACCCATAATGAGATGGGTACCTAAGAAACTCTAATCTGTCTTGCAGAAACAGTCTATGCCCATCTGGTACTTAGATTTTGGATGTTTAAGGCATATGACTGGAGATAAGAAGTTGATATCCTCTTTCAAAGCTAAATCAGGAGGAGAAGTAACTTTTGGAGACAATATGCAAGGTCAGATTAAGGGTTATGGTGAGTTAACAAGAGGTAATGTTTATGTATCAAAATTTGCTTATGTTGATGGGTTAAAACACAACTTAATTAGCATAAGTCAACTCTGTGATCATGGTTTTGATGTGAAGTTTCAAGAAAAACATTGTTCACTTCTTCACTCAAAAACAAGTCAAGAAATGCTGAGACCAGACAGAAAGGGTAACTTATATAGAATGAATTTTACTAAACACATAAACACTGACTTAGAGAAACTCTGTTTAGTATATATGAACAGTGAAGATGTATGGCTCTGGCATAAGAAGTTCTCTCATCTGAACTTTTCTTCACTTGATAAGTTGGTAAAACTAAATCTGGTTAAGGGATTACCATCTTTGAAGTTCAACAAAGATCATCTTTGTTCTGCTTGTGAAATGGAAAAAATGAAAAGATCTTCCCATAAGACCAAAAGAGATAATAATTGTCCTAGACCTCTGCATATGCTTCATGTGGACCTCTGTGGTCCTATCTCTGTGTAGAGTCTATCAGGTAAAAAGTATATTCTGGTTCTGATTGTTGAATACTCTAGATATACTTGGATAGAATTCATCAGAGCCAAGTCTGATGTACCTGATATCTTGATAAGGTTGTTAAAAAGATTGCAGGTTCTGTTCAACAACAAAGTTCGGAAGCTTAGAAGTGACAATGGGACATAATTCAGAAATGCCAAAATAAACTCCTATCTTTCAGAAGAAGACATAACTCCCAACTTCTCTGCAGCAAGAACCCGTCAACAAAACGGTGTTGTTGAGAGGAAAAATAGAACACTTGTTGAAGCTGCAAGAACAATGCTTACAGGATCTGATCTTCCATCCAACTTTTGGGCAGAAGCAATAGATATAACCTGTTTTACTCAAAACAGAGCTACCATTGTCAAAAGATTCAAGAAAACATCTTATGAACTTATTAACAATAGGAAACCTAATGTTAAATATTTTCATGTTTTTGGATGCGGATGTTACATTTTGAATGATATAGAGTCTCTTGGAAAGTTTAACAAGAAAGCAGATGAAGGAGAATTCATTGGCTATTCATTAGCCTCAAAAGCCTTCAGAGTGTTCAATCTGAGAACAAGAACAATCCAAACGAGTGTCAATGTGTCTTTTGATGATGCCAAAAGCCTTGCCAACAGAGATATCAACCCTACAGCCAAAAATATCTCTGAATCATCAAAGTTGAGAGAATCTGAAGTAAACAAGATATTTGAAGATTTCTTTGATGATGAAAACTCAGAATTTCTTTTCAGAGATATTCAAATAGCAACTTCAGAAGAACCCCAAAATACAGGTACAACTCTCTCTGGTCCCTCTGAAATCACAACTTCTGCATCTGTAAATACAGGTCCAAGCAATGAATCAAGACAAATTGAAGAACAAGTCTCTTCAGAAGCAAAAGATGAATAAGAGACATCTGAAGAATCTCTAGAGACATCTGTTGAAGAGACTTCAGAGCCTGCTTCACCATCTCTGGAACCCACTTCAGAGCCTCTGAATAGCACAACAGAGATGTCACTACCTGCCATCTTTGAAGCTCAAACTCCACCTCACATTCATGCTCCAATAACAAGATGGACAAAGGATCATCCTCATGATCAGATCATTGGATCACCTTCAGATGGAGTCAAAACCAGATCGGCCACAATCAATTAATCCTATTTTGTAAACTTTTTGAGCATCATTGAACCAAAGAAGGTAAATGAAGCTCTTGAAGATCCTCATTGGATCACTGCCATGCAGGATGAGCTTCAAGAGTTTGAAAGAAATAGAGTATGGACCCTAGTTCCCATTCCTAAAGAAAAATTTGCAATTGAAACTAAATGGATTTTCAGAAATAAAAAGGATGAGGATGGCATTATAATCAGAAACAAAGATAGATTGGTTGCTACGGGATATTGCCAAGAAGAAGGTATTGATTATGATGAAACCTTTGTACCTGTGGCTAGGCTAGAAGCAATTAGAATCTTCTTAGCCTATTTTGTACACAAAGGGTTCAAAGTATATCAAATGGATGTTAAATCTGCCTTTCTAAATGGGAAATTGAATGAAGAAGTTTATGTCCAGCAACCACCTAGATTTGAAAGTACAGAGTTTCCTAACTATGTCTATTATCTTGATAAAGCTCTGTATGGACTTAAACAAGCTCCAAGAGCCTGGTTTGCTACTCTCTCCACATTTATGATTAATAATGGCTTTGAAAAAGGTACAATTGATACTACCCTGTTCACCAAGAGGTACAAAAATGAGATGATTTTACTACAGATATATGTTGATGACATTATCTTTGATTCTACAAATCAGAAGTATTGTGACAGGTTTTCAGAGTTGATGAAGAGTGAATTTGAGATGAGTCTTATGGGAGAATTAACATTCTTTCTAGGCTTACAGGTAAAAACAACTTCAGAGGGTACTTTTATAAGTCAATCTAAGTATATCTATGATATTTTGAAAAAGTACAAGCTCAATGATTCAACTTCTATGAAAACACCTATAGCCACAGGAGTCAAACTTGACTCTGAACCTTTTGAAATATCTGTAGATGTCAAGACTTACAGAGGCATGATAGGATCACTTCTATACTTAACTGCTAGTAGGCCTGATATAATGTTTGCAACCTGTCTCTGTGCTAGATATCAAGAAAATCCAAAAGAATCTCATTTATCTGCAGTCAAGAATGTATTTAGATACCTCAGATACACACCTTCCTTGGGTCTCTGGTATCCAAAACTCTCTAGTTTTGATTTAACAACATATACTGATGCAGATCATGCATGGTTCAAGCTAGACAGAAAAAGTACCTTTGCATGTTGTCAATTATTGGGTAACAAGCTAGTGAGTTGGTCATCCAAGAAGTAGAATTGTGTTTCAACTTCTACTCTAGAGGCAGAATATGTTGTTACTGCTAGTTGTTGCTCCCAAGTCATTTGGATGAAAACTCAACTCAGAGACTATGGTTTACAATATGACAGAATTCCCATTTTGTGTGATTCCAAAAGTGCCATAGCCATATCTGCCAATCCAGTACAGCATTCTAAGACAAAGCACATTGATGTCAGGTATCATTTTCTGAAAGATCATGTTGAAAAGGGAACAATTGAGATGTATTTTGTACCAACTGATCTCCAACTTGCTGATATTTTCCCAAAAGCCTTAGATGAACGAAGGTTCAATTTTTTAATTAGCAAATTGGGAATGTTGAACATGTCTACCTAACACAAAAGAGCTTCAGAGTCTCTGAACAATACATCAGAACCTCTGACACAAGTAGCATGTTTAAACCAGAGCCTTTGAGACTAGTTTCAGAGACTCTGGACTTCTAACCAAGCTGGTCAAAATCATTCTTTTATATCCTAAGCATCTATCAAGGGGGAGGAAAAGAAAAATACCGTTTATCTGTCAAGGGGGAGCAAGAGAACATTGGAAGCATCAGAATCTATGCTATTCATATCAGAGTCTCTGATCTATTCTCTTCTATTCGCATTAGAGTCTCTGATCTTATCTCTGATAGTCACATCAGAATCTATGATATTCATATCAAGAGTCTCTGATCAAACTTGATTCTTTTCAAAATTCAAGTATCCAAAAGATTATCATTTGATCTCTGATATTGATTTCAAAACCTCTGATAAATCATACTCTGAAGCAATATCTGAACATTTGATGTTAATTTTTTTGGATATTCTTTTAATCAAGTTTTAAATTCTTTTCAAATAAATTTATTCTAAAAATGTCTTTTGAAAAGAGGAATTTCTTTTGAAAAAGGATGTGTGTATGGGTTACTTTTATGGATAACCATCAAATTTAAATAGAAAAATCCAACTGACTGTTATCTGACATCAAGTGTCCCTTCATCATTCCTCTACACGTGTACCCTATTGATTAGGGAAATGACGGAACGTTTTTCTGACATGGGAACAAATAATCGCCGTTTCCATAGCCTCACTCCCACTACCATTGCCCATAAAAACCCATTTCTTCCTCACTTCAATCTTTACGCTCTCAGAATTTCATCTCAGCTTTTTCTCTCTTTCTCTAAACTCTCAAGCACGAAACCTGCAACAATGGCAAACCAAGCTCAAAACTCAGACGACTCTAGTCGAATCGTTCCAAGTTTAAACCTGGATTAGTTTGATGTTCCAGTAAAAGGCAATAACTACCACTTAGATATCACCCCTGCCAAGTTCGACGAACAGTTTGGTCCTGTTCTAGAATTTTTCAGTCAGTGTGAACTGAACGTTGCCCTAACTGGCTACGCTCAAGACGTTCCTCTAAGGTATGTACAACAATGGTGGTATTCAAGTGAATACAATGACGAACAAGGAGGACTGGTTGGATACATTGACCTAGGCGAGAACGGGATCAACATCAGAATCACACCTGACACCTTGACTCGACGATTCTGCCTACCGACGACAAGAGAACTCCAAATCCACCAGTTTGAAAGACCACCAACTCCTGAAGTTCTTCTATAGTTTCTTCATCATTTGGGTTACAACAAGGAGATTACACGCATCAACTAGTTCAGACGCGAATACCTTCCTCCTACCTAGAATTTCATGTTTAGTGTGTTAAATCGCACACTAACATGTAAAACGGAAGTCAAGATCAAAATCATCCCACTGTCCTAGCCATTATGTATGCTCTATTCTTCAATCGAAGTATCAACATGGCGAATCTGCTTTTCTGTGAACTGTTAACTGCAGTGGACAGAAAGAATAAGGATCTTGCCAAAGGAAAGCAACCATTTTTTGTACTATTTCCAAGATTCATCTCTCTTGTTATTCGAGGAGCTATGGAACGCCATTCCTTCACTGAGGATGGCCCAAGAACGCCACTGTATGTGATGAACTCCTTCAAACCCACTATTGTTCCTCCATACCCAAATGAGAGAAGATTCCCAAAGTCCATGCTTGAGTACCTTCCTGCTGATTCTGTAAACCTAATCCTCCTTAGTCGTGTTGCCCAACCATCAGAACCGATGGTGGGATCCCCCAACACATTTAGGATCTGAGCCTGAGTTAGAATTAGAGAGTGAAACATCTGAAGCTACTCAACAACATCACAGAGAGCACCCAGAGGGTGGCTCTGTAGAAGTGAGTAAGAGAAAAACATAGAACCCTATATCTGACGAAGAGCTTAACTCTGTCAGAGATGAGGAAGGTGAGGCTGAGAGTACTCCAGAGGGTGAGTTTCTTAACCTAGAAGTCGAGCGAAGTAAGGTAGAAAAAGATTCCCAAGAAGGCACAAGTGAGAGAATCCAAAACTAAACTCCTCGTGCTACCAAATCTACTATTCAGGGTGGTCCATCACCCATGGATATTGAAACAGAGGTGCACACCTCGATCCCTATCCAAGCCAACCGCTCAAAGGCACATTCTTTTGCCTCTAAAGCAAGCACCAAAGGGGATACCTATGAAATGGCTAAGTCCTCCCAAAAGGACTTTGCTAAAGACAAAAGTACTCAATTACCCCAGAGTACGATACCCACCCACACACATGATGCCTTTGTGGCTCATAATATAGGTGTTCATCTTTTAGTATAAGAGAGACTCAACATCTCTCATAGGGATTGTCTATCAGAGAGACAATGGCATGACCTAGTTGCACAAGGACTCCTTGGCTTAGACAACAAGGTGTCCACTCACGTTAGGTTCTCTTCCTCTTCTGACTCTGATTCAGAGGATGCGAAAGCTATTAGAACCATTATAGAGAAATCTTTGAAAAAGGATTCTCAAGGATTAATGGGAAGTCCTTCCGGAACCAACATTAAACACACTCCGAAAGAAGGCCCCTCTGTTCTCGAGGGTAAATTAGAATCATGTGTTGATTCTAAGTTTTCCCACTCTGACTATGTCACCAAAGAAGAGTTCAAAATCTTTGGTAATGAAATCAGATGCTCTTTGAAGGATCTAAAACTTTACCTGGAAAAGACCTTAGAGGCCTCTACCTCAAACTCTGAAGTTGCAAAACTCACTTCAGAGTTCTCTGAGATGCGCACCACATTAACTTCTCAGAATTCAAGAATGGAGGCTCTAGAGATTGTAGCAGCCAAGGCCAAACTCCTAAAGGCAATCCCTACTCCCTCTGCTCCTTTTACTATCTCTGAAGACTTTTCTCATTTCAAAGAGGAAGTCTTAAGCACATTAGCAGAATCCATCGCCAAGATTCCCATCCCAACTGCTGCTCCAACTCCTCCCATGCCTTCAGAGTTGCTCACAAAATCCGATCTACACAGTTTCTCTAAATCTGTCACCAACAGAATGATGACCATATCGAGCAAACTTGTTGCTAAGGCAAGCCACCAGAACAAGAAGATCGAAGACCTTCTGAAGAATGCACTATCTTTAGAAGGAACTCTAAAAAGAAAAACACCAGAGACTGCATGCTCTGAAGAGGCAAGGAAGAAGCCTAGGTTTGAAGACTCTGATGACGGAGATGATCAACCTCAAGGGTCATCAGGACTTCAAAAGGGGGATTAATACCTGTTTATCAAATAGTTACAAACCGGTTCCATATTTATTTAATCACATTGAACCTAATACGTGATGCTTGATTTGATTCAAGATATGTGGGATTAATACCTGTTTATCAAATAAAGACATCACAATATGAATCGAAATGGGATGCAGGGGACCATCACAGTGAACCACCATGGATGTCAAAATGGATTAATAAGATGATCACATTGAACCACAAACCAACTAAGGGGAACCAACTTTGGCAAACACAAGCAGCGACTTTTTTTAACAGGGTCCTTCTTCCTCTAACAACTTCTTATTCGTCCAGCAGTTCTTCAAACTTGCAAAAAAATTTGGAAGCGTGAATGTTGAATAGGTTTGATTTTGATAAATCAATTAGTTAAGTATTATTAGGAAACTTAATCTTGATTGATTTAGATTGATATAAATTTGTAAAATAAAATAATTATTTATTAAACAAAAATTAATCAAATTACCAATATAAAATCAACAATTAATATATAAAAGACAGTAAATAAAAAAAAATGATTGGTTGCGGTTGGATCTCACGGTTATCACAAACTACCTAATTCTCATTTGATTAAGCATATATATATATATATATATATATATATATATATATAACCTTGGCCTATATATATATAGGACGGTAATCAAATGAGAACCTTAAGAACCAATCTCAACCATCTAATCACTTCAATCTAACAACCTTAATTAAGGTTTCATATATAATTAACGAATGATATGATTGTAATTTTTCATTTTCTTGATTATTTTCTATTTCCCTTTTTTATAGATATCAAAATTTAGAATCAATTATTATTTTATTTTTATTCAATCTAATACGATGTAATTTATATGTAATAATAAGATATATTAATTTTCATTAATTGATAATAATATTTTATATCTCATTCGTTCATTGTATTATTAATTTAATTTTTTACCCGCTTACTTTATCACATATACATTATCTAATGGTAATGTATAGAAAAACAAACATCTTTATAAAATATTTTTGACTATTTATATAATAAAAACATCATACAGGAAAAGAAAATATAGTAAATATAAAGATATTGTAATTAAAACATCACCTTTGAATTCTGGAAACACGAAAGTTTTAATTCAAACAATGAATAATACAATGTGAAACACCAAAGTTTTAATTCACACAATTTAGTGTTGTTTGAGATTGTGAAAACAAAACATAGTTGATGTAAAATGTGATGTGAAAATTAAACACTAAAGTATTCTTTCATATTGTAAAACAAGATAATGTCACTAAAGTGAAACAATAAAATGTTGTTTCACAAGGTGAAACAATGTAGTGTTGTTTCACAATTTTGAAAACAAAAGTTGACGTGAAACACTAAAGTGTTGTTTCATGTTGTGAAACAACACAATGTTGCTAATGTGAAACAATGTACTGTTGTTTCACATGGTGAAACAATGTAGTGTTATTTGATATTGTAAAATAATATAATGTCGATAAAGTGAAATAATATATTTTTGTTTCACAAGGTAAAACAATGTAGTGTTGTTTCACAAATGAAAACTAAACAAAAGTTAACGTGAAATGTGATGTGAAACACTAAAGTGTTGCTTCATATTATGAAACAACACAATGTTGTTAATGTGAAACAATGTACTGCTGTTTCACATGGTGAAACAATGTAGTGTTCTTTCATATTGTGAAATAATATAATGTCGCTAAAGTAAAACAATAAATTGTTGTTTCACAAGGTGAAATAATGTACTGTTGTTTCATAATTTGAAAACAAAACAAAACAAAAGTTGACGTGAAATGTGATGTGAAGCACTAAAGTGTTATTTCATATTGTAAAACAACACAATGTTGTTAATGTAAAACAATATAGTGTAGTTTCACTTGGTGAAACAATGTACTGTTGTTCACAATGTGAAATGAAACCAAAATGACGTTAAATGTGATGTGGAATACTAAAATGTTGTTTACGAGTTAAATCATTTTTATTGTTTAATGTAAAAATTGCAATTATTAAAGAAAATGTAAAAAAAAATATAATGATACTCGTGTCAAATTAAAGAAAATAAAATGTTCGCTTATATTAATTTTTTGATTAAAAATTTTATTGTAATTAATATAATTTTGATTTGAAAAGGAGGTGGTGTTTAATTTCAATTATATAACTTCAATAAAAGATAAAAAGTGAAGTGATTACTTTTATGCTATTTTTAGAGTTGTGTTTGTATGTAAATGATCTCATATATGCAAAATGTTACCTCACAACTTTTACCATTGATTAATCTTGATTGTGGTTAAAATTGGTTCTTATAGTTCTCAACATTTTTGTGGTTCTCACTTGATTTAATCCCTATATATATATATATATATATATATATATATATATATATATAAATATATATATATAAATAAAAATAAAAATAAAGGGAGAGGGGAGAGGTGGGTGGTTGTTAGAGTCATGGTGGAAAGTGAATTTATGTGGCTTTCTCGTTGGAAAGACTGCCCCATTATTTTTCTGCTTTTTGTTTATACTCCCTGTGTTATTTTGTTGTATTTTTTTAATTATTAGTTTGTTTTCCCTCTTTAACATTTTTGTTATTTATTACTTATTATTCTCCACTAGAACGGACCTATATTTTAAGCGCCCCAAGGTTAGACGATTTATTTCCACGGACAAAGTAATATCCATACGTGGAAGTCCAAAAACTTAAGGCCAATGTCCCGGGGTCTCGGGGACTCATTCTGACTGAAACAAGGGGCCGGGCTAGGTCTCGATTTAGAAAGATGAAGGGCCCAAAAGTCTAAAGAGTTAAAGTGACTCGTTAAAGACAAGAGAAGAAGCAGTCAACGGTTACCATCGAGTGTGCGCCCTTTAAAGAAGAGATAGGGGAGACAAGTTTTACTTGTAAAAAAAGACGTGAGTGTCCCTAAACTTTAATATAACATAGAACTTAGAGTAAATTACATTTTTGTTCCACAACTTTGTAGGTTATAATATAATGCCTACTTGAAATTCTTTTATTCTAGATTTGTTCCTCATCGTTAAAATTTTCTTTTAAATCCATCTAAATAAGAGACATTTTGGTTATATTATTTACATTTATACACACATCCATATGATTATGTTCATTTGAGAAATGCTAAAAATATGAGAAATAAAGAAATGATTCTATCCCTTTATTTGGTTAACATTTGCGGTTTTGACCGTGAAGCACCGGATGATTCCCTGTGTGGTCTGTAGAAGATAGAGGGGTAGTTTCGTAAAATACGTGGGACGATTTCATATATGAATCTGTATGATTCACATATAAATTATATGTTCAAATATGAACCAGTGTAATTCACATATGAACTCTTTTAACTGATTCATATATGAACTATAATTTCATATATGAATCAGTTAATTAGTTCATATGTGAATCACAAAGGCTCATACATGAATCTGTTAATTTGTTTAACTGATTCACATATGAACCTACAATTATTTAGTTCATACATGAATCCGTTAATTAGTTCATATATGAATCTGTTAAAAGAGTTCATATGTTAATTACACTGGTTCACATATGAACATATAGTTCATATGTGAATCATACAGGTTCATATATTAATTTGTCCCCGCATATTTGTAAAAATTATGAATATGTCCTTTTATTTTTAGAATAACCGCAACTTTTGACCAGTCAAAGTCGTAATTGTTGACCAGTCAAAGACGCAATATTTGACCGGTCAAAGTCGATATTGACCGAATGAAAAACAAGGATTACTTCTCTATTTCTCATATGTTTAACATTTCTCAAATGAACCTCTCCCCACACCCATATATATATAGGGAAGTTTAGGAGAAAATCTCAAAAAAAAAAAAAAAAAAAAACTAAAACTGATGAACACCGTGGTAACCTATTTATCTGAACGATATACACATGTTTATACAAATAATTGAAATTGTTTTTTTGGTTTTTATCCACATTGCATACCGGACAAATTGCTTAAAAATACTTGTATGTACATGTGCATACTGTCCAGATAAATGGTTACTAGAATATTCCACGGTGTTTCATATTTTTGCCGTTCTCCCCTAAACCTGACCCTATATATATATATTATATATATATATATATATTATATATATATATATAGGGTGCGTTTCTTTTGCAAACCAAGCAATTTGTACAAACTATGCAAACCAATCTTAACCGTTCATCAAGTCTAATGAATATATGATTTTATTATGTTTCCTAATTTAAAATCATGATTATAATGAATAAACTTAACATTTCCTAATTTAAAATCATGATTATAATGAATAAACTTAACATTTTTCATATATATCACAATCATTATTAATGAATCATAAGCATTATCCATAAATATATCTATTGTTTCCTAATATAGTGGTTTGCATAGTTTGTACAAATTGGTTGGTTTGCAAAAGAAACGCACCCGATATATATATATATATATATATATATATATATATAGAGAGAGAGAGAGAGAGAGAGGATCATTTGTTAAACAAGTATTTCTTGTTAACTATGTGAACCTTGCTCAACCAATAGAAATGCAAGGTTATTTGATATTTAATTAATTAATTTATTTAATCCAAAAGGGTATAAACGTCATAACAGTAGTAATCTTTTGTCATTAATTTCATAGAAGTTACAAAAAATGAAGATTTCAAAATTACTTTATAGGTTACGATTTTTTAAGATAATCCTTTTTCATATTACTTTTTTGAATCATTTCAATATTATTACAATAGTTTTGGTTCATGATTGGATAAAATCGTATATCGTATAGTCATTCTTCTCGAAAAGGTGAACAGAAGTGAACTTATATGCATAACACGAACAGAGGTGAACTTATATGCTTGGTGTTAAAAGATATGAACATATACATGAACGTTGCTGTTAAAACATATTTTAATTTCATATAAAGGTGAACAATCATCAACTACTAAAAGATGAACATAGGTGAACTTATATGCATCGGGAAAAGTCATGAAATTAAATTGTGGAAAAGGGGTTTTCATTGCCATTTTATTAAATTGTGGAATGACCATTAAAATGACAATTAATAAGCCCTTTTAATGTTACGTTTATGACTTAGGAAAAAATTAATGAGTCCTTTTAATGTGGTCCCCAAAAGAGTAAATAACTTAATCCCAAAATATCCTTGACCACAAATGTTCATATATTTATTTAATAAATAAACCCTATTTAATTGTTTAAAAATCTAGTTTTAATCTTTACCATCCGTTACAAAGATTGATGGTCTAGATTGATTCATATAGTTAACAAGAAAAGTAAGGTTAACAAAAGAACCTAACCACACACACACACACACACACACACACACACACACACACACACACACACACACACACACATATATATATATATATATATATATATATATAGGGTCAGATTCACGTGAGACCAAGCTGTTTCTGTGAGACCGCGTGAGACCAAACCTTAAAACATGAAACTTCACACCGAAACACTGTGAAGGTAAAAAACATTCGAACCTTCATAATGTAATCACACTATGAAGGTAAAAAAACTAAACCAAGTTAAAAAAAAATCAAACCTTCACAGATAAAAGACTGTGAAGGTATATCCGAACCTTCACAGTGAAGACGCTGTGAAGGTAAAAAAACGAACATTCACAGCGAAAAACACCGTGAACGTAACATTTACGGTGTTTTCCCTATGAAAAGTTCAATTTTTTTTTACATTCACAGTTTTTTGGTGTGAAGTTTCATACTTTAAAGCTAGGTCTCACCGGTCTCACGGAAACTCTTTGGTCTCACGCGAACTTAAGTCTATATATATATATATAGGACTTTAATCAAATAAAAACCAAAAAAAGTTGTAAACCATCAAAACCGATCTAAGCCATTTATTACTTTTAATTTATGGACATTAAAAACAATGATAATTTTGAAATACATTAGAACTTTATGATTTATTATTTACTAAAATCACGGTTCTCAACTTTTTTTGATTCATGCATACATGATTACCTTCCTATTTGTGTGTGAGACAGAAATAATATATATATATATATATATATATATATATATATATATATATAGGGTCAGGTTCAAACGAGAACAATACCTATTTAAAAGAACACGAGAACTAACAAAATCATTAGTAATTTTACATTAACACACGAAAAAAGGACTTAGGCCGCAGCTTCAAGTTCGCGTGACTTTTTTGCACGTTAATGTAAAATCACTAGTGATTTTATTAGTTCCCGTGTTCTTTTAAATAGTTATTGTTCTCGTTTGATCCTCCCTCTCTCTCTATATATATAAAATATATGTAAATATGCACGTGCGTATATATTTTTCTTTTTAAAGAATTTATTTGTTTGTAACAACGTTTTTCAAATTAAATTCTTGTATTTTTATAGTAAATATTCTGAAATTTGCCACCTAAAACAAAAACCGAGCTTAATTAAGGTTTTTCATAAGAACCACCTATTATGCTAAATTCTCATAATCTTTTTTGTTACTTAGAACAAATTTTATTTAGATTATGTTGGTGAGTCGTGGATGTCTTGATTAAATTGCCTTGCTGAGTCGTGGATGTCTGGATGAGATCGTTTTATTTAGGGAGAATTTCAGCGCTCTGGTAATTGTGCTACAACTTAATAGTGGCATCTCCTTCAGTTTAAAACAGTGTAATCTCAGTTGAGTTGCACAACTTAATTGGTATATCTCTGTTATTGTGATTTTTGTCTCAATTGCTAAAAACTTGTATCTTTTTCTATCAATTCATCAAAAGTATTTATAATAACGAAAATAACTGCTATAAAATATCAATCTAATAAAGAGGATTTTCCTTCTACTAAATTAGACATTTTTAAGCTCAAAATTAAAAATGTTTTAATTAACTTGTTTATAAATTTAAACCTTTAATTTTCAAACTTTAAATTGCCAAAATAAAATCTAATGGATCAAGATTGGCTGATCAAATGTTATCTGATACAAGGATAATGTTGGATCTCATCCGATCCACATTCGATTAGTTGTAAAAATTGACGAACAATCCGGGTTTTGACAAACCATCCGGAAAATTGTGAAATTTAAAATATTTAAACAAATATATAAACTTCAAAATATACATCATCCGGATTGGAGCAAAAACGAGTATTTCCCGGACACACAAACCGACCCACACAGGCTGCCAATTCCCAATGTGAGGGGCATATCTGACTCACTCAGCGGCAAGGCAATTGCAAGGGAGCCTGGGATCAAACCCGAGACCAACGACCTATTAGAGTGTGTGTTCCAGATTCTAGTTTCTAATACAAAACAATCAAACAAACAAGATTCAATTCAAAGATTACCTATTTGATTACTCTTTAATTCTCAATTTACACTTTCTCTCTCTAGAACTCTCCCTCTCTCTCTCTCTACGTATTCTCTCTCAAATCTGATATTACAATTTTTCCAACTTCCAACTACTACAAATACAAATAGAAAAACTATTTATACTACCATCTAATACAAGGAAATAACAAATACAAATACATTGACTTTTATTAAGAGACTTTGACTTTTAATGAGATTTGACTTTAGCAGCTTTGACTTTCTCAACTTTGACCTTCAGTATGCTTGATCTTGTATCCAACAGATTTATGCTCTAACAATCTCCCCCTTTGGATTCAAGATCATTGTTGAAAGATTTAGCAATTAAGTCTTCACTTTAAGCTCTGTCTGAACAATCTCCCATTTTTCTTTGACGGTCTTCTTTCCAAAACTGTCTTCAAATGAGTAACAATCTCCCCAAAACTTTCACACAATACTTTCAGACTTTGGAAAGAAATTATCTTCAATTTCAGCTCAGATTGCTTCAGCAAATAATCTTCAAAGAAATTTTCTTCAAATCTTCAGAAATTCTTTGATTGTCTTCAAATCTTCCCTTTGAACTTTCTAACTTGAACATTTCAGAAAATCAACTTCACAAAACTTTATCAGATCTTGATATCATCTCTTCCAAACTTCAAAACTTTAACATTTCTTCATATCATCTCCCCCTTTTTGATGCTTTGAGCATCTATCATCAAAACTTTTTGTCCAAGAAATGTCTTTGACCATTTTGATCTGTCATACTGAGCCTCTGATTCAGTGATCCATAACAAAGTATTCATCCAGATCTTTGCAAATCCAGATAAAATAAGAACATTTAATATGCCTGTCAGTAACACAAAGTCACTATGTGTAACGAATACACAATATAAAGGAGCTTTTTGATGTTCACTCCCCCAGGGCTTCCATCCAATCATCGAAATACCACAAAAGCAATTTCTATGAATGTTATGACAAAGAAACGAATTCTTTGTGTGCTCGTGCAAGTGTAGAAATAATTAAGCACGATGATTGTTTTTTTTAATAAGACTCAAAGTTGTGTAAACCACTGAGACAACAATAGATAAACACAGACTCAATTGTGCATGATTGAGGTGCGAAGGTGAGGCAGACTTCCTTCTGTTTCAATATCCAGATTTTCCAAATGAAAACCAGATAGATAATATGCTGCGTCCCCTTGAAAATGTGAAACATCTTCTTTTTGAGAAGAAAATGAGTGGCTGGTGGGGTATTGTCAAGAGTTGGCATGGGCTAGTTGCCTGTTTCAATAACGTTCACCAAAGAGTTGTGAAACGCTAGTAATGTGGCTGCCCGACTCAGAAAGTAGTTGGTACAGAGTTTGATATTCTTTTACTCTGATCTCACACCCTCTTTCTTTTTAATCAATAAGCTCACTACTAACCAAACTCTCATTTCCATTTTACCTCATCACACCCACACTCATTTCTTTTAGACTCCTCACACTCAATCACTAAGGATTAACTTCTTGGGTAGAAATCACTGGTTAACGTGATTTCATAGAAGTTCAGTTAATTCCTAGCACAAAAAACCCATATATGATCCTAAAAGAACGTATTGCTCAGATGATTTAGCTTTATCAGTTAAAGCTTATATACAAATGTCAGATGAATGTATGCTCAGAATATAATCATAAAGATATGAGCATTTTAAAACATTGAAGTATTTTCAAACAAGTATATTGAATGAATGAATATGAATACAAAAGACTTGTTTGAAAATCTGACATTGTATGAAAATGATCAGAAATGAATGATATAGCAATTAAAGCTTATTGTCAAGAATAATTGATATTTGTCTATACGAAACAAAATATAGACATTCTTGAAATGACCGTTTCGAAATGAAATATCGCTCAAAATTCTTTGAATACAAGCGGGGTGTCTTACCATCGAAGAAAAAATTGTTGCAATTTAGAGACATGGTAAGAACATGTTGAACAAAGTCAAACCGGTGTGTGTGAATACTTGAAAGTATATAGAAAAGACAATACACAAGTATTTATCTTTGGAAACACACGGTTTGTAAACATGTACGCACAAAATAAAAAATGAAAACATTTAAAATCACACTTCCAAATTATACAATCTGTGTAAAAATCGGGAAGTGGTTTGAACATTTAAGAACATGTTTTCTATACCTGAAAGTTGTCCTTCTTTCAGATACATTTGAGATTAAGATAAGAAATTTACCTTTTCGAGCAATCTTAAATCTCATAAAGTCAAGCTGTAGTCATTTAGATATGATTGTGTCAGCTTTTATCATCCTGCATAAGTCGCAAAGTCTAGTCAAACAAATTTATTCACAAAATTTATTCAAAAAGTAAAAGACATAAAGCAATAGAACTTTTAAGATACGAGTTCTGATCAGAAGTAATCAGAAATTATAGTCTTACTCCTTTTGACTTATAAGCTCCCCCTAAAATCATGCATCACAAAAGTTTTGTCAGTTAAGTATAATGCAGAAATTAGTTTTGCTCCCCCTCAAATGAATGTAGATCATCTAAAATCTTCTCTAACTCCCCCTGAGATCATGAGCAAACAATTAAAGTGCAGATATCTTTCAGAAAATAAAGATAAAGAAAATGATGAAAAATAACAATTCGTAACTTTAGTAGGTAACAACCGATTACGTCTTAAGATTTAACATACCAAGCTTAGAGACAAGAAAATTAAATCTCTTTTCATCTAAGGGTTTGGTAAATAAATCTGCAAGTTGATAATCTGTTTTTACGAAATAAAGTTCAATTGTTCCTTTTTCTACATTATCTTTTATAAAATGATACCTTACATCAATGTGTTTGGTCTTAGTATGTTGGACAGGATTAGCAGACATGGCGATTGCACTCTTCGAGTCACAGTAGATAGGAATTTTGTCAAACTTAAAACCATAGTCTCGTAGCTGTGTTCGCATCCACAATACTTGAGAGCAGCAACATCTACATACTCTGCTTCAGCAGTCGATGTGGAAACGCATAATTGTTTCTTTGAAGCCCAGCTAACTAGCTTGTCTCCAAGAAATTGAACGTGACCAGAAGTACTCTTTCTATCCAACATGCAACCTGCATGATCTGCATCTGAATATGCAGTCAGTTGAAACCCTGTATCCTTAGAATACCACAAACCAAGGTCTGTAGTGCCCTTCAGATATCTAAAAATCCGTTTGACAGCAGCCAAATGGGATTCTTTGGGAGCAGCTTGATATCTAGAACATAAACATGTTGAAAACATAATATCTGGTCTACTCGATGTAAGATACATTAACGATCCTATCATACCTCTATATGTTCTAATATCAACACTTTTACCCGAAGGATCAGTGTGGATCTTATTACCTGGTGCCATCGGGGTTCCAATTGGTTTACAATTTTCCATTTTGTACTTCCGAAGAATGTCCAAAATGTACTTAGATTGATTTATAAAAATCCCCATAGATAATTGTTTAACTTGTAATCCGAGAAAGAAATTCATCTCTCCCATCATACTCATTTGAAAACGTGACACCATGAGGTTAGAAAAGTTTTTGCAATATTTTGGATTAGTAGAACCAAATATTATATCATCGACATATATCTGAATAAGAATAATATCAGCTTTTTCCTTCTTGATGAATAAAGTAGTATCAATCTTACCTTTAGAGAAACCAGACTTGACCAAGAATTTGGATAAAACATCATACCATGCTCGAGGGGCTTGTTTTAATCCATAAAGGGCTTTGTCCAAGATGTAAACATGATCTGGCTTATCTGTATTGACAAACCCTTCTGGTTGAGACACGTACACTTCCTCCTTAAGAATGCCATTCAGAAAGGCTGTTTTCACATCCATCTGATAGACTGTGAAATTCTTATGAGCTGCGTATGCTAGAAACATGCGAATTGCTTCTATACGAGCTACTGGAGCATACGTCTCATCATAATCGATGCCTTCCTCTTGCCGGTAACCTTTGGCAACAAGTCTAGCTTTGTTTCTTATGACGATACCATCTTCATCCTTTTTATTCTTGAATACCCATTTAGTGCCGATCACGGTTTTACCTTCTGGCTTAGGAACTAATCTCCAAACCTTTAGGGCTTCAAACTGATTGATCTCTTCTTGCATAGCAGATACCTAGTCCGAATCAGCAAGAGCCTCATATACTCGTGTTGGCTCAATCTTACTGAGGAATGAGTCATGCATACATTGATTCAAAGTCGCTGACCTAGTTTGTACAAGCTTGTTGAGATCTCCAATTACTTGATGTAATGGATGCTCTTTGGTCCAGCGATGCTCATGTGGAAGTGGAGTAGATGAAGTTTGAACATGATCATCATCTAAAAATCCACCATCAGGTTCTTCAGTTTGAATAACATGAGGGGGTTTTGCAGTTGAAGTTTCAGGTGCAGAAGCATCAGTTGGAACAGCAAATTCTGGCTGTTGAGTAGAGAATATATCACAACCAACTGAAACAATTACTTCTGGCTCAATATTTGCTTGTGCATCTTCAACTGTAGGAGTAATAATAGGAACATGAGTTTCTGACTGAACAGGGGATGCTTGTTCAGTAATGACCTCTGAAGTGACTAGATGATTACAAATTGTATCTTCAGACCTGTCAGTCACAGCAGATTTAGATACATTAGTTCCAAGAAACTCATCATAAAAGAATTCAAATAACAAATCTAAATCAGTTAAATGTGAAGTAGATGTAGAAGCGTTATCCGAATTTTTCACAGTAGACGCAGGTTCTGGACTGATCTTCCCCGAAGCTAACACTCTAGTAATAACGGGTTCTGAACTGAGATGATCAGAAGCCATATCTTCATCAAATGTGACATTGACGCTCTCGATAACTGTCTTTGACTTTTTTATATAAACACGATATGCTGCAGAAGTTGAAGAATAACCGATAAAGATGCCTTCATCCGCCTTACCACTGAATTTATTCAGACTCTCTCTGTCGTTAAGCACAAAACATTTACACCCAAATACGTGAAAATATTTGATAGTTGGTGTTCTGTTGTTGATTAGCTCATATGGAGTCTTCTGAAACCTGCGGTGTATTATGGAACGATTTTGAGTATGACATGCAGTCGACACAGCTTCTGCCCACAAGAATAGATGTAAGTCCGATTGGCTAAGCATAGTCCGAGCGGCCTCGACTAGCGTTCGATTTCGCCTTTCGACTAGCGTTCGATTTCGCTTTTCGACTACTCCATTTTGTTCAGGCGTTCTAGCAGGAGAATACTGATGTGAAATCCCAACTGATTCGAGATATTCATCAACAATCTTGTTCTTGAATTCTGTGCCATTGTCAGTACGAAGAAACTTAACTGGTCGCTACATTTTCACCTGGGCCGTCTTTAAGAAAGTAATGAGAACTTCCGGTGTCTCATCTTTTGAACGAAGAAATTTGACCCACGTGTATCTTGAATAATCATCCACAATAACCAACACATATTTCTTTCCTCCCAAACTCTGAGTTCTCATTGGACCACACAAATCCATATGTAACAATTCTAACGGAGAACTAGTGCTTGGTTCAGGCTTCGGTTTGTGTGCGGCTCTCTTCATCTTACCCTTCTCACAAGCTGCGCATAAGTGTTCTCGTTTATATTTCAGCTCAGGAAGTCCTTTGACCAATTTCCCACGAACCAGCTTGTTGATGTAACGAAAGTTCAAATGAGATAAACGTCTGTGCCAGAGCCAACTTTGTTGCGTTGAAGCTTTTGACAATAAGCATACTTGACTGTCAATCTGAACTTTGGAAAAATTGATGGTGTAGAGGTTGGTTTTTTGATTTCCAGATAAGAGTTCTGTTCCATCTTCAGTGCGAACTGAGCAACTCTTAGACTTGAAGTTGACATCTAACCCTTTATCGCAGAATTGACCAATGCTGAATAAGTTGTGTCCTAAGCCTTCGACATAACTCACTTTACTTATCGTTATGTTTTCTTGAATAATGTCACCATATCCTAAGTTAGGTGAAAGCTGATCGTTTCCGAATCTGACATTACCACTGAATTTCTCTGTATAATTAGACAATAAAGCTTTTTGCCCAGTCATATGCTTGGAACATCCACTATCCAAGTACCACATATGCCGGGTCTGCAAGAGAAATCAGGAGACAATAGATTTAGGTACCCATTTAAAAACGGGCCCTAACAGTTTAGCACAAGATTTTGGTATCCACTTGAAAATGGATCCTCTGTTCTTTTGAAAACTTTAAAAAACATTTGATCTCGAAGAATTAACATGATAAGATCCATACCAATCAGAAAAATTATGAGAATAAGCAAAATCAGTTTTCTGATAATTAGGACGAGATTTAGTAGTAATAGGAGATAATTGAATCAATTGCTTTATTGATTAATGCTTGTAAGAAGTTACAAGGTTTTGTTTATGAGAAGCACATTGACCAACTATATCAGAATCACTACTAACAGATTTAGTACAAGAATTATCAGTAACTGATTCAGCTATCTCAGCATCCTTCTGTTTTGGTCTCCATTCGGATTGAGCTTTTATCTTTTTCTTCCTTAAATCTGAAACATAAGATATAGATTTATTAGGAAAAGTAGATTTCCGGGATTGAGTTTTCTTTTGTGTACCAGTGTATTTCTGTTTCTGTAATCGTTTTTTCTTATGTTTCTTACCGTGAGCATAGTAATCAGCAGTTACAGAAACTGAATCACCAACCTTAGTTGATGTTTCACCAATATGAACATCACTTGGTAACACTCTTTCATTTTTAAGACAAGTAGAACGATCAGGAAGTTTAGAATGGACATCAAACATATCAGATTCTTCCATGCACCCATCATCAGAATTAAAAGAATCATTTGCAGACTCAAATAAGTCATCAGAATTATCAGAGAAAGTTTGAGGTGCCTTTGAAACTGTAGAACACTTTGTTGATTTAACTTGAAAAACAGTGTTCTTTAAAACTGTAGAAAATACATTTTGTTCTATATCAACCAAAAGTTTTTCATCAGATAAAACATTTTCAAGCTCGACTATTTTGCTTTCAAGAATAGATGTAGGAACATAAACCTTTGCAATTGCAGGTTTTTCCTTCATCTCAGAAGCGGAATAACTAACAAAATAGTCGTTTGAAAGAACTTTTGGTGTTTCTGAAAGATAACTATCATTTAACTTTACATAGTTAAACGGTAGTTGCATTTTCTTTTTATTCTTTCTATTTTCAGTTTCTTTGGCCTCAACTTCGTCTGACAAATTGGTAACAAATTTGGGTTTTAAATGAGTATGTTTACCAGCACAAGCAAGAAAATCATAGTTATAAAGTGCCGGCTGTTTTCTGATTGCTTTCTTAAGATAATGGGGGTTTTCAAAACCAAGTCCCCATTTCTCTTTAACATCAGCCTCTTCATTAGGTGCATTTAGATAAATGGTTTGATCTGTTTGACCTCTTGCATAAAGTTTTGCTTCCAGACCATTTACCTTCTTATTCAAATTCTTGTTTTCAACCTGCAATTTATAAACAGTTAGTGCAGATTCATTCTTCTCAAACTCATATTTAGACACTTTTCCTTCAAACTCAGAAATCTTCTTTTCAAAACAATCTACTTGAGATTTAGAATCAAAATCAGACTTGCGTAAAGAATCAATCAGATCTTTGTTTGAAATAACAGACGTATTAAGCTCAAAGATCTTCTTGTTCTTTTTAGCAACTCTTTCTTTTTTCTTTTTCAGATTATTTTGTAAATTTTGAAGCTCAACCATTATGGTTTCCATTTTGGTAATAAAATCTTTTTCAGTTAAATTTAATACCTCATCAACTGCCTCATCATCTGAATCGTCATCCTTTACTTCTTTGCCCATGAGACAGATATGAGCTGTTTCTTCTTTCTTCTCATCTTCATCTTCGGAATGATCAAGCCAAAATTCGTCCTCGGCCATTAGAGCTATTCCTGCTTCTTGTTGTTTGGCCAATAGCAGTTTGTTCTGATAATACTGAGAGTTTCGAACTTTCGGCTTTCGACAATCTTTTGCAAAATGACCCATCTTGCCGCAATTGTACCACTTGATTGAATCAGTTGCTGGCTTTTCAACAGCGGTGTAGTCATTCATAAACTTCTTTTTCTCATCGGGTTTCTTTTCCACATATCGTTCCTCTTCATATCTCTTTCCTTCCACTTTTTCCCGATGCTCATGGTTCTTTGAACTGGATGAAGAATAGCGTTGAGAATTTGATCCCGACTTCTTATAAAATTTCTTTTGAAATGCACGGGTCAGCAACAACATAGCTTGTTTTAGATTCTCTCCATCATCACTATCTTCTTCAGAATCAGACCTAGAACTTGAACTCACTTTCTTCTTCTTCTTCTTCTTTTCTATCTTCTCTTTCTTTTCTTTCTTCTTCTCACCAACAACCAAAGCAATCGGATCAGAAACCTTCTCAGCCTTCTTCTTTTAAGCTCTTTTCTCCTCTACCTCTTCCTCATTCTGACGTAAGGTCTCATAAACTTCGTGAAGAGGTATTTCACTTAAGTCTTTCATCTGCTTCATCCTACGAGTATGTTTCTTCCACTTTGGTCGTAGGATGCTCAGGAATTTGACATTATTTTCCAACTGCTTCTTTTTGACTTTGTTCTTTGTCAGCTCATTCAGAAGCAAAGTGAATCTTTCATATGTGTCTTCTAGACTCTCATTCTCTTTAGCCTTTAATTCCTCATAATTATTGATGCAGTTAGCCACCTTTATCTGATTCCCGATCTTTGATCCCATCATCATCTTTTCCAATTGATTCCACATCTGTTTAGCATCATGCTTGTAGCTATCAATCTTGATGTAGATGTCATTGGGAATGCTTTGGAGTAGAAGAGATCTCGCTCTCTTGTCAGCTTTATATCGACTCTTCTGTTCTTCAGAATACTGAGAGAAATCAACCTTAACTTGTTTTGTCTTTTCTTCCTTTTTCACATCACCATGTCCACTATCAGAAGAATCATCATCATCATCAGGTACATTAACCATGATTGGTTTCATAGGATCGTCTTTGATTGATTCCAGAATATTTTCTCCATTTGCATGTCGGTCTATAAAATCCAGAAATCGATCCTTCCATTGCTCATACTCTCCTTTGAATAGAACTGGAGGTTTGACATCAGTGCCGATTGAAAGTGCATCTTTGGAAGTCATTTTCTTTAAACCTGTTTGAAAAATATATCAATAAGAAACTAGAACTGATCGTTAGTCCAAAATATGAAATCACAAGAAAAAATCTTGAAAAGAAATTCAGAGATTTTGATCACAGAAAGAACTTTTGTCCCCCTCTGCAGACTTAGCAAGGGGGTCCCGAGGGGCAGCGCCCCTAGAGAAATTTTTTTCACTATTAAAAGCCATATTATAGTTTTGAAAAATTTCTCAGAAAATATTCTAAGTATAGAAACTCGCAAGTCCCTGTTTCAAGCTTAAAACTCGCAGATACTGAGAAACACGCAGATCGAGACTTGCGCGTTTGATAAACTCTCAAGAAAACTCGCAGACAAACTCGCAAGCAAACTCGCAGACAAACTCGCAGATGATAAAACTCGCAAGTGCCTAAACTCGCTAAAAACTGTTCATACTGAAACTCGCCAACAAAGATGTGCGCGTTTCCCAAACTCGCACGTCGAAGCTTGCGCGTTTGAACAAAACTCGCTAGCTTCACTTGCGCGTTCCAACACTTTGAAATAATTCTTGAAGTTTCAAACTCGCAGGTCAATGAACTCGCTAAACACTATTCCTCCTGAAACTCGCTAGCTTCGATTAGCGAGTTTGTAGAACTCGCTGGCCACTACTAACGCGTTTCTTAGAACTCGCAGATAGCCCTTGCGCGTTTTAGACCAAAAAAATTTATTCCTTCAACTTGCCCGTTCTAGCTTATGAATCTTGCGCGTTTCACGACGAACTAACGTGTTTCACGAAGAACTAAGACATTTGAGCAAAGAGAAGCAGAGAAGTGAGTAAGACAATGTATCTTCATATTTGAACTCTCTGTAGTGGATATGCTATCTAAGTATAAGGATGTGAGGTGACTAGTTTTGAAATCTGACACCATGGTTATACAAAGATTACATAACAAACAACTCTACTAATACACTTTCTATTTGCATGATTCTTTGTATCATATCACCATGTGACTTTTCTTCCCTTTGAACCTATATCTTGGGATTTTAGTCAATAGGTTAGCTTCCCATCACAGTTGACTCAATTTTCTAAGGGCTTTAGTCCCATCCCTTTTAAGGTGTTCCACATCTTTTCTCTTGCTAATGCTTTCGTCAAAGGATCAACAAGATTATTCTCAGACCGTATGTAACTCAATCTAACAATTCATTTGTAAGATATTCTTTAATCGTACTATGTTTACGACGTATTTTACGTTGCTTACCGTAACGATTGTCCACTTTTTGAATAGTCGTGGTACTATCACAATGAATTAATATAGTTGGTATCGACTTATTCCACAAGGTAATAACTAACAACAGGTTGCCTCTTTACTAGGAGTTGCTACTGCTACCGTTTTTGACTTGATTGAGCCAAATTTGTTTGTTTCTTAGATTTACAAGATATTATGCACCACTAGTGGCGTTGGAATCATCTCATAAAGTATTCCAATCAGCACTGTTGTTTCCTTCAAGGACAGTTGGATCTCTCAAGTAACATAAACCTAGGTTCATGGTCCTTTCTAGGTAACACATGAGCCTTTTAATAGCATACCAGTGGTCCATACTTGGACAACTAGTGAAGGGATGAGACATGATTGGCCCTGCTCATTGGGGACGAAGCACGACTTCTATGCTACAAGAAAATACTATTCCATAAACGGAGTATTTTTCTCTTTGGTTCCTCTTTCCTCACTCAATCTCATATCAGTCATTCATCTTATTTGTTGGGTCAGAATATGCTAAGGATGAATACTACTGCTAGTTGAAAGGTATTACTACTGCTTGTAATTTTAGTACTGCTAGTAGAATTAATACTGCTTGAAAAGTTAGTGTTGCTACTTGAATAGTTAGTACTGCTTGGAGAGTTAGTACTGCTAGTAGTTAGTACTGTTAAAGATTACTACTGCAAGCATGGTTAGTACTGCTCAAAGATTAATACTACTGAGGATGTTAATGCTGCAAGATGATTAATACTGCTAAAAGAAGGTTAGTGCTGCTTCTAAAGATAAAGAAGACTTGAAGATAAAGATGAGCTGAAGATAAGATTGAAGATAATTATGGTATTGATACTGAAGATCAATTTTATTTTGATAATTATCTTGTAATCAACTTTGTATATATAGTATAGAAGTCTTTGTTAGAATTAACAATTATTCATACATTTTGTTTAGAGAGAATTAACCTCAAGAATAGTTTAGATCCTTTCTATAGAGAAGTATAGAACATCTGTTGAGCCTGTTCAACAGATTGAGGTTTTGTGTGTAATCATCAAGTTGAATTAATATAACTTGTGATTTGAGTTCTATATACTGTTCCATTGATTTTTAGTTAAAGTGTTTTTCCGCAACTTCTTTAACATAAGTTTCTGAGTGTGTTATTTAAATTCTTGTTTGAATTTCGATCCTGTCAAGTGGTATCAGAGCCTTGAAAACTCAGAAATCTATAATCATGGACAGTTCAAGCGACAGTGTTTTGGTATAAAAGGTTCCCATGCTTAAACCCAATGAGTTTGACATGTGGAAGATCAGAATCAAGCAGTACATTCTTCTCACAGATTTCTCAATGTGGGACATCATTGAGAATGGTCCTTCTGATGGAGGAAAGATGGATGCAGAAGGAAAGAGACCTCCACCAAAGACAGATGGTGAGGGAAAGTTGAGGAAGACAAAGATGAAAGCTTTGAGCACTCTGCTTTTGGCTATACCTAATGAGTACCAACATCAATTCTACAACTGTTCTGATGCATAAATTCTTTGGAATTCTCTGGAGAAAAGATTTTCTGGTACCAAAAGTACCAAGAGAAATCAGAAGGCCATCCTAAAGCAGCAGTATGAGAACTTCATGTCTACAAAGAATGAGTCCATGACACAAACTTTTGATAGATTTAATAAGCTAATTGGTGAATTGGCTACTGTTGGTGTCCAGATAGATCAAGATGATGTTAACAGAAAATTTCTAAGATCTCTTGGTGATGAATGGACTATGTACACTGTCTCCTTCAGACAGAATGACCAATTGGAGGACAAGGAATTGGATGACCTCTATAATGACCTTAGGGTCTTTGAAGTAGAGGTAGAAGTAAAGAAAAGGCCCTCTGGATACTCATACAATGCTGCTCTTTTATCATCCTTTACTGATTCTGCTGCTAATACAGAATCAGTTAGTGCTGCCCATGGATCAAAGCAAGATGGATCCAATGACTCAGTTTTAGAAGCTTTTCTAGCCATTCATGCTAATTCCACTCTAATTAATGATGACTTAGAACAGATAAATGCTGATGATCTAGAAGAGATGGATATCAAGTGGCAGATGGCTATGCTGACTATGAGGGTAAAAAGATTCATCAAAAGGACTGGAAGGAACAACTTTACTCAGAAAAGAGAAGATGGAGTTGGATTTGATAAATCCAAGGTTGAATGTTACAAGTGTCACAAGCTGGGGCACTTTGCAAGAGAATGCAGAAGTGGAATGCTTCAACAACATACTAGCAACCATCAACCATCACAGTCCACTAGTTTCAACAGTAGAAGCTCTTCTCAAGCTCTTGTTTCCCAAGAAGGAATGGGATTTGATTGGAGTGACCAAGTAGAAGAAGCAGTTCAGAATCAAGCTTTAATGGCTAAAGTTTCAGAGTCAGCAAGCACTGATATTCCCACAAAGGTAACTTCTAATCTTTGCTCTAAAACCTGTATTGAAACTGTTAGAAAGTACAGGGATCACAATCAGAGTATGTGTGATGACCTTAAAAGGTTAGAGAAAGATAGAAGAGAGTATGTTCTGATTATTGAGAGGTTTGAAGAACAAATTAAGTCTTACCAGGATAATGAACTTCAACTTTCCTATGATACAAACTACTGGAAGTGGGAGAAAAATCAGTTAGAGGTTAAGCTTAAAAAGTCTGAAGAAGAATGTGAGAAGATAAGGAGTGATTTTGAGAAAGCAAAGCTGGACATTGAGAAATATTCCAATGCTTCTAAAGGAATGGACTCACTTTTAAAAAGTCATGTCCATGACAAACTTAGAAGAGAAATAGGTTACAACACCACACCTCCACCATACAACAATAACTATATTCCTCCCACCTCTGATCTCTTAGAAAGACAGGACAAGAAGGAATTACCTAAAGGAGCCACTGAAGTAGATCCTTTAGACAAAGTAGTGGTTGAAGCAGATTCTGAAGAAGAGGACTCTGAGAGTAAGAAGGAGAAATACCAAAAAGATATTCCCCTAGAAAACCATATACTGACAAATGAAAGAGGGGGTAAACCTTTTGTCAAGAGTGAGAAAGTGAAGTCTGGGGAAGAGACTGTTAAGAATGAAAAAGCTGAGACCTCTGAGAGAGGGAAGGGAAAGACACAGGGAGTTCATTACATGCAAACCACTGTTGTTAATCCCTGTACTTGTAAACAGAATCAACCCCAAAAACATGATAAAACAAGGGGAAATCAAAGAAATAGAAATAATATGAGGGCATTAAAACAACGAATTGATTTGAGAAAAATTAACAGACCAAAGCCTTGTTTTATCTGTGGCAAGCTAAATCATCTAGCCAAACACTGTTATTTCAATCCTATTAACCAAAGGATCAGTTTTCAAAGAAATATACAAAATCCTGTTGGTTATAGGAAGCAAACAAAGAATCATATGGCTGAGAATAGTGCACCTGTAAAATCTCATGCTAAGAATAAGTTTGCTAATTCAAAGAAAAATACTCCAAATGAGCCTAGGAGTAACTTAAAGACAAAGAAAGCAAACAACTTTGTCCAGATTTGGGTTCCAAAAGTAAAGAAATCTGTTAGTACTGCTACTTCAAATAGTATTGCTGACAGAAATAATGCTGCTGCAAGCAATACTACTACTAACCTAGTTAGTACTGCTAACCCAATTAGTACTGCTAATGATGTTAGTACTGCTAACAAAGTTAGTACTACCAATCAAGTTAGTACTGCTTCTAGTAACATACCCATTATTGTGACAAAGTATTCAAGCAATAAGATTTCTCAGTTTGATAATCTCATCCAGTCTGAATATGAATATGTTGATGAGAATGGAAAACCCAAGACCACCTTGTCTTGGGTTCCTATTAAAAACTAACTACTTTATTATATGTGCATGGCAACCAACAGCTCAAGGGAAGGAGCATTTGGCATGTTGATAGTGGTTGTTCCAGGCACATGACAGGTAACATGGCCTGCCTTCAAAACTTCAAAAGAATTGATGAAGGACATGTTGCTTTTGGTAATAATCCAGCAGGTGGTAAGATAAGTGGAAAAGGTAAAGTGTCAAAAGGTAAGATGATCTTTGAGGATGTATACTATGTTGAGCAATTGAGATATAACCTGTTAAGTGTATCACAGGTCTGTGACAAGAAACATAACATATTATTCACTAATACTGAATGTATTATCCTTGCTTCAGGGTTCAAGGTAGTTGATGAAAGTATGATACTACTTAGAACTCCTAGAAAGGACAATGTTTATTGCTTAGATTTGGAGAGTGTAGCTTCTGACTCATCTTTAATTTGTTTATTTTCAAAAGCTTCAGTAGATGAATCATCTCTTTGGCACAGAAGGATGTGTCACATGAACTTTAAAACAATGAACAAACTTGTGAAAAACAACATTGTAAGAGGTTGGCCACAAAAGGTATTTTCATGTGATGATCATTGTGTTGCATGTCTTAAAGGCAAACAACACAAAACTTCTCATAAGTCCAAAGAGATAAATACAATCTCTTCACCTCTTAGTTTACTGCATATGGATCTGTTTGGTCCTACAAATGTGATGAGTATTGGTAAGAAATCCTACTGCTTGGTTATTGTTGATGATTTCTCTATATTCACTTGGGTCTATTTTCTGAGGACTAAGGATGAGACAAGTGGATTGATCAAATCCTTTGTTCTTAGAGTTGAAAACCAAACAAATCTAAGAGTTAAAGTCATTAGGTTTGATAATGAAACTGAATTTAAAAATAATGACCTAAACAACTTTTGTGAAGAAAAAGGCATTGAGAAACAATACAGTGCTCCTAGGACTCCTCAACAGAATGGTGTTGCTGAAAGGAGAAATAGGACTCTGATAGAAGCTGCTAGATCTTTGTTGGCAGATTCAAAACTTCCAATTACTTTTTGGGCAGAAGCAGTTAATACTGCCTGCTATGTTCAAAACAGAGTTCTAGTAGTAAAATCCCAAGACTAAACACCTTATGAGCTTTTTAAAAAGAAGAAACCTTTTATTGGATTTTTCAAACCATTTGGGTGTCCTTGCACAATTCTCAATACAAAATCTCACCTAGGCAAGTTTGATAGCAAAGCTGATGATGGGTTTCTTGTTGGTTATTTATCTCAAAGTAAGGCCTACAGAGTTTTTAACACCTCTTTTAGGATTATTGAGGAAAGTGACAATGTCAAATGCACTGAGAACACACCAAATCAACTTGGTTCAGGTCTTGATTGGCTATTTGACATTGATTCACTAACTAATTCTTTGGGTTTCAGTGATGTACATAATGCAGGAACAGAGACATAAAAGGCACAAGTACAAAGACAAGAGTTTGTGTTGTTCCCAACACCTACTGCTGATCCTGTTGAATTATGTGACCAAGATAAGAAAGATACTTCAGATTCAACGGACACTGAACCAGCTCAGAATGAAGAGGACAAAAGTGAAAAGGATGGTTAACCCTCAGATTCAGGAATCAAAGGTCCTGAAATGCTAGTTTTGGAAGAGGATGACAAAGATGATGATTCTTCAGTGTATGGTGGAAGCACTCCAGAAAAGAATGACACCAATCTTGAAGTCAATCTTAATGAGGAGGCTGTCAATGCTACAAGAACTCAGAAGAATCATCCTCCTCAATTAGTGATTGGTGACATCAATTCTCCAATGATCACAAGGCAACAAAGCAAGATAGGGGGATTGAAAGATCTACAATCAGGTTTATTATCTTGCTTTCTATCACAGGTTGAACCCCAAAAGGCATTTGATGCAATGAAGGATCCAAGCTGGATAGAAGCAATGCAAGAGGAGTTACTACAGTTTGTACTGCAAGATGTATGGGATCTGGTAGATCTTCCAAAAGGACACAGAGCAATTGGCACAAGATGGATCTTCCGGAACAAGAAAGATGAGAGAGGGATTGTAATAAAGAACAATGCCAGACTAGTGGCACAAGGGTATACTCAAGAAGAGGGTATTGATTATGAAGAAGTATTTGCACCAGTGGCCAGGATAGAGGCAATCAGGCTATTTTTATCCTATGCTTCTTTCATGAAGTTCAAAGTCTACCAGATGGATGTAAAGAGTGCTTTTCTGTATGAAAAAATTGAAGAAGAAGTGTATGTCTGTCAACCTCCAGAATTTGAGAATCCAAATTATCCTGACAGAGTATACAAATTGAAGAAGGCACTCTATGGGCTACATCAAGCACCAAGGGCATGGTATGACACTCTGTCTACCTATCTCTTGGAAAATGGCTTTCGAAGAGGAATCATAGACAAGACTCTGTTCATTCAGAGAAAGAAGAAGGACATACTAATAGTGCAAATCTATGTGAATGATATTATCTTTGGATCCACAAAAGATCAAATGTGTAGAGATTTTGAAGATTTAATGCACAAGAGATTCAAGATGAGTTTTATGGGTGAACTTACCTTCTTCCTAGGGCTACAAGTTAAGCAGAAGAAAGATGGGATATTTATAAGCCAATACAAATATGTGCATGACATTCTTAATAAGTTTGGATTCTCAAACTCAAAGCCTGCTAGCACACCCATGGAGACACACAAACAGATCACTGCACATCTTGAGGGGGAGGATGTGGATGTTCATCACTACAGATCCATGATTGGCTCCCTCATGTATCTCACTGCTTCAAGACCAGATATCATGTTTCCTATTTGTGTGTGTGCAAGATTTCAAGTAAGGCCTAAGCAGTCACACTTTCAAGCAGTCAAGAGGATATTCAGATATCTCAAAGGCCAACCTAGATTAGGTCTTTGGTATCCTCATGACTCACCATTTGACCTACTTGCCTATTCAGACAGTGACCTGGGTGGTGCAAATTTGGATAGAAAGTCAACTTCAGGGGGATGTCAGTTTTTGGGTGCAAGACTAGTATCATGGCAGTGCAAGAAACAAACCACAGTTTCCACATCTACAACAGAAGCAGAGTACATAGCTGCTGCAAGCTGTTGTTCTCAAGTACTCTGGATTCAGAATCAAATGCTGGACTATGGTATGACCTTTCCTCACACTCCAATCTTCATAGATAACAACAGTGCTATCAGCATTGTTAATAATCCAGTCAAGCACTCCAAAACAAAGCATATAGAAATCAGGTATCATTTTATCAGAGACTGTAATGAAAAAAAGCTAATTCAGGTTGTGAAAGTCCATATAAGTAACCAATTTGCTGATCTATTCACTAAAGCTTTTGATGTGGGTAGATTCACATTTTTTGTCACAAGTGTGGGCATGATAAACTCTGAATAAGCCTATTATCTTTTGTCTTATGTACCTGTATAGATTCCTTCCTGTCTACTTTCTCATATTGTATTGCGCATGGTGCTACTAACCTTGTGTGTTTCAGTGTTTCAGATTGCTTCAAATGGATACTTGGTACTTCTAAATCAGTTAATACTGCTCACTATATTACTCATGATAACTTTTCAAAAATGGTCAAGTATGGTTACTACTGCTAGGTGGTTTATACTGCTAGTGCAAAGTTACTACTGCTTGTCTTATTTATACTGCTAATCAGTGTTACTACTGCTGGTATGTGTTAATACTGCTAGTCTGTGTTAATACTGCTAGTCCGTGTTAATACTGCTAGTCAGTGTTAGTACTGCTAGTATGTGTTACTACTGCTAATATGAGTTAATACTGCGAGTTAGTTAATACTTCTAGGGTACTTAGTACTGCTTCTAACGGAATCCCTCCACCTATAAATACCCTTTGTGAGCGCCAAAATACAAACGGCTCTTTGAACTTCCTTTGCTTTTTTTTTTCTCTCGATTTCTTGCTTACCAATATCAACCCTAGTCACGTTTCGAACGCTAGAGTAAACCAGTACGATGGCAGGACGAGCATTCTTTGATGAACACAACGAGCTCGCCATGTTGCAGAAACCAAAGCAAGCTGAAGGTTTCCATGCCATAGTATATTTCCTCAAATCCTCACACATTGCCTACGCTCTAACTGTCAATCCCACAATCTATGTGGAACATCAAAGACAGTTCTGGGCCAATGCTATCATTCACTCTGAAGAAGGGACTCATGTCATTCAAACCAGGGTGTGTGATAAACCCCTGACCATCACAGAGGAGTGTATTCGCATCCATCTATGCTTAGATGATGTCTCAGGTATAACCTCTTTACCTAAGGAAGATCTTTTCCAAACTCTTAGTAATATGGGGTATGAAGGTCCCACTGATGTATTCAAGTTTTTCAAGAAAAGATTTTCACCACAGTGGAGATTTTTTGTTCATACCCTACAACATTGCCTTTCACGAAAAATAACTGGATGGAGTGAGTTTAGCAGTACCTTAGCTTATGCTTTGGGTCTGCTTAGCTACCTCTAGAAAGTTTAATTTCTCACAAATGATTTTAAATGATTTTATGTCAAACCTGGATACCAAATCCAAAAGCTTTTACATGTATCCTAGGTTTGTACAAGAGATTATACTACAGGAATTGATGGATCTACCCTCTTTTCAGGATGTGTATGTACCAAAACCTCCCAAAGGGAAGGTATTCTCAAACATGAAAAGGCCCTCCAAGGACTTTTCTGACCAAGACACCCCATTGTTCTCTACAATGATGGGTGTGTCACATTCCCATGGTGAGGCATCAGTGTCAAAGCCCTCATTAGACAACCAAACTGATGACCTACCCACACCACTCATTTCTAGTAATCCTCCTCAGATTCCTATTGAAAAGCCTACATCCACCATCACCAAAATCTATATAAGGAAAAAGGTAAAGAAGGTTCCTTCCCTTCTTGTACCTTCACCCCCACAGCCTTCAATCCCTCTAATGGAGCATTCTCCATTAGAGAATATCGATAGGGAAACCACAGGGGTGTCTCCCAACCCCAAGAAGGTGCTCACTAAGGAGCAGGTTGAGCATGTGGGCAGTGAGGCTCACACTACTGACTTTGCACAAAGTGCAGAGCAGGACAGTGTAAACATCCCTAAGACCTTCCCCACAGCAACTTTGGGTGAGCAATCATCCAATGGTCCCAGGTGCCAAGAAACCTAGGGGGTAGAGGCTGCTTTTTCTAGGCAGAAGACCTCTACTAAAAGATCCAAGGATCCTTCAAGGGTGGTCAACACACCCAAAGGAGGTGAGGACAAATATAACTATGATGAATTGATGGAAACTATGGGAAATATCAATATGGATGTCATCAAACAGGGTGCTGATATAGAGGAGATGAAACTGGTGATACTGTCTCAACAAGTGCAGATTACCAAACTAAAGAAAATGGTTCTGAGGTTGGTGCAGAAAAAGAAAAGAAAGCAGTATGTTTTGAAGAAAAGGGGAGTTGCTTTCAACAAGGGGGAGAGACAAGTTGAAGGGGAGAAACAAAGCCCAGTTGGCATGGAATCTAAATTTGAGGGGGAGTTGGGTACAGAAGCAGAAAGTAGCAAAGCAGTAGAAAAAGCAAGAGAAGTAGAAACTTCTCCAGCAGCAGAAACAAAATTATCAAGGGAAGAGAGAGAAATTGCTGAAACATTGGTGAAGGCAAAGCTTGACACTCCCAAAGCTACTCCAAAGGCTAAGGGAGTGGTAATCAAGGAAGTTGGATCAGATCAGAAGAAGAAAAAGATAAGTATGGATGATGCAAAGAAGAAGGGAAAGGAGAAGATGGTTGAATCTGAGCAACCATTGAAGAAACAGAAACAAAATGAGTTAGATGAAGAAGTGGCCAAAAATCTTCAAGAAGAGATGGAGAAGGAGGAAGAAATTCAATCTACAAGAGATAGAGAGCTTGCATTGGATATGGCCAAAAAGTTGAATGAAGAATATCAAAGGAGTTTAAAGCCTGCTGTTGTTAAGAAAGTAATAAAGAAAGTTGTTGTGCAAAGGCAAAGACAACCTTCCAAGACATACTTAGCAAACCAAGAAAGAAGGAAAATGATAAATTTCCTGAAAGGAGCTATTGGAGTTCCTGAGGGAATGTTTACAAGTATGTCCTTTAGAAAGCTTGAAGAACTCTACCAGAAGGAGATGGCCAAACTGAAAGGGGACTCCACTCAAAGGGAAGAAGCTGAAAGGAAGATGAAAGAGAGGCATGATCTCAATATACAACAACCATTCCCTGAAAGTGAAGAAGGAACTCATATCAAGGAAAAGAAAGAAGATAAGAAAGAAGAGACATTGGCTTATCAAATTGGAGTAATTAAGAGAAAGAAATCAATTGCCACCAAGCCTAAGGCAAAAAGGGCAAGAATTGAAGAAGAAAGAGCAGAAGCAGAAGCAGAACCTACTGATGAACCTTTAGCAGAGCCAGAGCAGAATCCAGAGCAGTCAAATCAACAATCAAATGAGCAGTTTGACTTGTACATGACAGTGACAGATGAAGATCTAGTACAAGCTGATCCTATTTCTATGAAAGCACCAGAAATTATCTTTTGGTATATTCTCAAGGACAACAGGAAAGAATACTTCAGATTCAAAAGAATGGGGGATCAGTATGAAGTGTATGCAACTTGGGGAAAAATCATCAGAAGTTGTTCCAGGGCTGACATAGAGGAAATGTACAAGGTTGGAACAAAGATGTATGAGTCTGTGTTGCAAGGGACTGAAATGAGCCTACTCAAGATTTCTATGGAATACTTATGCATGATGTTTGAGCCTGAGAAAGTAAAGCATAGGATCAAAGATCTACATCATGAGTATGGATTTAAAAGAGTTGATCATTGGATGCTATTTGAAAACTGTGGTGTATATATGATAACAATTGACAAGAGTTATCATGAATACTATCTAGTGGACAAAATTTATGATCACATCAAGGCTAAACTGCAAGCAATGTTGAAATCAAAGTTGGTGTGTCCAAAGAACTCAGAAATGGCAAAGATAGTAGTAAAGATAACCATCAATCAGAGTCTAGGTCTGAATCCTGATTTGGGAATCTAGCTGAAGTATTGAAAGCATCATGAAGACCCTATGCTGAAGAACTTAACTTTTCATTCTGAAAAGTTAAGTTAGGGGGAGATTGTTGGGTCAGAATATGCTAAGGATGAATACTACTGCTAGTTGAAAGGTATTACTACTGCTTGTAATTTTAATACTGCTAGTAGAATTAATACTGCTTGAAAAGTTAGTGCTGCTACTTGAATAGTTAGTACTGCTTGGAGAGTTAGTACTGCTAGTAGTTAGTACTGTTGAAGATTACTACTGCAAGCATGGTTAGTACTGCTCAAAGATTAATACTGCTGAGGATGTTAATGCTGCAAGATGATTAATACTGCTAAAAGAAGACTAGTGCTGCTTCTAAAGATAAAGAAGACTTGAAGATAAAGATGAGCTGAAGATAAGATTGAAGATAATTATGGTATTGATACTGAAGATCAATTTTATTTTGATAATTATCTTGTAATCAACTTTGTATATATAGTATAGAAGTCTTTGTTAGAATTAACAATTATTAATACGTTTTGTTTAGAGAGAATTAACCTCAAGAATAGTTTAGATCCTTTCTATAGAGAAGTATAGAACGTCTGTTGAGCATGTTCAACAAATTGAGGTTTTGTGTGTAATCATCAAGTTGAATTAATATAACTTGTGATTTGAGTTCTATATACCGTTCCATTGATTTTATGTTAAATTGTTTTTTCGAAACTTCTTTAACATAAGTTTCTGAGTTTGTTATTTAAATTCTTGTTTGAATTTCGATCCTGTCATTATTGTTGTTTCAGGAGCAGGAGAAAGGATCAGATCTTTTAACTAAAGATCAATGTAGAAACTAGATCTACAAAGTACTCTAACAACATAATTTCAGATCCAGTGGAATCATTGGCATATCTAAGACTACCGATTATACTAGCATACTTAGTTCGCCTTATACTATCACCACTATTCTTAAATAACTTCACAAAAAGATCATATGGAGTACATGCATGTTTACAATCGTAGTACTTGTATTTCTTCAAAATCTTTTCAATATGATAAGATTAATTCAAAGATATACCAGTATTGGTTCTTGTAATTTTGATTCAAAGTATAACGTCAACCTTTCCTAAATCTTTCATATCAAAATTGCTTTTAACATCATTAACAACTTACATGTTTGAACCAAATATCAATAAATCATCAACATGTAAGCAGATAATAGTGCATATATCTTCAACGTACTAACAATATATACATTTATCACTTTCATTTATCCAAAAACTAGAGAAAGTACAAGACTATCGAATTTTTCATGGCATGGTTTAGGTGTTTGTTTAAGACCATAAAGTGATTTATCCAAATTACTTTCTAAACCATCAACAATATGGGTATTCACGAGTTGGGTTGATCGGGTTGAAGGCATTTGAACAACCTAAACCAATATTGGCGGTTTGAAAAAATTTAACCCAACCCATTCGGGTTGGTCGGGTTGTGTTTGAACAAAGTAAAAACAACATTGAAAACATAAAAATAAGGAACTCTTTATTCAAAATACGATCAATCATTCAAGAAAATATACGAGTTCATCAAATATTTAAGATTACATGTAACTTTCCAATAATGTTCTATTATGAGTTCCATTGCTCGTTATTGCCGAGTTGTTTTTGGTACTTATACATATTAAAGAGAAATACAAATAATTTTAGAGAAGTTGCTAAAACTTTTATCAGGTTATCGAGTTGGTCGGGTTACTTTGTGTAACACCCGTCTATGTGGATTAGACTTTCTCTATTTTCGGTTTCATTTTGGTATTGAATAATTGAACCTTAATTCCACATTGAACGGTTTATGATTTACAAAAATTGATCAACCACCCTCGTCGAATAACGGATCAGCTCGGGTCGAAGTCGCGCCCAAAGTGCTTGGGGCGACTATGCCACCAGGGCATAGTCGTGTATCAAACTCGTCGGCTTTGGATGGGTTGCTGAACAAAACTCGGCAAGGGGTACTGGGGGTGCGACATTGCCCCGACGACTATGACCAGGGCATTGTCGCCGGTCATAGTCGTCGACGGGGGGCTGGACGTATAAAGGTCCCCTTTGCGGGATTTTTGTCATTTGGTACTGCTTTTGGAGCTGTAAGGGGTGTCTCTCCTGCGATTTTGATAAGAACACTTGCCCTAATTCCACTCTCCTCATTTAATGAGCTCCCATAAGCATTAATTAGGATTTAATGCATCTCTAGGTGTGATCTTTGGGAAGAACTTAGCTTGTAGCAAGCTCTCAAGCCCTCACTTCTCTACCTACCATCTTTAGGGTTTGATTCTTCTAAGGAATCACCAAGGTGAGTGCATTCTTCTCCATCCTACTCTTATACATGTCTAACAAGGGTTTTAATCTCTTTCTATATATATCTTCTTACATCTTTATTTGGTTGTGTGAAGTTTGACCTAAAACCCTAATTTTGAAGATGTTCTAGATTTGGTGAGTTGGGGTTGGAAAGAATGATTGAATGCATCAAGTAACATGAGTTTGTTGGTGAATAGAAGGTTTTATGTTGGTCATGATAATACACCTTGATAATGGCTAAAGACCCAGTTTGAGTTGATGTCTTCTAATGGCTAAATACCCGGTTTGGGTTGATGTCTTCTCATGGCTAAGGACCCGGTTTGGGTTGATGTCTTCTGCTGGCTAAGGACCCGGTTTGGGTTGATGTCTTCTGCTGGCTAAAGACCCGGTTTGGGTTGATGTCTTCAAATGGCTAAAGACCCGGTTTGGTTTGATGTCTCAAATGGCTAAAGACCCGGTTTGGGTTGATGTCAACAAGTCGAATGGCATGGATAATTGGATATGCACGTGTCGAAAGTTATATGGAATTTTATGTACGATGACTAGCCGAACAAATTGGTTGGGAACTATTGATATATATATATATATATATATATATATATATATATATATATATATTACAACTTCATTACACTATTTACCTTGTTGATTTTATGCTCTCACTAGGCTTTAGCCTAACACTTGTTTGTTTGGTTGTCATGTATGACAGGGCATCTTAGTGGTGGGGATCGTCGGGAATGAGTGGCCAACTGTGTGGTCGAGAGTTGTCTTTTTAGGAGATCTATAGACCGTCATATACGAGTGGATAGACATATATTTTGGAAGAATAGCGACACCCTACTGTAATCTATTTGGCACAATTAGATTAATAGGTTGTCGATTGTATTCTTCATTATATTGGGTTTGTAAACGTCATACTTTATTCCCTTTTTAAGGATGTTACACTTTGGCTTGTTTTGTCTTTACCTTATTATCCAGGTTTCAATGTCCCCTATTTTTGGGTGTACAGGTTTACTCAAATTGTAGACGTCATATTGCCGGATTTTTGAATTTTAAATTGACTCCATTTTTGGGATGTTACAAGTTGGTATAAGAGCATTAGTTTAAGTGAACTAGGTATGAATGTGGGATACCTAGACTTAAGTTGTGACTTTATGTCGTGAATTGTGAGATTGGGTAGAACTCTTAAGACAGGATGGTCTTAGAGTCGACAAAAAATACACTACTTGAGAGTTATGTTGATGGTGATGAGAACTCTGACGTATCATATGTTCATAACTTCACTTAGCTAATGTTATTATGAAGATGTTTTACGTGAGTATGCTTGTTTTCCCATTGTTATGATGATTAATGAATGTAGTAGTACGTTTCCTTGTCTATAATTTTTATAGTCTATTATCATCTATATTCTCGTGTATGTGTGCTAGACAATGGTAAACACTCGTAATCGGCCTGATGGACAAGATGCAACGGCGTCCACGACCGACCATCCTAGAGTGACGACGACGGACTTACCCCCACCGTTGCAAAACGTTTTGGGCGGAGGGCCCGAGCATATACTCCAACACAACATAGCCACTTCTAAACCGATAATGGAAGAAGTAACTCCAAAATCGAGGATGATGGATCGGATGATGCAAGCTATGAACGCGGAGATGGCCCCAACACCAGGAAATGTTCTTGAAGCTACTTGAAGATCGAGATACTAACAACCGTAGGCATGAAACGGTTGCGAAAAATGTACTCGTGGCAGGATCCGAGGGTATCGAACATGAAATTCCCAACGATGGGACCGCGACCCCAGAAGTAAGGCAAGTGATGAAAACTTGCACTTTCAAGGCCTTCCTTCGTTTCCGACCATTGGAATTCAAGGGTTCGAATGATCCTGTTGCATGTGTGAACTGGATCCAGGAAATAGAACAGGCCTTCCGATCAAGTGAATGCGGTGAGTGTCAGAAAGCAACGTTTGGTTCCCAGATGCTTAGAGGGGCGGCCGTCACATGGTGGAACGTTTATTCCGCTTATGTGGAGGTCACAGTATTGGCAAAGTTCAGTTGGGCAACTTTCAAGAAGAAACTAATGTAAGAATTCTGTAACGAGCGAGCCATGTGTAACACCCGGAATTTCAGGTAAATAATAAGATTTCCTTAACCCTTCTTTTTATGTGCTATTTGGAGTAGAATATATCTGTTTATTGCTATTTCTAACTAAGGTCATTTTTGGTGCTAATCGGAAGCCTAGTTGCGCAAAAAACCTACCGAAACAGCAGACCTGTAGTGGTCGGCGACAATGCCGGCGACAATGCCCCTGGGAAAAGTCGCCATGGTAAAGTCGCGGTGGAGGAGGTACCCATGATACAACCCCGACAACATTGACCTCCGCGATTGTGACATGGGCATTCTAGCTTGTCATAATCGCCGACTTGGTACCGAATGGGGTGGGGACGCGGCGACTATGCCCGCGACAATGCCATAAGGCAAAGTCGCGGGGCAATGTTGTCCGCGTCGACCAACTTGCTGTTTTAAATTGTAATCTGACCCTCATTTCTACATTTTACACTTTGAAAACGGGAGGACATCTCTTGGGGAAATTTTTGAGCATCTTGTCACCCTCCTTCATTAATGCTAGGGTTTTTGATTGGTAAACCCATTTAGTTGCCATCCAATCTTCATTCAAGATCATTTATTGAAGTGTTCATTCAAGATCTTCACCTGTTGTCATCAAGTCAACCACTAACTCCATCTAGGGTTTCCTATTTTCTAGGTTTTAACCAAAACCTAGATTGTGAGTTTCTAAACCTTTGTCAAAACTAGATACACATCATAATCTACTACTTGTTATTATCTTGTATATTCACTTGGAAAATGCTCATTCTTAATGTTCAAGTATTTGGGTTTCTTTATGTAAATATGTTTCTATGAAACTTTCCATAAGTTAATGTATGCCTATCTTGGTTTTATGTTGATTTATACTTGGGACACCTTATGGTGATATAATATCTATTTGATGAAAATGGTTGTCATACGAGTCTTATGTGGGACTTTAAATTGATTAGGATGGTAATATTGTACCCATGGTTGGTATCGAAATATTCGTGGTTGTAATATGCTTCAAGTTAATGTATGCCTATCTAGGAGGATGTAGTCTTGGGTGCCACCGTGATGGTATGTGCCTAGACCTCCGCCATTCGGGGTAATGCCATGGTTGTAGTCCTCGGGTGTGCCGGGCCTTTCGGATGTCACTCTTAGTAGTTGGCGTCAAGGTATATCGACTCTTTGGGTGGAACTTGATTGGTGCTATGGGTCTCCCCTATTGACTCCACATTTAATGAACAATTAGTTAACTGATGATAAGAATTGTATGTGGATTTATATGCTATTTCTTTTACACGCTCACTAGGCTTTTTGGCCTAACACTTGTTTGGTGTCGATATGTATCTCAGGTTCTAGTGGTGCTGCTTCTAAACAAGCTTAGATTGCGCTTGGGTGAGAGCTTGGGGAGGGTGCAATTCGAGAGCACTTTTTGTGAAGACGTTTTAGCTTATAGATGACACCCCTTTTGTAATCTTCTTTCTATCATAGAAATTAGATTAGTTGGTTGTTGTTTATTTCCGTTATATTACAACTGTAATTAACATTTTTTTTTATATTTCCCCATTTTTGGCAGGTTCGGTTGCTTTAGGAAATCTATATACCATGTTCCATTTTCCGGAATTTTTGTTATCCCTATTTTTAGGGTGTTACAAGTTGGTATCAGAGATTTAGTTTAAGTGAACTAGATATTGACCTTAGTATGCCTAGACTTAAGCTTTAATCATAGAGTTAAGTTATCACCTTTGGGGTAGAATCTTAGGTGGGGAGAGCGTTAAGACTTACGGAATTACGCAAATTAAGAGTGTATGATCTGTTCATAATTTCACTTACCTACTACTATTATGAATACATTGTTACGTGAGTATGCTTGCAAATTGTTAGAACATATTTTATGTTCACTTTAGAAGTTTTATAAAGTAATATACTTAAATGTATTGGGCCTTGTAAATGGGTTTGGGCTTAATTGTATACAAGGGAGTATGGGGTTATAAATAGGAATCTTGTAATAAATTTTAGGTTAACCTTCATTTTTACAATGTAGCCGTATGATTTCATTTTCTCTCTAGTAGTGTAGTTTTCTTGCTTTCAATAAAACTACTGATTTCTATCCCTATGATTCCTTGTTCTTCTTTAAATCAATACCAATCATTGTTAAGTCTGATTTTATAGTAATCATTGTATTTATAGGCTTGGTCAAATACTGTGTTTAATGTCTAATACTGTATTGTATTGACCAAGGGTATTTAAGTCCCTTTGGTCTTGGTTGTTTGTAAGAACTTCACCCCATATTCAATATCACTCTTACTTTGCGCTTCATAGTTTCTCTCTCTCTACTTTCTCTCTCTAGGATTTAGTTGATCTTGGACTATCAATTGGTATCAGAGTTGTTCTAAATCTTGAGAGAATTGAGAGATTGTATTTTTCGTTTATGAATTTGTAGATTAATCGAAAATTTGATCGATTTTCTTGAATTTTTCAAGAAAATCTCGTTTTCTTAATTTTTCATCAAATTTGGGATTGTTTTTGAACGAATTTTTGTGAAAATCGGTTGGTTGGATTCGGTTTTGATTGCTAAACATCTTTGATTCACATGGATTTGCAAGAAAAACTTGTTTTGATTCTCAATTTTGGAAATTGTTGATTTTCTGGAAAAACGTGTTTCACGTACTGTGCTATTCACGAAATCTTGATTTTGTGGTTTTTAATCGAAATTTTTGATTGAAATGTGTTAAAAAGTTGTTTTCGAACGTATTTGTATAAGAAAATTTTATCAAATTTAGTTTTGAAATCGATTTTTTGGAAGTTTTCTTGATTTACTAACGGTTTGCGCCAGATTGGAACTTTGCGCGAGTTCTTCATAGTTTGCGCGAGTTCATATTGTGGATTGCGCGATATTCCTAATTTTGTCTTAGTGTGTTTCAGGTTTTCATCTGCTTCAGGAATCGGTTCTTCACGCAAAGTGCAATTTGCGTTTCTCGAGGATCACGCAAAGAGAGTAACTTTGCGTCTCCCGTGCATCAAGAGAAGTAAAGTTTGCATATCATTCAGCTCACGCAAAGCTACTTTGCGTCTCCTTCAGCTCACGAGAAATCTTGTTTGCGTTACAAGATTCTAACGCAAAGTTCAGTTTGCGTCTCCTTCGCATCACGCAAAGCTTAGTTTGCGTCTTCAACAACACACGCAAAGCTCAGTTCTCGTCTTCCTTTGGTCACGCAAATCAAAGTTATCTCAGCATAAGCACGGGTTCGTTCTCCTCAAGCAAAGCTCAGTTTGCGTCATTAGCTCTTCACGCAAAGCTTACTTTGCATCTTCCTCGTCTCACGCAACTCTAAGTTTGCGTTGCCTCCTGCTCGAGAGAATCTCAGCTTGCGTCTTGTATCTCTCACGAAAACCTCAAGTTTGCGCCATCTCAGTCAAGACTTAGCATTTTTCTGGATTTTTGCTATGGATTCTGACAAGTTTTCTTATCAAGCTCAGTTCTACAAAAGTGATCTTATGATGTCTTTGGGTACAGAAAATCGTCCACCAGTGCTAATAGATGAAAATGAGTTTACACAGTGGCAAGATCGGTTCCTGAACTTTATTGAACGTCAAAAGAATGGAAATGACATGATGATTATTTTATCAGAAGGACCGTTTGAAAAACCCAAGTTGGCTTCTGGATTATATAAGCCTACTAAAGAATATTCACCTGAAGAGTTGTGGGCATATCAAGCTGATCGTGATATCAAGGCAAATCTGATGCTAGCCTTGCCAAACTCTATCTACAATAGGATTGATTGTTTCAAAACTCATCCTAACCTTATGTGGCAACAGCTTGAGAAGATTAAGCTTGGATCGTCAGTTGCGACTCAACTCCGACATACTCGTTATATGAATAACTTTGAAGAATTCAAAGCCAAGGACGGGGAGCCACTGGAAACTGTGTATGACAAATTTTGTGCCATTATCAATGATCTGAGGAAGATTAAAGTAGAAAAGACTGAACTTGAAACAAATCTAAAATTCCTCAATGCACTTCAACTAGAGTGGAATAAATCCTGCCACAGACTGAGGAATGATGTCAGAATATCTACAATGCAGATCCAAGAGATGTTTGAGATATTACTTACTGATGAGTGCATTGCATCTGAGAAGAAGGCCAAACTGGAGAAGAAGAACAAGAAATCAGTAGACCCGATTACACTCCTCACGAGCCAACTGGCCGAACAAGCATTGTCTGAAAACGCTTACAATGGGCCAACTGATGATGATGGTGAGGCTCTGCAAAAGGCAATGATCCTTCTCTCACAACATTACCAGAAAAAGTTCCAACCACGTTCAAGTTCCAACAATCTTCGCTTCACTTCCGGTTCAAAAGTCAAAGTGCCCGAGCCAAAGACTGCTGCCTGCTACAATTGTGGAAAGTCGGGTCATATTTCAAAGGAGTGTCAAGTGAAGAAGGTTAGGGATTCAGCTTACTATCGAAAGAAACTGGAACTGGCAGAGAAAAGAGAGAATGGAACTGCTTTGCTTGCAGAAGATGAGTTTTGGCTGGATCACTCTGTTGATGAAGCTGCAAATGTCGAGATTGCTCAAATATGCTTTATCGGAGATGATCGGTCAAATGATGATGATTCTGATACTGATGAAGACGAGGTAATTTCAGAATTTGATTACAATTTCATATCTTCTCAGATGAATATCATAATTAATGCTTTATCTGATCTTTGTTCAAAACTCTTATCTGAAAAGAATTTAAATTCTGAAAAGTCAGATTTGATTAACAAATTGAAGATTTCTTTGAAAGATAAAAAATCTATTTTGGAAAATACAAAAGACATATTTCAAAAGAAATTGGATGATTTGGAAAATTCAAATAAGACTTATCTTAAGTCTTTGACCGCTATGACCAATTTAAAAGACAATCTTTCGGATAAAATAAATAAATTAGAAGAAAAGTTGTATCGAAGGAACCAATCTGAACAAACAATCTTTATGAACAAACCAAGGAGTGAGGAAGCGTTAAAAGAAAAATGGGGACTTGGTTTTAAAAATCCACATTGTTTAAACAATGCGATTGAAAAATCCCCTACTTTATATAAATACGATTATCTAACTCTTGCTAAATATGCTCCTCAATTTAAAATTGATTGGATGAATGAGAAGCAAGTGTTAGAAATCGAAAATGAGAAAAGAACGAATAACAAGAAAAAGGAAATTCCTTTTGTTTACACGTTTAAAAATGCCAAATATTTTCCTGACAAATCAAGAAGAGGCAGAAAAGGTTTAAATGATATATCTCCCATCAAGTCTTCATTATCTGATGATTTTGTTGATATTTTTGCCAATCAATCTGATAAGGAAAATATTTCTCCAATCATCTATGATTCGAAGAAATATACCCCTCCTTTAATTTTAGAAGGCAAAATCATTAATCTTGAAGATAAGATGGAAGATCAAAATATTTTAAAAGAAATTGAATCTGATATTTTTCTTTCTTTCATGACATATAGTTTTGTAGAAAAATTATTTTTTCAAAAACAAGATTCTATTTCTAGCCTTTCTTCTGATTGTCATGTAAAAAAAATGGAAGTTTCCAATCTTAAAATCTCTTCTCAAAATAATTCTGACTTCGAGGAAAATTCAGATTTATTGTCTGATCAGATTGGTTGCTTAGGTAAAATTATTTCTTTTGATTTAAATATTAATTCGGAAATTCTTGATGAATCTTTTACGCTAAATGATCAATATTATAAACCCAAGCGTAAAAGAAGAAGGTCAAAGAAGTCGAAGAAACAAGATAATGTCCTTTCTGACAGTTCTAATTCTTCCAATTCAATTCTTTCAGATAGGACTTTGAGCAAGTCAAGGAAGCAGATCTGGAGAGCGAAGCGGACATCTACTGATTCTATGATTGATGGGGATAAATGTGTAGACAAATTTTATAAAAGTAATTCATTTGCTAATTGTAATAAAATTTCTAAATACTCAATAAAACAAATGATTCGAAGTTCAAAACATGTCTCATGTTCTTCCTCTGATTCTAGTTCAGATGATTATGCTTTTTATTCATCTGATGATTGTGCTTATTTTTCTGATAATATCTCTCGTGCTTCTCGTATCAAATCTTCTAACTACTTCCCCATAAGAACTGCAACTAATAAACACGGGCCCAAATTCAAGTGGGTACCAAAATCTCAATCTGACTCAAAGCTGCAGGCATCTCATGTCAAGGGGGAGTAAGAGAAAGAATGGTTCTTGAATAACACAGTTCAAGACCTGGACTTCATTGTCAACATCTTGGCTTCTAAGTACACAACTTAGAACCCGTGTTTCAAAGACGATGACTTCTAGACATGTCAGTCTAGGACTCGTTCTTCAATGCTTTAAGCTTCTGACTAATGAGAAACTGTGAGTACATCTACTTAATTCCGCTGCATTTATTCTCTGATAATGATGTTGTTCAAGTTTTCTCAAATGTTTTTCAAGAATCTGAGCAAATTTATTTCTACTTGAATTTGTTAAACCCAATATTTTTACAAATGAGACACAAATTTCATTTTTACATTATGTGGAAGATGATATTCTTGAATTATATTTTGTTTCAACTGAATATAAACTTGCCGATCAAATATTTCTATTTTTAAAATCTCGGCATGTTGTTTTAAAAGTTTAAAGCTTTACAAATTTTATTCTATAAAGTAAAAGTTTTACAATTTTTCTTTCTTTTGAATAGAATGTGTGTCTAAGATAAATTTTCAAGTTGCTTTGTTAATATTAAAGTTTTTATATGTTCATCTTTCAAGTCTAACAAAAGTCGAAAAGTCAGCAACATGTTTGTAGCTTTTGATATTGCTTTAAAGTTGTGTGATTCGGAATATTTATAGTTTACAATGCTTAGAAAACCTAAAAAGTCGGAATTTTGGATCGTAAAAAAAATATGGGCTAAGCACTTAGACGTAAAACCTTGTGTTTCAGATGATTATTAAATTCTTATAAATCAGAAATCTCTAAGTTTAAAAGTTTGTACCTGTGACCTTTCTGGTTTGGGAAAGTAAGTTCTGTGGGATGCTTGTCATCTGGTCCCCTAAGGTCATTTGATCTGGGAGTGATCGAACCCAAATCCTTCTATAGAATCAGATCGAAAGTCATGTTCTACTGGTATGAATGGGTTTAGGATGTGTCGATGTAGCCTTTCTGATCTGGGAGAGTAAGTTCCAAGGGGTGCTTGACACCTAGTCCCCTAAGGCCATCTGGTCTGGGAGCGGCTGACTCAAAATCCTGCAATAGGGTCAGATAGAAAGTTACGTTTACGACATGTTCTTTACTTAATAAACTTTTTGATTAAAAAGATGCCAAAAGTGCACACGATTAAAAGATGTCAAAGAGCACACTCATGTGAAGATGCCATAGTGCACAATGCTAAAAGATGCCAATGAGCACACATCTCATGATACTTGTTTATATATTTCTGAGTTGCAATAAACCTGTAAATTTGTGAAAGTCTGAATTTTTGATAGATTAGTGTGATTATTTGCAAAGTTCTCTATTATATTTTTAGAATTGCATTTTCTTGAAGCTAGTCGAAGTTCACATACGAGCACACTGAATAGATTGATGAAAGTTTTTGAAACTGAACATGTCTTAACTTGATATACAATAAAACTGGTTTCTGTATCCAAACACATACATTTGATTTCATCTGATGGATTTTATTGTGATATTTTACTAAGTAGAATTTTATTTGTTTCTGTTTAAATTTTTATATATTTAGTCGTTTCAAAATACATATTCAGTATATTTTTCTTTCTACATTGATGTTTCAATCATTGCGTTCTCATTTATATCTTAATGGATTTGAGCATTATTCAAGGGGAGTGAAAAAGGAGAATTTTCTTAATGATCATATCTGTTTTTGAGGGGGAGTATCTGATTTTCTATATAAATGCTAACTTGAATTGTCAAATTTAATGCATTTGTGTAGGGGGAGTCAAAGAGCTTAACAGGTAAAAATTTTCAGACTCCAAGTCAGATTTGCGTCACCAGTTGGTAGAGCAAAGCTTAATTTGCGCCAACAGCTTCTAGCGCAAAGCAAGCTTTGCGTTTCCTGCTTGTCGCGCAAACCTCACTTAATTTGCGCTTCCTTCTGTTAGCACAAACCTAACTTTGCGCCACCAACTTGTAGCGCAAACCTTCCTTCTTTTCTCCGTTTCTTTGATTTTGCAGATCTTAAGCCGTCTCATCTCCAACATTTGTATGACCAAGTTAATCCAGATCATCAAGGTCATGAGGGGGAGAAGGTAAAAGAAGTTAAGGAGATGATAAAGAGACAAAGAGCTTCAAAGTTTATCTGCTGATCAAGATTCGCTCAAAGATTCAATTTTTCTCAGTTATACTACATCTTTTGTTGTTCCTGCTCCGATCACCACAGTTCATTCAAGGTCATTTAAAAGAGGTGTGTCGTCTAGAGCACGAGCTGGTGAATCAACTGTTCGTTCAAGTTCATTCCAATCTGGTCCAGTCTTGTCAAGGCAGCAAAGATAAATCAAACTGAAAGATGCTGAGAATAAATTTTTTCAAAAAGTCAGAAAGCTTTGCAAAGTCGCTTAGATGGTACATGTTGATTTAGAAGATGTTTTTGAAGACCACAACGCCAATGATTACTAAGGGGGAGATTGTTAAGTCTGATTTTATAGTAATCATTGTATTTATAGGCTTGGTCAAATACTATGTTTAGTGTCTAATACTGTATTATATTGACCAAGGGTATTTAAGTCCCTTTGGTCTTGGTTGTTTGTAAGAACTTCACGCCATATTCAATATCACTCTTACTTTGCGCTTCATAGTTTCTCTCTCTCTACTTTCTCTCTCTAGGATTTAGTTGATCTTGGACTATAAATCATGATCTCAATGGACCTCACAATTGGTATCAGAGCTAACAAGAGAAATTATTCTTTGACGATCAAGATCTGATTGTGTTTGATAGAATAATCTGTTGAAATTTTCGATTTCTGTGATTTATAGTGAAATTGATAGTTCTTTGTTGTTTAATTGATTCAGTGGTTATAGTGTATCATTTTTGAATCAATTGCTTGTATCAATTTCATCTCAGAAAGTCGAATCGATCGATTTTGAGTATTTTCAGTTCGAAAACTTGTTATCACTGTGGTTGGATCGAATGGTGGCTTAGAGTCAGATTTGGACAAATTGATCAACTACAAATGTACTCCAAAGTAGTTCTCGAACCTATTGTCAAAAGCTCAACTCAGAAATCGATGTATTGAAAGTTTTGTTGAAGATTTTGTGAAAATCAGTTCGAGATCCATAAAATTCACAGGATTCAAGTGAAGAACTCGCAGAAGTTGAAAGAATTCGCAGAAATGAAGTTTTTGTTGAAGATTTCGCAGAATGAACATTTGGACACAACAAAATTACAAGTGTGAAATTCTCAAGTAGTTATATGCGAAAGTTGAAGGATTCGCAGACTACTGTGCAATATGTTGTGTGCGAATTCTAAGGGATTCGCAGGCCACTTGATACAAAATGTCAATATTTCACAGGTTAAGTCTTTGCGAAAAGTGGCTTCCAATATTAAAAATGTTCTAAGTATAGGATTCGCATGTGAGAGAGCTGCGAGAAGCTCAGAATTCGCAGGTTAGTGTGTTGCGAATTCTGAGGATTCGTGATTTAAAGGTCAGCGAAATGCGAGAATTCGCAGATATGAGGCTTGCGAAAAGTGAGGATTCGCAGAAGAAGCCTTTGCGAATTGTGGTATAGGTTATGTCATCTTGCGAATTGTGCTTCATGGTGAATAGTGATCTGTGAATTTTGATATTTTTAAGAATTCTGACTGTTCTGAACCCTATTTCATACAAGTTTGCCCTGTTCCTGAGCTTTATACACGGAATGCATATGTGACATCACTCTTATCATATGTTGGTCACATATCTTTAACAACTGATCTACATTTCACGAGTGCTCATGCCTGTCAAGATTTTCAGATTCTGGATTTTCAGATTTGGTCTCTGCTTGGATTGTGTTAGCTGCCTGAGAATCTGCAATCATCAGTCTGGAAAGCTTCTTTTATGGTTAGACCATTGAGAGCACTTTATCATTCTTCTGACTTGATCACTTATTAGTGTGAGCGACTGCAATCATTGTTCTGCTATTTGAGTTGTAATTCAGAATCCTGAGTGCCTATAATCATCCAGCTGATTCGTGAAGAAAGCAGTTATGGGTTTGATTATTCAGTCTTCTGGAAAGCAGACAGAAAATGATCAACCTTCATCAGTTGTTGAACATTGCTTGCCTTCTACCCTTGCCTTGTAGTGTTGCTACCGTATGTAGAAAAGATTCTGAAAAGAGATTGTTGTAATTCAGAAAAGAGGGAGAATGTTAATTGCAAAAGATTGTTGATTGTGCTAAAGAGAAGATTGCCTTTGAAGAGAATATTCCGTCAAGAAGATTTTTTTTTGAGTTCTAATTTGTTTAAATTTTGTTTTGCTGTAATCTTGAATATGGGGGAGAATGTTAGGCCCATATTTGTGTTGAAAATTAGAGGCATTTTAAGGGCATTCTTGTAAAATACCCTTGGGGTATATATAGGTTGTGTTAGCTTTATTTGTAAGTAATCTTGTCATTTTACACTTTGAGAGATAGATCTAGAGAGAAAAATATTATAGAGTTCTTCATGTAAACTTTCTCTCACTAGAATAATATGACATTTATTGATTCAATCTGATTTTTCCAATTTCAAGCTCAATACAGATTAATCACACACAATTCAATCACAACTCATTTGTATTTTATTTGATTGGATTACAAACAACTTTCTCTCTCTAAGCTTTTTACTCACTCTCTCTCTAGCCACAAGTCTCACAGCTAGTTCTCTATGTGTGTGTCTGCGTGGTTATTGTGTTCTACTCAAAACATATTTATACCAAGTCAACATTTGTTGACTTTTACAACACAAAACATATAATGAAAGTCAAACACACTTGACTTACAAAGACTTTACAACATTTACATATTTGACCCTTTTAATCTTTAATACAACATTTTAGGCTCAACAATCTTTCCTTTGGATTCAAGATTAAAAAAATTTGACACGAATCTTCAGGTCTTCTTGCTTAAAAATCTCCAGCTTTGTATCTTTCAGAACTTTAAAGCTTTCAAATCTTCATCACTTGAACAAACTTTCTTGAATTCTACTTTTGTTTACATCTATTCCTTTGCATATTTTCAACAAACTTTATTTCTTCACAAAATTGAAGTCTTTATCTATCTCCCCCTTTGCTAAAAGTATGTATCTGTAGCTTTGTAACTTTTTCAGTTTTTCCAAACAATCTCTCCTTTCTGATAAAATCTTGAAATTATCTTCTCTTTCAGAAACATCTTATGTAAATCTTCTGTATATCTGTGTTAAAGCATTAGTTTAGATCATTTGTAATAGCTTAAGTTTGACTTTAATATGCTTTGCCTTATATGAGGTCAAGGCTTGTTTGACCCATATATAAGCCTTTTGCTTTTGTCTTTCTTGTAAGCTTTTGTGAGACTTGTGATTTCATGCTAGATATATGACAAAAGCAATTTTCTCTCTCTAAAATACTCTCTCTATATTGTTCTTATTAGATTGATCTTAATTGTCATTTTGCATGAATTCTTGGACTTACAATTGGTATCAGAGCAAACCATTGAATTCAGTATCATGGATTAGAGAATTAATTGGTCAAATTCATTGGAATTTTTCCTAATTCATAAGAACTAGCAGATCGACTGTTGTGGTGCTGTAGAAGATCGAAATTACTATTTTGATCACATCAGAGTGCAAGATTGATTGTATTGGGTTTGCAGGATCAATTGGAACAATTTTGCTTTAGATCATTCAATCAAATTCAAAATTGATTACTATAAGTTTTGATTTTTAGGATTTCTTGAAACTTTTTGGTTCGAACTATGTATTGTGATTAAATCTGAATTTTTGTTGTTTCTTGTTGAAAATTGTATTTGAAAGATTGATCTATTGTGTATTTCGAGCATAATTGTAAACTTTCAGAGTGTATTTTCAAGTTTTGATCCAAAAATGGCAGAATTTGCAAGTTTTATTGAAGAACTCACAAAATCTGGAGAACTCGCAAGCTTCATCGTGAAGAACTTGCAAATTTGAAGAACTTGCAAATTTGAAGAACTCGTAGATCAAGTGTTTTTGTGTTTTGTGTTCTTATCTGTGACTAAGGCAAAAACTAGCAAGGAACCTCTTTTGAAGTGTTTTTTCTATTTTTTAGAATTTTTCGAAGTATAGAACTCGCAAGGTTCGGTGTGCGTCAAGTAAGAACCCGCAAGCCTCTGTCTGCGACTTCCCAGAACTCATAAGCTACACTATACGACAAGTTATTTGTCGAAATTTTTTCCAAGTACAAAACTCGCAAAGGAAGATTTTGTGAATTTTGTTGAAAATTTTTCTAAGTACAGAACTCGCAGACTCTTACGACAAGTGATCTTGTGTTTCTCAAATTTGCTAAGTATTAGAACTCGCAGGCTACACTTTGCGACTTCTCATAACTCGCAATCCTTGATTTGCGACAAGTAGCAACTCGTAGGTTGTTGTTTGCGACTTATAAGCTTTGCGACAAGCTTTGTACTCTGCGACTTCTACTCTCTGTGGTTTGCGACTTCCACTCTTAGAATTTTTTCTGAAGTTTTTCTGAGTTTGACCAGAGTTGACTTTCAGAGTCAAGTTTTATCTGAATTCTTTGGACGATCACATTCAATCATTTTATCTGTTTCTCTTCTCAAAGTATTAGTATGTCTAGAGATTTGCTCAACATGGGTTCCAAATCCAAGCCTCCAGTTCTGCAAGTTGATGAATATCCGCAGTGGAAGAACGGATGATCAATTTCTTGAACAATCAGGATAAAATACTGATGAACTCCATTATCAATGGACCACCCTTTCCACATGTCATTGTTGACAGAATTCCAGCTACAAAAACCAATCCAGAGATACCTGAGAGGATTGTAGCCCGAGATCCTATTCAGTACAGTGAAAGACATAGAGAATTAGTGGAGTTGGATGCACAAGCTTTAACCTTTCTGATCATGGCTATTCCTAATGACATCTTCAACAGAGTAGACAGTCGGGGCTCTGTAAAGGAGATCTGGGATGAATTAGAAAGTAAACTTCAAGGATCTGAAAAGTCCATGAAGACTAAAAGGAACGAAAGTATCAATGCATACGAGGGTTTTAAAGCCAAGGAAGGAGAGTCATTGAAGGATTCATACAACCGCTATAACATAAAACTGAATGATCTGCAAAGGAATGGTGTCAAGAAATCTGAGTCAGGGATCAACTTGAAATTTATAAAGAACATTCAGCCGGATGGGATACATATTCTATTCAGCTCCAGATGAACAAGGTCAAGGAGCAAGCGGTTCTTAACAAACAACTGTTGGAAATAAAGGAGAAACAGAAGATGGTTGAAGATTCATTAGCTTTGCTTGCACAAGAAAAGTTGATCAAGGGAAGTTCTGGATCAGTAAAGACTATGAAACAGAAGGCATTTGTTTCAGACATGGTGGAATCATCAGAAAGTTCAGAAGATGAGGATGAGGATTCAGACAATGAGCTTACTGACTTCGCTGAGAAGTTAGCCCTGTTAACCAGAAGATTTCAGAAGAATTTTGGACGGAAGAAGGTTTATCACAAGTCCAAACCTGATCACTACCGGGCTGATAAGTATAAGGGAAAGTTTGAGAAGAGAGAAGACAGAAAAGAAGGAAAGCGGGATGAAAGAAAATAAGAAAAGATAGATGAGAAAGAAAAGGAAAAGAGTGACAAGTGTTTTAATTGTGGAAAGACCGGTCACAATGTCAGAGTCTGTAAAGAGAAAAGAGTAAAAGATTATGAGTATTATTCGAAGAAAGCTCAGTTAGTCAAGGCTATGGAGAAAGGGAAAACTTTGAAAGCTGAAGAAGAAATTTGGCTTGAATTTTCTTCTGATGATGAGGAGAAAGCAAATTTCACCCAAGTCCATTACAACCTGATGGCTACACTTGATGATGACTCTGACTATAAGGTAAATTCGTTATCTGATAAATCTGACAACTTTTCTGAAAATGAAGAAGTCATGAACTTGATGTCCCAGTTAGACTTAATAAACTCTGAGTTTCAAAAATTGAAAGATAATTTTTTTAAAACAAAAGAGTATTATTCAAGGACATCAAGATCAATCTTTGATTTTTAAGACATTAGCAGCGGAAAAAGAAGAAGAAAAGAACATCCTCAAACTAGATAAGGTAAATCTTCAAGGCAAAATATCTGAGTTACAAAAGGATTTAAATTCAATGAAAGATAGAAAATTGGATCTAATTTGAAGTATGATATTGTTTTGAAGGACAGAACTGAAGCATATGCAAAGATTAAGGAGTTGGAAGATCTAAATTTTAAAAGAGGTCAAACAGAGCAGTCTTTAAATATTTTGAACAATAACCCAAAAGATACTTGTTTTTATAATCCAAAAATGGGTCTGGGATTTCCGGGATTTCCGGATGCTGATATTTTAAAGAAAGCACCGACAAATCTTTAAAATTTCAAAACATCGGCTGATGCTCCAATTGTATTAATACCTCAGATCCATGAAACTTTTGTTAAGTCTGAGAGCTCTACACCTAAGTATCCAAAGGTAAATAGAGAAGAAACAGTGACAGGGAAGTCAGAGATAAAAACTGATTCAGGTTCTCATGATTTCAAAAATGTTGGATTTAAATACGATGAATTAAATTCATCTTATAAAAAGAAAAAGAAAACTTTCGTCAAATTTGAACATCTTTTTCCCAAATCAAATGATACAACTGAATCAAGTTCTCAATCTGATGAAATTGTATCTGTAATTTCTTGCTTTATCAAAGGAGAAAGGGAAGAAAACTCTCATTCTGAAAGTGAGTCTGTTTCTGATAAGACTTCAAGTTTTTCTGATTCTGATTTTCAGGCTGCTTTGAAAACCATTTCTGATTTAGAAAAGCATATTTCAGTTCTCAATAATATTATTAATTAATTGGGAAATGCTAATGAAAACTTTGGGATGGAATTTAGATTCAAGTATGATTCAAAGTGAGATTTTACCAAAAGAAATCAGAAATTTAGAATCCCAAATTTTTTAAATTTCAAAAGGAAAAGCAGTTTGTCCTGATCAGAATTCTCCATCTTCTGATTCAATCAATGCTAATGTGAAGTCTGACACTTCAACAATTGATGCTAAAACTCCTCAAATGAAAACATCTTTGAAGATTTTAACATATTTGGAAAAGGAGTCAAGTATTACTGAAAAAGGAGAATGTTTGGAAACTAAATCCATTTTTGTTTCCAAAACATCTTCTGAGTCTAACTTTTGTGTTAAACCTTTCTTTGAAAAGTTTACTTTCAATGATGCTAACTTTGATTGTTCTTCAGATAGGCAAGTAAAGAAAGGAGGTAAGAAGACAAGGAGGGCGAAGGTGGAAGAGAAGAAGACTGTTTTTGATAGTAAAGCATGTAATAGAGTAGCTCAAGCTTGTATTCCAAAATGTCAACAGTGTTTCAATAAATCAAAAACTCTTTCTGGAACTGAATTGTTGACACAAGCTACTACTAAGTTACAATGTTCTTATTGTCATGATAGTCGTTTTATTTGAAATCTAAGTTTTCTAAGAAAAGAAAGCCTACCCAATTTGTGACAAAGGAAATTTCTACACAGTCCAATGTTAGTCATAAAGTTGAAGTTTATTCTTTTAAGAAGAAAGATAATGTTTTAAAAATGAACAAATTAGTTGACGTGAAATTTGTGTGGGAGTGGATTCCAAAGTCTGAACTTAAAGCACAAGTTTCATCGAAAGAACCTAAAGTTGAATGGGGAATCAAAGGGTCGTCAACTGATTTATAGAAAATTAAGGATACTAACAAGAAATGACCCATATTCATATAGGTACCTAAGTTGAAGTGACTGTTTCTTGCAGGCTAGTCATGTGTGGATCATAGATTCCGGTGCATCAAGGCACATGACAACATATAAGCACCTACTGTTCGATTATGTAGAACATTATGCAGGTTCAGTCAGCTTTGGAAACAAGATGAAAGGTTACGTCAGAGGAAATGGTGTGATGAAAAATAGCATGATAACTATTTCAAAGGTTTTGTATATGGAAGGATTGGCACACAACTTATTCTCCATCAGTTAGTTTACTGAAAAACAATGCAAATTGGTATTTGATGAAGATTACTGCTATATCTTAGACAAGAGCGGAGTTGAGTTGATTAAAGCAGGAAGAATGGGTCAACTATATGGTGTTCATTTTCCTACACTGACTACATCAAAGTCTGTTTGTCTTATATCTAAGGCATCATCAGAATACAGTTGGTTATGGCACCGAAAGGTTTTCTCATACGAACTTCAGAGATATCAACAAGCTCAGAAGCCAAGAATTGGTCATTGGTTTGCCAGAACTAAAATTGGAAAAAGAGTCTCTTTGTTCAGCATGCGAGATGAGTAAGACGAAGAGAAGTACTCATAAGTCTAAAATGTTGTGAAGCTGCATTGCCCCTCTTCAGCTTATTCACATGGATTTATGTGGACCAATGCGGACTCAATCCATAAACGGCAAAAAGTACATACTAGTGATGATTGATGAATATTCCCGGTACACATGGCTTCAATTCTTGAGGCTTAAGTCAAAAGCTCCAGGTCTAATCATAAAGTTCATTAAAATGATACAAGTTCTTCTTCAATGCCAAGTTCAATAACTCAGAGTGACAACAGAACCGAATTCAGAAATGAAACTCTTCAGAGTTATCATGAATCCGTTGGCATATCGCACAATTTCTCGACAGCCATGACACCTCAGCAGAATGGGGTCATTGAAAGAAAGAACAGGACGTTGGTGGAAGCAGCGCGTACAATGCTAGATTATTCAGATCTACCTCCGTTCTTATGGGCTGAAGCAGTATCCACCGCATGCTTCACACAGAATAGGACCATAATTAATAAGCATTTTAATACAACTTCTTATGAGATTATAAATGGTCGAAAACCTACGATTAAATTGGATGCATGTCTTACGTGCTAAACTATAGAGAGAATCTATCAAATTTCCAGAAGAAGGTTGATGAAGGAGTGTTTATTGGCTATTCTCTCCAATCCATAGCATACAGAGTCTATAATACTCCGACAAAGGTTGTGATTGAAAGCACCAACGTATCATTTGATGAAACCTCAACAAGTACTTCTGAACACTTCAGTTCAGAAATCGCACCTAGTGACAAAACTTCTACTTCAAAATGAGTAGAACCTGAGCTAAAACATAATAAGCTTTCTAAATCCCAAATCTTAACTGACTCAGATCTTTATTTGTTATTCATTGATGTTTTTAATGATATGATTGCAGAAGATAACAAGCAAGTCAATTTAAACAATATTCACACACCTACCACAAGTGCAGACATATCTGACCCATTTGAAGGAGTTGGTGATGCTTCAACAAGTCTAGAACAAGTTATTTATGAAAGTGCCACACCAGACAGTTTAGTTGAGCTGGTTTCACCTTCAGTTGATCCAGCATCAACATCAGCTGTGTCTAGAGATCTACCATCAGAAATACAACCTGAAGAAGAAGTTCCATCACCAAGTGCCACAAGTCTAGAGATATTTGAAACTGAATTGCCTGAGGTACAAGATGAGTTTGATGAGACAAATAATCAGACAGATATTGAACATCTACCGAGCACACATAGATGGACAAAGGCACATCCTCCAACTAATATCATTGGTGATCCGACTGCAAAAGTCACGACCAGATCTACATCTGTATCTGCAAATTATTGCATGTTCGTCAATTTTCTAAGCATCTTGTAACCTAAAAAGCCGTCTAAAGCACAGAAAGATACAAACTAGATAAATGCCATGCAAGACGAGCTAAATGAATTCAAAAGAAATTAAGTGTGGAGATTGGTACCGAGACCCAAGGACAAAACCATTGTTGGAACCAAATGGGTATTCCGAAAAAAAAAGGATGAAGTCGGTATCATTGTCAGAAATAAAGCAAGATTGGTTGCGAAGGGTTATAATCAACAATAAGGTATTTACTATGATGAAACCTATGCACCAGTCGCTCGGATTGAGGCCATAAGGATTTTCCTTACATGTGTCGCTCACAAGAACATCAAAGTATACCAGATGGACGTTAAATCAACGTTTTTAAACGATATCCTACATGATGAGGTGTATGTAAGTCAACTTGAAGGCTTCACCGACCCAAAATATCCAGATCACGTGTACGTGCTTGATAAAGCTCTTTATGGACTGAAGCAGGCACCTCGCACGTGGTATGAGACTCTGACGGTATATCTATCTGAATCAGGTTTCCGGAAAGGTACAATCGACACCACTTTGTTTTTAAAGAAAAAAGGTGAGGATTTGATTCTTGTACATATTTACGTAGATGGTATTATTTTTGGTTCTACGAACCCTAAGCTTTGTGATGAATTCCAAAACATCATGAAGATTACGTTTCAGATGTCAATGATGAGAGTTGAATTTTTTTCTTGGGATTTCAAGTTAAACAAACCCCAGAAAGGATTTTAATTAACCAATCAAGGTATAATAAAGAGATGCTTAAGAAATTTAATATGACTGATTCAACTCCCATGAAGACTCCTATGCAATCTGGAAGTTTGTTGGATGCTGATATCTCCGGAAAATCAGTAGATCAACGGACTTATAGAAGCATGATAGGATCTCTTTTATATTTGACATCAAGTAGGACTGATATAATGTTCGCTACTTGTTTATGTGCACGATATCAATAGAATCCGAAGGCAACCCATCTTGTTGTTGTTAAAAGAATCTTACGGTAACTTAAAGGCACACCAAATTTGGCCTTTGGTATCCGAAAGGTTCTAGTTTTGAACTAACAGTCTACACAGATGCAGACCATGCAGGTAATAAGTTAGTCAGGAAAAGCACATCAGGAGCCTGTCAGTTCTTGGGAGACAAATTAGTCCGTTGGTCTTCGAAGAAACAAAATTGCGTTTCAACTTCTATGGCCGAAGCAGAATATATGGCGGCTGCTAGTTGCTATTCGCAAGTATTGTGGATGAAGACTCAACTTAAAGACTATGGATACATTTTGAACAAAGTCCCCATCTACTGTAATTCTAAAAGTGCAATAGCAATAACGACAAATCCAGTGCAACATTCCAAAACTAAACACATAGATATCAGGTATCATTTTATCAAAGATCACGTAGAAAAAGGTACTATTGAAATGCATTTTGTATCTACTAATTTTGAGGTTGCTAACCTGTTTACAAAACCTCTTGATGAAAAGAGATTCAATTTCTTAGTCAGCAAGCTCGGAATGTTAAATTTGAATGCATGAAAATAGTTTCCTATCTTGATTTGAGGGGGAGTGTGTTCTTGTTTTGATTTTGTAAGTGTTTTGGTTGAATAATATTTTCTAAGTCTGATACATATAACCAAAGTGGACTCATGTTCAATGAGGACCAAACTTTTTCATCTGTTTTTGTAGATCTGACAGTTTCATGCATTACTGATAAATCATGATCATGGACATTGACTTCTGATCAACTCAGATCAGGACTCATACTTCAGTATGATGAGTTGGATGCATAACTCTAGGGGGAGTACATATTTGTACACACTTCAAAGGGGAGTAACATATAAAAGTCTGTAAGTGTGTGTGTGTGTGTGTGTTCAAAATTTTTGAAAATCTGAATTTTTTTCAACTGAGAGATGTTATTTTGATCTTTAAAGTGAAAATTTGCAAAGTTACTATTTTTGGAAAGTTAGAAGTCAAATGTCAAAAGTTTCTATTTTTGGAAAGTTACCAAAAAAAATTCTAAGTCTGGTTATCGCAAGCAGTGCTTTGCGACAAGTAACTTGACACAAGCTTTAGTATGTTGCAAGCTACTTGACGCAAGCCATTGCATGCGACTTCTCAACTTGACGCAAGTAATGGTCTGCGACAAGTAACTTGACGCAAACCAAAGCCTGCGACAAGTGAATAACTCGCATCCTTCGACTTGCGACAAGCTATAACTCGTATCCGGTAACTTGCGACTTCTTTCCTAGGCACAACTTGTTGCAAATAGTGCCTTGCGACAAGTTCACGCACTCTTGTCGAATATTTGCGACAAGTTTCTTTTCTCTTTAGTTTGCGACAAGTGGGAGGTCAAATCTACTCGTGCCACGTGTCATGCCCTGTTCTTGGTATATATACGAGTTTCTTTTCTCGGTAAACCCACTTGTTTCAAACCCCTTGTTTACGCATTCTTACACTTAGCAAATTCTCTCAAAGTTCAAGTTCACGAGTTCTTATTTTCTTCGATTTTCAGACTTCATTCGTAATTCAGAGTAGGTTTTTCATGTTGATACATGTTTCTTTCATTGATTGTATATTGTTTCTTGATATTTTATTGTTGATTACCGGGTAAAGATCTTTGATTTAGGGTTTTATAATGCGACTGTTCATCTTTTTCATAAACCCTTCGAGCTTGATCTCAAGATTTTGTACCTTCGAGTGAATTTCATTGATTAATTCATGTTATTAACTTGTTGAGGTTAATGGGTTTTGGAAATCGATCACTTTGGTACTCAAATCTAACCTGAAAACACTTTCCTTGACATTGGATTCAGATTTGGACTTATTGGACTTATTGGACTGTTCGATTTATATGAATACTGATTTTGACCTTTAATCTTCATTAACAGTAACATTTAACAAAATTAAAGTGTTAAATCTTCATTAAAAAGGTTAATCGGGCATATCTGAACCATAAATAATGAATTTAAACTAATTTAAGTGATTTGATTTTCTGAAATTCAAAAATATTACAAGTTATGAACTCTTCGAGTTCTCGGTTTGAATGTTGCGAGTTCTTGGGTTGGTTGATGTTTTTCACGACAAGTCCATGATTTCTGAGTTCTGCGATTTCTTTGATTGTGCCAAAAATTTTCAAAGTGTTTTCTTGTTGCAATCTTGTTCTGCGACAAGTAGTCTTATTTGTTTGATTTGCGACAAGTACTCTCATTCAGTACTTTGTGTCAAAATTTTCTAGTCCTTAGTCAGCGACTTCTGGACTTCGAAAATTTAAAAAAAAAAAAATTTGGGATTTCACGCACATATTGGATTTCTATCTAATCTTTTCAACTTTTTAGGTTAAATCATGGCCAATGAAAACTCTGTTGAACAAACTGTTCAAATGGATGAGCATGATCCCAATGTTTCCAAGGAGACACCTATGCCCTCATCCAGATCTCAATATCAATCCTAAGTTGGTGAAAACCCAGACCTGGCTCTCATACATCCAACTGATTACATGTTGCTATACCCAAATAATCATGTTGATTTTGATCATCTCAACATAGATCCATTGGTGTTGGATATCTTCAGAGGTCGTCCTCTTTACTATGCCTTAACTGCTACTACAACGGTACCTCTCATATACTTACAACAAGCTTAGAGATCAATCACCATTGTGAACACCAACAGACATAGACACTTTCAAATTTAGATTGATCATTTCACATTAATTCTGACTTATCAGAGGCTAAGACTGATACTTGATCTTCCAGAGAAAGATTCAAGAGAAGGCAGAAACAATTTTGATGATTTCCCAGTTGACTCTGTATTTTTTGAAGGCATCCGAGCCTTGGGATATGTTGGTGATCTCACAAAGATAAGTGAATTCAAGAAGAGTAACTTTCCACCATTTTGGTATGCAATGTTCTCCATTGTCAACCGGTGCTTCACTGCCAAACATACCGGGATTGACAAAACTAGCATGCACATTCTGAACTTATTTCATGCCATAGTCTATGATCTACATGTAGACTATTCTGTCATCTTCTAGACAGAATTATATGAAAGAGTCATGGCAAAGAGGACAACAAAGAAGCCAATATATGTTCCTTATCAGAGATTTCTTTCAGTTGATAATCAGAAGCATGATAAGATCAAACCGAGACATTCCAAAGAGAAACAACCATGAAGTTGGTCCTAAATTTGGTGAGATACCATTAGAAGAAGAAAAAGACATTTACTTACTCTGCCAGTACCTGAAGCAATGCTTGATTACGCTAATCTAAACTCACTGAGTGTAAAAGCTTATAGAGAGTCTACGGGACGACCAAAACCGGTTGTCCCTACCCCAGGCTCAAACCCTAGGCGAGCGGAGTATGTGAGTGTTCAATCTATCAGGGTGGTAAATGAACGGGGTGAGCTGAGAGAAAATCTTGAGAAGGGAACAGGAGTAGGTAAGTCTTCTAGACTGGAGGTTGTGGAATCCCAGGCTGATATTGCTACACATCAAGTGGGTTCCACATCTCAACCTGAGCTGGCTATCATAAATCAATTGGGCCCTTAGGAAGAGAATGCCGAGGAAGGTCAAAACTCTGAGACAAAGTTGGATCATACGACAATCACAGATCATGAGAGTATCCCATCTGCTACTGCTGATACAGATGAGGAAAGAGATACAGACTTGAATGATGATAGAGATGATGATGATAATGATGAGAATGATGATAACATGGGTCATGATTTTGATTTTATTAATGATGATGCCATGGAGATTGATGTTGACGTCACTATTCATAATGTGGTTGGAGATATATGGAGACTTGAGGGTCACTTAGTTGAAAATATTGATAATATGAGGCTGAGAGTAAGGGAAGAAAAAGAACATGGTGAGCGTGTGTGCAACCTAACCTACCGATCCAGAAGGGCAGCCACATCTGCTACTGGAACTCATGTGTTGAGTTCTAGTATTGAAACAGACATAAGTAGCCCACTTACGCATATGCACACCCAAGCCAGCCATTCTGTCACCTCACAACAGGTGATAGTCTCAAATATTCAGGGGATGTAGCACAACTGCTAGTTGGCTGTCACACGGAGAGTTTAGATATTGAAAATAGAGAACATCAACCCTATGTCTCACCATCTTTCAATGCACAATCAAGTCTAGAGCCTATTGCAATACCAATCATTATTCCTAGGACACTATTACCTATACCTAATATCGGAAGTTTTCGTGACCCGATCGGAACATCCATAGTAGATTCACATTCTGAACTATGAGGATTGGATGGAAGTCCTGTCATTGCTACCAACTTGCCAGCTTTAAACACCGGCCACACAGTTGCTTCATCGACTGTTGTGACAACGGAAATCCTAAGTGACCCCGGAGTTACAATCTCTGACTTTATGTCAAAGGAATTCCTCAGCAGCGCCTTAAAGGTTGTTGAATCATCTGTGAAGGATCACATTACTGAAGAGTTGTTTGGAGTTAAGAGTTTGTTGAAAAGAAAGGATTCGGCTACTGAAGAGCCCCAAGCATCTCCACCTCCACCTCCACCTCCACCTCCACCTCCACCAGTGCAACCAGTTGATATGTCAGTGGAGGGGCTCAAATCACTTATGTATGCCAAGTTACTTTCATAACAACTTGTAGATCAATCCGATGTTGATTTGATAGGTCTTTTGAGGACTCAACAACTACAGTAAGTTCCTATAGATGTTCCTCAGATGCTTGAAGTGTAGTAATTATATCTGAATTTAATGCATTCAAGGATGATGTTTTAAAGTCTATCCAATAGCTAACCAGAGTTGTCCAAAGTTCTTGTAAGTCTCAAGTAGTTATCAGAAAAAGACATGACCATGATTCCGATCATGATCATGAGGGGGAGATGAATAAGAGACAGGAAACTGTTGGAGATACTGATGTTAATGCTGAAACGGTGAACTTGGAAGGTGAGGAGGAGACACAACATCAGTCACATGGGCAGAATAATCAGAATGAATGCAAAGAACTTGTATTTTATGTGGATCCTGAAGTAGAACCAACGGTTGCAAAGCCTAAGGTTGCTACTAGAGCTAAAATTTTGCTGATTATTGGAATTGAAGCAATTGATGTTATTGACTTATCTTCGGATGATGATGAGAAAGCTGATGAAAAGTATGCAAAGTTCTGGAAGATAAAGGAAGAGGATAGAGAAAACTTAATGGGATCAGATGATGATGCACAGAATGATGATATCCCTGAGAATGAAGAAAATGTTTTGGATACCTTGCTTGAGGAGAACAGAGATTCAGATGTGTTGCAAACTTTTTTTGAGCAAGGAACTCCAGAAGATATACAACTCAGTTATGTGCAGAATGAAATTCCTGAGCCTATTAATGATGTCCCAGTGAGTCCTTTGTTTAATGAATTCAACTTTTCTGAAGCTTCTAAAATGCCTGTCAATCAAAGTCAACCAACTTCTGTCAGACATCCAAGCCCAATTCAGAATGATCAACCTTTTCAAGATGTTCAGATTGAGAATGATCAACCTGAAGATGAAAATGTTCATATTCTTGATATGCCAATTCTAGATGAGGCAGGTCCTTCTAATGCAAATGCACCTGAAACATCTCTTGTTCCTACTAAAGCTGAACTAAGGCATATGAGACATGCTCTTAGAGTTCCTTTCCTAGATGAGCAGATGTAGAAGGTGTTTGTACATAGGATCAGTCCAATGGATAAGTACAAAGTCTTGGGGGTTTCCAATCAACCAAAGGAATACCAATAAGAGTATATATGCAAGCATGATCAACTATCTGAGACAAATTGAACAAGTTGTGAAAAATAAATCTGGAATTGTAACTATCAAAGAAGTCAGATTGAAGAAGTTTTTCAGAATTTGGTATCCATAATTCTATGTTCAAAGAAGAGACATGAGTGAATGTCGGTTTTCTGAAGTTGATTTCAACTTTCTGAATATTGATGATTTTTAGCACATGTACCACTTATTCAGATCTATGGCAATCAGAGATGGAAACATTGTCTTTGCTTTGGAAGATATAAAGAGGTTCATGAAGAAGGAACATCTTTCATACTTACAACTATGACTTTTAGATGGGTATCGAAACAAATCAATGGAGGGTCAACATGATAAAGTCAAATCTAACTCTTTCTAATATTGAAAATTATGCTTTGTTTTTTGTGCTGGAAGAACCAGGGTTGGGTGTAGTCTACAAGAATAGTGAGAATGAAAAGAGGTTCTTCAGAGTTTCTAAGATAGCTAAGTTCTCTGATGGAACACCCATGGTTTTAAGACTACAACTCAATACCAGATATGCTGAATGTGAAAGGCAAAGATTGCAAGAAGAAACAAAATTGCGTTTCAACTTCTATGGCCGAAGCAGAATATATGGCGGCTGCTAGTTGCTATTCGCAAGTATTGTGGATGAAGACTCAACTTAAAGACTATGGATACATTTTGAACAAAGTCCCCATCTACTGTAATTCTAAAAGTGCAATAGCAATAACGACAAATCCAGTGCAACATTCCAAAACTAAACACATAGATATCAGGTATCATTTTATCAAAGATCACGTAGAAAAAGGTACTATTGAAATGCATTTTGTATCTACTAATTTTGAGGTTGCTAACCTGTTTACAAAACCTCTTGATGAAAAGAGATTCAATTTCTTAGTCAGCAAGCTCGGAATGTTAAATTTGAATGCATGAAAATAGTTTCCTATCTTGATTTGAGGGGGAGTGTGTTCTTGTTTTGATTTTGTAAGTGTTTTGGTTGAATAATATTTTCTAAGTCTGATACATATAACCAAAGTGGACTCATGTTCAATGAGGACCAAACTTTTTCATCTGTTTTTGTAGATCTGACAGTTTCATGCATTACTGATAAATCATGATCATGGACATTGACTTCTGATCAACTCAGATCAGGACTCATACTTCAGTATGATGAGTTGGATGCATAACTCTAGGGGGAGTACATATTTGTACACACTTCAAAGGGGAGTAACATATAAAAGTCTGTAAGTGTGTGTGTGTGTGTGTTCAAAATTTTTGAAAATCTGAATTTTTTTCAACTGAGAGATGTTATTTTGATCTTTAAAGTGAAAATTTGCAAAGTTACTATTTTTGGAAAGTTAGAAGTCAAATGTCAAAAGTTTCTATTTTTGGAAAGTTACCAAAAAAAATTCTAAGTCTGGTTATCGCAAGCAGTGCTTTGCGACAAGTAACTTGACACAAGCTTTAGTATGTTGCAAGCTACTTGACGCAAGCCATTGCATGCGACTTCTCAACTTGACGCAAGTAATGGTCTGCGACAAGTAACTTGACGCAAACCAAAGCCTGCGACAAGTGAATAACTCGCATCCTTCGACTTGCGACAAGCTATAACTCGTATCCGGTAACTTGCGACTTCTTTCCTAGGCACAACTTGTTGCAAATAGTGCCTTGCGACAAGTTCACGCACTCTTGTCGAATATTTGCGACAAGTTTCTTTTCTCTTTAGTTTGCGACAAGTGGGAGGTCAAATCTACTCGTGCCACGTGTCATGCCCTGTTCTTGGTATATATACGAGTTTCTTTTCTCGGTAAACCCACTTGTTTCAAACCCCTTGTTTACGCATTCTTACACTTAGCAAATTCTCTCAAAGTTCAAGTTCACGAGTTCTTATTTTCTTCGATTTTCAGACTTCATTCGTAATTCAGAGTAGGTTTTTCATGTTGATACATGTTTCTTTCATTGATTGTATATTGTTTCTTGATATTTTATTGTTGATTACCGGGTAAAGATCTTTGATTTAGGGTTTTATAATGCGACTGTTCATCTTTTTCATAAACCCTTCGAGCTTGATCTCAAGATTTTGTACCTTCGAGTGAATTTCATTGATTAATTCATGTTATTAACTTGTTGAGGTTAATGGGTTTTGGAAATCGATCACTTTGGTACTCAAATCTAACCTGAAAACACTTTCCTTGACATTGGATTCAGATTTGGACTTATTGGACTTATTGGACTGTTCGATTTATATGAATACTGATTTTGACCTTTAATCTTCATTAACAGTAACATTTAACAAAATTAAAGTGTTAAATCTTCATTAAAAAGGTTAATCGGGCATATCTGAACCATAAATAATGAATTTAAACTAATTTAAGTGATTTGATTTTCTGAAATTCAAAAATATTACAAGTTATGAACTCTTCGAGTTCTCGGTTTGAATGTTGCGAGTTCTTGGGTTGGTTGATGTTTTTCACGACAAGTCCATGATTTCTGAGTTCTGCGATTTCTTTGATTGTGCCAAAAATTTTCAAAGTGTTTTCTTGTTGCAATCTTGTTCTGCGACAAGTAGTCTTATTTGTTTGATTTGCGACAAGTACTCTCATTCAGTACTTTGTGTCAAAATTTTCTAGTCCTTAGTCAGCGACTTCTGGACTTCGAAAATTTAAAAAAAAAAAAATTTTGGGATTTCACGCACATATTGGATTTCTATCTAATCTTTTCAACTTTTTAGGTTAAATCATGGCCAATGAAAACTCTGTTGAACAAACTGTTCAAATGGATGAGCATGATCCCAATGTTTCCAAGGAGACACCTATGCCCTCATCCAGATCTCAATATCAATCCTAAGTTGGTGAAAACCCAGACCTGGCTCTCATACATCCAACTGATTACATGTTGCTATACCCAAATAATCATGTTGATTTTGATCATCTCAACATAGATCCATTGGTGTTGGATATCTTCAGAGGTCGTCCTCTTTACTATGCCTTAACTGCTACTACAACGGTACCTCTCATATACTTACAACAAGCTTAGAGATCAATCACCATTGTGAACACCAACAGACATAGACACTTTCAAATTTAGATTGATCATTTCACATTAATTCTGACTTATCAGAGGCTAAGACTGATACTTGATCTTCCAGAGAAAGATTCAAGAGAAGGCAGAAACAATTTTGATGATTTCCCAGTTGACTCTGTATTTTTTGAAGGCATCCGAGCCTTGGGATATGTTGGTGATCTCACAAAGATAAGTGAATTCAAGAAGAGTAACTTTCCACCATTTTGGTATGCAATGTTCTCCATTGTCAACCGGTGCTTCACTGCCAAACATACCGGGATTGACAAAACTAGCATGCACATTCTGAACTTATTTCATGCCATAGTCTATGATCTACATGTAGACTATTCTGTCATCTTCTAGACAGAATTATATGAAAGAGTCATGGCAAAGAGGACAACAAAGAAGCCAATATATGTTCCTTATCAGAGATTTCTTCAGTTGATAATCAGAAGCATGATAAGATCAAACCGAGACATTCCAAAGAGAAACAACCATGAAGTTGGTCCTAAATTTGGTGAGATACCATTAGAAGAAGAAAAAGACATTTACTTACTCTGCCAGTACCTGAAGCATTGCTTGCTTACGCTAATCTAAACTCACTGAGTGTAAAAGCTTATAGAGAGTCTACGGGACGACCAAAACCGGTTGTCCCTACCCCAGGCTCAAACCCTAGGCGAGCGGAGTATGTGAGTGTTCAATCTATCAGGGTGGTAAATGAACGGGGTGAGCTGAGAGAAAATCTTGAGAAGGGAACAGGAGTAGGTAAGTCTTCTAGACTGGAGGTTGTGGAATCCCAGGCTGATATTGCTACACATCAAGTGGGTTCCACATCTCAACCTGAGCTGGCTATCATAAATCAATTGGGCCCTCAGGAAGAGAATGCCGAGGAAGGTCAAAACTCTGAGACAAAGTTGGATCATACGACAATCACAGATCATGAGAGTATCCCATCTGCTACTGCTGATACAGATGAGGAAAGAGATACAGACTTGAATGATGATAGAGATGATGATGATAATGATGAGAATGATGATAACATGGGTCATGATTTTGATTTTATTAATGATGATGCCATGGAGATTGATGTTGACGTCACTATTCATAATGTGGTTGGAGATATATGGAGACTTGAGGGTCACTTAGTTGAAAATATTGATAATATGAGGCTGAGAGTAAGGGAAGAAAAAGAACATGGTGAGCGTGTGTGCAACCTAACCTATCGATCCAGAAGGGCAGCCACATCTGCTACTGGAACTCATGTGTTGAGTTCTAGTATTGAAACAGACATAAGTAGCCCACTTACGCATATGCACACCCAAGCCAGCCATTCTGTCACCTCACAACAGGTGATAGTCTCAAATATTCAAGGGATGTAGCACAACTGCTAGTTGGCTGTCACACGGAGAGTTTAGATATTGAAAATAGAGAACATCAACCCTATGTCTCACCATCTTTCAATGCACAATCAAGTCTAGAGCCTATTGCAATACCAATCATTATTCCTAGGACACTATTACCTACACCTAATATCGGAAGTTTTCGTGACCCGATCGGAACATCCATAGTAGATTCACATTCTGAACTATGAGGATTGGATGGAAGTCCTGTCATTGCTACCAACTTGCCAGCTTTAAACACAGGCCACACAGTTGCTTCATCGACTGTTGTGACAACGGAAATCCTAAGTGGCCCCGGAGTTACAATCTCTGACTTTATGTCAAAGGAATTCCTCAGCAGCGCCTTAAAGGTTGTTGAATCATCTGTGAAGGATCACATTACTGAAGAGTTGTTTGGAGTTAAGAGTTTGTTGAAAAGAAAGGATTCGGCTACTGAAGAGCCCCAAGCATCTCCACCTCCACCTCCACCTCCACCAGTGCAACCAGTTGATATGTCAGTGGAGGGGCTCAAATCACTTATGTATGCCAAGTTACTTTCATAACAACTTGTAGATCAATCCGATGTTGATTTGATAGGTCTTTTGAGGACTCAACAACTACAGTAAGTTCCTATAGATGTTCCTCAGATGCTTGAAGTGTAGTAATTATATCTGAATTTAATGCATTCAAGGATGATGTTTTAAAGTCTATCCAATAGCTAACCAGAGTTGTCCAAAGTTCTTGTAAGTCTCAAGTAGTTATCAGAAAAAGACATGACCATGATTCCGATCATGATCATGAGGGGGAGATGAATAAGAGACAGGAAACTGTTGGAGATACTGATGTTAATGCTGAAACGGTGAACTTGGAAGGTGAGGAGGAGACACAACATCAGTCACATGGGCAGAATAATCAGAATGAATGCAAAGAACTTGTATTTTATGTGGATCCTGAAGTAGAACCAACGGTTGCAAAGCCTAAGGTTGCTACTAGAGCTAAAATTTTGCTGATTATTGGAATTGAAGCAATTGATGTTATTGACTTATCTTCGGATGATGATGAGAAAGCTGATGAAAAGTATGCAAAGTTCTGGAAGATAAAGGAAGAGGATAGAGAAAACTTAATGGGATCAGATGATGATGCACAGAATGATGATATCCCTGAGAATGAAGAAAATGTTTTGGATACCTTGCTTGAGGAGAACAGAGATTCAGATGTGTTGCAAACTTTTTTTGAGCAAGGAACTCCAGAAGATATACAACTCAGTTATGTGCAGAATGAAATTCCTGAGCCTATTAATGATGTCCCAGTGAGTCCTTTGTTTAATGAATTCAACTTTTCTGAAGCTTCTAAAATGCCTGTCAATCAAAGTCAACCAACTTCTGTCAGACATCCAAGCCCAATTCAGAATGATCAACCTTTTCAAGATGTTCAGATTGAGAATGATCAACCTGAAGATGAAAATGTTCATATTCTTGATATGCCAATTCTAGATGAGGCAGGTCCTTCTAATGCAAATGCACCTGAAACATCTCTTGTTCCTACTAAAGCTGAACTAAGGCATATGAGACATGCTCTTAGAGTTCCTTTCCTAGATGAGCAGATGTAGAAGGTGTTTGTACATAGGATCAGTCCAATGGATAAGTACAAAGTCTTGGGGGTTTCCAATCAACCAAAGGAATACCAATAAGAGTATATATGCAAGCATGATCAACTATCTGAGACAAATTGAACAAGTTGTGAAAAATAAATCTGGAATTGTAACTATCAAAGAAGTCAGATTGAAGAAGTTTTTCAGAATTTGGTATCCATAATTCTATGTTCAAAGAAGAGACATGAGTGAATGTCGGTTTTCTGAAGTTGATTTCAACTTTCTGAATATTGATGATTTTTAGCACATGTACCACTTATTCAGATCTATGGCAATCAGAGATGGAAACATTGTCTTTGCTTTGGAAGATATAAAGAGGTTCATGAAGAAGGAACATCTTTCATACTTACAACTATGACTTTTAGATGGGTATCGAAACAAATCAATGGAGGGTCAACATGATAAAGTCAAATCTAACTCTTTCTAATATTGAAAATTATGCTTTGTTTTTTGTGCTGGAAGAACCAGGGTTGGGTGTAGTCTACAAGAATAGTGAGAATGAAAAGAGGTTCTTCAGAGTTTCTAAGATAGCTAAGTTCTCTGATGGAACACCCATGGTTTTAAGACTACAACTCAATACCAGATATGCTGAATGTGAAAGGCAAAGATTGCAAGAAGAAACAAAATTGCGTTTCAACTTCTATGGCCGAAGCAGAATATATGGCGGCTGCTAGTTGCTATTCGCAAGTATTGTGGATGAAGACTCAACTTAAAGACTATGGATACATTTTGAACAAAGTCCCCATCTACTGTAATTCTAAAAGTGCAATAGCAATAACGACAAATCCAGTGCAACATTCCAAAACTAAACACATAGATATCAGGTATCATTTTATCAAAGATCACGTAGAAAAAGGTACTATTGAAATGCATTTTGTATCTACTAATTTTGAGGTTGCTAACCTGTTTACAAAACCTCTTGATGAAAAGAGATTCAATTTCTTAGTCAGCAAGCTCGGAATGTTAAATTTGAATGCATGAAAATAGTTTCCTATCTTGATTTGAGGGGGAGTGTGTTCTTGTTTTGATTTTGTAAGTGTTTTGGTTGAATAATATTTTCTAAGTCTGATACATATAACCAAAGTGGACTCATGTTCAATGAGGACCAAACTTTTTCATCTGTTTTTGTAGATCTGACAGTTTCATGCATTACTGATAAATCATGATCATGGACATTGACTTCTGATCAACTCAGATCAGGACTCATACTTCAGTATGATGAGTTGGATGCATAACTCTAGGGGGAGTACATATTTGTACACACTTCAAAGGGGAGTAACATATAAAAGTCTGTAAGTGTGTGTGTGTGTGTGTTCAAAATTTTTGAAAATCTGAATTTTTTTCAACTGAGAGATGTTATTTTGATCTTTAAAGTGAAAATTTGCAAAGTTACTATTTTTGGAAAGTTAGAAGTCAAATGTCAAAAGTTTCTATTTTTGGAAAGTTACCAAAAAAAATTCTAAGTCTGGTTATCGCAAGCAGTGCTTTGCGACAAGTAACTTGACACAAGCTTTAGTATGTTGCAAGCTACTTGACGCAAGCCATTGCATGCGACTTCTCAACTTGACGCAAGTAATGGTCTGCGACAAGTAACTTGACGCAAACCAAAGCCTGCGACAAGTGAATAACTCGCATCCTTCGACTTGCGACAAGCTATAACTCGTATCCGGTAACTTGCGACTTCTTTCCTAGGCACAACTTGTTGCAAATAGTGCCTTGCGACAAGTTCACGCACTCTTGTCGAATATTTGCGACAAGTTTCTTTTCTCTTTAGTTTGCGACAAGTGGGAGGTCAAATCTACTCGTGCCACGTGTCATGCCCTGTTCTTGGTATATATACGAGTTTCTTTTCTCGGTAAACCCACTTGTTTCAAACCCCTTGTTTACGCATTCTTACACTTAGCAAATTCTCTCAAAGTTCAAGTTCACGAGTTCTTATTTTCTTCGATTTTCAGACTTCATTCGTAATTCAGAGTAGGTTTTTCATGTTGATACATGTTTCTTTCATTGATTGTATATTGTTTCTTGATATTTTATTGTTGATTACCGGGTAAAGATCTTTGATTTAGGGTTTTATAATGCGACTGTTCATCTTTTTCATAAACCCTTCGAGCTTGATCTCAAGATTTTGTACCTTCGAGTGAATTTCATTGATTAATTCATGTTATTAACTTGTTGAGGTTAATGGGTTTTGGAAATCGATCACTTTGGTACTCAAATCTAACCTGAAAACACTTTCCTTGACATTGGATTCAGATTTGGACTTATTGGACTTATTGGACTGTTCGATTTATATGAATACTGATTTTGACCTTTAATCTTCATTAACAGTAACATTTAACAAAATTAAAGTGTTAAATCTTCATTAAAAAGGTTAATCGGGCATATCTGAACCATAAATAATGAATTTAAACTAATTTAAGTGATTTGATTTTCTGAAATTCAAAAATATTACAAGTTATGAACTCTTCGAGTTCTCGGTTTGAATGTTGCGAGTTCTTGGGTTGGTTGATGTTTTTCACGACAAGTCCATGATTTCTGAGTTCTGCGATTTCTTTGATTGTGCCAAAAATTTTCAAAGTGTTTTCTTGTTGCAATCTTGTTCTGCGACAAGTAGTCTTATTTGTTTGATTTGCGACAAGTACTCTCATTCAGTACTTTGTGTCAAAATTTTCTAGTCCTTAGTCAGGGACTTCTGGACTTCGAAAATTTAAAAAAAAAAAAATTTTGGGATTTCACGCACATATTGGATTTCTATCTAATCTTTTCAACTTTTTAGGTTAAATCATGGCCAATGAAAACTCTGTTGAACAAACTGTTCAAATGGATGAGCATGATCCCAATGTTTCCAAGGAGACACCTATGCCCTCATCCAGATCTCAATATCAATCCTAAGTTGGTGAAAACCCAGACCTGGCTCTCATACATCCAACTGATTACATGTTGCTATACCCAAATAATCATGTTGATTTTGATCATCTCAACATAGATCCATTGGTGTTGGATATCTTCAGAGGTCGTCCTCTTTACTATGCCTTAACTGCTACTACAACGGTACCTCTCATATACTTACAACAAGCTTAGAGATCAATCACCATTGTGAACACCAACAGACATAGACACTTTCAAATTTAGATTGATCATTTCACATTAATTCTGACTTATCAGAGGCTAAGACTGATACTTGATCTTCCAGAGAAAGATTCAAGAGAAGGCAGAAACAATTTTGATGATTTCCCAGTTGACTCTGTATTTTTTGAAGGCATCCGAGCCTTGGGATATGTTGGTGATCTCACAAAGATAAGTGAATTCAAGAAGAGTAACTTTCCACCATTTTGGTATGCAATGTTCTCCATTGTCAACCGGTGCTTCACTGCCAAACATACCGGGATTGACAAAACTAGCATGCACATTCTGAACTTATTTCATGCCATAGTCTATGATCTACATGTAGACTATTCTGTCATCTTCTAGACAGAATTATATGAAAGAGTCATGGCAAAGAGGACAACAAAGAAGCCAATATATGTTCCTTATCAGAGATTTCTTCAGTTGATAATCAGAAGCATGATAAGATCAAACCGAGACATTCCAAAGAGAAACAACCATGAAGTTGGTCCTAAATTTGGTGAGATACCATTAGAAGAAGAAAAAGACATTTACTTACTCTGCCAGTACCTGAAGCATTGCTTGCTTACGCTAATCTAAACTCACTGAGTGTAAAAGCTTATAGAGAGTCTACGGGACGACCAAAACCGGTTGTCCCTACCCCAGGCTCAAACCCTAGGCGAGCGGAGTATGTGAGTGTTCAATCTATCAGGGTGGTAAATGAACGGGGTGAGCTGAGAGAAAATCTTGAGAAGGGAACAGGAGTAGGTAAGTCTTCTAGACTGGAGGTTGTGGAATCCCAGGCTGATATTGCTACACATCAAGTGGGTTCCACATCTCAACCTGAGCTGGCTATCATAAATCAATTGGGCCCTCAGGAAGAGAATGCCGAGGAAGGTCAAAACTCTGAGACAAAGTTGGATCATACGACAATCACAGATCATGAGAGTATCCCATCTGCTACTGCTGATACAGATGAGGAAAGAGATACAGACTTGAATGATGATAGAGATGATGATGATAATGATGAGAATGATGATAACATGGGTCATGATTTTGATTTTATTAATGATGATGCCATGGAGATTGATGTTGACGTCACTATTCATAATGTGGTTGGAGATATATGGAGACTTGAGGGTCACTTAGTTGAAAATATTGATAATATGAGGCTGAGAGTAAGGGAAGAAAAAGAACATGGTGAGCGTGTGTGCAACCTAACCTATCGATCCAGAAGGGCAGCCACATCTGCTACTGGAACTCATGTGTTGAGTTCTAGTATTGAAACAGACATAAGTAGCCCACTTACGCATATGCACACCCAAGCCAGCCATTCTGTCACCTCACAACAGGTGATAGTCTCAAATATTCAAGGGATGTAGCACAACTGCTAGTTGGCTGTCACACGGAGAGTTTAGATATTGAAAATAGAGAACATCAACCCTATGTCTCACCATCTTTCAATGCACAATCAAGTCTAGAGCCTATTGCAATACCAATCATTATTCCTAGGACACTATTACCTACACCTAATATCGGAAGTTTTCGTGACCCGATCGGAACATCCATAGTAGATTCACATTCTGAACTATGAGGATTGGATGGAAGTCCTGTCATTGCTACCAACTTGCCAGCTTTAAACACAGGCCACACAGTTGCTTCATCGACTGTTGTGACAACGGAAATCCTAAGTGGCCCCGGAGTTACAATCTCTGACTTTATGTCAAAGGAATTCCTCAGCAGCGCCTTAAAGGTTGTTGAATCATCTGTGAAGGATCACATTACTGAAGAGTTGTTTGGAGTTAAGAGTTTGTTGAAAAGAAAGGATTCGGCTACTGAAGAGCCCCAAGCATCTCCACCTCCACCTCCACCTCCACCAGTGCAACCAGTTGATATGTCAGTGGAGGGGCTCAAATCACTTATGTATGCCAAGTTACTTTCATAACAACTTGTAGATCAATCCGATGTTGATTTGATAGGTCTTTTGAGGACTCAACAACTACAGTAAGTTCCTATAGATGTTCCTCAGATGCTTGAAGTGTAGTAATTATATCTGAATTTAATGCATTCAAGGATGATGTTTTAAAGTCTATCCAATAGCTAACCAGAGTTGTCCAAAGTTCTTGTAAGTCTCAAGTAGTTATCAGAAAAAGACATGACCATGATTCCGATCATGATCATGAGGGGGAGATGAATAAGAGACAGGAAACTGTTGGAGATACTGATGTTAATGCTGAAACGGTGAACTTGGAAGGTGAGGAGGAGACACAACATCAGTCACATGGGCAGAATAATCAGAATGAATGCAAAGAACTTGTATTTTATGTGGATCCTGAAGTAGAACCAACGGTTGCAAAGCCTAAGGTTGCTACTAGAGCTAAAATTTTGCTGATTATTGGAATTGAAGCAATTGATGTTATTGACTTATCTTCGGATGATGATGAGAAAGCTGATGAAAAGTATGCAAAGTTCTGGAAGATAAAGGAAGAGGATAGAGAAAACTTAATGGGATCAGATGATGATGCACAGAATGATGATATCCCTGAGAATGAAGAAAATGTTTTGGATACCTTGCTTGAGGAGAACAGAGATTCAGATGTGTTGCAAACTTTTTTTGAGCAAGGAACTCCAGAAGATATACAACTCAGTTATGTGTAGAATGAAATTCCTGAGCCTATTAATGATGTCCCAGTGATTCCTTTGTTTAATGAATTCAACTTTTCTGAAGCTTCTGGAATGCCTGTCAATCAAAGTCAACCAACTTCTGTCAGACATCCAAGCCCAATTCAGAATGATCAACCTTTTCAAGATGTTCAGATTGAGAATGATCAACCTGAAGATGAAAATGTTCATATTCTTGATATGCCAATTCTAGATGAGGCAGGTCCTTCTAATGCAAATGCACCTGAAACATCTCTTGTTCCTACTAAAGCTGAACTAAGGCATATGAGACATGCTCTTAGAGTTCCTTTCCTAGATGAGCAGATGAAGAAGGTGTTTGTACATAGGATCAGTCCAATGGATAAGTACAAAGTCTTGGGGGTTTCCAATCAACCAAAGGAATACCAATAAGAGTATATATGCAAGCATGATCAACTATCTGAGACAAATTGAACAAGTTGTGAAAAATAAATCTGGAATTGTAACTATCAAAGAAGTCAGATTGAAGAAGTTTTTCAGAATTTGGTATCCATAATTCTATGTTCAAAGAAGAGACATGAGTGAATGTCGGTTTTCTGAAGTTGATTTCAACTTTCTGAATATTGATGATTTTTAGCACATGTACCACTTATTCAGATCTATGGCAATCAGAGATGGAAACATTGTCTTTGCTTTGGAAGATATAAAGAGGTTCATGAAGAAGGAACATCTTTCATACTTACAGCTATGACTTTTAGATGGGTATCGAAACAAATCAATGGAGGGTCAACATGATAAAGTCAAATCTAACTCTTTCTAATATTGAAAATTATGCTTTGTTTTTTGTGCTGGAAGAACCAGGGTTGGGTGTAGTCTACAAGAATAGTGAGAATGAAAAGAGGTTCTTCAGAGTTTCTAAGATAGCTAAGTTCTCTGATGGAACACCCAAGGTTTTAAGACTACAACTCAATACCAGATATGCTGAATGTGAAAGGCAAAGATTGCAAGAAGGTGATCACATACCAAGAAGATAAAGGCTTGTGATGAAGAGTATTCTTTAAGCTTTAGATGAAAAAATTGATTTTAGAAGAAGCATCAGAAGGTTTGAATCACTTATGGGAATCAGAGATAACCGTGTTAGAAGGTTTACAAACTGATCTAAAAGGGGGAGATTGTTAAAGCATTAGTTTATATCATTTGTAATAGCTTAAGTTTGACTTTAATATGCTTTGCTTTATATGATGTGAAGGCTTGTTTGACCCATATATAAGCCTTTTGCTTTTGTCTTTCTTGTATTTTGTGAGACTTGTGATTTCATGTTAGATATATGACAAAAGCATTTTCTCTCTCTAAAATACTCTCTCTATAGTGTTCTTATTAGATTGATCTTAATTGTCATTTTGCTTGAATTCTTGGACTTACAATAATGTTAGGACATTTTATGTCCATTTATAGAAAGTTTTGTAAAGGGCTTTTAATTGTGTTAAAGGCCTTGTATTAAGCACTTGGGTTTGGGCTAAATGTTGTACATGGGTTGATTAGGTATAAATAGGACTTTGTTTGTAATAGTGTGTAAGTAATTCATTCAAAATGTAGACGCATGATGTAAGAGTGTTTCTAGAGAGAGAAACACATCCTCTCTTTAAATTGTGTGTATTGTGAATAATACAACATTTTCCTACCCAATCTATCTCATCTCAATATATATTATCATTGATTAATTGTGAATTATTGGTTCCTACATGTGGTATTAGAGCCTAATCAACGAATCTTTCATCGAAAACGATCAAATTCGCAATTCTTCAATGGAACAATGAACTTTGTCGATGAACAGTATTTGATGGATTTCGAATTCTTCATTTTGATGCTGATTTGAACGAGATTTATTGCTAGATTGATTCTGAGATTAGAGTCAAATCATATGGAATCAATCACAATGTTTGATTTCTACTAAGTTGGAAGAACTATTCGATTTTGAGAGTTTTTGGTTCAAAAATATTTTTCACTGTGTTGTGATCGAATTTTGTTATTGAGTGATTTTTAGTGAAGATCATAAACTACAAAGTTGCTCAGAAGTGATTTTCGAACATGCGTGCAAAATATCATCTCAAAATTCGAAGAAATGTGAAAGATGTGATGATATTTTGGTTCCAGGCTCGACTTATTGCAAGATCCCTAGAACTCGCAAGTATCATCGAAGAACTCGCAAGCTTCATCTTAAGAGAAGGTGTGAAGAACTCGCAGATTGAAGTCTACGACAATTGGGAATCACAAGACCTTGCTTACGAGTTGTCGTATTTCTTAAATTTTTCCTAAGTATAGAACTCGCAGAGTTCAGCTTGCGACAAGCTAGAACTCGCAAGTCGAAGCTTACGACAACAAAGAACTCGTACGTAGTAGCCTGCGACAAGTTAATTCCTTGTTTTTTGACTAAGTATAGACCTCGCGTCTTCACGAGATGCTTATTTTGTTGAAAAATTTCTAAGTATATAACTTGCATAAAGGGGCTTGTGACAAGTACAAAACTCTAAGAGAGTTTCTTACGACAAGTAGGAACTCGCAAGTAAGCCTTCGCGACAAGTGGTTTTTCGGCTCATGCCACATGCGAATTGTGCACTTTCATGGTCAGTGATCTGCGACAAGTTCATGTTAATGCCTTGCGACAAGTTGACTTAGCGGGACCCCCGTGCTAAGTCTCTGGAGGGAGACAATTTGTTCATGAGATTTTCGCTGAACGCATATGTGACATTACTCCTATCCTCAGTTGGTCACATATTTTTAGCAACTGATCAGATTTTCACGGAGCTCATCCCAGTCAAGATTTCCAGACATTGAGTGTTTGGATTTGGTCTCTGATTGGATTGGATTATCATCTTGAGTATCTGCAATCATCATTCTGGAGTTTTCTTGACGATGCTAGACCTTTGAGTTCTCTTAATCATTCTTCTAACCTGATCAATCAGAATTGTGAGTGCTTGCAATCGTTGTTCGGGTGATTTGGTTGTGATCTAGAATTTTGAGTGCTTATAATCATCCAACTGATTCGTGAAGAAAGGAGGTATGAGTTTATTCATTCAGTGTTCTGGAAAGCAGTTAGAAAATGATCATTCTTCATCAGATGTTAAACAAATATTAGATATTTCTTCTAACCCTTCCCTAGTAGTGTTTGTTACAAGTTCCCTAGTAGTGTTTGTGTTAAAGGCCTTGTATTAAGCATTTGGGTTTGGGCTAAATGTTGTACATCGGTTGATTGGGTATAAATAGGCCTTTGTTTGTAATTGTTTGTAAGTAATTCATTCAAAATGTAGACGCATGATGTAAGAGTGTTTCTAGAAAGAGAAACACATTCTCTCTCTAGATTGTGTGTTTTGTGAATAATACAACATTTTCCTACCCAGTCTATCTCATGTCAATCCATATTATCATTGATTAATTGTGAATTACTGGTTCCTACAATCTGACTTTGCATTGAAATTCCTACTTGAAGTTGAACTTTGAAATTTTCTCCCCAAAACTTTGAAAACTTTGAAATTGAACTCCAGAATTATCTCCCCCTTTTTGATGAATTGTGAGACATCAGAATCATCAGAACTTTGTCAATTTCAGCACTGTCTTTGATAACTATCTCCCCTATATATATATCAAGATAAGAAAACTCTTTATGATGTATAGAAAACAATATCCCCCAAGGAATATGGTAAACAATCCCTCGAAGAAAATAGTATCATCATGATTAATCTCCCCCAAGGATGTAACAATAAGTGCCATTTGATCTGAATAACCGTCAATTCATAGTATGTTTTCATCCGAATCTTTTCAAATTCAGACAAAATAGGAATTGTAACCCTGAATCGACATATGAAACAGTTAGCATGCCTGTAAGTAGCACGGAGACACTTTGTACAACAAATGTACTTTTGGAAAGGAGCTTTTTGATGATCACTCCCTCAGGGCTTCCATTAAATCATTGAAAAACCACAAAGGAATTTTTTATGAATGCTATGACAAGAAAACTTATTCCTTGTGTGTGCATGCAAGTGTAGGATGATTGAAGCTACTTAGCTTTTTCAGGCTCAAAATGTGTAATCTGTTGAGACAGCAACAAGTATTACACGGACTCTATGTGCATGAATGAGGTGCGAAGGTGGGGCAACTTTCCCTCTTTTTCAATATCTAAATCTTCCTAATGAACGCCAGATAGCAAATATGTTGCGTCCCCAAAGAAAATAAAACATTTCTTTGTTAAACAAGTGGTTGGTGGGGTTAATGCAAGAGTTGGCATGGGCTAGTGCCTGTTTCAATGATGGTCACCAAAGAATGTGAACCAATCAATAGATGTGGCTGCCCGGCTCAGAAAAAGTTAGTGCAGAGTTTTCATAATCTTTTAACTCTGATCTCACACCCTCTTTCTTTTTAACATTTAAGCTCACTTCTAACCAATCTCTCTTTTTCATTTTACCTCATCACACCGAGAAGAACTCATCCCATTGAGTTATCTCCCCCACTCTTTGATTTAAGATCCCTCACCCCTCAATCACTCGAGGATAACTTCCGGGGTAGGAAACACAGGTTAACGTGAATCCATGGAAGTTCTGTAAAGCACTCACAAGAATCCCGTGAAATTTTGTCCTAAAAGATATGTTGCTCAACAATTTAACTTTGAACAATTAAGTTCATGATATCATTGTCATATAAATGTATGCTCATCAAGAATATGAATGAAATTTGAGCATTTGAACTATGAAGATCTCTCAAAACAAGGATAATGAATGAATGAAATGAAATCAAGAGAATTGTTTTGAGAATTTGACAATGTATCAATCCGATCAAATATCATGAATATGAACATGTAATGGTTGGGGTATCAAAGAACTTGATAGTTTGTTTATATGACCGAATATAAACAGTTTAGCAATGAACGTACAAATATTGAAATGATGTCTGACGCTCAACAACATTGAAAACAAGTGAGGGTATTACCATCGAAATATGTTTCTTTTAGAGACATGGTAATAACAAAGTCAAATGAAATATTGAATCAGTGTGTGTGAATACTTGACAGTATATGGAAAAGATAATACACAAGTATTAATCTTTGGAAACACACGGTCAGTTAAACATTAACGCTTAAAAATGAAAAACATTTAAAATCTCACTTCTAAATTCATGAATTTTTTTTAAGAATAAGAAGTGGTTTGAACATTTAAGAAAACATTTTTCGTATTCGAAAGTTCTTCTTCTTTCAAATATGTAGAGCTTAAGAATCAGATTTACTTAAATTCAGTGTAAGATTCTTAACTCTCCCTCAAAATAATATTTCCTCCTTAAAAAAAATTCCCCTCTTCAAGATAAGAGATATCTGCAAAATTCAAAGAAATATAAACATGTAAGATTTTTCTTGACACAACATCAGATATTCTCCCCCTTGATATATGTAAAAAAGTCAATATAAATTCCATTTTCTCCCCCTAAAAACAAAATTACTCCCTTAGAATGATTGATCAGTCAGGTTATTCAGCTAAGATCAAAAATCTTTGAAGTACGGGTTCTGAACTGATGTATTCAGAAGCTGTTGTCACATATTCTCTAGTGAGAATAGTAACTTCATTTAAAAGTAACAACCATCTACAAAGAGAAAATATTTTGGTAATCAACGATGATGATTATGCCTTCGTCAGTAAGAATTGACTATAATCAAATATATGAACTCCCCTTAGAATTTAGCAAGGACGGTATGAACTCCCCTAGACACATGCAGGAAAAATGTCACAGACTTAAGAAGAAATTTTTAACATACCTAACTTACTGATCAAGAATTTGAATCGCTTTTCATCTATCGACTTGGTGAAAAGGTCAGCGAGTTGGTAGTTCGTCTATACAAAATGCATCTCTATATCACCTTTTTCCACATGGTCTTTTATGAAGTGGTAGCACACATCGATGTGTTTTGTCTTGGAATGTTGTACCGGGTTAGCTGTAACGGCAATCGCGTTTTTTTAGTCGTAGTAGATAGGCACTCTATTTTACGTGTAACTGAAATCTTTCGATTGCCTCATCATCCAAAGAACTTGTGAGCAGCAACTCGTAGCAGCAACATACTCTGCTTCTGTTGTAGACGTTGAGACACTATTCTGGTTTTTTGATGTCCAACTCACCAATTTATCGCCTAAGAACTGACATGACCCATAAGTGCTCTACCGGTCCAACTTACATCCTGCGTGATCTCCATCAGTAAAAGTTGTTAAACCAAAACCTGAATCCTTCGGATACCAAAGGCCTAACTCGGGAGTGCCTTTAAGATAGCTTGGGATTCGTTTAACGGCCGTAAGGTGAGACTTCTTCGGATTTGCTTGATAACACACACAGAAACATGTCGCAAACATGATATCCGGTATACTAGCTGTAAGGTATAATAAAGATCCAATCATGCTTTTATAGTTCTTTTGGTCGACAGGCTTACCAGATAAATCTGTGTCCAAAAGCGTTCTAGTTGCCATTGGAGTTTTCAAAGAAGAACTATCAGCCATGTTACACTTTTTCAAAATGTCTTTGATGTACTTAGACTGATTAATGAATATGCCATTAGGTGACTGTTTCACTTGAAGTCCAAGGAAAAAGTTCAGCTCACCCATCTTACTCATTTCAAATCTAGTCTCCATGATTTTTGAAAAGTTTTTACAAAATTTTGGATTGGTAGAACCGAATATTATGTCATCAACATAAATCTGGATTAAGATCAAGCCATCACCATGCTTTTTCAGAAATAGAGTGGTATCTATTATACCTTTATTGAAGCCAGAAGCAAGTAAGAATTGAGTCAAATTTTCATACCACACTCTAGGTGCTTGTTTTAAACCATAAAGCGCCTTATCGAGAACGTAGACATGATCAGGAAACTAAGGATCTACGAAGCCTTTCGGTTGATTCACATAGACCTCTTCATGCAGAATCCCATTGAGAAAGGCAGACTTAACGTCCATTTGATATACCTTGAAATTCTTATAGGATGCATACGACAAAAAGATGTGAATAGATTCGATTCTCTCCACTGGAGTAAAGGTTTCATCATAGTCTATTCCTTCTTGTTGACAATAACCTTTGGCTACCAGTACGACCTTGTTTCTGACCACAATTCCCGTTTCATCTTTTTTATTTCTGAAAACCCATTTTGTTCCAATAATGGATTTGTCTTTTGGTTTGGGTATAAGCCACCATACTTCGTTTTGCTCAAACTGTAGAAGCTCGTCTTGCGTAACCAATATCCAGTCAGGATCTTGCAAAGCTTCAGAGACTTTATTCGGCTCTATCGCGCTGAGGAAACTTGAGTATAAGCAAAAGTTAGCTGATGCAACTCTCGTCTTAACTCCACTATCGATGTCACCGATTATGTTATGTAGGGGATAATCACGTGTCCATCGATTAGTACTTGTCAAAGTTTGTACGTTAATTCGATTATTCTGATCGTTGTAAGCATTGGTAATTGCAGGTACGATCTCATAAATTGCTGTTGGTACTTCTTTAGTATGTAACTCTGATGAAGGTAACTCTAGCATAGTTGATGTAATGCTCGGGACTTCATCTCCAGACATTTGTTCTGTAGAGACAGAGTCAATATTAGTATGATCAGAGTTATTAGGACTTGTAAAATTAGAAGAAGTAGTAACAGGTTCAGATGGTCCAGAAATGTCAAAGTTGTGTCAGGGACCACTGATGTTGAGGGTATAGATACACTTGATTTATCAAAATCTGCACATATATCCATAAACACATCAAAGAACAATAAATTTAACTCAGAAGTAGTAGAGTGTGCATTAGAGTTAGAAGACTTAGTCTCGGTTAATGCGGTTTCCACTCATATTTGAGTAGAAGCCATGTCTTTAAGACTGAGTCCGGAACTACTATGTTCATAAGTCATCGTCAGAATTTCATCAAAGGTCACGTTAATGATCTTCATGACAGTCTTGGTTCGTTTATTGTATATTCGATAGGCTTTAGACGTTAACGAGTAACCCAAAAAGTATCCCTCATCGGCTTTCTTGTCAAATTTGCCAAGATTGTCACGGTCATTAAGCACAAAGCACCTACATCCAATGACACAGAAAAATTTCACATTAGGTTTGCGATTATTAATAATATCATATGCAATTATTCTAAGTAAAGCAAGCAGTTGCAACAGCTTCAGCCCATAGATACAACGACAGTCCCGAATAAGCGAGCATAGTCCGAGCTGCTTCCACCAGAGTTATGTTCTTTCGTTCTACAACTTCATTCTGTTGCGGAGTGCGAGCAACTGAAAAGTTATGAGAAATCCCACTGATTGTAAGTAGCTTTGTAATATCTCATTCTCAAATTCTGTTCCATTAACACTCCTTAACTTTTGAACTGGAAGTTGCAATAGAACTTGAATATTCTTTATGAAAGTGATAATCAACTCTGGTGCTTCTGATTTTGCTCGTAGGAACTCAAGCCATGTGTATCTTGAGTATTTATCGATCATTACCAGAATATACTTCTTACCATTGATCGGCTGAATTCTCATCGGTCCGCAGAGGTCCATATGCATCATTTCTAGCCGTGACTTGGACGAAGATTCCACTTTTGCTTTATATGAACTTCTTTTCATCTTACCCATTTCACAAGTTGGGCAAAAGGAATATTTTTCAAACCTTATTTCTGGTAGACTGTATTCTGCGAGTTCTGACTTTTCGCAAGATAAAGTTTGCGATTTCCAACCTTGGTTCAAAAATTACCAACACAAATACAGAGTGGCTTGCGAATTCTTGAGAATTCGTACACAAAGGCTTGCGAAAAACAAACTTTTTGTAGATAGAGGTTTGCGAATTCCAATCTTGTACAAATTAAAACACCAACACACTTGAGGTCTGCGAGTTCTTGAATGAAGCTTGCAGAAAAGGTAGATCTTACGATTACGGGATTATCATAAAAGTGTTGTAAAAGAAACCAAGTCAAAAGACCAGAACCCTTCTTCACTAGAAGCACCGTTGAACTAGAGCTCAGACTAGAAGTTCTCAACAAGTTGAGCGAGTCTAACTAGTAGATGATACCGGAGAGGCAGAGTCTCTGGCCACCTCTGCTACCTTGCTCTAAGTTCAACAGGACCAAACTCGCTAAGTACATTTTGCCTATCACAGCCTGAGACGTCATCTAAAAGCGGTTACCTCACCTTTACACGTAGAGATTCAACATTGGACATTGCATTGACTTTCCTGATCCTAAGCTATATATAGAAGATTTGTCTGTTATTCAATATATGATTTACTACATGCACTTTTCTAGACAAATAACTCAAGAGAGGTTTATTACAGAGTGAGTGTTCTTGGTGTGTTTTTCAAGTTGTAATATCTAAATTCTAAATCAATATGATGATGATGGCTACTCAATTTGTTTGTGTCTTCATCTATTTACTGTTTACTCTACTTGTGATCATTACTTATTGTTTCCGCTCATAAAATTAAAGTGTTGATCAATAACAAAAGAGGATATGGGATCAACATCAATACTTTTGTCGAAAATTTGTCTAAAACCAACATTTTCGACAGATTTTCAGTGATAAATGTCTGTCTACAATATCCATCTGTTTTGTAGTAAAATATGTTTTTTTTAATATTTCTAGAGAACTTGGTGGGAAGAAATTATTTTTAGAAAACAATTTTAGAGATTTTAATTTTATTGTTTTTAAAGGTTACACCCTGGGAACGAAAAGATTCCAAAGGAAATGGCAAATGAACAGGTGAAAATTTAATAATTGACGGGGAGTTCAGATCTACCTGTACTTTGTCTCTTTTGTGTGCATGTTTTGCAATTCTGCACTTTATTGATTGTGCATAAATAGGAAAATTAACAGAAATAGCTATTTCAACCGAACAAAGTTACCTCTTAGACATTTTTCTCCCAAATTTTCAAAAAAGTCACTACCTCCCCAGGTAGCAACTCCTCAACTTGCGAAGGGGTCAAATGGTTAAAAAAATGAACATGGTCCGCAAGCAGAAGGACCAAATTTGAAAATTAATCTTGGTCCGCAGGTAGCACTTGCGCAAATTGAGAAGGTATTTTGACTAATTTACAGATTTGGTCCCTATACTTGCAGACTACTTTTAGAAAGAAAAAAAAATTATATTTTGACCATTTCACAAGTTGAGGAGTTGCTACTTAAGGAAGTAATGACTTTGTAGAAATTTTTGAAGAGAAATAGCTACAAAGTAAGTGTATAAGACTGAAACGACTGTTTTTATTAATTTCTTGCATAAATATCAAGCACAACTTCTTCAGGGTTGACCATTGCACCACCTAGAAATTAGAAAAAAAAATTAATTTGATTTGATTCAAAACATGTATCATATTCCTAAACCTTATATTGATCTTTCATATATATATATATATATATATATATATATATTTGAGAAATGGTAAATATATGAGAAATAGAGAAGTAATCCTAGTCATTCATATGGTCAATATCGGATTTGACTAGTCAAATATTGCGGCTTTGACTAGTCAAATATTGCGGCTTTGACTGGTCAAAAGTTGTGGCTATCGCAAAAATAGAAGGACAATTTCGTAAATTTTACAAAAAACACGGGTTGTGTTCATATATGAACATGTATAATTCACATATGAACTATATGTTCATATATGAACCAGTGCAATTCACAACTGAACTCTTTTAACTGATTCATATATGAACCTTTGTGATTCATATATGAATCAGTATGAATCACAAAGATTCATATATGAACCTTTGTGAATCACAAAGATTCATATATGAATCTGTATGAATCACAAAGATTCATATATGAATCAGTTGAACTAATTAACAGATTCATATATGAATCTTTATGATTAATACAGATTCATATATGAACTCATCCCTTGTATTTTACGAAATTATCCCTCTACCTTCTATAGACCACACAAGGAATTATCCGGTGCTTCACGGTCAAAGCCGCAAATGTTGACCAGATGAATGGCTAAGATTACTTCTCTATTTCTCATATATTTACCATTTCTCAAATGAACCTCTCCCTATATACATATATATATATATATATATGTATGTATATATATATATATATATTTAAGGTTGGGTTCATTTGTTAACCTGATTTTTTGTACTAACTTTGTGAACCGAATCTTGACCGTTGATATTGAGATTAAGGGTTGAGATTAAAACCAATTAGCATTAATTATTATTTATTAGATTTGTAATAATTAATTATATTGAACATATATGATAGGGGCTTTTGAGGAAATTCACAACCCCTTTTCACATTTAGTATTCATACAAGTTAACTCGTTCATTAGAGTTCAGTCGATCAATGTTGTTATTTTGTAACATCCCCTTCATCAATGACCACTTTGTAACTCCCAAGCCAAAAAGTCTTAAAAAATATATATATTGAAGTATGTGAACGTATATGAACATAAATGGACATGTATATAACGACTGAACATCTATGATTATTCATTATAGTTCTTTCGAATATGTTGAACGTATATGAACAATGTTGTTATAATCTTCATACTACCAGATATTCATACAAGTTAACTCGTTCATTAGAGTTCAGTCAATCAATGTTGTTATTTTGTAACCCCCCCCCCTCCCCAATTAATGGCCACTTTGTAACTCCCAAGCCAAAAAGTCTCGGGAAAAAACCATAATGAAGTACCATTTCTACCCTTGGACATTTAATGATTTGTTCAAACCAACCAAGAATTAAAATGAATTCCTATTGGTTGAGAGGAGTTCATAAAGTTAACACAAATTGGGAGGTTAACAATGTAACCTCTCTCTCTCTCTCTCTCTCTCTCTATATATATATATATATATATGTATAGAGGGGTGTTCAAATGCAACCCTTTACATGGTGCAACCCCATGCAACCCATCTATCCACCACTTATTTTATTTTCACTTTTTTAATTAAAAAATATGAAAATAAAATGAGTGGTGGATAGAAGGGTTGCATGAGTTACACCATGTAAAATGTTGCATAATAACCTACCCCTCTATATATATATATATATATATATATATATATATATATATATATATATATATATATATATAGGGGTCTTATTCTAAGAACTTATGCAATTGTGATAACCTTGAGAATCAGTACATCATGTGCTATTTTATAATAGTATGATTTATAATATTGATTAACATATATTTGTTTCGTAATTAATGTGAATCTTTTTGTGAAACAAAAGTTACAAGTAAAAAAGTTTCATATTGTGAACCAAGTATAAGCATATGAAGAAAACACATTGTAAAATAAATATATATTCATCAATACATTAAGGGCCTGTTTGTTTTTTGAAAAAAAAAGTCTGAAAAGGTCTAAAATCTGATTCGGTCAGATCTTTGACCATTAAGATTGTTTGTTTTTAAAAAAAAAGAGCTGAAAAGGTCTGATATTATAAGAGGCAATTATATCTCTGAAAAGGTCTTATATTCGGCGCCCCTCTCTTGCAAACCTATCGCCTCCCTCTTCGATTCTTTGATAATATTAACTTGAGAAGAACGCCCAGATCGATTAACTTGAGAAGAACCCATATCGATTGAAGAAGCCTCTCCTTCCAGATCGATTGAAGAACCCAAATCGATTAACTTGAGAAGAACCCAGATCGATTAACTTGAACGCCCAGATCGATTAACTTGATAATAGGAGATCAGATAGTGAGGGAAATTATTTCAAATAAAGAAGACAACAACAAGGGTAAACGACAACATTGCACTTCAAAACAAGGGGTTCGTCATCTCTCTCTCTCTCTCTCTCTCTCTTCCTATCTCTATCTTGTTGTATTAAGCATTTTGGAAAATATTTCTTATTGATGACACCAGGGAATGTTTTTTCTTTCTTTCTTCTTTTATTGCTTTTAGTTAACAAAAGTCTACTACATGTTTTCTCATTTGCTCTTGGTTTTTCTATGTGAATATTGAGCTTCTATGTTCTTGAATCGCATATAGTCTCTTTGATTCAACAAAATCAACAGTTTTTCCATTTGGGTTTTTCAACTTCTTGAATAATTTTTGCAAACCAAGTGGAGATTTTCAACGAATGCAGGGCTTTAAGATCTTGAGAATTCTTACAAGATTTTAAATTTCATGGCTTTTTACATTAATTAAGCAATAACATTCCTTCTTATGAAATTACTTGTGGGTGCTTCCTAAAGGGGTCTTGGCAGGCTTGCTTTCTTTCCTTTTTCTTCACAAATCCAATTTGTATATGTTTTTGTGTTCTATTTCAGAAATTGTAACTTTTCATATTGAATATTGCTTTATATTATATATTGCCAGAAACCTGTGACCATGATCTTGTAAATGAATAAAATGCTTACACCTTCTCGACCCAAGCCACTTATATGGAAACAGGGTGAGAACCACATAAACTACCTTTCCAAGTCCCCATGGTGGAATGGGATTCCTGCATAACCCCCTTTGCTTTTCTAACATTCAAGCATCCACTGCCATTTCATTTGTTTTTTTAGCATTCATTTAAATCTAGTGAGCAATTTAAAATTATGGACTGAAGCCTAAAGGTGACCCTTTTTGTAACAACACCATCCCATGTGGATAGAAAAGTAGATTTGTGAGCTTCTTATAAGTTCAAAGTCGTTGGTATCAATAACTTCCACCATGTTTTTAAGTTGAACTAAAAGTTATTGGGACAGCCTGCTGCTTTGGCCTTTGGGCGTTACAATTTTCCGGCTATTGTGATGATGTGGTTGCTCTGGTAGGATTGATGGAAAACGGAGAGACCACTTAATCATTCAGACTAAAACCAAGCCAGATTGAGGTTTCAACCCATTGATCTCACTAATACAACCCTAGTTGATGATTTCGCCAACTGTTGATGATTTAAGTTTCTTTGACAACTCCCTCGTGTGGATCATCTTCCCTAGTTGTTCTTCGGATTGTGATTTCGCCATTGTTGATGATTTAAGTTTCTTTGACAGCTCCCTCTGGATTTCGAGCGTTGAATCAAGCTTAGTTCTGTTTTGATAGCACAATTTATGTATATAAAATCATTTTTTATGGACGTACATTAGGATGAGATTAGGATGAGATGCACCGAATAAGATAAACTGAGATGCACCAGATCAATTCCCTTTCTCCAGTTTACCATTCATTTATTTTTTGTTTCTCATAATGTAGGATTTTACTTGCCATTCATGGTCCTTGTTGTAGGGTTGCTATTTTGCTAATTAGATGAAATATCTTGAGATAGGAATTTATGAATGTGATTCTTTCGTGTGTGCTAATTAGTGATGGACGAGAATGTACATGTAAGATGGACAAACGAAATTATCAAATGCTTTTTAGAGATATGTATAGAAGAGATAAGTAAAGTGGCTCGAATTGGAAGTAGTCTTCGAAAAGAAACTTGGGTAAAGGTGGCAACAAAGCTTGATGAAGTGTGCCACGTAAAGCTCACCCAAAAACAATTGAAAAATCAATATGATTATTTAAAAGGAAAGTACTCGGGATGGGCGCACTTAAGAAATAGAACGGGGAACATTTATGACCCTGAAATGAATACGTTCACCTTATCCAATCAAGAATGGGAAGATTTTTACAAGGTTAGTTTTTATTCTATTTTTACAATTTTAGATAGTAAATACAATAGTATGGGTATTATATAAACAAATATCTTTAATTTGGACGCAGGGTCATCCAAAAGCAAGAACTTTAAGAACATCACCATTGGTATTTCCTGAATTGTGCATTGCTTTATTTGAGGGGACTTCTGCTACCGGATCTCGTGCTTATGCCCCTAGTTCAACCCGTGAGAGGACTGTGGTTTCATCATCATCATTTTCATCTCATACTCACACTACTCAGAATGACGAGGATGAAGATGATGAGGAAGGACCAAGTGTCGATAAACCAAGTGCACATTCATCTAGACCAAAAAAAAAGAGTAAAACAAAGGTCGACATGGATGAATTAGCTATTGATATGAAGGGTGCACTTCAGACACTTGCTGCAAAACAAACCTCAAGCGTGGAGGCTTGTCTTGAACGGTTGAACACTCTTGGCCTTGATCCAAAGGGTTCTCTTTATAGTGCAGCCGTTGACATTTTTGGCCACACAAAATTATTAAGAGAGACATGGTTGGCGATCCCTTCAGACCCTGATATATTAATACCATGGATTTCGAGGACTGCAAGAAGATTGGGATTCATGGAGTAGTGTTGGGATTATGAACAAGTTGTTATTTGGTTACCTGTTATGCATTTGAACATGTTATTTGGTTATGTTTTGATATTTAACTATGTAGGCTAAGCTTTTAGAAGTTGAACAAGTAGTTATTTGGAAGTTGAACTAGTAGTTATTTGGAAGTTGAACAAGTAGTTATGTGGTAGTTACTTGTGTTATTTGGGTTTATGTGCTTGATATTGAACAAGTAGTTATTTGGGTTAATGTGTTTGATATTAAACAAGTAGTTATTTGGGTTTATGTGTTTGATATTGAACAAGCTTTTATTTATTTATAATTTTATTTATGCTTTTAGCAGGTTCATCATGGATGATGATAAAATAGCTATATTTATCATTGTAATATTCTTATATGTGTTCTACTTGCGATCAAAGCGTTTAAAAAGGAAAAGAGATAATACGTCTGCAATGACTGGACGACAATTTACGAATGAGCTACTTGAAGGTAACGATCGACAATGTATTGATTTGTTACGAATGTCCCGTGATGCTTTCGTTCTACTATGTGATCATTTTAAAGCAAGAGGTTGGTTAACGGATAACAAACATATATTGGTCGAAGAAAAGATGGCTATCTTTCTGATGATTATAGGTCACAATCAACGTTATAGATTGGTGAAAAATAGGTTCCAACACTCGACACAAACAATTCATAAAATTTTTCATGAAGTGTTGGATAAAATGATCGAGTTTGCTAAGGAGATCATAGTTCCTACATCATTCAATCCAAATCCAGACATCCTGGGGAATAATAGAAGGCTACGACGAATATTTAAGGTAAATAATAGTAATAGTTGTATACAGTTTATTTACTAAACTTATTTTTGACTACTAGATTTAATGTAGGGAGCAATTGGCACCCTTGATGGAACTTTAATACATGCTATCGTCCCTATTCAAGAACAACATTTATATAGAGGACGAGGAAAGGGTGAATGTTATCAAAATGTTTTGGCAATTTGTGACTTCAACATGGTTTTTACATTTGTTGTTGCCGGGTGGGAAGGGGTTGCGCATGATTCTAGAGTTCTGTCTGAAACTTTGCAGATGATGCTATTGGATTTCCATTTCCTCCTCCAGGTATACTAACGATTTAGAGGTAATATATACTATATTCATATTAATAACTATTTTATTTATTATTTTCAGACTAATACTATCTATGCGATGTTGCGTATTCGAATACTAGAGGATTTATGGCACCGTATCGTAATTATAGATATTGGCTTGGAGATTTCTGTCGTCGACGTGCAATGAAAAAGTATGAAAAATTTAATCATTCTCATGCAAAACTTAGAAATGTTATTGAACGTGCTTATGGTGTCCTGAAAGCACGTTTTCCAATATTGAAAAGAATGGCACCGTTTTCACTTGAGGTTCAACGAGACGTTATTGCATGCTTTGCGGTTCACAATTTCATACGAAAGGAAGGTTTAAGTGATGAGTTATTTTCTGAATATGATCAAATCATTGAGCAAGGGGACGATGGCGAGGATGAAGCTGAAGAGGTTCAACCGCATGGGAGTACCGCTGACCAAACATATATGGCTAGTTTAAGAGAAGAAATTGCGACACAGTTAATGCAAAATTAACATTGATTTTAGTTGTTATGAGACTTTGTTCATGTTTTCTATTGTGTTTGAATGGATAGACGTATTTCAGTTGAATTTTTGAACGTGTAAGAAATATATGGTAGTATAATTTAATTAAAATGAATTGACGTTTAATTTTTTATAAATTCAACCGTACAACATTTTGAGGGATAAAATAGACAATTATACATATCCAAACGTTTATCAGTTTACAAAAACAATCAGTCTTGTTGATTCAGATTTTAGACTTTAGACGTTTGTCAATTTAAAAAAACAAACAGTCTTATTGATTCAGTTCAAGTTCAGATTCAGACGTTTCAATTTACAAAAACAAACAGTCTTGTTGATTCAGATTCAGATTCAGACGTTTCAATTAACAAAAACAAACAGTCTTGTTGATTTAGATTTCAGACTTCAGCACCATCTCTTATTAATCAGACATGAAATAAGATTTTAGACTTCAGACCTCTTAAAAAACAAACGCCACCTAAATGTTAGACTTAAATAAAAAATAAAATTATATAAAACAATATATAGGTAATCAATAAATAATTTACAACTCTTAATTTTTATGAATGTATACAGACCGGGTTGTCAAAAGTGATTTACATTGAAAATAAAATAAAGAAGAAATCACGTGTTAATTGGATTTAAAAATCCAATCAGTTTTTCTTAAAAAAAGTTCATTCTCATTACAATCAAATAAATTTAAAAGGGAAATTGGCTCAAATAGCCACATTACTCTATCAATTGCATTTCCTAGCCACTTTTCTCCATGATTTACCAAAATAGATATAGGTCCGCAATTGACGGACCTGCAGGTCCTCTACCTCTGCCATGGCGGACCTGCAGCTCCTCTACCTCCGCCATGGCGGACCTAGATCCTCTGCTGTCGTTGAGTGAGATCGTGACATGTGACGAAATGGCGGACCTGGGTCGGGTGACGGACCTACCCGTTGCGGACCTGGCTTGGACCGACAATTTTTTTTGTCTTTTTCTGGAGGTAGAGGACCTGCAGGTCCGCCATGACAGAGGTCTATTTTGGTAAATCATGGAGATAAATTTTGTATAGGAGAACATCAAAATTAGGTTACTAATTTTTAGTTACAGTTATAAGACATTATTACAAAATTAAATTTATAGGATGTCAAAATTTTCTAAACATGTTAATAGATCAGTAGACCATTTTATAAGACCTAATTTATAGGATCAAAAAATTATGTGTCATATCTAAAGGTGTTGTGATAAGTCTAACAGGCTTTGTGCATCGTAACAAGTTTTTTAGAACATTTTTATAAAGATCGTCGTATTAACTATTTTTTTATTTTTATTTTGAACGGCAAGTTAACACACACACACGTTCCCGGGGTATCCGAGCTCCCACTTAAGGATGTCACCCGACTAATCCCCGTCGATCAGGACCCAACCCAATTAAGGGTACCACTATGTGGCAGACCCATGATCATGGATGTCACAGGATGTTCACCACTATTTTTTTATATAAGATATTATTTGAAAAATGTGTTATAAAAACAAGTGTACTATATAAAAAGATGGCTAATAGGACACTTTCTCAAAGTGTCTTAAGAAACTTGTTGATCATGTTATATAAGACGTATAAAAGCGTCTTACAAAATTATTAAAATGCTTTTAGATAAAACGTTTTATTTTTTGGTCCTATAAATTAAGTCCTATAAAACAATTTATTAATGTGTTTCGAAATTTATGGTGTCCTATAAACCTAATTTTGTTGTAATTAATGAGATGATTTTGATTTAGTGAAGATTGTTCGTCCAATACTGCTTTTTGTTAAATTTTCTTTTAAAAGATTTATTTTTATATAGTATAAGCTTTTAATTTCAAATTGTTTTTCCTCACAATAAAATCAAATAGTTTATTTTTTGAGTTCCAAAGTTTTTTAAGTTTATAATTATTGAAAAGTAATTGATATATAATCATCATGAGAAATGAATATTTAATTATTTTGTGGAAAAAAGAGGAATGATATTCTTTTCTTCTGCAAGCAATATAGCATTCTTTTGTGTGAAGAAAGCATAGTATATAATTTAATAATTATTATTTAAGAATATACTAATTCAGATGCAATGAAGCTTATCTCAAGGCTTTCCAGACATGAAAGACGAATCTCACATGATATAAACTTGCATGAATAGTTGGTTGGATGCATGTTGAATATGCCATCCATCCAATAATATATATATATATATATATTATATGCATTTGTGTGAGGGTTTATTTATATAGATGATGTTTTAAATACAATTATATAAATTATGTAAATTATACAAATTATACAAATCACAACCAATGTTTATATTATGAAACAATTCATATTTTTATGGATAATAGTCATGATTCATTCATTATGATTGAAATATTAATGAAACCGGAGATGATAAAGTTTATTCATCATGATCATGACTTTAGACTTGGAAACAATCGATATTTGTAAAACCCTATTTATAAGATTTGATGAATGTTATGATTGATTTGTAAGAATTACATGGTTTAAGAACCAATGAACCGTCCATAGCGTACCATATCCATAATGAATATGAAAGTGTAATTCATCATAAATCACACACTCATGGTGAATATGCACATTTTATCGACTTGTTATTCATCATGAAACACAAATTCATGATAAATATGTAATGATATATATGATGAATAACACGTCCGTATCCTGATGAATTTGTCATGTGTCGAATTGTACGTGGGTGGTTCCCGGGTTACTAATTAACTTTAGGTTCCTAATGGAACTTGTCCATAATTAGTCAGGTTAATTGTAAAACACTAAATAAAAGGAAAACCGAAAAACCATGAAAAAATAGAGGAAAAAGTATATTAATATGGATGTCAAATTAACGAAAAATTTTGATCGATTTTTTGATGTAAATTGTTACGTTCGATTTTGATCATATTTCGTATTTTTTTTAAATAGGGTAGAAGATTTTTTAATTTAAAAATAAAATTGTAACCGTCTCTTTATTTACATTCATTGGATCAACTAAATTAACGGTTGATAAAGTGTTTTTCGGTTTTTCACTTATTTAGGGTTTTTCACTGAACCTCCCTCTCTCTATACATACATATATATATATATATATATATGTGTGTGTGTGTATATATATATATATATATATATATAGGATTAGGTTCATTTGAGAAATGCTAAAAATATGGGAAATAAAGAAATGATCCTAGCCCTTTATTTGGTCAACATTTGCGGCTTTGACCATGAATCACCGGATAATTCCTTGTGTGGTCTGTAAAAGATAGAGAGGTAATTTCGTAAAATACGCGGAACGAGTTCATATATGAATCACAAAGGTTCATATACGAATTATATTTTCGTATATATGAACCAGTGTAATTCACATATGAACTCTTTTAACTTATTCATATATGAACCTTTGTGATTCATATATGAATCAGTTAATTAGTTTATATGTGAATCACAAAGGTTCATATATGAATCTATTAATTAGTTCAACTGATTCACATATGAACCTACAGTTAATTATTTCATATGTGAATCAATTAATTGGTTCATATATAAATCAGTTAAAAGAGTTCATATGTAAATTACACTGGTTCACATATGAACATATAGTTCCTATGTGACTCATACAGGTTCATATATGAACTCGTCCCGTATATTTGTAAAAATTACAAAACTGTCATTCTATTTTTAGAACAGCCGTAACTTTTAACCAGTAAAGGCGTAATTGTTGACCAGTCAAAGCGGATCTTGACCGAATGAAATACTATGATTACTTCTCTATTTCTCATATATTTAGCATTTCTCAAATGAACTTCTCCCTATATATATATATATATATATATATATATATATATATATATATATATATAGAGAGAGAGAGAGAGAGAGAGAGAGAGAGAGACGTTCAAATGTAACTCATTTAGATGTTGCAACCTCTCTATCCACCACACATTTTATATAATTAAAAAAATGAAAAAAATGTGAAAATAAAATGTGTGATGGATAAAGAGATTGCAAGGGTTGCATCATGTAAAATGTTGCATAATATCCCCCATTTATATATATAAATATATATATAAAATAAAAATGAGAAGTAATCATGAGTTTGGGAGAACATTTTTTAGGCTCATGAAAAACAAGACTAACCCGATAACTTCCAAATCAATTTTAAGCTCCGGGTAAAATTTAAGGTAAACTAGGGGTGTTTACGGTGCGGTTTGGGGCTAAACCGCACCGCATATGCGGTTTGAGCATTTTCCCAAACCGCACCGCATAAACCTCAAACCGCACAAAACCGCACCGCATTATGCGATTTTTCCCTATCACACTTTATGCCTACAATCCAAAATTATTAGTTTAAAAATACATTATAAAATCAACGATAAAGTGATCGTAATCCCAAAAAATAAAGAGTTTCAATACATCCGATTCCCAAATACATATTGCATAACTAAAAATAGTCTAAGAAGTAAAAACAAATAAATTTCAAATTAAATTAGACGTGTGAGTTCTGACGTGTCCAACTTTTTATTTCATCTCGATCCTTAAGCCCCGACTCCCAATTTATCAATTGTTTATTCAAGTCCAAAAATATTACATAAAGTTATAAATACTAAATTATTTTATATATATATATATATATATATATATATATATATATGTTATATACAACTAAAAAGTAAAAACAAATTACAAAATATGCGGTGCGGTGCGGTTTGAACAGCAGTTTGATAACTCAAAACCGTAAATCGCACCGCATATTTCGGTTTGGTAAAAATGCAAACGGCAAACCGCACCGTGAAATTTCTAAACCGTTTTTTACGGTGCGGTGTAGACGATTTGTGTGGTTTGAATGAACACCTAGGTAAACTACAATTTACTGTTTGTAAGGAACTCACAAATTTCAGTTGTTGTCAATAGAGGATGAGTTAAGCATAAGATATATGTGTATGGTTGCGCGCCTTGCACTATTAAAGCATCATGGCTGTAGTAGTTGTAATAGTCCGAGATGCCTTAAAAATCAATAAACAACTTTTTTCAAACCATATTAAAGAGCATCCACGTTGGCCATTGTATATGCAATTTTTTAATAACCTAATACCATGTTTTGATAATTTGATACAAATATAGATAAGAAATTATGAAAAAGATAATTGTTTAGGGAAGTTTATTTAAACACTCATTTGGGTATGGGGTCACTTTATTTTATCGGGTCCGTGACAAAGATTAAGAATATTACCCGGTAAGAGTAATAATAAGGACCAAGAGTCTTATGCGGATAGTGATTATTGAATAAAAATGTTGCATACAATGCCGTTTTAGTTAATGTTCTAAAAGTTTATCCTATTTGTTAAGTAAAAGTGTTAACTATAATTACTAGGGGTGTCAAATTTGTACCATGACAAACCAACCAATTGTATTACCAACCGTACCAATTAAATTGGTACCGACTAAATTGGTATCAATTAAATTGGTTGATAGTACCGTACTAACTTCATAAACTTGGTTGGTACATTGTATTGAAAGTTTCCTAGCTACCACGGTAATACCGTATCATACCAACTTATATATATATATATATATAGAGAGAGAGAGAGAGAGTGTGTGTGAGAGAGAGAGGGGGGGGGAGCCCTTATTTTGTTAACCAAATCATTGGTATTAACCGTGCTAACCGATCTAGACCACTCATCTTCATAATCAATGAACTAGATTAATTGAATTATTTTAATTTATAATAAATGACATGCATATATGAACAAGGAAAAATCTGTCATAAAGCTAAAAATGTGTTAACAATTGATAAGGAAAGAAATCAGTTTCCTAATTTCACGTTTTCATTAAACGCCAACATTATCATCATCAATCCACATTAAAACCCTGGATTTTGATTTTCTACAGATTATGACGACGATGAGTTTGACGATGGCTACACAAATTGTTGTTTCTTCTTCGATTTCTTTAGTTCCTCGTTTATCTCCCTCGAAAAAACCCTAGATTTTGATTTTCTACAGATTATGACGACGATGAGTTTGACGATGGCTACACAAATTGCTGTTTCTTCTACGATTTCTTCAGTTCTTCGTTTATCTCCCTCAAAAAAACCCTAGATTTTGATTTTCTGCAGATTATGACCATAATGAGGTTGAAGATGGCTACACAAATTGTTGTTTCTTCTCCGATTACTTCAGTTCCTCGTTATCTCCCTCGAAATGCGTCCCCAATCGAAGGTTTTATTTGACTTTAATGTAATTTCTGCACATTGAATTCGATCATATATGAATGATTTGATGAAATAACTGTATATTGTAATTGAGTATTCCAGATTCAGGGCCGACCCTGGCTATAGGCCAAGGGGGCCATGGCCATGGGCATCACCAGCCCAAATGGCATCATCGACCCATACCTTCTTACCTTTGGGTAGACCCAGTAATCACAAGCCTCTTCTCATCGCTCTCAAGTTCACTCTCTCGATGAATCGCTGCTCTAGCCTAGCTCTGTCATCGTCTAATCGTAATAAGGATCACAGTCCAATCAGACGGTCATTCTCGACAATTCTCTCCTTTTGCTGCCCTCCCCTTGCCTAATTCGCTCGACATCTCAAACTCATCGCTCTCAATTCTCTAATCGTTGCCCTAAATCATCTTTTCCCTAAATCGCTCGTTCTACTGCCCTAAGTCGAAGAACTGTCCTAGATCGCTGCTCGACTTGATTGCTTCTAAAACCCAAAATCGGTTTTAGATTTGTTGCCCTAAAATCGATTTCTTGCTTCTAAAACCTAAAATCGATCAGGTATTCCCTGTTTACTACTTAGATAGATGAATACTTTCATTCTTTGATTTTTTTTTCTTGCTTGATAAATATCTTGCATTCTTTGATTCTTGATTTCTTTCTTATTCTTGCTTAAATGATACAAAGTTAGAAGTATTCGTTTGATTAGTTTGATACAAACAATATAATGTTACTCTTATAAAGTCTGTTGAGATGGTTGTAGGATTGTTGTATTAAGTGATGATGGCCATATAAGCTGTTATAGAGGGCACTTGAAAACACTTCCAAGGAAATTCCAATTTCTATTTATTACATCTTTGTGCTCTTTTTATGTATGTAATTGACTACTACTTGTGCCTTTTTAGTTCTATCTATTGTTAGTTTATATAGAAATAGTATTGTTTCATATTTATATATTTCGTTTTCGGTTTACTTATCCTGTGTGGGTATAGTCTTGATTTTTGTTACAACCAAAGTCCGTTGTTCCAACCCTGTTAACCTACTTTTATTTAATTACCCTTAATGTGAGGTCATGCTGTAATTTTATAAAGCAAAAATACCTAAATTAAACTACTCCCCTTTTTTCGACTCTTCCCCCATCTCCAACCTCACCTATCCTCGAAGAATGGAGAGGGGCATTCTTTGACTTTCCGCTACGGGCATCCGAAACCTCAGGACCGGCCCTATCCAGATTCGTGTTGTGCAAACGATTTTTGAATTAGGGTTTCTTGGTAGTTCATTCTTGTTCTTATTTTGTTCATAATGGGTTACACATATTTGGGAATTTAGTGCAATGTCTTGTTCTTATTTTGTTCATAATGTGCATATATGCAACTGAAAAGGAAGCAGTTTTTAAGAGGTGCATATATGCAACTGAAAGATGTGCATATATGTAACTGAAAGATGTGTCTGTATGCATTTTGACACATCTTCATTGTTTACACGAATTTAAGGTTGTACATGTATGCACTTTGACTCATATTCATTGTAACTGAAAGATGTGTTTGTATGAATGTTGACAAATTTATTGTTGTGCATGTATGCAATTTCTAGACAGATTTATGGTTGTGCATATATGCAATTTTTAGAGAGATTAATGGTTGTGCATGTGTGAAATTTTAGAATATTCCTGGATGTGCATGTATGCAATATCATTCGTTAAATTAATTAAGGAATTTATATTTTCATTAACTAATTATATTCATTAAATTATATTTAATACAATAATTATCATTAAATTAATTCAGGAAATAAGATAATGAGATAAAAAAAGGAAACAAGATAATTATAGTTAATTTATTTTTTAATACCATAATTATCATTAAATTGAAAATACCATTTCTACCCCTATTTAACCGTCTAATTTAATTTTAAACACAAAAAAATGGTGCAATCTAATTAGTCTAGATCGGTTAACACAAAAAAATGGTGCAATCTAATTTTATATATGATTATTTATTAAGTAAAAAATCAATTAAGTGAATTATATTTAATTATTAGTTCTTCTTCTTTTAGAGGAATTTAACAATGTAACATTTTATTGCTTGTTGTTTAGTACATTAACTCCTTCCTTACTCAGTAAATCCTCAACTCCTCCTTGCCTCAACGCATGCCTCCAACCTCCACAATCCGCACTTTCATCGTTCCTAGGACCGCACAACCACACCTCTACAAGAGTAAACGACCACACGAATCTGCAACCGATCCTCGGAGACGCTCTGATGTATTTTCTATATATATTCTTTAACCTATTGGAGCCCATTGTAGTTTCAACATTTGAGATGTTGGTACAAAACCGTACCAACCGAAAAAAGTTGGTACCAAGTAGAATTGGTTGGTACATGGTATAAATATTTGTGTACCAATTATAATTGATTGGTACACGGTAAATTGATACACGGTATTGAGAAAAAAAAACATGGTAACATACCTTGTTCATCTCTAATAATTACCGATAAACATTTACCGGATAAGCATGAGACAAAGGACTCCTTAAATTCCATAATAAGATTCTTATTTGGTAATTGTCATTTGTCACATCATCATGGTTCAAAATTTAATCCGGTAATTACACATTTTACATCATCGCCTTCAAGGCCGGTCCAATGGTTTTGGATGCCCTGGGCGGAGACCCAAAAATATGCCCTCAGCAATCATTTGAAGAATGCCTAAAAAGTTACCATTAGACTCTTCATAAAGTTTTTCATTTTTTCCACGAAAAGCCAAATTATATTGTGTCAAACATTTCACAACAACAATTATTCGAATCAAAAGTTGTTTCCAATGAGCGGTATCTTTCTTAATTAACTCTTGCAAATCCTTGTCAATAGTTTGATTCTTATCCAACCTCAATTTCAACTCAGGCCATGTTTATAAATTAATCCAATGTTCAGAACTATTTTCATGTAACAATAATGCATTACTAATATGTTTCCAATCATTAAGTCATTCACTAGCTAATTGACTTTTGGATCAAGCAACTTTGAATAATTTGCAACAAAAGGAAAAAACTTTAACCAAATCTTTAGAGTAAACCAACCATTTCTGATCATGGCATTCACCATTTCCTAATCTATGAATATAATGGATAGAAGAAAAATGCCTATTTTCTTCATCTTTTGGAAAAATGATGTTAGTTTCTCTAACGAGCCCTTTCTCTTTAAGCAAATCTTTCATTTTTGAATCTAAACTATCCCAAACACTTGGCTCAAAAATATTCAAAGAAACATGAGGCTCATCAACAAGATTAGCATCAACAACATTTTCATCAACAAGATTAGCATCAACATTTTCATCAACAAGATTATCATTAGAACTAGGACTTTCAATGGGTTTTTCTTGCCTAACAAAAAACTTATTTAATGACCCATGTAAAGATTGCGCAATTTCTAGTTGATTTTTCTTTCTTTTTCTATTTTGAGCATCGGACGGTTGTGATCTAGGAAACATATTTAACCAAATTGATCAAAGTGTCAAACAACCAATTGACCATGCAATCAAAATTCAAGACATCAATTCATAATCAATAACACGTTACCAATTAACCAAATACGAATAGGCAGTTAATGATAAGCACTAAGCAGATTGACGAAACGAAATCAAATGAAGTAATTAAGATTATATCCAATAATCCAAATAAGCAATTAAGCAAATATCAAACAACCAACAGACCAACCAAGAAAACAAAATTCATTTATTAGATTAGAATTAGAAGGAAAACACCTGAAGGCTGAAGGAAGACCCGAAGTGAACGATTGAATGGCCGAAGGCGATTGTGAATTTGTGATTGTGCGTCGTGAGAACAGAAGGGCAGAAGGTGGTCGTCGATTAACAGAACAAAAGGCAGAAGGCGATTGTGAGATTCTCTTTGTCGATCAATCGACTGAAGAATAGAAGAACCCTTCAGTAATATGTAATCGTCGATTGAAATTGAAGAAGAAGAACCCTTCTGTAATCTGTAACAGTAATCAAAGTTGGGCTGTAATCGTGATTCGGGAATCGACGTTTGAGTAATCGAGGAGGAGAGGTCGTTGCTTGCAGGTTAATTACAAAAGAAAAAAGATAACAAAAAAAAAAGATAAAAACTAGGGGTGTAAATAGGTCAGGTTGGGTTGGGTTCGGGTTCAACGCATTTATTAATTAGGTTGAAAATCGCAACCCAACCCAACCTGTTTAATTAAATGGGTTGCGATTTTCAACCCAACCTAACCTGTTGGGTTGATGGGTTGGTAACGGGTTGACCTGTTTATGATTATCTCAACCCAACCTGTGAAATAAATGGGTTGAACCTGAGTTGACCCATTTAAATTTAAAATTGTAAATGAAATAAAAATGTTTAAACTATTTCATTCCACGACAAATACACAACGACAAAGTCAAATAAATTATTCGAGTTTAATAAAACACAACCAAAAAGTAAAATAAATAGTTCAAAGTTTCGCACAACCACAAAGTTAAATAAATCATAGTTCCAAAAAAGTTTCTAAGTAACTCGACTTGCACTTTCATCGACTCCAATTTCATTCTCGGTATTACTTTCTTTTCGATCTTCCATCTTCTCCGTCATGATTGCTCCACATAACGCCTCAAGTTGCGATTCCATTTGTGCTATAGAAATAAATAAATTAACCAACTTAGTTATACCAAATAAATAGTTTTATATGATAATACGAAATATATAAATAATAAGTTAGAACAAACCTTCTCCATAAACCCAATATCTTTGACAAATAATAGCCTCAACCGTAGAAGACTTCAACGAACTTCTATAAGCATCAAGAACCCTACCGCCAATGCTAAAAGCAGATTCAGATGCCACGGTTGATATTGGGATAGCTAAGATGTCCCTAGCCATCCGAGCAAGAGTTGGATATCGAATCTCATGAGTTCTCCAATAGTCCAAAATGTTTATATTCTTCACGTGAGGCGTGAGCTTCTCCTCTAATTAACATTCAAGCTCAGATTTAACGGCTTGAGAAGTCACCTTGGTCGGTAACTCGTCGTGGACTGGAGTCGTCGTGGAAGTTGGACCAATGGAGGTCTGGAACTCGTCGTGGTCCTTGTGGAAGTGTGGAACAGTCGATCAGAGGGAGAGGACTCCGACGTATGAGGAGTCATTGTTGACAAAGGGAGAGGAGAGGTCGGTCGGCCGCCGTGAAGCATGAACAAAGCCGAAGAGGGAGGAGACTGGAGAGGAATGGTTCAACGCCTAGAGGAACTAAGGAAGAAGAGCGGCGCCATTAACTTTTGTGATTTAGGGTTTCAATTTTAATATAGAAATTATATTATATTTATTAATAACTAAAATAAAAATATTAGGTAATATTATAAATGGGTTAGAAACATGTTATAAATGGGTTAGTAACATGTTGTAAATGAGTTAGAAACAGGTTGTAAATGGGTCGAAATCATATTGTAAATGGGTCGAAATCAGGTTGAAAAAGGTTGAAAATTTCAACCCAACCCAAACCCAATTAAAAAATGGGTTAAGAGGGTTGACCCATTTAACTTAAATGGGTTGAAATTCTCAACCCAACCTGCTAATGTTAGGTTGGGTTCGAGTTAGGTTGGCGGGTTGGGTCACTTTTTGCCACCCCTAATAAAAACGCAACCTACTAATATATAAATGGGGCTTAGGTTGTGATGCCTTGGGCATGCGGCCCAGCCCTTGGCCCGCCCTTGATCGCCTTTCTAGATCCTAATTATTTGAATACTAGATGTGTACTCGCGCAATGCAGCTAGATACATCACGATTTTAATGTTTCATTTTATTTTCTGTTTTTTTGTTGATTTTCATTACAATTTTGGATGGTTATGAGAGAGTGATAATGATTTTTTTATATATAAATTTGTTTAATTTAGACTTAATAATATAATGTTTTTTATAAAAAAATAAGTATTTTGTTATAATTCAATTATTATGAGTTAGTTATTAATTCAAACATATAGCTTTAGAAATTTATACTCATGCATCATGACTTGTATTATTGAATTTTAGGTAATGTGTATCAATAAACAGTACGCAATGCATAAAAGTACAAAACGACGACCAAAAAATCAAATTGGTTCTAAAAATATAAAACCATAACTTATTACAATAAATTATAAATTTAAAAATACATCAATAATAATTGAATAAAGATATATAAGATAGTAAAACATAATAATTGAACCCAATTACAAACTTAGCTACAAAATATAATGTAATTTATTTTGGTTTAATATTATAATGTTTTTTATAAAATATTATGTTAGATTTTTTTAATTATATTTTAGGTTTTTTATATTTAAAATTTGATTTTTATTCTATATTTAATTATGCTGAGAGTGATTTTAAGGAGTTAAAGTGAAAATGATTTTAGGGGAGTTAAAATGGTTAGAGATAATGATTAAAAGTTAATAAATAGCATTAAATGTAGTACATACAACTTTAATAATTGTTTTTAAGAGATTTTAAGTAATTAAAATTAAATAACGGTACATTAGGCTTTAAGACTTGTTTTTAAGAGTTTTTTATATCTGTTTTATAATATAGTAATAGATAATAGATATAGATTATGTTGAGAGAGATTTTAGGGGAGTTAAAGTGGAAATGATTTTAGGGGAGTTAAAATGGTTAGTTATAATGATTGAAAGTTAATAAATAATATTAAATGTAGTACATACAGCTTTAATAGTTGTTTTTAAGAGATTTTAAGTAATTATTATTAAATAGCGATACATTAAGCTTTAAAACTTGTTTTTAAGAGTTTTTTATGTCTGCTTTATAATATAACTAGTGTTGGGCCCGTGCATTGCACGGGAGGATAAATTTTTTGTTGGAATATTGAACCGAGTTAAAATGAAACGTAATTTCTCTGTTAACAGTTAATGAAATACAATGTGAAAAACGAATGTATTTTCATAAGTGGTTAATTTGCATATATTTTTAATCGTTTGTTGTTATGAGTTTGTGCAATAATATTGGTAATAGTTTTGTATTATATTATTTAAAACTCAAACGACATGTCTCATAACATATCACTATTATTGAAATAATTATAAATATAAACATACGTTTTTATAGATTTTGCAATTTTTCTGAAACCTCCTCGACAACACTTGACAATCACTTTGAACGTATAAATCTGTAGATTAATTAACAACATTCAACACACATCAAATATGACAAAGAAAATAAATAATTTCTATCTTTTGTAACCGACAACTCAACTGGTATAGTTCAAATTCACTCAGTACCACTTGAAAATTTATTTGACTATTGACTTCAAGACCTCATAGTATTAGTCGATAAAAATAAAGATATGTATATATATCTTATTCCCCTACTTCGAAAAATATGATTGTGGGTTTTGAAAAATATAAACAAATCCTCAGTAAATAAAATAAAATATAAAAAAGTATTTTTTTCAAAAAAACAAAAATATAATGGAATACCTTTTGTTCAGTTGCAAGTTCCGGCATTGACACCCGACCATTCGTCTTCTTCTTGTACTCGGATGATACATAGAGAAGCTATATATATTTATAGTGAATGTAGAGAATATTTTAAAATCTTTTATTTTCATTTTCGATTTTATATTTAAATATAAATATATTAAAAATATGGAAGAATATTTTTATATCTACATCGTTTCTATTTTGTTTTCTTTACACTTGGTTAATTTGAAAAGTATTGCTGAATATTTTTATTTTAAAGAATACGATAATTTATTAGTGTATCTCGTTATTTTTTATTTTTAATTCATATCAACCTTTTTTTTTTCTTCTTTTAATGTTAGTGAAAAAAAATACGTGTAGATTTTATATTATGCTAATATAAAATACGTGTTGATTTTATAAAATAAAATAGATTTTATATTAGCAAAAAAAAAAAATACGGAAGAAAAAATAGTTTATATTACATCTCATTATGTAAAAAGATTTTATAAAATAAAATATGGAAAAAGATTTTATAAGATAAAAATCATTATGAGCATAATATAAAATCTACACGTATTTTATATTACATCTCATTAATATATTACATCTCATTAATATGGAAAAAAATACTGAAGAAAAAAGATTTTATATTAAATCTCATTAATATAGATTTAAATGTAAAATCTACATTTAAAATAGATTATGCTAATATAAAATCTATTTTATAAAATCTATTTTATAAAATCTTCCACCAAAAAAACAAATAGTTATATTAATAAATGAGTATCCATTTCACAAATAGATGATTATGTGAGATACTGTGCTTGAAAAGGTTGTACCAAAACATTAAGAAATTGTAAATTAAGTAATTGACTTTAATTAGTTGTAACTTGTGATTAAAATGTTGTAATTAAGAGTTTTTTATATCGTTTTTATAATATAGTATATGATATAGATTTGTGGAAACTCAAAGGGAAATTTAAGTTTCTTTGATTAATGTTGTGTTGAATATAAAAAATATGCTCAATATTACCATAATCCGAAGAACACTTAAATTTCATACATCCTTCCCAAAAAAAAAAACTTTTGTCCCTAAATATAAAGTGTAGGTTTTATATCCTACCTCACATGATATTGATGGCATTGCTGAAGTTACGTGAACTTCTAGAGTCACAAACAATGAATACGTACGTTTTGATGTGATCTGTGGATCATCGCAAACTCGAACAATATTATATGTTTATTATATATATATATATATTGCGTTTTTTTTGCAAACCAAACAGTTTGTACAAACTATGTAAACCAATCTTAGTCGTTCATCAAGTCTAATGAATATATGATTTTATTATGTTTCCTAATTTAAAATCATGATTATAATGAATAAATTTAATATATCCTAATTTAAAATCATGATTATAATGAATAAACTTAACATTTTCTATATATATCACAATCATTATTAATTAATCATAATCATTATCCATAAATATATCTATTGTTTCCTAATATATTGGTTTGTATAGTTTGTACAAATTACTTGGTTTGCAAAAAAACGCACCATATATATATATATTGTATGTATCAATTCGTGCATCTGAATTTTCTTTTTAGATTTATTCATCCACTCATACAAACTTTATGTCTTTGATAATTGTTTGATATCCACTAATGTACTTTAAATTTCAATATATACATATATATATATATATATATTTGTAACGACTTGATGTGTTCGATCATTGTTTGATATTTACTCGATAATATTTTTGTAACCATTTGATGTGCATGAGATATACTTTAATTTTAATTTCAAAAGAAATATATGCATGAGTTTGATGAATTAGATGGGTTTGACAATTATTCAATCTACTTTGAATTCGAAAATTTTTACTTTAAATTTCAAGTAATATATATGTATGAGCTCATTTTCTAACTATTCGATCTATTTAAATTCAAGAAAATCCTTTTTTGATATCCATAGGTGCAATATTAGTTTACATTTTAGACTTTTTTTTCATGCATTTGTACAAGTTCGACGTGTTCGATATTCACTCAATTTATTAGATTGATTCTTTCAATATAATATAGAATTGTACGATAACTATTATACTCGATGAATATATGCTTATTGTTCTGTGTTTCATGATAAATATGAAAAATTCAAAACTTTTCATTAACACTAATCGAGAACATAGAGTATCCATGGATGCAATATTGGTTTTCTTAATTAGATTGTTTAAAGTTCATGAATATGTACAAACTCGATGTGTTGACAACAGTCCGTATATTGCAAGGATGTATTAGATTGATGAATCCGATGACAGTTCGATATATAGTTATTTAAAGAGCATATGCTAGCTATTTTCTGTTTCAAGGTGCCTATAAAAAAATTCCCAAATTTTCATTTACATTAATTGAGAACTTATAATACAAATTCGTAGCTTATAGATACATTAATTGAGGATCTAGAGAACCTATTGAGAATCAAGAGATACATTAATCGAGAACCTAGAGAGCCTATTGTGAATCAAGAGATACATTAATAAAGAACATAAGAATCCAATAGAAATAACTAGGAAGTTATGACAAATAGAATGTTTACTGTTGTTGGAAAACCATTCAATACAAATGCCTATGGTAGAGCAATCCATGTTAAAATGGGTTATAATCCTGAGAAACATATAAACTTGGATGCAAAAGTTGAGTACTTGACCAAATAGGTCGCCATCTCTTCCAATAACTGTTTGATGAGAAAGACCCAAGTTTATTATTGTATGTAAGAAAATATTTCTTGAAGAATTGCTAAGTGTTCGTCTTTTGATCAGACTAATCAGAGAAACACTCGGAGGCACTGATCAAGAAGGCTTAGAAGTACCGGCTAAGTCCGAGCCAAAACCGTCCTCTAAGTCATCTATCAGGAGGCAAACCAACATTTACCCTTTTGAAGATATTTGAAGACATTCAAGGTGGTCCCCTCCAAAATCGGTTATAGCTACCTTTACATGTGGATCAAGCCTATTGGCAAAAGCTTAGACTTCACTCTTTGGCGCCTATATAAACAACCTTCGAGATCATTATTTAGAGTGATTTTGGACCCTTTTGAATATCTTGTGTGTATCATCTTAAAGATAGAATTATTGTAAGTTCTACTGTGTGATCTTGGTGTAATCTCTCGTCTTCAAGTTTTAATCCCTTCACTACTATAAGATATGTGACACATATATAGTTAATCCCTTCACTATTATTCCTATGTAAATTGTTCTTCATATGATTAATTCACTTGACTATTTGATATATTTTGCTTCCGCCATTGTTATTAAACCTGTTTTATATCTTCCAATTGAGATCTGGGGTACAACAACAGTATGTGGTTTATTTGAACAATGAAATTCAAAAAGATTACAGACCTAGTTGAATAAGGATATCATATCTCATGAACTCAAACTAAAAATATATATATATATATATATATATCCAACATATAGTCACTTTTGCGTCCCAATTGTAATGCTTCTTCTGATTAAACATCCTTTTCACTTGATCCCTTCTATCATAAACATTCTTACCATCACAACTTCTAACAATAATACAATATTTTTCTAAAGATTTTTATAATAAGTCATTAGTTCATTTTCAAGTGAAAATGACTTTTCAATGCATTTTATTATCGGATGATGTTCCAACAATAATAGGATTATAATTTATCTGTGTCCATGTGATAATCGTCGTCATCTTTATCGCTATAAAGCACATATCGAGCATGCATATAACACATATCGATCATTATTAAAAACATGTAAGAAGAATTAAATAAATAATCAAATAAAATATCCCTAATAAAAAGACGACAAGATGGGGATAAACACAAAACCTATGGCACGAGAAGCAGATTTAGGTCATGAATAAGACGCTACTAAAACTCGTGGGGTTTTAATGGAGGGGTTTGGAATAGAGTGTGAAATAGAAGTAAGAGAGATGGGAAGACCAATAGTGGGAAAATGTTTGTAATTATAATCATATAAAACCAATAGTGGCAAGCACTACAAAGAAGAAAACTTTTACTGACGATCCCAACCATCTGAATTTAGTTGGTGAAAGTGGCACATGTCGGTGAAAGTCTGTCGGTCAAAACTTGGTCGAAAAAACTTCACTGACGGATTGTCGAGGGCAACTACTATCCAAGGATTTCCGTAAACCCTTGTTTACCTAGGAATCTCCAAAAGCCACAATTAGCGACATATTTATAAAGGGAATTCACCGAGTACTTTCCAAATGATTTTTCCGGAACGATTTTACCTAAGGATTTCCAAAGGAAATGTACCAAAGGATTTATAAAAGAATATCGAAGGATTTCCAAAGAAATCACCGATAAACTTGCAATGACATTCGAACAAAAGCAATTAGGTCGATGTCAGATATATACCAACGTATTAAGCATGGTTTACCTAGAGAATAGTTGTTAGTAATCCGTTAGTATATTTTGGTTTTATTTAAAAAAATAATAATTCAAATTACTTATTTTTTTTTATAATACGCTTAACTTGTATATAATGCATTTTAAAATGAAGAAACTATATTTTCTAATACAAAATATTCGATCAAACCGATGTCTCGTTTAACTGGCTAGAAGCTCAATCCTCTTGAAAAAGGAGCAACTCTAACCATAATCGCCTCGAAGCTCTGTAGTAATGCCTCTAGAAAGATTCTCTTCATTGCTAGAGCCACCCGCTCAACTCTATCAACCTTGACCTTTGATGCATGCACTGCCCACTTGGAATGCAGTTGTGCCTCGAGCTCGGCCTCTAGCATTTCTATACCTCTCATCTGTGCCTCTTCGCGTTCCATACCTGCTAGTTCTCCTCCAATTTCTTTAGCTTTTCATATAATTCTATTAACTACAAATATTAGACATTTGACACATGATCAGTAATCCGTTGGGGATGAAAATTACGACATAATTTAAGAAATAAACATATCTCCGGTGACAGACTATCAGTATAAGACCTCCTGATGCTGCAATTGGCGGGCTCACTAGTAATAGCATAACAACAAACATAGGCAAACAAACAAACATACATACATACATACATGCATGTACATAAAGACATTCATACATGCATATATAGAGGGTCACATGTATAATCAAACAAACATACATACATACATGTATAGACACCCGTACACTATGTACAATTGTATTTATATGCATACATATGTAGACATTTATACACTTGGTCGAATCATATGTTATATACATAAACATACATTAAATATATTCCATTAGCTTAATGTAAATACAACCGATCGACTAAGGCCCATTATAACTCTATTGAATCGAATGAGGCCCCCTAAACCTGTTAGGTCCAAAGACGCTATTTAGCTAATATAATAATACTACAAAGTATGGGGTGAATATAATGTTTTGCTTAAATTGAAATATAACACTTTGCTTTTGAAGAATTAAATATGAGATGGATTAAAATCTTTAAGGAACATATTACAATTTTGTTTGAAGGAAACATAGGAATCTAAACCTAAACAACAAACATATTACAATTGAGAAACTATAAGAATTAAAGTTTCACTCATTTGAACCTCTCAAAGTGTTTTTTCTCTTAAACATGTAGACTATGTTTGAATGATAATCTTCATAGCAATAACAATATGTGTTATCAAGTGAAATTAAAAATGCTCGAATTTAATAGCAAGATTGATTTCTGATTTTCTTTGGAAAGTTCTTTAGATTATATGTTGTATTTTGGTGTGTTGAGCTATAGCTTGTCACTATTGTATATAGTAGATTTGGAGAGAATCAAATATGTTAGAAATATCTATATGAAGATGTTGACGTGACCAATCAAATCTCAAACATGCATATGCACTTTGTGAATTTTTGCTCCATTGGTCCACGTGTCCATTCCGTTTGAATCGTCTAACTGATTTGGTGCAAAGCACAAGTGTTGAACTCGCTAAGACTAGGTCATAAGATATCGCACCATCTGAACTTCACTTCAAGTTGTCTTCTAAAGAGTTCCTTTGTCCTAAATATTTCAAAAGTTAAGATCCAATATGAGTTGATTGCATGATGCACACTTATCTTCACCTTATTTTCAGATAACTAAGCCAGGTAACTCAAAAGCGATTGCATCTCAAATGTTTTAGCGACATGGTCAAATACAGAATTTAGAGCCGCTCTTCTTTTCAAAAAAACACTTTTTCAAACTGCATGAACTTCTTCTGACTTTTTCTTGAGAATCTTCTTCAAGGCTTCTGAAATTTCTTCAGAAACTAGAACCACCAAATTTCTTCTACATCAGAGCATGGTTTCTTATCCATCAATTCATTTCAAACTTCGTACATCAAACAACTATTAAATAAAGTCAATTAAATATGTCTATAAGAATCGATAACTGCTATATAAAGCCATTAAGGCCCAATGAAGGTTTATTTAAACCATTGGCACATGTATAAAAGACCAATGATGTATAAAAAAATTATGATGTATCAAACCCATCGGAGATCCTTAATATATTAGTGAAGGGTACATACATCGTGTTTTCCATATTTTTAAATAATATATCTGTTGGTGATCACTGAAAGATAGTTATATTTTTCTTTGTACCTTTTTAGTTGATTGTTTTCAAAAAAACCTCGGTACCTTATTAGCCCCAAGTATTTCTGTGTAAAAGTATTGTAAAAGAAACCAAGACTAGAGACCAGAAAACTTCTACACAATAAGCTTCTTTGAATCAGAGCCTAGTCAAGAGACTTCAACAAGCAGAGTGTGCCTAACCAAAAGATGATACCGGAGAGGCAGAGCCTCTGGCCACCTCTGCTCTGTTTCTGTAATATCTCCAAGTGTGATATGCTTATCATAGCCTAACAGCTCATCACCAAGCGGTTAAAGAACCTTTACGCGTGGAACCTTCTCAGTGGTGGATGCTTTGACTTTCCATATTTGAGGCTATATGTAGGAGATTTGTTTGTTATTCATACAACTTCTCAATACGCTCATTTTCTAGATTGTAGTAACAAACGAGAAAGAGAGGATTCTAGAGAGAAATTTTACATACAGTGAGTGACTGTTCTTGGTGTGTTCTTCAAGTTGTAATCTATGAATTCTAAATCAATCTGACGATGTTGGCTATTAAGTCTGTTTGTATCTCTAACTTCATCTATTTACTGTTTAAGTCTACTTGTGATCAATCACTTATTGCTTCCGCTCATAACATTAAAGTATTGATCTCTCCCTCTATGATCTATTCTGTAATGATTTATCCACTTTTGGTAGACTATTTCTTCTACGAATCTGTTTTTTCAAGCATGAATCCCTGTTTTATAGTTTTTATGACGTCGTTTATTATTCTGTAAAATAAGGTGATTATTCCTAGATTTTTGATGAAATAGTGTATTGATCTCTCTATTTTAGTTTGAATTCCTCTCTGTTTTAGAAAATTTCCCAACCTAAATCACCAATTTCATCTCCAATTTTTCACTTCTTGTTTTTCTGTAAAAAATGAGGGGTGTTAGGTGTGTGGGTTGGTGGTGATGGTTGGGGTAGACAAAGTGAGTAGGTGATGATGATTGAGCATGGTGGAGGTAGTGGAGGTGGTAGGTACATGTGAGCTCACTGTTTGGGATAAAATATGAAGATTCATGATATCAAGAAAATCAATCGGCTAAGAGGTGGTGTTATAAGCTAGTCTTATGGAAAATGGATGGTCTAACATGATCCTAAAGGTGTGTGTGTATATATATATATATGTGTGTGTGTGTGTGTGTGTGTGTGTGTGTGGTTTATTTTACAACCCAGTAAAAGGTTATAACCCCGTACAACCCTCATCTAAACCATTAATTTAGCTCATTCATTATGATTGATTAGTGGATTGCATCAATTATTACTGTCATTGGTTTCATGAAATAATCTTACCTGCAATGCATACTATTTCATTAAATGCATACACTAACATCGAATGTATATGTTTCATTAAAGTACCACCTTCATCTGATATATCACATGAACCGTTATGTGCATCGACATCTGTTGTAGAAATTCGACGAAATCAGGTAAATTCATCTAGAGAATCAATGAGAATCCAAATGCAATGAGCTAAATGAATGTTTTAGATGAGGGTTGCACGGGGTTGTAACCTTTTACTCCGTTGCAAAATAATTGTGGCATATATATATATATATATATTTATGGGTTTGTTCAAATGAGAACGCTAACTATTTAAGAAGACATAAGAACAGTCGTTAATGTACAAAATCATATATGATTCACGCGACTTTGCCCACGACTTTGTCGTAGTCGTTTTTTGTCGTTTATGTAAAATCACATGTGATTTTGTACATGATTTGTTGTTTTCTTGTTTTCTTAAATTGCTAGCGTTCTCGTTTAAACCTCCCCCCCCCCCTCTATGCGTGTGTGAGTGTATATATATATATATATAGAGAGAGAGAGATTCGTGTTCAAATGAGAACAATGTCTATTTAAGAGAATATGAAAACGGCCAAATCACATGTGATTCAACATTAACATCACGTACAAAATCACATGTGATTCACGCGACTTTGCCCGCGACATGAAGACGCAGCCAAAGTCGCTCGCACACCTTTTTTCCACTTAATGTAAAATCACATGTGATTTTGCACGTGATTTGGCCATTTTCGTATTATTTTAAATAGTTAGCAATCTCGTTTGATCCTCCCTCTCTCTCTATATATATATATACATATATATATATATATATATATATATATATATATATATTGTTGCCCCAAATTTAGCTCATATTTAATCAAATAAACAGTAAATCATAATATTGTGCGGAAGCTGTGTTATGTTTGTGAGATCAAAAGGTAGAAAACAGTAACCAACTAAGGGGAGAAATCAATAAAAACAAACAACAAGAATTGAGCCATCATAGTCATATGTAACACCCTAAAAATCAGAGTAAATTAAAACCTGGATAACCTGGCAATATGACATTCGTATTGATAATAAACTCCCAAGAAGGGGATCAGTCCTTAAGACTTTACAAAAACCTGTATCGATATAGAGTTTGTCAACAAACTAATCTAGACACCTATATCAAGATTACATCAGTTGACAATCCATAATGTACCAAAAGAATGGGACTTAACAAATGCCCTGAAACAATACTAGTCATCTCAAAATGCCTCGAGACCAAACCCGTCTCTCAAAACCCCGGCAACCCACCGCTAAGGGAAACCTGTTATACACATCATTTGAGAAAAAGTGTCAGACTTAAAGCCTGGTGAGAACATACAGTTTATAAAGCTCAAAAGATATAAACATCAGTAACATAAGGAAATCTTTTCATAAAGGTTTAGTTCATAAAGATAACATTTCGCCACAACCGGGCCTTTTCGGTCCAAAACTCGTTAAATGCTGACAAAAGGACCATTTTACCAAGGATTGTGGTGTAACACAAAGTAGACCACAAATCCGTGTTATGAGCTAAACCATTTGATATCCGCGGATACGAAACACAAAGTCCGTGCTTCAACGTGAGATCAAGCCCCAAGCGCAAAACCAAGGTATACTCGTTCGCTAGGATCACTATTAACCATGGCTAGTATCGTGCCTCACATAACCGTACTAAGTTGCCCCCGAGGAACATATGATCCATAGCTACAAAGTTGGGGAATATAACGTCCCAACAAAACAGTCGACTCAAAACCTAGGGATCCACTAGTAATGGTACAGACTCGTCACAACAACATATGTGACCAACCATAAATAAACATATGGTATTAACAGATTTTATAAATAAGATATCATTTCCAGTTCCACTTCTGGTAAGAATAAAAATCATTAAAATTAGTCCTTAAACATTCTTTTTACATATTCACATAATGTGCAAGTGAATCATCATTTTACTTTAATAAGGCAGAACCAGTCATTTTAGTCAAAGCTGATCGGGAACCCCGAAAATCACCAAAAACTTCATTTATATCAAAATGTAGAGAACATAAAATCATACCGTAGAAATACTTCAGATTTCGCAAATAAGAGTTTTGACATGTATAAAGTTTGTAAAATGGTAGTAGGAACTCACCGGTAGGTTTTAGGATAAAACCCGGTAAACCCGATAACGATCACGACGTAGAGGTGAAGCTTAAAACACCGAACCCTCGGATCGAACACCAACTATAGCTTCCAAACTCTAGAGAGAGAGAGAGAGTGTTTAGAGAGAGAAGAGAGTTTAGAGATTTTAGAGAAATGAGATTTATTGGAAACTGAGCCTTTAAGACGGTCCAGGCAACTACGCGGGTTATGCCGCGGCTTCAACTCGCGGCATAACTCGCCCGTGTCCAAAAAACCCTAATCATCCAGTGGGTTTCGCGGGTTATGCCGCGACCTTTAGTCGCGGAGTAACTCGCATAATTCACTGTTTCTCCCCCAAAATTCTCAAAACTCCTATTCAACTTCAAACCAAACACGGTGCTAACGACAACCGCTAAACACAAGATTACAACGATATGTATAATGAAAATCCAGGGTGTTAGATTCCTCCCCAACTTGGGAATGATTTCATCCCCGAAATCCAAACTATACAAAAAGATGAGGATATCTTCACTTCATATCCTCTTCAGATTCCCACGTCACATTTGCTCCTCGGTGATGCTTCCACTGCACCTTGACCAAAGTGACTTCTTTGTGACGCAACTTCTTAGACTTTCTCTCTAAGATGGCGTCGGGTTCTTCCACACAACGGTTACCTTCGTCTACCCTTAACTCTGAAAGGGGAATGACGCTGTCCTCTACCGCCAAACATTTCCGGAGGTAGGAAACATGAAACGTGTTGTGTATTCTGCTCAACTCCGGTGGCAGTTCCAACTGGTAGGCCTGCAACCCTACTCGCTTAAGTACTTTGAAAGGTCCGAGGAAACGAGGACTCAGCTTCTCACGTTTTCCGAACCGTATAATGCCCTTCCACGGCGATACCTTAAGCATAACGCGGTCGCCTACCTGGAATTCCATCGGTCGCTTCTTCTTATCGGCATAGCTTTTCTGACGATCCTGAGCCGCTTTCATTCTTTCACGAATGCACTTGACCTTATCGGCAGTCTCTTGCACGATCTCAGGTCTGGCAAACTGCTTTTCTTCCGCTTCAAGCCAGCACACGGGAGTCCGACACTTTCGCCCATACAAAGCCTCAAAGGGTGCCATTCCGATACTCGAGTGGTAGCTATTGTTGTAGGCAAACTCCACCAAAGGCAGATGAGTGTCCCAGCTACCCCCGAAATCGATGACACAAGACCTCAACATGTCTTCCAAAGTTTGGATCGTTCGCTCGCTCTGCCCGTCGGTTTGTAGATGGTAAGCCGTACTCAACTTCCCTCGAGTACCAAGCTCTTTCTGAAACCCATCCCAGAAGTTCGAAGTGAACCGACTGTCGCAATCCGACACGATCGACAATGGTATGCCGTGCCTCGAGACCACCTCATAGATATAAAGCTTTGCTAACTTATCCATCGGTAGAGTCTCGCGCATGGCCAAGAAGTGAGCGCTCTTTGTCAATCTGTCAACTATCACCCAAATGGTATCGTGACCTCGAAGAGTTTTAGGCAACTTCGTCATGAAGTCCATGGTGATATGCTCCCACTTCCATTCAGGAATCTCTAAAGACTGTAGACTCCCGTATGGTCGCTGATGTTCGGCCTTAACTTGCGAACACGTCACACAACGCTCAACGTAACGTGCTACATCAAGTTTCATTACCGGCCACCAATATTGAAGCTTCAAGTCCCTGTACATAATCTTCTAACAACAGCTCACGGTTTCCCCCAATCTTGGGCACCCACACACGACCGCTGAACAATTTTACTCCACGGCTATCTTCCGTTAAGAGTAAACGCTGCTTCGTCATGACTTCATCTTTTAGATTTTCTTCTAACAGTGCTTCCATTTGTGATGTCTTGATCTTCTCAACAAGACTAGACACTAGCTCGATCCTCGAATGGGTAGACCGAATACTCCCGCTATAGTCCTTCCGACTTAGCGCATCGGCCACCACGTTTGCCTTACCGGGATGGTAAAGCAATTCACAGTCATAATCTTTAAGCAACTCGAGCCACCGCCTTTGCCTCATATTCAGCTCTTTTTGATCAAAGACATATTTCAGGCTCTTGTGATCCGTGTATAGAGTGCACTTCGTGCCGTAAAGGTAATGTCGCCAAAGTTTCAAAGCGAACACCACCGCCGCTAATTCTAGATCATGGGTTGGATAATTCTGCTCGTGTATCTTAAGCTGCCTCGAGGCATAAGCGATCACCTTGCCTCGTTGCATCAACACACATCCCAGTCCCATCTTTGAAGCGTCGCTGTATACCACGAAATCTTCCGACCCTTCAAGTAACGTCAAGATCGGAGCTTCACACAACTTCTTTTGAAGGATCCGGAATGCCTTCTCTTGGGCTTCAGTCCATTCAAACTTCACATTCTTCCGAGTCAAAATTGTCAAGGAAGAAGCGATCTTTGAAAAGTCTTGGATAAATCTCCTGTAGTATCCCGCCAGACCCAAGAAACTTCGGATCTCGGACGGACTCTTAGGAGGCTCCCAATTCATCATAGCTTCAATCTTGGAGGGGTCCACTTTCACTCCGTCCCGAGTGACTACGTGCCCCAGAAATTGTACTTCTTTAAGCCAGAAGTCGCACTTGGAAAACTTGGCGTACAACCTCTCTTTTATCAACACTTCCAGAACTTCACGTAAATGTTGCTCGTGCTCTGACTCACTCTTGGAGTACACGAGTATGTCATCAATGAATACAATGACCGACTTGTCGAGGAATGGTCGGCACACTCTATTCATTAAGTCCATAAACACAGTTGGTGCGTTCGTTAGACCAAAAGGCATTACAAGAAATTCATAATGGTCGTAACGCGTTCTGAAAGTTGTCTTCGGAACATCATCTTCTCTTACCTTCACTTGGTGATAACCTGATCGTAAATCGATTTTGGAAAAACATCCCACTCCTTGAAGTTGATCGAACAAGTCGTCTATTCTCGGAAGCGGATACCTGTTCTTCACTGTAGCTTTGTTTAACTCACGATAGTCGATGCACATTCTCATTGTGTCATCCTTCTTCTTGACAAATAAGACCGGAGCTCCCCAAGGTGACGAACTCGGTCTTATAAAACCTTTCTCCAATAGCTCTTGGAGTTGTTCTACCATTTCTTGCATCTCCGATGGCGCTAAACGATAAGGTGATTTAGCGATCGGTGTTGCGCCAGGCACAAGATCAATCCGAAACTCTACCTGACAATCGGGTGGCAACCCGGGCAAGTCGTCCGGAAAGATATCTGGAAACTCATGCACGATCTTCACATCTTCCAGCTTTGATTTCTCTAACTTGGCATCGATCACATAGGCTAGGAAATACGAACATCCTTTTACTAAACACTTGTGTGCTCTTGCCATTGTGATTATTGCCACTTCACCCTTTCTCTTTTCACCATAGATGACAACGACCTCACCAGAGGGGTTGGGAAGTCGAATCAACTTCTTGGAACATACGAACTCGGCATGATTGTTTGACAACCAATCCATGCCGACCACAACATCGAAACCCCCGATTAACATCGGCAATAGATCGATTGAGAATTCTCTCCCTTCAATACTAAGAGTACACTGCCTCAGAAACTCGTGGATCAGAACTTGTCTACCATCGGCTATTTCTACCACTAATGCATCCTCAAGACTAGTAGTGGGCATAGAAATTTTCTGACGGAACAATTCAGATACGAAAGAGAAACTAGCACCCGTATCGAACAAAATACGAGCAGGTACAGAGTTTATAAGGAAAGTACCCGATACCACGTCGGCGGATGCCCTGGCCTCTTCGGCCGTCATCTGAAATGTTCGACCCGGAACCTTAGGAGGGTTCTCCTTCCTTGCTGGCACGCTACCCGACACAAGCTTCGGGAAATCTTTCTTCAAGTGCCCCGGTGCCTTGCACTCATAACAGATGAGTCCCCTGATCGGGCAATCTTTGACAGTGTGACCAGGCTTCCACACTTATAACAAGTTTGAGAAGTGGTGTTACAGTTACCGTGATGCTTGGTTCGACACTTCGGGCACCACTTAGCTTCCTGATAACTGCTGAAGTTGCGGTTTCCAACAAAAGGTCGGGCCCGCTTGGGAGGTACGGAGCTGCTCTCCCACTTTCTCTTTTCAGGCATCAACACTGACTTCTCAGATTTGCTCTTCGTGAACATTTCCTCCATGAACTGAGCTTCCTCCACCATCTCTCGGAGGTTAGAAGCTTTGAAATTATGGACCATGGATTGCATGTCCGCTGGTAAGCCGTTGAGATAGGCTTTCATCTTGTCCTTCTCTGTCGGGGCAGCGTGCCCCACCAGACCAAGCTTCTCCATAAACTGACGGGTGTACTCCCTCACCGTCAGGCTTCCCTTCACCAAAGACCGGAATTCTTTCTCAATTCAGTCCATCGTTCTCTCGTTGCAGAATTCCTCTAGCAACTTCTTCTTGAACTCGGCCCAAGACAACTGAGCCAACACTTCAGAAGATAGAGTGGATTGGATGATATTCCACCATATGAGTGCAGTGTCCCTCAGCAGTTGGGTACCGAACCGCACCCTCTGATCATCACCACATTCGGAAGAGCCAAAAGCTTGCTCAACCGCTCGGATCCACTTTACACACACCGTCGGGTCATCTGAACCAAAGAATTCTGGCGGTCCACATCCCAGAAAGGACTTATAGGAACAACTCTTCCTATTCTCCGGAGCACCAAAAATCCTACGCTCTACCGCCGTGACCCTTATACTGTCATCTCCCGAACCTGCTACGACGTTCTCTACCACCATCTCACTTCTCCGATAATTTACGTCGCGGTCCTCCATCGCTTTCAGTAGAAACTCCTGCTGCTTCGCCATCTCCTCCCTCATCGCCAACATCACGCTGGCCAACAACTCGGATTGGGGATTAGCATCCCCGATTACTGGGCGGGACAAGCCAGGTCCACACGCGGAATGACCTCTGGCCCCCCACCTAGTACTTGTTGAACTGGCGGATGCACGACAACCTCAACTCCTTCCGGCTGATCAGCGGTGGAGGTTGTCGCTTCCAGACCATCAACACGAGTACGCGGTCTTCCACGCGTACCTACCATTCTGAACTGCTACACAGAGCAGTGGAAGAGATAAGAGAGAGATAGGAAAACACGAAAGAAAAACGTACTACCACATTACCAGATGTCATTTTAACAACAATTCAAGCACTCTTACGTACAGTATCCTCATAATAACATTAGCTGAGTGAAATTATGAACATACAACACATAATGGTTCTTGTCACCACCACTACAACGCCTGATAAACGTACTTTCCGTCGACTCTAAGACTAACCCATCTTAGGAGCTCTACCCAATTCTCGCGGATCAATTCTTAGTATATTCAGTCTAAGTCTAGACATCTTACATTCATGCCTAGTTCGCTTAAACTAGGGCTCTGATACCAACCTGTAACACCCTAAAAATCAGAGTAAATTAAAACCTGGATAACCTGGCAATATGACATTCGTATTGATAATAAACTCCCAAGAAGGGGATCAGTCCTTAAGACTTTACAAAAACCTGTATCGATATAGAGTTTGTCAACAAACTAATCTAGACACCTATATCAAGATTACATCAGTTGACAATCCATAATGTACCAAAAGAATGGGACTTAACAAATGCCCTGAAACAATACTAGTCATCTCAAAATGCCTCGAGACCAAACCCGTCTCTCAAAACCCCGGCAACCCACCGCTAAGGGAAACCTGTTATACACATCATTTGAGAAAAAGTGTCAGACTTAAAGCCTGGTGAGAACATACAGTTTATAAAGCTCAAAAGATATAAACATCAGTAACATAAGGAAATCTTTTCATAAAGGTTTAGTTCATAAAGATAACATTTCGCCACAACCGGGCCTTTTCGGTCCAAAACTCGTTAAATGCTGACAAAAGGACCATTTTACCAAGGATTGTGGTGTAACACAAAGTAGACCACAAATCCGTGTTATGAGCTAAACCATTTGATATCCGCGGATACGAAACACAAAGTCCGTGCTTCAACGTGAGATCAAGCCCCAAGCGCAAAACCAAGGTATACTCCTTCGCTAGGATCACTATGAACCATGGCTAGTATCGTGCCTCACATAACCGTACTAAGTTGCCCCCGAGAAACATATGATCCATAGCTACAAAGTTGGGGAATATAACGTCCCAACAAAGCAGTCGACTCAAAACCTAGGGATCCACTAGTAATGGTATAGACTCGTCACAACAACATATGTGACCAACCATAAATAAACATATGGTATTAACACATTTTATAAATAAGATATCATTTCCAGTTCCACTTCTGGGAAAAATGAAAATCATTAAAATGAGTCCTTAAACATTCTTTTTACATATTCACATAATGTGCAAGTGAATCATCATTTTACTTTAATAAGGCAGAACCAGTCATTTTAGTCAAAGCTGATCGGGAACCCCGAAAATCACCAAAAACTTCATTTATATCAAAATGTAGAGAACATAAAATCATACCGTAGAAATACTTCAGATTTCGCAAATAAGAGTTTTGACATGTAAAGTTTGTAAAATGGTAGTAGGAACTCACCGGTAGGTTTTAGGATAAAACACGGAAAACCCGATAACGATCACGACGTAGAGGTGAAGCTTAAAACACTGAACCCTCGGATCGAACACCAACTATAGCTTCCAAACTCTAGAGAGAGATAGAGAGAGTGTTTAGAGACAGAAGAGAGTTTAGAGATTTTAGAGAAACGAGCTTTATTGGAAACTGAGCCTTTAAGACGGTCCAGGCAACTACGCGGGTTATGCCGCGACTTCAACTCGCGACATAACTCGCCCGTGTCCAAAAAACCCTAATCATCCAGTGGGTTTCGCGGGTTATGCCGCGACCTTTAGTCGCGGTGTAACTCACGTAATTCACTGTTTCTCCCCCAAAATTCTCAAAACTCCTATTCAACTTCAAACCAAACACGGTGCTAACGACAACCGCTAAACACAAGATTACAACGATATGTATAATGAAAATCCAGGGTGTTACATCATATTTATTGATAGAGAATTAGATGGATACAGTAAGAACACCAAGAACACGCACAATTTGTGTGTAATTCTCTCTATCTCACGAATTCTTTCACTAGCTACTATGTGCAGTTGAGTGTGTGTAATCTGTTGAGCGTACAAAATATCCTATACAAATCTCCCTTTTATAGGGGAATATCACAAAATTCAAGCCTAACACTAATGAGAATTTGCCATGTGTAAAGGTGTTATAACCGCTTCATGTTGATGTGGCAGAGCTACATTGGCTGACTGAGCTAGGAGAGAAACCCTTGTTGAAAACTTCAGTTGATGGTAACACAGAGGTGGCTTCCATAGAGCATAGAACAAAGGCTCTATGGACCATGGGTCATATTCTAGTTAAGTAATTATGTGCATGTGATCGCAGAGATTCTGAAATTCAACAGGTTTCAACGACAGAGGTCCTCTAGATCTGAGGACTTGTCATCTTTTTTAATTCTTTTACATTGACATATTTTGGGGCTAACAATATCCCCCTAAGTATTGAAAAAAAAATAATTAAAATTAAGCACTTCTAGTCTAGAAAGCAAAAGGTGTTAACTAACCTCTGTAAAAGTAATTTCATTACAGGAATTGATGTACAAGTACATTTACAAAATGAAACTACTAAGGAAAATCATTTATCTGGTTTGTGAAACTATTAGCTAGAGTTCTACGTATGGTGAGGATAAGGTCTCTGTATTTGAACATTGCATTTATCTCCTCTATAATCTTTAGAGTAGGGCCTTCTTTTACCCTTAGAGTGCCAATCCATATTCCGATTGTTCGTTTAAACTTTAGCAGAGTGTCCGAAGAGTACTTATAAGCATTGATAGGCTTGAAGATTTTCTTCTGGCCATCATCATCCTTGTACACAAAACCGAATATAGGTTCCACTATCAGAGAGTTGCAAGGGACATCTTCTATGCCAGGTGAGGTGTCGTCAGGGGTTGTAACTGCAAGCTTGTCAATCCCTAGCTCTAGATCAATTTAGAAGTCGATTTTGCTGTAGTATTTGACTTGTTCTCTTAGTACCTCCTTAATACACCCATTTTCTATTATAAAATCCTTTCTTGTCCCAATCCTCTGCTCTGTAAGGGAATGTAGCTGTGGAAGATCGTAAGGACAGAGATTCATGAGATCTGCAAGTCATCCTTCCCTAAAAGGGAACTTTCATGCTGGAGCAAGAACTAGCATGAAAGTCCCGTGAAGACATATTATTTCCATCTTTTTTCTTTAGTCTATATTTGGCATACATGATAGCTTTGTTCATGAACGAGTGTAGGGTAATGGCCATAATGGTCTTGATGTCATACTCAGAGAAGACCTTGCTCTTTTCTTATGCTATCCTCTAGAACCTCCTCTTAACCTCTTCTTTCATGAGAGGATGGATATTCGACGCGAATATCACTTCTTCATCACTTGCACTGTACAGATACTTGTAGATATTTTCGTGGAAGACCAGTTCTTTCGGTGGAGGCCTGGGAATGAGTTTCCTCATCTCATCCATCGTTTCACGATCTCTGCCACTTCGTCTTGTGTTACTTCTACAGGTCTAGATGATGTTAAATGAATAACAGGCTTCCGTATTTTGGTTTTTGAGGTGGTGGTTGTAGACGGCAAATATTTTTTTTTGTAGACGGCAAAGATTTGAGCTTGGACTTTGTGGTTTTCCCTTCTTTACATCTTCTTCAGAACAATTCACTGCTTCTGTATGGGCAAATAAGACTGTCAAGGGAGCAGCTTCTGGGATGATCTCTGAATTGGCAAAATTTAAGAACTTGGCTAGATCTTCAGCAATTATCTCTGGCTGAATAAGTACTTTTGGCACTATCTCTGGAAAGGCCTCTGAAGATTATCTGATATGAGCTGTAGAGGTTCTGTGAAGTGGTGCGTTTGCTGAGAACCGCCCTCTGAGCTTAAGGGTATAGCGGATAAGGGGGTAGCTGAAATAGGTTATGCACTCAAAAGCTTTGTTGTGGTCTCCCCCTAATGATGATTAGAAGGGTCGGAGCCATCAGGACCTTCATCATCATACTTCTGCCTTTTTGAGTTAGCCTCTACTTGGCAACTGGCAGGTGCCTTCCTCTTCTGTCCCTTCGGCTTTAGATTGGTCTTGACACTGTTTTCGATCATGTCCACTATATCCTCAACTGCTAGTATGGCCTTGTTGAATTCATAGTCATATCTGAACCTCATTAAGGCCACATTCTTCTTTATTATATCGGCGACATCGTTGGCAGAGGTAGTGAATTTATCGTCGATAAAGTTTACACGGTTCAGAAGATGCTCTCCCATCTTGTGAAACTCAGCCTTCGTGACATAGTCTGTTTGAGCAGTGAGTTGGTTCCGTAGCTGAGCGATCGGTACCAAAGATGAGATATTTGTAGAAGAGGTCGGCTCTGTTGGGTGCTGGTTGATGATTTCACTAAGGCATTTGATAGCCTCAGTGTTTGCCCTGATGGCTTCTACAAGTGTGTTGATTTGATCTTTTGATGCAGCAGAAACATTAGTAGTGGCCAGAGTTTTCAACTCCGCAGAGTTTGTAAGGGATACATTCTTCAATCCATTTAAGCGCTCTGACAGACCAGGCAGGGATACATTCTTCATGTGGTCAACTCGATCTGAGAGGTCGTCATCTTTGCCGAAAAATCGGTTGATGGTGAAGGCTTTGTCGGTTATAGGTGCCACCAAGGTTTTTAACTCGATGATAGAGGTCATCATCATTTCATCAAAGGCTTGGAACTCGACCTTTGTGACATATGAATCAGAGGGGGTAACCTCTAGTTCAACACATAAACCAGATTTAGTCCTTATTCCTAGGACACCTAAAGAGCTGGTTTTTGCATTAGGCTCTTCAAGATTTCTCTCTGATCCCTGACTATCATCAGAAGATAAAGACTCTACAGAGGTTCTAACAACATCATCACCATGTGGAGATCTAGAGCCTTCCATGAGTGTGTTGGTGTGAGGAATCGGAGGTTTTTCTAGAGCCTCTTCGTCTTTGTGCTCACTCACAGATTGCTCTGGACAGTCTTTTGATGTACTCTTGTATGTGACAAAGGCAACACATGCCTCTGTGTGAGGTTCTGTCATACTGTTAGGCAAGGACATACTTATGTATTTAGCAACATCCTTTTGAGAGGATGAGGCTGGTATTGGTTCCTGAGCTAAAAGTGGAGCAGAGGAAGAAAATGGTTCCTCTGTCTAGTTGGTTGAGGATGGGATCGAGGTGTGCACCTCTTTTCAATGACCCTCACTGCAAGACCAGCAGGGTCAGAATTATGGGAAGCACAGGGAGTGGTTTTTGGTTTTGTGCCATTTGTGGTATCTTCTTCGCCTTTCTCATTCTCCGAGTTTCTATCCACACTCTCATCATCTTCTTCTTCGATTATAGGGTAGAGCCCATCTCCTACCCTGTGTTCTCGGAACATTTCAACCTTATCCGGAATGATCTCTAGAATGTGTACCAGAAGCTCTGTTGTCCGTTCCAGAGGCTCTGAAGGCACCTCTGGAGGATTGGGCGAATCCTCGTACATGTTGGCAAGTGTAGCCAGAGCTTCTGGTAGTTTTTCTGATAGTTGGTTCTCTGGTTGTTATGGGTTCGGAGATTCCACAACTTCCCGGGCATATCCACTGCGACCTTTGTTGGGATTTGTGGATTCTGTTGTTTCGCCACAAAAGGTTCTTCGAACACCATTCTTCAACATTCTCAATCTCCTGTAGTTCTTACACCACCATTTTTCTCAACTTTCCTCTTCTCCTCTGCAGAGGTTGTTCATCCTTCACCTCTGCAGGTTCAGTTCTGCTTTGTTCGTTGGTGTGGACCTCTGGTGCATTTACTTCTGAAGTTTCTAGTACTTGGGATTTTTCCACCCTTAGCTCAGCCACTTGAGCATCTTCTGCAACAACCTGTTTCTCTTTCCTCTCTCTCCTATTCACCCGATTTTCCTTTTTCTCTTGTCTCACCTCACTCTCCACAACAGTTGTCCTTCCTCTCTCCTCATATTTTCTCACATCTCCACCTTGTGCACCCTCTGTTCTCTCAGACCAAAATACTACAGTATGCTCACCCAAGACTAAACCTATGCGTAGAGGGGTTACAGGACTCGGTTCTGGAGTCCTGTTTCCACATCTGTACGCCCTCCTCACTGCCTTATCTTTGATGTATCTCATCAGCCTCTCTAGAATAGGTCTGGCGTTCAGGTATCGGGTAGCAAGGATTGTGGTTTTGTGGGTGGTCATTGCATGAGTTCTGATGGGGTTTCCGTGCAGAGGTGATTTTCCATTGATAATCAATTGTGCAAGAAGGACTGTTATAAATTGGTGGAACATTAAGCAAGGCAGAGATTTGTTCATTTCTTGATCCTCCCTCTTCTTAACTACAACTCCAGCCAATTCCCTTAATATCAACCTAACATAATCCAGAGCTAGATCGAAGAAGATCCCGTACATGATTGCAAGGATATTATGGCTAGTCTGATCAAGGCTCCCTACTTTCCATGTCAATGTGCGATTGAGAATTGAGAAAAACACATTCCACATAGGGGGAAGGAACCGACTTCTGAATTCAGTCCTCTTGGAGATATCCTTGTTGTATCTAATAAATTTCAGGAAATCCACCAGTTCCTCATCAGAGGGCTCAGCTGCATATTTGACTATTCCCATTTCAATTTGTGTTGGCAGACCAAAGATAGTTGAGATTAGTGGTCGTTTAATCCCTAATTCCAGTATGTTCGACCCATCGTCATTGGACACAAAACCTATGACTGCATTCCTATTCGAGTGTCGTTCGTCTTCGTTTCTAGGTGAGAGTGGGTGTTTCCAACGAATTTAGAGTGAGATGCCATGGAATCAGAGAAAGATGAAGAAATCTTAAAGAGAAAATAAGGGAAAATTGGGGTTTTTAAAAGCTGATTTGAAAAACAATCGAGTGCAAAACCCATTTCCCAAGCGACGGCTGAGACACGCCCAATGAAAGACTGACACGCGTCCATGGACGTTTCAGAAATAAGGGACATGTGTATATGTCATGGACCAAGCACGTGAGGATAATTGGAATGATAGGGTTGTGTCTTTCAAAAATAACCCGCGTCTTAGAAGAGAATAAAATACACAAGTATAATATCCAAAGAAGAGGTCCTATACAAATAAAACCTCATAATTCTAAGATCGAGACCTTTGTCCACATGATTACACCTTTTTATACCTAAACATTTGGAAATTAGTGAAATGGTCGAGAATGTGTCGTAGAGGATGTCTTTTTTACTCAGAGGCTCTGTGACTAGGTGCAGAGTCTCTTAGAACAAAAATAATCATCTTAAGACACTTAAACATAAAGGTTTTGACCAATCAAAGTTTTTGCAGGTGAAATCATATTTTGAGGATTTAGGATAGAATACAATACTTGAGTATCGCTTTGGACTGTGCTCCCCCTCAAATTGAGATCCTTTTTCTCCCCCTTGAACTATGTTGGGATCATAAATGATAACAGTTGTACAAGCCATAGAACAAGTAGAGGCTCTAAAACCTAGAACAGAGGCTCTGGCTAGGCGTGCAGATACTCTGATGACTAAAATGAAAACAGACAATATGCTTGTATGAATTAGATGCATGAACAAGTAAGGTGTAGAGTAGAGCTCTATTTATTAGAGTTAGAGGCTCTAAGCACCTAAACTTATTCAATTAAATTGAGCATACCTAACTTACAGACCAAGAAATTAAATATCTTTTCATCAAGAGCCTTAGTGAATATGTCAACAAGTTGGTAGTCTGTGGGAACAAAATACATCTCTATGGTGCCCTTCTCCACATGATCTTTGATAAAGTGATACCTCACATCGATATGTTTAGTTTTGGAGTGTTGCACCAGATTAGCAGAAATGGCTATAGCACTTTTTGAATGGGAGATGGTGGGGATCTTGTCAAACTCAAAACCATAATCTTGGAGTTGAGTCTTCATCCATATGACTTGTGAGCAACAGCTTGCAGCAGCAACGTATTCGGCTTCTACGGTTGATGTTAACACATAGTTCTATTTCTTCGAAGTCCAACTCACTAACTTGTTTCCAAGTAGTTGACAGCTACCAGAGGTGCTCTTTCGATCAAGCATGCATCCTCCATGATCTGCATCTATGTACGCGGTTAGCTCAAAGCCAGAGTCTTTAGGGTACCAGAGGCCAAGATGTTTGGTCCCCTTAAGATACCTAAAGATCCTTTTGACTGCAATTAAGTGAGACTGTTAGATCCCATATACAACAATTCAATGGAAAACTGATAGAACAAGATGAGATTTGGGAGGAATCATATGTTTTATTCACATTTTCTATTACAAACTATCTAGAGAGAGAGAAAGATGTTTCTCTCTCTAGAAACACATACATTCACCAATGACTACATTATAAAATGATCATCTCTACTTACAAATGAACAACATGACCTTATTTATATACTCCCAAACTCCCTTGTACAACATTAAGCCCAAGCCCAATAAGCAATACACAAGCCCAATTACAAAGTTAAATGCCTTTACAAAAGTTTCAACATATAGGAAACTTTATGTTGTAACATTCTCCCACTAAAGTTTTGTAAAGGAATCACCATCTTCTAGTTTCAACTCTCTTCGCCCCCTTGATTTCTTTGGAAAACTTTAGTGTTGCACATCTTCAAGACGACTTAGGATCCCCCTTGAATAAAGCTCTTCTATTCTTCATAGTTTCAACTTTAAAACCAGATCCCATGTGCAATAACGCCAACTGAATGCACTAAAATCAGCTTCTTCTGTAGAAACTCAACACATTCGTTAAGCCCACAAGAAAGAAATGTGCGAGTTACGTGACAAACCACAGTGCAACTTTAGTTTATAACAAATAATCTATATTTGAATCGCTAGTTGAATAGGAATTCAACAAATAATCTTGTTCTTTATCAGCTCGTAGAAGGAAGCAACTTGTAGCAAACACTACTTGGCAAGGGTTAGAAGAATCAACGAATAACACTGTTCAACAACTGAAGAAATATGCTCATGTTCAAAACACATTCCATAATACTGAATGAAAAAACCCAGAACTCTAATCTTCATAAATCAGCTGAATAATTACAAACACTCAAAAGTCCGAATCACAACCAAAGCACCAGAACAATGATTGCAAGCACTCACAATTCTAATTGATCAGGTCAGAAGAATGATTAAGAGCACTCAAGGTTTAGCATCATCAAGAAAAACTCCAGAATAATGATTGCAAATACTCGAACGTATAATGCTATCTAATCAAAGACTAAATCCAAACACCCAATATCTGAAAATCTTGACAAACTTGAGTTCTGTTAATTTTGGTCAGTTTCTTAGAAATATGTGACAAACTATGTATTGGAATGATGTCACATATGCTTTACGCAATAATCCCATGAATAGATTGTCCCCCTCCTGTGACTTAGCATGGGGATCCCATAGGGCAATGGGCTAACTTGTCGTAGATTGAGCATGTATGTACAGTGACTTGTCGCAAACCAAATAACCTCAACATGTCGCAAACCCACTTGTCGCAAACCATATAACAACGAACCTCACTTGTCGCAAGTGGCATGAGCCGAGAAGTCTACTTGACGCAAATGCCTTCATGTGTCAACCTTACTTGTCACAAGGTCCTTCACCCGACAAGTTCACTTGCCGCAGGCTTTGACTTGCGGTAACCTTCAACTTGACATAGATCGAATAATACGCATAGTAATTTGTCGCAGATCTCTTCTTGCGATAAGTTTACTTAACGGAACCAGTTACTTGAGATAAGATCCTTTAGAAAAATTTTGAATCTAGCGATAAGTCCAAGAATCTTGCGTCAACCATGATTAACTTGCGACAACTTTGCATCTTGCATCGAACGACCTCTGACATAGAAAAATCATCATACCTTGTATGATACATCGAATTTTGAGATGAAACTTTGTGAGCATACTCGAAAAATGATTCTGATCAGGTTTGTAGTTGATGATCTTGTCCACAAACCACTAAAAATAATAATTCCATCACAGCACAGTGTATAACATTTTCAAACCAAAAACCTCAAAATTCGATCAAATCTTCAAAAATATGTTGAAATTAAGCATTGTGATTGATTCCAATTGATTAATCAATATGTATAGAATCAATGTAGCATCAAAGCATATCTAATTGAGCTCAAAATCTTCAAAATCAAATCGAAGACAGTCATTCTTCATTGTGAAAACACTGTTCCATCAAAATGTTGTAACAAATCGATCGTATTGAATAAAGATCTTCAATTCTGCTCTGATACAACATGTTAGATCCCATATACAACAATTCAATGAAAGATTGATAGAACAAGATGAGATTTCGGAGGAATCATATGTTTTATTCACATTTTCTATACAAACTACATAGAGAGAAAAAAGATGTCTCTCTCTAGAAACACATACATTCACCAACGACTTCATTGTAAAATGATCTTCTCTACTTACAAATAAACAACATGATCTTATTTATATACTCCCAAACTCCCTTGTACAATATTAAGATGAAACCCAATAAGCAATACACAAGCCCAATTACAAAGTTAAAAGCCTTTACAAAACTTTCAACATATAGGACATTTTATGTCCTAATAGAGACTCCTTCGGTTTAGACTGAAATCTAGCACAAAGGCACATGACAAACATGATATCTGGTCTACTCGCGGTTAAGTACAGAAGTGAACCAATCATGCCTGTGCAGAGTCTTTCCTCTACAGGTTTCCAAAAGGGATCAGGGTCAAGCTTGGACCCTGTAGCCATTGGTGTTTTCATAGAGGACGAGTTAGAGAGCTTGTATTTTGCTAAGATGTTAGAAACATACTTAGATTGGTTTATAAAGATGCCCACTGTGGTTTGTATGACTTGAAATCCGAGGAAGAAGGTTAATTCTCACATTGTACTCATTTCAAACTCACTCTTCATTAACTTAGAAAACTTATCACAATAAGAAGGATTAGTAGAACCAAATATGATATCATCCACATAAATTTTCACTAGAAGTATATCATTCTTGTATCTTTTTATGAATAGAGTTGTATCGATGGTACCCTTTTCAAAGTTATTCTTAAGTAGAAAGGATGAGAGACACTCATACCATGCCCTTGGAGCTTGTTTTAGTTCATATAGAGCCTTGTCAAGGAAGTACACATGGTTTGGATGCTCTGAGCTCTCAAAGCCTGAAGCTTGATGGACATAAACTTCTTCTTGCAATTTACCATTTAGAAAGGCTGACTTTACGTCCATTTGATAGACTCTGAAGCCTTTGTGCGCATCAAAGGCCAGAAAGATTCGGATAGCCTCTCACCTTACCACGGGTGCAAAGGTTTTGTCATTGGTATGCCTTCTGCCTGGCAATATCCCTTAGCAACTAACCGATATTTGTTCCTGATTACTATTTCATCCTCGTCCTTCTTATTTCTGAACACCCACTTAGTCCCAATAGCAGATTTACCTTTGGGCAGAGGGACTAAGGACCATACTTTGTTATGTTCAAACTGAAGAAGCTCCTCTTGCATAGATTCTACCCAGCTTGGGTCATCAAGGGCTTCAGAAACCTTCTTAGGTTCAACCATGCTAAGAAAAACTTACAAAGAAGGCTTCATTAGCAGTGGCTGATCTGGTCTTTACACCATTAGAAGGATCGCCAATTATTTGGCTCGAGGGATGGTCTTTCGTCCACTTAGTCATCTGGGGTTCTTATTCAGAAGGAGCAGCATCCTCTGCATTTGAAGTGGTAGGTATGTTTGACGTCGTGCTCAAGATAGGTGAGGTAGTTTTTGCGCTCCCCCTCGATAGAGTGACTTGCAAAAGTAGTCATAGAGGGTGAATCAATAGATGGTCCAGTAAACGTATCGGATTCTAGAGCCGCAAAGGCTTCTACCGCAGAAGCTCTACGAGGTTCTACAGAAGCTTCTTCATCATCGAATGTCTTCGAATACTGTTGCAAGTTATGCATCCCTGGTTGACGATGAGTTTTTTGTGTTTGTTTGAAGATCGAGTCCTGAGATGAATTGCTCAAAAGTATCTGGGGAAATTTCAAGAGACATTAATGCTCTCCAAGATCAGCTTTTTCTTCAAAATGAACACTTTGTAGGCCTTTGAGGTTAAGAAATAACCAACAAACTTTGCCTCATTAGCCTTTTTGTCAAACTTTTCCCAGCTAATCTCTATCATTGAGCACAAAACATCTGTAACCAAAGGCATGAAAGAATTTTATATTAGGTTTTCTTTGGTTTAGAAGTTCATAAGAAACCTTCATGTGTCTGTTTACTTCAATGATCGATTCTGAGACAGTTTCAGCCTAAAAACATGTAGGTAATCCAGAAGCTGCAAGCATGGTTCTGGTAGCCTCGACAAGTGTTCTATTACATCTCTCAACAACCCGACCCATTCAGTTCTGGATGCATAGAAATTATGTGAGATGCCTTCATTGGTTAGATATTCATCGTTTTTGGCATTCTTGAACTCTATCTCATTATCACTTCTCATCTTTTGAACTTTGCTATCATCCAGTACCTAGATTCTTTTAGAGGTTGATTAGCAGTTCAGGGACATCAGAATTCTTACGAATAAACTCTACCCAAGTATATCTGGAATATTCATCAACAAGTACCATCATATACTTTTTACCAGACAAGTTATGTACTACGATAGGACCACATAGGTCTACATGAAGCATATGTAGAGGTCTTGTATAGAAGATGTCCGACATGGTTCTGTGTGTGGTCCTTTTTATATTTGCCATATTCAGACGCAAAACACAAGTGGTCTCTGTCGAATTTAAGAGAGGGTAGACCACTTACCAAGTTCTGCTTCATAAGTTTATCAAGTGTATCAAAGTTAAGATATGAGAACCTGTTGTGCCAGAGCCAAGCTTCCTCATTTTTCTTTGAGACAAGATAGAGCTTCTCTGTGTTGCTCATTGCATTAAAGTTCATGAGGTAGAGGTCACCTATTCGATCGACTCTGAGCAGTTCTTCACCTGATTCTGTGAGTAAAGAGCAGTATATTCTCCTGAACTAGACGTAGAAGCTACTGTCGCAGATTTGACTTATGCTTAAGAGATTATGCTCCAGACCATCAACATAAGCCACCTTTGACACAGCTACATCTCCAATGGTAATGGCTCAATAGCCTTTAATTTGGCCCTTTTTGTCATTGCCAAAAGTTATTGACCCTCTAGATTTGTCAATGTATGCGGATAGCAACTTCTTATTGCCAGTCATGTGCCTTGAGCACCCAGAGTCATGGTACCATACCGGCACATGCTGTTTCTGCACAACAGATTAGTGAATTTTAGGTGCCAATATCCAAATGGGTCCTTTGACATTAGGAGCATTTGTTTTGACCTCTGTAGACTTTGGCTTTGTAGTTTTCACAGAGGTCTTTTGTAGTTGCTTCTTTTGGCCCTTAAATTTTCCATTCTTGTTGGTCCTCTAGAAGAAGCAGTTGGGGTTTGAGAAATGTTTCTTTAATTGATGCAACAAGTTAATACAATGACAATTATGTATGCTAGAATGTTACTTAAACATTTCATTAACTTTCTCAAAAACAGGTACAGAAGATTTATGAGTATCCTTCCTAGCATCAGAATTTTTGAAAGACTTCCTATCTAGTTTGGATTTATTTTCAAATGTCTTCTTTTCCTGCAGAGGTCTCTCCTCTGACCTCTTCCCCTTGTCCACATAATTCACTGTCACAGAAGGATCAAATTTATCAATTGAAATCCACTTTCCCTTTTGTTCCCTTGTAAACTTTATAGGTTTGAAAGCATATAGTTTAGAAACTTGAGGATTCATGACAGAAGTCTTCTCTTTTTGCTCCTTTTCAAGCTCTAAGGATGTCTTATCACTTAGACGTATATCCAGAAAATCAGGACATATAGGAATCTTTGGTACATACTGTTTGATGGAAATTATTTTATTTAAGATTCTAGAGAGAAGTTTGAACCACTTGCAACTATCTCTGGTGCTTCTTGAGTTAACACTGGTTCAATGATACCAAAAGTATTTTCATTCATTATAATTTTCTCATATATAGAGGATGAATCATTTGAACCATGGTCAGCCTCAAAAAGGATTTTCTTATATTCTTTTGATAGTTGCACTAAAATTGATGTACCAAGCTCATCTGAAATGTCATTATAACCTGTTCTCTTAATATCACCTGGAATGACTTCAGGTTCAATTGAACAAGAGCTTCCAACTATCTCTTTCTCCTCAAAGCCAGTCTCTGGAGTAACATATGAAGAATCAACCTCAGAATCTGAGTTTGAATCAAGAAAATATTTTTGCTTAACTCTAGAGGCTTGATTTCCAGGATATATGTCATACCCATCAACATACTTTTTCTTTGTTTTGCATATCTCTGTCATTATGCATGGCACAACTTCAGGTTTTGTGGAATTATTGTGCCTCAAAACCTCCAAAAGATCATCTTCAAAGATAATTTATTTTTCTGCCTTAGTGGGAACAAGTTCAGTTGTCTCTACATTGAGTGTAGAGGTGTTCTGCTTCTATGTGTCTGCGTGGCCAAACATGAACAAGTCATTTTCCTTACTCTTTGCAATTATTGGTTGCTCAGAGGAATAGACAATGTTTTCAAACCTCTGTAGGTTTCTTGTCCTTGTGCCATCAGAAGTTCTTAGCCTCTTAAAGATAGAAGGCATTACTGGAAATGATGGTTTTTGAGTTTTTCCAATGCAAAATGTGGACACCAAAGAATCTTTCTTCTAGTCAGAGAAGGGATCAGTATCACTGAAACCCAACCCTTGCGTATCCATTTGAGAAGTTATCTTTTTGTGCACATCTTGAGCATCTTGATATTTCTTAATGATAATCTCTTTCCTTTGAAGGTCTTGATGCAAGAACTCTCTTTCTTTTTGATTTTTTTTTAAGAAAGAGTATTTATTCTGTCAGACTCTGACTCTTTAAGTTTCTTCTTTGTGCATTTCAAGTCTTTTTCAAGTTCTTCAAGATTTTTCTCGAGCAGAAGTTCTTTGGAGCTTTTGTTGTTAGTTAAACTCTCTTCCTCCACAAAAATCTCATTCTTCTCTTTTTCCAGAAGCTCTTTCTCCCGTTTGTAAAATTCAAACTGTTTTTGGTTTTCAAAGAGCTTCTGTTCCATGCTTTTGAGATTAACCTATAAAGAGTTAGCAACCTTTGAACATGGTAATATGGAAAGATCAGAAGTAGAAGGTACCTGAGAATCATCTCCAGAGTCGAGTCGGTGTTGCTTACTTCGGCCATGCCACAAAATATGGCTTGTCTGCATTCCTTAGCGGAGGTGTCATCTGAAACACATTTTTCTTGCTCAACCATAAGGCTCTTCCGAGCATAAAATTCAGTTTTCTTCTTATAGAACACAACATCTTTCGTTTGTGGGCTTCTGCAGTTGGCAGCAAATTGACCAGGTTTGCCACATTTGTAGCACTTATCATCCTGCTTCTGTGATCTCTCACCCCTTCCATCATCCTTCTGAACCGTCTTTTGTGGATATTTAGGTTCAGAGGCTCTGTGCTTAAAGTTCCTTTGCTTATAAGGCTTCTGTTCAACTGCCCTTGGTTGGTATGTTTCTTGACGTTATGAGTACCTTAGCTCGTAGGACTCTGGGGGTCCATACTGTCGTTGGTACGCAAGGGCGGCCCTCTAAAATCTATCTCCCCTCTCCTCTCGATCTCTTCTGAAAGTACTCTATTTCTTTGGGTAACCTCTGCTAAATTCCCTGGTTAACAAATCCAAGGATTTAACGATTGAGTTCATGCTATCTATTTCTTCTTCTTTTTCACTTTCGCCCTCTTCCTCAATCTCAGCGACCAATGCTTTCTTACCCTTCCTTCTGGTCAGCCCTTTTGAACTATCCTCAGAGGCTTTTTCCTTGGGCTTCTTTGCCAGAGCCTCTATGAACTCTGATACTAAGGCCAGAGGGCCTCCAACCACTAGTTTGGACTTCAGTATATGCTTCTCTTGTGCAACTAGGGTACCAAAAATATCATGCAGAGACCATGCATCATGGTCTTGGTTAGACTGTCAGGACATTGAAAGTTGGAGCCACTCGTCACCTAGGCTCCTCAGAAACATAACATTGTTTTCTTCTTTCGTGTGTTGAATTCCAACCTCTGCATTTGTTAACCAAGGCATTGAATCGATCATAAGTCTGTTGCAGAGTTTTCTCTGGCTTGGCAGAGAAGTTGTAGTAATCATTCAGGCACTGAGATTGTCTGTTCTTTTGTGTCCTGACACCACCTTCTAACTGTTTTTCCAGTTTGAACCACAGTTCTTGTGCAGATTTACATGCATCTAGTGATGAGAAAATATCATTGGGAATCACCATAATCAACAATCGTTTGGCCTTTTCCTCGGCCTCAATCTTTTCCCAGTCATCATCATTGTATGAAGTCAAATATTTCGGTTTGTCATATGTAGGAATTTCCTAAGTGGTTGCAGTGGATGGTACACGAGGGACTATCATCATGGGAACATGAGGACCATTCAAAATGGCTTGGTATAAGTTTGAGTTTACACCCTTGAGGAAACTGATCATTCTGATCTTCTATTGAGGATACTCATCCCTCAAGAAATGGGAGTTTGGTTTGAGAACCAACAGTGTATATGGCATTGATGTTCACCATTTTTGCAAAAAACAGAGTATGATAAAGAAGAAATTGATTCAAGGATTTTGAGATGAAATAGACTAGAGATTTAAGCTCAGATATTAGAATAGATGTAGATTTGGTACAACACGCTCGAAATTACTTTCCAAATGAAGAATAGTTCACTGGATTTACTGAAATCAAAACTCGTCGATTAACAGTGAAAACAGAGACTGGTATGAATCAAAACAGGTCTAGAAAGCAATAATCTACGAATCAACAAACAACAATCAAGAGACTGATCGAATTGGTTCCAGTGAATCAATACTGCTCTGATACCAATTGTTGTCCCAAATTTAGCTCATATTTAGTCAAGCAACAGTAAATCCAAATATTGTGCGGAAGTTATGTGATATTTGTGAGATCCAAAGGTAGAAAACAATAACCAACTAAGGAGAGAAATCAATACAAACAAACAACCGGAATTGAGCCATCATAGTCATATGTATTGATAGAGAATTAGATGAATACAGTAAGAACACCAAGAACACGCACAATCTGTGTGTAATTCTCTTTATATCTCACAAATTCTTTCACTAGCTACTGTGTGCAGTTGAGTGTGTGTAATCTGTTGAGCATACAAAATCTACTACACAAATCTCCCTTTTATAGGGGAATATCACAAAAGTCAAGTCTAACACTAATGAGAAGTTGCCATGTGTAAAGGTTTATAACCGCTTCATGCTGACGTGGTAGAGTTGCATTGGCTGACTAAGCTAGGAGAGAAACCCTTGTTGAAAACTTCAGTTGATGGTAGCACAGAGGTGGCTTCCACAGAGCATAGCACAGAGGCTCTGTGAACCATGGGTCATCTTCTATTTAAATACTTTTGTGCAGGTGATTGTAGAGCTTCTGAATTTCAACAGTTTTCTACGACAGAGGTCATCTGACTATGAGGAATTGACTTATTTTTTATTACTTTTACATTGACAGAATTTGGGGCTAACACACACACACACACACACACACACATATATATATATATATATATATATGTATGTATGTATATTCTAATTGAATATTTTCATAATCCACCATTGCTCTTCGGAGGATTACCGAATGATGTTTACATTTTATAATTTACATTTTTTAACTAATTGTTTTTGCAGTCTGTTGGTGATCACCGACCATGTTCATTAATCTATTTGATTGTTTTCATAATCCCTCGGTAATCCTCCATTGAATACCGAAATATTATCGAATGATGTTAATATTTTATTTTATACATTTTGTAATTGATGGTTTTCTTAATTCGTTGGTGATCCTTCGATAATCGGCAATGAATTACAGAATGATTTTTTCTATTCTATTTTACCTTTTTAGTTGATGGTGTTCATGATTTGTTAGTGATCCTTTGACGAATTGACATTACGGATCACCGAAGCTTCACGAAATTACATTTACCAATGGATCACCGACGCTATTAAAGACTATCGGCAAAAACTTTTAATAACTAATTTTGTCGAATGCCGTCAGTGGGCTTTTGGATATCACCGATGAATTTGGCTACCGGTGAACTTTGTCATCGAGAGTCTTTTGGGTATATAATGAAGAGCATAACAATTACATCGAGACTGAATCGAACCATCCAACAAGAAAAAGATTGTGTAAAAAATGAGGGTTATTTAGATGTGTAAACATGTATGCTTTTGCAAACTCCATTACACACACTTGATATTAATCTAGAAATAAGGTTATTTTGGAAAGCATTTGAAACTGAACCATGCATATTTTTATTAGACATGGTAATATTAAACATCTTTTTTAATATGTGGAGAACATTAAGCATAGAAACTCCAATTCCCAAACCAAAAAGGGTGTAAAAAAGAAAAAGAGATTAGGTTAAAAGACAATAACTGACAAAGGCAGTGAATTTTTGGAAATGTGAGCAGTCGTCTACTTGTGGGCTGACTTTTCCTGCCAATTTCTTAATCATAATCTAATCATATTTTGCCCTTTTAACTTTGTTTACCATTTAATCTTTGGATTTTAGTTCTTGATCTTTCGTGTTCATAGAATATTCTCTCCTTCCCCAAAGCCTTCAACTTTCAAGATCTATTTGATTCCCCACCTTTCCTTTTTCCTTTAATTTTCTATACAATTTTCTTATATTATTTTTTAAAAAAAATACATCACTCTTTTTATCATATAGAATTTAATTTTTGATGAACACGATTTTACCTTTTGTAGTTATAAATTTAAATAACGTTACCATTTGCCCCAAAAAAATAATTTTTTTGTTGATAAACAACAAGCAAACAAATAAAATATTTCAATATTATATATATATATATATATATATATATTCTTGATCAAAAACCTAATAATTGTACATAAATAATGCAATACTTCTGAATTTCATCATAGAACCTCCAATAAAAGATATAGCATTTATACATTACATTATGTACACATTTTAAATTTTGATTTTCAATTAGAAACGATAACCATGAATTATTAATTAACTTAGGTCTAAAGGGGTGTTTGGGATTGCTTATTTATAGTGTTTTTTAGCTTATTGCGGTTTGACACCGGAGATAAGCACTTTCTAGTGTTTAGATGGAGAGAAAATGAAAGTGCTTATAGCGGTGTCAAACAACAGATAAACACTTTTTCATAACTCATTTTGTTTTAACTTATTAGCTTATTTGAAAAGTGTTTATTACTTTTTAGGTTACTTTATATGTATAAGCAATCTCAAACACCTTTAAACAACAACTTATTAGCTTATTACGTTTTGGTACCACAATAAGCTAATCCAAACACTTTTTTAAAAACTCCGATTTAACACCGCATAAGTTGATAAACACTTATCAATATAAGCATAAGTTGTTTTAAATAAGCAATCCCAAACACCCCCTAAGATATTGATTTATACAATTATCATAATGAAGAATATTTATTTTTATTAAAGGAAATGTTGACAAATGATATGAAAGTTGTCTTGGTGTCAATTAGCGAGAAACGCACAGTTTTGAGAACTTTGAAGCATTTGGGAGAAAGTAAAAGCTTGTCACCAAGGGTATGTTTGTTTGTTTGATTGTCTTTTTGTGGTATGAAAGATGTAGTGAGCTCGATGGTCAATGCTAACAACTACTAGTCGCTCATAGGTATTTCATACTCCCAAGAATATATGCATGGATATTATATATGTATGTATATATGTGTATGTGTATGTGTGTCTTCAACTATATATTTCAAACCTGCATGTGAAGTTTTTGATTAATTAGTCTTATTCTTTGGATGCTATATTTGGTTGTGTTTGTGCTCAAGAATTAGGAATATGGAATAATTGTCTTGGAGCATATCAATGGAGAGAGAGGGAGAGAGAGAGAGAGGGGGAGGGAGAGGGAGAGGGAGAGGGATTTTGCATGATGGTATTAAATTAGCACAAGGGGACTACTAGAATTCCACTTTTACACATTCACTCTCATATATACATTATTTAGTGGTAACGAATAGAAAAACATATATCTTTATAAAATATGTTTGACTATTTTAAATAATAAAAACATCACATTGAAAAAGAAAATATAGTAAATATAAAGATATTGTAACTAAAACATCACCTGGAATTCTGAAAACACCAAAGTTTTATTTCACACAGTGAATAATACAATGTGACTAAAGTTAAACAAATTTAGTGTTGTTTTAGATTGTGAAAAAAAACATATTTGATGTAAAATGTGATGTGAAAGTAAAACACTAAAGTGTTCTTTCATATTGTGAAACAATATAATGTCGCTAAAGTGGAATAATAAAATGTTGTTCACAAGGTGAAACAATGTAGTGTTGTTTCATATTGTGAAACAACATAATGTTGCTAATATGAAGCAATATAATACAGTTTCATATGGTGAAACAATGTACTACTGTTTCATATGGTGAAACAATGTAGTGTTTTTTCATATTGTGAAATAATATAATGTCGCTAAAGTGAAACAATATTGTTGTTTCACAAGGTGAAAGAATTTAGTGTTGTTTCACATTTGAAAATAAAACAAAACAAAAGTTGACGTGCAATGTGATGTGAAACACTAAATTGTTGTTTCATAATGTAAAACAATACAATGTTGTTAGTGTGAAACAATGTAGTGTTGTTTCACATGGTGAATCAATATAGTACGGTTTCACATGGTGAAACAATGGGTTGTTGTTTCACAATGTGAAAAGAAACCAAAATTATGTGAAACGTGATGTGAAATACTAAAATGTTGTTTCACAAAGTGAAACAACATACGAGTTAAATATCTTTTATTGTTTCATGTAAAAATTGCAATTATTAAAGAAAATGTAAAAAAATATAATGATAGTCGTGTGAAATTAAAGAAAATAAAATGTTTGATTTTTATAAATTTTTTGATTTAAAATTTTATTGTAATTAATATAATTTTGATTTAAAAGGAGGTGATGTTTAGTTTAAATTATATAATTTCAATTAGAGATAGAAAGTAAAAAGATTTACTTTTATTACCTTTTAAGAGTTATGTTTGTATGTAAATGACACCATATATGTAAAATGTTACCTCTCAACTCACACCGTTGATTAATTTTGATTGTGGTTGAGATTGGTTCTTATAGTTATCAACCTTTTTGTGGTTATCATTTTATTGTGGTTGAGAGAGAGGGATTCATACAAGAATAGTATCTATTTAAGAAAACATGAGAACAACCAAGTACATATATATGATTTACGCGACTTTGTGCACGACTTTAAGTCGCGCCCAAAGTCGTTCGCGTCCATTTTTTTCGGGTTAATGTAAAATCATATATAATTTTGTACATGATTTGTTGTTTTTTTGTTTTCTTAAATAGTTAGCATATATTCTCGTTTGAACTCTCTCTCTCTCTCTCTCTCTCTCTATATATATATATATATATATATATATATATATATATATATAGTGGTTGTTTTATTTGCAACCCTTAAAAAGGTTGCAAACCTTGCAACCCACATCTTAACCGTTGGATTCATGATCGACGGTTACAATAGATATGGGGTCCAATATTTTTAAATAAAAAAAACAGAAAAATAAAAATAAAATAACTGTCAATCATGAATCCAACGGTTAAGATGTGAGTTGTAAGGGTTGCAAAATATCATTCCAATATATATATATATATATATATATATATATATATATATATATATATATATACACACACACGATTAAAGAGTTAAACTTATTTTGATTTCTTCCCGACCTAAAAATTTGGTAAGAAAATTCACAAGTAATGTTGATCCATAAAAAAGACTATGTATTGGGTTCTACCTCATAGATATATATGAAGCAAGTGTTGTGACTAATTTACGACATCAAGAATGGTTGATCTAGTTTCAAGAATCAAAGTATCTCCTCCATAACATCAAAAAAATGTATCGTGTTAATGCCGAGAACATGTCACTTGTAACTTTTTGTAATTTCTACAACCACCTTTTATATGATTTTGCTATGCAAATTAGGGACCAAAAATTTCAATAGATTCAACTCAGAAGAACCTTTTAGTCATATTTTGATGAATTATCATCTCTAGATACCACTCACCCCCCCCCCCCCCCATTTTTTTGGAAAAAGAGGATGATACCCGTAGGAAAATTGTTCTCAAACAAAAAGCAAAACTTACAAACTATGATGGACATTCCCCAAGAAAACAAAATGTTCACCAAGAAAATGTTTCGAAAAAACACTTAGTTAATGACTCTTAAGTCTGAATTGTTCAGACCTTTTACACACCACCTCTTATTAATCATAACTAAAATAAGACTTCAGACTTTAGACCTCTTAAAAAACAAACGACACCTTAACAACGTCCTAACTCTAAAACCAACCTAGAATAAAAAATCGAATTACATAATATATGAACGCTCAAGAAATTTAAGGTAGATAAACCCTTAAAATAGCCCAAATTGTGATCCATAGCTTTAGAAGAAATAACCCAATTAGCTTGGCCCAAGAGAAATATCAAAAAAGGAGCCCAACCTCCAATTTTGAGAAAATCCAAATAATGGCCCAAGAAAAAGATCACCAAAATATGACCGAGCCTTTAAAAAGGAAAGTTTTAACCCAATGACCCCACCCTCCATTTTAATCCAATAATAAGGGGTTGTTTGTTTACCTCTTAATGATTCCATTAAGAAACAACCTCTGAATTGTTAAGAGGTAATTCTTGTTTGGCAAAGAAAATGTATGCCTCTTAATGGTTCCAAAACTCTCTGAATGATTTTGTATTCTGGCCCTCCCTTAACCATTAAGAGTTCTGATTTAATTTTGAACAATCAAAAAACAATCGTATTTCATTTTACACTATATTATAAGAGCCTGTTAATCATTCTGACCACTTAATCATTCTACACCAAACCATTCAGCAACTGCCAAACAACCCCTTAGAGACACGAAACCTGTCCGAATGCCCAGGTCGCATACACAAGTCACAAAAACTAATCTAAGTATTATCGAAGGCATTGTCATTCCCATTTCTCTTCCAAATTTCACACAACTTATTTCTACATTTTTCTCCATAAATCTACATTTTGTCATAAAAAAACTCAATAATAATATCATAATTTGTATCAAAACTCCACTACCCAACGGAATTATTCTTAGGAATCGTCCTCCATATATCCAAAACCCATAGAAATCAACCTTATCATATCCATTAATCATTCATACCTTAACCATATTCAATCTCCAAATATCAAACTTCATATTAACAAAATTCACCCACCTTATATCTCCATTATCCTTATCCAACCCAATTCCCACATGGATCAAAATTAAACTCCAACCACCGTCATATTTGATGACAAGAAATATAAGCCACCTACCTCCAAGAAGCAATAGATGAGAAAGAAAAAAAAAAGCATTTGATCCAACCAATAGTAACGTGAGGTAAACCACAGGCCCCACCCTAAGGCAGGGCGGCGAGGGCGACTGTCCTGGGCTGCAAAAAAAGGGATGGCATCAACAACCCAAGGACCAAATAATATTTATGTGAGAGCGAGTAAACATTTAACAATAATTAAGTAAAATTGGAACACGGGAGTATTTTGGTTGAAAAGTGTAGATCCCAGAAACAGTACAATCACGATGTAATGATAATCAATCAACAATAAGAATCAATCACAACTGTTGGTCATATGATTAGATTTATAAGTAAAAGTTTAGGTTTACTGTTAGATCACAGTCTCATTGGATTCAAGATCATCCAATCTGAAGATCCAATATGAAGTTAAAGACGAAAAGTCGACTCTCGATATTAAGTCTAATGTTACTTTGTAATAAAATAGTCAAAGTTAATTTGAATTATATTTTATTGTTTAAGTAATTAGTTTAGTTAGTTAGTTATGTTATTTAGTTAGAAATAATATCTAGATATTAAATCTAGATATTATAATAGTTGTTAGATAATATCTAGTATTAGATATTGTTTGGTAGAACTCTCAGAATCAGATCTCTTATAATCGACACATAAAAACACACACACAAAAGGTGTAAAAGAGAGAGTTCTTCAAGATCAAACATACCGAACCTTGTAATCGTTATTTTATATATCAAACAGGTTGGTAATCGTTTATTTGATTTATCTGGTTAAGATCCTTGTTCTAAATCAGGGACACACAATTGGTATCAGAGCTGATCCAGATCAAAAAAATCAAATTTTTAAAGAAAGTCACTGTGTTCTTCATTTCAGAAATCATTTTTATGATTTAAGGTGTTTTAGGTGTTGAAATCGATCAGGTTGTGACCGATTAGGGTGCTAGATCGAGTTTGTAGTTTTTAATTTCAGTATAACACTTCAATCGACTCTCATTTTGTGATTTTAGAAATATTACTGTTCACGACTTCAAGTTCATTGTGCTATCAATTTTATCTTCGAAAAAATGATTTTTATTGAGATCAAGTGGTCACAAACTGTTCTAGAAGTGTTTTTAGTCATATTGGTAGAGTTTGGTACTGCTAATCGACGTACAAACAGGTTTTAGTTGATTTTCCAAGTACAGGACGAACTCGCGCAAATTCAGGGAAGAACTCACGCAAATTGAACTTTGCGTGACACACTTTGCGCAACACACTGAACACGCAAAGTCTACTTTGCACAACCAACATAAAACGCAAAGCCCACTTTGCGCTACCAACTGATCACGCAAAGCCCACTTTGCACCTCTCACAGCTCACGAAAAGCTCTACTTCATGAAACGCAAACCTCGAATCAGTTCACTCGAACGAAAGATCAAGTAAACCTCAGTTTGCGCAACCCTCTCTTCACGCAAACCTCATCTTGCGAAAGCCTCGCGAAACGCAAACAATCCTTTGCGCGACCCACTCTTCACGCAACCCTCATTTGCGCCACCTTCTAAAAACGCAAAGTTTTCCAGACTTCGATCTTTTTATTCAGAATGACATCTAGAGAAGCCCTTGCAATCGGAACTGACACCAAGCCACCAGTTCTCTTTAAAGGAGAATACGAACAGTGGAAAGATCGGTTCCTAAACTTTGTTGACAGACATGAGTTGGGTGATTTCATTAGGAAATCGATAGAAGAAGGGGTTATGAAACCAGTAATGATGACCCGTATGGTTGGAACTGTGCCAACACAGATTAAACTTAAGTATCATGAGCTCGAAGATGATAACTTAAAGAGAGCAAAAGGTGATAAATTAACAAAGTCATACATTCTACAAGGAATTCCAAATGAAATCTATGTAAAGATTGACAACTATAAAGCCTCGGGCAAAGAGATGTGGGATCAACTAGAGAAGATGATGTTGGGTTCAAAGGTTGGGAATCAGCTCAAACTTTCTAACTGCCTAAACAATTATGAAGAATTTAAAGGCAGAAGTGGAGAGTCTCTAGAAGGAACTTATGACAGATTCATGATCTTGCTAAATGAACTAAGCAAGAACAAGGTCACCAAATCTCAAATCGAGCTGAACGTCAAATTCCTAAGTATTCTACAGCCGGAATGGAAGAGATTTGCCAGACAGATGAAGCAGATCAAGGATCTGAATGAGATTCCACTTCATGAGGTGTATGAAACCCTCAAACAAAATAAAGAAGAGGTGGATGAAATTCTAGATGAAAAGAGGCAGAAAGTAAAGACAGTTGAAGACACAGTTGCTCTTGTTGTCAAGAAGAAGAAGAACAAGACGACTGTGCATGAATCAGAAGAAAATGAAGCTTATGCAAACTCTGACTCGGATGATTGTGAATAACTGAAGTAGGCTATGCTCATGCTGACTTAGGCCTTTCAGAAGAAGTTCTATACGAAGCTAAGTTCAAACAGTCATAGGTATTCTTCAGGTCCTAACAATTATGCTCATAAGGAAGGGTTGAAGGAAATAGATATGAAGGAAAGAAGTTTGAAGGGAAGAGAATAGAGGAGAAGAAACCGGAAGAGAGAAGGTATCATGCTGAAGGAAAGAGAATAGAGGAGAAGAAGCCGGAATAAAGAAGATTTCAAGATGAAGGAACCAGTCAGTCAGAACCACTAACGTGCTACAACTATGGCAAAACAAGTCACTTTGCCAGAGACTGCCGCAGACCCAAAGTCAGAAATTCCGATTACTACAAGAACAAGATGCTTCTTGCAAAGCAACAGGAGGCGGGTAAGGCACTGATGGCAGAGGATGAGTACTGGCTTGATCATTCAGACAAGGAAGAAGAGGATGAAGAGAGAGATGAAGCAGTCAACATATGCTTGATGGGAAAGCAGGAATCAGACGCTAAAGCAGATTCAGAAGAGGATGAGACAGATGAGGTATGTGATTTATCTTATTCAGATTTCATAAATAAAATGCATGCCATGAATTTAAAACAACAAGAGTTAGAGTCAAAACTTAAGCGAGAAAATGGTGTTATAACTGACAAAAACCAATCGATACAGAAACTTAGCGACGAAATTGCTGAGAAGAAAGTATTGGTTGAGGTTTTACATAGAAATAATGACACCAGCGCAAAGGAAAAGATAATAATTCTTAAAGAGAATTTTGAACTCAAGTCTAAACTGAGAAAAAGTGAGCTTGATTTATATGAGCTTACGAAAATGCATTCTTCATGTACTGAAGAAAACAAAACTTTAATTGCAAAATTAAAAAGTTTGGAAGAGAAGTTATATAAATTGGGTCAAACTGAACAAACTATTCATCTGAACAAACCCAAAGAGGAAATAGAAAAATGGGGAATCGGTTATAAGAATCCTCACTGTCTTCAAAAAGGAATATCTGAAGTGTCTACACTTTATGATCTTCTTTCTTTGAAATTAGCTCGAAGAATCCCTGAGCTTAAAGTTTTCTAGACTAAACTGTCTGAAAAGGATGAAGCCAACGAAACTGAAAAACGTTTGAAATCATCTAAAGTTCACCTTCTATTTCGTTATGCGAAGCTGAATAATAGTTATAATGATAATCCAATATATCAAAAGAAATATCTTTCAAATGACTTCTTTCAGAGTTATTCTGTCAAAGAAATGGAGGCGAAGCCTATTCAAGGTAAACTATATGTCCCTCCTCTCGTTTTGGAAAGTAAAATTTCTGAACTCGAGAATTCTTTAACAGATGAAAGACTTTTGTTGAATATTGAACAAAAAGTTTTTTCAACTGTGTTCAAAGATATTGCTCTTTCTAAGGCTTCAAACTCTGAGGATATGTTTTGTCTAGCAAATAAAGGGTTTGATTTTCTGAACTTTGACGGTGGTTTAGATGATTATTTTAATTAATTTGACTTTAATGCAAAACTTCCTAACCATTCATCCTTTGTTAAGAAATCTTTGGGAAAACCCAGTATGCCTGGTAACAGTGCAAAATCAACGTAAGTTGATAACTCAATCTCTGTGAAAGCAAAGAGTGCTAAAGGTAAGATTATATCTAAGCATTCACAGAAACCAAACACTACTGGTCATCCGAATATGAAGCATTCGTTTGTTGCTCAACAGTCTAACTCACGAGTTTCACATGTTTCAGATCTGAGAAAGCAAAGTCCAGAAGTTAAATCTCAGGGGCAACCGAAACAGAAGCTTGACAAGACCATTAAATCATTTTGTAGTGTTAATTGTAGTAAGACTTCGCCTAGTAAAGATGTCTTAATTGCTGATGTTGCTATTTTGAACTCAAAACTTGCTGATTCTTGTAAACAATATACAATGAAGCAATTATTTCAGTTATCTTTATCTGCTAGAAAGTCTTCTATTTATGATAAACATGTTTCTACTTCTTGTCAAGATTCTGAATATTGGTTTGGCAATTATCATGTGCATTCATCTAATTATAATGCTTCAAATGACTTTCAAAAGAAAAGAGGACCCAATTTCAAATGGGTACCAAAATCTTGTGCTAACACAGTAGGACCCAAATTCCAGTGGGTACCTAAGGCTAAATCTGTGTTGCAGGCACACAAAGTTTAAGAGAGCTTATGGAAATGACTTCTAGACAAAACAGTCTAGGACTCGTTCCTCAAAGAAACTAGGTTCTTGAATACAACAGTTCAAGACCCGCACTTCAAAGATAAAATAATGGTTTCTGAACACGTCTATTCAGAACCCGTGCTTAAGAAGAGGATATGGCTTTTGAACAAATCAGTTCAAGACCCACACTTCAATGCTCAAAAGTCTTAAATTTTGACTTATGACTATCTAAATCAATTGTTTCATTATTTCTCTTGTGCAGATCCGTCATATGTGGTACTTGGATAGCGGATGTTCCAAGCATATGACTAGACAAAAAGAGATGCTGTCCAATTTTAAAGAGAAGTATTGCGGAACAGTCAGATTCGGCAACGACCAGTTTTCTCCAATAATGGGATACGGTGATGTACAACATGACAATGTCACGATCAAGAAGGTGAGCTATGTTGAAGGCTTACGACACAACCTGTTCAGTATTTTCCAGTTCTGTGACAAAAGCTTAGAGGTCAATTTAAAAGCCAAGACGTGTTCAGTTCGCACTGAAGAAGGCGAGGAACTCTTGGTCGACACAAGAAAGTCAGACCTCTACACAATTAACTTGTCAAAAGTCCAGACTAACAAGCAGGTTTGTCTACTAACGAAAGCTTCGATGCAACAAAGTTGGCTATGGCATCGAAGGCTCTCTCACCTCAACTTCAGGTACATCAACAATCTGGTCAGTGGAAAGCTCGTCAAAGGACTTCCAGAGCTCAAATATGAAAGAGAACATCTTTGTGCAGCATGTGAAAAGGGAAAGATGAAGAGGGCTCCACATAAACCAAAGCTTGAACCGAGTACAAGCGCTCCGTTAGAGTTATTGCATATGGACTTATGCGGTCCGATGCGAACTCAGAGTCTAGGCGGAAAGAAGTACATACTCGTGATCGTGGACGATTACTTGCGATACACATGGGTCAAGTTTCTACGTTCAAAGGATGAGACACCTGATGTTCTCATCACATTCATGAAGTCGACCCAGGTTAATTTGCAGAAACCGGTCAAGCTTCTAAGAACAGACAACGGCACAGAGTTCAAGAACAAGAAGGTTGAAGAATATCTCGAATCTGTCGGGATTTCACATCAATACTCTACTGCTCGAACGCCTCAACAAAATGGAGTGGTCGAAAGAAGAAATCGTACGCTAGTCGAGGCTGCTCGTACTATGCTAAGTCAATCAGACTTACCTCTATTTTTGTGGGCAGAAGCTGTATCGACTGCGTGTTATACATGGAATCGTTTCATGATACATCGCAGATTCAAGAAGACTCCTTATGCGTTAATCAACAACCGAACACCGACAATCAAATATTTCCATATATTTGGGTGTAAGTGTTTTGTGCTAAATGATAGGGAGAGTCTCAACAAGTTCAGTGTCAAAGCAGACGAAGGCATCTTCATTGGTTATTCCTCGACATCAACTGCATTCCGTGTTTATCTGAAGAAGTCAAAGACGGTGATTGAAAGCATCAACATCACGTTTGATGAAGATATGGCTTCCGAACAACACAGTTCAGAACTCGTTATAACCGGCGTACTAGCTTCTGGGCAAATCAGTCCAGAACCTGCGTCTCAACAGAATAAATCAGATGAAGCATCAACGTCAACTAATCATTTATCTGATTTAGACTTATTATTTGAATTGTTTTATGATGAATTTCTTGGATCTAATGTAAAGAAATATGTTGTGGTTGACAGGATGGAAGACTTAACGACTACTCATCCAACCAGTTCAGATGTTCCTATTGAATCCAACGCCCCGATTCAACAAGAAATTCCAATTCAAATGTCGACACCAACAGTTGAAGAAGTGTCATGTGATGAAGAGGCAGAAGTAGCTGAAACATTAGGATGTTCTATTCAGATCAATCTACAGTCGGATCAAGTTGTACCTGCTGAGCCTTCTAAACCTACCACTTCAACTGCAATTATCATTCCTCCTGAACAAGCTGAAGAAGGTACAAGTGGATTTATAGATGATACAATTGACATACATTAATATAATCCACTACCTCATGAACATAAATTGACCAAAGAGCACCCGACAAGCCAAATCATTGGCGATCCATCAAAACCGGTGCAAACTAGGTCAACATCAATAAACTTGTGCATGCATGACTCCTTTCTGAGCAAGTTCGAGCCAACTCGCATATCAGAGACACTTGCTGATCCAGAATGGGTGATCTCAATGCAAGAAGAGCTGAATCAATTCGATGCACTTCAAGTCTGGAGACTCGTACCAAAACCTCAAGATAAAACAGTTATAGGTACGAAGTGGGTTTTCAAGAAAAAGAAAGACGAAGATGGTACTGTTATCCGAAACAAGGCAAGACTAGTAGCCAAAAGATACAGACAAGAGGAAGGAATCGACTACGAAGAGACATATGCTCCTGTGGCGCGATTAGAGGAAATTAGAATGTTTCTAGCCTATGCAACCCACAAGAACTTCACGGTCTTCCAAATGGACGTGAAGACTGCCTTTTTGAATGGCATTCTGAAGGAGGAAGTCTACGTCTCTCAGCCATAAGGTTTTTTCAATCAAGAGAATCCGAATCACGTCTACATTCTCGATAAAGCACTCTACGGTCTGAAACAAGCTCCTCGAGCCTGGTATGATGTCCTTTCCAAATTTCTAGTTAAGTCTGGTTTTTCAAAAGGAACGGTGGATACCACTTTGTTTATCAAAAAGGAAAAAGCCGATATCATTTTAATTCAAATCTATGTAGATGATATTATTTTTGGCTCTACAAATCCTAAGTACTGTAAGAATTTTTCAAACCTTATGGTGTCTAGATTTCAGATGAATATGATGGGAGAGATGAATTTCTTTCTTGGATTACAAGTCAAACAATTTTCATCGGGTATTTTTATCAATCAATCAAAATACATTATGGATATTCTTCGGAAGTTCAAAATGGAAAATTCAAAACCGATTGGTACCCCAATGGCACCAGGTACTAAGATTGGCACCGATTCTTCGGGAAAAGCTGTGTATGTTAGGACTTATCGAGGGATAATAGGTTCTTTGATGTGTCTTACTTCTAGTAGACCAGATATAATGTTTTCAACATGCTTATGTGCAAGATATCAGGCCAATCCTAAAAAAATCCATATGTCTGCAGTGAAGCGTATAATTAGGTATCTGAAGGGCACTGCAGATCTTGGTCTGTGGTATCCTAAATATACTAGTTTTGAACTAACAGCGTATACAGATGCAGATCATGCTGGTTGTATGTTAGACAGGAAGAGCACGTCAGGACATGTCCAGTTCCTCGGTGATAAGCTCGTAAGATGGGCATCGAAGAAGCAACTTTGTGTTTCAACTTCCACGTCCGAAGCAGAATATGTAGCTGCTGCTAGCTGCTGTTCTCAGGTCTTATGGATGAGAACTCAATTGTGTGACTACGGTTTCCACTTCAATAAAATCCCGATATACTGTGACTCCAAGAGCGCCATCGCAATAACAGCGAATCCTGTTCAGCACACCAAGACCAAACACATAGACGTCATGTATCATTTTTATTAAAGATCATGTCGAAAAAGGAACAATTGAACTTTTCTTTGTAAAAACTGATTATCAGCTTGCCGATTTGTTTACCAAACCTTTAGACGAAAAGAAGTTTACCTTTCTTGTCTCTAAGCTTGGTATGCTAAATCTAAAGATTTAATCAGTAGTTACCTATCAAAGTTTTCTAATTTTATACTTTTTCATCATTTCTTCATTCTTAATTCTGATTGATATCTGCACTTCTATATTCTGTTCATGATCCAAGGGGGAGTATGAGAAGATATTGACAAGTGGTCAATCTTATTTTGAGGGGGAGCTCATAAGATTTATGCATTTACCTTTTATGTCAAATTTTTGTAATGCAAGATCTTAGGGGGAACTCTTCAAGTCAAAGGAGTACAGATATGACTTCTGATTATTTCTGATCAGAACTCGTACTTTAACAGTTTTACTGCTTTTTGTCTTTTCAATTTAAGTGAATAAATTTTACTTTGACTTGACATAAGACTTTTGCAGAATTTTTTGAGAGATGCTTACAAGTTCATATGTTTATGACTTTAAGTTTAGCTTCATGAGATATAAGATCGCACGTTAAGGTATAATCCTTTATCTTAATCTCATATATGGTTGATAAGTGGACAACTTTCAATCATATCAAACATTGTTCTAAATGTTCAAACCACTTCCCGAATCTTAAACTAATTTCATCATTTGGAAGTGTGATTTTAAATGTTTTAAAGATCATATTTGTGCTTTAACTGAAATAGTTAAACCAATTTGAGCATCATATGCATCATAGGAAACATGATTTCTTTGTGCTAGGAATTAACACAACTTATATAAAATCACCTTAACCAGTAATTTCTACCCCATAAGTTAATCCATAGTGATTGAGTGTGAGAAGTCGAAAAGAAATGAGTGTGACTAGATTGAGCAAAACGTTTAAAAGAAAGAGCGTGTGAGAACAGAGTTAAAAGAATATCACAACTCTGCACCAACTTTTTCTGAGTCGGGCAGCCACAATTCTAATGTTTCACAATTCTTTGGTGATCATTATTGAAATAGGCAACTAGCCCATGCCGACTCTTGATCAAACCTCACCATCTACTCATTTTCTACTCAAATAGAAAGTGTTTCACATTTTTCAGGGGGAAGCAACACATTTACTATCTGATTTTCATTTGGAAAATCTGGATATTGAAAAGAAGGAAGTCTGCCCCACCTTCGCACTTCACTCATGCACATTGAGTTTGTGTTTAACTTACTGTTGTCTCAGTGGTTTACACAAATTTTGAGCCTATAAGCAATCATCAAGTGCTTAATTCTTTCTATCACAAGCACGAACACACAAGGAATTTGTTTCTTTGTCATAACATTTATAGATATTACCTTTGTGGTGTTTTGATGATTAAATGGAAGCCCTGGGGGAGTCAACATCAAACAACTCCTTTCCAATGTGTATTCGTTACACACAGTGACTTAGTGTTACTGACAGACATGTTAACTGATTCATTAGTTGATTCAGGTGTTACACGACTATTTTGTCTAGATTTGCAAAGATCTGGATGAATATCTTTTGAATTGACGGATCAGAGGCTCCAAATGATTTACATTTCTTACTCAAAGTTTTGATGAAGTCGTTGCACTTTTCATCAAAAAAGGGGAGAATCTAAAGCTTGAAGAAATGTCCATTACATCACAAGATGAAAGAAGAGAAAAGCTAACAAAGAAATGCGAGATCAAAGTATTCTGAAGACATGCTGATTTCAGATAAATTTTCATTGAAGATACTTTGCTAAAGCATTCTGAGCTACAGAAAGAGATTGCATCTTCTGAGCTAAAGAAGAAGACTGAATTGCAAAAATCTTTTTAGTAATGATATTGATCCAAATGGGGAGATTGTTAGATCACAGTCTCATTGGATTCAAGATCATCCAATCTGAAGATCCAATCTGAAGCTAAAGGCGGAAAGTCGACTCTCGATATTAAGTCTAATGTTACTTTGTAATAAAATAGTCAAAGTTAATTTGAATTATATTTTATTGTTTAAGTAATTAGTTTAGTTAGTTATGTTATTTAGTTAGAAATAATATCTAGATATTAAATCTAGATATTATAATAGTTGTTAGATAATATCTAGTATTAGATATTGTTTGGTAGAACTCTCAGAATCAGATCTCTTATAATCGACACATAAAAACACACACACAAAATGTGTAAAAGAGAGAGTTCTTCAAGATCAAACATACCGAACCTTGTAATCGTTATTTTATATATCAAACAGGTTGGTAATCGTTTATTTGATTTATCTGGTTAAGATCCTTGTTCTAAATCAGGGACACACATTTACAGATAGAATATTTGATACGGCTAAGTAAACATTTCTAATGACCAACTTAACTTCTTTCCCTAAACTACGTTAAGCAACATATTTATACCAAAACCCTAAGGCCCAAGGCCTAATAAACAAGACAAGCCCATTAACAATAAAAGGCTTTTACAACGCATATAAATAAAAAAATTAAACTCTATAAATGCGTTATATAACTTTTCACGCACTAAGACTTTCAGTCCTAACAAAAAGACACAGCACTACCACTAACATATATTTAAATATTCTACTTCTAATCCCCCTCTTTTATCCACCTGTTTTCGTTTTCCTCTGCTAAAATAAGAATTTTTTTTCTTTTTTATAAAAATTTAAAAAGTAAAAATTAATATAAAAATTTGATTCATATACATTATAAAGTAATATTGTTTATTTTTTATTTTATCGAGATAATGATTTTAAAAGTTCTCTTTATAAATATAAAAGTATTTTATATTCATTATATTATTGTATTTTTAGTTTTTGTTTTTGTGTAATATAAAGTTATAAAATCAAATTGTTAAAGTTATATTTGCATACAATCATAACTCAAAATAGACCGAACGAGTTTATTCTCAATATCGAAAATAAGGTTTTAGCAAACATATGATAAAATAGTTGATGTTTTTGTTGGTGATTTTAGTATCACCGGCCATTCAGATCTTTGGTCGACTACCTCTAGTTGGTCTCACATCTGGTTAGCTTTCTCTGGACTAATGACTCTTGTTGGTTAGACCAAATGCTTTGGTCGACTACCTCTGGTTGGTCTCACCTCTGGTTTACTATCTCTGGATAGGCGAACCCTAATCTCTGACTATGTTGTTAATATCGCGATATATCGCCGATATATCGGATATCGCCCCTAGACAAAATATCGGTGACAAAATATCACTATTTATATTGGTCCCGAGAATATCAGCGATATTGACCGATATATCGGTGATATTTTGATCAAAATATCGGTCCGATATACCGATTTTCTGGAAATGACTTTTTGGGCTTGATTTAATGACTTACCGGGTTGGGCTTTGTTTTTTAAGCTTTTCTTGTTAGAGACTTAGAGTTATAGTTGGGCTTTTTGCCTTCTTTCTAAGTTAGTTTTTTTCTAATTTCTAAATTAAGTCAACTTCTTTACTGTTCTACTTCTACATCGACGACTTCTGTGTTCTTCAGTTCTTCTAGACGACTTCTACTCAGACCTCAGTAAGTAACTCACTGTTCTACATCGACGACTTCTTTTCTTATCCTCTCCTCTTCCTGCTGCTTGCACGACGACTACCTCAGTAAGTGACTTCTTCTGTTTCTTCTCCATTCGTGTTTCAACTTTCAACCAAAAACATCAAACTTACTGCCTTCTGTTTTTTATCTTTCTTAATTTCAACCAACAACTTCAAACTTACTGCCTTCAATTTTTTATCTTTCTTAATTTCAACCAACATCTTATGTTTTCAACCAACATCTTTGATCTTTCTTAATTTCTTTAGTTACCAACTATGTTAGATACTTAGATGCATTCTAATTAGCTCGTTTATGAACACTTTTCCTATTTTTTTTGTGAAACTTGTTTAAGTTGATGTTTTGATGTTGAAACTATGTTTTTAATTAATGCATATGATATGTTTATAGATGCATATATATATATATATATATATATATATATATATATATTATATGCCTTAGGTTCAATTGAGAAATGGTAAATATATGAGAAATAGAGAAGTAATCCTAGCCATTCATACGGTCAAGATCGGATTTGACTGGTCAAATATTTCGGCTTTGACTGGTCAAAAGTTGCGGCCATTCCAAAAATAGAAGGACACTTTCGTAATTTTTACAAAATACACGGGTTGTGTTCATATATGAACTTGTATAATTCACATATGAACTATATGTTCATATGTGAATCAGTGTAATTCACATCTGAACTCCTTTAACTGATTCGTATAATATATATGAATATTTGTGATTCATATATGAACTAATTAACTGATTCACATATGAATTATTTAACTGTAAGTTCATATATGAATCAGTTGAATTAGTTAACAGATTCATATATGAACTTTTGTGATTCATATATGAACTAATTAACTGATTATCATATGAACTAATTAACTGATTCACATTTGAACGTATAGTTTATATGTGAATCATATAGGTTCATATATGAACTCATCCCGCTTATTTTACGAAACTACCCCTCTATCTTCTATAGACCATGCAAAAAATTATCCGGTGCTTCGCGGTCAAAGCCACAAATGTTGACCAGATGAATGACTAAGATTACTTCTCTATTTCTCATACATTTACCATTTCTTAAATGGACCTCTCACTATATTATATAATTCTAAGAAATATTATATGAACCGATATTTTTATACCAATATATCATCGATATTTCCGATATCTCAAATGTTGGTCCCTGACCGATATAACACCGATATCCGATATTAACATCATAGATCTCTGGTCATACTCTGGACCTGCAATTACTGAACATTTATTGTGCAGTCCACCCATGATCTTAGTTGAAACGATTGAAACCATCCATTACTGCTAATCATTCAGGTTTCCATTTAAGTACGAAATTCTATTATTTTACTATATTTAATAAAAATCTTCATGAAAATGGACTACATGCTTGACCTTTTGTTTGTTTCTTTATATTATGGGGGGCATTTTTTAGTTTTTTTTTACCCTAGGCATTAAAAGCCTCAGGACCGACCCTGGTAAACCATATAATGAAGATATGAAGTTGCTGATCATAAATTGCAATATGGTCACAAGCAAATGGAAACAACAGCCACCAGCTAACATATTGTAACAGTAAAAAGATGTCACTATCCTTCTTTGTTTCTTGGTATATTGGCTCTTTACCTCTTTGGTATGGATCTCGGTCCATACCGGTCAAAGTCGTGAGGATCACTTGAAGACATTTATCCTTCTCATTTCAAATCATGTAAATAAAAAATTCAAGAGAAAAACTAAATTACACCAAAACTTTTGTCAACATAGCCAAGGAATCCATCTTTTGAGGGAGTAGCACAAAGAAAGGAATATCATCACAGAAAAGGTATGGATATGTAATCCTCTACCCAAGTTAACAAAGATAAATAATGGTATAATCAAAGAGCTACATGTATGTATGCACTAGATTGGGAGACATGCCACGACAACTGTAGATCCTCCGATTGTATATCTGAGCTCAGACTGAAAAAATTACAAATGGTAGCATCAACATCGAAAATTTTCACAATATGGATAAGTATCAAGACTATCAAAGTAAGAACTTACCAGAGCCGGTCTTAGTATTATGGATGCTCTATACAAAAACCTAAATGTGACTATATTTTTTTAATACATTATTTATTAAACTAAAAAATAAATTCATTTTTTTTAAACTAAAAAATAAATTCATTTTTTTAAACTAAAAAATAAATTCATTTATATTAGAATATATGTGGAAAATTATAACCAAGATTTCAAATAAAAAACAAAGTGATATTTATAACATTAAATTAATAATTATAAATCTTATATAATTAATTTGATGATAATAATAAAATTTTAATTAATAAAAAATATTAAAAGTAATCATATAATAAGATTTCAAAAGTTTTAAAAAAAGATTAAGAAAAATATATAAATAATCAATAACGATGAAGAAAATTTCTAAATTTCATTAGATAATCAAAGTTACTAGAAGAAAATCCTTAAACAATTAAAAAAATAAACAAAAGTATAAAATATTTGCTTATAGGCTGAAATTTATACCTTAAAAGTGGAAGAACCTAACAAGAAACATTACAAATTTATGGTGATCAACAAAAGAAAATCGAATAAATAAATTGAGGATTTCGCTTTTTGAAAGATAATTTAGAGAATGAAATCTAATATGAATATGGAGTTTTAATCGATTCATAGGTTTTAAACAAAAAAAATTCTACCAATACTAAAGAAAACAAATTATAAACATTATATATAAAAGCAAATAAAAGAAAAATAAAGAAATAGGAAAAACAAGATTTAAAAGGCCTATAAGAATCAAGATAAAAATAAATGGACTAATTTGATATTTTTGGTATCAATCAATAGTAAATAATTAAAAAATAAATGAATTATTAAAAAAATATATAATCAAATTATCATAAAAATCATGATATTATTGATAACTCTCGATTCTTGATAGTTATTGCCTCTCTTTTCTCATTTATTTTTACCACTTTCTTGCCCTTTGTGCCCTATTCCTTCATCATTTGGTCTAATATGTTCCAACATAGTGATAAAGTTTCAAGGATGCAAAAATTTGGTTTTTCTAACTTTTTGTGCAACAAAGTGGCCACTTTGGTCACCACAGTGGCGACAGTGGCTGAAAGTTTTTGAATAAGCCTTGGACATTTATGGTAAAAGAAAGAGGAACCTGAGCTTTGACAAGAATAATCAAGGAAAAATACAAATTTTGGAAGTCAAATGAAGCTTCAACACTCTTCCTTAAAGTTGCTTTTTAGGATTTGCAAATCACACATTTTCTCTTCAAGAGCACTATAATAAGAGGCTTGGGGAACCATTAAAGATCATCCCCTTCCAGTAGGGTTTCTCACATCTGGAGCATTAGCATTTACTTCTCATTATCTCCTTAAAGTCCTTAGTGTAGTTGCATTTAATTTTCTTGTAATTTCAATTTCTTGTAACAACATCACCACTGTGGCGACAAAGTGGTGACAATTTTCTACTTTTATTTATGCAAGTTATGTTTATGTATTCTACTCTTTCTCCCATGTCTTTTACTTTTATTATGAACTAAACACCCATTTGGGTGTGGGTATGATCCAAGGCTAAAACTAGTAGGCAACACTTGGGTGTTGCCATCGTTGTAACTCTTAGACTTGGTCACTTGAATCGAGACTTCAACTCAATACGGACAAGTCGATCACTTGTTAGTGTTAATATTAGATCTTAGACCCAGAGATGGGCGTATCCAGAAATACGGTTTGAGTGATGCAAAGAAGATTTGAGAAAATCTTTTATAACCACGTAGAGATACGAGTTTTTGCATGATTTCAACTAAGGTTCAAAATGTCGGTCGATATAGGTGTCACAAAGAGATTTGGGCTTCTATATCTATACTGGTGGAACTAAAATCCTTAGAGGTTTACTTAGTTAAATCGGCAAGTCTTGAGTAGGCAATAGTGGCAACTTTGTGGGTACAAATGGCCACTCTCTGTGGAAACTCACTTTCGAGAGAGAGGGGTTTTTGTTGATATTTTGTGTCACTTGTTTCTGACCATATTGTTACTACATCTATCTTAGTTAATGCTTGTATCCACATACTCTCTTTTAATTATTTGATTACCTTAATCGTGTTTAGCTTACTTAAAGACTCACAAATATTGATATTGTTTTTAAAACTCAAACGAGCACTAGAAGTTCATGAATGTCTCTGATTCTTAGTTGACCAGTCCCTGTGGAAACAATCTTGGTACTCAACCACTTTATAACTTAATAACGATCATAGTGTCCGGTGTGCACTTGCACCGCCACTGTGGCAATACAGGTGGCCACTTCTGTGGAAATATACGATTTTCCGCTATCAAGTTTTTGGCGTTGTTGCCGGGGACTAACGCGATTTTAAATCCTAAGATATTGACTTTCATTTAAGCATGAGTCGCTTGTTTCATTTTTTTTAGTATTTTATGTGTTGTATGCCAAGGCTACAACACGGTGAACTTGTACCTCTCAACCCTGAAATTGAAAGAACCGTTAAAAGACGAAAAAGAGGTAGAAGAGGTCAGCAAAATCAAAACATGGCTCGAAATGGTGGAGATCCACCACCGCCTAATGAAACCACGATTAAAATTGTCGACGATAAAGAAAAGGGAATACGGGACTATGCAACACCAAAATTTGATCAATTAAAATCGGGTATTCTTAGGCCCAACATTACGACATAAACTTTGGAACTAAAACCGACAATGTTTCAAATGATCCAAGCAATGGGTTAATTTGGAGGATTACCTTCGGAAGATCCGCACTCTCATTTAAAATCATTTTTAGAGATGACGGATCATTTTCGCATTCATGGTGTTACGGTAGAACCCTTACGGTTGACGCTCTTCTTTCACACATTAAGAGATAGAGCCAAAGCTTGGCTAAATTCTCAGCCACCTCATTCAATTAATAGTTGGACGAGTTTGGCCGAAAAATTTATAAAAAAAATACTTTTCTTCGACTAGGAATGTGAAGTTTAGAAATGAGATTTTGATGTTTCGGCAAGAGGATGATGAAGCGGTCTCGGATGCATGGGAAAGATTCAAAGACTTAATTAGGAAATGTTCTCAGCATGGAATACCTCATTGCATCTAACTAGAAACATTTTATAATGGTCTTTCTAATTCCGCTAAAATTATTTTTGATGCTACGGCCGGTGGCACTTTCACTTCTAAAACTTATAATGAAGGATATGACATTTTGGAAAAAAGTTGCCAACAATAACACCGATTGGTCAAACCCTTATGCTCTTGCTACAAAAAATGCATCGGGTGTTCATGAAATTGATGCCATCACCACTTTAAATGCACAAATTGTAGTTTTAACTAACTTGGTCAAAAATAACTTGAATTTAAATGGCGAAAAGAACCAAGTATAAGCTATAAATTCTAATCTTGAATCTTGTATGTTTTGTGGTGAGAGTCATGCTTTTGATTGTTGCCCCAGTAATCCCACTTCCGTGAACTACGTGGGGAACCGTTCCAGGAATAGCCCATTTTCTCCAACTTATAACCCAAATTGGATAAATCATCCAAACTTCTCATATGGTCGGGAAATCAAGGACTTCAATCCCCCGGGGTAAGTCAAGTCCCAAATCGACCACCGAATCCCCCGGGATTTCAACAAGGACCTTCTCATACATACCAAAGTGGGAAATTCTCACAACAGTATGTGGCTAGACAAAAAAAATGCATTGTAAGGTAACGGTTATCTCAAATCTTTACTTAAAGGTTTTATAAACCAAACCAATGCAACCTTGAGAGGTTTTGAGACTCAATTGGGGCAATTTGCGGCCGATTTAAGAGGAAGACAATTAGGCACTTTTCCTAGCGACACCGAAACCCCTAAGGGTATTCACAAAGAACACGTTAAAGCCATGACCTTAAGAAGTGAAGAAAGCATGTCCAAAACCGATGATGAAGTTTTAGTTGAGACGCTTGTGCAACAGGAAACAACCCACCAATTTGAAAAGTCAAATTTTCCAGCTCTATTTCCTCCCATTGTGGCAGAAAAGTGCCCACTTTTGGCCCAGAAAGCAGCAGGTCCATCACCTCCTATTTTTCCAACAACACAGTCTCGCCATAGTGGTGAGACAGTGCACACTTCACAGCACAAAAAGGCAAGTCCTAGCCAACCGGATCTAGACTTAAGAGACCTACCTTTTCCTGGTAGGATGAAAAATAAAAATGTCGATTATCATTTCAAAAAGTTTTTGGACATTTTTAAACAACTCCATATTAACATACCTTTGGTAGAAGCTCTCGAGCAAATGCCAAGCTATGTTAAATGTTTGAAAGACATCCTTAATAAAAAGAAAAGGTTGAGTGAATTTGAAACGGTAGCTTTGACAAAAAAGAGTAGTGCCCTCCTCAATTGTAAAATTCCACCTAAGCTAAAGGACCCGATAGTTTCACCATCTCATGTTCGATAGGAGGAAAGGAAGTTGGGCATGCCTTGTGTGACTTAGGAGCGAGCCTAAATCTTATGTCGTTGTCCATCTTCAAGAAGTTAGGAATAGGAGAAGTTCGACCCACCACTGTGACCTTATAATTAACGGATAGATATTTGGCATATCCTAAGGGAAAGATTGAGGATATTTTGGTCCAAGTGGACAAATTCTTTTTGTTATTCCCAATTTCAAGTTCTAATCAATCACAAACAATCAAGATGAGAAATCATATGTCATTGATGAATCAAAATGTTACAAAACTCACTTTCTCTCACTACTTTCTCTCACTAGAAATATATTCTATATGCTCTTCCCTAATCTGCTATGTGTAGTGTCTTACAATCTGAATTGTTACAAACTGATTACAAAGACTGAAGGTATTTATACCCTCACACAATTTCAAAGGAAACAAACAAAATACAATTACAAAACAACATTTACTTTGACTTTATTAACAAAATGACTTTGACTTTCCATGAGAGTTGACTTTCCAGCTTTGACTTCTTGTATCTTTGACCTCTAGTCTTCATGATCTTGTATCCAACATATTTCTGCTCTAACAATCTCCCCCTTTGGATTCAAGATCATCTTTGAAAGATTTAGCAAATCAATCTCCCCATTTGGTTCAATCTGGACAATCTCTTCCTTTTGTTACAAGTTTTCTTCCCAAGTTGTAGATCCCAGTGCAGTGTAATCACAAGTAAATATGATCAAAGATGAACAGATTATAGGCCACGGCAACTAGTCATATGATTGATAATACTTCAAACGGTTTAGGTTTACAGAGAGAATTTCTGATAAGAGTTTGTAAACCTAATGACTAGAAAACTGAATAATGATTTTCTAACCTTTCTAAACTGTTCAACCCCAATTATGAACCAAATAATGCCTTTATATACTTAGGCTTACAAGCAATTGGGCTTTATGGGCTTGGGCCCATCTGACTAATAAACTTTCAATTAATTACAATATAAACCCTTATAAATACTTTATTCCACTTTCAACGCACAGGACTTTTAGTCCTAACACAAGTCTGTCTTTGAACAAAATTAACAATCTCCCAAAACTATTACAAAACTCTTTCAGACTTCGGAAAGAAATTATCTTCAGATTTAGCTCGACTTGCTTCAGCAAATAATCTTCAAAGAAAATTTCAGTAAATCAGCACATCTTCAAACAACTTTGACTTTGCTTGAACAAACTTTCAAACTTTGAACTTTATCTTCTTCAAATCTTTCACTTTGAAATTTCTGACTTTGACATTTCTTCTTTAAATCATCTCCCCCTTTTTGATGAATAGAGCATCTATAACATCAAAACTTTCTCCAAGAAATGTCTTTGACCATTCTGATCTGTCCAAGAGCCACTGATTCATTGATCCGTAACCATGGAATTATCTAGATCTTTTCAAATCCAGACAAAATATTCGTGTAACACCTGAATCAAAAAATGAATCAGTTAATATGCATGTCAGCAACACAAAGTTACTGTGTGTAACGGATACACATAGGAAAGGAGCTTGTGTTATGTTCACTCCCCCAGGGCTTCCATCAAATCATCGAAACACCACAAAGGAAATTTCTATGAATGTTATGACAAGAAAACAAATTCCTTGTGTGTTCGTGCTAGTGTAGAAAGAATTAAGCATATGATAAACACAAAATCAATGTGCATGATTGAAATGTGAAGCTGGGGCAGACTTTCTTCTTTTTCAATATCCAGATTTTCCAAATGAAAATCAGATAGATTATGTGCTGCATCCCTAGAAAAATATGAAACACTTTCTTTTCAAGAAGAAAATGAGTGGTTGGTGGGGTTATAATCAAGAGTTGGCATGGGCTAGTTGCCTATTTCAATAATGTTCACCAAGAATTATGAAACATTAGTAATGTGGCTGCCCGACTCAGAAAGTAGTTGGTGCAGAGTTTGATATGTTTTTACTCTTATCTCACACCCTTTTTCTTTTAATCATTAATCTCACATCTAACCAAACTCTCTTTTCCATTTTACCTCAACGCACAACCCACACTCATTTCTTTTCGACTCCTCACACTCAATCACTATGGAATAACTTCTTGGGTAGGAAACACCGGTAATCGTGAATACATAGAAGTTCATTTAAGTCCTAGCACAAAGAAACCCATATTTTCCTATGAAGCATATGTTGCTCAATATGGTTTAACTTTATCAGTTAAAGCTCAAATACAAGTCAGATATGTATATGCTAAGAATATAATCATGAAGATATGAGCATTTTTAAACATGAAAGTATTTTCAAACAAGTAAATTGAATGAATGAATATGAATGCAAGAGACTTGTTTGAAAATCTGACATTGTATGAAAATTGATTAGAAATGAATGATATAACAAGCAAAGCTTGTGGTCAAGAATAATTGATATTGTCTATATGAAACAAAAATATAGACATTATTGAAAGAACGTTTCGAAATGAATTGACGCTCAAAAATTCATTGAAATACAAGCGGGGTGTATTACCATCGAAAAATATGTTTCAAATTTGAGACATGGTAAGAAAATATTGAATAAATATTCAAACCGATGTGTGTGAATATTTGAAAGTATATAGAAAAGACAATACACAAATATTTATCTTTGTAAACACATGGTTTGTAATCATGTAAGCACAAATAAATCTTGAAAAACTTTTAAAAATCACACTTCCAATTCATGAAATATGTTTAAGAATCGGGAAGTGGTTTGAACATTTAAGAACATGTTTTTCTATGATTGAAAGTTGTCCTTCTTTCAACCATATATGAGATTAAGATAAGAAATTAACCTTTTTCACTTCGTCTTAAATCTCATGAAGTCAGCTGAAATCATAAAGATATGATCTTTATAGCTTCTCTCATTCTGCACAAGTCTCAAAGTCAAGTCAAAGCAACTTTATTCACAAATTTATTGAAAAATAAAAGACATAAAGTAGTAAAACATTGAAAGTACGAGTTCTGATCTGAAATAATCAGAAATCATCACCTTTACTCCCCCTGAAATTATCCATCTAAAACATGTCAGTGAAAAAACACAAGATAGAGATCTACAATTCTATTTTAAAATGTAGTTCATCATATCTATCAGATGCAAAACATTTCAGAAAAATATGTACTCCCCCTTGATGGTTGATTTCCTCATTCGAGTATTGGAGTACAATATCTTATCAGCACAGGAGTAAGGTCTTTTGATCACTGAAGTATGAGTCCTAAACTGTTGTGTTTAGAAGTCAAACTTTGTTGAAGTACGGGTTCTAAGCTGATTTACTTAGAAGCCTTGGTTCTCTTACTCCCCCTTGACAGTAGATGCCTGCAACACAAAATCAGTTTTTGGCTTTGGTACCCACTGGTATTTGGGTCCATGAATGTTAGTTGCAGTTATTATGGGAGTAACTGAGTAATAACCATACCAGTAATGATCACTTGTCTTGTGAACAGGATCATGTGTACAACAATAAGAACAATAATATTTCTTAACTGATAACCTGATTAATTGATCTTTCGTGTATATATGATCAGGTTTACCTTTACGTGCATTGTTCTTCTTGGATTTATGTGTATGTGCACAGGACTTCTTTCCTTTCAACTCTTCTAACCATCTATATTTTCATCAAAGAAAATGTTAGTAGTACGAATCTGATCAAATAAATTGACTAACCTTCTTGAAGAAACAGGTTTCAAGTGTGTTCTTGAGGCTGTCTTTTTGAAGTCAGCTGAATTATTTCTAGGTGTGTGGATTTGTGACTCTGGAATGGTTTGCTCAGTCACCACCACCTTTGAAAAAATCTTTTCAAGCTCTTTAATCTTTGAAACAAAACTGTCTCTTTCTTTGACAAGTAGGTCAATCTTCGTCTCGAATTCAGATTTCGTTTTCTTCTCTTTCAGTACACTCTCAGATAGTTCAGATAACTTGTCAGTCAACTTTTTAATCTCAGCCTCAAAAATATTTCTTTCTTCCTCAAAACCATTTTCAGCATTCTTTCTCTAACCAGATATTTCCTTGAAGATTCCCACATTCTTCTGTTCAATAGTCTTTCTTTATTTGGCAAAATTTCCCCTTTCCAAAATAATGACTTTCTCAAAATCTGAAATTTGTTGAGAAAACTTTAAACATTTCAGCTCAACTGTCTTCTTCTCATCAACACATTTTCTTGAAAAATCAGAAATTTTTTTTACAAATCCTTTCTTTTTAGTCTCAAAATCAGATCTTTCTTCAACCGTCTTTTTCTCCAAAGCAGAAATCTTTCTACTCAGTTCTTCATTCATACTTTCTAAATCCTTAGCTTTCTTCTCATACTTCTGGACTGACTCTGCTTGTATCTGAATTTGGGCAAGTTGATCTTCCAAATCTGAGATCTTTCCTTTCAACTTAGTATTTTCAGCTTCTAAACTCAGTAATTTTTCAACATTCACCTCATAAGTCTGTTTCATAAGTTCTTCATTTACAATCTTTAATGCACTAACTTCTTCTCTCAATAGCTTTCTGTCATCAGAACATCTCTTTGATCGCTTTGAATAATATTCAACTGAAGAAACAAGATCTCTATTCTCTAATTCGAGCTTGGCAATCTATCTTTCAACATCATTAGTAAAATATCCCATCTTGAATATCTGTTACAAAAAGAACTTGAATCAATGTGCATGATTGAAATGTGAAGGTGGGTCAGACTTTCTTCTTTTTCATTATCCAGATTTTCCAAATGAAAATCAGATAGATTATGTGTTGCATCCCCAGAAAAATATGAAACACTTTCTTTTGAAAAATAAAATGAGTGGTTGGTGGGGTTATAATCAAGAGTTGGCATGGGCTAGTTGCCTATTTCAATAATGTTCACCAAGAATTGTGAAACATTAGTAATGTGGCTGCCCGACTCAGAAAGTAGTTGGTGCAGAGTTTGATATTCTTTTACTCTTATCTCACACCCTCTTTCTTTTAATCATTAATCTCACATCTAACCAAACTCTCTTTTCCATTTTACCTCAACGCACAACCCACACTCATTTCTTTTCGACTCCTCACACTCAATCACTATGGAGTAACTTCTTGGGTAGGAAACACCGGTAATCGTGAATCCATAGAAGTTCATTTAAGTCCTAGCACAAAGAAACCCGTATTTCCTATGAAGCATATGTTGCTCAATATGGTTTAACTTTATCATTTAAAGCTCAAATACAAGTCAGATATGTATATGCTAAGAATATAATCATGAAGATATGAGCATTTTTATACATGGAAGTATTTTCAAACAAGTAAATTGAATGAATGAATATGAATGCAAGAGACTTGTTTGAAAATCTGACATTGTATGAAAATTGATCAGAAATGAATGTTATAACAAGCAAAGCTTATGGTCAAGAATAATTGATATTGTCTATATGAAACAAAAATATAGACATTATTGAAAGAACGTTTCGAAATGAATTGACGCTCAAAAATTCATTGAAATACAAGCGGGGTGTCTTACCATCGAAAAATATGTTTCAAATTTGAGACATGGTAAGAACATATTGAATAAATATTCAAACCGATGTGTGTGAATATTTGAAAGTATATAGAAAAGACAATACACAAATATTTATCTTTGGAAACACACGGTTTGTAATCATGTAAGCACAAATAAATCTTGAAAAACATTTAAAAATCACACTTCCAATTCATGAAATATGTTTAAAAATCGGGAAGTGGTTTGAACATTTAAGAACATGTTTTTCTATGATTGAAAGTTGTCCTTCTTTCAACCATATATGAGATTAAGATAAGAAATTAAACTTTTTCACTTCGTCTTAAATCTCATGAAGTCAGCTGAAATCATAAACATATGATCTTGATAGCTTCTCTCATTCTGCACAAGTCTCAAAGTCAAGTCAAAACAACTTTATTCACAAATTTATTGAAAAATAAAAGACATAAAGTAGTAAAACATTGAAAGTACGAGTTCTGATCTGAAATAATCAGAAATCATCACCTTTACTCCCCCTGAAATTATCCATCTAAAATATGTCAGTGAAAAAACACAAGATAGATATCTACAATTCTATTTTAAAATGTAGTTAATCATATCTATCAGATGCAAAATATTTCAGAAAAATATGTACTCCCCCTTGATGGTTGATTTCCTCATTCGAGTATTGGAGTACAATCTCTTATCAGCACAAGAGTAAGGTCTTTTGATCCCTGAAGTACGAGTCCTAAACTGTTGTGTTTAGAAGTCAAACTTTGTTGAAGTACGGGTTCTAAGCTGATTTACTTAGAAGCCTTGGTTCTCTTACTCTCCCTTGACAGTAGATGCCTGCAACACAGAATCAGTTTTTGGCTTTGGTACCCACTGGTATTTAGGTCCATGAATGTTAGTTGCAGTTATTATGGGAGTAACTGAGTAAGAACCATACCAGTAATGATCACTTGTCTTTTGAACAGGATCATGTGTACAACAATAAGAACAATAATATTTCTTAACTGATAACCTGATTAATTGATCTTTCATGTATATATGATCAGGTTTACCTTTACGTGCATTGTTCTTCTTGGATTTATGTGTATGTACACAGGACTTCTTTCCTTTCAACTCATCTTTCTTCTCATCTTCAACTGGTTTCTTCTTCCAGACCAGTTCTTCTTCTTTGTATCTCCTTCTCCTCCTCCTTCTTCTTCTTCTTTTGTATGTCTCTGAACCATCTATATTTTCATCAAAGAAAATGTTAGTAGTACGAATCTGATCAAATAAATTGACTAACCTTCTTGAAGAAACAGGTTTCAAGTGTGAGCTTGAGGCTGTCTTTTTGAAGTCAGCTGAATTTTTTCTAGGTGTGTGGATTTGTGACTCTAGAATCGTTTGCTCAGTCACCACCACCTTTGAAACAATCTTTTCAAGCTCTTTAATCTTTGAAGCAAAGCTGTCTCTTTCTTTGACAAGTAGGTCAATCTTCGTCTCGAATTCAGATTTCGTTTTCTTCTCTTTCAGTACACTCTCAGATAGTTCAGATAACTTGTCAGTCAGCTTTTTAATCTCAGCCTCAAAAATAATTCTTTCTTCCTCAAAACCATTTTCAGCATTCTTTCTCTAACCAGATATTTCCTTGAAGATTCCCACATTCTTTTGTTCAATAGTCTTTCTTTATTTGGCAAAATTTTCCCTTTCCAAAATAATGACTTTCTCAAAATCTGAAATTTGTTGAGAAAACTTTAAACATTTCAGCTCAACTGTCTTCTTCTCATCAGCACATTTTCTTGAAAAATCAGAAAATTTCTTTACAAATCCCTTCTTTTTAGTCTCAAAATCAGATCTTTCTTCAACCATATTTTTCTCCAAAACAGAAATCTTTCTATTCAGTTCTTCATTCATACTTTCTAAATCCTTAGCTTTCTTCACATACTTCTGGACTGACTCTGCTGGTATCTGAATTTGGGCAAGTTGATCTTCCAAATCTGAGATCTTTCCTTTCAACTTAGTATTTTCAGCTTCTAAACTCAGTAATTTTTCAACATTCAGCTCATAAGTCTGTTTCATAAGTTCTTCATTTACAATCTTTAATGCACTAACTTCTTCTCTCAGTAGCTTTCTGTCATCAGAACATCTCTTTGCTCGCTTTGAATAATATTCAACTGAAGAAACAAGATCTCTATTCTCTAATTCGAGTTTGGCAATCTGTCTTTCAACATCATCAGTAAAATATCCCATCTTGAATATATGTTACAAAAAGAACTTGAAAAATGATCGTTAGAAATTCTGAAACAGTAGATCACAATCAGAACTTTGTCCCGCTCCGCAGACTTAGCACGGGGGTCCGCTAGAATTTTTTTTTACTGATGAAGCTTGCGGGGTCCAGGGCAGCGCCCCGAGAGAAAATTTTTTGACAAATAAAGGGTATATTACAGTTTTGAAAATTTTGACCAAAGTATAGAAACTCGCTGATCAATAAAAAGACTTGAAACTCACAGACGCCTAAACTCGCAGATCACTGTTCACTGAGAAACTCGCAGACTGAGTCGTGCACGTTTGGAGAATCCGCAGATGCCTACTTGTGTGTTTTATCGAAGGTAAACTCGCAGAAGGAAACTCGCAGATGCCTACTTGCGTGTTTTGTTCAAACTCGCAGACTGAAGAACAAACACACAAATTTCGATTTGCGCATTTCTAGAACTCGCAAATAGCACTTTGCGCGTTTCTAGCCAAAAAAAAATCTTTCAGTTTGCGCGTTCTTCTGATGATGCTTGCGCGTTTTGTAGATCTTGCGTGTTCATCAACCTTTGTGTGTTCTTACCTTGCGAGTTTTCTAGATCTTGCGTGTTCTTGGGTGTTCGAACAAAAACTTGATATTTATCTCTGATTTCGGTTCAAATATTCACCAATTGTTCTAAAACTTTGCAGATATCATCGATTTCATGCCACAAACACATTACAAACAAGAAGTTTTTATCTAATGCACTAAAAATATTGATTCGATCTATACACAGTACTTTTCTAAACTCGAACAAAACTTTCCAAAATTTTCAAAATTCATACAATATGCTCTGAATTATGCTAAACAATATACTACAACAATGTTCTAGATGTAAAATCGACTACAATTACACAAAACTCAGATAAAAAACATCACTGTAGCAACAAAAATTGAAATTGAACAGTAACTATTGAGTTCTTCAAAAACTGTCGATCAAAAATCTTCAATTGAATCCATTTCTGAATTTCTTCTGCTCTGATACCAATTGTTATTCCCAATTTCAAGTTCTAATCAATCACAAACAATCAAGATGAGAAATCATATGTCATTGATGAATCAAAATGTTACAAAACTCACTTTCTCTCACTTGAAATATATTCTATATGCTCTTCTCTAATCTGCTCTGTGTAGTGTCTTACAATCTGAATTGTTACAAACTGATTACAAAGACTAAAGGTATTTATACCCTCACACAATTTCAAAGGAAACAAACAAAATACAATTATAAAACAACATTGACTTTGACTTTATTAACAAAATGACTTTGACTTTCCATGAGAGTTGACTTTCCAGCTTTGACTTCTTGTATCTTTGACCTCTAGTCTTCATGATCTTGTATCCAACATATTTCTGCTCTAACACATTTTCCTGGCCGACTTTTTAGTTTTAGACTATGAAGCCGATAAGAACATCCCCATCATTTTAGGACGCCCGTTTCTTGCCATGGGTAGAACTTTGATCGACGTCCAAAAGGGTGAGTTAACTATGAAGGTAAATGACCAACAAGTGACATTTAATGTTTTCAAGTCCCTTAAGTTCCATGATGAATCAGAAGACTGTTAGGCCATTAATTTGTTGAGTGAAGACCTAGTGTAGATATTGAAATGTGTGGTGAGAAGTTTAGAGAAGAGAGCGAGAATGAGCTTCAATTTGAGAGTCCAAGGAAAATGCAACCTCCAATAAGAGGGAAACCATATTTGACAGAAGTAAGATCAAACCACCATAAATAGAAGAAAAAATATTTCTTGTTGAATGGTGTGTCACCTTCCAAACCCTCGTATTGAGTTCCATCGAGAAGGCTAGAAATAGCCTTTTAATAAATTGTTTTTTAGTCCTTTTTAGTACTAACAACTTTCAATTTTTGTTGCAAAAAAAAACTTAGAAATTTTCGGAGTTGTGCAAAGCGGCCACTTTGGTTGCCACTATGAGGACTAGACTGTTGGAGGGAACCGTTGAAATTTTAATTTTCAAAACAGAAGTGTTTTTGAGAGAATTTTTTTTCGCAACTACATGTCTGCAAATCCACATCTTTTGTCCAAAATCACACTTTTCTAAGCATGCAACCAATGATCCACCATTTTTGTCCATAATTCTCTTTTGTCCTTTAAGAATCCATTGGTCCCTTTGTTGTGTGTACTTTGTTTTTTCTTTAATATGTATTTTATGTCAAAAACTTTTCATTGCAGGTAAAGCATTGGGGTGTAGAAGAGTTTGAAAAAACAAACAAACATACCACCTACTTTGTTGGTCATCATAAACCTTGGTAACCACATCACTTTTTTTCAACCCATCACACCACATCCATTCACTTGTTTTTCTCTAGTTGATACCTTTTCATCTTTACATCCCCAAACCGTAGGTTACCACCATCACCATGCAAAAAAAAAGTCGACAAGTTCACCAACGATTGCAGGTTGAGACCTCCGGAGTCGATGTCTGGCCTGCTTCCCAACCACTTTCAAGTTTCGACTGCTAGGTACTGCTCCTCCCGCTACTACCGTGTCCGAAGTAGGTCGACCTACTCAGGTTAGTGAACCGTGATCATCCTTGGATCATTATCATAAGTGTTGTGAACTTTTGTTGGTTATCTCTTTTGGGCTTTTGTGGTGTTTGTTTGTTGTTTTATTCTAACTCTTGGATCGTTGGGTTGTTGAGCTTTATTCCGTATTGCCTTGTTCATGGTCGACTTATGTTTTGATATGCCCATGATTGTTTGTGCCTATTTCTCGTTCCTCTTACCTTCTCTTTCAGGTACATTCGCTTGATTGTGTCCGTAATTTTTGGTTTTAAAATGATTTAGGCTATTATTCTTCAATTTTTTCCCAAACACTTTCCCATTTGACACCGAGCCTAACAAATACACAAACCACGTATGTCTGAATTTTTACAATGAGGACATTGTGTGTTTCATTTTGGGGGGTGGGTAAACCTAAGAAAAATACTTATTTTTTTGATCCACACACCCCAAAGCCAAAGTGGCCATTTCTGTCACCACATGGTGACAGAAGCATCTCGAGAAATCCAAAATGGGTTGGGTCAAAAATCGAATGGTAATGGCAAAACAAAGAAAACTTCGTCAAAACCAAAAATAGTTTGGAGACGTGCAAAAAGCCAAGTTTGGGGGTCATATCAAGTAATTAAATTGAAAACCCAAATACACAAGCCCAAAACAAAACCTAATGATTAAAGTCAAAATTATGGATTATATGAAAGGGGGTGGTACCTTTTTTAACGAGAGTGCTTCATTCAAATCAAAAGTCATGGAAAAGTTTGATGTAAGTTTTCCATTTAAGCAAAAATCCGAGTATTCAACTTTTTGTTTATCATCCTTTGAGTTCTTTTTTTATTATTTTCTTTTACTTGAGGACAAGTAATTGTTCAAGTTTAGGCGCGTGATAACTCTCGATTCTTGAGAGTTATTGCCTCTCTTCTCTCATTTATTTTTACCATTTACTTGCTCTTTGTGCCCTCTTCCTCCTTCATTTGGTCTAATATGTTCCAACATAGTGATGAAGTTTCAAATATGCAAAAATTCGGTTTTTCTAACTTTTTGTGCAGCAAAGTGGCCACTTTGGTCACCACAGTGGCGACAGTGGCTGGAAGTTTTTGAATAAGCCTTGGACATTTATGGTAATGTGCTTTTTGATGTAAAAGAAAGAGGAACCTGAGCTTTCACAAGAATAATCAAGGAAAAAGACAAATTTTGGAAGTCAAATGAAGCTTCAACACTCTTCCTTAAAGTGGCTTTTTAGAATTTGTCAAATCACACCTTTTCTCTTCAAGAACACTATAAAAAGAGGCTTGGGGTACCATTAAAGATCATCACATTCCAGTAGAGTTTCTCAAATTTGGAGCATTAGCATTTACTTCTCATTCTCTCATTAAAGTCCTTAGTGTAGTTGCATTTAATTTTCTTGTAATTTCAATTTCTTGTAACAGCATCACCACTATGGCGATAAAGTGGTGACAACTTTCTACTTTTATTTATGCAAGTTATGTTTATGTATTCTTCTCTTTCTCCCATGTCTTTTACTTTTATTATGAACTAAACACCCCTTTGGGTGTGGGTATGAGCCAAGACTAAGACTAGTAGGCAACACTTGGGTGTTGCCATCGTTGTAACTCTTAGACTTGGTCACTTGAATCGAGACTTCAACTCAATGCGGACAAGTCGATCACTTGTTAGTGTTAATATTAGATCTTAGACCCAGAGATGGGTGTATCCGGAAATACGGTTTGAGTATTGCAAAGAAGATTTGAGAAAATCTTTTATAACCACGTAGAGATATGTGTTGATCCAAACTCTCTCAGTGATTTGATAAAGACCCTCTTCTATACTTAGTGAAAATTACGTTTTAATATGTATTAGTGTTTCACCATCAACGATCAGACTGAGTCTGTTCAGTTATCACTGATAGTCTTTCTTATAAACATTTCTATGTATTAGTGTTTCACTATCAGTGATTAGACTGAGTCTGTTCAGTTATCACTGATAGTTCCTGAAGTAAACAGCCAACGTAATCCCTGAAGACAAGTCTCGCGTCAACATATGTTCATAGCTGAATCGAAGACAAAGCTGCTGAACAAAGAGAAGTCTTCTAGTGACCTGATGCGGATATCAGTGAAGCAAAGACAACTCTACAAATACGCGAAGGAACATGAGGAAAAGCTTCAGCGATAGCTGAACCTCTATCTCTGCAAGAAGAGATACTCAGCGATCAGTCGATCACAAAGCTTATGCCTCAAGTTTCCTTTTGTCTATCCTTGCACAAACTAGTACTATGTGTCAGAACGGACATGTCTCTGCCACCATACGTACAACAACTCTGTCAACTACACTGTTCATGACCCGGCCGAAAGCATGTCTCCCAAAATTCAGACTCCCAAAGCCAATCTGTGAACGCCACGTGTAAAGTACCCTGCCATGCATTTAATGCATAGGGTATAAATAGGAAGTTCACCCCTTCATCTGAAGGTGTGCTCAATCCTTGAACTCCATATAGAAACCATTGTTTTCTATCTCTCTTAATTCCCATTCTCTGAATTTCTTGTGCAATCATCTTAGTGTTTCTTAAGTTTGTTTAGATTAAGTCTGTCTTAATCTTATTCCGCAACAAACTTGTAAATTGTATTTTTGATTTATCAATAAACAATTTATTAAACTTTAATTTCTGTGTTTGTATTCAACCCCCCCCCCCTTCTACAAACTTGTTAAGCACCTCCGGGACCAACAAGTGGTATCAGAGCAGTTTGTTTAAACTAATAAACAAGATCTTGTTGTATACTCTTCCTTGCTATTCTAAAATGGCACTAAACACAAACACAAACTACTATGATAATGGTTCACTTTCTAAACCTCCTCGATTTAGCAGAGATAACTTTTCTCTATGGAAAAATCGAATGATGCTATTTCTTGAAGGTGCGGATCCTACTATACCTGAATATATAGAAAACGGACCCTACGAACCTGTTAGAATTATAGCTGCGGTTCCCGCTACTGCCACCACTGAAGCTGTCCCTGAACGATATGTCGTTAAGGAAATAAGACAGTGGAGTGATGAAGATAAAAAGAAGGTAGGCATAGATGCAAGAGCAAAAACCATTATCTCAATGGCTCTGCCTGATGAAGTTTTCCATTCCATTATGCATCTGAAAACTTCTAAAGAAATGTGGGAAACCATATGTGTTCAATACGAGGGCACCACTGAAATCCAAGAGACTCGAAAGATTAACTTGGTAAGACAGTATGAAAGTTTTATCGCTGGTAAGAATGAATCTCTTTCTGACATTCATCAGCAGTTTAACTGCCTAATCATTGACCTAAGAACTGTTAGAAGGACCTATTCTAATTCTGGGGTCCTAACAAAATTCTTAGAAATTCTTCCTGAAAGCTGGGACAATTATTCAATATGTCTTAAGCTGACAAAAGACTTACATACTCTCTCTTTAAGCACTCTGTATGGAATATTGCTCAACTATGAGCAATCAAATCTTCTGAAGAAGAATCTTGTAAAAGATTCTAAAGACTCCAAAAGTACTCCTGTTGCTTTAGTCTCTTCAGAGATAATTCCATCTCAGCGATCTACTCTCACCATCACTGAGTTAGATTCTGAATCTGAGGATCTATCAGACCCTGATCTTTCAGAGTTTGATGAGTCCTTAGCACTCTTGACAAACTCTTTTAAGAGATTTGCAAGAAAGAGTAACTTCCGAAGAAGTAAACCTCTCTCTGTTACTGAAAAGCCAAAATCAATTCCGGTTGATAAGGCTACTACCACTTGCTATAACTGCGAAAAAATTGGACATTTTGCTAGTGAGTGCAGGTCGAAAAAGGTCTTCAAACCTTCTACCTCAAGAAGATCCAGTGATGACAAATACCATAAGCTGAAGAACAAATATCAAAAGCTGAAAAGCTATCAGCAAAAAGGTAAAGGTCTCATCGCTGAAGAACATGACTGGGCTGAATCAGAAGAATCATCTTCTGATGATGAAGAAGTCGCTAATCTTTGCCTCATGGCTGAGATTAAAGAAGAAGTGGAAGAACCATTTGAACCTTCTATGAGCTACATATCATCTCAGGGATCAAAGAGCATCTGGTATCTCGATAGTGGATGTTCTCGTCATATGACTGGACAAAGAGACCTGCTCACTGAATACAAGGAAGAAAGAGGTCCCTCTATGACCTTTGGTGGAAATGGAAAAGGATTTACCCGAGGGTTTGGTGTCCTTAGCAATGGGACAACTACCTTTCGAAGAGTCGCTTATGTAGATGGACTGAAGCACAACCTTCTAAGCATCAGTCAGCTATGTGACAAAGATTATGAAGTTAGCTTTTCTAAGAAAGCATGTTCAGTGGTAGATGAAAAAGGAAAACTTGCTCTCAGTGGTCATCGCAGAGAAAATGTCTATGTAATAGATATGGACTCTACTATCACTGATAACTTATGTTTTCTCTCTAAGGCCTCTTCTGATGTCAACTGGCTATGGCATAAAAGGCTCTCTCATCTAAATTTCAAAACCCTGAATTCTCTCTCATCTAAGGAACTGGTTTCTGGTCTTCCTCAGCACTCATATGCTAAAGAATCTCTCTGCTCAGCATGTGAAAAAGGAAAACAAACAAAAGCTAGTTTCAAGTCGAAACAAGTTTCCTCAGTAACAAGTCCTCTTCAGCTCTTGCATATGGATCTGTTTGGCCCTGTCAACATCCAATCAATAGCTAGAAAGAAATATACATTTGTCATTGTAGATGAATATTCTCGCTACACCTGGGTTATCTTTCTTCGCTGTAAGAGTGATACTCCAGAAGAACTGATATCTTTTGTAAAAAAGATGGAAGTGTTGAACAATCTTACTGTTCGCTCAATAAGAAGTGATCATGGAACTGAATTCAAAAACAGTTCCCTGAACAATTTCTTTGAGAACAAGGGAATCTCTCACAACTTCTCTTCAGTAAGAACACCTCAGCAAAACGGAGTCGCTGAAAGAAGAAACAGAACAATCATAGAAGCTGCTAGATCAATGCTCAACGATTCTCATCTCCCTACTCAATTTTGGGCAGAAGCTGTAAATACTGCATGTTTCACTCAAAACAGATCGCTGATAATAAAGCGATTTGGTAAGACAGCTTATGAACTTTTTCTTGGAAGGAAGCCTTCTATCAGTTTTCTTCATATCTTTGGTTGTCATTGTTTTATCTTAAACAACAGAGATCAACTTGGAAAGTTCGACCCAAAAGCTGATGATGGAATATTTCTAGGATATTCCTCCATCTCCAAAGCCTACAGAGTTTTCAACAAGAGAAGACAAACCGTAGAAGAAACAATTCACGTCACTTTTGATGAAACTCGCTCAGCGAACTCCAAACCAATCGCTGAAAATGAAGAATTAAATGCTTGGATGCTTTCTCACTACAGAGAAACAAAACCTTTCTTCTCAAACCATCAGCATTCTGATTCACCAGCCGCTGATGATGATCCAAACATTATACATCCTACCGCTGAAACCACCTCATGGGTTTCAGCAGAACCTCTAAACACACTACTACCATCAAATCTATCTTCGTCTGAAAATCTCTCTGATGAACCTTCTCAACAGTTAATTGCCGATGAACCTCAAACGTCATCATCAGTAAACATTCCAACTGTTGATCCAACCTCTGAGTTAAGCAATCATGCTCCTGCTCAACGATGGACCAAAGATCACCCAATAGATCAAATTCTTGGTGATCTCGAAGCAGGTATTCAGACACGAGGAAGCTCAGGTAATATCTGTCTCTTTGTAAATTTTCTCTCTTTAATAGAACCAAAGAAGATTGATGATGCGCTCAAAGATCCAAACTGGGTCAGCGCTATGCAAGAAGAGATGACTGAGTTTACTCGTAACAAAGTTTGGAATCTAGTTCCTAGACCATCTGACAAAACTGTTATAGGCACCAAATGGGTGTTTAGAAACAAGTTAGATGAACATGGAACTGTAACCCGCAACAAGGCTCGACTTGTTGCTCAGGGATACAGACAAGAGATTTGGGCTTCTATATCTATATTGGTGGAACTAAAATCCTTAGAGGTTTACTTAGTTAAATCAGCAAGTCTTGAGTAGGCAATAGTGGCAACTTTGTGGGTACAAATGGCCACTCTCCGTGGAAACTCACTTTCGAGAGAGAGGGGTTTTGTTGATATTTTGTGTCACTTGTTTCTGACCATATTGTTACTATATCTATCATAGTTAATGATTGTATCCACATCCTCTCTTTTAATTATTTGATTACCTTAATCGTGTTTAGCTTACTTAAAGACTCACAAATATTGATATTGTTCTTAAAACTCAAACGAGCACTAGAAGTTCATGAATGTCTCTGATTCTTAGTTGACCAGTCCCTGTGGAAACGATCTTGGTACTCAACCACTTTATAACTTAATAACGATCATAGTGTCTGTTGTGCACTTGCACCGCCACTGTGGCAACACAGGTGGCCACTTCTGTGGACCTATACGATTTTCCGCTATCAATTATATTTAATTATTTTTATTTTTCAATTTGTAATTAAGAATGTTAAAAATGAAGAAATCGTATTTTTTTTGTATAATTAACAAATAAATAAAAATTTATTTCAAAAAGAAAATGAAATGGACGAAAGTAATAAAAAAAACTTCATGGAATATAGCATGAATCGAATTGGAGATATATCTCGTTCAAGGAGAGCGTTATCTAACTCCCCTACATGGTAACTTGTTTAGAATAATGGAGTTTCTCTCTATTATACATTTTAAAAAATCGGAGACCCCAACAAGTGGAGACATCGTGCGATGTCACCACCTGCACCAAGACTGTTTAGAGGAGTACAAGAAAAAATGGGGTAACAGAATCGATCAGGTAACCGGATTGCTTGAAAATCGTGTGAATTCACTCTCTGAATTGATATTTCGACTCTATGCCTATGTTACACGAAATTCAATATGGGATAACACTCAAGACCACTATCGTTTTTAGGCACAAAAACGAGAGTAAAACTACTGGAAAGTATATGAAGGTTGTTCAAATTCATGAGTTCCAAAACGTAAGTATATAGTGTATATATACTAGTTCCATTCGTGAGAGAAGGAAAATAACTAAAATGGTAATTATGGCAAATTATTAGTATTAATGGTCGGTTACAATCATTTTAGCTAAGATCATGGGTTGGAAATAACTTCATAATAAATATACAGTAACTGCAGGTCAAGAGCTCTGGTCATACGTGACCAGAGATAAGATTTAGCCTATCTAGAGATAGCCAACCACAGGTAGTCAACTAGAGCCTCTGGTCTAACCAACCCGAGCCTCTCGTCCAGAGATAGCCAACCAGTGGTAGTCGAATAGAGAGTCCCGGCCAGAAGCACGACCAACCGGAGAGCCTAGAGAGCCTCTGGTATACCCACCAGAGACCTTCTGGTCCTACCAACCAGAGCATCTTGTCCTATTTTCAAAACTAAGACTAAAATTACACCTCTTGATCTTAAACTCCAAACTGATTAGAACTGAAGTTTTCTTCATTCTGATCGAGTATTTCCACTGCACTTCCCCTTGGACCCTGCAAGGGGCGTTGCCCCTTAACTCCCTCCATTTTTTCGTGTTCCAGATCAAACTCGTCTTCCCCTTGGACCCTGAAAGGTGAAATCGACTTTGGCCACAATAGGATCTCATAAATTAAATTCTTTAGCCACTCCGCCTCTTTACCAGCGGTGGCTAATGAAACAAACTTAGATTCCATTGTTGAGTTTGTAATGCAAGTTTGCATGTTGGATGCCCAAGAAATGACACCTTCTCCAAGAAAAAAATACCCAACCACTAATTTGAGGAATGATCCTCCATGTTGGATATTCAACTTGCATCTGAATAACATTCTAAAACCGAAGGGTATCCTAAATAGCTCAAACCATAAATCATGGGTTCCTTTAAAGATATTTAAATACTATTTGAATTGCTTGCCAATGTTGAGTACTAGGATTACTAACATACCTGATCAAACATTCCACGACATAAGCAATATCGAGCCCGGTGTTTGTCATGGCATACATCAAGCTACCAATGTCTTTATAGTATTTGTAACACCTGTGATTTTGGTGAATCCTTAATTTACGCTTATATGGTTAATCCGTAGTTATAAATATTACCTAGCTTATGCTTGTGGATGCTGGGTTTCGGATCGAGAGCACGTCGGGTCAAAAATTCAGATTTTTAACCCTCGACATACCTTAGGCGACTGTGCCCGCGATTGTGGCAGGAGGTCACTCTCGCGGGGAACAATTGCGACCCTTGTACCGAGAGGAGTATGGGTTGGGCGACTATGCCAGTAATTGTGACACGATGTCACTCTCTCAGGGCATTGTTGTGGGACATGTACCGCGGGTCTTCCTTTTCGGGCGACTATGCCCGACGACTATGCCAAGGGCATAGTCATATGTCACAATCGTCGACGGGCCCTGGTCGTTTTTAAACCCCTTTTCCTCACTCACTTCTCCACCCACCTTCTGCAAGAACTCTCTTTCAACCTCCACCCTCATTGAATTCGGTTTCTGAATCCACCAAGTGCTCATCCGAACTCATTTACTTCAAGATCTTGTGTCTCTAGCAAGTTTGGAAGCTAGGGTCGATTTCCCACCATCTCCATTGTTGTCTCCTTCAAGAAAATTCTAGGGTTTTGAGTTTTATCAAAGCCCACTATTGTGAGTTCATCCATTTTTCTTTCTAACACTTTAATCAAGTTATAAATGCTTTATTTACAACTTCCTGGTGCTTTATTTCTTAAGTTTTCGGTTTGGCTGATTTTGGAGAAACTAGGTCAAAATTAGGGTTTTGGCCAAAGTGGGGATTTTGATGTAAAAAGTTTGGAGAACGATTCTATATGGTTAAACATGAATATTTATGGTTGGAATCTTGTGGATCTAGGTTTTGGAAGATTTGGCTTGAGGGTTCAGATTTCATCAAGGAAGCTTAAGTGAGGATAAAATCTAGATTTAGCCTAAATCTAGCAAGGTAAGTTCAAGTTGCGTTGTGAAAACTATGTGCATGTCAAAATGTGTATTTTGAAGTAATAATGTGTTTACTTTATATTTATCAAATGTGTTGAGTATTTGACAAAATTTTCATAATTGGAAAATTTGGGTTGTTACATCCTATAAAATGTCTATCATTGGTTTTCGTGTGTTTTGACGTTTAAACCTCAAGCATATATTCTTTTGGTGATTTATTGCACAAATGAGAGTTATTTGACGTTACGTGATTTTGGTGTATTTGGTTTATAAATCGTTTGGAAATTACACATCGTAATGCCATGGAATATTTTGGGAATATGTTGAGGGTCTTAAATTGGAAAAATAATTGTCCCAACAAATTCATGCTTTAAGTGGATATTGTATTTAAAGAATGTATTGCATAAATGTCGTTTAAATGCGTTTTATTATTTGGGGACCGTTATTTATTGGTCAAAAGGTTTCGAACACTATAACTCGGTTTTGACTTAAAAGGGTCTTGGGGATATTTGTCCAGTTTTAATGGCTCAATGTAGAGCCCATTTATGATTTTCATATTACTGCATCTTGTTACATAATAATGGTAATTTCATGCTCGAGTGCGTTGGTCATTCCTATGTAGTCATGTAATGTTAGACTGTGTTGCATTTGATCCATAGGCACGTAAGTCAGTCTTTATTTGATGGTCAATTGGGCATTGCGGGGTTAGACTCCGGGACCTATATTTTATGACCTTAAAATTTTCAAGTAGGCACTAGGAGGGTTGAGTCTGGAAGTGCTACCTGGGAGGTAGGCACTAGGACCTCTGCCGCTTGAGGTAATGTCTTGGAGGTAGTCCTTAAGTGTGTCGGGCCTTCGGGGTGGAATTCATGGTAATATTCACCAAGGTCAACCGACTCTTGAGGTGAAACTTTTTAAGAAGTCGTAGGGACATTTAGGCTTTTATGTCGTGAAGTGTTATACTCTTGTGTTCCTCCACTCTCAATGGATACGGGTCTCCCCGTCGTCGACCAACAATATTGTAAATATTAACGCCTTACTTTATTATCTTTGGGGCTTGTGTAGTTGACTGTAAAGGATGGCCTTAATATTGGATTTTCCTCCGCGTATATTAAGGTTTGAATGAATTATGTCATTTCCATGTTTTGTTAATTGGATTTTCTTCCATTTTATGGTCGCATGAGTATTGGGTTTAGTATCCATGTTTTCGGTGACGCTTCATATTTATGGATTTCTATCTGTGATTTATAGGGTGAGTATTATGCCCCACCCGTGTTTTGGGTGTTTCGGAATATAAAGTTTTATTCACGTTTTTCATAAATTGGGAGTCGATTTCTATTCATGTTTTGAGTGAGTTTTGGGTGGCATCACTTCATAATGAACGTTTTGTATTAGGACGTTCGCCCTTAAAAATGCATATTATTGGAAAACGAGTCGTTTTCATATTTAAAGTAAATTGTGTGAAAGATTATGATTTAAGTTCCATTCTTTCCTTTTAAAGATATATTTATTCACGTTGAAAACTCTTGAACTCAGTAGGCGTTAGCCTAACCGTTTTATTTGTCGGCATGTGCATCAGGTCCCGGCGGGGTATGGTACTAGCGACACTGTGGGGAGATGAGAAATAGATTTATGCTCGAGGGTGAGTAGTTTGGTGAAGCCTTCGACCGTTATCTTGGGTATAGCAATATGCATTAGGGTTTAGTAACACCCGACCTTTAATTAGTTTATATGTAGGACTTTATTTATTTTGTTGATGGTTAAACCTAGAATAGTATTTCAAGTTTGGACTTGTTGTCTTTCTTTGAGGTATTATTGAAAATTTTAAATTAGTTGCTCTGTCCAAATTTGAGGGAATGCGATTGCTTACGGGAGAACAATCACGGTAATTGAAGTTATTAAGATTTTTCTCAATGTAATGCGATTGTGTCATAACAATCCCTTTGTTAACCCGATTAATCCTCATACCAAGGATTACATCAGCCTCTCCCATGTCTTTAATGGAAAACTTAGATGACAACAATTTCTTAGTTTCATCTACCTGATTTTGGTTAGTCCCAAAAATTAGCATGTCACCTACATATAACTACAAGCAGATGATCACACTTGCACCAGTAGCATCAAATATACTATAAACACATTTGTCACATTGGTTTAAAGCAAAACCACATGACAAAATAACTTCATCAAACTTTTGATGCCATTGTTTAGGTTCTTGTTTCAGCCCGTATAAGGATTTCACAAGTTTACATACCTTATGCTCGTTTCCGGGCATAACGAAACCTTCCGATTGTTTCATGTAAACCTCTTCATTAAGATCGCCATTCAAGAAGTGTTAATCATAAATCCCAAACATATCAAGCAATTACTCAAGAATATGACAATTAAGATCAAGAACTAGAGAGAGAAAGTCTAGAGAGAGAAAGTAGATCTCGTATTCATATGTCTCTGAATTAAAAGTATGAGATGCTCTCTAGAACCGTTGTTTCAAGATTACAAGACACATCCTATATATACTACCTATCTATTACAAAGCCTTAAAGGCTAAGGAAACTAAACACCTTTGACTTAGACAATGTTGACTTTTACACCATTGACTTTCCTATTAAATATTGGATACAATATTTAGACTTAACAATCTCCCCCTTTGTATTTAAGATTTAATAAAAATTTGATACAGATCTTCAGCTCTTGATTCTTCAGCTTTTGTCTCTTTGAAGCTTTCACAATCTTTAATCTTTCAGCTCTTGAAGAATCTTGAAAAGTCTTTTTCACATTGAAGCTTTGAAAAGTCAACATGCCTTGAAAGAAACTGAATGCTTGAAACATTGATAACATCTTTGAAAAACTTTAACACTGAAAATTCTTTTGTCTTCGAACAAAATTATATCTTCATTACTTTGATCTCTGAATCATCTTTGGAAGAAACAAACTTTCACAAATCATCTTTATTAAACTTTGAACATTCTTTTTTCATAAACTTTTGGCTTTGAATCAGCGGAAGCACTTTGAAATTCTGACTTGAACTTTGAATAAGAACTCTTGAAATTGAACTTTGTATCATTCTCCCCCTTTTTGATGATGTGAGCACCATGATCATCAAAACTTAATCAATTTCGGCACAGACTTTGATTTCTCCCTTTTTGATCAACTAACAATCTTCCCTTTGACAGATGTTGTACTTTGATTTGAAGAGCCGAATCATGAACTGTATATATCTGAATCTTTTCAAATTCAGACATAATGAGCGTGTAACTCTGATTCAACATATGAAACAGTTAGGAATGCCTGTCAGTAACACAAAGTTACTGTGTACAATAAATGTTGATTGTAAGGAGCTTGCTTGATGATGACTCCCCAGGACTTCCATTCAATCATTGAAAAACACAAGGTAATTCTATGAATGTTCTGACAGAAAAACAGATTTTCTGTGTGCTCGTGCTTGTGTATGAAAGAATTTTAGCACAATGAATGTGTTTCATAAAGGCTCAAAGTATGTAAATCACTGAGAGAACAATGATTATACATGGACTCAATGTTGTTGGGAACTGAAGAATTTACCAAGTATGGTTAATACTGCTAGTTCATCATGGTTACTACTTCTGTGGTTAATGCTGCTAGAAGAAGTTAATGTTGCTAGTTCAAAGTTAGTACTACTCAACAAGATTAGTACTGCTAGTTCAAAGTTAGTACTGCTTGAAGAGATTAATGCTGTCAGGATCAAATTATCAACAAGAATAAAGTCTCAGAAACAATATCAAAGAAGTTTGCGGAATAACACTTTGATATTCAATGTAACAGTAAACAAACAGTATATGATTAACAACTTGTAAACTTGTATTCAATTATCAAATCACAAGATTACACACTCAACCTCAATCTTGAAGAACAAGCTCTTTCAAGACGAATTCTACTTCTCTAGAATTAGGATCTATGCCTTGAGGTTGATTCTCTCTAGAACTTAGAATGAATGAATTATTATTAAACTATTCAATCAATTCTATACATATACTGAAAATAAAAGATAATAACAATAAATAAAATATCTTCAGTATATCTTCCATCATTATCTCTAAGCTTTCCATAATCTTCAGTCCATCCAGCTGTCATCCTTCTATGCGAATTCTTTATCACATAAGCAGCATTGTTCTTCAACAGCATTAATACTCTGAGCAGTATTAACTCTAGCAGTACTAACCATGCTCAGCAGCATTAATCTCTTCAAGCAGTACTAACTTTGAACTAGCAGTACTAATCTTGTTGATTAGTACTAACTTTGAACTAGCAGCATTAACCACAGAAGTAGTAACCATGATGAACTAGCAGTATTAACCACACTTGGTAAATTCTTCAGTTCCCAACAATCTCCCCCTAACTTGACTTTTAGGAAGAGAAGTCAAGTTCTTTAAATTTTCTTCAAGATGCTCCCAAAACTCCATCATGGCCTAAATTCCAGTATTTGCATCCAACCCCAAACTCTGATTAATTGTTCTTTGAATCAAATATTTAGCCATTTCTGAATCTGGAATACACCTTATCTTCTTCTTCAGCATGGCATGAAGCTTCAATCTGCTATGGTTGTACACTCTATCCACTATGAAGTACTCAGTATGATTTAAATCCAAAGTTACTGCATATACTCCACTAGTTTCATATAAAGTCCAATTATTCACTGCTTGAAAAACATTCCTTATTACCTCATCTACTTCATCAGGCTTGAACATCATACACAGATACTCCATTACCAACTTTTTAATTGAAATCACTGGAGCTTTCAGTTCATCTGCATATAACTTCATCCCTATTTTAAACATTTCTTCAATATCAGACCTTGAACAAGTTCTGACAATCTTATTCCAAGTGCTGTACACTTCATATTTTTCATCTTTTCTTTTCAGTCTGATGTACTCCTTGCCATCCACCTCCATGACATCCCAGTGAATGACTTCAGGAGGTTTAACTCCTACAGGTTCCGCTGAAATTGGTTCAGGCACTTTGTCCATCACTACCATGTACATTCTGACATTCTCAGTTCTTGCAGGTTCTTGCATTTTAGATGATTCAGGTGCCTCTTCTTCTTCAACAACCTTTTCATCCTCTTCTTCCACTATTCTAGGCTTCTTTATAAACTTTCTTCTTGCCATCATCTTGGTTCTTTTTAAATTCCTTAGACTTTCACCAAGAGTTGCTTCTTTCTTTGGTCGTGTTTCTTGCTCATCTGTAAAGGGCTTTTGTATCAGAAAGTCATTACTTTCTTTCATCCTCTTCTCTATCTCCACCCTTGCAGTTTCATTCCCCTGAAGCTTTAACATCTCTGAATCATACAGCTCTTTAATCTTCTCAAAAGACATCTTTGAGAACATCTCCTTTCTGACTCCTACAGCACCTTTGAGAAATATAATCATCTTGTTTCTCTCTTGGGTACCTAGAAATGTCTTTGAGGGTTGTCTCTTCTTTGCAGCTGTTTTTACCACCACTGATTTTTTCAGAGTTGCAGCTTTCTTCTATGCAATTTCAGCTGCCAGTCTTTGTTGATAAGCTTCATTCAGTTCAGCAGCTAGAGCCTTAGCCATTTCCCTGTCTTTGTCTACTTGAGCCCCCTCTTCTTGCTCAATATCAGCTTGTATCTTTCTGGCCAAAGCTTCATCTGATTCAACCAACTTTTGCCTTTTGATTGGTTGATCAGATTCCACTAGCTTAGCTTTGCCTTTTTCTTTGCTCATCACCTTTTTTCTACATTTATTTTCTTGAGAACTTCCCCTTGTTCTTTGATGACTACTCCTTTGGTCTTTGAGGAGACCTTGGGAGTATCATGCTTGGCTTTGAGTAAGGTTTCTGCAATCTCCAGCTCTGTTATAACTTCTTTCACTGTTTCTGCTTGTTCTTTGATTTCTGCTTGCACTGATTCTCTTTCTATTTCTTCTTCCTGCTCCCCCTCAACATCAACTCTCTCCCCCTCACCACCATATTTCATCCCATCAAGCTCCCCCTCTTCTATAGCTTCTTCCATGTTGATCTCCCCCTTTTTGGGAGCATCATTCCCAGATTTCCTTCTTCTTAGTTCAAATTGCTTTCTCCTCTTCTTCTGCACAAGCCTGGTCACCATCTTTTTCAACTTAGCAATCTGTACTTGTTGTGACAGGATTACCAGCTTCATCTCTTCAATTTCTTTCCCTTGTTTAAGAACATCTTGGTTGATGTTGCCCATTGTTTCCATCAATTCATAGTAGTTATATTTGTCCTCACCTTCTCCAGGAGTGTTACCCCCTATTGAAGGATCATAGGATCTTTTTGTAGTGGAAGTCTTCTGCCTAGCAGAAGCACTGTCCACCCCCTTGGTTTCTTGGCACCGGGGACCTTTGAATGATTGCTCATTCAAAGTTGCCATGGGGGAGGTCTTATTTATGTTACCATTGTCCTCCTCTGTGTTAGCAGGAGTAGTGGCAGCCTCAGCACCCATATGCTCTTCCTCCTCCTCAGAGAGCACCTCCTTGGGGTTGGGAGATACCCCTTTGGTTTCCCTATTGATATTCTCTAAAGGAGAATTATCCCTTAGAGGGCTTAAAGGTTGAGTGGGTGAAGGTACAAGAAGGGAAGGAGCCTTCTTTACCTGTTTCCTTTTGTATGTTTGGGTGATTGGTAAAGTTGGTTTATCCAGAAGAGACTGGGGAATTGATTTAGAGTGGGAAGGTTGGGATTGGCTAGCAGTGGGTTGGTCTAATAGGGGCCTTGACCCTGCTGCCACACCTTCATCAGTGTGGGACACCAACATCATTGTAGAGAACAATGGGGTGTCTACTCCTTCCGAGTCCCCAGCAGATCTTCTCATATTTGAGAAAACCTTGCCTTTAGGGGGTTTAGGTACATATATCCCATCAAAATGAGGCATATCCGTCAATTCGTGGGTGATAACTGCTTGAACAAACCTGGGGTACATATAAAAGCTCTTTTTGTTTCCCAAGTGTGAGACAAGATCATTGAAAATCATTTTAGAAAAATTATACTTTCTGGCAGTGGCCAAGCACACCAAAGCATAAGCAATGGTGCTACTGAACTCACTCCATCCAGTAGTCTTTTTAGAGATGTAGTGCATAAGGGTATGGACAAAGAAACGCCATTGGGGTGAAAATTTGGCTTTTGAGAACTTGAACACACCCAATGGGCCTCCATACCCCATTCTTGTAAGAGTAGAAAACAGTTCATCATTAGAGATAGAAGTTATACCAGAGGCATCGTCTAGACGTAGACTGATGCGAATTACCTCTTCAGTAACTGTCAATGGCTTGCCACACACCTTTGTCTTGATCATTTGCACACCATTCTCAGTAACAATGGTGGCATGTGCCCAGAATTGCCTTTGATGCTCGATAAAGATTGATGGCGAGACAATGAGAGCATGAGCAATGTGGGTTGTCTTGAGGAAATCCACAATCTGGTGGAAACCAGCGGCCTGTTTGGGCTTCTGTAACATCGCGATTTCATTGTGCTCGTCTATGAATGCCATTGATGCCATTGATCTTTGAAAGTTCTTGACTGAAAACTTGATCCTTGAGAGAGAGAGGGTTTAGATCACAAGAGAACAGTAAGCAAAGAGTCGTTATGAACTTTTAGGTGGGCAAAGGGTATTTATAGTATTCGGGACATAAGCAGTATTAACCTAGAGCAGTATTAACTGAAAGCAGTATTAACTGAAAGCAGTATTAACGGCAAGCAGTACTAACTACTAGCAGTATTAACTGTGCACTGACAGTATTAAGTGTATGTAATCTTGTGATTTTAATACAAGTTTACAAGTTGTTAATCATATACTGTTTGTTTACTGTTACATTGAATATCAATGTGTTATTCCGCGAACTTCTTTGATATTGTTTCTGAGACTTTATTCTTGTTGATAATTTGATCCTGACAAGTGGTATCAGAGCTTGCTCTCTCAGAAACATCTATTCATTCATCATGGAAAACTTTGCAGAATCAAACAGTACTCTGGTCTCTAAGGTTCCACTGCTCAAACCCAATGAGTTTGACATGTGGAAGATCAGAATTAGACAATACATTCTTCTCACTGACTACTCAATGTGGGATATCATTGAGAATGGTCCTTCTGAAGCAGGAAAGATTGGACCAGATGGGAAAAGACCTCCACCAAAGACAGATGGTGAGAGGAAGACCATACAGACAGAGATGAAGGCCTTGAGCACTCTGCTCTTGGCCATCCCCAATGAATATCAGCATCAATTTTGCAACTGCACTGATGCTCAGATTCTCTGGAATGCTCTAGAGAAAAGATTTGCTGGAACTAAAAGCATCAAAAGAAATCAAAGAGATGTTCTAAAGCAGCAGTATGAGAACTTCACTTCTTCAAAGAATGAGTCTATGACTCAAACTTTTGATAGGTTCAACAAGCTCATTAGTGAACTGGCTACTGTAGGAGTGAAGATGGAGCAAGATGATATCAACAGAAAGTTCCTCAGATCTCTTGTGGATGAATGGACTACGTACACTGTCTCATATAGGAAGAGTGACAATCTGGAAGAGAAGGAACTTGATGATCTATATAATGATCTAAGAGTTTTTGAAACTGAGGTAGAAACCAAGAATAAGCCCACTGGTTATATCCACAATGTTGCACTTCTATCAACATCTACTGATACTACTGCCAACCCTGAAACAGTTAGTACTGCCAGTGGAGTGAATTCAGAAAAAGGCACTGAAACTATCTTTGAAGCCTTTTTGTCCAGTCACAGCAACAATTCATTGATTAATGATGATCTGGATCAACTTCACCCTGATGACCTGGAGGAGATGGACATTAAATGGCAGATGGCCATGTTATCTATGAGGGTGAAGAAGTTTATCAAAAGAACAGGAAGGAACAACTTCTCTCAAAGAAGAGAAGATGGAGCTGGTTTTGACAAGACAAAGGTGGAATGCTATAAGTGCCACATGAAAGGACACTTTGCTAGAGAGTGCAGAAGTGGTGTTCCAAACAACAACCACCAACAAACTCAGAATGGAGGCTACAATCAAAACAAGAATCCTGCTCAAGCCCTTGTTTCTCAACAAGGAATGGGGTTTGACTGGAGTGACCAAGCTGAGGAAGCCATTCAGAATCAAGCTCTGTTGGGAACTGAAGAATTTACCAAGTATGGTTAATGCTGCTAGTTCAGAGTTACTACTGCTAGAAGACTTAAAGGTTAATACTGCTGAGTATTACTACTGCTAGTAGTTAATACTACTAGTCAAAGTTAGTGCTGCTTGAACACAATTAGTACTGCTTAGCTAGTTAGTACTGCTAGTGGTTAGTGCTGCTTAGTAGTAAATGCTGCTTATGATTAGTACTGCTTATGAGATCCATATGGAAATGATGACAGCTGGATAAACTGAAGATTATGGGAAGCTTAGAGATATTCATGGAAGATATACAGAAGATATTTTTATTTATTGTAATTATCTTTTACTCAGTATATGTATAGAATGTATAGAATAGTTTAAAAAAAAAGAGATTAATTCTAAGTTTTGTTCTAGAGAGAAATCAACCTCAAGGCATAGATCCTAATTCTAGAGAAGTAGAATTCGTCTTGAAAGAGTCTGTTCTTCAAGATTGAGGTTAAGTGTGTAATCTTGTGATTTCAATCATTCAATACAAGTTTACAGTTTGTTCTTCATATTTACAGATTGTGATTACTGTTTCATTGAATATCAAAGTGTTATTCCGCAAACTTCTTTGATATTGTTTGTGAGAATTAATTCTTGTTGAGAATTCGATCCTGACAAGTGGTATCAGAGCCTGATCTCTCAGAAACATCTATTCATCATGGAAAATCTTGCAGAATCAAGCAGTACTTTGGTCTCAAAGGTTCCAATGCTTAGACCCAATGAATTCTGTCAGGATCGAATTCTTAACAAGAATTAATTCTCAGAAACTAATATCAAAGAAGTTGCGGAATAACACTTTGATATTTAATAAAACAGTAAACAAAACAGTATATGATTAACAAACTGTAAACTTGTATTGAATGCTTGAAGCTACAAGATTACACACTCAACCTCAATATTGATGAACAGGCTCACCAATACGAATTCTACTTCTCTAGAACTAGGATCTATGCCTTGAGGTTGATTTTCTCTCTATTAAAATTATCAAAAATTGTTTCTCTCTATACTATACATTCTATACTGATCAAAAGATAATTACAAAGAATAAACAAATCTGCAGTATATCTTCCATGTATATCTTCTATGTATATCTTCAGTATATCTTTAGAATATCCAGCTGTCATACATTCCATCCGGATCTCTTTAGCAGCACTAATTATGCTTAGCAGCATTAACTTCTTCCAGCAGCATTAACTGTAAACAGTACTAACTACTAGCAGTACTAACTAGCTAAGCAGTACTAACTTTGTTCAAGCAGCACTAACTTTGACTAGCAGTAGTAATTCTACTAGCAGTAGTAATACTCAGCAGTATTAATCTTCAAAGTGTTCTGGCAGTAGTAACCACTCTTGTAATAGCAGTAGTAACCACACTTAGTAGAATCTTCAGTTCCCAACAAATTCGATATGTGAAAGATCAGAATCAAACAGTACATACTCCTCACTGACTATTCTATGTGGGACATCATAGAGAATGGTCCTTCTGAAGCAGGAAAGATTGGTGCAGATGGAAGGAGAACTCCACCAAAAACTGATGCAGAAAGAAAGATCAGACAAACAGAGATGAAAGCCTTGAGCACCTTGCTCTTGGCTATTCCCAATGAATATCAACATCAGTTCTGTAACTGCACTGATGCAGAGATGCTCTGGAATGCTCTGGAGAAGAGATTCTCTGGTACCAAAAGTACCAAGAGAAATCAGAAAGCCATTCTGAAGCAACAATATGAGAACTTTATGTCAACCAAGAATGAGTCCATGACTCAAACTTTTGACAGGTTCAACAAACTTATTGGTGAACTAGCTACAGTGGGAGTACAAATTGATCAAGATGATCTGAACAGAAAGTTTCTAAGGTCCTTGAGTGATGAATGGATCATGTATAATGTGTCTTTCAGACAGAATGATTAACTGGAAGAAAAGGAACTTGATGATCTCTATAATGATCTAAGAGTTTTTGAATCTGAGGTAGAGGCTAAAAAGAGGCCTTCTGGGTATGTTCACAATGCCACACTCCTTTCAACATCAACTGATTCTACTTCCAACCCTGAATCAGTTAGTGCTGCCAATGGAACAAACCAAGAGAAAGGCACTGAAACTGTGTTTGAGGCCTTTCTGGCAAGTCATGGAAACTCTTCTCTCATTAATGATGACTTGGAACAACTCCATCCAGATGATCTTGAAGAGATGGACATTAAATGGCAGATGGCCATGCTCTCCATGAGAGTTAAAATGTTCATCAAAAGAACTGGGAGGAACAACTTCTCCCAAAGAAGAGAAGATGGAGCAGGATTTGACAAGTCTAAGGTGGAATGCTACAAATGCCATCAAAAGGGACACTTTGCTAGAGAATGTAGAAGTGGAATGTCTCAGAATAACAACCACCAACAAGCTCAATCTGGAAGCTTCAATAATAACAGAAACTCTGCACAAGCCCTTGTCTCTCAACAAGGTATGGGGTTTGATTGGAGTGATCAAGCTGAAGAGGCCATCCAGAATCAAGCTCTAATGGCAGAGGTGTTTGATCTTCCAACAGAGGTAACTTCCAATCTTTGTTCTCAAAATTGCATTAACACTGTTAAAAGGTATAGGGATCACAACCAGAACATGAGTGATGACCTTAAGAGATTGGAAAAAGACATAAAAGATTATGTGAGGATTGTTGAGAGATTTGAAGAGCAGATTAAGGGTTTTCAAGCTAATGAGCTTCAACACTCTTATGACACAAATTACTGGAAGTGGGAGAAGAATGACTTAGAGCTTCAACTGACCAGATCTAAAGAAGAGAGTGAAAAGCTAAGAGGAGAGCTAGCTAAAGTCAAACTTGATGTAGAAAAGTTTTCTAATGCTTCCAAAGCAATGGATTCTTTGTTACAAACTCAGATTCATGATAAACTGAGAAGAGGAATAGGGTACAATACCATACCACCATCCTATAACAACAACTACATCCCTCCTAGTTCAGATTTGTTAGAAACAAAGGATAGGAAGGATCTACCTAAGGGAGCCACTGAGATAGATCCCTTAGATGAAGTGGTTGTTAAGGATAAAACTGAGAAAGAAGTTGTCAAGGATAAGGACAATACTGTGAGTGGTGAGATTCCTATAGAAAACAACATAATCACCAATGAGGGATGTGGAAAGCACTGGATCAAGTCCAAAGAGATAGAAAAGACTGAGGGAAAGAACAAGAAGGTTCACTATAAGCAGACCACTGTTGTGAACCCTATCCCTTGCAAACAGTGTGCATGCAATAAATCTGAGCTCCAAAAACATGATAAACCAAGGGGAAATCAGAGAAACTGGAACAATCAATGGGCACAAAAACAAGGGGTTGATCTGAAAAAAATTAATAGACCAAAACCCTGTTTTATCTGTGGAAAGCTGAACCACATTGCCAAATACTGTTACTTTAATCCTATGAACCAAAAGATGAATTTTCAAAGACCTACTCAAAAATCCTTTGGTTATAGGAAGAAAGAAAAGAATCATGTGGCTAAGAAAGTTGTTAAAACTAAAAGCCACATGAAGAAACAGAATGTGGAAGATAATGTCAAGACGTGGATTCCAAAATGTACTAAAACTGTTAGTGCTGCTACTACAAATAGTGCTGCTAACAGTGATAGTACTGCTAGAAGCAATACTGCTGCTAGTAATGTTAGTACTACTGACATTGTTAGTACTTCTGTAAATGTTAATACTGCTAACTCTGTTAGTGCTGCCAACAAGGTTAATACTGCCAAACCTGTTAGTACTGCTAACTCTGTTAGTACTTCTAAAGATAGTGTTGCTTCTAGTATTAGTGCTGCTAAGCCAATAATCTTGACAAAGTATTCAAATACTAAGTGTTCTGATTTTAAAAATCTTGTCAAGAAAGAATGCAAGTACTTTGATGAGAAAGGGGTACCTAAGACCACCTTGGCTTGGGTTCCTAATTCATACTAACTGATTTATCTTATGTGCAGGGCAACCAACATCTGAAGGGAAAGAGCATATGGCATGTTGATAGTGGTTGCTCTAGGCACATGACAGGCAACATGTCATGCCTTCAGGATTTCAAGCACATCAATGGAGGACATGTTGCATTTGGAGATAATCTTACTGGTGGTAAAATAAGTGGAAAAGGTAATGTTACAAAAGGTAAGATGACATTTGAGGATGTCTACTATGTTGATCAATTGAAGTACAACCTGTTAAGTGTATCACAGGTTTGTGACAAACAACATAGCATATTATTTACAAATACAGAGTGTATGATCCTTGCTCTAGGGTTCAAAGTAGTTGATGAAAGCATGATACTACTTAGAACTCCAAGAAAGGACAATGTTTATTGTTTAGATATGGACAATGTTGATAGTGATTCATCCCTGAACTGTCTTGTTTCAAAAGCTTTTGTGGATGAATCCTCTCTTAGGCACAGAAGGATGTGTCACATGAACTTCAAGACTATGAACAAACTTGTTAAAAACAACCTTGTAAGAGGTTTACCATCAAAAGTCTTTTCATGTGATGATCATTGTGTTGCTTGTCTTAAAGGCAAACAACACAAAACTTCTCATAAGACCAAAGAGTTAAACACAATTTCTTCTTGTCTTCAGTTATTAAATATGGATCTGTTTGGTCCTACAAATGTTATGAGTATAGGCAAGAAATCTTACTGCTTGGTTATTGTTGATGATTACTCTAGATTTACCTGGGTATATTTTCTAAGGACTAAGGATGAGACAAGTGGACTGATCAAATCCTTTATCCTAAGAATTGAAAACCAAACTAATCAAAAAGTAAAAGTCATTAGATCAGATAATGGGACTGAATTTAAAAATCTTGATCTAAACAAATTCTGTGAAGAGAAAGGCATTGAGAGACAATATAGTGCCCCTAGGACTCCTCAACAGAATGGAGTTGCTGAGAGGAGAAATAGGACACTAATAGAGGCTGCTAGATCTCTGTTGGCTGATTCAAAACTGCCAATTACCTTCTGGGCTGAAGCAGTTAATACTGCCTGTTATGTCCAAAACAGAGTTCTAGTAGTTAAGCCAAAGAACAAGACACCATATGAGCTTTTAAATAAAAGAAAACCCTTTATTGGATTTTTCAAACCTTTTGGGTATCCTTGTACAATTCTCAATACCAAAACTCACTTAGGTAAGTTTGATAGCAAGGCAGATGATGGATTTCTTGTTGGGTATTCATCTCAGAGTAAGGCCTACAGAGTTTTTAACTCATCTTCTAGAATAATTGAAGAAAGTGACAATGTCAAATGCAATGAGAACACACCAAATCCTATTGGGTCTGGTCCTCAGTGGCTATTTGACATTGATTTACTAACTAACTCTTTTGGTTTCAGTAGTGATGATTATGCAGGTTCAGGATGTGGAAGATCAGGGACTACACAAGTTCAAGAAAGTATATCTAAATCTGTGATCTTTCCCATACCCACAGTGGATTCTGTTGAAGACTGTGAAAAGGAACCATCTACTAGACCAAGTCAGAGTGAAGAAGAAAGTAGAGATGAGGAGACTCAAGAAAATAAAGAATCAGAAGTAGCTGCTGAAAACACTTCAGTTGAGTTGAATGACTCTAATCTAGAGGTAGGACTTAATGAAGAACCTAGTCATAACACCAGAGTACAAAAGAATCATCCTCCACAGCTGGTAATAGGAGATATATCTTCTCCTATGATGACTAGACATCAAAGCAGGCTTCAAGAAATGCAAGATCAACAGCATACAGTGCTTTCTTGTTTTCTATCCCAGCTTGAGCCTAAAAAGGCACATGATGCTATGAAAGAATCCAGTTGGATAGAAGCAATGCAAGAAGAACTGTTGCAGTTCAAGCTACAAGATGTATGGGATCTAGTAAACCTTCCTAAAGGTCACAGAGCAATTGGCACAAAGTGGATTTTCAGGAACAAGAGAGATGAAAGAGGAATTGTCATAAGGAACAAAGCAAGGCTGGTGGCTCAAGGGTATACTCAAGAAGAGGGAATAGATTATGAAGAAGTTTTTGCACCTGTGGATAGGATAGAAGCAATCAGATTATTCCTAGCTTATGCTTCTTACATGAAATTCAAAGTCTATCAAATGGATGTAAAAAGTGCATTTCTCTATGGCTCAATTGAAGAAGAGGTATATGTCTGTCAACCACCAGGGTTTGCAAACCCAAGCTATCCAGACAGGGTATACAAATTGAAGAAAGCTCTTTATCGACTGCATCAAGCTCCAAGAGCATGGTATGACACTCTGTCATCCTATCTCTTGGAAAATGGCTTTGAAAGAGGAGTCATTGATAAGACTCTATTTATCAAGAGAAAGAAGAAGGATATCTTGCTGGTCCAAATCTATGTTGATGATATTATCTTTGGATCCACAAGAGACAACATGTGCAATGAGTTTGAGGAACTAATGCATCAAAGGTTCAAAATGAGTTCCATGGGGGAACTTACTTTTTTCCTTGGACTCCAAGTTCAACAGAAGTCAGATGGAATTTTCATCTGTCAGTCCAAGTATGTGCAGGACATTCTAACCAAGTTCGGTTTCTCAGATTCAAAACCTGCCAGCACACCTATGGAGACACACATGCAGATAACAGCAGATCTTGAGGGGGGGGGATATGGATGTGCATCATTATAGATCCATGATTGGCTCTCTCATGTATCTCACAGCTTCTAGGCCAGATATAATGTTTCCAGTCTGTGTATGTGCAAGATTCCAAGTTAGGCCAAAGCAATCTCACTTTCAAGCTGTTAAGAGGATATTCTGATATCTCAAAGGGCAACCCAGATTGGGACTTTGGTATCCTCATGACTCACCCTTTGACCTACTAGCATACTTAGACAGTGATCTAGGTGGGGCAAACTTGGACAGAAAATCTACTTCTGGAGGATGTTAGTTTTTGGGTGCAAGACTAGTTTCATGGCAGTGCAAGAAACAAACCACAGTGTCCACATCTACAACAGAGGCAGAGTACATAGCAGCTGCAAGTTGTTGTTCTCAAGTCTTATGGATTCAGAATCAAATGCTGGACTATGGGGTAACCTTTCTACACACTCCAACTTTTATTCACAATAGAAGTGCTATTAGCATTGTGAATAATCCTGTCAAGCACTCTAAGACAAAGCACATTGAGATCAGGTATCACTTCATAAGAGACTGTAATGAAAAGAAACTTATTCAAGTTGTAAAAGTTCATACTGACAACCAGTTTGCTGATCTATTCACCAAAGCTTTTGATGTGGGTAGATTCACTTTCTTGGTAACAAGTGTGGGAATGATCAACTCTGAATAAGCATATTCTCAAAAAGTGGTTAAATACCTGTATATTATGTATTCTTGGTGTTACTAATCTTCCTTTGCAGGGCATACATAGCAGTACTCAATTCAGCACAAGCTTAAAAGAGTAAGTATGGTTAATACTGCCAGTACAGTTTTAATACTGCTAGTGCACAATTAATACTGCTAGTGGTTAATACTGCTCGCAGTTATACTGCTAGTTAGTTAATACTGCTAGTGGTTAATACTGCTCGCAGTTAATACTGCTTGTCCATTAATACTGCTAGTTAGTTAATACTTCTAGTGGTTAATACTACTAGTTAGGTAATACTGCTAGTGGTTAATACTGCTCGCAGTTAATACTGCTAGTTAGTTAATACTGCTAGTGGTTAATACTGCTCGCAGTTAATGCAGCTTGTCCGTTAATACTACTCTAGGTTAATACTGCTTATGTCCCGAATACTATAAATACCCTTTGCCCGCCTAAAAGTTCATAACGACTCTTTGCATACTGTTCACTTGCGCTCTAAACCCTTTCTCTCTCAAGTTCAAAGTTTTCAGGAAAGATTTTCTCAAAGATCAATGGCATCAATGGCATTCATAGATGAACACAATGAAATCGCGATGCTACAGAAGCCCAAACAGGCCGCTGGGTTCCACCAGATTGTGGATTTCCTCAAGTCAAGCCATATTGTCCATGCTCTTACTGTATCGCCTTCAATCTATATCGAGCATCAAAGGCAATTCTGGGCAAATGCCACCATTATTACTGAGAATGGTGTGCAAATGATCAAGACAAGGGTGTGTGACAAACCCTTGACAGTTACTGAAGAAGTTATTCGCATCAGTATACGTCTAGACGATGCCTCTGGTATAACTACTATCCCACATGATGAAATGTTCTCTTCTCTTACAAGAATGGGGTATGGAGGCCCATTGGGTGTGTTCAAGTTCTCAAAAGCCAAATTTTCACCCCAATGGCGTTTCTTTGTCCATACCCTTATGCACTGTATCTCCAAAAAGACTACTGGATGGAGTGAGTTCAGCAGCACCATTGCTTATGCTTTGTTGTGCTTGGCCACTGCCAGAAAGTACAACTTCTCTAAAATGATTTTCAGTGATCTTGTCTCAAACATGGGAAACAAAAAGAGCTTATTTATGTACCCCAGGTTTGTCCAAGAAGTTATTACTCATGAATTGATGGATATACCTCATCTTGATGGGGTATATGTACCTAAACCCCCCAAAGGCAAGGTTTTCTCAAATATGAGAAGATCTGCTGGGGACTCGGAAGGAGTTGATACCCCATTGTTCCCTACAATGATGGTGGTGTCCCACACTGATGAAGGTATGGCAGCAGGGTCAAGGCCCCCATTAGACCATCCTACTGCTAGCCAATCCCAACCTTCCCACTCTAAATCTATTCCCCAGTCCCTTCTTGAAAAACCAACCTCACCAATCACCCAAACATACAAGAGGAAACAGGTAAAGAAGGCTCCTTCCCTTCTTGTACCATCAACCCCCAAGCCTTTAAGCCCTCTAAGGGAGAATTCTCCTTTAGGGAATATCAATAGGGAAACCAAAGGGGTGTCTCCCAACCCCAAGGAGGTGCTCTCTGAGGAGGAGGAAAAGCATATGGATGCTGAGGCTGCCACTACTCCTGCTAGCACAGAGGAGGACAGTGGTAACATCAATAAGCCCTCCCCCATGGCAACTTTGAATGAGCAATCATTCAAAGGTCCCAGGTGCCAAGAAACCACGGGGGTGGATAGTGCTTCTGCTAGGCAGAAGACATCCACTAATAAAAGATCTCATGATCCTTCAATAGGGGGTAACACTCCTGGAGAAGGTGAGGACAGATATGACTATGATGAATTGATGGAGACAATGGGTAAAATCAACCTGGATGTCATCAAACAAGGCAAAGAGATAGAAGAAATGAAATTGGTAATCTTGTCCGAAGAAGTACAGATTGCCAAATTAAAGAAAATGGTGACAAGGTTAGTGCAAAAGAAGAGGAGAAAGCAGTTTGTCTTAAAGAAGAGGTCAAATAATAAAGATGCTTCCAACAAGGGGGAGAAAGAGGCAGAAACAGAGAAAGAAAGTATAGCTGAGAGGGCATTTGAGGTTGAGGGGGAGGAAGAGGAAGAAAAAGAAACAGAATTTGATGAAGAAGTTGAAACTGTTAATGCTGCTAAAGCAGCAGAAACTGTTAATACTACTGAAGCAGCAGTAACAGAAGCAGCAGTAACAGGGCCTTCTATTGAAGAAATGGAAATTGCTGAAACATTAGTCAAAGCAAAGAATGATACTCCTAAGGCTACTCAAAAGGCCAAGGGAGTAGTCATCAATGAAGGAGGAAGTCAACAGAAGGAGAAAGAAAAGGCAAAAGAGTCAAAGGGAAAAGGAAAGGAGAAGATGGTTGAAGCTGAAATACCTGCAAAGAAGAAGTCCCAAATTGAAATGGATGAGGCAATAGCAAAGCAGCTTCAAGACCAAATGGAAAAGGAGGAACAGTTGCAAACAGAAAAGGATAGAGAACTTGCAAAGATCATGGCTAGAAAGTTGAATGCAGAATATCAGAAAAGCATCAAAGAAGCAGCTCAAGCCAAGAAACTTCAAGTCAAAAGGATGCCAAAACAGAAAAGACAACCCTCCAAAACATTTTTGGCCAATTAGAAAAGAAGAAAAATGATAAATTTCCTGAAAGGTGCAATTGGTGTTAAGGGGGAGATGTTTACCAACATGGCATACACTCAGGTTGAAGAGTTGTATCAAAAGGAAATGGCCAAGCTCCAAGGGGATTCAGCACAAAGGGAGGAGGCTGAGAGAAGAATGAAGGAAAGACATGACCTGAATATTCAAAAACCATTCCCTGAGGAGACCACACCCTCAAAAGATAAAGCAGAAGAGAAGAAGGAAGAACCTGAGAGTGTTGGTGTAGAAGCCAAAGCTGGAAAAAGGGTGAAGACAATTGCTTCCAAAAAGCAGTCTAAAAGGCCCAGAGTGGAAGAAACAGTTGGTACTACAGCAGAGCATTCAGAGGTACCTATTGCAGAATCAGTACAACTTCCAGAACAGTCAAGTAAGCCAACTGATGAGAGTATGGATCTGTACATGACAATAGTGGAACCTTTGAAGGCTGTTCCAATCTCTATGAAAGCTCCAGAGATCATCTTCTGGGATATTCTAAGAGACAGTGGAAAGAATTTCTTCAGAATCAAAAGAGCTGATGGTTCATTTGAAGCTTATTCAACATGGGGGAGAGTTATCAGAAGTTGTTCAAGAGCTGATATAGAAGAATTATACAAAGTGGGGATGAAACTTTATGAACCTGTGTTGAAAGGTACTGAAGAGAATCTTCTCAAAGTGACATTGGAATACTTGTGCATGATGTTTGATCCAGAAAGAGTGAATTATAGGATTAAAGATCATAAGCATGAGTTCATATTCAAGAAGATTGATAAATGGATACTGTTTGAAAACTGTGGAGTATACATGATTACTATTGACAACTATTATCATGAATACTACCTGGTGGACAAAATCTATGAGCATAGCAAGGAGAAGTTAGAAGGGATGCTTAAAGCTACACTGGTATGTACAAAGGATTCAGAGATGGCCAAGATTGTGGTGAGAAGAACTGTAAATCAAAGTTTGGGCCTAGATCCAAATTTGGGAAATTGAACCTGAGGTGTTGAAAGAATCTTGAAGAGCATCTGAAGAACTTGACTTCTTTTCCTAAAAGTCAAGTTAGGGGGAGATTGTTGGGAACTGAAGAATTTACCAAGTATGGTTAATGCTGCTAGTTCAGAGTTACTACTGCTAGAAGACTTCAAGGTTAATACTGTTGAGTATTACTACTGCTAGTAGTTAATACTGCTAGTCAAAGTCAGTGCTGCTTGAACAAAGTTAGTACTGCTTAGCTAGTTAGTACTGCTAGTGGTTAGTGCTGCTTAGTAGTTAATGCTGCTTATGATTAGTACTGCTTATGAGATCCGTATGGAAAGGATGACAACTGGATAAACTAAAGATTATGGGAAGCTTAGAGATATTCATGGAAGATATACTGAAGATATTTTTATTTATTGTAATTATCTTTTATTCAGTATATGTATAGAATGTATAGAATAGTTTAAAAAAAAAGAGATTAATTCTAAGTTTTGTTCTAGAGAGAAATCAACCTCAAGGCATAAATCCTAATTCTAGAGAAGTAGAATTCGTCTTGAAAGAGTTTGTTCTTCAAGATTGAGGTTGAGTGTGTAATCTTGTGATTTCAATCATTCAATACAAGTTTACAGTTTGTTCTTCATATTTACTGATTGTGATTACTGTTTCATTGAATATCAAAGTGTTATTCCGCAAACTTCTTTGATATTGTTTCTGAGAATTAATTCTTGTTGAGAATTCGATCCTGACAAGCTCTTATGGCAGAAGTGTCTGATCTCCCCTCTGAGGTAATTTCTAATCTTTGCACTCAATCTTGCACAGACACTGTCAAAAGGTACAGGGATCACAACCAAAGCATGTGTGATGACCTCAAAAGATTAGAAAAGGACAGAAGAGACTATGTGTTGATAGTTGAGATATTTGAAGAACAAATCAAAGGCTTTCAAGCTAATGAACTTCAACACTCTTATGACACAAACTATTGGAAGTGGGAAAAGAATGAGTTAGAGACCAAACTGTCTAAGTCCTTAGAAGAGAATGATAGGCTGAAAGAGGAACTATCTAAGGTTAAGCTTGACATAGAAAAGTTTTCATATGCTTCAAAAGAAATGGATTCTATTCTAAAGGCTCAGATTCATGATAAGATGAAGCCTGGTATTGGATACAACAATACACCCCCTCCTTACAACAACAACTATATCTCTCCTACTTCAGACTTGTTAGAGACCAAGGAGAAAAAGGACTTGTCTGAGGAAGCTTTTAAGATAGATCCTTTGGATGAGGTAGTAGTTAAGGATTTGACTGAGAAAGAAGCCAGTGAGAATAGGAATAATGCTGTGAGTAAAGAGATACCATTAGAAAACAACATTATCACCAATGAGGGATGTGGGAAAATCTGGGTCAAGTCTAAGGAGATAGAGAAGACCAAAGGAAAGGATAACAAGGTCTATTACAAACAAACCACGATTGTGAATCTTGGACCTTGTAAACAGTGTGCTTGCAATAAAACTAAGAGCCTAAATTCTGGTATAAAAAGAGGTAACCAAAGAAACTGGAATAATCAATGGGCTCAGAAACAAGGAGTTGATCTGAATAAAATCAATAGACCAAAACCTTGTTTCATATGTGGCAAGCTGAATCACTTGGCTAAGTATTGTTTCTTCAATCCTATTAACCAACAGATGATCTTTCAAAGATTTGTGCAAAAACCTGTTGGTTATAGGAAGGCTGGAAAGAAGCACGTTGGGAAGAAATCTGTTGAAACCAAAGGCCCCATGAAAAATAAGGTTTTAAAAGAAAGTGTTTTAATATGGGTGCCTAGAAGCACTAAAACTGTTAGTACTGCTGACAGAGATAGTGCTGCTAGAAACATTACTGCTGCTACCAGTATTAGTACTGCTGAAAATTTTAATGCTGCTAACATAGTTACTGCTGCTAACACAGTTACTACTGCTAACAAGGTTAGTACTGCTAAGCATGCAAGTGTTGCTCATGCAGTTAGTACTTCTAAAACCAGTACTGCTTCTAGCAAATGTGTTTCCAAGCTTATCATTGTAACAAAGTACTCCAGAAATGAGGATTCAAAGTTTAAAAATCTTGTCAAGAAGAATGCAAGTATTTTGATGAGAAAGGGGTACCCAAGACCACTTTGGCTTGGGTTCCTAATTCATACTAACTGATTTATCTTATGTGCAGGGCAACCAACAACTCAAGGGAAAGAGCATATGGCATGTTGATAGTGGTTGCTCTAGGCACATGACAGGCAACATGTCATGCCTTCAAGATTTCAAGCACATCAATGGAGGACATGTTGCATTTGGAGATAATCTTACTGGTGGTAAAATAAGTGGAAAAGGTAATGTTACAAAAGGTAAGATGACATTTGAGGATGTCTACTATGTTGATCAATTGAAGTACAACCTGCTAAGTGTATCACATGTTTGTGACAAACAACATAGCATATTATTTACAAATACAGAGTGTATGATCCTTGCTCTAGGGTTCAAAGTAGTTGATGAAAGCATGATACTACTTAGAACTCCAAGAAAGGACAATGTTTATTGTTTAGATATGGACAATGTTGATAGTGATTCATCCCTGAACTGTCTTGTTTCAAAAGCTTCTGTGGATGAATCCTCTCTTAGGCACAGAAGGATGTGTCACATGAACTTCAAGACTATGAACAACCTTGTTAAAAACAACCTTGTAAGAGGTTTACCATCAAAAGTCTTTTCATGTGATGATCATTGTGTTGCTTGTCTTAAAGGCAAACAGCACAAAACTTCTCATAAGACCAAAGAGTTAAACACAATTTCTTCTTGTCTCCAGTTATTGCATATGGATCTGTTTGGTCCTACAAATGTTATGAGTATAGGCAAGAAATCTTACTGCTTGGTTATTGTTGATGATTACTCTAGATTTACCTGGGTATATTTTCTAAGGACTAAGGATGAGACAAGTGGACTGATCAAATCCTTTATCCTAAGAATTGAAAACCAAACTAATCAAAAAGTAAAAGTCATTAGATCAGATAATGGGACTGAATTTAAAAATCTTGATCTAAACAAATTCTGTGAAGAGAAAGGCACTGAGAGACAATATAGTGCCCCTAGGACTCCGCAACAGAATGGAGTTGCTGAGAGGAGAAATAGGACACTAATAGAGGCTGCTAGATTTCTGTTGGCTGATTCAAAACTGCCAATTACCTTCTGGGCTGAAGTAGTTAATACTGCTTGTTATGTCCAAAACAGAGTTCTAGTGGTCAAGCCAAAGAACAAGACCTCTTATGAGCTTTTAAATAAAAGAAAACCTTTCATTGGATTTTTCAAACCTTTTGGGTGTCCTTGTACAATTCTCAATACCAAATCTCACTTAGGTAAGTTTGATAGCAAAGCAGATGATGGATTTCTTGTTGGTTACTCATCTCAGAGTAAGGCTTACAGAGTCTTTAACTCTTCTTCTAGAATAATTGAAGAAAGTGACAATGTCAAATGCAATGAGAACACACCAAATCCAATTGGGTCTGGTCGTCAGTGGCTATTTGACATTGATTCACTAACTAACTCTTTTGGTTTCAGTAGTAATGATTATGCAGGTTCAGGGAGTGGAGGATCAGGGACTACACAAGTTCAAGACAGTATACCTCAATCTGTGATCTTTCCCATACCAACAGTGGATTTATGTGAAAAGGAACCATCTACTGGACCAAATCAGAGTGAAGAAGAAAGTAGAGATGAGGAGAATCAAGAAAATCAAGAACCAGAAGTAGTTGCTGAAAACATCTCAGTTGACTTGAATGACTCTAATCTAGAGGTGGGACTTAATGAAGAACCCAGTCATCACACCAGAATTCAAAAGAATCATCCTCCATAGCTGGTAATAGGAGATATATCTTCTCCTATGATGACTAGAAATCAAAGTAGGCTTCAAGAAATGCAAGACCAACATCAGACAGTGTTATCTTGCTTTTTATCCCAGCTTGAGCCTAAAAAGGCACATGATGCTATGAAAGAGTCCAGTTGGATAGAAGCCATTCAAAAAGATCTACTGAAGTTCAAGATGCAAGATGTTTGGGATCTGGTAGACCTTCTTAAAGGCCAAAGAGCAATAGGAACAAAATGGGTCTTCAGGAATAAGAGAGATGAAAGAGGAATAGTCATAAGGAACAAAGCAAGGTTGGTGGCTCAAGGATATACAAAAGAAGAAGGAATAGACTATGAAGAAGTATTTGCACCTGTGGCTAGGATAGAAGCAATTAGATTATTCCTAGCTTATGCTTCTTATATGAAATTCAAAGTCTATCAAATGGATGTCAAAAGTGCATTTCTTTATGGCTCAATTGAAGAAGAAGTATATGTCTGTCAACCACCAGGGTTTGAAAACCCAATCTATCCAGACAGGGTATACATATTGAAGAAAGCACTTTATGGACTACATCAAGCTCCAAGAGCATGGTATGACACTCTGTCATCCTATCTCTTGGAAAATGGCTTTGAAAGAGGAGTCATTGATAAGACTCTATTCATCAAGAGAAAGAAGAAGGATATCTTGCTGGTCCAAATCTATGTTGATGATATTATCTTTGGATCCACAAGAGATAACATGTGCAAGGAGTTTGAGGAACTAATGCATCAAAGGTTCAAGATGAGTTCCATGGGGGAACTTACTTTCTTCCTTGGACTCCAAGTTCAACAGAAGTCAGATGGAATCTTTATTTGTCAGTCCAAGTATGTGCAGGACATTCTAACCAAGTTTGGTTTCTCAGATTCAAAACCTGCCAGCACACCTACGGAGACACACAAGCAGATAACAACAGATCTTGAGGGGGTGGATATGGATGTTCATCATTATAGATCCATGATTGGCTCTCTCATGTATCTTACAGCCTCTAGGCCAGATATAATGTTTCCAGTCTATGTATGTGCAAGATTCCAAGTTAGGCCAAAGCAATCTCACTATCAAGCTGTTAAGAGGATATTCAGATATCTCAAAGGGCAACCCAGATTGGGACTTTGGTATCCTCATGACTCATCCTTTGACCTACTTGCATACTCAGATAGTGATCTAGGTGGAGCAAACTTGGACAGAAAATCTACTTCTGGAGGATGTCAGTTTTTGGGTGCAAGACTAGTTTCATGGCAGTGCAAGAAACAAACCACAGTGTCCACATCTACAACAGAGGCAGAGTACATAGCAGCTGCAAGTTGCTGTTCTCAAGTCTTATGGATTCAGAATCAAATGTTGGACTATGGGGTAACCTTTCTACACACTCCAATTTTTATTGATAATAGCATTGCTATTAGCATTGTAAATAATCCTGCCAAGCACTCAAAGACAAAGCACATTGAGATCAGGTATCACTTCATAAGAGACTGTAATGAAAAGAAACTTATTCAAGTTGTAAAAGTTCACACTGATAACCAGTTTGCTGATCTATTCACCAAAGCTTTTGATGTGGGTAGATTCACTTTCTTGGTAACAAGTGTGGGAATGATCAACTCTGAATAAGACCCTTCTCAAAAAGTGGTTACATACCTGTATATTGTTTATTCTTGGTGTTACTAATCTTCTTTTTCAGGATATGTATAGCAGTACTCAGTGTATCACAAACTTAAAAGAGTAAGTATGGTTAATACTGCCGGTAAAGTGTTAATACTGCTAGTGCACAGTTAATACTGCTTGCCGTTAATACTGCTTTCAGTTAATACTGCTTTCGGTTAATACTGCTTTCGGTTAATACTGCTTTCGGTTAATACTGCTCTAGGTTAATACTGCTTATGTCCCGAATACTATAAATACCCTTTGCCCGCCTAAAAGTTCATAACGACTCTTTGCTTATTGTTCTCTTGCGCTCGAAACCCTCTCTCTCTCAAGGATCAAGTTTTCAGGCAAGAACTTTCAAAGATCAATGGCATCAATGGCATTCATAGACGAGCACAATGAAATCGTGATGTTACAGAAGCCCAAACAGGCCGCTGGTTTCCACCAGATTGTGGATTTCCTCAAGACAACCCACATTGCTCATGCTCTCATTGTCTCGCCATCAATCTTTATCGAGCATCAAAGGCAATTCTGGGCACATGCCACCATTGTTACTGAGAATGGTGTGCAAATGATCAAGACAAAGGTGTGTGGCAAGCCACTGACAGTTACTGAAGAGGTAATTCGCATCAGTCTACATCTAGACGATGCCTCTGGTATAACTTCTATCTCTAATGATGAACTATTTTCTACTCTTACAAGAATGGGGTATGGAGGCCCATTGGGTGTGTTCAAGTTCTCAAAAGCCAAATTTTCACCCCAATGTCGTTTCTTTGTCCATACCCTTATGCACTGCATCTCTAAAAAGACTACTGGATGGAGTGAGTTCAGTAGCACCATTGCTTATGCTTTGGTGTGCTTGGCCACTGCCAGAAAGTATAATTTTTCTAAAATGATTTTCAATGATCTTGTCTCAAACTTGGGAAACAAAAAGAGATTTTATATGTACCCCAGGTTTGTTCAAGCAGTTATCACCCACGAATTGACGGATATGCCTCATTTTGATGGGATATATGTACCTAAACCCCCTAAAGGCAAGGTTTTCTCAAATATGAGAAGATCTGCTGGGGAATCGGAAGGAGTAGACACCCCATTGTTCTCTACAATGATGGTGGTGTCCCACACTGATGAAGGTATGGCAGCAAGGTCAAGGCCCCTATTAGACCAACCCACTGCTAGCCAATCCCAACCTTCCCACTCTAAATCAATTCCCCAGTCTCTTCTTGATAAACCAACTTCACTAATCACCCAAACATATAAAAGGAAACAGGTAAAGAAGGCTCCTTCCCTTCTTGTACCTTCACCCACTCAACCTTTAAGCCCTCTAAGGGAGAATTCTCCTTTAGAGAATATCAATAGGGAAACCAAAGGGGTATCTCCCAACCCCAAGGAGGTTCTCTCTGAGGAGGAGGAAGAGCATATGGGTGCTGAGGCTGCCACTACTCCTGCTAACATAGAGGAGGACAGTGGTAACATAAATAAGACCTCCCCCATGGAAACTTTGAATGAGCAATCATTCAAAGGTCCCCGGTACCAAGAAACCAAGGGGGTGGACAGTGCTTCTGCTAGGCAGAAGACTTCCACTACAAAAAGATCCTATGATCCTTCAATAAGGGGTAACACTCCTGGAGAAGGTGAGGATAGATATAACTACTATGAATTGATGGAAACAATGGGCAACATCAACCAAGATGTTCTTAAACAAGGGAAAGAAATTGAAGAGATGAAGCTGGTAATCCTGTCACAACAAGTACAGATTGCTAAGTTGAAGAAGATGGTGACCAGGCTTGTGCAGAAGAAGAAAAGAAAGCAATTTGAACTAAGAAGAAGGAAATCTGGGAATGATGCTCCCAAAAAGGGGGAGATCAACATGGAAGAAGCTACAGAAGAGGGGGAGCTTGATGGGATGAAATATGGTGGTGAGGGGGAGAGAGTTGATGTTGAGGGGGAGCAGGAAGCAGAAACAGAAAGAGAATCAGTGCAAGCAGAAATCAAAGAACAAGTAGAAACAGTGAAAGAAGTTATAACAGAGCTGGAGATTGCAGAAACCTTACTCAAAGCCAAGCATGATACTCCCAAGGTTTCCTCAAAGACCAAAGGAGTAGTCATCAAAGAACAAGGGGAAGTGCTCAAGAAAATAAATGTAGAAAAGAAGGTGATGAGCAAAGAAAAAGGCAAAGCTAAGCTAGTGGAATCTGATCAACCAATCAAAAGGCAAAAGTTGGTTGAATCAGATGAAGCTTTGGCCAGAAAGATACAAGCTGATATTGAGCAAGAAGAGAGGGTTCAAGTAGACAAAGACATGGAAATGACTAAGGCTCTAGCTGCTGAACTGAATGAAGCTTATCAACAAAGCTTGGCAACTGAAATTGCACAGAAGAAAGCTGCAACTCTGAAGAAATCAGTGGTGGTAAAAACAGCTGCAAAGAAGAGACTACCCTCAAAGACATTCCTAGGTACCCAAGAGAGAAACAAGATGATTATATTTCTCAAAGGTGTTGTAGGAGTCAGAAAGGAGATGTTCTCAAAGATGTCTTTTGAGAAGATTAAAGAGCTGTATGATTCAGAGATGTTAAAGCTTCAGGGGAATGAAACTGCAAGGGTGGAGATGAAGAAGAGGATGAAAGAAAGTAATGACTTTCTGATACAAAAGCCCTTTCCAGATGAGCAAGAAACACCACCAAAGAAAGAAGCAACTCTTGGTGAAAGTCTAAGGAATTTAAAAAGAACCAAGATGATGGCAAGAGGAAAGTTTATAAAGAAGCCTAGAATAGTGGAAGAAGAGGCTGAAAAGGTTGCTGAAGAAGAAGAGGCACCTGAATCATCTAAAATGCAAGAACCTGCAAGAACTGAGAATGTCAGAATGTACATGGTAGTGATGGACAAAGTGCCTGAACCAATTTCAGCAGAACCTGTAGGAGTTAAACCTCCTGAAGTCATTCACTGGGATGTCATGGAGGTGGATGGCAAGGAGTACATCAGACTGAAGAGAAAAGATGAAAAATATGAAGTGTACAACACTTGGAATAAGATTGTTAGAACTTGTTCAAGGTCTGATATTGAAGAAATGTTTGAAATAGGGATGAAGTTATATGCAGATGAACTGAAAGCTCCAGTGATTTCAATTAAAAAGATGGTAATGGAGTATCTGTGTATGATGTTCAAGCCTGATGAAGTAGATGATGTAATAAGGAATGTTTTTCAAACAGTGAATAATTGGACTCTATATGAAACTAGTGTAGTATATGCAGTGACTTTGGATTTAAATCATACTGAGTACTTCCTAGTGGATAGAGTGTACAACCATAGCAGATTGAAGCTTCATGCCATGCTGAAGAAGAAGCTAAGGTGTATTCCAGATTCAGAAATGGCTAAATATTTGATTCAAAGAACAATTAATCAGAGTTTGGGGTTGGATGCAAATACTGGAATTTAGGCCATGATGGAGTTTTGGGAGCATCTTGAAGAAAATTTAAAGAACTTGACTTCTCTTCCTAAAAGTCAAGTTAGGGGGAGATTGTTGGGAACTGAAGAATTTACCAAGTATGGTTAATACTGCTAGTTCATCATGGTTACTACTTCTGTGGTTAATGCTGCTAGAAGAAGTTAATGCTGCTAGTTCAAAGTTAGTACTGCTCAACAAGATTAGTACTGCTAGTTCAAAGTTAGTACTGCTTGAAGAGATTAATGTTGCTGAGCATGGTTAGTACTGCTAGAGTTAATACTGCTCAGAGTATTAATGCTGCTGAAGAATAATGTTGCTTATGTGATAAAGAATTCGCATAAAAGGATGACAGCTGGATGGACTGAAGATTAAAGCTTAGAGATAAAGATGGAAGATATACTGAAGATATTTTATTTATTGTAATTATCGTTTATTTTCAGTATATGTATAGAATTGATAGAATAGTTTAATAATAATTCATTCATTCTAAGTTCTAGAGAGAATCAACCTCAACGCATAGATCCTAATTCTAGAGAAGTAGAATTCGTCTTGAAAGAGCGTGTTCTTCAAGATTGAGGTTGTGTGTGTAATCTTGTGATTTTAATACAAGTTTACAAGTTGTTAATCATATACTGTTTGTTTACTGTTACATTGAATATCAAAGTGTTATTCCGCAAACTTCTTTGATATTGTTTCTGAGACTTTATTCTTGTTGATAATTTGATCCTGACAAATGTGCATGAGAAAGGGTCGAAGGTGAGGAAACTTTCCTTCTTTTTCAATATCAGTATCTTCCAAAAGAAGATCCGATAGACTATATGCTGCTTCCCCAGAAAATGTGAAACATTCTCTTTTTAAGAAAAGAATGAGTAGCTGGTGGGGTTAATGCAAGAAATGGCATGGGCTATTTGCCTATTTCAATGATGGTCACCAAAGAAATGTGAACCAATCAGTAATGTGGCTGCCCGGCTCAGAAAGATGTTTGGTGCAGAGTTCTGATATTCTTTTAACTCTGTTCTCATACCCTGTTTCTTTTAAACATATAAGCTCATATCTAACCAATCTCTCATTTCCATTTTACCTCAAATCACTCCCACACTCAATTCTTGTAGACCCTTCTCCCCTCAATCACTGAAAGGATTTCTTCCGGGGTAGGAAACACTGGTTATTGTGAATCCATGGAAGATCTATTAAGCACTCACACTGAATTCCATGTTCCTAAAAGTACATGCTGGTTAATGATTTTCTTGACATGTAAATCACAAGAAATCATATGTCAGTGTATGTATGCTTATCAAAAATCAGAAATGAAATTTGAGCATTTGAACTTTGAAGAATTCTCAAAACAAGAATTTTGAATGAATGAAATGAAGTCAAGAGAATTGTTTTGAGAATCTGACAATGAATTAAACAGATCAAATCAAATGGTTAGGGTATCAAAGAATTGGATATTTGTTTATATCAACAAATATAAACAATTTATCAATGAAAGCACAAATATATATAAAAAAATGAATGATGCTGAACAACTTTGAATTTCAAACGGGGGTATTACCATCGAAAAATTGTTTGAATTTGAGACATGGTAATAAGAATTTCAAATAAAATACTGAACCGGTGTGTATGAATACTTGACAGTATATGGACAAGATAATACACAAGTATTGATCTTTGGAAACACACGGTCAGTTAAACAATAAGCTCAAAAAATTTAGAAAAACATTTAAAAGCACACTTCTAAGTTCATAAAATATTTTGAGAATAAGAAGTGGTTTGAACATTTAAGAAATTGTTTTTCATGTTCGAAAGTTGTTCATCTTTCAAACAATCAGAGATCTAGGACAGAAGATATTTTACCTTTTTAGCTCCCCCTCAAATCATGATACAAAGATTTTAATCTTCTAAGCTCCCCCTGAATATTAGCACAATATCCGTCTTTGATCATTGATGAATGGGTCCTGATCTGTCATGTGATCAGAAGCCACTTTATTCACATTATTTATTCAAAAATAAAAGACAGAAAGCAGTAAAACAGTTTATAGTATGAGTTCTGATCTGAAGTAATCAGAAGTCATCACCTTTACTCCCCCTTAAATTAGGCATCTGAAATATGTCAGATAAAACAGGATAGAGATCAAACACTCCCTTTTGAATTGTTAGACCATCAATATCAGAAAAATCTAGCAGCGAAAAAAGTATAGGATAGAGATCAGATCAATTCATTTGGGATGGAGACCATCAATATCCATCGGATGCAAAAACACAGGAGTAAAGTCCTTTTTGATCGCTGAGGTTCGAGTCCTAAACTGTTATGTTTAGAAGTCAAACTCCTTTGAAGAACGGGTCCTAAGTTGTGTACTTAGAAGCCATTTTCTTGACATTGAAGTCCGGGTTTTGAACTGTTGTGTTCAAAAACCATAGTCTTTCTTACTCCCCCTTGACGTGTGGTGCCTGCAACACAAAATCAATTTTCTTCTTTGGTACCCACTGGTATTTGGGTCCAGAAATGTTAGTTGCAGTTCGTGTGGGGGTTACAGAGTAAGAACCATACCAGAAATGATCATTGGTCTTGTGGATATGATCATGTGTACAGCAGTAAGAACAATAATATTTAGTACCTGAAAACCTGAGTAATTGATCTCTTGAGTATATGAGGTCAGGTTTACCTTTATGCTCTTTGTTCTTCTTTGCTTTGTCAGAATGTACACATGATGTCTTCTTTTTCAGCTCATCTTTCTTGTCATCTTTGTCTGATTTCTTCATCCAGACCATTTTCTCTTTCTTGTAACTTCTTCTCCTTGGATATGTATCTGAACCATCTAAATATTCATCAAAGAAAATGTTAGATTGACGAATCTGATTAAAGTATTTAACTGACCTTTGTGAAGAGACAGATTTCTGATTTGAACTTGAAGCAGACTTTTCAAGTTCTTTGATCTCATGTCTCTTTCTTTCACAAGTTGTTCAATCTTCTTCGAGAACGCAGACTTCGTCTTCTGCTCTTTCAGCGCATTAGCAGATAGTTCAGATAATTTTGAAGTCAGCCTTTTGATTTCAGTTTCAAAGATTGAATGTTCTTCTTAAAATCCTTTCTCTGACTCATTTCTCTGGCCGGATAATTTTTTAAAGAATCCCACATTCTTCTGTTCTATGGCCTTCTTTTCTTTATCAAATTTCTCTCTTTCCAAAATCAACACTTTCTCAAAATCAGACACTTATTGAGAAAGTTTTAATCATTTAAGCTCAACTGACTTCTTCTCTTCAAAACACTTTTTAGAGAAATCTGAGAACTTCTTTGAAAAACCTTTCTTTTCACTCTCAAAAATAGCTTTATCTTCAGTAAGCTTTTGCTCTAAATCAGATATAGTCTTTCTAAGCTCAACATTCTCAGATTCCAATTTCTTAACTTTCTACTCATTGCTCTCAACAGAGACTGTCTACTGAACTATATCTTTCAATTCAGAAATCTTTCCTTTTAGCTCAGACACAACTGTTGGCCCTAACATCGCCCATTCAAGATAGTCCCATATCTCCTTTCCTGTTGACTTGTATAAATCTTTTCCTGTCAACTGATAGGTTTTTATGTGACCATTAATCTCATGATGAATACTATTCAACAGAAAAGTTCGAGCCATATTATCAGCATTCTTTCTTTTCTCCCAATCCTCAGTACAATCTCCTGTTAGAGTATGAGATTTCATCTCTCATTCAGTCAATGACAGTCTGATATAGCAACTCAGCTCATGTGTATCTACAAATTTTAAATAATCAATTTTCCACTGCTCGTATCTTCCTCTAAATAAAATTGGAGAAGTCATCCTGTTTCAAAAGGAATTTAACAAAGTAATCGTCAGTTGAAATGAATTCAAAAACAAAATTCAGAGAATCTAAAATGTTCTCTCTCAGAAAGCTTTGAATGAGAAACAACGTGATAAAAAAAATGATCGTTCCCAAATTGTAAATCAGAAAATATTTGATCACAATCAGAACAATGTCCCCCTAGAGAAAAAAATTTCACATTTAAAGGACATATTACAGTTTTGAAAATTTTGACAAAGTATGGAAATGACACTTTTTGCGCAAGATTGAGATTTGTGAAAGCTGCGAGATGCGCAAAGTAGAGATTCTCGTATGCAATGTGTAACGCAAAGTCAGGTTTTCGGAACCAGTGGGATACGCAAAGTATGATTCTCGGAAGCCTTTGCGTATGAGATTTGATGCACAAGAGAGACTTTGCGTATGCTTAAAGATACGCAAATGTGACTTGATACGCAAACTAAAATTTCTTCTTAAAGCTCGGATAATCTCACACAAAAGATTATGAATCTTGTGCAAACCAGATGAAACTTGCGCAAACCTTATGAACTTGCGCAAAGTCGAGTTTTTGCCTGATACTTTCTCAAATCGATTCAAACCTGCGCATTTGATCTCAAGAATTTGTCAGATTTATCAACAAACAGTACGAAACTCAAATATACTAACAAATTCAGATTGAAAACAACAATTTGCACATTTTTGATCATGAACAGAGAACGAACTCGAGTTCAAGAAAATTTAGAAAAATTGATAGTTGAAATCGATTTTGTTCGAAATACGAAATGTAATCCAAACAAGAATCAATCACCAATACAAATCGATCCTAAAGAATTCATTTTCTTGCAACAAAAACAATTTTACACACAAAATCAGATTGAACAGTGAAAAACTCATTTTCTTGAAAAACTTTTGAAAAAATTCAAAATTTTGATCCAAAACACACAGATTTCAATTCAAACCATGATCAAATCATTCCTGAAAAGTTTGGTTCAGCTCTGATACCAATTGTTAATCATAAATCCCAAACATATCAAGCAATTGAAAAGTAGGTTTGCGTAAATGCCTTGATGCGCAAAGTGAGCTTTGCATGTTAGCCTTGATGCACAAAGTGAGCTTTGCGTATGCTGAAGGATGAGCAAATGTGATTTTGCGTAATTGCCTTGATGCACAAAGTAAGCTTTGCGTACGCCGAAGGATGCGCAAATGTAGCTTTACGTAAGACGGAGGATGCGCAAACTAAACTTTGCAATAATCAAAGGATACGCAAACTGGACTTCTTCTTAAAGCTCGGATAAGCTTGCGCAAACCGTCTATGAATCTTGCGCAAACCGTCTATGAATATTGCGCAAACCGTCTATGAATCTTGCACAAAGCGTATGAACTTGCGCAAATCGTGTTCTTGACTGATTCTTTCTCAAATCGATTCAAACCTGCAAAATTTGATCTAAAAAACTTATCAGAATCATCGATAAACAGTACTAAGCACAAGAATACAATCAATTTTCGATTAAAACAACAATTCACACGAATTCGATCAAGAACAGAGTTCGAACTCGTTATTTCAAGAAAATTCAAAAAAATCGAAAATTGAAACTGAGTTTGTTCGAATTACGAGATGTAATCCAAACAAGAAACAATCTTAAGCACAATTCGCATCCAATGAATCCATTTTCTTGCAACAAAAACGATTTTTTTTTCACAAGAAATTCAGATGAACAGTACCAAAACACGTTTTCTTGAAAAAATTTCGAAAATATTGATTTTCGATCCAAAAATACTCCAAATTTCAATTCAAATCATGATAAAATCATTCCTGAAAAGTTTGGTTCAGCTCTGATACCAATTGTTAATCATAAATCCCAAACATATCAAGCAATTACTCAAGAATATGACAATTAAGATCAAGAACTAGAGAGAGAAAGTCTAGAGAGAGAAAGTAGATCTCGTATCCGTATGTCTCTGAATTACAAGTATGAGATGCTATCTAGAACCGTTGTTGCAAGATTACAAGACACATCCTATATATACTACCTATCTATTACAAAGCCTTAAAGACTAAGGAAATTAAACACCTTTGACTTAGACAATGTTGACTTTTACACCATTGACTTTCCTATTAAATCTTGGATACAATATTTAGACTTAACAAGAAGGATGTTTTAACATCCATTTGATGGATAACCAGATTGGGTATTACCGCCAAGGCTATTAACAACCTAATAGTCGAAATACGTGCCATTGGAGCATACGTATCGAAATAGTCAATACCGGGTTTTTGCTGAAACGCTTGATTTACTAACCGGGCCTTGAATTTATCAATCGTCCCATCAACTTTCATCTTCTTTTTGCATATCCATTTCCATCCAAGTGGTTTAGAACCTTGAGGCAAATTTGATAACACCCAAGTGTTATTCTCAAGAATTGATGACATTTTGTCATCAATTGCTTACTTCCAAAAGGCGACATCTAGAGACTCTATCGCCTCTTTGAAATTATTTGGGTCATCCTCAATACTATAACAATAAGAGTATTGAAGCCCAAGCTCACCCCTTGAACCTTCCACCAAATATAGTTGGAAGTCGGGAATTCGGTCTCTTTTGCTTCTCCAGACCTGCTGTGTTTCTGTACTGGAAACACCATCCAAAATTTATGGATTTTTCTCTTTATTAGTGCTAGAAATCAGGTCCTTAGGCCTTTGCGTTGATGAAAATCGCATCTCATCAAAAATCGCATCCCGCGACTCGATAACAGTGTTAATCGACACTGAATCATTAGGTTCTATTACGTAAAACCTATAAGCCTTGGAATTAACTGCATATCCAATGACTATATAATCAATTCCATGTTCACCCAAAGTGTCTTTTTGGGTTCGAGAATTTTCTGCATATCTAAGGAATATACAATCAACTCCTGATCTGTTACAACGTCTCATCTTCCATGACTTCCGACATAGGGGTACTCAGCATATACACCACCTTTAAGGTCGTCAACATAAAATGCATCTTTCTCTGCCAGTGCCTAAAACTAGTCCCTTCAAACTTCTCCAGCTTTCTGAACTTCGAAGTCATCTCTTTCATAGAATCGTCCATGATCAACATCACGAAGATATCAAATCCGATCGTTAGAAAATTATAAGAAAAAAAAGTAATATAATCAATCAGGTAATCAGATTGCTTAAGAATATTGATATTTCGACCCTATGCCTGGGTTACACGAATTTCAATCCAGGATAAGACTCAAGACCACTATCGATTTTAGCCACAAAAACGAGAGTAAAACTACTTGAGAGTATATGAAGGTTGTTCAAATTCGTAAGTTCCAAAACGTCAGTATATAGTGTATATATACTAGTTCCATTAGTGATAGAAGGAAAATAACTGAAATGGCAATTATGGCAAAATATTAACATTAATGGTCGGTTACAGCCATTTTATCTAAGATCATGGGTTGGAAATAACTACATAATAAATATACAGTAATTGCAGGTCCAGAGCTCTAGTCATATAAGACTAGAGATTAGGCTTGGCCTATCCAGAGATAGCCAACCAGTGGTGAGACCAACCATAGGTAGTCGACTAGAGCCTCAGGTCTAACCAACCAGAGCCTCTAGTACAGAGATAGCCAACCAGAGGTAGTCGACTAGAGCCTCTGGTCTAACCAACCAGAGCCTCTGGTCATTCATGACCAGAGAGTCCCGGCTAAAAGCACGACCAACCATAGAGCCTCTGGTCCTACCAACCAGAGCCTTTGGTCCTATTTTCAAAACTAAATTTGAAATTACACCTCTTGATCTTAAACTCCAAATTGATCAGAACTGAAGTTTTCTTCATTTTTATCGTATATTTCCACTGCACTACCCCTTGGACCTCGTAAGGGTCGCTGCCCCTTGACCCCGCAAGGGTGCGCGACCCCCTTGACCCCCGCCATTTTGTCGTGTCTCGAATGAAACTCGTCTTATAACAAGTGTGCACTCCGCACCACCTAACTTTTATTTGATCACAGTTTGAAACCCATTAGCACTCGTGTTTTATCCAATTACACTTGAATACCCGGTGACACTAAAATCACCAGCAAAAGGCTGGTCCTAGAACTTACCATTCTCCAACACAGATGTAGGAATAATGATAGGCACTTCCCGCTGAAGGCAAAGATTGTTCCCACAAGAATGATAGGCACTTCTCGCGCAACTGTACTAACAAGAATGTAAACCCATGATCCAATCATTGAACCAACACCTGATAGTTTCATAATCCCAAAACCAATGTAGTTCTTTTAAGAACTAATAGATGTCCAGAAGTTAAATTTTACACAGGACGTTCAGTGTCAACCCCTGAGTGTTCAAGTGTTGCATTTTATATTTTTACATAGCTCGATATCATTTAACAATCTAAAAAATAGTCCTTCACTTTCCAACATTGAATATTTTTACAAATGAATATGTTTCTCAACAAATTCCTATTTTGAATTGTTGCAATTCCTTCCGACACTACTCCTCTACAGGATAAAGACTCTTCATTATCTTACATGTATGCTTAAAATAAGTGGGTTAGACTGATTTAGGGGTTGTTTACCAAACGCTTACCCGGGTAAGTGTTTATCGGCAAAATTCAGCACTATCACTTACTTATTGGGTAATATTTTAGTCCACCATAACAGTATTTTATGCAATAATTTACCCGGTAAGCGATAGCCGTGGTAAGAGTCGTCACCCTCACTTACCGGGTAAGACTCTTCGTCCTTGCCTTAGCTCTTACCGGGTAAGAATCTTGGTCCTTGCCTTATTCATCAGGTAATGTAATTTAACCTGGTAAGCGCTTACCCAGGTAAGCGCTTACCCAGGTAAGCGTTTGGTAAACGGCCTTTTAGATTAAAGAACATGCTTAACTAATTGTCAAATGTTTGGAAATGTAAAACTATGAAACATGTACTTTGCATGATGACATGGAAAGGTGGTTATAAAATCTTTGGACTCGGGAAGAGGGACATCATGAAACCCACTCATGTTCAAGATTCGGTCCAGCTGTTATCCGCTACAAGTATTCCAAAATTCCCATAAAATGATTCGCAAGGGATACTACTATAGGGAAGTGAAAATTTTCACCATAAAACATCATTCACAAAATGATACCTTTTTTGGGGTTGTAGGTTAGAAGTCCGTTCAGCAAGTCAAACCCAACATCAAATAGGGTGATCTGGTAAAGATGTTGCAAGAAATTTTTACTTAGAAATTTATATTTGATGAGAATACAAGATTGTCAATAAAACCAAGAACTACATGCAACTTAACGGAATTTGTCACCACTGGAGGCCAGCAAGCCAGAGTTGAAAATCACCCCAAGCTGGAAGCCTTGGGAAATAATGGATAACAAGAAAATGTGAACCTCATACTCAACATAAGAAATTTCAATATAAGAACTTGAAAACTTACCGGTGCTTGGGAAAGTTCAGATTTCTGAAGTTTAGAGAACCCACGCAAAATAGCTACATTTGGTGTGCCAAGGGTTTTGAAAATCCGCAATAGTAGAGATAATTTAATATTATCAAGGCAACATCAATAACAAAAGAACAATACAAAATAATAAAGTAGTTTTTTTTATCCAAAAGAGCATTCTATCATTACCAATTTGTCAAACAAATTATTATTTAGCCAACTTGATAAATATTATGTGTTTCATCTCCATTTTAGACACTCCAGTCAATTTGAATGGATGAAATTTCTGCATGATACCTCTATAGATATTCATAATTTCGGTTGGTCTCGTTTTGTTATAGTCTCCATGATCATATGTTAGACAGAGTGATGTGAAGGTCCCTTAGAAGAGAGGCAACAGATAACAGAACATAATTTAATAAGAAATCAAAACCATTCAAAATCCAAAATCGTATATGGTGAATACTAATCTACATCAATGTAAAATAATCATCAGACCTTGAGGAGATACCTTCATTTGAAAAGTAGAAAAGTAAGGATAGTAGATGGTATGTTTCGAAATTGTTAGTAGAAGAGGAGAGGGGGTAGAGATAATCATCATACCCTAACTCACTTGTGTTAAAGCGCAACCGCTTGAACTCAACACAAGCAGGGGTGTTGAAAAAAACCGTTGAACAGCTCAAACCAGTCGAACCAAGTCAAATTGGACCGTTTTCGGCGATTTGAGCGGTCTGGCGGTCCGGTCTGGTCTGAAAAATTGCCAAACCGGGCGGTCCGATCTGCGGTCTGAAGATTTTTTTGGGCGGTTTGGACCAAATCGACCGCCAAATACACACACACACGCGCACACACACACACACACACACACACACACACATATATATATATATATTATCTTTTTAAATATACATTTATATCAATTATCCTGCCCAATGTTATCTTAAATATATTTGGTTAGGCCCAATGTTATCTTAAATCCAACCCATACATAAAATGTTATTTTAAAGCCCATAAAAGGCCCAAACGGCCTAAACCGGTCAGACCAAACCGCCTAAACCGTGGTCCGGTTTGACCAGTCTGGGCACTTGATGTCAAACCACTCGGTTTGAAAATTTAATAAACCGTCACTTGCGGTTTGATTTGTGGTTTGAGGGGTTAAACTGCCTAAACCGGACCGCGAACAGCCCTAAACACAAGTTTAAATGGAGTAACATGCAATCCATTCCCTAAAACATAACATAAGGATATATTACATGGTGATGATAAAGCTAACATATTGATGGTCCAGCCAGAACCGAAAGGACCTACCCCCAATGCCTCCCATGCCTCACTTGAGAGCTAGTTGTTAGGTATAGGATTTGAGTAGGGTCAGAAACAAGGGAATCCTGATCAGGGTGAGTGGAGAGTAAATGTTAATGTTAGGGGCTGGAGGGGTTGCCTTAGCTGATTTTGCACATGATGCTATGGATGATATTGATCTTTGAGATGACAGTGTTTCTGAAGACTATTGATGATGATTTTTTTGAGGATGATCTAGAAGATGTGTTTCGTGCATCTTCTGAGACTGGGACTGAAGTGGATCTACAAGACATTTCTTATGATGATGATGGTGATAATGATCATGGTGATGAATCACATGATGCTGAGTTGTACAAAATTTAAAGACATGTTGGTCCAAGGCTAAGTGTCACACCTGATGAAGATACCTCAAATGCTACTCCAATCCATGATACTGATGTCATGGATGTGGATAATATGTTAGCCAATGTCACGGGGATATAAGGATGGATGAGGGGGTTATAGTAGAAAAAGAAATAAATGTAAGCCATAGTGGTAGGTAGCAAAAAGAATATGGTAAGAGTGAGACAGGACTAGAAGAAAATGTAAATGAAGGACCTTCCCAAACCAATATAAGTCGGGTAGCCATATCTACTACCGATGAGCATGTGTTGCCATCTGGTATTGAACAAAACGTAGTGGACCCAGCTACGCATTACACAACCCCCTAGCCACTCAGTTGTCTCTCAACAGACAACTGTTTCACAAATTCACAGGGATATTCCACATATTCTATCGGCTTCTCAATCGGAGAATGTTGATATTGAAACAGATAGGCAGCAACCTCCACCGTTTACTTCTTTCATCATTATGATTCTAAAGCCCCCACCTATTAGGACACAAGTGGAAACATCACAAGATGAGAACCTTTGTGGCCCAGCCAGAACACCCGTAGTGGTACCTACTACTGGTATTTCACAAGGATTGGGTGGAAGTCTTTTTATTGCTACCACATTGTTAGCTTTGAACACATGAACAGTAGTTAATTCAACTGTTGTTACAACTGGTATCCTAAGTGGACCAGGTATGGTGACTTTACCCCACTTGATTACCAAGGAGTTGTTCAAGCAGGTCTTACAAGCAATGAACAACACTGTGAAAAACCATTTCAAAGAAAGAGATGCAATTATAAATAATCTTTCTTCAGATGTACAGAGATTGCTCAAAGGAAAACAGATTGTACAGGAAGAACCAGTGTTTGTTCCACCTCCACCACCACCAGTTCAGCAAGAATTATCAGTAGAGGAGTTGAAGTCTCTATTATATGCTAAGATACTATCTGAGAGCACTGGGGATAATTAAGAGGATGCTGACTTGATTTGTTTGCTAAGAAGATTGTCAGATTCTCAGAGAGAAATGGTGACAAAAGCAGATCAATTGGAGCTGAAAGAGTTTATGCATTCTACAAACTCAGAATCTTACCAAAGCCATTGACACCTTATCTGAAAGGGTTTCCACCCTGGAGGATACTTGCATAGCCTAATTCAGCAGATCCAAAAGGAGACATGATGATTAGGATGATCCCGATCACCATGAGGGGGAGAGCAAGAGGTTGAGGGTTGTTGAGTCTGTCAGAGCTGTTACTATTGAAGAGTCTGAGAAATGTACAGTTCGCTCAAGAAGGAAAAAAAGAAGGAGAGATTAGAGATGAGGAGATACCATTTCCCGTTGATGTAGAACCTAGGGTTGAAAAGCTTGAGGTTGTCTACAAAAGGAATGAGGAGGAGCTTATGGTTGACAATATGTTTAATGACATTATTGACATTGATTCTGACTCTGATGAAGGAAAGAAGTCTGAGTTTGTAGGATTAATGATAAAGGAGGAAATAGAGGAAGTGTCTCATTGTTCTGATGATGAGAAGGAAGAAGCAGGGGGACCTTGACATGATATATCAGTTAATGATGAAGTACAGACCACACCTGAGTTACAATCTCAACTACTTTCACAGTCTGATCCACCTATTACTCAAAGACCTGAAGCCACAACATCCAATGTAGAAGTTGAACAAAGATGTGAAAGATCAAGGATTTTTGTTTCATTCCTTGAAGACTCAGAGAAAGGAATTTTTGTGCATTGGATTAGAGAATTAGACCTTGCCAAGCTTTACAACATTACAAAACTTCCAAAGATTCAGCAGATAGAGTATATTCACATGATGAAATCTAAGGAGAGGGATCCTAAATGGGTGAAGTTAGATAAGAGAATTGTGGGGATCAGAAAGATTGCATCAAACAAGTTGTGCCGAGTTTGGTTTCTTGAGTTCACAGTGGTGAGACAAGATAGAAAAGAATGGTTCTTTACAGAAGCTGATTTTAAAAGTCTTGACCTTGAAGACTTTGATTCACTATATGAGATTTTATCACGGATGCTTAACAAGCTAGTAGAATGGAATGTTGCATATCTCACTGTGAAAAGGTTTATGAGAAATTGCATCAAGTTTTCTTATGTTTCAGACTTACAGATGGGATTGGAGTCTAAGCAGCCCAAAGTCAATCTTTTGAAGCCTAATCAGAAGATTGCTGACATAGCAAGTTTTCCTGCCAACATGATTTTGGAGGAACCTGAGTTTGGGATTGTGTATAAGAATGAGTCTAGAAGTAAGTGTTTTATGAGGTTCAATGAAATTGCTAAGTATTGTGATGGGACTCCAAAGGTGATAAGGTTAAACTTGAGAAGCAAGTTGTAAACCTTTTGGACCTTATTAACCAAAGAGATACAAACTATAGTTAGCTCAGCACCAATCAAAGAGAAAAAGATGAATGAGAAAGACAGAAAGTTGATTGAAGAAGCTCTTGAAAAGATTCAAAGCATGTTTGACTACAGAGATGCCTTAAGAATATTTGAATGTCTATTTGGAATCGGAAAGAGATATATTCATGATGTTTGAATGTTGATGTCACTTTGATACAAAGGGGTAGAATGTTAGGGTTATGTTTGTAAGTTGTATCAATTATAAGGGTTTTCTTTGTAAATACCCTTGGGGTATAAATAGTTTGTGTTCTTTCCATTTCTAGTTAGATCTCATAATTTCCATTTCAAGTATTGTAAATTCTCTCTCATCAATATACATGTGATTTGGATAAACTCTTGTTATTAGATTTTGATTCTATTGAATAACTTAATTGAAATCACTTGATTACAGACACACGAGGCACCTTTACACGTGGAAGCCTACTACTGGATAGTGCCTTGACTTAGTTGATTTAGGCTTATAAATAGATCCACGCACTTCATGTATTAGTATTGATTGAAAAAAAATCTTGTGAGCACTTCTTTGAGAGTTAGAATCATGAATTCCCTGTAATTACTTTGAAGATAACTCTGTTGTAATTTAATGATTCAATCAAATACACGATTATGATGATGGCAAACTCCAGATGAATTCCTTCTTATTTGTCATTCATCATATTCTTATTTACATCACTTTTGTGCTTCCACTCATATACTATAAATTGATCTATAAATTGAGAAATCTGGGATCCAACAATCTTTATGTATCTGTTTGCATGAATCTTGAGGTTGCGTAAACCTCACTACAACAATACATACAAAGTTTGATTGTATTCAATGATCCTTGATAATCTAATAGATATCTAAGCATGAGGTACTTGAGAAGCTATTGGAATGGGGCTTCTACATCAATTTGTAAATCGGACGATAAACATGTAACACCCGTAGAATTCGGTAAATTAAATTGTAGTCTTCCTAAAATTATAGGTAAGCTTAATCGTTAGTAAAGTTTGGAAATGGAATATTCAGTAACGGGGGGAATTCACAATTTTAGATCGATCGTTTCGTCACAAAAATATCGAACTTTGGGGTCGGGTGCGACTGTGACAGTGTAACACCATAAAAATAGGGATAACAAAATCCGAAAAAAAAAACGGACATGTGGTATATAAAAATTGTCATAGCAAGAGCCTCCCAAGAATGGGGAAATATTTAAACCTGTTTAATTACAATTGTAATTTAACAGAAATAGACAACAACCAACTAATCTAATTCCTATAATAGAAAAGAGATTACAAAAAGGGTGTTGTATATAAATCCAACCAATGCCTTCACAAAAAGTGCGTCCCAAAGCACCTTCCCCAAGATCTCACCAAGGACCGACTAAGCCCGCTTAGAAGCGGTGCCACTAGAACCTTAGATACACATCGACACCAAACAAGTGTTAGGCCAAAAGAACCTAGTGAGTTTGTACAAGAAATAGCATATTAATCAAGCACAATTCTTATCAGCAGTTAACCAAAATTCATTAAATGTGGAGTCAACGGGGGAGATCCATAGCACCAATCAAGTTCCATCCAAAGAGTCGATATATCTTGATTCCAACTACCATGAGTGACATCCAAAAGGCCCGGCACATCCGAGGACTACAACCATGGCATTACCCCAAATGGCGGAGGTCTAGGCACATACCATTACGGTGGCACCCAAGACTATATCCTCGTAGTGTCTACCGACTTGGTTCGTCCACATTGATATTAGTAGGTCTCAAGGCTCATAAAGCACAAGAATTAACGCAATACCAATCATGGGTATGAAATTAGACCATACCAATTATATGTTGTATATAGACCAATACAAGGCTATTATGAATGAGTTGTATTAATGAAATTATGTTTCCACCTCTTGATGGCACAAGTAACATCTCATCTTGTTTTCCATAGAATACACTATGTCATGTCATAAAATCAACACATTATCATGTAAACATCAAATAACCCATCTTCCCAAAATTAGGTCAAACCACCCAAGTTAAACCCTTAACCAATATTATTCCTTACAAGTATCCCTGCCATTTCTTTAATGTCAAGGAGCCCCAAAACCATCTTAGGGAAATTTCACCCATGGAAACCACAAAAGCCCAAGTAATATGAATGAGTAGTTCAAATAAAGATGCATGACAAGAATAGATAGGGAGATATGATGTGTATCTAGTTTTAACAAAGTTTAGAAACTCACCAACTAGGTTTATAAAGAAAACCTAGGAAGTAGAAACCCTAGAGGTAGATGGAAATGGAGACTTGAAGTCTTGAGATTCTTGGTAGGAACTTGAGTTAAATGATCTTGATCAACACCTTGAACTCAATAAATGCCCTAGATGAAGGAGGAGGCTTGCATTAATGAGGGGAGAGGTTATAGTGAAGAAAATCGCCTTGGATCATCTCCTAAATCGTCAGAGAAGAAGTAGAAATGAAAGCCCTAGCTAAAATCATGTTTTAAATAAACTTTCGTACTAAGAAGGGCCCTGTGCGACAATGTCAGGTGACTTTGCTTTGGTCATTGTCGCTTTGGGCAATGTCGCCGAAGGACATCAGTCCACTGGACTGTTCCAGCGATGTCTCCCCCACACCCGCATGTTCTGACTTTCGAATGAAACTTGACCAAATTCATGTGTGACCATTAGCTGCGATACGGGGAGGGTTCAAGAGGGTCACACAAGGGTAATATACACATAATTAACTATCTAGTTGAGATAAATTACTTTATTTAGAGGAGAGTTTTCCGGGTGTTACAATCCTCCCCAACTTAATTGGATTTCGTCCCCGAAATCCCAATCAAAGGGAATAATCAAGGATATCGCTTCTTCATATCTTCTTCGGACTCCCAAGTGATGTTAGCACCCCGATGGTGCTTCCATTGAACTTTGACCATGACCACATCCTTATGTCTCAACTTCTTGACTTTTGACTCCAAAACTGCCTCCGGAAAGACGTCCGGGCAATCTCGCACAATTTTCACGTCCCCCACTGATTTCTTCTCTTTCTTCGTGTCCACCACATAAGCCAGATACGAAGAGTAACCTTTTGCTAAGAGCTTGTGGGCCTTAAGAGAGGAGATGATGGGATTGCATCTCTTCCTCTTCTCACCATAGATGGTGACTACGCCATTTCCTGACAAAGGTACTTGGATCATCTTCTGGTACAAAAGATGTCGGCGTTATGTCTCGACAACCAATCCATGCCTATGACTACATCAAATCCACCTATAGCCATAGGTAACAGATCTACCCCAAAGGAATTTCCATCAATCTCTAGGGTACAATCGTTAAAACATTCTCAAATGATTACTGGATCCCTATTAGCCACTTCTACTACTAAGGCATCGGGAAGAACACTTCTAGGAATGACGAATTTATCACAGAAAGCATTCGACACAAAAGAACAAGTAGCACCCGAATCAAACAACACACGAGCGGGCAAGGAGTTATCATATTTGAAATTGTAAGAACTGATGGGTTTCTTGTTTGATTTGTTTTTCACAGGTTACCTTGATTGGATTTTGGATTTTCATATGGACTCATGAACCAATTGGACAATTTTTCGAACTGTTGGACTATATTACGAACTGTTGAATAACTCTTGGACAAAATCGAAGTTATCAGATGAACTTTTGCTTGGATTTTTAATGGTTAAACAGTGATTGAACTCTAATCGAAATCAATCAAACTAAAATTTAGAGTGAAAAATCAAAGTCTGTAAAGTCTAGAAAAGTCAAACAAAGTCATAGCTTGTAAGAGTTTAGATTGGATAAGCATGTGATGTGAGAGTTTGTCAAATAGATATATGAGTGTTTAAGCTTGTGAGAGTTGATGTGATTGTAAAAAAGTAACATTCAAGTTTGTGAAATATACGACTATTGAAGTTTCCTCCCTCTACACTCTCTCTAAACTTAGATCATAAACTATCAAATCTTGATGTTTGCTTGAATTGGGAATTAACATTTGGTATCAGAGCAAACCAAAATCATTCAGATTACTTGGATTTTACTTTGATGTGATTGAATTTTCGAATTTTGGAAGAACACGCATATGTTTTTCTAAAAATCACTGTTTCATTCAAATTTTCATGTGAAATCGATTTTAATGCAAGAAAATGTTATCATAGTGATCGATTTATGTCTGTAAAACTTTCTTGTGTTAATCATATCACCAAATTCACACTAAATCACTGTTAATTTTAAATTTGTGTGAGTTTTTTGTAAAAAAATGCTCAAACACTGTGTTTGATCGATTCATTCAATTTTGGTTGTTTTTAATCAAAATCATGCATTAGAAAAGCGTTCTAAATCATATTTCGATCAACCCTGTGGAATTTCAAGTTTTGATTGCAGGTTTTAAAGAGTTTGATCGAAATTCGTATTCACGGATGAAGAACACACAAGATCCAGACTTCACGTAAACTTCATCTTGAAGAACACGCAAGACAAAGAACACGGAAATCAACGAAGAACACGAACGTAGTTGTCTGCGCGAAGTGGAAACGCACACGAGCCTACTTGCGTGAAGTGATTGCCACAGTGATCTGCGAGTTCTATTGTTTTGCGAGAATTCATTTTGCGCGAACTTAAAGTGTTGAAAATATTCTAAGTATATAACGCGCACGTAGTTCTTTGTGAGAAACAAAAACGCACACACTATTGTTTGTGTGAACCGAGAAACACGCACGTAGTGTTATGTGAAAACCTGAAACGTTAACACGCACACCCTTGTTTGCGCGAAGTTAAGTTTATTCAACAGTGAGCTGCGAGTTTAAGTGTTTTGCGTGTTTGTGACTTATAAGTTTTTTTTAATGTTTTTCAAGTGTTTTTCAAATTTGATTTACAAGTCAAATTTTTATCTGAATATTTTGGACGATCATTTCAAGCATACCATTCAAGATGTCAGAAAATAAAATCTCTAGGGGCGTTGCCCCTCGACCCCGCAAGGGCTTTGCCTCTTGACCCCACCCGCTAACCGGGTAGAGGGACCCCCGTGCTAAGTCATATTTCTGGTAGTGATCATAATTTTCTGATTTTTTACGATCATTTTGAAGTAATTTTTTTTCAGATATCAAGATGTCTAAAGATGTTTTAGCAGGGAAAGATGATGCAATCATATACATGCCTGAAATACTTGTTATAGAAGCTGAACGGGATAAACAGAAGATTCAGCTTCTAAATCAGATTCAGGAGTTTAAAGCTAAATTGTTAAATTTTGATAAAACTTCTGAATGTGCAAAATGTATTAATCATTCTAAATCTGATTTTTCAGGTATTATCAAGGCAAGAGAGAAAGAGATTAAAGAGAAAGAGAAAGAAATTGAAATAAAAGAGAACATTATTGAGGCAAGAGAGAAAATAATCAAATTGAAAGAAAGCAAAATATCAAATCTTCAAAGCAAGCTGAAGACAACTGAACAACAGACATCAGAACTTAAAGCAGAATCAGTTGATCTGCACATCAAGTTTAAAGCTTTTGAAGATAAAATATATGCGTTGGAAGCAAAGAATGCTGATTTGATGAAAAATCTTCAAGCAGATAAAGACAAATCAAATATGGAGAAAGCTTCTACTCAAAAGCTATCTAATCATTCTAAGAAAGCTATCCAATAGAAAAAGGATTTGGAGCTAAGATGCATTAAACTCTCCAAGCAAGTATCAGAGTTTGAAAAGATTGTTATTACTGAAAGAGATACTTTTGCAAAGGAGAGAAAAGTTCTTGAAGATAAAATAATTGAACTTCCCAAACAGATTTCTTCATTGCAAGACTTACTTGAAAAAGAAAGAAAATCTTTTCAAGAGAAGAAAAAGTCTTATGATGTTGAAAAGAAAAATGCTGAAAAGAGAAATGTTGGGATTTTCAAAGAAATTTCTGAGAAAACCAAGAACATGGAAAAGGAATTTGAGCAAGAGCGTCAAATCTTTGAAAACGAAATATCTAAGCTCACATCTAAGATCATTGTTCTATCATCAGATGTTCAAAAATAACCTATGGTAAAATCTGATTTGAAAAAGAAGTTTGACACACTTATTGCTGAAAGAAACATTTTGACTGAAAAGATAAAACAACTTGAAGTTGTAAATGTTGAATTGTCATAGAAGATTTCAGCTGATGTAATCAGTCAATCACCTTATGACAATTCAACTGAATCAGTTTGTTCTTTTAAAACAGCTTCAAGTTCTATTCATGAAAATGTTTTCAAAAAGAGCAGTGTCAAACCAAACATTGTCAAATCAAATCATATTCATCCATCTAATTTTTCTATGACAAAAATGTTGATAGTCTAGTAAGATTTTACGTCAAATCTCTTGGAAAGAATTCAAAGAAAGGACAGATGGTTTAGAGAGTGAAAGGTTCTCCTGACGAAACGAAGAAGAATGCCAAATCATTCACATCCACATCAAACGCCAAGAAGAACAGTACACATAAAGGTAAATCTTTTGGTACACCTTATATATTTTATTCTACTAATCATTTGATCAGGATTGCTCAAAAGAAGATATGTTGTTCTTACAGTGGAGAGAATGATTTTGTTCAACAAGAATTTGCTCATAACTGGTATGGTACTTACCGAATAATTTCTCAGAATAGTGTAGTTAAAAGGCATAAACCTATTGAGAAGTGGATTTGTAAATCTGACAAACTAGGACCCAAGTATCAATGGGTACCAAAACCTGTGAAAATTGTTTTGCAGGATGCACAGGTTTAGGGGGAGCAGGCAAGATGACTTCTGAGTAAATCAGCTCAGAACTCGAATTTCAGAGTCAATGAGAATGGCTTTTGAGCAATACAATTCAAAACCTGCACCTAAATGTAAAGGATTTTGGCTTCTGATTGTATTAGATCAGGACCCGATCTTTAATGTTAAAGGACTATGACTTCTAAACACATCAGTTTAGGACTCGGTCTTCAATGTTTAAGGATAAGAATATTATGCAAATATCCTGGGGGAGCTTATCTGAAACAAAACCATTTTATCATGATTTGAGGGGGAGCTTAATTGTAAGTATCTTCATATCTAGATCTCTGATTGTTTGAAAGAAGAACAACTTTCGAGCACGAAAAATGTTTTCTTAAATGTTCAAACCACTTCTCTATTCTTAAAAGATTTCATGAATTTAGAAGTGTGATTTTAAATGTTTTTCTTTACTAATGCTTTAATGTGAAACTGACCGTGTGTTACCAAAGATAAATACTTGTGTATTATCTTGTCTATATACTGTCAAGTATTCACACACACCGGTTCAGTACTTCGTTTGAAATTGTTATTACCATGTCTCATAAAGAAACAATTTTTCGATGGTAATACTCCCGTTTGTAATTCAATGTTGTTGAGCATCAATTATCATTTCAATCTTTGAGCGTTCATTGTTAAATTGTTTATATTCGTTCATATAAACAAACTATCAAGTTCTTTGATACCCCAACCATTTCACGTTCAAATCTTATGATATTTGATCTGATAGATACATTGTCAGATTTTCAAACAGAACTTCCATGGATTCACGTTAGCCAGTGTTTCCTACCCCGGAAGTTATTCTTGAGTGATTGAAGGGTGAAGGGTCTTAAATCAAAAAGTGGGGGAGATAACTCATCCGATTGAGTTTTTCTCAATGTGTGGAGCGGAAAAATGGAAATGAGAGTTTGGATAGAAGTGAGTTTAATGTTAAAAAGAAAGAGGGTGTGAGATCAGAGTTAAAAGAATATCAAAACTCTGCACCACCCACTTTCTGAGTCGGGCAGCCATATCTACTGATTGGTTCACATTCTTTGGTGACCATAATTGAAACAGGCAGTGAGCCCTTGCCAACTCTTGCAATTACCCCACCAGCCACTCGTTTCTTTCTCGAAAAAGAAATGTTTCATTTTCTTTAGGGATGCAGCACATCTGCTATCTGGTCTACACTCGGAAGATTTATATATTGAAATAGAAGGAAAGTTGCCCCACCTTCGCACCTCTTTTACGCACATTGAGTCTGTGTAATACTTGTTGTTGTCTCAACAGTTTACACATTTTGAGCCTGATAAAGCTAAGTAGCTTCAATCATTTCTACACTTTCACATACACACAAGGAATATGTTTTCATGTCATAACATTCACAGAAAAATCCTGTGTGTTTTTTTAATGATTGAATGGAAGCCCTGGGGGAGTGAACATCACAAAAGCTCCTTTCCAATGTACATATCTTGTACTAAGTGGCTTCGTGCTACTTACAGGCATACTAGCTGTATCATTTATTGATTCAGGGTTACAACGTTTATCATATCTGGATTTGAAAAGATTCGGGTATATACATTTCATTTGAATTGACGGATACACATATCAAAAGAGCAAAGATTGTCATTTTATAAAGGGGGAGATTGTTATTGTATCATAAAAGGGGGAAATTCATATTCAGAGAAAGTGATGAAATTGAAGAAGTTTTGATGATCATGATGCTGACAATCATCAAAAAGGGGGGAGAAATTCTAAAAGTTCAATTTCAAAGTCATAATTTCAAAGCCATAAAGAGATTTCAAAGTGGAAAAGACTTGTGGAGAAGATTTGAAAGTTCAATTCAATCAAGTCTGATGAAAATAAATTATTTAGGGATGATTCAAAGACAAATCAAGATGACTCGAGAAAGTTTGTTTTTCCAAAGACAGTCCAGAGATCAAAGAGATGAAGATATCAAGCATTCAAAGATTTCTTAAAGTTGTCTTAAAGTTCAAAATTGAAAAGTTCAAAAGTTTCAAGAATTTAAAGTTTTGTTAAAGACTTGATGACTTTACAAAGCTTTGTGAAAGACTTTTAAAGATTCTTCAAAGCATCAAAGTTTAAAGATTATCAGAGCTTCAAAGTTTAAGACCGTCAGAGATAAAGTTTGAAGAATCAAGAGCTAAAGACTATTGTCAATTTTTTTTAAATCTTGAATACAAAGGGGGGGAATGTTAGTGTATTGTTGTATCCAAGATTTAGAATGAAAAGTCAAAGTCTGTAAAGTCTAGAAAAGTCAAACAAAGTCATAGCTTGTAAGAGTTTAGATTGGATAAGCATGTGATGTGAGAGTTTGTCAAATAAATATATGAGTGTTTAAGCTTGTGAGAGTTGATGTGATTGTAAAAAAAGTTAACATTCATTTTTGTGAAATATACGACTATTGAAGTTTTTTCTCTCTACACTCTCTCTAGACTTAGATCATAAACTGTCAAATCTTGATGTTTGCTTGAATTGGGAATTAACAAAGAACGTACCCGAAACGACATCCGCAGACTCTTTTGCCTCATCGGTGGTCATTCGGAGTGCTCGGTGTGTGTCCCTGAATCTAGTTTCTAATCACAAACAATTAATAAAAACAAACAAGATTGATCCAATTACCTGTTTGATTTCACTTTCAAATTCAAGAATACAACTTTCTCTCTCTAGAACTCTCTCTCTTCTACAAATCTCTCTCAAACGAACTTTCTCTCTCTCAATGACTTCTTCTTACAACTGAAAAATCACTACAGAAATACAAGACTATTTATATCTACAACAAAAACAAGGAAAAACAAATACAAATACAATACATTGACTTTTATTACAAAATACTTTGACTTTGATGAAAGTTGACTTTCTTCAGCTGTGACTTTCTTGAACTTTGACCTTGAGTCTTCTTGATCTTGTATCCAACATATTTATGCACTAACAATCTCCCCCTTTGAATTCAATATCACTATTGAAAGATCTAGCAATTCAGTCTTTACTATAAGATCTGTCAAAATAATCTCCCATTTTTCTTTAACAGCATTCTTTCCAGAACTGTCTTCAAATGATTAACAATCTCCCCAAAACTTTCACAAGACACTTTCAGATTTTGGAAAGAAATTATCTTCAGAATCAGCTCGGATTGCTTTAGCAAATAATCTTTAAAGAAAATTTTCTCAAATCTTCATAAATTCTTTGATCTTCTTCGAATCTTTACTTTTGAATCTTCTGAGTAAGACATTTCTGAAAATCTTCTATCAAAACTTTATCATTTCTTAATATCAGCTCCCCCTTTTTGATGATTTGAGTATCTATATCATCACAACTTTGCTTCCAAGAAACGTCTTTGACCATTCTGATCTGTCCAAAAGCCTCTGATTCTGTGATCCATAACCAAGTATTCATCTAGATCTTTGCAAATCCAGACAAAATAAGAACATGTAACTCCTGAATCAACAGATGAATCAGTTAAAATGTCTATCAGTAACACAAAGTCACTGTGTAACGAATACACAATATAAAGGATCTTTTTGATGTTCACTCCCCCAGGGCTTGCATCCAATCATCGAAACACCACAAAGGCAATTTTTATGAATGTAATGACAAAGAAACAAATTCCTTGTGTGTTCGTGCATGTGTAGAAAGAATTAAGCACAATGATTGCTTTTCAATAAGGCTCAAAGTTGTGTAAACCATTGAGACAACAGTAGATAAACACAGACTCAATGTGCATGATTGAAGTGCGAAGGTGGGGCAGACTTCCTTCTTTTTCAATATCCAGATTTTCCAAATGAAAACCAGATAGATTATATGTTGCGTCCCTTTGAAAATGTGAAACATTTTCTTTTTGAGAAGAAAATGAGTAGCTGGTGGGGTTTAGATCAAGAGTTGACATGGGCTATTTGCCTGTTTCAATAATGTTCACGAAAAAATTGTGAAACATTAGTAATGTGGATGCCCGACTCAGAAAGTAGTTGGTGCAGAGTTTGATATTCTTTTACTCTAATCTCACACCCTCTTTCTTTTTAATCATTAAGCTCACTTCTAACCAAACTCTCTTTTCCATTTTATCTCATCACACCCACACTCATTTCTTTTAGACTCCTCACACTCAATCTCTATAGATTAACTTCTTGGGTAGAAATCACTGGTTAACGTGATTTCATAGAAGTTCATTTAAGTCTTAGCACAAAGAACCCATATAAGCCTATGAAAGCATAATGTTGCTCAAAATGATTTAACTTTATCAGTTAAAGCTCATATACAAATGTCAGATGAATGTAAGCTCATAAAATATAATCATGAATATTTGAGCATTTGAAACATTGAAATATTTTCAAACAAGTATATTGAATGAATGAATATGAATGCAAAAGACTTGTTTGAAAATCTGACATTGTATGAAAATGATCAGAAATGAATGATATAACAATCAAAGTTTATGGTAAAAAACAACGGATATTGTCCATACGAAACAAAATATAGACATTCTTGAAATGACGTTTCGAAATGAAATATCGCTCAAAATTCTTTAAAGTACAAGCGGGGTGTCTTACCATCAAGAAAAAAAAATGTTTCAATTTAGAGACATGGTAAGAACAATTTGAACAAAAAGTCAAACCGGTGTGTGTGAATACTTGAAAGTATATTGAAAAGACAATACACAAGTATTTATCTTTGGAAACACACGGTTTGTTTATCAATTAAGCACAAAAATATAATGAAAACATTTAAAATCACACTTCCAAATTATAAAATCTGGTTAAAATTCGGGAAGTGGTTTGAACATTTAAGAACATGTTTTCTATATCTGAAAGTTGTCCTTCTTTCAGATACATTTGAGATTAAGATAAGAAATTTACCTTTTCGCTCAATCTTAATACTCATAAAGTCAGCTGAAGTCAAAAATGATATGATCGTGTCATCCTCTCTCATCCTGCAAAAGTCTCAAAGTCTAGTCAAAACTTTTTCACAAAATTTATTCGAAAATAAAAAATAAAAGACGTAAAGCAGTAAAACAATTAAAGTACGAGTTCTGATCAGAAATAATCAGAAATCATAGTCTTACTCCTTTTGACTTGACTTATACGCTCCCCCTAAAACCATGAATCACAAAAATTTGTCAGTTAAGTAAAATGCAGAAATTAGTTATGATCCCCCTCAAATGAATGTAGATCATCTAAAATCTTCTCTTACACCCCCTGAAATCATAAACAAACATTTAAAGTGCAGATATCCTTAAAACATAATGATAAAGAAAAATGATGAAAAATAACAATTCGTAACTTTAGTAGGTAACAACCGATTACGTCTTAAGATTTAACATACCAAGCTTAGAGAAAAGAAAATTAAATCTCTTCTCATCTAAGGGTTTGGTAAATAAATCTGCAAGTTGATAATCTGTTTTTACAAAATAAAGTTCAATTGTTCCTTTTTCTACATTATCTTTGATAAAATGATACCTTACATCAATGTGTTTGGTTTTCGTATGTTGGACAGGATTAGCAGATATGGCAATTGCACTCTTCGAGTCATAATATATTGGAATTTTATCGAACTTGAATCCATAGTCTCGCAGCTGTGTTCGCATCCACAAGACTTGAGAGTAGCAACTGGCAGCAGCTACATACTCTGCTTCAGCAGTCGATGTGGAAACGCATAATTGTTTCTTTGATGCCCAGCTAACGAGCTTGTCTCCAAGAAATTGAACGTGACCAGAAGTACTCTTTCTGTCCAACATGCAACCTGCATGATCTGCATCTGAATAGGCAGTCAGTTGAAACCCAGTATCCTTAGGATACCACAGACCAAGGTCTGCAGTCCCCTTCAGATATCTAAAAATTTGTTTGACAACAGCCAAATGGGATTCTTTGGGAGCAGCCTGATATCTAGAACATAAACATGTTGAAAACATAATATCTAGTCTACTAGATGTAAGATACATTAACGATCCTATCATACCTCTATAAGTTATAACATCAACACTTTTACCCGAAGGATCAGTGCTAATCTTAGTACCTGGTGCCATCAGGGTTCCAATTGGTTTACAATTTTCCATTTTGTACTTCCGAAGAATGTCCAAAATGTACTTAGATTGGTTAATGAAAATCCCTGTAGAAATCTGTTTAACTTGTAATCCGAGAAAGAAATTCATCTCTCCCATCATACTCATTTGAAAACGTGACACCATAAAGTTAGAAAAGTTTTTGCAAAATTTTGGATTTGTAGAACCAAATATTATATCATCAACATAAATCTGAATAAGAATAATATCAGCTTTTTCCTTTTTGATGAATAAAGTGGTATCAACCTTACCTTTAGAAAAACCAGACTTGACCAAGAATTTAGATAAAACGTCATACCATGCTCGAGGGGCTTGTTTTAAACCATAAAGGGCTTTGTCCAAGATGTAGACATGATCTGGCTTATCTGGATTGACGAACCCTTCTGGTTGAGACACGTACACTTCCTCTTTAAGAATGCCATTCAAAAAGGTTGTTTTCACATCCATCTGAAAGACTATGAAATTCTTATGAGCTGCGTAGGCTAGAAACATGCGGATTGCTTCTATACGCGCTACTGGAGCATACGTCTCATCGTAGTCTATGCCTTCCTCTTGCCGGTAACCTTTGGCAACAAGTCTAGCTTTGTTCCTTATGACGATACCATCTTCATCCTTTTTATTCTTGAATACCCATTTAGTTCCTATCACTGTTTTACCTTCTGGTTTTGGAACTAATCTCCAAACCTTTAGGGCTTCAAACTGATTGATCTCTTCTTGCATGGCAGATACCCAGTCCGAATTAGCAAGAGCCTCTAATACTCGCGTTGGCTCAATCTTATTGAGAAATGAGTCATGCATACATTGATTAAAGGTCGTTGACCTCGTTTATACAGGCTTGTCAAAATCTCCAATTACTTGATGTAATAGATGATCTTTGGTCCAGCAATGCTCATGAGAGAGTGGAGTAGATACTGATTGTACATGATCATCATCTAGAAATCCACTATCAGAATCTTCAGTTTGAATAACAGGAGGGGGGTTTGCAGTTGAAGTTTCAGGTGCAGAAGCATCTGTTGGAACAACAGACTCTAGCTGTTGAGTAGACATTGTATTACACCCAACTGAAACATTTACTTCTGGCTCAGCATTTACTTGTACATCTTCAACTGTAGGAGTAATTGTAGGAATGTGAGTTTCTGACTGAACAGGGGATGCTTGTTCAGTTATGACATCTGAAGTGACTGGATGATTGCAACTTGTATCTTCAGACCTGTCAGTCACAACAGATTTAGGTATATTAGAACCTAGAAACTCATCATAAAAGAATTCAAATAACAAATCTAAATCAGTTAAATGTGAAATAGAAGTAGAAGCGTTATTCGAATTATTCGCTGTAGAAGCAGGTTCTGGACTGATCTGCCCAGAAGCTAATACTCCAGTGATCATGGGTTCTGAACTGAGTTGTTCAGAAGCCATCTCTTCATCGAATGTTACATTCACGCTCTCGACAATTGTCTTTGACTTTTTCAGATAAACACGATATGATACTGATGTTGAAGAATAACCAATGAAGATACCCTCGTCCGCCTTAGCACTGAATTTATTCAGACTCTCCCTGTCATTAAGCACAAAACATTTACACCCAAATATGTGAAAATACTTGATTGTTGGTGTTCTGTTGTTGATCAGCTCATATGGAGTCTTTTGAAAACGGCGGTGTATCATGGACCGATTTTGAGTATAGCATGCAGTTGACACAGCTTCTGCCCACAAGAATAGAGGTAAGTACGATTGGCTAAGCATAGTCCGAGCGGCCTCGACTAGCGTCCGATTTCGCCTTTCGACTACTCCATTTTGTTCAGGCGAACGAGCAGCAGAGTACTGATGTGATATCCCGACCGATTCGAGATATTCTTCAACTATCTTGTTTTTGAACTCTGTGTCGTTGTCCGTTCGAAGAAACTTGACTTGTCGCTGCATTTTCACCTGGGTCGTCTTTAAGAAAGTAATGAGAACTTCGATCGTCTCATCTTTTGATTGAAGAAATTTGACCCATGTGTATCTTGAGTAATCGTCCACAATAACCAACACGTATTTCTTTCCACCCAAACTCTGAGTTCTCATTGGACCACACAAATCCATATGTAACAATTCTAACGGAGAACTAGTGCCTGGTTCAGGCTTCGGTTTATGCTGAGCTCTCTTCATCATACCCTTCTCACATGCAGTACATAAGTGTTCTTTCTCGTATTCCAGCTCAAGAAGTCCTTTTACCAATTTCCCACTAACCAGCTTATTGATATAACCAAAGTTCAAGTGTGATAAACGTTTGTGCCAGAGCCAACTTTTTTGCATTGAAGCTTTTGATATTAAGCAAACTTGATTGTCAATCTGAACTTTGGACAGGTTGATGGTATAGAGGTTTGTCTTGCGATGTCCACCTAAGAGTTCTGTGTCCTCTTCAGTACGAACTGAGCAACTCTTAGATTTGAAGTTGACCTCTAACCCTTTATCGTAGAATTGACCAATGCTAAACAGGTTGTGCCCTAAGCCTTCGACATAACTCACCTTACTGATCGTTATGTTGTCTTGAATGATGTCACCATATCCTAAGATTGGTGAAAGCTGATCGTTTCCAAATCTGACATTTCCACTGAATTTCTCTGTATAATTAGACAATAAAATTTTTTGCCCAGTCATATGCTTGGAACATCCACTGTCCAAGTACCACATATGTCGGGTCTGCAAGAGAAATCAGGAAACGAAAACTTTAGGTACCCATTTAAAAACGGGTCCTAACACATTAGCACAAGATTTTGGTATCCACTTGAAAATGGACCCTTTGTTCTTTTGAAAACCTTTAAAAATATTTGTTCTTGAAGAATAAAGATGATAAGATCCGAACCAATCAGAAGAATTATGAGAGTAAGCAAAATCATTTCTCCGATAATGATAAGATGTAGTAGAAATAGGAGATAATTAAATCAATTGCTTTATTGAATATCGCTTGTAAGAAGTTACAAGGTTTTGTTTATGTGAAGCAAGTTGATCAATTTCATCATTATCACTACTAACTGATCTAGTACAAGAATTATCAGAAACTGATCCAGCTATCTCATCATCCTTCCTTTTTGGTCGCCATTCTGTTTGAGCTTTCGACCTTTTCTTGCTTATATCTGAAACATAAGATGTAGATTTATTAGGAAAAGCAGATTTCTGAGACTGAGCTTTCTTTTGTGTACCAGTGTATTTCTGTTTCTATAATCGTTGTTTCTTATGTTTCTTACCTTGAGAATAATAATCAGCAGTTACAGAAATTGATTCACCAACCTTAGCTGATGATTCATCAATATTAACACCACTTGATAACACTTTTTCATTTGTAAGACAAGTAGAATGATCAGGAAGAATAGCATTCAAGTCAAACATATCAATTTCGTCTATGCACCCATTATCAAAATTAATAAAATCATTTGCAGACTCAAATAAGTCATCAAAATTATCAGACGAAGTTTGAGGTGCCTTAGAAACTTTAGAACACTTTGTAGATGTAGATTGAAAAATCGTGTTCTTTAATACAGTAGAAAATACACTTTGTTTAATATCTACCAAAAGTTTTTCATCAGATAAAACATTTTCCAACTCAACTATTTTGCTTTCAAGAATGAGTGGAGGAACATAAACCTTTGCAACTACAGGTTTTGCCTTCATCTCAGAAACAGAATAACTAGCAAAATAATCGTTTGAAAGAACTTTTGGTGTTTCTGAAAGATAACTATCATTTAACTTTGCATAGTTAAATGGTAGTTGCATTTTCTTTATATTCTTTCTATTTTTAGTTTCTTTGGTCTCAACTTCTTCCGGTAATTTGGTAACAAATTTGTGTTTTTAATAAGTATGTTTACCAGCACAAGCAAGAAAATCAAAATTATAAAGTGTTGGTTATTTTCTGACGGCTTTTATAAGATAATGGGGGTTTTCAAAACCAAGTCCCCATTTTTCTCTAACATCAGCCTCTTCATTATGTGCATTGAGAAAAATGGTTTGATCTGTTTGGCCTCTCGCATAAAGTTTGGCTTCCAGACCATTACCTTCTTATTCAAAAGCTTGTTTTCAACCTGCAATTTATAAATAGTTAGTGCAGATTCTTTCTTCTCAAATTCATACTTAGAAACTTTAACTTCAAAATCAGAAATCTTCTTTTCAAAACAATCTACTTGAGATTTAGAATAAGAAGCAGACTTGCGTAAAGAATCAATCAGATCTTTGTTCCCAATAACCGACTTATTGAGTTCAAATATCTTATTGTTTCTTTTAGCAACTCTTTCTTTTTCCTTTTTCAATTTTACTTGAAGATCATTAAGCTCAACCATCATAGCTTCCATTTTGGTTACAAAATCTTTTTCAGTTAAGTTTAATACCTCATCAGCTGTCTCGTCATCTGACTCATCATACTTCACTTCTTTTCCCATAAGACAGAGATGAGCAGTTTCTTCCTTCTCTTCCTCTTCACCTTCTGGATGATCCAGCCAAAATTTGTCCTCAGCCATTAAAGCTATGCCTGCTTCTTGCTGTTTGGCCAAAAGAAGTTTGTTCTGATAATACTGAGAATTACGAACTTTTGGCTTTCGACAATCTTTTGCAAAATGACCAATCTTGCCACAGTTGTAGCATTTGACTGGATCACTTGCTGGCTTTTCTGCAATAGTGTAGTCATTCATGAACTTCTTCCTTTCATCAGGTTTCTTCTCAACATATCTGTTCTCTTCGTATCTCCTTCCTTCCACCCTTTCTCGGTGCTCATGATTCTTTGAACTTGATGAAGAATACCTTTGAGAATTTGATCCTAGTTTCTTGTAGAATTTCTTTTGAAATGCACGGGTCAGTAAAAGCATGGCTTGTTTCAGACTTTCTCCATCATCACCATCTGATTCAAATTCAAATTCAGACTCAGAACTTGTAAGCACTTTCTTCTTTTTCTTCTTCTCTTTCTTTTCTTTATTTTTCTCTCCGGCTACCAATGCAATAGGATCGGGAACCTTTTCTGCCTTCTTTTTCTCAGCTCTTTTCTCTTCCACTTCTTCTTCATTCTGCCTCAAAGTCTCATAAACCTCATGTAACGGTATGTCATTCAGATCCTTCATTTGTTTCATCCTACGCGTATGCTTCTTCCATTCATGTTGTAGGATACTTAGGAATTTGACATTATTCTCCAGCTGCTTCTTTTTCACTTTGTTCTTTGTCAGTTCATTCTGAAGCAAGACAAACCGTTCATAAGTATCTTCCAGGCTTTCATTTTCTTTGGCTTTAAATTCTTCATAATTGTTGATGCAGTTAGCCACTTTCATCTGATTCCCAACCTTGGATCCCATCATCATCTTTTGCATTTGATCCCACATCTTCTTAGCTTTTGCTTTGTAACTATCAATCTTGATGTAGATCTCATTCGGAATGCTCTGAAGAAGTAAGGATCTTGCTTGTTTATCTGCTTTGTATCGGTTTTTCTGTTCTTCAGAATACTGAGAGATATCCACTGCCATTGTTTTCATCTTTTGATCTCTTTCCTCAGTACCATCTTCACTATCAGACGAGTCATCATCAGGTATTTGAACCGTGATTGGTACCATAGGACCTTCTGTGATTGACAACATAATATTTTCTCCATTTGCATGTCTGTCTATAAAATCAAGGAATCTGTCTTTCCACTGTTCGTACTCTCCTTTGAACAGAACAGGAGGCTTGACATCAGTGCCAATGGAAAAATCATCTTTAGAAGTCATCTTGTTTAAACCTGTTTGAAAAATATATGCAATAAGAAATTAGAAACTGATCGTTAGTCCAAATGAAACAATCAAGAAGAATACAGAAAACTTGAAATATAAAATCAGAAATTTTGATCACAACCAGAAATATATCCCCCTTTCACGTTACAGACGCAAACCCAACTTTGCGTTTGTAGAAAAAAGACGCAAACCCAACTTTGCGTTTGTAGTTACAGACGCAAACCCAACTTTGCGTTTGTAGTTAAAGACGCAAAACTCGCTTCTCGGTTCTCGTTGAAGACACAAATCTCACTTCTCGTGTCTCATTGAAGACGCAAACATCACTTTGCGTTTCTCATTGAATACGCGAACCTCTGAAGTACTTACACAAATCTTGATGAATGAAACGCAAACCTTGATGAATGAAATTTAAACCTTGAAACAAACAAATTTTCACCAAAAAGACATCTAGACCTCGAAATCTAACTCAAAACTTCGATAATTTGATCGTTTAACCATCTATAACACAATCTTAACAACTAATTTTGATCAAATACACAAAAAATGTATAAATCGACTCAATTACAGTGCACAGGACTCGTGAACTTCGAACTCAACTAAAATCAAAATTAACGATCGATTACAATGCAAATTGATCTAAAACTTATACAGACTCGATCGATAACACTTTTCTAACAAAACCTAATCATTTACAACTCCAAAAACACACTAAAACTCAAAATCAACCTAGATATCGAAGAACACAGATACAAACATTCTGATTTTCTTGATTTTCGATTTGGATCTGCTCTAATACCAATTGTGTGTCCCTGAATCTAGTTTCTAATCACAAACAATTAATAAAAACAAACAAGATTGATCCAATTACCTGTTTGATTTCACTTTCAAATTCAAAAATACAACTTTCTCTCTCTAGAACTCTCTCTCTTCTACAAATCTCTCTCAAATGAACTTTCTCTCTCTCAATGACTTCTTTTTACAACTGAAAAATCACTACAGAAATACAAGACTATTTATATCTACAACAAAAACAAGGAAAAACAAATACTAATACAATACATTGACTTTTATTACAAAATACTTTGACTTTGATGACAGTTGACTTTCTTCAGCTTTGACTTTCTTGAACTTTGACCTTCAGTCTTCTTGATCTTGTATCCAACATATTTATGCACTAACACTCGGGTTGGAGCTCTTGGTGGTTGCTCGACCCTTGCCGTCGACCCAAAAGAACCCCCACGGTCTCCACCCACAATCTTCAGGCAATCCTTCTTCATGTGTCCCGGTTCCCGACATTTGAAGCATATCGGCCCTCGGACAGGGCAATCTCGGATGGTATGTCCTTTCTTCCCACACTTGACACACTTGGCAGGACCCGAGTGAGGTCTTGGATTGCATACGCCAAAGTTCTTGGTCTTGCACTTGTGGCACCATCGTGTTTCACGACGATTGTCTCCGAATCTTCCACCTACAGATGGTTTAGTTTGGCAAACGGACCCAGATGGCCCTTCCCACTTCCGCTTCTCCCCGACTTGACCTTTATCTTCCTTCTCCGCAATCAAATCGTCTTCCACAAGCAAGGACTCTTCGATTACATCATGAAGTGTCAACCCTCTAGCCTTCCTCACTGTCTTCCTCATCGTGACCGGCAACCCATGCTGGTAAGCCTTGATCTTTGATCTTTCATCAGGGACCAGATGTCCCACCAAGTTTAACTTCTCCAAAAAGAAGTTTGTCCAACGATCTCTCACTACAATATTTGTCCATGATTTTCTTCTTGAAAACTGGCCAAGTTAACTTACCCAAAACTTCCGGAGTGAGGGAAAATCGGGTGAGATTCCACCAAATCAAGGCCTCGCCTCGAAGCAGTTAGGAAGCAAACTTAACCCATTGCGAGTCATCACACTCACTATATTCGAAGGCCATTTCCACCTCCTTGAGCCAATACATGCAAGCGACTGGATTGGCGGAGCCCGAAAACACTTTTGGGTTGCACCCTAGAAAAGCTTTGTAGGTGCATCCCTTGACCTTTCCTTTACTCCCGGTCACTATCTGTTCTTCAGTTACTACAACGGCCGGTCCACCACCCGACCCATTCATGATATTCTCCGTCATCATCTCAGATTGTCGGTGACTAGCATCTCGATCCTCCAGTAGCTTCATAAAGAACTCTTGTTGTTGTGCCATGGCCGAATTCATGGCTTGCATCATGCTATCTCTTATCCTTGTTTCCATAGTCACTTCCTCCATGATTTGATTAGTAGGTTCAAGATTGCGTCATGGTACATGTTCGGGTCCCCCACCCAGGACATTAGCCGCAGGTGGCCCTTCAGTAGCCACGACCAAAGCAGGTTGGTCGACTGTAGATTCAGTAGCCACGACGGGTTATACAGTCTGTTTTGTGTATTTACCATGGTTATCTATCACACATATACGAGAAAGGTGGTTGAGAAAAGACTAAGTGAGTTGACTCATGACACGTACTAATACATTTATCAATTATCATAACAATTGTAATTCAAGCACGCTCACATAAAGCACATTCATAATAGCATTAGCTACGTGATAATATGATTGCGTTATATACAAGGATCCATCATCACTGTCATCACAATTCTTAATTAATGTAATTCCATAGGTCCTAATGCTCTCCCCAGCTAAAACTTTTACCCCAAGGTGGACTACTTAACGTTACGCTTAAGGCTTAAGTCTAGGTATACTAAAGTCAATACCTAGTTCACTTAAACTAAACCTCTGATACCAACTTGTAACACCCTAAAAATAGGGATAACAAAATCCTAAAAAACGGACATGTGGAATATAAAAATTGCCATAGCAAGAGCCTCCCAAGAATGGGGAAATATTTAAACCTGTTTAATTACAGTTGTAATTTAACAGAAATAGACAACAACCAACTAATTTAATTCCTATAATAGAAAAGAGATTACAAAAAGGATGTTGTCAATAAATCCAACCAATGCCTTCACAAAAAGTGTGCCCCATAGCACCTTCCATAAGCTCTCACCAAGGACCAACTAAGCCCGCTTAGAAGCGGCGCCACTAGAAACTGAGATACACATCGACACCAAACAAGTGTTAGGCCAAAAGAGCCTAGCGAGTTTGTACAAGAAATAACATATTAATCAAGCACAATTCTTATCAGCAGTTAACCAAAATTCATTAAATGTGGAGTCAACAGGGGAGACCCATAGCACCAATCAAGTTCCACCCAAAGAGTCGATATACCTTGATGCCAACTACCATGAGTGACATCCAAAAGGCCCTGCACATCCGAGGGCTATAACCATGGCATTACCCCAAATGGCGGAGGTCTAGGAACATACCATTACGGTGACACCCAAGACTATATCCTCCTAGTGTCTATCGACTTGGTTCATCCACATTGATATTAGTAGGTGTAACATCCGTAAATTCCTAATGATCATTCAAGGAAAACAGTCAGCGATCGGCCGAAAGAAACGGTCGGCTAATGGTTTAACACGAAGGGTGAGAAGATGCATCAGGTGACACGCGCGGCTTGGACCACGGCCTCAAAGCCGCGGCTAAACCTGCGTAACTCACTGTTGTCCATGGCTCAGGGACACGCGCGGCTTGAATCACGACTTGAGATCGCGGCCAAGACCGTGGGAGCTGTTTGATCGAATTTAAACCCAAATTTTAGGGTTTTCTCTCATTGTTACCTCCCATCTCCATTTCTCTCTTCCTTAGGTCGATTTTGGGAGACTACGTATCAGCTTTGGGAACTTGTTATGGTATGGATCTACAATAAAAGATCAAGGATTGGGTGATTTGAGGCTTAACTATGGAAGCAATGAAGGATTTCGTTGGAAAGGTGGTTGGATGACTTCAAGTTTTGGGTAAGGTAAATCTCTTATATAATCCAAGCTTTAGTGTAAGGATCTTTGTTAATCGTTCATCTCTTTTAGATTTGGAGAAATGAGTTAGTTGGAAACCCTAACTCAATGTTGAAGATGACTTGTTGATGGTGAAAGCTTCATCCTTGGAAGCTAAGGATTTGGGTTTGGAACCTAGGTTTCACTTAACCTAGAGAGGTGAGTTCAAGTTGCTTTGTGAAAACTATGTACATGCCAAAATGAGTATTTTGAAGTAAAAATATGCTTTACTTAGTATTTGTCAATGTGTTGGGTATTTTGATAAGTTTTCATATTTGATAAACTTGGGTTGTTTTAGTCTCACAAAATGCCCATATTTGGTGTTTGAATATCCGGATGACAATAGTGTGCTGGGATGTTGAGGATCCCTGGTCTGGGGAGATTAGGGTGCATAGTTCAAATGTTGTGTACCAATCAAATTCATGCACAAAACTTATTCTACAATAAATTGCATCAGCTATTTCCCATGTTTCCAAAATTATCATGTGAATTATGTTACAAAATCTTGGGAAGATGTGTAAGATATGCAAGGCTTTAAGCCATGATTTTAAACATGCATAAAATTGTCTTATTGCACATGGTTGCAAATCGTGTTGAGATTTTCTTTATCCCCGTTTTGTCGAACGTTAATTTCGGGTATTGTAATATTTATGATTCAACCTTGTTTAGAGTCTCGGGCCAGTAACTGCAATCTATGACCTTGACATTGGATCTCCTCCACTTATGTTAAGGCTATAAAGAGAGAGAAGTTATTCCCATGTTTTGGTGCTTGAGTTTTATTGGAAATTTGATTTCATTCGAGTTTTATTGAAAAGTGTTACTTTATATCAATTGCAATGAAAAGGAAATTTTTGAAATCATGTCGTTTTAGTCATGGCTCTGTTTTATGCTATTTGATTAGCGGGAACAAAAATTTTGACACAATTTGATGTTGAGGTGTAATTAAGTTTCATTGAGTTTTATAAAAATTTTATTGGGACTAACGGAGTTTCATTTTACGACATTTTGCGTCGCGTGGACAATCTTTGAAACCCGTATACTCGAATAATTGTGTGCGTTAACTTATGAGTTTTGTTTAATATTTTGTCTCATGCGAGTTTTGCACATGTCTTTTTGCAACCATAAGAAATGTCTTGAGAGTTTTATTGGTAGATGTTATCCCATATGCTATTTTGGAGTTTCTCCACTGACTGAGTTCTCTTTTGAGTTTTATACGAGTATATCTCGTTGCATATTGCTTAATATTATATTTGATTTACACTTTTGGTGTGAGTAAGCATGTGAATAGTTTGTGATGATTCGTGTTAAACTTTTGCTTTGAACATCTTTCGGTTATTGATTTTACTATTACAGTCTCACAAAATGCATGGTATTCAATTACTCGTACGTATGCCATTATAGCCACCATTTTGGGGCAAAGAACATTTTATTCATACAACTTAAAGTTCAGAGTCGACCCATAATCATATTATGTTTGATCAAATCGCATGCATCTACCTCTCCCTAAGTTTCGTATAAGTTGATGTATGCTAGTCATGTTGGGAAATCTTATTTCATGTCATATTATAGTTAAATGATAAATTTTTGGGAAGTTAATTTCATGAACTTTCCCTTTGGGAGTTTTGTACAAACGCCTTGTTATAGAATTGTTTTGGCACGTAAAATTATTTCTCCTCTATGGTGTAAATTGATGCGTGCTAGGACCATAGTGGTCCATTTGAGAAGCTTATCATGTATCTCTGTTTATTGTCATTATTAGTTTGAATAATAACCAAATAGTTTTGGAAATGATTTTATCCGCGTAGCGGTAGTAACCACTTTGTGCACCTACCGAGTAGACGGTAGTGGATTTTTTTACTTGCATGATTAAATGTTATAAAGCTTGTGTATTTGAAGGTTTTATAAAATGTTAAATTGGCATAGTAACTTAAAAAACTCTTGAACTCATTAGAACCATAATTTTAAACCCCTCGTTGCGAAAGGACTGTTAATAAGGACTAGAGGCGTCCTTGGGGATTTGAAGTGTCGGATGAGACGACCTGTGGTCAGTCCGAATTTTGGGATTTTGGTTTCATGGATTGACTCGGGCAGAAGTAATGGAGACGTTAGGCTTTTGTTTTCTCCTAGTTAATTAAGTGATGATCTTCCTATTTCGATAAGTCCTTGCGTTAAAACCATGTGTGGTTGCTTATGTGTGTTTGGTTTTGAATTTGTGGGTTAATGGTACGACAACATACTATGTGTTTATGGTGTATCACCTTAATGGGTATCTGTGAAAAATGATGATGTAATGGTTGGCTAGTAAGGATGTTTGATTTGGGTGATTATTTCCAAGAGTAGGTGTCAACTTCGAATTGACATTGATAATCGGGAATGGAATATTTGGTAGTATATCCACATTACAGATAGTTGTTTTGAGGATAGGTGTTGACACTCGATTTTGGGGACAATAATCGTTAGTATGCCTCAATGCACATCCGTTAAATCTGGTGTTGCAAGTTAAGTGGTAACATTAAGGGATGTAGATATTGATACCTAGGAATCGATCATTGATAATCCTGTAATCAACAATGTCTTCGCTGATTCGGCAACCGATGCTGGAATGCATTATGAGAGTTGTGTAATCGCGGATTTTGGGGTAGTCCGCTATCTACATATGTTGTTTTGGTGTAGTCAGCTTGAGGAATGGGTTTATTGTTGTGTCGAATCGGATCAAACTTGTTGATGGGAAATTTCGTCGAGGAAAGGACGATAAACCTTTTAGGGTATTGATTATTGGAGATATTTAGTGATATCGATATGGACCTTAAGTAGAAATCGCTTATTGAAAAGGCCTTGATATGTTAAGATTATAAGTATCATTTTGTAACAGCAGCGGATGATCAACTCATCAGTTATATATATGGATTCATTCACCACTCGGGTAAAGTCATCATGGTTGTGGATACATGAAATTGAAAGGGGTATGATTAATCAATAGTTGGATCGATTCTACAGAATTTGTTGGGTTCTTAAAGGCAAAAAAAAGTGTGTAACATGATTCAATGAAGGACGATTAGAGGTGTTTAAGGTCAAGTTCACTCTGGGGTACCCTTGGTGGGAGTGGTTAGCTCAGGGTCTTAAGCTATTTTGAGGTAATATGTTCAATCTAAGGTTGGGAGGCAACCGAAATTTTACAATAGATTAATGATTTGATAAGGACTCTGGTGGGCTGCAGTACCCGCGGTAACTCCTGCAAATCGAGCCAATCTGAGAAATCGAGCTAGATAGTCGGCAACAGATTCATCATCACGTTGTTGGATGTTAGAATACTCGCGTACATACGCTTCTTTATCAGCTAGAGTAAAATATTGATTATAGAAAAAGCTCCTTGAATTGATCCCAAGAGAAGTCTTGGACACTGGGGTTTGATTGTCTACAAGAATCCCACCAGTTGTGAGCGTCATTTTCAAATTTGTATGTTGCAAGTCTAACCTTGAACTGATCAGGACAGTCAAGTGCATCAAAGATTTTCTCTATATGCCTGATCCAATTTTCTGCTTCTACTGCCTCAGGCGCAGAAGTAAAAACCTGAGGTTTCTGCTTGTTGAAACGTTTCAGCCACACATGGGCTTCTGCAGTTGGGTTATGTGATCTGGAACCTGGATTTGCATTACTAGGACCAGTTTGTAACGTTGGTCCGGAAGATTGATGAGAATCATGAGCAGCTTTGCGCATAGCCTCCACTGCCTGCGTAATAAAATCAGGCATCATACCTGGCATTGCTTGGTGGACTACCGCTGTGATGCTCGGGTCCACTCGATCCCCTGTTAGAGAAGGATCTGGTTGACTACCCGATCCGGATCTCACTTTTCGGGGTCTACCACGTCTCGACATACTATAGGAACAAATATACGGATTAAGAATTGAATATCAAATAGATAGGAAAGCAACAATTAGGAATAGAACTAACCAATCTAGACAAGTCCTACTCTACCCATTCATATTCCTACCCATTCCTCATAGGTCAAGCCTATAACGGACTACAAGACAAAACCTAGGCTCTTATACAATAACTGTAACGACCCCCGTCCCAAGATATATAGGATTGTTTCCGTTATACACACACACACACACACATATATATACATATATATATATATATATATATATATTCACATAAACCCAAAAGAACCTCATTTGCAGAAAGATGTTGGGAAAGTACAGAGCATGCTAAGTATTATTTACATTGCACTACACAAATTCAAAAGCTTAACATAACGCTAAATTCATAACCAAAAGATAAAGCGTTACTAGGAAGGACTATCCCAAAAAGTCACTTGTGTCGCTGTCATCACCTTGCCCCCATCCCGATTCTACATCAAGTACCTGCCGTGCAAAGAAAACACACGGTTGAACGACATTGCTCAGTGAACGGATAATATATATAAAAAGAAAATAGTAATAAATTAATAAGATTAGGTACAATGAAAAATGAATTAACCATTTAAATCAACTTGGTTGGAATTATATACTTTCAATGAATAAATAAACCGAAATCATGATGATCAGAAATATAACTCGAAAACAACTACAAATCCGAAACAACGGAAGTCAACATCAAAGTCTCAAATCATATAAGTTCTTAATTCCGTGCAACAAGGACACGTTGTCCGATGGTCGGCCAAACCAACCGGACGGTTGGACTTTAGGGGTACGGGCACACACCGCCTAAGTCCCACCGTGGATTTAACCACGGCCTCAAGTTTTGGAACTAAATCTAGGATCGATCCATACGCCCTCGGGTAGCCTGTTCCGTAAAGGCCGGGTACAAAGTACCATTCGTTGAAGACGCCATAGTCTTTGTAGCCACTATGGTAGCATCCCAGACAAAGGTGCCCTAGAGTCCGGTGTTCAGAAAACAAGTCCAAAATCGAAATTCAATTTCATTGAATCAAAGCATAACCCAAAAAGAGTTTCTAATTTCTCAACGTATTTTGATTTCTGAAATTCACATAAAAGTTCATGTAATGAGCAATTGGATTAAGACATATAAACTCATATCCAATAGAAGTTCGTTATCCGGCAAAATCCATAAAAGGAATCACAAACAGATCAAAAAGCATGTTATATAATCAAAACACAACAACTAAAAGCAAAATTGATCAAGAGTTGTAAATAATTCCGGATAACCAATTCACATACCCACTTTTGTGGATATTTGGATTCATATTGAATCATGTGGATGAAATGACCACATAAAATGGTCATTCCCGTGTCAAAGAAGATTGAATCTGTACCTGAGATGATCCCTTTCCTAACTTTATAGCCTCCTGCAAATCTAACACCAATTCTTTGAATTATCGATAATAGAATTTGGAATTCTAAGCTCACATAAGTCACAAGGGTCCTAAAATTATCTATGAACCTCCTAAAGTGCTAATAATATCCTTAAGACACTTTAAACAAGGTAAACATGAATTTACATGCCATTTAGAACACTAGATTTTATTTTCAAAGAAGAACACATTCTAGAAAATTAACAGCTTTCTGATACCTAACGTTTCTGACTTTTTCCTCCCATTTAGAGGCCAAAACAGTAGTTACCATCAAAATGAAAGTTGTTATATGATCTCTTAGGAATCTATTAGTTTTGGATTCATCTCATTTGGACAATCCATTGATTTTCTATAAATTTTACAAAAACAGCATGCTGATCCCGAGTACAATGTGACCAGTCTCTAAAACACACCTTTTGGTCCATTTAAAGTCAGAATTGGATCTTGGGGTAAACTACAAAGTTGTTCTAGACACTCTAATCATTCAAACGATGTATCATACACCTTATTTGGATCAACCAATTATTTTATACGAATTTTTGAACTCACTGGACAGAATCTGTTGACACATGCATTTCTATTGAAGCATTTCATCAAACACATGGAGGACACAACTACAAGTTAGAGCTTAAAACTACATCCATGGTTCCAGTTACCAATCCTTGAACATTTTGAACCAACATAACATAGATTGACCATTACTTGAACATATAATCTCATGCAAAACCCAATTTCAAGATTAAAGACCCAAAATCAAAACATAACTTCAATTTGTGAAGGATTTTAGCTAAACTAAGAGAATCCATCCATTTCTAATCACCTAATTTACTAAAACAAAGAAGAATACGCATACTTAGTATGTGTTCAATCATAAAAACCATAAATTGAAGGTATCAAAGGATTACCTTAGTGTTTTTGACTTCTAATCTTCAATATTACACCATAAGTTCTTCAATTCCTCGAGAAAAAGTTGATTTCTCCCTTTCTCCCTCTAGTTCTCACTTCCTCTCACACTCTACACTATTCTAATTTTTGATGAACAATAATCCTATTTGATCTCCCTTTTTTTCTTTTATCAAATAATAACAAGTTTGAGGAAATTGTTAAATTTGAACCCTCAAACTTCTAAAAGAAATACAAAATCTATCCTAACAATATGTTTCCTTAAATTTCAAGTTTTATATAAGTTCTAATTGACTAGTTTTGGCCCCTCAACATGGTCATTCTTAATCTAGAGTCTAAGGTACAACTAAGTAATGCATAAGGTACAACTTAAATAGGCACACAATTATATATAATTCAGATGACGGATTTTTGGGGTATTATAACTTCCCCCCCTTAAAAAGGATTTCGTCCCCGAAATCTAGTTACAGATTTAAAAGACTTACTTTATAAAAAGAGCTCGGGATATTCACGTCGCATAAAATCTTCCGTCTCCCATGTCGCTTCACGCTCCGTATGATTCTTCCACAACACTTTGACATACGGAATTATCTTTCTACGCGTCCCTCTCTCCTCCCGGTCTAAAATCTTTTCCAGTTCTTCTCGATAGGAGAGATCTTTTTCAATTTTGTTGAGAGGATAGTCTATCACATGTAGGGGGTGATAGTGATATCCGCGTAATACAGAAACGTGAAAAACATCATGCACATGGGATAACTGAGGGGGCAGCGCTAACCGATATGCGACTTGACCGATCCCTTCCAAGACTTCTAATTGACTGATATACCGAAGGCTCAGCTTGCCTTTAATTCCGTATCGACGAGTACCACGAGTCGGTGAAACTTTGAGGAATACGTGGTCACCCGGTCGAAATTCGAGGTGCCGACGATGTTTATCAGCATCACTCTTCTGACGAGATTGTGCTTCCTCCATTTTCTGTTGGGCTACCTCGATCTTTTCGATCGTAACTTGGATAAGCTCAGGACCTTCGATCACTTTTTCTGCGACTTCGTTCCAACAAGTTGGTGATCTGCATTTTCGACGGTACATAGCTTCATAGGGAGCCATGCAAATACTTGATTGCCAACTGTTGTTATAAGAGAATTCAATAAGAAAGAGATAATCATCCCAACACCCATTCCACTCCAAAGCACAGGCTCGGAGCATGTCTTATAATGTTTGTATAGTGTGTTCAGACTGACCGTCTGTCTGGGGATGAAAAGCGGTACTAAAATTTAATCGAGTACCCCAAGCTTTTTGTAGACCTTCCCAGAATCGAGAAGTGAAACGCGGGTCTCTATCAGAAGTTATAGAAACTGGTGTGCCATGAAGTCGAATAATATCACGCTGGAAGAGATCAGTCAGTTTAGTTATAGACCAAGTCTGACGAATAGGAAGAAAATTGGCTGATTTCGTCAAACGGTCGACAATCACCCAAATAGAGTCATGGTTAGAAGATGTTTTGGGCAACCCAACTATGAAAACCATTGTGATATGTTCCCATTTCCATACTGGAATTTCAAGAGGTTGAAGGAGTCCACTAGAGCGTTGATGCTCGATTTTGACTCGCTGACAAGTTAAACAACGTGAAACATGTTCTGCAATGTCTCGCTTCATACCGTTCCACCAGAAAGTTTGTTTCAGATCTCTGTACATTTTGGTAGTACCCGAATGAATAGAGAAAGGGAAGTCATGAGCTTCTTTCAAAACAGCTTCTTTCAACTCAGTATCATTTAGATCACAGAGTTGATCACGAAACCATAGAATGCCATCGTCATCAATTCGAAAGTCAGAATTTGTTCCATTCTGAATGTGATCATGAATGGTCCAAATTTCAATTTTATCCGTGAAATAAGAGTCGACTCTACTATCAAACTAGATATAAAACTTTGATCATTATGCGGATAGAGTTCCAAACTGTACCGATTAATCTCTATAGCCAATTGTGTGGGGACTAATAAGGAATAGATTTGTCCAACAACTTTTCGACTGAGTGCATCTGCGACTACATTTGCTTTGCCCGGATGATACTGAATCCGGACATCATAGTCCTTAAGAAGCTCAAGCCACCGCCTCTGGCGCATGTTTAGCTCCTTCTGAGTAAAGATATACTTCAGACTTTTATGGTCTGTAAATACCTCACATGTCTCGCCATACAGATAGTGGCGCCATATTTTGAGAGCAAAGATGACCGCAGCCAACTCTAAATCATGAGTCGGATAATTTACCTCGTAGGGTTTCAACTGTCGTGAGGCGTATGCGATCACTCTGCCATGTTGGATTAACACACAACCCAAACCTTGCTTCGAGGCGTCACTGTATATCTGGAAACCGTCGGTGTCTGTCGGTAAAACAAGAATCGGTGCAGTAACCAAGCGATGTTTTAGTTCTTCAAAACTGGCTTCTTGATCTGAGCCCCACTCAAACTTAACACCTTTTAGTAGTAATCGAGTCATAGGCAGAGCTATTTTAGAAAATCCCTCGACAAAACGTCGGTAATAGCCTGCGAGACCTAGAAAACCACGGACTTCAGATATATTTGTCGGTTTTGGCCACTTTGTGACAACTTCAATTTTAGTAGGATGTACTGTCACACCCTCAGCAGATATAACGTGACCCAAAAATGTCACCTGGTCAATCCAGAATTCGCACTTGGAGAACTTAGCATAAAGTTGTTTCTGTCTGAGTGTCTCCAATGCTATACGAAGGTGTTGTTTATGATCTTCGTGGGATTTAGAATAGATTAGTATATCATCGATGAAAACAATGATAAACTCATCCAGATAGTCCTTACAGACACGATTCATAAGATCCATGAAAACCGCTGGAGCATTCGTAAGACCGAATGGCATAACTATGAACTCATAGTGACCATAACGTGTTCTAAAAGCGGTTTTGGGGATATCACAATCAAGGATTCTAAGTTGATGATATCCAAAGCGAAGGTCAATTTTTGAACAGTATCTTGCCCCTTGTAGCTGATCGAACAAATCGTCGATCCTAGGTAATGGATACTTATTTCAGATGGTAACACGGTTTAGCTCACGATAATCTATACAGAGCCGCATGGAACCGTCTTTCTTTTTGACAAACAAAACAGGGGATCCCCAGGGAGAGACACTGGGACGAATAAAACCCTTGTTTAGAAGTTCTTCAATTTGAGCCTTCAACTCTTTCATTTCAGTAGGGGCCATATGATAGGGAGCTTTAGAAATTGGTGTGGCCCCTGGGATTAATTCGATAGAGAACTCGACCTCTCTTACCAGAGGAATACCCGATAAATCATCTGCAAAGACATCTGGAAATTCTTTAACAATAGGAATAGAATCAAGGGAAAGCGGTACCTGATCTGGATCTTGTAGAGATGCAAGAAATCCCTCGCAACTTTGCCACATGAATTGCTCAACTTTTATGGACGATATAACTCAGGTTCCCTCTTTCGGAGGTACACCCTGAAAAATGAGCTCGGGGTGGCTGACGTCTCCGAATATAACTTGCTTCGACTAAAAAACAATAGTAGCTCTGTGTCGAGCTAACCAATCCATGCCCAGAAATAAATCAAAGTGCAATAACTTCATAGGGAGTAAAGTTACCTCTCGAATACAGTTCTCGATCATCAATGGGCAGTTTCCAAATTTTGAGATAATGCATATAGAATTACCCATCGGAGTTGAAATATTGACAGGGAGTTCAGTTGACTGCTCATAGGGCTTAAGATGTGACTCCAAATACTCGGAAGCAATGGAGTGTGAAGACCCGGTATCAAACAATACATATACAGATTTATCAGCTAAAGTTAGGATACCCGAAACCATACCAGTCGTGGACTTGTCACCGGATATCGCAAACACACGCCCGCTGGCAGTAGGTTGTTTTCCCTTGTCTTTTGATTTGTCAAACCGGCACTTCTTACAGTCTCTAGACAGGTGGCCTTGCTCATGACAAATGTAACACGCTCCTGTCATTTTTAAACATGGTCCGGGACGATGCCAGTTGTTGCACTGATTACATTTGACACGATTGCCCGTAAGAAATTGATTTTCATTGACTACTGATTCTGAAGTTTGAGATTTGGAATTATTAGAACCTTTTAGAATTCCACTGCTCGATTTAGAGCGCATCGATCGCTTTTCAGAACCTCGTTTCTTTGACTCAAGTTGACGAGTTATACGCTCTTCACGTGCTTTGTCGATGTTTTTGGCTGCACCGGCAGCCTGCGAAACACTGTCAAAATTTGAATTGATTAGCTTGTCTTTGTACCTGTAGTTTAACGACCACTTGAATTTATCAATCTGGTGGGTTGCAATACCCGCGGTAACTCCTGCAAATCGAGCCAATCTGAGAAATCGAGCTAGATAGTCGGCAACAGATTCATCGTCACATTGTTGGATGTTAGAATACTCGCGTACATACGCTTCTTTATCAGCTAGAGTAAAATATTGATTATAGAAAAGCTCCTTGAATTGATCCCAAGAGAAGTCTTGGACACTGGGGTTTGATTGTCTACAAGAATCCCACCAGTTGTGAGCATCATTTTCGAATTTGTATGTTGCAAGTCTAACCTTGAACTGATCAGGACAGTCAAGTGCATCAAAGATTTTCTCTATATGCCTAATCCAATTTTCTGCTTCTACTGCCTCAGGCGCAGAAGTAAAAACCTGAGGTTTCTGCTTGTTGAAACGTTCCAGCCACACATGGGCTTCTGCAGTTGGGTTATGTGATCTGGAACCTGGATTTGCATTACTAGGACCAGTTTGTAACGTTGGTCCGGAAGATTGATGAGAATCATGAGCAGCTTTGCGCATAGCCTCCACTGCCTGCGTAATAAAATCAGGCATCATACCTAGCATAGCTTGGTGGACTGCCGCTGTGATGCTCGGGTCCACTCGATCCCCTGTTAGAGAAGGATCTGGTTGACTACCCGATCCGGATCTCACTTTTCGGGGTCTACCACGTCTCGACATACTATAGGAACAAATATACGGATTAAGAATTGAATATCAAATAGATAGGAAAGCAACAATTAGGAATAGAACTAACCAATCTAGACAAGTCCTACTCTACCCATTCATATTCCTACCCATTCCTCACAGGTCAAGCCTATAACGGACTACAAGACAAAACCTAGGCTCTTATACCATAACTGTAACGACCCCCGTCCCAAGATATATAGGACAGTTTCCGTTATACACACACACACACACACATATATATATATATATATATATATATTCACATAAACCCAAAAGAACCTCATTTGCAGAAAGATGTTGGGAAAGTACAGAGCATGCTAAGTATTATTTACATTACACTACACAAATTCAAAAGCTTAACATAACGCTAAATTCATAACTAAAAGAGAAAGCGTCACTAGGAAGGATTATCCCAAAAAGTCACTTGTGTCGCTCTCGTCACCTTGCCCCCATCCCGATTCTACATCAAGTACCTGTCGTGCAAAGAAAACACACGGCTGAGCGACATTGCTCAGTGAACGGATAATATATATAAAAAGAAAATAGTAATAAATTAATAAGATTAGGTACAATGAAAAATGAATTAACCATTTAAATCAACTTGGTTGGAATTATATACTTTCAATGAATAAATAAACCGAAATCATGATGATCCGAAATATAACTCGAAAACAACTACAAATCCGAAACAACGGAAGTCAACATCAAAGTCTCAAATCATATAAGTTCTTAATTCCGTGCAACAAGGACACGTTGTCCGATGGTCGGCCAAACCAACCGGACGGTTGGACTTTAGGGGTACGGGCACACACCGCCTAAGTCCCATCGTGGATTTAACCACGACCTCAAGTTTTGGAACTAAATCTAGGATCGATCCATACGCCCTCGGGTAGCCTGTTCCGTAAAGGCTGGGTACAAAGTACCATTCGTTGAAGACGCCATAGTCTTTGTAGCCACTATGGTAGCATCCCAGACAAAGGTGCCCTAGAGTCCGGTGTTCAGAAAACAAGTCCAAAATCGAAATTCAATTTCATTGAATCAAAGCATAACCCAAAAAGAGTTTCTAATTTCTCAACGTATTTTGATTTCAGAAATTCACGTAAAAGTTCATGTAATGAGCAATTGGATTAAGACATATAAACTCATATCCAATAGAAGTTCGTTATCCGGCAAAATCCATAAAATGAATCACAAACGGATCAAAAAGCATGTTATATAATCAAAACACAACAACTAAAAGCAAAACTGATCAAGAGATGTAAATAATTCTGGATAACCAATTCATATACCCACTTTTGTGGATATTTGGATTCATATTGAATCATGTAGATGAAATGACCACATCAAATGGTCATTCCCGTGTCAAAGAAGATTGAATCCGTACCTGAGATGATCTCTTTTCTAACTTTATAGCCTCCTGCAAATCCAACACCAATTCTTTGAATTATCGGTAATAGAATTTGGAATTCTAAATTCACGTACCTGAGATGATCTCTTTTCTAACTTTATAGCCTCCTTCAGAGGATGGACTTTGTATGAAAGGAGTGGAGTCTATGAATTAGCCTTGGATACTTTTCACATGGAGTATTACTTGGTGGATAGGGTCTACAATCACACAAGTCTGAAGCTTCATGCCATGCTAAATAAGAAGCTGGGTTGTGTACCAAATTCAGAAATGGCAAAGTACCTAATTCAGAGAACTATCAATCAGAGTATGGGACTGGATCTTAACATTGGAGTAGATCAATGAAGGTTTTGGAAACATTTGAAGAACTTGACTTCTCTTTCTAAAAGTCAAGTTAGGGGGAGATTGTTGGGAACTGAAGAATTTATCAAGTATGGTTAATGCTGCTAGTAGAAGTTAATGCTGCTGGAACAAGATTAGTACTGCTAGTTCAGAGTTAATGCTGCTTGAAGAGATTAATGCTGCTGAGAATGGTTAGTACTGCTAGAGTTAATACTGCTCAGAGTATTAATGCTGCTGAAGAATAATGTTGCTTATGTGATAAAGAATTCGCTTGGAAGGATGACAACTGGATGGACTAAAGATTATGGAAAGCTTGGAGATAATGATGGAAGATATTCTGAAGATATTTTATTAATTGTAATTAGTTTTTATCTTCAGTATATATATAGTATTGTTTAGAATAGTGTTAGATAACTTTTGTTTTAGAATCATTCATTCTAAGTTTTAGAGAAAATCAACCTCAAGGCATAGATCCTAATTCTAGAGAAGTAGAATTCGTCTTGAAAGAGTCTGTTCTTCAAGATTGAGGTTGAGTGTGTAATCTTGTAATTCTAATCATTCAATACAAGTTTACAAGTTGTTAATCATATACTGTTTTGTTTACTGTTACATTGAATATCAAAGTGTTATTCCGCAACTTCTTTGATATTAGTTTCTGAGAATTTATTCTTGTTGAGAATTCGATCCTGACAGGCACAGGCATTGAGTAAGTGAAAGTCCTCTTCTGTTTCATTAGGTATCTCATTTCACTCACCGGTGCAAGTGGATGGTTTATTATTGTTGGTATCTGTCGGTTGCTCCTCAGCATGCTTCTAACAATGAGAGTCATGAATCTCTGGTACGGTATGTAGTTTGGTGCCTTTGAAGTTTTCTTTGCAACCACCTTCTCATATAGCTCAGTCCAGAAGATACTGGCATAGTCAATGTGCAAGTCATGAACAACGGAGTAGAATAACTTGAGGATATGAATGTTGGCATTGTCTGTTTTGTAGATCTTTGCAGTAAGACATCTGTTGATGACAGAGAATAGAGTATAGTATAATGGTGGCAAATTGTTCTTCTTAAAGTGACTGACTTGAGCCATCTGGCCAAGATACCCCATATCTCTGATTCCCTTGAACACTTCATTGTCTGATGGAAGTTCATCATAGGATGTTCTGCCCTCTCTTGCAGTTTCAGATGGTAGACTCAGGATGAATCTTAATCTTTGAAGAGTAAGAACTGCAGTGAAATGATCTATCTCCAGCTTGAAAATTGGAATTCTCTCCCCTTGTTCCTTCATGTGACTAAACCTAATGGTCTTTCGGGCTTGCTGTACATACAATTCAGGAACTGCAGCTTGAGCAGTAAGAGCTTCCCTGAGAGGATGATTCCTTAGGATATCCAGTACCAAAGGATCAATTCGGATGTTGAATTGCAGATGATGATTGTTAGGTTGATGGGGTTTCATCTCAGCTGGTGAAATCAGAAAAATATCTGGATTGGCATCTTATGGCACTTGGAAATCAGATCTAGATGATGGCATTGGAAACTGCTCAGAAGCCTTATGTGGTGAATTCTCACCAGTCTGAACATGTTGGTCTACAGATGGTTCTGCCATTGGTACCTGAAAAGATAAGCAATGTTGGACAGGGTCCAAATGGTTAGTGAAAAATGAGGTTTTGACACTTGAAAATCCATTTTTGAAAAATGACAAGTGTAGAATTCGCATGGCAGGGGTATGTGAATTCTGCACTTAGGAAATGAAAACCAACCACATAATTCGTATGACAAGAATTCGTATGAAGCATTATACGAATTCTTCACTTAGAATTTAACAAAAACAATCCCAAGAATTCGTATGAACAATATGTACGAATTGTGGACTTGAAAAAATTTGACACTAAGATTACAGAATTCGTATGGACCACATAACAAGATTTCGCATGAACTTCAAATTTCTTGAAAATTTTCTAAGTGTTAATATGAACTTCAAGAACATTGTATGAACATCTTAAAAACTTCATACGAAACCCAGATTATCACATTTTCAATTTTGACTTTTAACCCAAAAATATTATTTTGTTAAGATCGATTTTTGATTATGAACTCTTTTTAACCAAGAAATCTGAGATTAAACAACAAATAGACCCTTAATCTTGATTTCCCACCAAGAACACCAAGAACAATCGAAGAGTTGAAAAGTCATATTCAAAATCCAATCCCAAAAGTATCAATTTAGGTTAAAATTCATGATTATTAGGGTTCGATTTTATCATCATAACATTCATTTAAGTTCAAATTAACATCTAGAAATTTATCAAGATCAAGATTATTCAAAAAAATATTCAAAGTCCAGAAGAGTTCTTGAATATGAACAGTCCACGAATTCACAATCCTAATTCTAATCCAGATAGGATAACCCTTTAAAGAACAAATGATAGATACGATACAAACAACAGATTACAAACAAAAATCAATAAATATTAACCTTTGAATCAAGAAAATCAAGAAGAAATCGAATGAAGTTTCGAAGTCGTAGGGTAGGGTTTTAAGGGTTTGTGCTCTGGAAAGAACTCGTATGCTCAAGAAATATACGAAAAGTGAGGATTTCGTAGACATGAACCCTATTTATACTCAGGAATGATGAAGACACATGGCACGAGTATACTGGACCTCTCACTTTTCGCAGAAGACATGTATACGAATTATCTAGAAGAATAGACAATGAGTGTATGAGAATTCGCACGGCTCGATATGCGAATTCTGTGTGATAACAAGAATTCGTATGACAGTGTGATGCGAATTCTTCAATTCTCGCATAAACGCACATGTGAAAAGTTAGAATTCGTATGAGACACACATGCGAATTCCAAAGAATTCGTGTAACACACACATGCGAATTCTGAAGATTTCGCATGATGGTGTTATGCAAATTCTGGCCTTAGCAACATTTCCATCTTTTGAAAAACATTCTAAACTTGGAAATATGCTATTTTTGGAAACTTTTTCAAAACTTGTCAAAAATAGAAACTTTCCATAAATGGAAATTTTCCAAAAATGAAATTTTTAACTGTTTTTAAGTTCCAAAAACAATTTACACACACTTCACACTTACAACCCTTTTAAGATTTGATCTGTTGAGCTCCCCCTTGACTTGATGTCTGTTTCTTCTGACTCTTGTCATGACTTTGTTCTTTCTTGATGTATCTTGCTGTGTTTTCTTTGCTAGCCCCCCTTGACATAATGTGGATCTTGTCATCACCGTATGGATATGCTCTCCCTTCATATCTGCATACATGTAGAAATATTACAATTTAGATTTGTTTCTCTCTTTTAAAAATTTCTTTAAAGTACAATTCCCCCAAATCATATAATAAAAAATATGACAAATAAAACTCCCTGTTTTGATTTGACATTCAAAGTTTATCACTTGAACATTGAAGTCCGAGTCCTGAGCTGATTTACTCAGAAGTCATAGCCCTTCTTACTCCTTCTTGAGTCCTGGCTCCTACATCACAGGTTGAACAGGTTTTGGTACCAAGATGAATTTGGGTCCAGTCTGGTTAGTATGTGAAAACTTCTTTGAGCAGTTTCCACCTCTGTAATATGCAGCTTGGTAGACTTGACAGCATCAGGTGTAAAAGCTTTACCTTTTCCAGCTTTATTCTTCTTTCTCTATTCAGCTTGTGCAGATGATTTCTGGTATTTTACTGACTCAGAAGATCCCTTAACAACCCAAATCATCTTCTCTTTCTTAGAAGCTTTGAGTCCAGAATAAGCAACATATTTATCAGCAGATTTAACATAAAATGAACTAGAAGATTTAATCTGATCTATTTTCAAGACATCTGATTTGACATTTTGTTTCTTAAAAACCATCTTTTGAAATAAGATTGATACTGATTGAAATGAGCAAACTGATTCAACTTAATCATCATCATAAGAAGATAATACAGGTGTTTCAGACGCTAACTTGTCAGATAGATCAGCATTAGCTTTCTCAAGTTGTTTGATCTTGTCATTCAACTTGGATTTTTCATTACAAAGTTTATCAATTTTACTTTGCAGATCGGATTTATTCTTCTGTCCCTTCTGTATATCTGAAGATAAGACAACCAACTTGTCAGTGAGTTTAGAAATCTCATATTCAAAATGTTTTGTTTCAGTTTCAAACTCTTTTTCCAAGTTCTGATTTTTCTCAGAAATCTCTTTGAACAATAAAGTATTTTTCCTTTCAGTATTTTTCTTTTCTTTGTCAAATATATCTCTTTCAGTAATAATATTTTTTTCAAATTCAGATACTTGTTTAAAAAGTTTGTCACACTTGATTTCTAGTTCTTTCTTCTCTGACTCAGTTTTCTTTGAAAGTTCAGATAACTTCTGGTTGAAAGATTTCTCAAGTTCAGCTTTCTCATTCTTGTGTCTCTCATCTACTTTCTTCAGCCATTCTTTGCCTTTTTCTTGATAAGTTGATACTTGTGTCACAGCCTTTGTAAGTTTGACATTCAAAGTATCAATTTGCTTTCAGCTTTGAATTCTAAATTTTAAGCTTTTCATTCTCAGCCTCAATCTTTGGAATTTCTGGAATGTATGACAATGCACAGTATCTATTGGTAAGAAACATATTTCCCTTCTCATCTGTGTAAGGCATGATTAATATTCCTGAAAAATATAGCTTGAAAAGATCGTTAGTCAGAAAATCAAAAAAATTAACAGTAAAAATATAGGAAAATCACTCAAAAATGATTATAAGTACAGAATTAATGATTATAAGTACAGAATTCGTATGATACTCACAACACACAATTCGCATGCACTAAGAATTCGTATAAGGAACACAATTCGTATAACACTCACAAGTAAGAATTCGTATGTATTAGAATTCGTATGGACACAATTCACATGAAAAGGATACGAAATCTGAGCTTTTCGCATATAACTATGTGCGAATTCTGAGCTTTTCTCATGAAAGAGTATGTGAATTCTTTGAAATTCGTATAAGACTCAGATTTGAATTCCACACATTTCATATGTGTCTCTTGTGCGAATTCTATACTTCTCGTATAGCTCTTTGTGCGAATCCATTGCTTTTCGTACACTTCCTTGTGCAAATTCTTCCCTTAAGAACAATAAAATCAACCAATCTGTGAATTCCTTAGCCCTGCGAGTTCTTTGTGCGAGGTCTTCATTAAGTATGCGAATTCTTTAGATCTTGAGTCAATTTTCACAAAATCAAACTGATTCCCACTTAAACCTTGATGTTTGACTCTAAAAATTTGCAGAATTAACCACTATACCATCGAGATCAATCCCTTGAAATGAATTTATCTAAAAATAACCATGATTGTGGGATTTGAATCTTGACAGTCCGAAACTGGAAGGTTTCCAAAAATGGAATAAATGATCCAATTCGTTCAATCAGTTGGTTAATTGAGCATCCAATCCAATCAAGAAATGTTCTACTTCACTAGGCGATCGCTGTAATACCAAATTTACATTCAATCCATCACTAATTCACAATCTTGGATTCAATGCAACAGTAACCTTTCTAAACTTGAAAATTCGTATTTTTCTACCAAAATTTCTTGATGTTGATTTCTCTGATTAATCTGATTAGGCTCTGATACCAATTGTGATCCCAGTTTTCAAGCAATCATGATCTAACACAATGATAATCAAAGAAAGAATCTAGAGAGAATTTAGTCACAAGATTTGTCGTATTCATATGTCTCACAAAGGCAGTACAAACATGAATGACTCAAATGACATGCGTACAAAAACAAGACTAAAGGAAATATATATATAGGGTCAAACATGCCTTGACCTCTATACAAGCATACAAGAAAAGTCGACAATACAAAGTAAAACATACTAAACAAATTGACTCAAAACTATGATCTAACATTTTCAGAGTTGATGAAGGGTGAATTTGAGATGAGTCTCATGGGAGAATTAACATTCTTTCTGGGCTTATAAGTAAAACAAACGTCAGAGGGTACTTTTATAAGTCAATCTAAGTACGTCTCTGATATTTTGAAAAAGTACAAACTCAATGATTCAACTTCTATGAAAACGCCTATAGCCACAGGAGTCAAACTTAACTCTGATCCTTCGGAAAAATCTGTAGATGTTAAGACTTACAGAGGCAAGATAGGATCACTTCTATACTTAACTGCTAGTAGGACTGATATAATGTTTGCAACCTGTCTCTGTGCTAGATATCAAGCAAATCCAAAAGAATCTCATTTATTTGCAGTCAAAAGAGTGTTTAGATACCTCAGAGGCACACCCTCAATGGGCCTCTGGTATCCAAAACTCTCTAGTTTTGATTTAACAGCTTATACGGATGCAGATCATACAGGATGCAAGCTAGACAGGAAAAGTACCTCTAGATGTTGTCAATTATTGGGTAACAAGCTAGTGAGTTGGTCATCCAAGAAGCAGAACTGCGTTTCAACTTCTACTGCAGAGGCAGAATATGTTGTTGCTGCTAGTTGTTGCTCTCAAGTCATTTGGATAAAAACTCAACTCAGAGACTATGGATTACAATATGATAGAATACCCATTCTGTGTGATTCCAAAAGTGCCATAGCCATCTCTGCAAATCTAGTACAGCATTCCAAGACAAAGCATATTGATGTCAGGTATCATTTCCTTAAAGATCATGTTGAGAAAGGTACAAATGAGATGTATTTTGTACCAACTGATCTCCAAATTGCTGATATTTTAACAAAATCCTTAGATGAATGAAGGTTCAATTTCTTAATTAGAAAGTTGGAAATGTTGAACATGTCTACTTAACTTAAAAGGACTTCAGAATCTCTGATCCCTACATCAGAGTCTCTGACATTGAAGGCATGTTTAAACTCAGAACCTCTGAGACCTGTTTCAGAGCCTCTGGACTCCCAACCAAGCATGGTGAAAATCATTTTTTTACCTCTAAGCATCAATAAAAGGGGAGCAAAGAAAAGTAACCATCATCTGTCAAGGGGGAGCTTGAGAACATTGGAAGCTTCAGAGTCTCTGCCCTTCATATCAAAGCCTCTGATCTTATCTCTTATATTCATATCAGAGTCTCAGATCATTTCATGAAACATGTTGTTCAAAATACCAAGCATTTTTCAAGGGGGAGAATGAAAATCAAACAATCAATTGTTAAGGGAGAGAATAAAAGTTCAGAGCAGACTATCTTTAGTCGAGGGGGGGCAAACACTAAACATCAGTGCTTCTGAATCTTTCTACTTGTTTAAGCAATCTCTTATATCATTTGGCCTGAAAACTCAGATTCTCTGAATTCTTTCAACACTTGTGATATCTTAGATTACTTTACACTCAAAATATTCTTTCAAGAGATCAAGGTGAAAGGTTTGTCTAGTCAGCAAAAATTAACTATTAATTTCAAATATTCATAACTGGCTCCCATTCCTATTTTCTTGGCAACTAAAACACTTATGTGCTACAGTTACCAAGAACACATGTCACCACAGGGTTGAGTGAAAGGTCAAACAACGGCCTCATCCAAAATTTCTAATCACTGTCGTTTCACCTTATGCACTCGAGTGTAAATTTTCTAAATGTGGATATAAAAGTAACTTTAAATCCGAATATCCATTTTTACACAAACAAATTACTCTTGAGCAATCTTTTCACTCTCAAAGAACTAGAACTTCATCTTCTTCGACTCAAACTCTCAAATGGCTTCTTCCATGGACTGGTGCAAACTATTTCCCAAAACCGGTGAACCTTCGTGAGTGTATCGCTTTCCAATCAAGGAAAACAACCATATGGTACAACTTGATTCTCCCAAGTTCGAGGAACAATACCGCATCATCTGTGAGTTCTTCACAAACTGTGAACTCACTCAAGCTCTAATCGCATCCACCACTGAATGCCCTCCTACATTCGTCCAAGAGTGGTTTTCTTCAAGTCACCACAGTGAAGACCATGGCGGAATCGTTGGCGCGTTTGAGATCTCTCAAACTGTGAAGTGTCAAGTTATCATCAACCCTGCTATTCTCCACGAAGTAATTCCATTCCTCACAACTGAAGAACTTCAAATCACTCGATTTGAGAAACGCCCCTCCTCTGAAACCCTACTTTTGTTTATCAAAATGCTTGGCTACAACACAGAAATCAGACACCTAAGCACCTTCAGAAGACAACACCTTCCTCCTGTCTGGAACTTTATGTTCTCTGTGCTAAACCGAACCCCTACCTGCAAATTGGGAAGCATGGATCAAGCCACACCAGAAATATTGTCTATCATGTATGCTTTATTTTTCAATCGCAACATTGATATGGCAGGTATTATCTATGAACTGATTCTGACATCCATTGAAAAGAAGAACAAGTGTATAATTGTTGCGATAATTCGTGTTTACACCTTTTTAAAATGCAAGAAAATAGATTTTGACGCAATTATACATCTTAATATACCATCATCAGTAACAAGTAATAATGGTACAAAGTACCGAATATCGATCCCACAAGGAAGCGTGGAAAAGTTCTCCTCGAAAGTCAGGTCTGTAAAAGCGAATCTCAGATGGCGATTTCGAAAACAATATTTTGGTTGGGGTTTTGATTAACACTACTGAAGAGTTTAATTATAAAAAGAAGCACAGAGTACAAAGATTCGTTGGAATAAAATCAATAATTGGATAAAAAGATGAGATCGCATTCATTCGTTATCTTAAAGTCGATATTTTATGTAACTTAAATAAGTTGTCATACAACAAACCAGTTGTCAATTGATTAATTGCAATTCGACATAAAATATAACTTTAATTTAAACAACGTCGGACAATCATGCGATACGATACACCATTTTATCTTTTTATCAGTCTTGAATCCAACTTAACTTTGTGCCCCGAACTAAGACGGTTACCCCTTCATAGTTTGGATGGTTGGCGTTTTCAAACAATCAACGATAGAAATCGTAGGAGTGTTGTGCCAGTAACCTCTATTTAGACGAAGAAATAAAGTTGCGTAAAATAAAAGACTGAAAGTAGATGACGTAAAGTAAATTGCAGAATTTAAATGACAGAAAGTAAAAGACGGAAAATTAAAGTGCATAAATTAAATTGTGGTAATTAAAGTGCGTTAAACTAAATAACAGTAAAGTAAAACGAGAATTATAAAACTAAGACGGAATTAGAAATGACGATGGAAAATCTTGTTTTAAATGTGGGATTTGAACTTTGGTTGCTTGAACGTTCCATGAGATTATAATGCTCGGGATTCTCGTAATGACTTAACGGAAAACGAATCGACATACATATGATTTTTATAAAATTGGAAACATGAAACGGTTTTAATAAACTACAACAAACCGTGAACCAACAAAAGTTGGGAATCAAAATGATTATCCAGACTTCTGGTTTGTAATAGAATTAAAAATGTAATGAAACCAAAATAAAAATCAATGTAACAAACCAATGCGAGTCGTGATGCGAGAATAACTTGAGTCGTTTACGAGATATCTTAACTTGAAACAAAAGGAACTAAATAATACTGAAACATATATTATATAAAAACCCCAATTTAATTTGTGAGCCAAAGCTTTCAACTGCTAGCCTTTTGCTCAATTTTTCAAACTCAATACAAGGAAATGATCCAAAAAAAACTTCTACGGATGGTGATGTTAACACATGTCTAGATTCATTGAACCTAGAACATGTGCTTCAAAAATACTTCCAAATGTGGGAATGTAAGGAAGCAAAGAAGAGTGTGTGTAATTGAATACTCCTCCATCCATGCTAAGGGGTCCTATTTATAGCCATAATAACCATACCATGGGACTTAATGCCAAAATGCTTTAAATTATAAACCTTTTAAAAGAAAATAAACAAACAGCCCATTTTGCCAATTCAACAGCCCAACAGTTTGTTCAAAAAATAATGTTTTCGGCCCGCGTGATTATTCAGCAACCCACAAAAAGAGGTTCGACACAAAAGAAGAGAAACGTTCCATCTTCACGTCTTGTTTCGTCAGCCCAAAAAGGAGAAGTCCGTATTCGTTTCCACGTCATAGCTAAATTTAGACTTCTCACGGCCTTCGTACCGATCCTAAAAACATACATATATATAAAAAAAAATATGAGACTTTTTGTGACGTTTTTCTTTTAAAACAAACTTAGAAACGAATACCAAGCGTAAGACATTTATTTCGATGCAAACACTAAAAAGACTCAATTGGGAAAATAAAAATGCTCAAAATTATAAAAAGTGAGTTAAAATAGGGTAAATAAAATTACCCTATCACAACCTCAAATTTGAACCGTCGCTCGTCTCGAACAACTTTATTAAAAAAAATTGAGCAACGACAATGTTTTACTAAAAAGAGAATCCTTCCATACCCATCATCATGCACACATTCATAATTTAATTTTTAACAATTCTCTCGCAAATGTAGCGATATCCCTTCACAAATGGCCTTTTTCACTAGATTGAAATACAATCATCCATATGTTGGCCAAACGATTGATTGCCAAACTCGGATCAACAATGCAACAAAAAAATGAATGCATTTTGGCTTTTTCAAGTTTTTCAATTAATGCATTGCCTTTTTTCAAAATTTCAATGTATCCCACTTGATGGTACAATTTTTCTACCATCCTCTCATGTTTTAGGAAAACAATTGTGCACACACATATTTTGGTGTCTTTGACACTTTCGGAATTGCACGGAGAACATACTTGGAGCTTTGCTCACTTTTAGACGAATATATCTCCTTTTTCTTTATTTTTTTTTGTGCAATTCACTTTGGAATTATGGTTTGTGTATGTGTGTGCAATGGATGATACGTGTGTGAATATGTGTTAATGATCGTCGTATCACCCGCCTCCCCAAAACTTTGAGGGGTTCAATGTCCCTATTAAACAATCATCGCAAGTGATGAACATATGAAGAAAAAATGGAGATAATGTTGCATTGATTGGAACAAAAAAAAATGGCGTGAGCAAAGAATCAGTTGGCTAGTTCTAGTGATGTAAAAAAAATCTAAGTGAAAAAAAACACATTTGTTGTGGATATCACACCATGCAATCGAACTTGTAAAAAAATTATAAACATGATCAATGATGATGAAATGAAAATGCCAACCCTTCTCAACAAAACGACACATTCAGACTCTTGACAGAATAGTAAAATAAAAGAAAACGCGCAAGGAAGAGTGATAAAACCTTTCCTACTCAAGGTGAGTAGGAGATGATGTCGCCGTCCTCCAAAGTATTTCCATTGGGAATGGCTCCCACAACCCCACTGTATCCGAATTTTGCCTCATCCACCAAGCACGAAGTGCGTCATCTCTCGCCTTATCGAACGCCAATAATTTCATCAGCTTGCCTTTTATCTCCTCATCTCTCTCCTCACTTCTCTCTGATCTTTTTAATAGCAACTCCAACTTTTCATCAATTCCAAGTGCTCGTCCAGAAATCTGTTTTGATATCAGTTTCCTTTGCTCTTTTAACACTGTTTTGACTTCCCCCACAAAAGACCGAAAGTTTGCTTCCAAGGAAGCAATTCGGTCATTGTCCGGTCATCGAGGCGCGTGACTGCCCTTGCGTAATAAACGGGCCACATTTGTGCTATCCAAAACCACTTTTTCCAAGGAAAAGTGGTCCGTGGGCAGTTTGGGCACACCCACTTTGGTTAGCAGTGAGTGGATGACCGAGGGGAAAATTAGACGTGCATTCAAACGCTCGATAACTCTACGAATGATCGTAGATATAACACGTCCTACATCAAAATTTGCACCAACCATGACACGGTACAAAAGAAACACTCGTTCCATACATAGATTGGAATCATGCGTGGATGGATGAAGACTATGACGGATGAAATAGAACTACACATTTGCGACGGGTTTTAAGTAGGAAGATTTTAGAACGCGAGTACGTCCTGTAAAAGACCACTGAGCCCCGTCGTGTGCGATTGTGTGTAAAACATTTTCAAAATCGACATCGGAGGCTTCATCCATCCATCGATGGAACTCCGAGTGTGTGGGCGAGGAGAGACCCAAAACAGTGTTAATGTAGGTGGCCGAAAAGCTCATTTGGGTCTCTCGTATCATTAAGTTTGTGAATGTAAAATCCCTATCAATCAAGCAATTCTCATCAAGAATCAACAATATGAACTAGAGAGAGAAAGTAGATCTTGATTTAATCACACGTCTGAAATGTATACAATGAAGTTCTTTTTCCATTCTTTACAGAGCCTAAACCTATTTATACCACAAATCTAACAAAGACTTAAAAGCTAAGCAAACTAATACAACTTTGACAAATACATTGACTTTGACATTGTTGACTTTACAACTTTGACTTTCCCATATTAAATCTTGGATACAATATTTTGACTTAACAATCTCCCCCTTTGTATTCAAGATTTAATAAAAATTTGACACTAGTCTTCAACTCTTGATTCTTCAGCTTTTATCCCTGACAAGTTTGAACTTTGAAGCTTTAATAGTCTTCAATCTTTCAGCCTTTGAAGAATCTTGAAAAGTCTTTTGCACTTTGCATCTTTAAAAGTCAACATGTCTTGAACACGAAACAGAATTCTTGAAACTCCTTTGAAACTATGACTTTGAAACATCATTGATCTCATATCTTCATCTCTTTGATCTCTGGACTGTCTTCAGAAAAACAAACTTCTCAGAAATATCTTTCAGACATATCTTCAGAAATATCTTCATTAGTCTTTGAAATTCTTGATCCAATCAAACTTTCGTCAGACTTGAACTTTGAAATTGAACTTTGTAAAGTTCTCCCCCTTTTTTGATGATTGTGAGCATCATGATCATCAAAACTTCTTCAATTTCAGCACTTTCTTTGATGTCCCCCTTTGTAAAGACTAACAATATCCCCTTTATGATAAGTTGACATTCTCTACACGTTGATCTAATATTCCATCAATTCATGAAATGTATATATCCGAATCTTTGTAAATTCAGACATAATGAACGTGGTAACCCTGATTCAACAGATGAAACAGTTAGGATTGTATGTTAGTAACACAAAGTTACTGTGTACAACAAATGTACAATTGAAGGAGTTGGTTTGATGATGACTCCCTAGGACTTCCATTCAATCATTGAAAAACACAAGGTTTATCTATGAATGTTCTGACAGAAAAACAAATTTTCTGTGTGCTCGTGCAAGTGTAGAATGATTGAAGCTACTTAGCTTTATCAGGCTCAAATTGTGTAAACTGTTGAGACAACAACAGATATTACACGGACTCAATGTGCATGAAAGAGGTGCGAAGGTGGGGCAACTTTCCTTCTTTTTCAATATCTAAATATTTCGAGTGAAGATCAGATAGCATTAATGTTGCATCCCCAATGAAAATGAAACATTTCTTTTTCGGGAAAGAAATGAGTGGTTGGTGGGGTAATAGCAAGAGTTGGCATGGGCTCGCTGCCTTTTTCAATGATGGTCACCAAAGAATGTGAACCAATCAATAGATGTGGTTGCCCGGCTCAGAAAGTGGTTGGTGTAGAGTTCTGATATTCTTTTAACTCTGATCTCACACCCTCTTTCTTTTTAACATTAAAGCTCACTTCTAACCAAACTCTCTTTTCCATTTTTCCGCTCCACACAATGAGAAAAACTCAACCGGATGAGTTTTCTCCCCCACTCTTTGATTTTGACCCCTCACCCCTCAATCACTCTATGATAACTTCCTGGGTAGGAAACACATGTTAATGTGAATCCATGGAAGTTCTATTTCAGCTCACACATGAATCCCATGTAAGTCCTATAAAGAAATGGTTGCTCAACAGTTTAACTTGAATAGTTAAGCATATAATGTATGAAAACATTGTCAAAATATATGCTCATGAAATCTGAGCAATTGAACTTTGAAGATTTCTCAAAACAAAGATATTGAATGAATGAAATCAAATCAAGAGAATTGTTTTGAGAATCTTATAATGTATCAATCAGATCAAATATCAGAAAATATGAACGTGAACGGTTAGGGTATCAAAGAATTGGATAATTTGTTTATATGAACAAATATAAACAATTTTGCAATGAAAGCACATGATTAGAAATGATAATTGAAGCTCAACAACATTGAAATTCAAATGGGGGTATTACCATCAAAAAATTGGTTCGCTATGAGACATGGTAATAACAAACTCAAATGAAATACTGAACCGGTGTGTACGAATACTTTACAGTATATGGACAAGATAATACGCAAGTATTGATTTTTGGAAACACACGGTCAGTTAAACATTAAAGCTCAAAAATGAAAAACATTTAAAAACACACTTCTAAATTCATAAAATCTTTTGAGAACCAGAAGTGGTTTGAACATTTCAGAAAACGATTTTCATGCTTGAAAGTTGTTCTTCTTTTAAACAATCAGATATCTAGATCAGAAGATATTTACCTTTTAGGCTCCCCCTCAAATCATGATAAAATGATTTAAGTCTTTTAAGCTCCCCCTGGATATTTGCAAAATATCCATGTTTGAACATTGAAGAACGGGTTCTGATCTGTTGTAATCAGAAGCCATCACCTTTACTCCCCCGTAAATTATGCATCTAAAATATGTCATTAAAACACAAGATAGAGATCAATACAACTCCCTTTTGAATTGTAGACCGTCATATCGTAAGTATATTATCAATGAAAAAGCACAGGATAGAGATCAATACAACTCCCTTGTGAATTGTAGACCGTCATATCTTATCGGATGCAAAGTACAGGAGTAAGGTCTTTTGATCGCTGAGGTACGAGTCCTAAACTGTTGTGTTTAGAAGTCAAACTCCGTTGAAGTACGGGTTCTAAGTTGATGTACTTAGAATCCATAGTCTTTCAACTTTGAAGTCCGGGTTTTGAACTGCTTTGTTCAAAGGCCTTGGTTCTCTTACTCCCCCTTGACTTGAGGTGACTGCAACACAGAATCAGGTTTCGGCTTTGGTACCCACTGGTATTTGGGTCCATGAATCTTAGTTGCAGTTCTTGTGGGGATAATCAAGTAAGAACCATACCAGAAATGATCATTGGTCTTGTGAATATGATCATGTGTACGACAATAAGAACAATAATTTTTCTTACCTGATAACCTGATTAATTGATCTCTCGTGTAGATATGATCAGGTTTACCTTTACGCGCATTGTTCTTCTTGACTTTGTGTGTATGTACACATGATTTCTTTCCTTTCAGCTCATCTTTCATCTCATCTTCAACTGGTTTTTTCTTCCAGACCAGTTTCTCTTCTTCATATCTCCTTCTTCTTCGATGTGTACCTGAACCATCTATATTTCTATCATAAAAAAGATTAGTACTACGAATCTGATCAGAAAATTTAACTGACCTCTTGAAAGAAACAGTTTTCTGATTTGAACTTGATGCAGTCTTTTCAAGCTCTTTAATCTTTGAAGCAAAACTGTCTCTTTCTTTGATAAGCAGGTCAATCTTTGTCTCGCATTCAGACTTCGTTTTCTTCTCTTTCAGCACAATGTCATATAGTTCAGATAACTTGACCGTCAGCTTTTTAATCTCAGACTCAAACATGCTTCGTTCTTCTTCAAATCCCTTCTCAGCATCTTTTCTCTGGCCGGATATTTCTTTGAAGAATCCCACATTCTTTTGTTCAATGGCCTTCTTCTCTTTGGCAAACTTTTCCCTTTCTACAATGAGTACTTTCTCAAAATCAGAAACTTGTTGAGAAAGTTTTATACACTTAAGCTCAACTGCTTTCTTTTCTTCAAAACACTTTCTTGAAAAATCTGAGAACTTCTTTGAAAAAACTTTCTTTTCACTCTCAAAATCAGATTTGTCTTTAACCATCTTTTGCTCTAAATCAGATATTCTCTTTTGAAGCTCAGCATTAGCATCATTCAGACTCTTAATCTGCTCTTCATAACTTTCAACGGATGCTTTCTGAATTTGAATCATTTGATTTTCCATATCAGAGATTTTTTTCTTTAGCTCTGTGTTCTCAGATTCCAAACTCAGTATTTTCTCATTGTTCAGCCCAAAAGTCTGTTTCTGAAGATCTTCATTAATTGTCTTTAACACACTAACATCTTCTTTCAGTATGATGCTTTCATCATAATACTCTTTTGACTTTTTCGAGTGAAAATCAACAGCATAACCAAGATTTACGTTCTCTAGTTTGAGCTTTGCAACCTTCGCTTAAAGCTCAGCAAAATATCCCATAGATGTCAACTTTAATAAGAAAACAGCTTGATATGAATGATCGTTCCAAAACAATTCAGAAAAAATTTGACTGAAAGTCAAACTTTGATCACAAAAAAAAATATCTCAGAAAAATCCAATCGCTGGAATTCTCAAAGCATTGGAACTTACAGATCAAGTGAATTCAAAACCTGCAAATCAAATGAAATTAGAACTTTCAGATTATAAGAATTCTCAGATCAAACAAATTGGATTAAAAATCGCAAAACTTTTGATGTATGAGCTTGCAGATCACACAGATTAAAACTCACGAACCATTTAACCTAAAACTCGCAAATCAAAGATCAATGTTTGTCTGCGTGTTATGTGAAACTCACAGATCAAATGCAAATTCGAACTCGCATATCAAACAGCATTAAACTCGTAAGTTGAATCAACTTGAAACTCGCACAAGAGATTAGACTGAAATTCGCAGCAGGTCACTTGGACTTAGAACTCGAAAACCGAATTAAAATGTTAAACTTGCAGAAGCTTTTGAATAATAAAACCACTTCACCACCGACCCATTGATCTTGAAAAACCAATCACATTAACACTCTCAAATGAATTCAATTAACTATGGTTTCCATTTTCAATTTGAATAATCCATCAACAGCCGCTGATTGTATTTGATTTCACCAATTTCAAGTTGAAATTTTAACACAGCAGCCACCGATTTGATGAATCACTTCACCGACCCACTAATCAAATTATTCCAATCAATTTCATACTCCGATTTCAACTTGAAATACAAACCTGATCACAGTTGATTGTGACTGCAAACGACACAAACAATATGAGTGGAATATGGTTGGTGCAAAACTTAAAGTTTGCGTGAACTAACTATGGCCCAAACCTGAGGTTTGCGTTAAAAGTGAATAGCGCAAAGTATTAATGAGCACAAATCTCAAAACACATGAGATCTTCTGTGATGCAAATCAAATTGATTTAGAAAGCACAAATCTCATTACACTAAATGTGCAAAACATATTGGACATGGTCTGCGAATTTTGTTTCACTTGCAGACTTAAACTTGCATATCACTTGAACTAATCTTCCCAATCATGTATACCTAAACTTGCAGAAGCTAGCAATTGAAACTCTCACAAGCTTGAAATCAAAACTCGCATATCAAATGGGTTTGTAGCAATAGAACTCGCATATGCAGACTGTGTGATGTCTAAAAACTTGTAGGCTGCAAAAAAATTGAAATTTGCAAGCAATTGAGATTAAACTTGCAGATCTCATCAATTAGAACTTCAATTGAAAATAAAAAACTGCAGATGAATTGGACTTGTAATCGCAGATTTCAACTGTTTGAATCTGCAAATCAATTGGAAACAAAATTCACAGATCTGTTGGAATTGAATTCAGAGAACAATTGAACATGAAATCTCAATTTAAGTGAAATTAAAAGGCAGGTTGAATTAATTTTGAAATACGCAGACTGCTTCAATTTGAATTCGATAGGAACTTGCTATCTTAAAACTGGAACTCGTAGAAATCTAGTTTTGCGCCAAAGTCATATTAATTTTGTGCATCACCGACCCATTAAACTCTCTTCCAATCATATTCATACTTCACCTTTGTTTTGCGCGAGAACCATATGGCGCAAAGTTTGTTGATGCAGGTGGCGCGAGAAAGATGTTTTTCGCGCGAATCTTTGATGAACGATATCACCACCACCGGCCCATTATAGTTTTCCAACCAATAACAATTTGACGCAAAAATGATGAAGAATGTGGCGCATATTCAAACTTCATTGAATCTAGCGCAAATCTTAATGAAGGTATTGAAGCAAAATCAAACCTGCATATTGAATTAAACAATCCACCACCGCCCCACTAAATGTAACCAACCAATCAAGAAAAATGAATATACTAGTGCAAATGTAATGTAGTTGGAGCAAATGTTAACAATTAACCACATATTAGAGGCTATTGAAGCAAATCAGATGATGGATTGTAAAGAGAATTTCGTGTTCTTCAACTGGAAGTTAGTGAGTTCTTCACATCTCTTGATTTCAAAGATTGATCCAAATCAAATGAAATATGCAAAATTGAATCTTGAAATTGTATCAACACAACCGAAATTCAATCCCAAACACTTTTTTATCACATTAAAACATTAAAAACCACAGAATTATAGTGCAAAGAATCAAGAACAGTGTTCGACTGTGAGTTCTTGATTTCTTGAAAATTTTCAGATTTTGATCCAAATATCCAAAAAATCAATCCATATTTTCTGAGATAATCTTTCTGAAAATGTTTGGTATAGCTCTGATACCAATTGTGAATGTAAAATCCCTATCAATCAAGCAATTCTCATCAAGAATCAACAATATGAACTAGAGAGAGAAAGTAGAGAGAGAAAGTAGATCTTGATTTAATCACACGTCTAAAATGTATACAATGAAGTTATTTTTCCATTCTTTACAAAGCCTAAACCTATTTATACCACAAATCTAACAAAGACTTAAAATCTAAGCAAACTAATACAACTTTGACAAATACATTGACTTTGACATTGTTGACTTTACAACTTTGACTTTCCCATATTAAATCTTGGATACAATATTTTGACTTAACAAAGTTTAACCCACTTGTAACGGGCAACTCGGTGTAAAAGTTCGTTACCTAGTCAATATTGTATTGTACTGGTGGTGTGCAAAACATATCCCATCCCAAAGAATGGATCGTGATATGAAATAGAGGGTGTGTTCGGAGAGTTTTCGAAGGGAAACCTCTTGGAGGTTGGCAAACCTTCCGTCAAAATGACGGATATTTGCGCACCGCTTCTGGACAACTGAACAAAGACAAATGCAATTTGAGTGATGATCGGGTTGATGACTGGTTCGTCGTGCTCCAGGTTGTGTTCTGTCAAAACCTCGATGGGTTGTTCGGCATTGATTCCCAGAATTACCGACAGTCGGCGTCTCTTCTGTTGAGGTGCAATCCTTAAGGCTACTGAAGTATAACCCCGTTTGATGTCGATTTTGTTTGGGGTTGTTTGTACCACAGGTTTGATAGCAGTAGGTGTAGAGGTTAGATTGGTGAGGTTGAGTGATAGGTTCGGGAGGGGTTGTGGTGGTGCGAAGTTGGTTGTGGGTGGTCGATATTAGTGGGGATCGTACGGCTGAAAAGCAGGTGGTGGTGGTGAAATAGTGATATAGGGGGGCATAGGATTAGTCGTTCTAAAGGCTTGGTTAAAAGAATTTTGGGGGTTGTGCGAGTGTGATGTTGCAGTTGATGGGTTTTGATAAGATGAGGACGGGGTGTCATACCGTTTGAGAAAATTGATTATGGCTCTCGAAGTGTAGTTAAACCCATATCGTATACCTTGTTCTAACACCGGTGATAGAAAACTCCTGGTGGTGTGGATGGTGGGCGTTGGTGGTGTGATGGTGGCGTCGGTGGTGGTCACTGATGGTGACAAGACTGGCGGTGGTGCAGTTATTGTGTTGGGGTAGGAAAGCGGGGGTGATTCGGTTACTGCAGAAAAGGTGATCGATGGTGGGAGGTGAGGGTTTGTTAGTGTTTCTGCAATGGTGGTGAGCAAGTAAAGAGGGGTGTTTGGCGGTGGCGTCGTGGTTGGTTCTGGTGGTGTGATGGCGGCGTCGGTGGTGAAGGATTTGTGGGGTGATCGGTGTAGGAGGCGGTGTAGAGGAAATTAGTAAGTTCTTCATGTCGTCAGCGTACATGAACCGATGAGAAAAAAATGGGTTTCTGATTTTGAACTCCATGGCAGTGCTTTTTGTTTTTTAAAAGAAAAAAAATGAGCAGGGGTGTGTACCAGATGACATAAGGTGATAGATTGATGGGGGCTGTCAGTTGTCTTGGTGATGGCAAGGGTACGTCGGCTTGTACCGTTCGAAGGCAGAGAAGCTTCTAATTTGTACGAGAAAATCCAATTCTACTAATTATCTTCAGAAGGGTACACTCTTCCAAATCCAATTTTAGATATTAAAGAAAGAAAATTATAAATTATTTAACCTTGATATCACACATCTGACTTCCTTATGTAGTTTTATTAGGAATTAGTTAGTTTTATTTAGGAGTTTCATCCATCCATGTGGACCAAGAAGGTAAAGCCCAATACAATATATATATATATATATATATATATAGTAATAATATTTAATGAAGACTTTGGGCCAAATTACAGAATAAAATTTTCGAACTAACGAGATTTTGTGTGCTTTTCTTTTTCTTTTATTCTATATATATATATATATATATATATATATATTTATGAACCAAAGCTTGGAACCAAAGAAAAGTTTAATTTGGACCAAACTAGTGGGATTAGGATTGCCCCAATACAAACCAAATGTGTCGAAAATAAGACTTATTCTTTAGAATATTTGGCCCAAATTATCGAAAAATAAAGATTTCGTCCAACGAGATTTTTGAGTTTTAAGAATTCGTCTTTTGATCAAGAGAAAAAAAAAACTTATTTTACGACTGCCTTTTATTTTATAATAGGATATTTACACATTCTTGGATTTAATTAAAAATCCAAAAATCCATGCGGTTCTTTTTATTCTCAAAGGTGGACAACCTCAAGAGGTTGTTGCATGAGTACTGAGGGTTCGATAAAAGGTATTACCCTTTGTTCGTTAACCTTAAAAGCGGTACCCCTATCCTGATCAATTAATTCGACTACTCTGTAGGGATACACTTTTGCAATTTGAAACAAACCTGTTGTTGGTCCCGGAGGTGCTTAACAAGTTTGTAGAAGGGGGGGGTTGAATACAAACACAGAAATTAAAGTTTAATAAATTGTTTATTGATAAATCAAAATACAATTTACAAGTTTGTTGCGGAATAAGATTAAGACAGACTTAATCTAAACAAACTTAAGAAACACTAAGATGATTGCACAAGAAATTCAGAGGGTGGGAGATTAAGAGATATAGAAAACAATGGTTTCTATATGGAGTTCAAGGATTGAGCACCCTTTCATATGAAAGGGTGAACGTCCTATTTATACCCTTTGCATTAAATGCATGGCAGGGCACTTTACACGTGGCGTTCACTGATTGGCTTTGGGAGTCTGACATTTGGAAGACATGCTTTCGTCCGGGTCATGAACAGTGTAGTTGACAGAGTTGTTGTACGAATGGTTGTAGAGACTTGTCCGTTCTGACACATTGTACTAGGTTGTGCAAGGATAGACAAAAGGAAACTTGAGGCATAAGCTTTGTGATCGATTGATCGCTGAGTATCTCTAAGTTCAGAGATAAATAGGTTCAGCTATCGCTGAAGCTTTTTCTCATGTTCCTTCGCGTATAAGTAGAGTTGTCTTTGCTTCACTGATATCCGCATCAGGTCACTAGTAGACTTCTCTTTGTTCAGCAGCATCTTCTTTGATTCAGCTATGAACATATGTTGACGCGAGACTTTTCTTCAGGGATTACATTGGCTGTTTACTTTAGGAACTATCAGTGATAACTGAATAGACTCAGTCTGATCACTGATAGTGAAACACTAATACATAGAAATGTTTATAAGAAAGACTATCAGCGATAACTGAACAGACTCAGTCTGATCGCTGATGGTGAAACACTAATACATATTAAAACGTAATTTTCACTAAGTATAGAAGAGGGTCGTTATCAAATCACTGAGAGAGTTTGGATCAACAATCTCCCCCTATTTGATAATGACAAAGTAATTGAAGAAAATTACTTTATAATTCAAAATGATGGAATAATCAGGAGTCGTAACATACATGTCCCAATTACTATTTTGAGGGATCTTTTACAGCACTGATGGAGTTAAGTACTTTACTGAAATTTTCATTAAACCAAGAAAAGAATTACAGGGAATGAAAATTACAAGAACAAGTGATGTACTAACTGCTGTAAGTACAACTAATAGATTACAGAAAAGAAAACTAATCTATCAGCTATCTAAAGAAGACTTAGGAGGATTGATCATATACTCAGGTATTTCTTCTCCTTTTTGTCTTCGTTCCAAAGATTCTTGGCTGATAATTTCTTTAATTTTCCCAGCAGCAGGGAAGAAGTCACACCATAAGCATAAGAGATCCTTGAGATGATTCAGAGGACAGATAGGAATCTCAGAGACTCTTTGAAATCTGAGTTCCTCATCATCATCTCTGAAGAATATCCCATAAGGATTGTCAATTACTTGACCAGCTTGGAAAGGACCACCAGGAGGCAGAGATAAATCCAGAACTGAAAGATCGGGAGAAGGACCAAACAGTGCATCTCTTGAAAATTTGATAGAAGTTTCATTCCTGATGATGGCGACGTCTTCAGAGGAGGAGGACCCAATTCTTCTCTTGAGTTTCTTGGGATTGGGAGGGATAGGAGATGGCAGATTCAGTACAGAAGTGACTCTGTTGATGAGAGCTTCAAGAAGTCCTTCAACGTAGCCTCTGTATGTAGATTTCGATTTCTTCAGCGCATCCCAGAATTCTATCCACTCTGTAAACCCGAAGCCTTCAAGTTTGGAAACGTACATAGCTTTCTGGGTTCCATCCTCTCTGGTAATCTCCATGGTTACTGAGAGTTGATCCTTCTTCTTGTGACTAGAGATAGTCACGGCTGTTATTGGAAGAAGATCAGAGCGATAATCCATCTTCTGTTTACACCATTCGATAGACTTATCGTTGATCTCTTGTTCTTTGGAGCGTTCCTCTTCAATTTCTTTCAGCAGTGCAGCTTGAACTTCCACAGGCTTTCTTTTCATCTTTTTGTCCTTGACTTGAGAAGATTGAATCTTTAAAGTGAGTTGGGCATCTCGTCTGTATTCAGCGAACAGTTTCTCAGCTTTGGCAGATTCTTCTCGTTCAGCATCAGTTAGGAAGTAGAGCTCTGAGAAGGATGTTTGAAGAGGGATTTTCAGCCGTTGACTTTCTAGTTGAGCGATCATTTCAACTCTTTTCTTCATCACTTTCTCTGACCATTGAGATGGTTGAGAGGGCCTTCCTGGATGGACCAGGGAATCTTCTTCTTCTTCTTCATCAATCTCAGCGATAGAGATTGGGATTATGTCTTCAGCGATAGTAGCTGGAATTATTTGTTCAGAACCCTTAAGCAGGGGAGAGAACTATCTGGTCAGAAAATGAAAAAATTAGATTATTTTTAGGAAAGAAGATAGATAAAGGCTAGAAAGAAACAGGGGTTGGATTTTTATAGAAAGATAAGGGAACAAGAGTAAGGCATACCTGAGAAGGATTCTCCTCAGGTAGTGAGATCATTTTCAGGGTTCCCTCAGCAGATACACCTTTGCTTTGGGAAGGGGTTTCTGAAGATGTTTCTTGTCTCCCCCCTGCTTGGATACCTTCTTTCGAAGCTATTGCTGATGATGTGGCGGCTGAAGAACACCAGAGAGATGGATCTTCATCGTCATCATCATCATCATCTTGATGAGAATCATCCTCTTGATCTTCAAGATCAAGGTCTTCATCATCGTCTTCATCCTCTTCTTCATCATCGACTATTTCAGCGATGGTGGGAGGGGCTTTATCAGCAGCTATCTCCCCCTCAACCTGAGAGGGAGTTTCCTTCAGTGGTTCAGCAATGACTTCAACCTTCGTGTTTTCTTAAGCGTTCTTCTCCCCCTCTTTGTCATTATCACCGAGAGAGAGATCTTTGTTAGGAGATGAAGTTGTTGCGGTAGCCAACTTCTGGACTTCAGCCTCCAGACCTGTGAGTCATCCTTCAAGTGCAGGGATGTCGGACGTAGCTAGATGAATGAATTCCACAGCTATGGTCAGGGCTGAACGATCATCTTCTGTAAATGATAGAGCAGGAACTGGAGCTGGTTCATTCAGCTTGTCAAGGACTTGCTGAAGAGTAGCAGTGCAGGAGTCAATCTTTGCAGACAGGTCATCATACTGCTGCTTGGATTCATGCCTGACTTTGTCAATCGCTTCATGAAGAGTAGCGATCTGAGAAAGGTCAGCTTTGGAGGCGCAGGTGGCAGTCAGCGTCTTCAGCGCATCGCCAGCTGTTTGAACAGTGCTGGTGGTGTTGTTGAGAGAAGCAGAAAGAGAATCCACCTTTGTACTCAAACTGTTGACATTGGTGTCAACAGTCGCCAGACTAGGACCTGAAATATAAGTTAGTTGTTGAGAAACAGGCTTATATGGAGAGGTGAGAGTAGTGTATAGGGTTATAGGATTACCTGAATTTTCAAACATTTTGTAGAATTGCATGGATTCCTCAAACGAATGATGTTCAGGTCCTAAGGGTCCAAACTGAGGAGTAGGGATAGAAGGAGGGTTAGAGACCAAAGAAATAGGAGGACTAGAGATGGGGATAGAATATGTAGGGATAGGGGTAGTTACCTCATGTTGTGTTACTGTTGTTGTGACAGCGACCGAGATCGCTGGCACGGTTGAAGTGGTTGGAGCTGAGGATGTGGAGGAGAGACCCACGAAAGCATCTAAGGAAGTTTGTAGAGAAACATCCTTAGGTATAGAGCTAGAAGTAGCTTTCTCCTTGGTCATCTTGGCCTTCTTCGAAGGACCAAGGGAGCCAGTTGATGGTCGTTTTGAAGGGGTAGCGGCAGGGATAGCAGAAGAAGGAACCTCCTGCGTGGCTGTTGAAGACGAAGAATGTAGGAGAGAGAGACGAGAACGAAGTTGAGAGATACTTACCTCGTTGGGGAGCGTCTTGGCCTCCAGTGATCTCTGACCCACTTTCAGAAAAGATGCATCCGAGTTGGTGGGGTAAGTGGTAGGGTAGAGAAACTTCAGGTACGCGCAGATGAAGCGTACGTAGGGAACTTTGGGATCCCTCTCGGTCTTCTCTATCTTTGACTTTAGGTCGTCAAAGATAGCTGTTGCGTAGTCGAAGTTACGTCCAGTGATCACTGAGTAAGCCATCTGGACCTGAATCTTGCTGGCTTGGTCCAGTGACCCACTCTTCCCACTCATACACTGAATGATGTGTGAGAAGAAGTAGTTGAGCTGGGAAGGCATCAGTGCCTTCTTTACGAGAGTCAGCTTCTTGTTTGGAATAGTAGTCCTTGGTTTGGGTTCCCAAGCGTATTCCATGTCATCCAAGAATTGGATGAGTTCAATGTCAGTTGGCAATGAGTCATATCCATTCCTGGGCTTGTCAGGGAATCGAAGAGCTTTCCTCAGGCCTAGGGCAGTCATCATCCCTGAGCCTAGTTGAGTGCTGAAGGAGATAGCAGGAACCTGTTCACCCTTCTTGTTGGTGAGAGAGGTTTCTTCAGCGGTAAACCAGAATTGCTGGAGTAGAGCTTTCGAAGGTGTGGGATCCACAGTGATAGCATAGGCAATGCAGGATTGCCTTAGAAATTGTGCAGCTTCCACCAGATGTGGGTACTTGACACCATCAAAGTCAAGGCGAGCAAGATGGTTGTTCTTTGGAAGTTCAGAATCAGTGATGGCGAACTTGACGTTCTTAGAGGCGACAAGTGCAGATTGAGACATTCTGAGAGTAAACAGATAGATGAATAGAAGAACAAGAACAAGATAGGATACAATTTTAAAGATTAAAAAGGTGTTCTTAAGATAGGATACAAGAACAAGAAGAAAAACCAAAGATTTTGAATGAAGAACAATCAAAATAAAACGGTTTTTAAAGAATAAAATCAAAAATGAAAGTGATTTTATGTGATAAGAATCTTATAAACCCATAATGGTAGACCATAAATGGAGTTTTATGTAAAAAGATTTAAGATAAGAAATCAAGAATAACATGTGGATCTTTGAAGAGGATGATGCAAAGGCTTGAGAATGCTAGAATGCTTGAGAGAGAATTCTTGCTTAGAAAGTATTTCCAGAAAGCGTAAATTGATAGAATGGAAAAGCATTCCTTTTATATGTGAGAGAGAGGAGAGAGAATGTGAGAGAAGCGGGAAAACAAATGCACATCATGACGTGGACACGTCCCACGAAGTTGATTGGATAGAAGAGCAATGGACGAACGTGTCAGAAAAAGGCATGTCGTGGATTTTCGGTTCAAATGACGTCATAGTTTAAGAAATAGACTATTCATTTGTCCGTTTTGAATTTATCACTGAAGAAAAATCAGCAATAGAATTTTCTTTTTGAAAGTATCCCTGATGAAAAGATAGGGATAGATTTTCTTTTAAATGGATCACTGAATATAAATATCAGTGATAAATTTAATTTCAAAAAGCTTTTAATCATTTGAAGAAAGATTCAGTGATTAAGATTTGTATTTTTTTTTTTTAAATCTTAACTGAATGAAGATTCAGTTGTAGGGATTGAGAAAATATACCTGAGAGTCAGAATATTTATCAGAGAGAATGATGAAAGGGGAACTTTTGATTACTGACGCAATACATGAACGCTGAAGAATTATTCTTCAAGGTTCAGCATTCCAAGCTCACTGATGAGAAAGTTGAACCTTGTCTCATCAAGAGGTTTGGTGAATATATCAGCAAGCTGAAAGTCAGTAGGGATAAAGTGAAGTTCAATATCACCATTCATCACATGGTCTCTGATAAAGTGATATCTGATCTCTATGTGTTTTGTCTTTGAATGTAGCACTGGATTATTTGCTATAGCGATAGCACTAGTGCTGTCGCAATAGATAGGAATCTTTGACAACTGAAGGTCATAATCTAATAGTTGATTTCTCATCCATAAGATTTGAGAACAACAGCTTCCAGCGGCTACGTATTCAGCTTCAGCTGTGGAAGTGGACACAGAATTTTGCTTCTTGCTTGTCCAACTTACCAGCTTTCCTCCCAAGAGTTGACATCCACCAGTGGTACTCTTTCTGTCAAGTTTACATCCTGCAAAATCACTATCAGAATAACCAGTTAGATCGAACCCAGAGTCTTTGGGATATCAAAGACCGAGGTTAGGAGTTCCTTTCAGATATCTGAAAATTCTCTTTACAGCGATCATATGGGATTCCTTGGGTTCAGATTGATAGCGTGCACATAAACAAGTAGAGTACATGATGTCAGGTCGGCTTGCTGTGAGATACAGCAGGGAGCCTATCATTCCTCTATAGGCAGTGACATTAACAGGTTTTCCAGAAGGATCTTTGTTAAGAGTCAGGGGTGGTGCCATAGGAGTTTTCATCGCTGAAGTTTGAGTAAGATCAAACTTCTTCAGCATATCTTTAACATACTTTCCTTGGCTGATAAAAGTACCTTTGTCAGATTGTTTAATCTGAAGACCAAGAAAATATGTCAGCTCACCCATCATACTCATTTTATATTCTTTCTTCATTCTTTCAGCGAAGCGAGTACACAGAGATGGGTTAGTAGAACCAAATATTATGTCATTGACATATATTTGTATAAGAATTATATGACCTTTTATCTTTCTGAAAAATAACGTATTGTCAATCTTACCACGTTCAAAATTTTCAGAGATAAGAAAAGATGATAGAGTGTCATACCAAGCACGAGGGGCTTGTTTTAGACCATAGAGAGCCTTATCCAATTTATAAACATAATTTGGATGCTTAGGGTCATAGAACCCTGGTGGTTGTTCTACATAGACTTCTTCATTCAGCTTTCCATTTAGGAACGCTGATTTTACGTCCATTTGATACACAATGAAATCTTTATAGACTGCATAAGCTAAGAATAGTCGAATTGCTTCGAGCCTGGCCACAGGGGCAAAGGTTTCATCATAGTCTATGCCTTCCTCTTGTCTGTATCCCTGAGCAACAAGTCGAGCCTTGTTGCGGGTTACAGTTCCATGTTCATCTAACTTGTTTCTAAACACCCATTTAGTGCCTATTACAGTTTTATCAGATGGTCTAGGAATGAGATTCCAAACTTTGTTACGAGTAAACTCAGTCAGCTCTTCTTGCATAGCGCTGACCCAGTTTGGATCTCGGAGGGCATCATCAGTCTTCTTTGGTTCTATTAAAGAGAGAAAGTTTACAAAGAGACAGATATTACCTGAGCTTCGTCGTGTCTGAATACCTGCATCTGGATCACCAAGAATTTGATCTATTGGGTGATCTTTGGTCCATCGCTGAGCAGGAGCATTATTGCTTAACTCAGAGGTTGGATCAACAATTGGAATGTTTACTGATGAGGATGATTGAGGTTCATCAGCGATTAACTGTTGAGTAGATTCACTAGAGAGGTTTTCAGACGAAGGCAGATTTGATGGTAGGAGTGTGTTTAGAGGTTCAGCTGAAACCCATGAGGTGGATTCAGCGGTAGGATGTATAATGTTTGGATCATCATCAGCGGCTAGAGGATCTGAATGCTGATGGTTTTGAAAAGAAGGTTCAGTTTCTCTATAGTGAGAAAGCATCCAAGCATTTAACTCTTTATTGTCAGCGATTGGTTTGGAGTTCGCTGAGCGAGTTTCATCAAAAGTGACGTGAATTGTTTCTTCTACTGTTTGTCTTCTCTTGTTGAAGACTCTGTAGGCTTTGGAGATGGAGGAATATCCTAGAAATATTCCATCATCAGCTTTTCGGTCGAACTTTCCAAGTTGATCTCTGTTGTTTAAGATAAAGCACTGACAACCAAAGATATGAAGAAAGCTGATAGAAGGCTTTCTTCCAACAAAAAGTTCATAAGCTGTCTTCCCAAATCGCTTTATTATCAGCGATCTGTTTTGAGTAAAACATGCAGTGTTTACAGCTTCAGCCCAAAATTGAGTAGGGAGATGAGAATCGTTGAGCATTGATCTAGCAGCTTCTATGATCGTTCTGTTTCTTCTTTCAGGGACTCCGTTTTGCTGAGGTGTTCTTACTGAAGAGAAGTTGTGAGAGATTCCCTTGTTCTCAAAGAAATTGTTCAGGGAACTGTTCTTGAATTCAGTTCCATGATCACTTCTTATTGAACGAACAGTAAGATTGTTTAGCACTTCCATCTTTTTCACAAAAGATATTAGTTCTTCTGGAGTATCACTTTTACAGCGAAGAAAGATAACCCAGGTGTAGCGAGAATATTCATCTACAATGACAAGTGTATATTTCTTTCCAGCTATTGATTGGATGTTGACAGGGCCAAACAGATCCATATGTAAGAGCTTAAGAGGACTTGTCACTGAGGAAACTTGTTTCGACTTGAAACTTGCTTTTGTTTGTTTTCCTTTTTCACATGCTGAGCAGAGAGATTCTTTGGCATATGAGTGCTGAGGAAGACCAGAAACCAGTTCCTTAGATGAGAGAGAATTCAGGGATTTGAAGTTTAGATGAGAGAGCCTTTTATGCCATAGCCAGTTGACATCAGAAGAGGCCTTAGAGAGAAAACATAAGTTATCAGTGATAGTAGAGTCCATATCTATTACATAGACATTTTCTCTGCGATAACCACTGAGAGCAAGTTTTCCTTTCTCATTTACCACTGAACATGCTTTCTTAGTAAAGCGTACTTCATAGTCTTTATCACATAGCTGACTGATGCTTAGAAGATTGTGCTTCAGTCCATCTACATAAGCGACTCTTCTAAAGGTAGTTGTCCCATTGCTGAGAACACCAAACCCTTGGGTATATCCTTTTCCATTTCCACCAAAAGTCACAGAGGGACCTTTTTCTTCCTTGTATTCAGTGAGCAGGTTTCTTTGTCCAGTCATATGACGAGAACATCCACTATCAAGATACCAGATGCCCTTTGATCCCTACACACATAACGAAGATTAAACGTTGTTTGGTACCCACTTTTCAATGGGTCCTTCAGAGTTAGTGGATAAGAAAGGGTCAGCTATCTTCTTAGCAGATGAAGATTCAGCTTCAGTGGTAATCTTCACTTTGGTTAATTTCTTAACCTTAGTGGTATTTTTCACCTCGGTTGATTTTTCAGCCTTGGTGACCTTCTTAGCTTTAGAGGCATTTTTCTTCACTTTAGCTATTTTATCAGCTTCAGTGGCAGTTGGACATTTACTTGCAATATGATCAGTAAAACCACAGTGATAACATTTTCTGTATCTGAAAATGGTTTTAGGATCAGAAGTAGAAGGTTTTGCAAGTTTAAGATGAGCAGGACCAGGTCCAAGAAGACTTTTCTCTTGAGATCTGGGAGGAATTTTCATTTCTTCAGATCTCGACGGTTTAAGGTCAATCTTCAGCTTTGGAGGACAGAGATCAAAGATTTCTATCACAGAGCTAGAGGATTGCTTAGCTGAAGGTTTAGAAGGAACTTTCAGCTTTGCTTTCCTGGTTGCCTTCTGAGGAAGGAGAATGGACTTTCCTTTATCCGTAGACTTAGTGTCTTTGGATTTTTCCTCAGGGATGGGATTTGAAGAACAGAGATAGAATTGATTATATGAAGTGTCAAAGGAGGTGACAAAGTAACAAACTTAAGCGAGGAACTCTCTTCCGTAGGATCGTCCTGAGGTGTCCAAAAACCAAGACCAGTTTTATCACTTTCAGGGGTTTGAGCTTTTATTATCTCAGAGATCTTTGTTGATGATTTGTACCATTTTTCAACATGAGCCTTTTCTGCTTTTAGAGCAGCAATGGCTTGTTCACGTTCAATGCTGATGATTTCATTTATAATGACTTGATCTTTCAACTTTTCTTCTAAAAGATTTAGTTCACTGATCTTTTCATGACATCTCTCTAGCTCTTGAGTTAAATGAACATTTTTATTCTCAGCTTGAGTTTTGTCATTTAGGGCATTATAAAGGTCAATCGTCAGCACATCAACAGCGCGACTTCTCTCAGCTTCAGGCAGAGAGGGATTTGTAGAGATAGATACCTGAGATGATATGTAGCTCATAGAAGGTTCAAATGGTTCTTCCACTTCTTCTTTAATCTCAGCCATGAGGCAAAGATTAGCGACTTCTTCTTCATCAGGAGATGATTCTTCTGATTCAGCCCAGTCGTGTTCTTCAGCGATGAGACCTTTACCTTTTCGCTGATAGCTTTTCAGCTTTTGATATTTGTTCTTCAGCTTATGGTATTTGTCATCACTGGATCTTCTTGAGGTAGAAGGTTTGAAGACCTTTTTCGACCTGCACTCACTAGCAAAATGTCCAATCTTTTCACAGTTATAGCAAGTGGCAGTAGCCTTCTCAACCGGAGTTGATTTTGGCTTTTCAGTAAGAGAGAGAGGCTTACTTCTTCGAAAGTTGCTCTTTCTTGCAAATCTTTTAAAAGAGTTTGTCAAGAGTGCTAAGGACTCGTCAAACTCTGAAAGATCAGGGTCTGATAGATCCTCAGATTCAGAATCTAACTCAGTGATGGTGAGAGTAGATCGCTGAGATGGAATTATCTCTGAAGAGACTAAAGCAACAGGAGTACTTTTGGAGTCTTTAGAATCTTTTACAAGATTCTTCTTCAGAAGATTTGATTGCTCATAGTTGAGCAATATTCCATACAGAGTGCTTAAAGAGAGAGTATGTAAGTCTTTTGTCAGCTTAAGACATATTGAATAACTGTCCCAGCTTTCAGGAAGACTTTCTAAGAATTTTGTTAGGACCTTAGAATTAGAATAGGTCCTTCCAACAGTTCTTAGGTCAATGATTAAGCAGTTAAATCGCTGATGAATGTCAGAAAGAGATTCATTCTTACCAGCGATAAAACTTTCATACTGTCTTACCAAGTTAATCTTTCGAGTCTCTTGGATTTCAGTAGTGCCCTCATATTGAACACATATGGTTTCCCACATTTCTTTAGAAGTTTTCAGATGCATGATGGAATGGAAAACTTCATCAGGCAGAGCCATTGAGATAATGGTCTTTGCTCTTGCATCTATGCCTACCTTCTTTTTATCTTCATCACTCCACTGTCTTATTTCCTTAACGACATATCGTTCAGGGACAGCTTCAGTGGTGGCAGTAGCGGGAACCGCAGCTATAATTCTAACAGGTTCATAGGGTCCGTTTTCTATATATTCAGGTATAGTAGGATCCGCACCTTCAAGAAATAGCATCATTCGATTTTTCCATAGAGAAAAGTTATCTCTGCTAAATCGAGGAGGTTTAGAAAGTGAACCATTATCATAGTAGTTTGTGTTTGTGTTTAGTGCCATTTTAGAATAGCAAGGAAGAGTATACAGCAAGATCTTGTTTATTAGTTTAAACAAACTGATCTGATACCACTTGTTGGTCCCGGAGGTGCTTAACAAGTTTGTAGAAGGGGGGGGTTTAATACAAACACAGAAATTAAAGTTTAATAAATTGTTTATTGATAAATCAAAATACAATTTACAAGTTTGTTGCGGAATAAGATTAAGACAGACTTAATCTAAACAAACTTAAGAAACACTAAGATGATTGCACAAGAAATTCAGAGGGTGGGAGATTAAGAGATATAGAAAACAATGGTTTTTATATGGAGTTCAAGGATTGAGCACCCTTTCAGATGAAAGGGTGAACGTCCTATTTATACCCTTTGCATTAAATGCATGGCAGGGCACTTTACACGTGGCGTTCACTGATTGGCTTTGGGAGTCTGACATTTGGGAGACATGCGTTCGGCCGGGTCATGAACAATGTAGTTGACAGAGTTGTTGTACGAATGGTTGCAGAGACTTGTCCGTTCTGACACATTGTACTAGGTTGTGCAAGGATAGACAAAAGGAAACTTGAGGCATAAGCTTTGTGATCGATTGATCGCTGAGTATCTCTAAGTTCAGAGATAAAGAGGTTCAGCTATCGCTGAAGCTTTTTCTCATGTTCCTTCGCGTATAAGTAGAGTTGTCTTTGCTTCACTGATATCCGCATCAGGTCACTAGTAGACTTCTCTTTGTTCAGCAGCATCGTCTTTGATTCAGCTATGAACATATGTTGACGCGAGACTTGTCTTCAGGGATTACGTTGGCTGTTTACTTTAGGAACTATCAGTGATAACTGAACAGACTCAGTCTGATCACTGATAGTGAAACACTAATACATAGAAATGTTTATAAGAAAGACTATCAGCGATCACTGAACAGACTCAGTCTGATCGCTGATGGTGAAACACTAATACATATTAAAACGTAGTTTTCACTAAGTATAGAAGAGGGTCGTTATCAAATCACTGAGAGAGTTTGGATCAACACCTGTCCATCTAGAACTTAGTTTCCCAGGAAATAACCTGAGTCTAGAATTGAACAGTAGGACTTGTTGTCCCTTATTGAGCTCTTTTGGAATAATTATCCTATCATGCCATATTTTTGTATTTTCCTTGTATAGATTAGCATTTTCATAGGAAAAATTCCTATGTTCTTCCAGTTCACTTAATTGTAGAGCTCTTCTGTTTCCAGCTTCGTCTAGACTCATGTTGAGTTCCTTTATTGCTCAATAGGCATTGTGCTCTAACTCAACAAGCAGGTGACAAGCTTTTCCAAAAACTAATTTATAGGGAGACATGCCAATAGGGGTTTTGTAAGCGGTCCGGTAGGCCCACAAGGCATCATCCAATTTTGAGACCCAGTCTTTTCGGTGTGGCTTGACTACCTTAGTTAAAATTCCTTTGATTTCCCTATTGGACAGTTCAACCAATCCATTAGTCTGGGGGTGACAAACAGTGGCCATCTTGTGCTGTATGTTGTACTTTTCTAGGACTTCCTCCAACACATTGTTTATGAAGTGAGTGCCTTCATCACTGATTAAGGCATGTGGTGTACCAAATCTGGTGAAAATGTGCTTCTATAAAAATTTGACAATTGTCTTAGCGTCATTAGAGTGGCAAGCCATGGCTTCCACCCATTTAGACCATAATCCACAACCACCAAAATGTATGCACAGTTGCTAGAGATCGGAAACGATCCCATAAAGTAAATGCCCCAAACATCAAATAATTCTACTTCTAGGATTCCATTCAGGGGCATTTCATTCCTCTGAGAGATATTTTTACTCCTCTGACATTCATTGCAGCTTTTTGCAAATTTGTGGGCAACATTGTTTAAAGTAGGCCAGTACAATCCTGATTGTAAAATTTTTACGACTGTCCTATCTCCTCCAAAATGCCCACCACATGGTCCTATGTGGCAGTGATGTAAAACAGAAGCCACTTCTTCTTTTGGAATGCACCTCCTTATCACCTGGTTTGCACAGATTTTAAAAAGAAATGGATCATCCCCCAAAAACTTTTTGGAATAAAAAATGAGCTTCTTTCTTTGATGCTTATTGAATTCCTTGGGAATAATTACACAAGCCAGATAATTCACAATATTTGCAAACCAAGGTGTTGCAGTATGTTGTATGGCCAAGATCTCTTCATCTGGAAAGGACTCATAAATATCCCCACTGTGTTTATCATGTTCTTGCTTTTCCAATCTTGAGAAATGGTCAGCCACTTGATTATTTACACCCTTTATGTCAATGATTTCCAAATCAAATTCTTGTAACAACAAGACCCACCTTATTAACCTCGGTTTTGCATCCTTTTTAGAAATGAGATATTTGATGGCAGCATGATCAGTATGCACAATCACTTTGGCACCCATCAAGTATGATCTGAATTTTTCAAAAGCAAACACCACAGCTAATAATTCTTTTTCAATGGTGGTGTAGTTGATTTGGGCTTTATTGAGAGTTTTACTAGCATAGTAAATAGAGTGAAATATTTTATTCTTTCTTTGCCCTAAAACTGCTCCTACTGCCCAATCACTTGCATCACTCATTATTTCAAAAGGTAAGGACCAATCAGGTGTCACTATTACAGGCGTAGTGACTAATGCCTCTTTTAAAATTTTAAAAGCCTTTTTACAATCTTCATCAAAATTAAAAGCATAGTCATGTTGTAGTAGTGAACACAGAGGTTTGGATATTTTGGAAAAATCTTTTATGAACCTCCGGTAAAAACCTGCATATCCGAGAAAACTTCTATTCCTTTTACAGTGGTTGGTTCAGGAAACTTTGCAATTACTTCCAACTTTGCCTTATCAACCTCAATACCTCTACTGGAGATGAGATGCCCTAACATAATGCCCTCTTTAACCATAAAGTGACATTTTTCCCAGTTTAAAACCAAATCTGTTTCTTCACATCTTTTAAGACTCTTTTTAAGGTTTTGTAAACACAGATCATATGATGTCCCATACACAGAAAAATCATCCATGAAAATTTCCATGGATTGTTCAAGCATATCAGAGAAAATGGACATCATACATCTTTGAAACGTAGCATGGGCATTACAAAGTCCAAAGGGAATTCTTCTAAATGCAAATGTCCCATAAGGACAAGTAAAAGTTGTTTTCTCCTGATCCTTGCAATTTGATTGTAACCATAATACCCATCCAAGAAACAATAAAACTCTTTCCCCGCTAGTCTGTCCAACATGTGGTCAATGAAGGGTAATGGAAAGTGGTTTTTTTTGTGTAGCTTGGTTCAACTTCCGGTAGTCTATACATATCCTCCAGACTGATACAATCCTAGTTTGTCAGGATCGAATTCTCAACAAGAATTAATTCTCAGAAACAATATCAAAGAAGTTTGCGGAATAACACTTTGATATTCAATGAAACAGTAAACCAAAACAGTAAATATGAAGACCAAACTGTAAACTTGTATTGAATAATTGAAATCACAAGATTATACACTCAACCTCAATCTTGAAGAACAGATTCTTTCAAGACGAATTCTACTTCTCTAGAATTAGGATCTATGCCTTGAGGTTGATTTTCTCTCCAGAACTTAGAATGAATTATTATCCCCTAAACTATTCTATACATTCTATTCATATACTAATCAAAAAGATAATTACAATAAATAAACATATCTTCAGTATATCTTCCATCATTATCTTCAAGCCTTCCATGAATATCTTTATTCTTTCCAGCTGTCATCCTTTTCATTCGGATCTTCAAGTCATAAGCAGCACTAACTATGCTCAGCAGCATTAACTTCTAAGCAGTATTAACCACTAGCAGTACTAACTAGCTAAGTAGTACTAACTTTGTTCAAGCAGCACTAACTTTGACTAACAGTATTAATTCTACTAGCAGTAGTAATACTCAGCAGTATTAACTTTGAAGTCTTCTAGTAGTAGTAATTCTGAACTAGCAGCATTAACCATACTTAAGCTTTTCTTCAGTTCCCAACAATCTCCCCCTAACTTGACTTTTAGGAAAAGAAGTCAAGTTCTTCAGATGCTCTTCAAGATGCTTTCAACACTTTAGTTCACACTCCTAGATTAGGATCCAAACCCAAGCTTTGATTAATGATTCTGCTAACCACAATCTTTGCCATTTCTGAATCTTTTGAACATGTAAGCTTGGCATTCAACATAGCTTGTAATTTAGCCTTGCTGTGATCATAGATTTTATCAACCAAGTAGTACTCATGATAAGCTCTGTCCACAGTGATGACATAGACTCCACACCTTTCAAATATCATCCAGTTTTCTATTCTTTGGAATTTATTCTGTAGATTCAAATCTCTGATCACATGTTGAACTTTGCTAGGATCAAACATCATGCATAGGTACTCCATGGCTAATCTGATTAAGCTCATTCCTTCTCCTTTTAGCTCCTTTTCATATAAACCCAATCCAACTTTAAACATCTCTTCTAAATCTGATCTTGAACAGCTTCTGATGAGTCTACCCCAAGTAGAGTACACATCATATATATCTCTCACTCTCTTAAGCCTAAAGTATTTCTTTCTTTGATCTTCCAGAATATCCCAAAAGATGACTTCTGGTGCTTTCATAGAAATGGGATCAGCTTGAACTGGTTCATCAGCTGTTGTAGTCATATAAAGCTCAAGATTATATTGCTTATTGGACTGTTCTGGGTTCTGCACAGATTCAGCTGAAGGAGTAACTGAAGATTCTGCTGCAGTTTCTGCTCTTTCTTCAACTCTTGGCCTTTTGCTTTGCTTCTTGGAAGCTATAGTCTTCACCCTTTTTGCAGATTTAGCCTCTATACCAACATTCTCTGAGTCTTCCTTATTCTCTTTTGTAGGTGTGACTTCCTCAGGGAATGGTTGCTGAATGTTTAGATCATGTCTCTCCTTCATTCTTCTTTCAGCCTCTTCCCTTTGTGAGGAGTCCCCTTGGAGCTTTGCCATTTCCTTCCTGTAGAGCTCCCCAACTTGACTGTATGCCATGTTGGTAAACATCTCCCCCTTGACTCCAATTGCACCTTTCAGGAAATTTATCATCTTTCTTCTTTCCTGATTGGCCACAAAGGTCTTTGAGGGTTGTCTTTTCTGCTTTATCACTGGCATTTTCTGCTTAGACACTTTCACAGAGCTTTTCTTGGCTTCAGATTCTGCTTTTAAACTTTCTTGATATTCTGGATTGAGTTTTCTGGCCATTATCCTTGCAAGCTCTCTATCTGTTTCTGTTTGAATTTGTTCCTCCTTTTCTATTTGCTCTTGAAGCTGCTTTGCCATCTCCTCATCCATTTCAATCTGACTCCTCTTCTTTGAAGGTTGTTCAGGTTCAACCATCTTTCCTTTTCCTTTTATATCCTCCTTCATTCTCTTCTTTTGAAGTCCTCCTTCATTGATGACCACTCCTTTGGCCTTTTGAGTAGCCTTAGGAGTGTCATTCTTTGCTTTTACCAGAGTTTCTGCTATCTCCAATTCTTCTACAGAAAGCCCTGTTACTGCTGCTTCTTTAACCTCAGCAGCATTAACAGTTTCTGCTTCTTGGGCAAATTCTGTTTCATTTGTCTATTTCAGCTTCTATCTCCCCCTCAACATCAAAACCCATCTCAGATTTGCTTTCCTTCTCTGTTTCATTCTCTTGATTCTCCCCCTTGTTGGAAGCATCTTGAGCTCTTGCCCTCTTCTTTAACACAAACTGCTTTCTTCTCCTTTTCTGTACCAATCTTGTCACCAATTTCTTCAGTTTGGTGATCTGAACTTGTTGAGATAGAATAACCAGTTTCAGCTCCTCAATGTCTTTCCCCTGCTTGATGACATCCATGTTTATGTTCCCCATTGTTTCCATCAATTCATTGTAGTCATATTTGTCCTCACTTTCTCCAGGAGTGTTACCCCCTATTGAAGGATCATGGGATCTTTTATTAGTGGATGTCTTCTGTCTGGCAAAAGCACTATCCATCCCCGTGGTTTCTTGGCACCTGGGACCTTTGAATGATTGCTCATTCAAAGTTGCCATGGGGGAGGTCTTATTGATGTTACCACTGTCCTCCTCTGTGCTAGCAGGAGTAGTGGCAGCCTCATCACCCATATGCTCTTCCTCCTCCGCAGAGAGCACCTCCTTGGGGTTGGGAGACACCCCTTTGGTTTCCCTATTGATATTCCCTAAAGGAGAATTCTCTCTTAGAGGGCTTAAAGGCTTGGGGGTTGATGGTACAAGAAGGGAAGGAGCCTTCTTTACCTGTTTCCTCTTGTATGTTTGGGTGATTGGTGAGGTTGGTTTTTCAAGAAGGGACTGGGGAATAGATTTAGAGTGGGAAGGTTGGGATTGGCTAGCAGTAGGATGGTCTAATGGGGGCCTTGACCCTGCTGCCATACCTTCATCAGTGTGGGACACCACCATCATTGTAGGGAACAATGGGGTGTCAACTCCTTCCGAGTCCCCAGCAGATCTTCTCATATTTGAGAAGACCTTGCCTTTGGGGGGTTTAGGTACATATACCCCAAAAAGATGAGGTATATCCGTCAATTCATGAGTAATAACTTCTTGGACAAACCTGGGGTACATAAAGAAGCTCTTTTTGTTTCCCATGTTTGAGACAAGATCACTGAAAATCATTTTAGAGAAGTTGTACTTTCTGGCAGTGGCCAAGCACACCAAAGCATAAGCAATGGTGCTGCTGAACTCACTTCATCCAGTAGTCTTTTTGGAGATACAGTGCATAAAGGTATGGACAAAGAAACGCCATTGGGGTGAAAATTTGGCTTTTGAGAACTTGAACACACCCAATGGGCCTCCATACCCCATTCTTGTAAGAGAAGAGAACAGTTCATCATTTGGGATAGAAGTTATACCAGAGGCATCGTCTAGACGTAGACTGATGCGAATAACTTCTTCAGTAACTGTCAAGGGTTTGTCACACACCCTTGTCTTGATCGTTTGCACACCATTCTTAGTGATAATGGTGGCATTTGCCCAGAATTGCCTTTGATGCTCAATATAGATTGGAGGCGATACAGTAAGAGCATGGGCAATATGGCTTGACTTGAGGAAATCCACAATCTGGTGGAACCCAGCGGCCTGTTTGGGCTTCTGTAGCATCGCGATTTCATTGTGTTCATCTATGAATGCCATTGATGCCATTGAGCTTTGTGAAAATCTTGCCTGAAAGCTTTGAACTTGAGAGAGAAGGAGTTTAGAGCGCAAGTGAACAGTATGCAAAGAGTCGTTATGAACTTTTAGGCGGGCAAAGGGTATTTATAGTATTCGGGACATAAGCAGTATTAACCTAGAGCAGTATTAACGGACAAGCAGTATTAACTGCGAGCAGTATTAACCACTAGCAGTATTAACTAACTAGCAGTATTAACCACTAGCAGTATTAACGGACAAGCAGTATTAACTGCGAGCAGTATTAACCACTAGCAGTATTAACTAACTAGCAGTATTAACTGTGAGCAGTATTAACCACTAGCAGTATTAACTAACTAGCAGTATTAACTGATAGCAGTATTAACCACTAGCAGTATTAACTGAGAGCAGTATTAACTACTAGCAGTATTAACTGTGCACTGGCAGTATTAACTATACTTACTCCTTTAATCTTGCGAAATTCTGAGTACTGCTATACATATCCTGAAAAATAAGATTAGTAACACCAAGAATAAACACTATACAGGTATAGAACCACTTTTTAAGAAGGGGTTTATTCAGAGTTGATCATTCCCACACTTGTTACCAAGAAAGTGAATCTACCCACATCAAAAGCTTTAGTGAATAGATCAGCAAACTGGTTATCAGTGTGAACTTTTACAACTTGAATAAGTTTCTTTTCATTACAGTCTCTTATAAAGTGATACCTGATCTCAATGTGCTTTGTCTTTTAGTGCTTGACAGGATTGTTCACAATGCTAATAGCACTGCTATTATCAATAAAAATTGGAGTGTGTAGAAAGGTTACCCCATAATCCAGCATTTGATTCTGAATCCATAAGACTTGAGAGCAGCAACTTGCAGCTGCTATGTACTCTGCCTCTGTGGTATATGTGGATATTGTGGTTTGTTTCTTGCACTGCCATGAAACTAGTCTTGCACCCAAAAACTGACATCCTCCAGAACTAGATTTTTTGTCCAAGTTTGCTCCACCTATATCACTATCTGAGTATGCAAGTAGGTCAAAGGATGAGTCATGAGGATACCAAAGTCCCAATCTGGGTTGCCCTTTGAGATATCTGAATATCCTCTTAACAGCTTGATAGTGAGATTGCTTTGGCCTAACTTGGAATCTTGCACATACACAGACTGAAAACATTATATCTGGCCTAGAGGCTGTAAGATACATGAGAGAGCCAATCATGGATCTATAATGATGAACATCCATATCCTCCCCCTCAAGATCTGTTGTTATCTATTTGTGTGTCTCCATAGGTGTGCTAGCAGGTTTTGAATCTGAGAAACCAAACTTGGTTAGAATGTCCTGCACATACTTGGACTGACAGATGAAGATTCCATCTGACTTCTGTTGAACTTGGAGTCCAAGGAAGAAAGTAAGTTCCCCCATGGAACTCATTTTGAACCTTTGATGCATTAGTTCCTCAAACTCCTTGCACATGTTGTCTCTTGTGGATCCAAAGATAATATCATCAACATAGATTTGGACCAGCAAGATATCCTTCTTCTTTCTCTTGATAAACAGAGTGTCATACCATGCTCTTGGAGCTTGATGCAGTCCATAAAGAGCTTTCTTCAATTTGTATACCCTGTCTGGATAGCTTGAGTTTTCAAACCCTGGTGGTTGACAGACATATACCTCTTCTTCAATTGAACCATAGATAAATGCACTTTTTACATCCATTTGGTAGACTTTGAATTTCATATAAGAAGCATAAGCTAGGAATAATCTGATTGCTTCTATCCTATCCACAGGTGCAAAAATTTCTTCATAATCTATTCCCTCTTCTTGAGTATACCCTTGAGCCACCAGCCTTGCTTTGTTCCATATGACAATTCCTCTTTCATCTCTCTTGTTCCTGAAAATCCACTTTGTGCCAATTGCTCTGTGACCTTTAGGAAGGTCTACTAGATCCCATACATCTTGTATCTTGAACTGCAACAGTTCTTCTTGCATTGCTTCTATCCAACTGGATTCTTTCATAGCATCATGTGCCTTTTTAGGCTCAAGCTGGGATAGAAAACAAGAAAGCACTGTATGCTGTTGATCTTGCATTTCTTGAAGCCTGATTTGATGTCTAGTCATCATAGGAGAAGATATATCTCCTATTACCAGCTGTGGAGGATGATTCTTTTGAACTCTGGTGTTATGACTAGGTTCTTCATTAAGTCCTGCCTCTAGATTAGAGTTATTCAACTCAACTGAAGTGTTTTCAGCAGCTACTTCTGAGTCTTTATGTTCTTGAGTCTCCTCATCTCTATTTTCTTCTTCACTCTGACTTGGTCCAGTAGATGGTTCCTTTTCACAGTCTTCAACAGAATCCACTGTGGGTATGGGAAAGATCACAGATTTAGATATACTTTCTTGAACTTATGTAGTCCCTGATCCTCCACATCCTGAACCTGCATAATCATCACTACTGAAACCAAAAGAGTTAGTTAGTGAATCAATGTCAAATAGCCACTGAGGACCAGACCCAATAGGATTTGGTGTGTTCTCATTGCATTTGACATTGTCACTTTCTTCAATTATTCTAGAAGATGAGTTAAAAACTCTGTAGGCCTTACTCTGAGATGAATACCCAACAAGAAATCCATCATCTACCTTGCTATCAAACTTACCTAAGTGAGTTTTGGTATTGAGAATTGTACAAGGACACCCAAAAGGTTTGAAAAATCCAATAAAGGGTTTTCTTTTATTTAAAAGCTCATATGGTGTCTTGTTCTTTGGATTAACTACTAGAACTCTGTTTTGGACATAACATGCAGTATTAACTGCTTCAGCCCAGAAGGTAATTGGCAGTTTTGAATTAGCCAACAGAGATCTAGCAGCCTCTATTAGTGTCCTATTTCTCCTCTCAGCAACTCCATTCTGTTGAGGAGTCCTAGGGGCACTATATTGTCTCTCAATACCTTTTTCTTCACAGAAGGTGTTTAGATCAAGATTTTTAAATTCAGTTCCATTGTCTGATCTAATGATTTTTACTTTTTGATTAGTTTGGTTTTTAATTCTTAGGATAAAGGATTTGATCAGTCCACTTGTCTCATCCTTAGTCCTTAGAAAATATACCCAAGTAAATCTTGAATAATCATCAACAATAACCAAGCAGTAAGATTTCTTGCCAATACTCATAACATTTGTAGGACCAAACAGATCCATATGCAATAACTAGAGACAAGAAGAAATTGTATTTATCTCTTTGGTCTTATGAGAAGATTTATGCTGTTTGCTTTTAAGGCAAGCAACACAATGATCATCACATGAAAAGACTTTAGATGGTAAACCTCTTACAAGGTTGTTTTTAACAAGTTTGTTTTTAACAAGTTTGTTCATAGTCTTAAAATTCATGTGACACATCCTTCTGTGCCAAAGAGAGGATTCATCTACAGAAGCTTTTGAAACAAGACAGTTTAGGGATGAATCACTATCAACATTGTCCATATCTAGACAATAAACATTGTCCTTTCTTGGAGTTCTAAGTAGTATCATGCTTTCATCAACTACCTTGAACCCTGGAGCAAGGATCATACACTCAGTATTAGTAAATAATATGTTATGTTGTTTGTCACAAACCTGTGATACACTTAAAAGGTTGTACTTCAATTGATCAACATAGTAGACATCCTCAAATGTCATCTTACCTTTGGTGACATTACCTTTGCCACTTATTTTACCCCCAGTAAGATTATCTCCAAATGCAACATGTCCTCCATTGATATGCTTGAAATTCTGAAGGCATGACATGTTGCCTGTCATGTGCCTAGAGCAACCACTATCAACATGCCATATGCTCTTCCCCTTGAGTTGTTGGTTGCCCTGCACATAAGATAAATCAATTAGTATGAATTAGGAACCCAAGCCAAGGTGGTCTTGGGTACCCCTTTCTCATCAAAATACTTGCATTCTTTCTTGACAAGATTTTTGAACTTTAACTCCTCATTCTTGGAGTACTTTGTCACAATAATAGGCTTGGAAACATTTTTGCTAGAAGCAGTACTGGTTTTAGAAGTACTAACTGCCTTAGCAGCACTTGCATGCTTAGCAGTACTAACCTTGTTGGAAGTAGTAACTGTGTTAGCAGCAGTAACTGTGTTGGCAGTATTAACTTTTGAAGAGGTACTAACATTATTAGCAGCATTAATACTTTCAGCAGTACTAACAATAGTAGCAGCAGTAATACTTCCAGCAGCACTATCCCTGTTAGCAGTACTAACAGTTTTAGTGCTTCTAGGCACCCACATTTTAATACTTTCTTTTAAAACCTTTTTCTTCATGGGGCCTTTACTTTCAACAGATGTCTTCATCACATGTTTCTTTCCAGCCTTCCTATAATCAACAGGTTTTTGCACAAATCTTTGAAAGTTCATCTGTTGATTAATAGGGTTAAAGAATCAATATTTAGCCAAATGATTTAACTTGCCACATATGAAACAAGGTTTTGGTCTATTGATTTTATTCAGATCAACTCCTTGTTTCTGAGCCCATTGATTATTCCAGTTTCTTTGATTACCTCTTTTTATACCAGAATTTAGGCTCTTGGCTTTATTGCAAGCACACTGTTTACAAGATCCAGGATTCACAACCGTGGTTTGTTTGTAATGGACCTTGTTATTCTTTCCTTTGGTCTTCTCTATCTCCTTGGACTTGACCCAGATTTTCCCACATCCCTCATTGGTGATAATGGTGTTTTCTAATGGTATCTCTTTACTCACAGCATTATCCCTATTCTTACTGGCTTCTTTCTCAGTCAAATCCTTAACTACTACCTCATCCAAAGGATCTATCTTAAAAGATTCCTCAGGCAAGTCTTTTTTCTCCTTGGTTTCTAACAAGTCTGAAGTAGGAGAGATATAGTTGTTGTTGTAAGGAGGAGGTGTATTGTTGTATCCAATACCAGGCTTCATCTTATCATGAATCTGAGCCTTTAGAAGAGAATCCATTGCTTTTGAAGCATATGAAAACTTTTCTATGTCAAGCTTAACTTTAGACAGTTCCTCTTTCAGTCTATCATTCTCTTCTAAGGATTTAGACAGTTTGGTCTCTAACTCATTCTTTTCCCAATTCCAATAGTTTGTGTCATAAGAGTGTTGAAGTTCATTAGCTTGAAAGCCTTTGATTTGCTCTTCAAATCTCTCTACTATTAACACATAATCTCTTCTGTCCTTTTCTAATCTTTTGAGATCATCACACATACTTTGATTGTGATCCCTGTATCTTTTGACAGTGTCTATGCAAGATTGAGTGCAAAGATTAGAAATTACCTCAGAGGGGAGATCAGAGACTTCTGCCATAAGAGCTTGATTCTGAATGGCTTCCTCATCTTGATCACTCCAGTCAAATCCCATTCCTTGTTGAGAAACAAGGGCTTGAACAGGATTCTTGTTTTGATTGTAGCCTCCATTCTGAACTTGTTGTCCTCCATTCTGAGCTTGTTGGTGGTTGTTGTTTGGACCAACACTCCTGCACTCTTTAGCAAAGTGTCCTTTCATGTGACACTTATAGCACTCCACCTTAGTCTTGTCAAAACCATCTCCATCTTCTCTTATTTGAGAGAAGTTGTTCCTTCCTGTTCTTTTAATAAACTTCTTCACCCTCATAGATAACATGGCCGTCTGCCATTTAATGTCCATCTCCTCCAGGTCATCAGGGTGAAGTTGATCCAGATCATCATTAATTAACGAATTGTTTCTATGACTGGACAAAAAGGCTTCAAAGATAGTTCCAGTGCCTTTTTCTGAATTTACTCCACTGGCAGTACTAACTGCTTCAGGGTTAGCAGTAGTATCAGTAGATGTTGAAAAAAGTGCAGCATTGTGGGTATAACCAGTGGGCTTCTTCTTGGATTCTACCTCAGTTTCAAAAACTCTCAGATCATTATATAAATTATCAAGTTCCTTCTCTTCCAGATTGTCACTCTATCTATATGAGACAGTGTACATAGTCCATTCATCCCCAAGAGATCTGAGGAACTTTCTGTTGATATCATCTTTTTCCATCTTCACCCCTACAGTAGCCAGTTCACCAATGAGCTTGTTGAACCTATCAAAAGTTTGAGTCATAGACTCATTCTTTGAAGAAGTGAAGTTCTCATACTGCTGCTTTAGAACATCTCTTTGATTTCTTTTGATGCTTTTAGTTCCAGCAAATCTTTTCTCTAGAGCATTCCAGAGAATCTGAGCATCAGTACAATTGCAAAATTGATGCTGATATTCATTGGGGATGGCCAAGAGCAGAGTGCTCAAGGCCTTCATCTCTATCTGTCTGATCTTCCTCTCACCATCTGTCTTTGGTGGAGGTCTTTTCCCATCTGGTTCTATCCTTCCTGCTTCAGAAGGACCATTCTCAATGATATCCCACATTGAGTAGTCAGTGAGAAGAATGTATTGTCTGATTCTGATCTTCCACATGTCAAATTCACTGGGTTTGAGTATTGGAACCTTAGAGACCAGAGTACTGTTTGATTCTGCAAGGTTTTCCATGATGAAAGAATAGATGTTTCTGAGGGAATTAGGCTCTGATACCACTTGTCAGGATCGAATTCTCAACAAGAATTAATTCTCAGAAACAATATCAAAGAAGTTTGCGGAATAACACTTTGATATTCAATGAAACAGTAAACCAAAACAGTAAATATGAAGAACAAACTGTAAACTTGTATTGAATAATTGAAATCACAAGATTACACACTCAACCTCAATCTTGAAGAACAGACTCTTTCAAGACGAATTCTACTTCTCTAGAATTAGGATCTATGCCTTGAGGTTGATTTTCTCTCCAGAACTTAGAATGAATTATTATCCCCTAAACTATTCTATACATTCTATTCATATACTAATCAAAAAGATAATTACAATAAATAAACATATCTTCAGTATATCTTCCATCATTATCTTCAAGCCTTCCATGAATATCTTTATTCTTTCCAGCTGTCATCCTTTTCATTCGGATCTTCAAGTCATAAGCAGCACTAACTATGCTCAGCAGCATTAACTTCTAAGCAGTATTAACCACTAGCAGTACTAACTAGCTAAGCAGTACTAACTTTGTTCAAGCAGCACTAACTTTGACTAGCAGTATTAATTCTACTAGCAGTAGTAATACTCAGCTGTATTAACTTTGAAGTCTTCTAGCAGTAGTAATTCTGAACTAGCAGCATTAACCATACTTAAGCTTTTCTTCAGTTCCCAACAATCTTCCCCTAACTTGACTTTTAGGAAAAGAAGTCAAGTTCTTCAGATGCTCTTCAAGATGCTTTCAACACTTTAGTTCACACTCCTAGATTAGGATCCAAACCCAAGCTTTGATTAATGATTCTGCTAACCACAATCTTTGCCATTTCTGAATCTTTTGAACATGTAAGCTTGGCATTCAACATAGCTTGTAATTTAGCCTTGCTGTGATCATAGATTTTATCAACCAAGTAGTACTCATGATAAGCTCTGTCCACAGTGATGACATAGACTCCACACCTTTCAAATATCATCCAGTTTTCTATTCTTTGGAATTTATTCTGTAGATGCAAATCTCTGATCACATGTTGAACTTTGCTAGGATCAAACATCATGCATAAGTACTCCATGGCTAATCTGATTAAGCTCATTCTAAAGATGCTGAAATAATGACTGGTGACTTCCCTAAATCTCCAAAAAAGGCATATTTCAAATGTGAGGGTAGTTGTTTCAGTTCTAAGTCTGGGGCACATTCTATGGAAGGAACAAGAGTTTTCCTATCCTCACTTCTTAAGATTTCAACAGTAAAGGTAACCTGTATGTCTTCTAACTCCTCAAACTCTGTTGTATCTTCTTCACTATCAGATTCCTCAATTCCTATGACTTCCCCAAAACTTTGGTCTTGACACCAAGATTCAATCAAACTTAAGGTACAACATTCCTCCTTCTCTTTAGGAAAGCTAAGGGAATCCAACACATTAAAAGTCACTTGTTGGTCTTGAACTCTCATGGTGAGTTCACCCTTTTGGACATCTATTAAAGTTCTTCCTGTTGCCAAGAATGGTCTTCCTAAGATAATGAGAATGTCTTTGTCAGCATCAAAATCTAAGATGATAAAGTCTGCAGGAAAAATAAATTTATCAACTTGGACAAGGACATCCTCAATCTTACCCTTTGGCCAAGCTATGGACTTGTCTGCTAATAAAAGTGAAATAGTGGTAGGTCTAGCCTCACCTATGCCTAAAGTGTTAAAAACAGATAAAGGCATAAGGTTTATGCTGGCACCTAAGTCCCATAGGACTTTTCCTACTTCTTTTCCTCCTATGGAACATGGGATTGTGAAAGTCCCTGGATCTTTCAGCTTCGGAGGGATTTTGCTAGACAACATAGCACTGCACTCTTCTGTTAGAGCTACAGTCTCATACTCATTCAACTTTATCTTCTTGTTTAAAATGTCCTTTAAAAGCTTTACATAATTTGGCATTTGTTCAATGGCTTCAACCAATGGTATATTAATATGCAATTGTATAAAAACATCTAAAAACTTTTTGAATTGCAGTTCATCTCTTTGATTTCTTAACCTCTGTGGATAAGGAATATAGAGAGGAACTAGAGTAGGAGATGTAGTCTTTTAAGGAGCAGGTGCTGGGACTACTGGTGATATCTTGTCTATCTTAGTGTTATCAGGAATTTTGGGACTGTCACCAGCTTGTGACACATCCACAACAGTCTGCTCATTTATCTTTTGATCTTTCATGGGTTCATTTGGGAATAGTGTAGTAAAGTCTGATTTTTTCGGAATGGGTGCGGTGTCAATGGGCCCGACAGTGTGTCTGGGCCCAATACTTACACTGGATTGAGCAGAATCTGAAACTGTGTTTTTCTTTTCTGGTTCAGCTTTGTCTGTCTTTTTTAGTTCTTTTTGAATCTTTTCTGGTAAGTCTTGTCCACTTCTCAATGTCACAGCTTTCACGTGTTCTTTTCCAGTCCTCTGAGGTATTTCTGTATCACTAGGGAGAGAACCTGAAGTGCGTTTCCTTAATTCCAAAGCCATTTGACCCACCTGGGTCTCCAGATTTTTAATTGGTACCTGAGTTTTGTGGCCCAAGATTTACTAGCATAAACACATACACAAAACACTTTGTTTATTAATCACAATGATTACATCAATCCATATCTCTATTTGTGATGAACAATTAAGATTGAGTGTTTGTGTGTGTACTCAATGTCTGCTACTATGTGTGTTCTTACTCTCTCTCAATTACACCTTCACTTTCACACACTTAATCTCTTGTTCTTGCACACACACTAAACAACACTATGACTTGCTTATATATAGGTCAACATGACCAAGCAAGGTCAACTCTTCTAAGCTCATTTACACCACACACAAACACTAATACAACAATTACAATAATGACCCTCATTTAATCTTGAATACAATTATAGTCTAACAATCTCCCCCTTTGGATTCAAGATTAAAAAAAATTTGGCAATAATCTTCAGGTCTTCATATCTTCAGAATTAATCTTCAACTTCGAATCTTTTCCGGCTTTGACATCTTTAAAACTTTGATAATTTTTCAAACTTGTATCTCCCTTTGAATTTGCTTTTAACACAACTCTGAATAAACAACCTTTCTTTCAAACTTTGACTTTCTTCCACTTTTTCTTTGACAAGCTTTCTTTAATCTTTGACTTCAATCATCTGAAAACTTTATCTTCTCTGAAATCTTTAAAACTTCAATCTGATCTTGAACTTTGATTATTCTCCCCCTTTTTAATGATTTGTAAGAATCAAAATCATTAAAACACTTCAAGGTCAGATCCGTCATTGAATGAACTTCCCACCATCTGATAAGCGCAATCTTCATGAACTTCAATTCTCCCTTTTTTTTTATAATCGACAATCTCCCCCAAATAGGAAAATTATGAATTTCCTCAATACATGATGTGATAGAATCTGTCATCTGATCTGAAAGAGCCATTGAACCATGAATGTATTCATCTGAATCTTTTCAAATTCAAACAAAAAATAAGAATGGTAACCCTGAATCAACATATGAAACAGTTAGAAGTGCCTGTCAGTAACACGGAGTTACTGTGTACAACAAATGTACAATGTAAGGAGCTTGTTTGAGGTTGACTCCCCAGGACTTCCATTCAATCATTGAAAAACACAAGGTAATTCTATGAATGTTCTGACAAAAAAACATATTCTCTGTGTGCTCGTGCTTGTGTTTGAAAGAATTAGCACAATGATTGTGTTTCATAAGGCTCAACATATGTAAATCACTGAGACAGCAATGATTGTACATGAACTCAAAGTGCATGAGAAAGGGTCGAAGGTGGGGCAACTTTCCTTCTTTTTCAATATCAGTATCTTCCAAGTGAAGATCCGATAGATTATGTGTTGCATCCCCATAAAATGTGAAACATTCTCTTTTTATGAAAAGAATGAGTAGCTAGTGGGGTTGTATGCAAGAGATGGCATGGGTTATTTGCCTATTTCAATGATGGTCACGAAAGAAATGTGAACCAATCAGTAATGTGGCTACCCGACTCAGAAAGATGTTTGGTGCAGAGTTCTGATATTCTTTTAACTCTGTTCTCTCACCCTCTTTCTTTTTTAAACATATAAGCTCACATCTAACCAATCTCTCAATTCCATTTTACCTCAGCTCACTCCCACACTCAATTCTTTTAGACCCCTCTCCCCTCAATCACTCAAAGGATTTCTTCCGGGGTAGGAAACACTGGTTATCGTGAATCCATGGAAGATCTAATAAGCACTCACACTGAATCCCATATTCCTAACAGTACATGTTGTTCAATGATTTTCTTGACATGTAAAGCACAAGAAATCATATGTCAGTGTATGTATGCTCATTCAAAAATTAGAAATGAAATTTGAGCATTTTAAACATTTAAGATTTCTCAAAACTTTATATGAATGAAAAGAATAGAAATGTTTTGAGAATCTGACAATGATTAAGATCAGATCAAATTATCATGAAGAAAAATATTTGGGAATTCAAAGACGTAAGTTGTTTATATGAACAATATATAAACATATTATCAATGAAAGCACATTAAAAGTGAAATGACGTTTGATTCAAACAATTATGAATACCAAACGACGGGAGTATTACCATAGAAAGATATATCATTTGATACATGGTAATAACAAAGTCAATTTGAAAATACTGAACCAGTGTGTGTATGAATACTTGACAAAGTATGTAGAAAAGAAAATACACAAGTATTATTCTTTAAAAAACACACGGCCAGATAAACAATGAAGTATCCAAAAATCATTTAAAATTCACACTTCTCAAATCATAAAATCATTGTAAGATTGTGAAGTGGTTTGAACATTTTAAAACAATTTTTCACAAATGAAAGTTGTTCTTCTTTCACTAGTGTTAGAGTATAAGGATTTGAATGATATACCTGTAAATCAGAATCCTTAACTCCCCCTGGAATGAATATAGTAATTAAAGTATCCTTGACTAGATATCCTCCCCCTTGATATCTGTAAAACATCACTCATGTTAGAAATATTATTATAAAATATATAGCAATATAATTCCTTAACTCCCTTTCAAACGAAAAACTTCTTGAAAAGATGTAATCTTGAAAGCATCCTTCAGAAGAAAACATTTGAATACGGGTTTTGAACTGAATTATCCAAAAGCCATTGTCACATAAAATATCCTGCAAGAAAAAGATTTTGGTAATCATTATAAAAATGATTCCGCTTTAGTCAGTCAACATATGATGAAATATCCAAAATATATTCAAATAAAGAACAAGATTAGGAAACTCCCCCTAGAATCATGAATTGGCATTTAACATACCAAGTTTGCTAACTAAAAAGTTAAACCTCTTTTCATCCAACGGCTTGGTGAAAAGGTCAGCCAACTGGTAGTCTGTAGTCACAAAGTGCATCTCAATATCGCCCTTTTCAACATGATCCTTTATAAAATGATAACGCACGTCGATGTGTTTCGTCTTGGAATGCTGCACTGGATTAGCAGTTATCGCAATCGCACTCTTAGAATCACAGTAGATAGGAACTCGTTGGTAAGTATATCCGAAATCTTTTAACTGTGTTCGCATCCAGAGGACTTGTGAACAGCAGCTTGCGGCTGCTACGTATTCAGCCTCAGCGGTGGATGTAGAAACACAATTTTGTTTCTTAGATGTCCAACTAACCAACTTATCACCTAAGAACTGACAAGAACCAGAGGTGCTCTTTCTATCCAGTTTGCATCCTGCATGATCAGCATCAGTATAGGCAGTTAAATCAAAAGACGAACCCTTAGGATACCAAAGACCTAACTCAGTAGTTCCTTTAAGATACTTAAGAATCCGTTTTACAGCGACAAGGTGTGATTCATTCGGATTTGCCTGATATCTAGCACAGAAACAGGTAGCAAACATAATATTCGGTCTACTTGCAATTAAGTATAGCAGTGAACCAATCATGCTACGGTACACTTTTTGATCTACTGATTTGCCAGAAAGATCTGCATCTAAAAGTGTGCCCGTTGCCATCGGTGTTTTCATCACTGAACTGTCACTCATGCTAAATTTCTTTAAAATATCTCGAATATATTTTGACCGATTAATGAAAATTCCTTCGGGTAACTGTTTCACTTGAAGACCAAGGAAAAAATTCAGTTCGCCCATCATTGACATTTCAAAACGAGATTCCATGATTCTTGAAAAGTTTTTACAAAACTTTGGATTTGTAGAACCGAAAATTATATCATCTACATAAATCTGGATCATAATCATATCATCACCTTGCTTTTTCAGAAAGAGAGTAGTATCAATTGTACCTTTCTTGAATCCTGAAGCGAGTAAGAATTGAGTTAGAGTTTCATACCAAGCTGTTGGTGCCTGTTTGAGTCCATACAAGGCTTTGTCTAAGACATAGACATGATCAGGGTTCTTTGGATCAACAAATCCTTCTGGTTGAGCAACATATACTTCTTCATGCAATATCCCATTTAAAAAAGCTGATTTTACGTCCATTTGGAAGACCGTAAAATTTTTATGCGCTGCATAGGATAAGAAGATACGTATGGCTTCCAGTCTTGCCACAGGAGCAAACGTTTCGTCATAATCAATCCCCTCCTGTTGACAGTAACCCTTTGCAACAAGGCGAGCTTTGTTTCGAACAACAACTCCAGATTCATCTCTCTTATTTCTGAAAACCCACTTTGTTCCAATAACAGATTTACCTTTTGGAAGTGGTATAAGTCGCCAAACTTTGTTCCTCTCAAATTGTAGAAGTTCATCTTGCATCGCCAGTATCCAATCTGGATCACTCAAGGCTTCTGAAGCTTTCTTTGGCTCGAGAGAACTTAAAAAACTTGAATATAGACAAAAATTAGCTGATGCTGCACGCGTTTGTACACCAGACTGTGCATCACCAATAATATTGTGAAGTGGGTGATCTCTTGTCCATTTCATTGTACTTGGAATCGGATGAATGTCAGTTTGAGTATTATCTTCCTCATATTCATCATACACTGCAGGTAAGTCTTTAATAACCCCAGATGTGCTCGGGACATCTTGTACAGCCTCTTCTGAAGTAAATATTTCCGGAGCAATAGAAGAATCACTCGGAATTTCTGTTGCAGAATTTGGATCTGCATGCACAGAATCAACATTAGTATCTTCAGAATGTATATATTGAGATGTACCTGATGTGGTTGAAATTGTGACATTTTCAGAAGGTCCTGAAATATCTGCTATTATAATTGGAACCTCTGAAGTTGACGCAGATATGCTTGATTTTTCAAAATCTGCACAAATATCCATAAAAGCATCAAAAAATAACAAGTCTAATTCAGCTGTAATTTTATTTGAATTAGAAGACTTATTCTGTTTGACTTCAGGTTCTATTCTGTCTTGAATAGAAACTTTCTGTTTAAGCTTGAGTTCTGCACTGTTGTGTTCAGAAGTCAACGTTGATGATTCATCGAATGACACATTAATGTTCTCCATGATCGTCTTGGTTCGTCTATTGTAAATCCGATAGGTTTTAGATGTCAACGAATAACCAATGAAATAGCCTTCGTCAGCCTTCTTGTCAAATTTACCAAGATTGTCTCGATCATTGAGAATGTAACACCTGCAACCAAAAGTACGAAAAAAAATAATATTCGGTTTTCGATGATTTATAAGTTCATACGCTGTCTTTTTATGTCTTTTGATGACAATCGTGCGGTTTTGTGTGAAACACGCAGTGGCTACGGCTTCAGCCCACAGAAACATTGGCAATTCGGAATAAGCTAACATTGTCCTCGCAGCTTCCACCAGTGTTCGATTTTTCCTTTCAACTACACCGTTTTGTTGAGGAGTGTAGGCAGCAGAAAAGTTGTGAGAGATCCCAACAGATATGAGATAACTCTGAAGCTTTTCATTCTTGAATTCCGTGCCATTGTCACTTCTCAAAGATATAACCGGCAATTGTAATCGAACCTGAATCTTCTTTAAAAACTCAATGATCAGCTCTGCTGCATCTGATTTGTTCTTTAAAAATTCCAGCCAAGTGTATCTGGAGTACTCATCTATCATGACTAAAATATACTTCTTACCATTGATAGACTGAGTCCTCATCGGGCCGCAAAGATCCATATGAATTAATTCAAGAGGTGTTGAGGATGAGAATTCTGTCTTTGCTCTATGAGATGTTCGTTTCATCTTTCCCATTTCACAAGCAGGACAAAGAGAATTCTTCTCAAACCTTAGTTCTGGTAGACCTTTGACAATACCTTGTCTCGCCAACTGATTAATAGCATCAAAGTTTTGATGAGACAGGCGCCGATGCCATATCCAACTTTCAGCTTTTGAAGCTTTTGCAATCAGACAAACAGGTCTTGATGCAGAAAGTATTGGAAAATTCACAGAATAAAGATTTGCATTCCGCTTGGCTTTAAAAACTGCACGACCATCTTTATCTTCAATATAACAGCATTTATCAGTAAACCGAACTTGAAATTTACTATCGCAAAATTGACTTGTACTGAAAAGATTATGATCAAGTCCTTCCACGTATAGTACTCTTTTGATCGTCACGGTGCCATTTGTTAAAGATCCGTGTCCTCGAATATATCCAGTTACCTCAGAATTAGCATAACTTACAGTACCGGCAGGTTCCTCAACATAATTATGAAGTAGATGCTTAAATCCTGTCATATGGCGCGAGCATCCTGAATCTATATACCATGTATGTGAGGCCTGCAAAAAAAATAACAACTCATTTCTGTTTAGGTACCCATATCCAAATGGGTCCATCCTTGTTAGCTTTTTGCAACTCATCAACATCATCTACCTTAGCCTTAATTCGCCACTCATAGCGAGGCTTAGGTACCCATTTCCATACCATTTTAACATTAATCTCATGAAATGATTTCTTTTTCGAAAAATTATCAATCTTAGCATGAAAAATTTTAGCCTGATGAGTTAAGGATTTTGAAGCTGATTTGATATGAGATGTTTTTCTGGCAATTTTAGATTTAGAATGAATAGAAGGAATGATAAATGCATTATCATGACAGTGTTTGCAGATAAAATTCTTACGTGCAAATGTCAAAAGCTTAGATTTATCCAATGAAGTACAATCATGCATACAACTTTGACATTTGGAAACGTTTGAATTTTTACACATCAAACTACCACTATCACGAATTTTACATTTATTTATAGCAACTTTATTTTCCTTCACATTCTTCACCCTTTCTCCTTTACCATTTTGCCTTTTTACATCTGAAACAGGAAACCGAATCTTGTTAGTGTTCTTTGAAGAAGATGATTTTGCCTTTGAATTACAAGATGTTTCTCCTTTTTCAGAAATACTCGGAGGATATTCAGGAGTAGAAGTATAAACAACTGAAGATTTAGAATTAACAGTATCAAACTCTGGATTAGAATGAACATTCCATTTTGTAGAAACAAACATCCTTTTCTCCTTTAGATTTTGTTGAAACAAATCATTTTTTAAAATATTTAACTCTTTAGAAAGTTCTTTGTTTTCTTCAGAAGACTTGTCAAGTTTAAATTTGAGATCAACATTCTCATCTTCTAACTCTTCAATTGTCTTTTGAAGATCTGTGATTTGTTTCTCAAAATTAGATGTTTGATTTACCTCAGAGTTTGATTCCATCTTTTCTATAATAGGAACAGGATCTGAAGCATTCATCATTTCTGTAAAAATCTCCTCAGTCATAATTTTTGAAAAATCAGACTTAAGGATTTGATTCATGATATTTTCACTTTTGGAATCATATAAGGGATTTGAAGTGAACGAATCAAATAAATGAACTTGATTCTCAACATCAGTTTCTGAATCAGATTTATCATACTGACACTGAGATTCAGTACTATTCTCTTCAACCTTGGCTGACTCTGTTGGTAAACAAGGAGGAAATAGTGACATAAATTCACTAAATTCTATTTTTCTTGTTTTGTAACTTTCATTTAAATCTTTATAAGCAAAACCAACAGATTTTAAATTTGAAATTGAATCAGCACAAGATGAAGTTTCATCAACATTCACATCTTTACCTCTTACAAAAGTATGATGAATATCAGGTTTTGTAGAAATAGAGCCCAGTTTATCAAAATTATATAAATTTTCTGGTGCTCTTTTTAAAACATTATTTGGTTCAAAACCCAAACCTTTTTTAACATCATAAAATCTGACATCTTGGAGTTTGTTTGTTAAAAGATTTAATGTTAGCTCAGTCTGTCCTCTTTTCAGATTTAAATCCTCCAGTTGCTTGTGTTAGAACATAAATCTGTTGGATACAAGATCAAACTTACTGAAGGTCAAAGTTGAGAAAGTCAAAGCTGCTAAAGTCAAACCTCATTAAAAGTCAAAGTCTATTAATAAAAGTCAATGTATTTGTATTTGTTGTTTTCTTGTTTTATAGGGTAGTATAAATAGTTTTTCTTTTTGTATTTTAATTAGTTACAAGTTACAAGAGTTAGAGAAAGAATACGTAGAGAGAGAGAGAGAGAGAGTTCTAGAGAGAGAAAGTGTAAAGAATTGAATTGAAAGAAATCAAACAGGTAATTTGATTGTTAAATCTTGTTTGTTTGATTGTAAGTGTGTAGAAACTAGAATCTGGAACACACAATTGGTATCAGAGCGAGGTCGCGGGTTCGAGTCTCCTAGTGTGCAAATGCTGGGGGGGGGGGGATTGTTGAGGAGAAATCCCAACATTTGCTGGGAATGCCGCAAGCATCCAGCGCCCTCACCTTCGACTCGGGAGTACGTAACTGGCCGGGACTAACAGCCCGACCCGTTGGCTCCACGAAAATGGTGCAGCCCCTCATGTCCGCCTGTCGCTTAGTACGGGGCTTTGCGCTACCATGGTTTAAGGAAATAAAGTTGCGCCTTCACCACCAGCAATTGCTTTTGGTGTAGTGGTAAGCGCTTGATCCTAACAAGTTAAGCGTGCTCGGGCGAGAGCAATCCTAGGATGGGTGACCTCCTGGGAAGCTCAAGCCTTGGGACCTAACAATTCAAGAAATAATTCTAAGTGTTGAAACGCGCAAGAGTAGCTAGCGAGTTTTGTTCTAACACGCAAGCTTCGATCTGCGAGTTTGGGAAACGCGCACATCACAGTTAGCGAGTTCTAGTGTGAACAGTGCTTAGCGAGTTCAGGCGTTTGCGAGTTTCGTCGATCTGCGTATTTGCTTGCGAGTTTCTCAAAACGCGCAAATATCTGCGAGTTTACTTGCGAGTTTGTCTGCGCGTTTGGTTGAGAATTTATAGAATGCGCAAGTCTTAGTCTGCGAGTTCTTCAGTCTGCGAGTTTTAGGGTTTGCGAGTTCAATAGTGACTTGCGAGTTCTGATACTTAGTCAAATTTTTTCGAATTTTCTGATTTTTCCAGATTTCAAGATTTTTCTTGTGATTTCATATTTTGGACTAACGATCAGTTCTAGTTTCTTATTGATATATTTTTTCAAACAGGTTAAAGAAGATGACTTCCAAAGATGCACTTTCAATCGGCACTGATGTAAAGCCTCCGGTATTGTTCAAAGGCGAATATGAGCAATGGAAAGATAGATTCCTGGATTTCATAGATAGACATTCAAATGGAGAGAATATACTTCTATCTATCACTGAAGGTCCCATGAAACCAATCACAATTCATGTACCTGTTGATGATCATGATGGTAATAATGTTGATGGTGAAAGTGATGATGGAGATGTAGAAAAGGAAATAAAGACAAAACCAGTTAAAGTTGACTTCTCTCAGTACTCAGAAGAACAAAAGAGTAGATTTAAAGCTGATAAGCAAGCAAGATATCTTTTACTCCAAAGCATTCCAAATGATATCTACATCAAGATTGACAGCTTCAAACATGATGCTAAACAGATGTGGGATCAATTGGAAAAGATGATGATGGGATCAAAGATAGGGAATCAGATAAAGGTGGCCAACTGCATCAATAACTATGAGGAATTCAAGGCAAAAGAGAATGAGAGTCTTGAAGACACATATGACGGATTTACTTTGCTTCTTAATGAGCTGACAAAGAACAAAGTCAAGAAGAAGCAGCTGGAAAACAATGTAAAATTTCTGAGTATCTTACGTCCTGAATGGAAGAAACACACACGTCGGATGAAGCAGATGAAAGATTTAAGTGAAATTCCTCTTCACGAAGTTTATGAGACATTACGTCAGAATGAGGAAGAGGTCGAGGAGAAAAGAGCTGAAAAGAAAAAGGCTGAGAAGGTTCCTGATCCGATTGCTTTGGTTGGAGGGACAAAGAAAGAAAAGAAATAGAAGATTGAGAAGAAGAAGAAAAAGAAAGTGAGTTCAAGTTCAGAGTCTGGTTCTGTGTCTGACAGTGATGATGGCGAAAGTCTGAAACAAGCCATGATATTGTTGACCCGTGCATTTCAGAAGAAATTTTATAAGAAGTCGGGATCAAATTCTCAACGCTATTCTTCTTCAAGTTCAAAGAACCACGAGCACCGAGAGAGGGTAGAAGGCAAGAGATTTGAAGAGAATAGGTATGGTGAGAAGAAACCGGATGAGAAGAAGAAGTTTGTGAATGATTACACAGCTGTAGAGAAGCCTTCAACTGATTCAATTAAATGCTATAATTGCGGCAAGTTGGGTCATTATGCCAAAGATTGTCGGAAGCCGAAAGTACGTAACTCTCAGTACTATCAGAACAAGTTGCTTCTGGCAAGACAACAAGAAGCTGGTGTTGCTTTAATGGCCGAGGATGAGTTTTGGTTAGATCATTCTGAGGATGAAAGTGATGAGAAAGAAGAAAATGCTCATATCTGTCTCATGGGCAAAGAAGAAAAAGATGATGATTCAGATGATGAGGCAGTTAATGAGGTATTAAACTTAACTCCAAAAGATTTCATTACCAAGTTGGAAACCATGGTGGTTGAGCTACAAAGTTTACAAAATAATCTGAAAAATGAAAAGGAAAAGGTTGCTAAAAAGAACAAGAAGATCTTTGAACTTAATACTTCTGTTATTTCAAACAAAGATCTAATTGATTCTTTACGCAAATCTGATTCTGATTCTAAATCTAAAGTAGATAATTTTGAAAAGAAGATTTCTGAGTTTGAAGGTAAAGTAAATAGATATGAGTTTGAGAAAAATGAATCTGCACTAACTATTTATAAACTGCAGGTTGAAAACAAGAATTTGAACAAGAAGGTAAATGGTCTGGAAGTTAAACTTTATAAAAGAGATCAAACAGATCAAACCATCTTTCTTAATGCTCCTAATGAAGAGGTAGATGTTAAGCAAAGATGGGGACTTGGTTTTAACAACCCCCATTATCTTAAGAAAGCCATCAGAAAACAGTCGGCACTTTATAACTATAATTTTCTTGCTTGTGCTGGTAAACATACTCATTTGAAACCCAAATTTGTTACCAAATTGTCAGAAGAAGATGAGACCAAAGAAACTGAAAACAGAAAGAATAAAAAGAAAATGCAACTACCGTTTAACTATGTAAAGTTAAATGATAGTTATCTTTCAGAAACACCAAAAGTTCTTTCAAATGACTATTTTGTTAGTTATTCCGCTTCAGAGATGAAGGCAAAACCTGCGATTGCAAAGGTTTATGTTCCTACATCTATTCTTGAAACAAAATAGTCAAGCTTGAAAATGTTTTATCTGATGAAAAACTTTTGGTCGATATTCAACAAAATGTATTTTCTACCGTTTTAAAGAATAATGTTTTTCAAGTTAAATCAACAAAGTGTTCTACAGTTTCAAAGGCACCTCAAACTTTCTCTGATAATTCTGATGACTTATTTGAGTCTGCAAATGATTCTTTTAATTCTGATGATGGGTGCATGGAAGAATCTGATATGTTTGACATTCATTCTAAACTTCCTGATCATTCTACTTGTCTTGAAAATGACAAAGTGTTACCAAGTGGTGTTAGAAATGACAAAGTTTCTGTAACTGCTGATTACTATGCTAGTGGTAAGAAACATAAGAAGCAGCGATTACAGAAACAGAAATACACTGGTACACAAAAGAAACCTCAGTCACAGAAATCTATTTTTCCTAATAAATCTACATCTTATGTTTCAGATTTAAGGAAGAAAAAGCTGAAAGCTCAATCCAAATGGAGACCAAAACAGAAGGATGCTGAGATAGCTGAATCAGTTACTGATAATTCTTGTACTAAATCTGTTAGTAGTGATTTTGATGTAGTTGATCAATGTGCTTCTCATAAACAAAACCTTGTAACTTCTTACAAGTGTTATTCAATAAAGCAGTTGATTCAATTATCTCCTATTACTACTAAATTTCATCATAATTATCGGAAAACTGACTTTGCTTATTCTCATGATTCTTCTGATTGGCATGGATCTTATCATGTATATTCTTCTAGATCAAATGAGTTTAAAAGTTTTCAAATGAACAGAGGATCCATTTTCAAGTGGATACCAAAATCTTGTGCTAATCCGTTAGGGCCCGTTCTTAAATGGGTACCTAAAATTGTTATTGCCTGATTTTTCTTGCAGACCCGGCATATGTGGTACTTGGACAGTGGATGTTCCAAGCATATGACTGGGCAAAAAGCTTTATTGTCTAACTATACAGAGAAATTCAGTGGCAATGTCAGATTTGGAAACGATCAGCTTTCACCTATCTTAGGATATGGTGACATTATACAAGACAACATAACGATCAGTAAAGTGAGTTATGTCGAAGGCTTGGGGCACAACTTATTCAGCTTAGGTCAATTCTGCGATAAAGGGTTAGAGGTCAACTTCAAGTCTAAGAGTTGCTCAGTTCGTACTGAAGACGGAACAGAACTCTTGGGTGGACATAGAAAGACAAACCTCTACACCATTAACTTGTCCAAAGTTCAGATTGACAGTCAGGTATGCTTGTTGACAAAAGCTTCACAACAACAAAGTTGGCTCTGGCATAGACGGTTATCTCACTTGAACTTTCGTTACATCAACAAGCTGGTTCGTGGGAAGTTGGTAAAGGGACTTCCTGAGCTGAAATACGAACGAGAACACTTATGCGCAGCATGTGAAAAGGGTAAGATGAAGAGAGCCGCACACAAACCAAAGCCTGAACCAAGCAATAGTTCTCCGTTAGAACTGATACACATGGATTTATGTGGTCCAATGAGAACTCAGAGTTTGGGTGGTAAGAAATATGTGTTGGTTATTGTGGATGATTACTCAAGATACACGTGGGTCAAATTTCTTCGTTCAAAAGATGAGACACCGGAAGTTCTCATTTCATTCTTAAAGACGACCCAGGTGAAACTGCAGTGACAAGTCAAGTTCCTTCGAACTGACAATGGCACAGAATTCAAGAACAAGATTGTTGATGAATATCTCGAATCAGTTGGGATTTCACATCAGTTTTCTGCTGCTAGAACGCCTCAACAAAATGGAGTAGTAGAAAGACGGAATCGAACTCTAGTCGAGGCCGTTCGGACTATGCTTAGTCAATCGGATCTACCTCTATTCTTGTGGGCGGAAGCTGTGTCAACTGCATGTCATACGCAAAATCGTTCCATGATACACCGTCGATTTCAAAAGACTCCATATGAGCTGATCAACAACAGAACACCTACCATCAAATACTTTCATATATTTGGGTGTAAATGTTTTGTGCTTAACGATAGAGAGAGTCTGAACAAATTCAGTGCTAAAGCGGACGAAGGCATCTTTATCGGTTATTCTTCAACTTCTGTTGCATATCGTGTTTATATAAAGAAGTCAAAGACAGTTGTGGAGAGCGTCAATGTCACATTTGATGAAGAGATGGCTTCTGATCAAATCAATTCAGAACCCGTTATTACTGGTGTATTAGCTTCTGGGCAGATCAGTCCAGAACCTGTGTCTACAGCGATAAATCTGGATAACGCTTCTACATCTACTTCACATTTAACTGATTTAGATTTGTTATTTTAATTCTTTTATGATGAGTTTCTTGGAACTAATGTATTTAAATCTGCTGTGACTGACAGGTTTGAAGATACAAGCTGTCATCATCCAGTCACTTCAGAGGTCATTACTGAACAAGTATCCCCCGTTCAGTCAGAAACTCACATTCCTAATGTTACTCCTACAGTTGAAGTTCCACAAGTTAATGCTGAGACAGAAGTAATTGTTTCAGTTGAGTCAGAATCGGCTGTTCCAACTGATACTTCTGCACCTAAGTCTTCAACTGCAAACCCCCCTCCTGTAATTCAAACTGAAGATTTTGAAAGTGGATTTCAAGATGATGATCATGTTCAGAATTCATCTATTCCACTCCCACATGAGTATCACTGGACCAAGGATCATTCATTACATCAAGTAATTGGAGATGTTGAGAAGCCTGTTCAGATAAGGTCAGCGACTATTAATCAGTGTATGCATGACTCGTTCCTAAGCAAGATTGAGCCAACACGAGTATCTGAGGCTCTTGCTGATTCGGACTGGGTATCTGCAATGCAAGAAGAGCTCAATCAGTTTGAAGCCCTAAAGGTTTGGAGATTAGTTCCTAAGCCTGAAGGAAAGACCGTGATAGGAACTAAGTGGGTATTCAAGAACAAAAAGGATGAAGATGGTGTCGTCATCAGAAACAAAGCTAGACTTGTTGCCAAAGGCTATTGGCAAGAGGAAGGCATTGATTATGACGAGACATATGCTCCAGTAGCGCGTATAGAGGCAATCAGAATGTTTCTCGCATACGCCGCTCATAAGAACTTCACAGTTTTTCAGATGGATGTGAAAACAGCCTTTCTGAACGGCATTCTTAAAGAAGAAGTGTATGTGTCTCAACCAGAAGGGTTCGTTAATCCAGATAAGCCAGATCATGTCTACATATTGGATAAAGCCCTTTATGGATTAAAGCAAACTCCTCGAGCCTGGTATGACGTCTTATCCAAATTCTTGGTCAAGTCTGGTTTCTCTAAAGGTAAGATCGATACTACTTTATTCATAAAGAAGGAAAAAACTGATATTATTCTTATTCATATTTATGTTGATGATATAATATTTGGTTCTACTAATCCAAAATATTGCAAAAACTTTTCTAACCTCATGGTGTCACGTTTTCAAATGAGTATGATGGGAGAGATGAATTTATTTCTCGGATTACAAGTTAAACAACTTTCTACGGGGATTTTTATCAATCAGTCTAAGTACATTTTGAACATTCTTCGGAAGTACAAAATGGAAGATTGCAAATCTATTAGCACCCCGATGGCACCAGGAACTAAGATTCACGCTGATCCTTCGGGTACAAGTGTTGATCTTAGAACTTATAGAGGTATGATTGGTTCTTTGATGTATCTTACATCGAGTAGACCAGATATTATGTTTTCAACATGTCTTTGTTCTAGATATCAAGTTGCTCCCAAAGAATCCCATTTGGCCGCTGTCAAACGGATCTTTAGATATCTGAAGGGGACTGCAGACCTTGGTTTGTGGTATCCTAAAGATACTGGGTTTCAACTGACTGCATATTCAGATGCAGATCATGCAGGTTGCATGTTGGACAGAAAGAGTACTTCTGGTCACGTTCAATTTCTTGGAGACAAGCTCGTTAGCTGGGCATCAAAGAAACAATTATGCGTTTCCACTTCGACTGCTGAAGCAGAGTACGTAGCTGCTGCCAGTTGTTGCTCTCAAGTCTTGTGGATGCGAACACAGCTACGAGACTTTGGATTCAAGTATGACAAAATTCCGATATACTGTGACTCGAAGAGCGCGATTGCCATATCTGCTAATCCTGTCCAACACACCAAAACCAAACACATTGATGTAAGGTATCACTTTATCAAAGATAATGTAGAAAAAGGAACAATTGAACTTTATTTTGTAAAAACAGATTATCAACTTGCAGATTTATTTACCAAACCCTTAGATGAAAAGAGATTTAATTTTCTTATCTCTAAGCTTGGTATGTTAAATCTTAAGACGTAATCGGTTATTACCTACTAAAGTTACAAATTGTTATTTTTCATCCTTTTCTTTATCTTAATGTCTGAAAGATACTTACACTTTAATGGTTTGCTCATGATCTCAGGGGGAGTATGAGAAGATTGTTAGATGATCTATATTCATTTGAGGGGGAGTAAAACTAATTTCTGCATTTTGCTTAACTGACAAAATTTTTGCAATGCATGATTTTAGGGGGAGCTTATAAGTAACATGGAGTAAGACTATGATTTCTGATTATTTCTGATCAGAACTCGTATCTTAAAAGTTTTATTGCTTTATATTTTTTTTTAAGTTTTGAATAAATTTTTGTGAATAAATTTTGACTAGACTTTGAGACTTACAGGATGAGAGAAGTTGACACGATCATATCTACATGACTACAGCTGATTTTCTGAGATTTAAGACTGAAGCGAAAAGGTAAGTTACTTATCTTAATCTCAAATATATCTGGAAGAAGGACAACTTTCAGGTATAGAAAACATGTTATTAAATGTTCAAACCACTTCCCAATTCTTAAACAGATTTTATAATTTGGAAGTGTGATTTTAAATGTTTTTTATTCTATTTTTGTGCTTCATTGATAAACAAACCGTGTGTTTCCAAAGATAAATACTTGCGTATTATCTTTTCTATATACTTTCAAGTATTCACACACACCGGTTTGTTACCACGTTAACCAGTGTTTCCTACCCATGAAGTTAATCCCTTAGTGATTGAGTGTGAGGAGTCAAAAAGAAATGAGTGTGGGTGTGATGAGGTAAAATGGAAAAGAGAGTTTGGTTAGTAGTGAGCTTATTGATTAAAAAGAAAGAGGGTGAGAGATCAGAGTAAAAGAATATCAAACTCTGCACCAACTACTTTCTGAGCCGGGCAGCCACATTAATAGCGTTTCACAATTTTTTGGTGAACGTTATTGAAACAGGCAATTAGCCCATGCCAACTCTTGCTTAAACCCTACCAACTACTCATTTTCTTCTCAAAAAGAAAATGTTTCACATTTTCAAGGGGACGCAACATATAATCTATCTGATTTTCATTTGGAAAATCTGGATATTGAAGAAGAAGGAAGTCTGCCCCACCTTCGCACTTCAATCATGCACTTAGAGTCTGTGTTTATCTACTGTTGTCTCAGTCGTTTACACTATGTTGAGCCTTATGAAAGCACTTATTCGTGCTTAATTCTTTCTACACGTGCACGAACACACAAAGAATTCGTTTCTTTGTCATAACATTCATAGAAATTGCCTTTGTGGTATTTCGATGATTGGATGGAAGCCCTGGGGGAGTGAACATCAAAAAGCTCCTTTATATTGTGTATTCGTTACACACAGTGACTTTGTGTTACTGACAGGCATTTTAACTGATTCATCTGTTGATTCAGGAGTTACATGTTCTTATTTTGTCTGGATTTGCAAAGATCTAGATGGAACTTGGTTATGGATCACAGAATCAGAGGCTCAGTATGATAGATCAGAATGGTAAACGACATTTCTTGGACGAAAAGTTTTGATGATATTAGGTGCTCAAATCATCAAAAAGGGGGAGATGATACAAGAAATGTTAAAGTTTTGGAGTTTGGGGAAGATGAAATGTCCAAGTCAGAAAAGTTCAAAGTAAAGACTTAAAGATTTGATAAAATTCAAAGAATTTCTAAAGATTTTGAGGAAATTTTCTTTGAAGATTATTTGCTAAAGCATTCAAGCTGATTCTGAAGATAATTTCTTTCCAAAGTCTGAAAGTATTCTGTGAAAGCTTTGGAGAGATTGATCATCATTTGAAGACAGTTTTTGGAAAGAAGATCATCAACGAAAAAGGGAAGTTTGCTTTGACAGAGCTTAAAGTGAAGACTGAATTGCTAGATCTTTCAACAATGATCTTGAATCCAAAGGGGGAGATTGTTAGAACATAAATCTGTTGGATACAAGATCAAACTTACTGAAGGTCAAAGTTGAGAAAGTCAAAGCTGCTAAAGTCAAACCTCATTAAAAGTCAAAGTCTATTAATAAAAGTCAATGTATTTGTATTTGTTGTTTTCTTGTTTTATAGAGTAGTATAAATAGTTTTTCTTTTTGTATTTTAATTAGTTACAAGTTACAAGAGTTAGAGAAAGAATACGTAGAGAGAGAGAGAGAGTTCTAGAGAGAGAAAGTGTAAAGAATTGAATTGAAAGAAATCAAACAGGTAATTTGATTGTTAAATCTTGTTTGTTTGATTGTAAGTGTGTAGAAACTAGAATCTGGAACACACAGCTTGATTTTACAATATGCCTCGTTTCTTTCTTGATAACAAACTTCAAATTTTAATTGAAAATCACCTTTTTCAGCATTTAAGTTGACAAGATCTTTTTCAAGCTCAGATATTTTTGAAATTAAAATATCTTTTTCCTTTTTCAAAAGATCTTTTTCAGATTCTTTATCCTTAACAAAATCTTTCAACATTGAATTTTCATCACGAAAATTCAACATTGTTTGTCTTTCATGACTAAGTTTGACTTTCAAAGTTTTAAACTCTTCTTTCATGAACTTAACTTGAGCTTTTAAAGATTGAATACGTACCTCGGAACCACAATCAGAATGGTCAGAAGATGATCCAATGTCCTCATCTACTTTAGCCATCATACACACCTGAGTAAAGTGGGCGGATTCATCATCAGAACTTTTATAGAACCAATTCTCTTCTTCTGCCATTAAGTTCTGACCATCTTCCACTTTCTTTGCTATGAGTGTTTTCCGAGTATAATATTCTGAATTCTTTATCCGCTTCTGCTTGCAGTCTTTGGAAAAATGACCTGGTTTTCCACAATTATAACATCTTCCATATTTCGGCTCAATCTCTTCTTTCTTTCCTTCTCTCTTCTCTTCTCTCTTATCATCTCTTTTCTCATCGCTTTTCTCATACTTCTTTTCAGATCTCGGTTTATACTTGTCTTTCTTGTAGTTGTCATACTTCGGCTTTGAGTATCTTTTATTTCCAAAACTTTTAAACTGCTTTGTGAGAAGAGCCAGATTTTCAGCAAATCTTTGCATATCCTCATCTGAATGTTCTTCAATTTCAGTGGAAGATTTATCAGTGCTTGAATCAGTAACTTCTGTGAGAATAGCTCTGGATTTCCTTGACTTTGTCTTGTAGGAAGAACTGGATTTGAAACTTGACCCTTTCGTACGCTCAGACATCAAAGCTAAAGAATCTTTGACCATCTTCTTTTCAGCACTAAGTTGCTTTACTTCATCCTCATGCTGAGATAAAGTTGTGAAGATATCATTGACGTCTTCTTGTGCCATGTCCTTTGTCATCTAAATGTTGATTGCATAACTTTTCCATTCTGGGTTCAAGTTCTTGATGAACTTATAATTGATCTCAGATTCTGTCTTGTTCATCCCATTTCTCCTAAGATCATTCAATATGATATTGAATCGATTGTATGTCTCCAACAAAGTCTCTCCTTCTTTAGCATGGAAACCTTCATAAGCATTGATACTTTGATTCAGCTTTGTCTGAATAGACTTCTTTGATCCTTGAAACTGTTTCTCCAATTCATCCCATAACGATTTTGCAGAATCCCTACTGTCTACTCGATTGTAGATGTCATTAGGAATTCCCATAGTGAGATAGATAAAAGCTTCTTCATCAACCTTGTGTCTTGATTTTTCTGTCTCATTGAAAATTTGATATGGTTTTGACACATATCGATCTGGAATTGCTGGATCAGTTACTGTAGCTGCTTGTCCACGTACAAGTGATTTTGGATCTCCCGGACCTTCTATGATAGAAGTCATATAATCTTTGTTCTTTAGATTCAAGAATTGAATCATTCTCTTCTTCCATTGTGAATAATCTCCAGAAGACAAGACCGGAGGCTTCAGATGAGATCCCATAGAAAGAAATTCATTTGCCATGATTGAAAGATGAATATACCTGGAAAAAAAATTAAAAATATTAGCTAGTAAAGATCTTTAAATCCAATCAAATCAAGAGAAATCCAGAAATCTTTAAAAAAAAATTCAGAGATTTTGATCACAGAAAGAACTTTTGTCCCCCTCCGCAGACTTAGCACGGGGTCCCGCTACCCGGTTAGCGGGTGGGGTCAAGGAGCAACGCCCTTGCGGGGTCGAGGGGCAGTGCCCCTAGAGAAAAAAATTTCACTATTAAAGTGCATGTTATAGTTTTGAAAATTCTCAGAAAATATTCTAAGTGACAAAACTCGCAGACCACTATTGAAAATGAAACTCGCAGGCTGAGAAACACGCAAATCAAGGTCTGCGCGTTTGATAAAATCTCAAGCAAACTCGCAAGCAAACTCGCAAAGACTTGCGCGTTCTGATAAACTCGCTAAGCACTGAAACTCGCTAATCAATAAAACTCGCAAGTGCTTAAACACGCAAGTTACTATTCACGTTGAAACGCGCTAATAGAGGCGTGCGCGTTCCAGAAACTCGCTAGGCACTACTTGCGCGTTTTGAGCAAACTCGCTAACCACACTTGCGCGTTTCAATACTTAGAAAAAATTCTGAAATCTTCAAACTCGCACGACAAAGAACTCGCTTAATACTGTTCCTACTCAAACTCGCTAGCTTCGATTAACGCGTTTGGAGAACTCGCAGATATCGACCAGCGCGTTTCTAGAACTCGCAAACAACATCTTGCGCGTTTTAATCAAAAATAATTTTCTTCAGCTTGCGCGTTCTAGCGAAGAATCTTGCGCGTTTTAACGAAGAACTTGCGCGTTCTTCAGATCTAGCGCGTTCTTCAGATAGCTTGCGTGTTCTTCATCTGATTCATCGATTTCAACATTAAACTTCGAATCTGATCACCAAACTTTGAGAATTTGTTCACTTGATCACCGAGAACTCATTTCCAACAACTATTTTCGATTTACAACACAAAATCTATATAATTGATGTGAATACAGTGCATAAACTCGAAAACTCAAAAACACACAAAATCATCAAATTGATGATCAATTACAGTGCATTACAAGAATTAAAAGATATAGACTCGATCTATTTCACTCAGCGAACAAAACCTGATCAATTTCAACTCGAAATTTCTACTAAAACTCAAAAATGATTCGGTGAACAGTGACGATGAACAGTGCTTAATGAACAGTGTCGATTTTTAAAATTTTCTTGATTTTCAAATGGATTTGGCTCTGATACCAATTGTGGCCCAAGATTTACTAGCATAAACACATACACAAAACACTTTGTTTATTAATCACAATGATTACATCAATCCATATCTCTATTTGTGATGAACAATTAAGATTGAGTGTTTGTGTGTGTACTCAATGTGTGCTACTATGTGTGTTCTTACTCTCTCTCAATTACACCTTCACTTTCACACACTTAATCTCTTGTTCTTGCACACACACTAAACAACACTATGAATTGCTTATATATAGGTCAACATGACCAAGCAAGGTCAACTCTTCTAAGCTCATTTACACCACACACAAACACTAATACACCAATTACAATAATGACCCTCATTTAATCTTGAATACAATTATAGTCTAACAAGTTTAGGTCATGAACTCTTTCATCATTGCTTCCAAAGAAGTATATGAGTCGGCATGTTGGTTTGACTTTTGTTGATAACCAGGTTGATTATTCTGAAAATTCCCCTGTTGGTTATTTTGAGGTATGTGATGAGACTGCTGATGAAAATTTGTTTGTCCTTGCAACTTTGGTGGTGGTGGATTTTGAGCAGGACTATGCCAAGAAAAGTTCGGATGGTTTCTCCACTCAGGATTATAAGTTTGAGAAAAAGGTCCACCCTTGTTGTTACTGCTGACATAATTTACTCTCTCGAGATTTCCAGGGCGATGTTCAAAGTGATGACCTCCTCCACAGTAGGTACACTGTATAGATTGCACAATAGGGGTAGGTGACATAATATTAACTTGCACAACATTAAGGTTTTTTTATTAAAGACGCCATGTCGGCCATCTGTGAAGATAATAACGCATAAGCATTTGTGTCTTGTACCCCTGCTGCTTTTCTTGGTAATGCACGTGGATCAGCCCATTGACCATTGTTGTTTGAAATTCTTTCAAGGATTTCATATCCTTCATTATAGGTACAAGCTGTGAAAGCTCTGTATGCAGTAGCATCGAGCATTTGTTTAGCAGCAGTATTTAAACCACTGTAAAACGTTTCTAGCTGAATGCAGTACGGAATGCCATGATGAGGGCATTTTCTCAATAGCTCCTTGTACCTATACCATGCATCAGGAACTGCTTCATCGTCCATTTGTCTAAAAGTGCAGATTTCATTTCTGGACTTGGCATTCCTCGTGGGTGGAAAATATTTTTTTAAAAACTTTTCTGCCATTTGGGTCCATGTAATTATAGAGTCCGGTTTCAACGAGTTGTACCAAGACCTTGCTCTATCTCTTAAGAGTATGGAAAAAGTTTTAATTTTAGAGCATCGTCTTGTACACCAAACAGTTTAAAAGAATCTGTAATTTCCATGAAAGACCGAAGGTGAGAATGAGGATCTTCAGAGGGCAAACCAGCGTACTTGCCGTTAGTTTGCAACATCTGAAACATTATTGGTTTTAATTCAAAATGATGGGTTTGCAGAGTTGGTTGAAGAATTCCTGAATGTAACTGGTTTAAAACAGGAACAACGTAAGACATAATACCACCATCTTTGGAATTTGCTAACCGAAAAATGTTTTGTTCCTCATCATCTGTATTTATTAATGGCGGTTCATTTGGATTTTCGCGATTATTTAAATCTTTGCGGTCATTGGGAATTTCTCTATCTCGGTTTCTTCGGTTATTATGATTTTCTCGATCATTTTGACGCCCATTTAGATTTACCTCGGGGATTGGTTCCTCATCCGTCATATATTCATGTTCAGACATTTCGGAAGAATTTAAGACTAAATTAACCTTTTGGATTTTTCTTCGTTGTCTAAATGTTCGTTCAATATCGGGATCAAATTGGAAAAAAATCACCGTATGACAATCTTGGCATGTACTTTTTCGATTTTTTTTTCAAAATAGATGGTAGAAAAACTTACTTTTAAAAACCTTACTTAAAAAGAAAAACTTCTAGCGTGCAATCCCCGGTAGCGGCGCCAAAAACTTGTTGCGATAATTCGTGTTTACACCTTTTTAAAATGCAAGAAAATAGATTTTGACGCAACTATACATCTTAATCTACTACCGTCTGTAACAAGTAATAATGGTACAAAGTACCGAATATCGATCCCACAGGGAAGCGTGGAAAAGTTCTCCTCGAAAGTCGGGTCTGTAAAAGCGAGTCTCAGATAGCGATTTCGAAAACAATATTTTGGTTGGGGTTTTGATTAACACTGCTGAAGAGTTTAACTATAAAAAGAAGCACAGAGTACAAAGATTCGTTGGAATAAAATCAATAATTGGATAAAAAGATGAGATCGCATTCATTCGTTATCTTAAAGTCGATATTTTATGTAACTTGAATAAGCCGTCATACAACGAATCAGTTGTCAATTGATTAATTGTAATTCGACATAAAATATAACTTCAATTTAAACAACGTCAGACAATCATGCGATACGATACACCATTTTATCTTTTTATCAGTCTCGAATCCCATTTAACTTTGTACCCCGAACTAAGACAGTTACCCCATCATAGTTTGGAATCTAATTATAAAAGAAAAGAAAATGTAATGTTTAACTAAAATAGATGGTTGGCGTTTTCAAACAATCAACGATAGAAATCGTAGGAGTGTTGTGCCAGTAACCTCTATTTAGACGAAGAAATAAAGTTGCGTAAAATAAAAGACTGAAAGTAGATGACGTAAAGTAAATTACAGAATTTAAATGACAGAAAGTAAAAAGACAGAAAATTAAAGGGCATAAATTAAATTGTGGGAATTAAAGTGCGTTAAACTAAATAACAGTAAAGTAAAACGAGAATTATAAAACTAAGACGGAATTAGAAATGACGATGGAAAATCTTGTTTTAAATGTGGGATTTGAATTTGGTTGCTCAAACGTTCCATGAGATTTTAATGCTCGGGATTATCGTAATGACTTAACAGAAAACGAATCGACATATAATTGATTTTTATAAAATTGGAAACATGAAATGATTTTAATAAACTATAACAAACCGTGAACCAACAAAAGTTGGGAATCCGAAATGATTATCCGGACTTCCGGTTTGTAATAGAATTAAAAACGTAATGAAACCAAAATAAAAATCAATGTAACAAACCAATGGGAGTCGTGATGCGAGAATAACTTGAGACGTTTACGAGATATCTTTACTTGAAACGAAAGGAACTAAATAATACTGAAACATATATTACGTAAAAACCCCAGTTTAATTTGTGAGCTAAAGCTTTCAACTGCTAGCCTTTTGCTCAATTTTTCAAACCCAATACAAGGAAATGATCCAAAAAAACTTCTAAGGATGGTGATGTTAACACATGTCTAGATTCATTGAACCTAGAACATGTGCTTCAAAAATACTTCCAAACGTGGGAATGTAAGGAAGCAAAGAAAAGTGTGTAATTGAATCCTCCTCCATCCATGCTAAGGGGTCCTATTTATAGCCATAATAACCATACCATGATCCTTAATGCCAAAAGGCTTTAAATTATAAACCTTCCAAAAGAAAATAAACAAACAACCCATTTTGCCAATTCAACAGCCCAACAGTTTGTTCCAAAAATAATGTTTTCGGCACACGTGATTATTCAGCAGCTCACAAAAAGAGGTTCGGCCCAAAAGAAGAGAAATGTTCCATCTTCACGTCTTGTTTCGTCGGCCCAAAAAGGAGAAGTCCGTATTCGTTTCCGCGTCATAGCTAAATTTAGATTTCTCACGGCCTTCATACCGATCCTAAAAACATACATATATATATATAAAAATATGAGACTTTTTGTGATGTTTTTCTTTTAAAACAAACTTAGAAACGATACCAAGCGTAAGACATTTATTTCGATGCAAACACTAAAAATAGACACTAAAAAGACTCAATTGGGAAAATAAAAATGCTCAAAATTATAAAAAGTGAGTTAAAATAGGGTAAATAAAATTACCCTATCAATAACCAAGGACCCAGAGCAGATCACCCCATCTTCCAGAGTTCCCTCTATAACATTCCCATGATTCCTTGCCTTGATCATCAAAGCTGCAATTGACAAACTTCAGATTCTGACCTACTATGATCAAAGCAAGACTCCATTCTACATCATGAACAACTTCAAACCAACTATCCTCTCTGAAGGATACCCAGGAGCAAGGAGGATCCCTCATCACATGCTGAACCAGGTAAATCCTAATTCTGTAGCCTTAGCTTCTTATCTTCGTGTTGACCAAGGACTAGAGCCAGTCTTGGGAACCTTAACACACTTAGGTCCTATGCCTGAGATGGAGAGTTAGAGTTGCTCTACTTCAGAGGGATCAGATGACCCGGAAGTTTAGAGCTCTCTGAGGAGTGAACCAGAGGGTACTCCTAACAGAGACGTCGAAGTTCAGAGAGATGACAGCGCACCAGAAGGGGCTGTCAACGAGGGAGAAAAGGAAGTCCCTTCAGAAGCTAGTGAAGAGACTAACTCTACTAGCTCTGAAGAGAGTGAGGATAAATCTTCAGAGACTAGCTCTGACGATTATCAGAGTGAGAGGAGAGAGTCCCCTATGGACTTAGAGAAACCAGAGAGTTCTCACCCCTCCCCTGCAAAAGATGCCAAAAGGCACATTTACTTTAGGACTCCAACACCAACCCCTAGTGCATCCACACCATCTAACCAGCCTGATCCAGAGGCAATGGTTATTGAATCAGAGGCAATGGTTATTGAATCAGAGGCGCACACCTCGATCCCAAACCAACAAACCACTTCAGAGGTGCCTCTTTCTACCTCTGAAGTACACAAGCCTGAGGAAACCCCAATCTGGATGAGTTCTCTCAACAGGACTTAGTCAATATCATAAGTACTCAGTTGCCTCAGAGTACGACACACATCCCCACACACGATGATGCCTCTATGTCACATCCCTCACCCTTTAGGTTTTCCCGTAGCAATTGTCCAACTTAGGGACATTGGTTGAACCTTCAAGCACAAGGATTGACTTGCCTGGATCGCAAGGTCAACTCCTACATTCACTTCCAGTCCTCTGAATCTGAGGAGGAGGACTTGGATCTGAACAGAACGCTCAGAGAAGATTCTATGGAACATTGAGGACCGAGCGGAAGTCCTTCCAGAGAAAACATCCAACCATCTTGAAAGAAGGCTCCTCTAGACTCGAGAAAAAATTGGCAACATGTGTTGTTACCAATGTACCCATCTCTGACATTCTCACTAAGCCAGAGTTCGAAAGGATTTGTGAGGAACTTAGAGGATCCTTGAACGAGCATAAACTTCAAGGAATTGACAGTTTAGAGACCTCTGCACTCAGCTCTGAAAATGACAAACTCAGAGCAGAGGTCTCTACTCTAAAGATCCAACTTCTGCATTCCAATAATAGGATTTAGGGGTTGGAGAGACAGTTGTTTGAACAAAAGACTATTTCCTCTTTGGAGATTGCGGCTCTCAGAGCTCAAGTTGTTGAACTACGAAACAAATCCTCTATAATTGCAAATGTTTAGAAGGAGGTCAAGGATCTCAGGGAAGAGGTAGTGGCCAACAGATCAACTTCACTATCTTCATAACAAATGGCCTCTATCTCTGAACTGATCAAGTCTACCATTCAAAATTCCCTTCCAACTGCAGCCACAACTTCAGTGCTCCAACCACCACCACCCACAGAACTGCTGAAGACCTTGTGACCAAGGTTGATCTTGCCACATTTAAAGAAGGCATCATGAGTAGAATGCTCACCTGCTCCTCCAAGATCAACATGGTTGCTCAGAAGAAGGTCCAAGCCTCTCTGGACGCTTACATGTTCCATTCTAAAGATCAAGTCCACGACATCCTTCAAGTCGCCAATGATGTCATCGAATCTCTTAAACAAGATGCACTCAAAAGAAAGGGAATCGTGCTAGAACCTGAATTTCCCAAATTCAGAGTGTGCACTGACTTTGATGAAACCTGCAGAAGAGATGCGAAGAAGCCCAGATTTGAGGACCCAGAGGACAAGGATGATGAATGTACCTTTGAGCCTCAAAAGGGAGAGATACAGGGAACAACACAAGGTCAATCCTCTGGAGTTGCCAAAGCAAGTGGCTCTACTCCATCTCCGTCCACAAACAAGGAAAAAGGAGCACAAGAGAAAGAACCAGAGAGGCACTCCACCTCTGCTGAAGACAACCAAACGATCTCTAAATCTCCAGTTCTAGTAGTTCTTCTAGCACCATCAACATCAGAGGCACCTATAATCCAAGTAGTAGATGTTATTCCAGAAGCTATAGGTGCTCTTGATATAGAAGAACAAGATGAGCAGCTAGTTGACTTCTCCAGCTCTGAAGATGCATTCTCTTCTCCAGAATGACATAATATAATTATGAGAGATGCATTCGGATCAGAATCAGAGGAAGAAGAAGCAGCAGCAACCGAGCATGTTCCAGAAGAAATTATTGATGTGGATGCCAATGTCTACAAAAATGCTCAGGCTCATATCCCTTCTACATTAGATACATAACACAGAGCTGAAGACACTACTGAAATGACAAACTTAATCTTCTCAGCAGTCAATGAAACCCCGCCTCAATCCCCTCAAGTCCAAAGGAAGGAACCAGAGATAGATCCACAACTATCTGCTAAAGAAACCCACATGGTTGTTGATGAACAGGCCCCTCTAGAGCTACATGTTCAAAAGACAAGCATTGGCATTCCAGCTCTCTCAAAGTACACTCAGCCTCCAGAATTTCTCACCTCTGAGCCAGAGACTTCAATTTTAGACCACTTCAGATATCTATATTGTGAGTTCAGTTTAGAAGATACCCAAGTTCTTCCTCTGAATCCAAGAATCAGAGAAAATATGGCAGACTATGACCAGAGATTCATCAGAGACAAGACCAGTTCAAGAACAAACGTTCTCTCAAACTTTCATATCACATAGATAAGCAAAGTCTCTAAAAAGACATTTGCTTACAATAAGATCATCTATAGACACTATGAGGTAATACGCTCTGATGGGAAAGTTTATGAGTTCAATGACAATGATCTCGTAAATCTTACCCCTATGATCTGCCTCATCTCTACGTCAGCTGCTCAACCAAATATGAACGAGATATAGAATACAAAATGGGTCTCTATGAAGTAAGGCGTTCTATGGAAGCTCATGTCAAACTAAGGGCCAGACTTGACTTTCAGGTTGCTCTGAATTTAGGAGAAGAAAGACTTGGTGTAACTGAACCAGTGGAGAAAATTGTTGAGCTGAACAAATACAAGACTGGATCAATAATTGTTGAGCCTCTGGGATTCGTCTACAGAGTCAACCTGATCAAGAAAATCTTCCTGGCTTCAGAGATAGCAAAGTATTCAAACGAAACTTTGAGAGGCGTACTGAAGATGATACATGTGAAGGAAGAACGACACAGAGTTGATCTATTGGGAACTAGACATGGAAATTAGCTCACTGATTAACTTCAGAGAGCTCATTATGAAATTCCATATGATTTGCTCTAGTGATAGGCCTTAATTCTTTTCTTTCTGTTTATTTTGATGTTATATTCTCTATTTGTAATTTCTATCTTTTGAGATGTAACATTTAAGAGGATGACTTTCTCCTCTATGCTTTCTAGATTAATTTTTTGTTATATTGAGTTTTTTTTTCAATACTTAGGGGGAGATTGTTAGCCCCAATTCTGAATTGTAAAAGTATTGAAAATAGCCCAAGTCTTCCTCTGAAGACAATTCAGAGACAACAGCAGAGAAATCCAAGTCTAGCTCTGAAGTCAGTTCAGAGACAGACTCTTCAAACGGGAAGACATCAGAGATAGCTTCATCAGAGATCTAATTCAGAGCTCTGAAGGTGTTCTCTCTGAAGATCAAGACTGAAGATTTACAAGTATTGACAGAAGAACAGATGACACGTCACCTAGTGATAAGATTTACTTTTTAGAGTAGGTCATTGTTCAAGCATTTCTTGAGCTTACCTTTTACGTAAGACACTGTTCAAGCATGCTTCTAATGTCAGGATAGTACACTGTTCACTTTATGGTTCTATAAATAGGACCATCTCTCCATTGACAAAAGTGTGCTTTTTGATATCTTGTATATGAATCAACTTTTAATATACTTGAAAGTATTCTAAAGAAGATCTTATACGATTTATATATCTTATTATCAACTGTGATATTGAATCTGCTTTGATATTTAAACTATAATGCTTCCGTTGTTCTTCTTATTATTATTGCAGTTTATATCATTCTTATAAGATTAAATATGGGATCCAACATTGATAAGTATTAGCATGATTTATGCATTTTTGGTGATTTTGTACAAATAAAGTTCATTTTATGGTTTATGCATCTTTGGTCATTTTTGTACAAATGAAGTCTAATTCATGATGTACGCATTTTGGTGTATTTGAGTTCATAAACCATTTGGAAAATCTTTGGTCCCAATATGTGATGAGTCTTGGGTTAATCACATCTTTGAGGTATGTATCTGCAAAAACTTCGTTTAAATGCATTTCATTATTTGGGGGACCGTTATTTGTTAGTCAAATGGATTTTGAGCATTTTAGTTCGGGTTTGACTTAAAAGAGTCTTGAGGACATTTGTCCGGTTTTAATGACTCGATGTAGAGCCCGTTTATGATTTACATATTAATGCACCTTGTTGCATATTGATGATAATTACATGCTCGAGTGCGTGGATCACTCATGTGTAGTCATGTAATATCAGACTGTGTTGCATTGGATCCATAGGCACGTAAGTCAGTCTTATTTGATGGTCAATTGGGTAGTACGGGGTTGGACTCCAGGATCCATGTTGTATGACCTTAACCTTTCAAGTGTACACAAGGAGGGTTGAGTCTGGTTGAGTTATCATGAGCTAGAGGGGCGATTTCTATATTTGGGGCCTCCGCCATGTCGGGGTAATGCCATGGTTGTAACCCCCCACTGTGTCGAGCCTTTGGTAGTATTCATGGTAATATTCGCTAAGGTCAGCTGTCTCTTTGGGTGTAGCTTGAAGGGAATCGTAGAGAACAATTAACGTTGTATGAGTGACATACTTTTGTGTTCCTCCACTCTCAATGGATACGGGTCTCCCCCATTGTCGGCCAGCGGTATTTTGGATATTTAATTGTTCATGCTTTAATATTTGGATTTCATTCCATTTTATGGTCGCGTGAGTATTGAATTTCAGTTCCATGTTTTCGATGACATATAATATTTATATGGATTGTTTTCCATTATTTAAGGGTCGAGTATTTTGCCCCACCCGTGTTTTTGGGTGTTTTGGGATATGAAGTGTTATTCACGTTTTCACAAATTAGGTGTCGACTTATAATCCTGTTTTGAGTGAGTTATGGGTTGCATCGTTTTATAAAGAATGTTGGTATTGGAGCGTTGTCTTTAAAGATGCATATTATGGGAAAACGAGTTGTTTCCATTTCTAAAGTAAACCATTTTGAAAGATCTTGATTCAAATTGAATTCCTTTCTTTTAAAGATATATTTAATCATGTTAAAACTCTTGAGCTCACTTGGCGTTAAGCCTAACCTTTTTATTTGTCGGCATGTGCATCAGGTTCCAGTTGGGGTTTGGTTCTAGCAGTGCTTTGAGGAGATGAACTCTAGATTTACACGAGGGTAAGTTGTTTGATGAAGTCTTCCGCAGTTGGAGATAGTGATTGTTATTGAGTTGTAGTAACATCCGTACCTATTATAGATCATGGATAGGAATTGAATGGTGTTTATTGAAGTTAAACCTTAATTGTTGTTGTAGTTGTTTTAGTTATCAATGTACTTAGAAAATTTTAATTAGTTGCTCTTTTCTAGATTTGAGGGTGTGATAGTAGGTCTCAAGGCTCATAAAGCACAAGAATTAACGCAATACCAACCATGGGTATGAAATTAGACCATACCAATTATATGTTGTATATAGACCAATACAAGGCTATTATGAATGAGTTGTATTAATGAAATTATGTTTCCACCTCTTGATGGCACAAGTAACATCTCATCTTGTTTTTCCATAGAATACACTATGTCATGTAATAAAATCAACATATTATCATGTAAACATCAAATAACCCATCTTCCTAAAATTAGGTCAAACCATCCAAGTTAAACCCTTAACCAAGATTATTCCTTACAAGTATCCCTGTCATTTCTTTAATGTCAAGAAGCCCCAAAACCATCTTAGGGAAATTTCACCCATGTATTAATGAGGACTTAGACTTACAAATGATGGAAACCACAAAAGCCCAAGTAATATGAATGAGTAGTTCAAATAAATATGCATGGCAAGAATAGATAGAGAGATATGATGTGTATCTAGTTTTAACAAAGTTTAGGAACTCACCAACTAGGTTTATAAAGAAAACCTAGGAAGTAGAAACCCTAGAGGTAGATGGAAATGGAGACTTGAAGTCTTGAGATTCTTGGTAGGTACTTGAGTTAAGTGATCTTGATTAACCCCTTGAACTCAATAAATGCCCTAGATGAAGGAGGAGGCTTGCATTAATGAGGGAAGAGGTTATAGTGAAGAAAATCGCCTTGGATCAGCTCCTAAATCGTCAGAGAAGAAGTGGAAATGAAAGCCCTAGCTAAAATCTCATTTAAATAAATTTTCGTACTGAGAAGGGCCCTGTGCGACAATGCCAGGCGACTTTGCCCTGGTCATTGTCGCTTAGGGCAATGTCGCCGAAGGACATCAGTCCACTGGACTGTTCCAACGACTATGCCCAGCGACTTTTCCCTTGGGCATTGTCGCTGAGGCAATGTCGCCCCCACACCCGTAGGTTCTGACTTTCGAACGAAACTTGACCAAATTCATGCGTGACCATTAGATGCGATACGGGGAGGGTTCAAGAGGGTCACACAAGGGTAATATATACACAATTAACTATCCAGGTGAGATAAATTACCTTATTTAGAGGAGAGTTTTCTGGGTGTTACAGACAGCGAGAATGCCATTGAGAAAACTCGCGTGTCACTATCGTCGAGGGTGTACCGTTCTCAGTACACATGGTACGATTTTTACAGCGGGAATGCCCTTGGGCAAACTCGTGAGTCACTCTCGCTCACTCTGTACCACGGGGTAGAGAGGCCTGCGACTATGTCGGCGACTATGCTAAAGGGCAATGTCGTCGGGCACTATCGCCCATGTACCCCTGGCAGTATAAAAACTCCCTTTCACCGATTTTCGCCTCATTTTTTTTTTTTATCAAAAATCAGATTTCTTGAGCGATTTTGGAGAATGTTAGGTGCGATTTCTCATCTCAAAACCCTCTTCCTCATTAATGTCGACCTAGGGTTTTGGTGAGGACATTTATGGTATCTTGAGGAGCATTTATTGAGGTTCATACATCAAGATTCAAGTCTTCCATCCCTTTTCATCCAAGCTAGGGTTCTCTAAGTTTTCTAGGTTTTCTTTGATAAAAACCTAGATAGTGAGTTTTCTAACTTTGTAAAACTAGATGTGTTCTTGTGCATTCCATCATCATTTCATGTTTTACTTGTTCTAGTCTCTTATATTGAGTAAAAGCTTATATTTTCTAATGTTGAGAAGTTATCGAACTCATGGTATAAATCATTTTACTTGGTATATTAATAAACATGAGTGGTACTTGGAAGTATATTGGAAATATGTATGAAACTATCTTGTTGTGGGATAACTCTATGTGGATATACACATTTTAGGGTTTTGACTTAACTTGAGGTTTTGACCTAATAAGGGGCATTGTGACATAACAATACTCCATTATGGACCTAATGTATAACTTTATTACTTGGGAATATTCCATACGGGGTTATATGCTTATTTGACCAATTTGAAGGTCTTTGGCTTTTATGATTAGATTTTTATCATGTTGAATATGGTGGTTGAACCACAAGCTTGGACATGTTAATATTATGTACAATTTGCTTGGAGTAAATATGTACGATGGTATATGGAAAATTGGATGAACCACAAGTAGGCACTAGGAGAATGTAATCTTGGACGCCACCTTGGAGGTATGTGCCTAAATCTCCGCCATGCGGGGTAATGCCTTGGAGGTAGTCCCCAAATGTGTCGGGCCTTTGAGGTGTTGCTTCTGAGAGTGAACATCAAGGTGCATCGACTCTTGAGGTAAAACTTGTTTAGTGTTTTGAGTCTCCCCTATTGGTTCCTCTTATGGATCCCTATGACTTCTAATTTGCTTATTTTACTATCGTATGCTATGTTCAAACTCACTAGGCTTTTTGGCTTAACACTTGTTTGGTGTCGATGTGTATTTCAGGTTCTTGTGGCGTGGTCGCCAAGAAGAGTTATGCGGACTTTAGGAGTGAGTTTGGGGAATAATTTTTGGGATGCCCTTCTTAAAGAACTCTTTTTGGACAATAGATGACAACTACTTGTAATCTTATTTTCTTGTTAGAGATTAGATTAAATGGTTGTTGTTTCTTACCGTTAAATTACATACATGTAATTAAACATGCATTTATTGTTTCCCTTTTCGGGATGGTTCGTATTTTGACATTTATATATCACATTTCAATTTTTGGAATTTTTTGTTTACCCAAAATTTGGGATGTTACAAAACACCCTACAGAAACACCCTGTTGTTGGAATGAGGCTTCTACATAAAATAAGTTTTTTCCAAACCTGCTACTCCCAATTAATGAACACACTCTTTCCATCTATGACCCCCCCCAAACAAAAATCTTCCTAATCTATGCAGACAAATTAACCCACACAAACAACTTTATTCATACACGAAAAATCAACCAAACAACCACTTATGTTATACCAGATTTGGTGTTACTCGATCCACACACTAACCAATAAGAGTATCTCCAACAATTTCTTCAAAATGGAGAAAATGAGGATTTTGAGCCAATATTTTGCTCCAACAACTTTTCCAAAACTATCTCCAAAATGGAGAAAGTAGGAAGGATAATGTTTTTTCTCCAAATGCAGAGAACGCTCCAAAAATGATTATCAAGTGAGAGCATCAATATAAAACTTTGAAAATAAATATTTAGTGAGAAAAATAATATTTTACTAAATAAAATATTTTAATTATAATCAATGTTGGATTCTCTTAGAAAATATTTTTTTTAAAAGATTTTAACTTTTATGTTTCTATTTTAAAAAATAAAGGGAAAAGTCCAAAAAAACCCAACAAACTATTCACTTTTGAATGGTTAAGTCCTTAAACTCTTTTTTGAATGTTAAAACCCTTAAACTTTTTAAAACCTATTAATTACATCATTTTTATCATTAATGTTAACCTATTACCTGTTTAGTAGGTAATTCTAGAATTAAAAAAAAACATTCCTAATCCTAAACCCTAATCCAAATCGTCCCTTCCAATCCAGTCGCTACACCCTCTGCCACAACCACCACCACCATCCCTCCGCCAGCGGCCACCGGCGCCGCCAGCCACCGTCGCCTCCAGCCACCGTCGTCGCCAGCCACCAGTGCCACCTGCCACTCGCCTCTCACCCTTGTCGTCGCGAACTCATAACAGAGCATCAGGTTCGATTAGTGATTCTTAACAATAGGTTTTACTCACAACAGGTTCGATTAGTTGAAGTTGGGTAGTTCGATTCTTAGCAACAGGTTTTACATGTAGTTGTTGATTTGACATGGAGTGTGTTAAAGTATGTCTGATCATTGATTTGTTCTTAATATGCACATGTTTACGTGCTGAGAGACTTATGTTTTTACGTGCTGAGAGACTTGTATTCTCATGGTGCTTGTGTTTGCAAGTATTCTCATGGCGCTTGTGTTTTTACGTGCTGAGAGACTTGTAATCTTTTTCTAAATCCTTGATTAATTGCTAATGTGATCTACTTGCTTATAATTGCATCCCTCTTATTCGATTTAACATGGTTTGTTTTCAGATTTGTATCGTAACAAAGTTCATATTCGATTTTCATATTTGATTGTTTCCATTTGGTTCAACTTGTAAACATATCTAACATGATAAATTTATAGTTTCTTTCCATTTGCTTTAATTACTCAAGTATTGAATACACTTGCTTCGTACATGGTAACTTCCACTTGTTGAGAATTATGATGATCTCATTGCTATTTTTGTTTATAGGATGGCGTCCGGTTGTAGTGAAGATTGCAGTGATGACTCTTCGAATGAGGTAGGTGATGATTCAAGTGTATATATGTCAGATTCTTTATCCCTAGATCTTGAAAATGAGGATGATATAATCAATCTAAAGAAAACAAGTGATGATCCATTTTTATATAAACTTTGTAATCAAGTTGGTGATGAGGTTGATTCCGATGTTGAGTTGAATGTGGACGAAGCGGATGATAATGTTGGAGAGCAGGTTATACAAAAAGTTTGGGGGACCAATTTGGATCAGCATGGCCAAATGATATCCTTCCACATTTAATTTCAAGTTTGGGGGGCCAATTTGGTCATGAAGCTCAAGAAGATCCGGTTATTGGTGATGAAGGTGAGGTTGATGGTGTAGATGAAAATCAAACGGTTGATGAACATATCTTTTAGGCCTTTTTTTGGTATATTTGTGAAGAGATGGGCGCTTTTTTAGTATACTTGTGAAGGGATGTGCGTTTTTTTTGGTACATTTTGTGAAAGAGATAGACGTTTTTTTGGTATACTTTATGAAAAGGATGAGCGTTTTTTGGTATATTTTGTGAAAAGGACGAGCGTTTTTTGGTATATTTTGTGAAGGGTAGAGTATAACTTTTGTATGTTTGTATAGGTAAATTTATGCTTTAGGCATAACTTTTAAATGTTTTGGAATTAGTAATGGAAATGGTATTATTTTATCTGTTTAATTTGTTTATTTTACTTTGTTGTCGGTGAGGAAATTGTATATATTTTATTGTTCATGATTTTGTTTAAAGAGTTTCAGGTTTATTTGTTTAAAATTAAGTTCATGATTTTGTTTCTTAAAAAAGTTTTAAGATTTATTTGTTAAAAAAATTTAAGTACTTAATTATTCAAAATCAAATAGTTTATTGGTTTTTCTTAGACTTTTCTTAAATTTTTGATCATATTAACCTGTTTTACAGGTTGCAAGGATGTAATTAACCGGTTTTAAAAAGTTTAAGGGTTTTAACATTAAAAAAAAGTTTAAGAATTAACCATTCAAAAGTAGATAGTTTGTTGAGTTTTTTTTTTTTTAGCCTTTTTCCCAAAAATAAACAATATTAAGTTTGTGTGTACTTTCACCATGCCATGAGTTGGATCGGTATTACAGAAAACCACGAAGAATAAATTCAACTTAGTTTCGTAAAACCCTTGCTTGTTCCAGCGCCTTTGTCTCTTGCTCCTCCTCATCACATCAACTACCAAACCTCCCTAGAGAACCCAAATTTTCTGTTCGATTATTCAAATGGATGAATCAGGGAAGCAGCCCGCCTCCGAAGTATTCCAGGATTTTCTTTTATCTTCCTATTAATGTATGTAGAATGTGTCTACGTAAGTCAGTCTGACGGTGCTCTTCGAAATTTCAATTTCAGGTTGATTCTGATCCTACTATTGTAGCTTCACCCACCAATCCAATAAAAAAAGGTAGCTAAATGTGTTCTTGAGATTTGTTATCATGATAGGTTTTATTCTTTATCATCTTGGTCATTTCCTTGATGTTTGTATGCAAATAAGGCTTCCAATTCTTTCATGAATATTAGTTATTTTGTTTATTTTCCTGCCTCTTTTGTTATCTTCTTTATATTTTGTATTTATTTTTCTTGGTGCCCGCAAATAAGCAAATATTAGCTATTATGTTTGTTCTTAATTAGTCTCTCAGACTAAGAATTTCTCAGTCCCAAAAAAACGCAAGTATTTGACTAATAATTGAATGCCTAAAATACCATTAACTATGATAAATTTGTGGAATTTTGTTGGCAAATTGGTGAATTTGTAGTAGAAACAGAGAAGGAGATGGTGCATACAACCCAAAATAGATAATTGTTTATTTTTCCTATGATGGATGGAGTGTTATATTAGTGGAAAAAAATTTGTCTCAGTTTCTTTACTCTGAGATTTATCGTATTTAGATGGAATATCTTATCGATGTAGGCAAGAGAGGTCCGAAGGAGGTTGTTGAGACAGAGGTTTTGGGTAGCAAGAAGCAGAAGATAGTCAATGGTGACGTGGAGCAGGCTGTTGGGAGAAAGAATTTCGAAACGGAGACTCAAGAAACGACTAAGGAAGAGCAAACCAGTTCCTCAAAAGAATATTGTTCTTCCCAGTCTGAGGAGGAACAGAACGAGGTTCACTTTTTTGATGATTGATTACTTTTCTGCTGCAACCATTCTGCTCAATTATGATTCTGTATGTTGAATTGTTGATATGTAGAGACAGAATTATTTGAACCGTTAACCATTTTAAAATAAAGCTTCATCTTGTGTGTTTGTTTCTTATAGTTAGATACAGTGGCACAAATGACTTACCTATAAGAATGCTTCATTTTATAGTAGAAAAGTACTGTCGTTCTCTCCAAATTGCCTGTTGCATATTCTTTTGGTGATATGGTGTTTATATCAGAGCTTTTGTTTCTTATTTCTTTCCTGTTTGTTCTGGTTAAAAGAGATACATTTAGAGGGAAGAAAAGTTCACTTTCCAATGTTGTGCAACCTTTTTCAATTTCAGTTGGCCTTCATTACATGTTTTCGTTTAAGCTCTTGTCAAGATTGCTCAGTTTGTGGTCCACAACTTTATCCTGGATGAAACATTGTTACACCAATGATTCATAAGGTGGTTGTCGCAGCGAAGAAGGTAGCCGCTGCAACCTTCAGTGGGCCTATATATCACCTTGCATGAACCTAAAACTTTCAAGAAACACTGTTCCTACAGAAAAGAACAAGTGCAGTCTAAATATATGTAAGACCAAGTCTGCTGATAGTTCAGATGAATCTGATTCTTCAGATGAGGAAGTGAATTCTCTGTTTTTTTGTGCTTCCCTAACAAACCTATGAAAACATAAAATTAGTCATTTGCCTTTCATAATGTTTTTGTATGCGCACTATGCATCTTTCCCAAAGCATGCTTTCATGTGTATGTATAGTTGCTACAATTTGTGTTTGGGTTATGTTGGAGGTTTGTTGTTCATATGAACCCTTCTGTACTAAAAGAAGTCAATTGACACGTTGATCATAGGAGCAGATCATTTCCAATGTGGTTTGATTTTCTTTAATGATGATTTGCGAAGCAGTTATTTTTAGTGTAAGCTATTAGCCGATTAGTTATAAATGTTAGTGTGTTCCATAGCAGCGGTCATAGAACTGGTTAATGCATATACAGGAGAATGACAAGATGGTCAGCCAACCTATCGAGGTTCCCTCTGGTGCTGTTGAAAGTGGAACTATTGATAAAAAGGAGGTATTATGCTGTATATATCTGTTTATCCTACTATTACACTTTTGTGTCAGGTCTCACCTTCATACTTGTAGCGAACTTGGTCAGGATATACATAAAAGGTATATATATATATATATGAAGAAGAATGCTAAGGTGGCTTCCCAACCAAAGTTGCGGCGGCCACTTTGTTAATGCTACCAAGTACCAATGAGGAATAAAACTGAGAATCCAAAAGAACATAGTTCAGATGGGATAGATGGGACTTGGGAGTGATTCTTATAAGGAGGTATGCTTAAAGTTTCTTGTGTTTGTTGTATCCTGGGTAAAGAGCATTCAACCATTTGTGTTGTTGCTGTATGTCGAATGGTGGGATGATAGATAGAAACCTAAAAGATATCGATGCTGTAGCATGTGAGGGCTGAACTCTATGATATGATTGAAGATTTTTTCTTCCCTTTGAGTGACATTGCTCCCTTTCAGTCATTAATCTGGTTAAACTTGTTGTAGGTTGAGGTTCCTTCAGCTATAAAGGCGGCAACAACCTCACAAGATGGAAAGAGAGATAGCAGCTTTAACGAGTCTGAGGAAGATGGAGATGATAATTCCAAAAAGGACGCTAACCAACATTTGGAAACCCCAAAGAAATGTGTAAGGATAGTTACTATTTCCATCATGGTGATTGAAGATCTTTCTGTGATTGACTGCTGTGGTTAAACCTTTTGTAGGTTGAGGTTCCTCCAACTAAAAAGTCAGCAGCAACTACACAAGGTGCAAAGGGAGCTAGCAGCTCTAATGAGTCTGAGGAAAAAGATGGAGATGATAATTCCAAGGTGGATGACGAGCATTTAGAAACCCGAATGAAAAGTGTATGCATAGTTAAGATTTTCATCATGGTGAAAATACATTTTTTCATACAAATGTTTTTACCGAGCCACCACATTTACTGGCAATGTGATTTACTTTTATTTAAATAAACGTTTGACAAGCTACATATATTGAAAAGCTTGGAGAATGTAAAAAAGAATGAACCAACTTTCATTCAGTTTTCTGGGGCTACAGCCAGTTGTTTATTTGGGATGCTAGGTTGCAGCCATTGAACGTGCATTTATCTTGCAAATTCTTGGCAATTGCAGGATACTGATGTTGAAATGTTTGATGCTTCATCGGTGAATAAAACGGTTGGTTCTATGTATTCATTCTGCTTTTTTAAACTAAATATGTCATGCTTCCATTTGAGGGAGCTTTGATTGTATTACTGACACATGCTAAATACTGCAGCCTCAAACCCCAATAACTTCTCAAGCCACAGGATCCAAAACTTTGCTAATGAGCAACTTAAGTTTTATGATTAAAGAAGAAGATGTGTATGCACTATTTCTACTTTAGCCTGTTGCAACTTCATTGGGTATGACCATGTCTTACAAGTACTTGGATTCTATAGGAGAATTTTCTTCAAAAATGTCGGTCAAATTGCCGAAGTCCACTTCGACATGAAAGACGACTATTTTACGGGTCAAGGGCACGTAGAATTTACCACTGCTGAAGCAGCTCAAGAGGTATAAGCTTGTGGTTTGATGGTTCCAATAACTGCATTGATACCCTTTTTTATTCAGATGAGAGGGTGTTTTATGGTAAATGATGTACCAATCCTTGAAATGAGTTACCAAGTCTTGTAAATATTGGTGAAGTTATGAGAAGAGAAGACATTGACAACTAATTCTTGTTCTATTTCCAGGCTCTCAGACTTAACAATGAGTTGTTACTAGATCAACCTGTCAGGCTTGATTTGGCGAGAGAAAGGGGTGGACACTCTGCAACAACTCTTGCCACAGGATCCAAAACTTTGTATCTTGGCAATTTAAGTTTTTCAATTGAAGAAGACGATGTGTATGCACTTTTTTCTGCAGTAGCCTTTTGCAACTGGTATAGTCATGTTTGAGAAGTACTTTGATCCTACAGGAAGGATTTCTTCAAAGATGTTGGTGAAATAGCTGCAATCCGTTTTGCCATTAGAGATGACAAATTCTTGGGCTATGGGCACATCGAGTTCACGACTGCTGAAGCTGCTCAAGAGGTATTATTTTGTGGTTTAATAGTTTCTTTAAATTTGTAAATGAAGAAATTCACGATTTCCTTCTTAAAAAATTGAAAGTAGTTTGCACCTAGTATTTAAAGGCGAGGGTCCGATATTCTAGCCCCCATAATCAGCAACCAAATCATATAAACAGGAAACTATCGGCTAACCTTCGTGTCTCATACAAACCAGCAAATAAATAAATAGATCTATATTTAACCACGAGGAAACTAGTATATTTTCACACTTCCCCTCAAGATTGGTTGTCTATGTTATACAAGCCAAGCTTTGAACTCAAATCATCAAAATTGTTTTTAGGAATAGCTTTGGTGAGGATATCCACAATCTATAGTTTCAAAGGAACATAATTGAGTTCAATGATCCAGGTGTTGACCTTCTCGGAGATGAAATGACAAACAATTTTGATGTGCTTTGTCTTTGCACGGTGAACAAGATTCTTAGCTATGTTGATTATAGGTCGACATTCGGTAAACATTTTCACATAAGGTTGAACTTCTACTCTTAGTTTCTTTAGAAGTTCTTGCAACTACATTTTTTCACAAATACCAACAATCAATGCTTTATAATTGGATTTAGCACTACTATGAGAAACAACTTGTTTCTTGCTCCTCTATGTGAGAAGATTGCTCCAAACATAGGAGTAACATGTAACCAATTTTCTATATATTTGTTTACGTGCCCAACTTGCATCTATATAGATCTCGATTCCATGATTTTCACATTTTCTAAATAGTAAAGATTAGTCCAAGAAATGTAGTCATCTTAAGATGCCTTAAAATTCTCTTAACATAACGTAAGTGTTCTTGAGAGGGATTGTTTGTGCTGACCAACCATGCTCACTGAGTAGGCTGTCGGGATAGATATCTGCAAGATAAATAGTTTTCGCATACCTCCCTTTATCGGTCGAAGAGCTTTCTTTTCTTTAGTTTGATTTGTTCGTCGAATATGTAGGTGTCTTGGCCAGTTTACAACCAAGTTTGTCTATTTCTTTTAACAAATCGTGAATATATTTTTGTTGAGAGATTACCATGCCTTTTTTTGAGATAGCAACTTCTATACCTAGAAAACATCTTAACTAATCTAGATCTTTGATTTTAAGTTCCATAGCTAGGTGTTTCTTCATATTGTTGATTTCTAAAGAATCACCGTCGGTTAAAATAGTGTCGTCTACAACTATAAGGATAGCAAAATTTCCTCCTTTTCATGCTTGACAATCAAAATATGGTCCGCATGACCTGTAAATTCCCATTCCCATTGGTTATTTAGGTTTTCTCAAACGTTTCATACCATGCCAACGGAGGCTGTTTTAGTTCATAAGAGATTTATGCAGTTTGCGCACCAGGTTTTTGGTTTGTCTTGGTTTTAAGCACCGAAGGGATAACCTGTAAACTTCCTCTTCTAGATCTTTGTAGACTTCCTCTTCTAGATCGGGTGAAAGGAGTACACGGACAATGTTAAATTTGGCCACAAAGGTGAATGTTTCTTTATAGTCAAAGGCATATGACTGGTTGAGAATGATCCAACCATGAGTCTAGCTTTGAATCGGACCATGCTCCCATATCTTCTAGTATTTCACTATGAAGATCCATTAGCACCCAATTGGGTTCTTTTCTTTTGTAACGAGGTTAGAAACCATGTCTTACGGTCTTCCAAGGTTCGTATCTCATCTTCTACTGCATTCTTCTACGCTAGTATAGCAAGAACCTTGTGAATAGACAATGGTAATTTGACCCTGTCAAAGTTGGTGACAAAAGTTGTGTATGCTGGAGACAACTTTCCTTATGCAACATATTTCTAGATTGGAGGATTAGTCTACACACTAACTCTTTTTCTATGAACTTTAGTGAGCTTAAATAGAATCCATACCTCAGTGAATATTAGAGTCGATGGATTGGTGATTAGGAACAAAGGCCGGTTGATTTGCCTCTTCATGAAGGAAATCCGAAATTGGATATTCTTTATATTTCTTCCCTTTATTTTGGATCTTTTGAAAGTTAGCTTGATTTTGAAAGAAGGTTATATCAATTGAATTGTAAATTTTCTATATTAGAGGGGAATAACACTTGTAAGTTGTAACCTTTTTTGAGAAGAATAACCAAGAAACAAACATTTTTTGGGATGTGTGATCAAGTTTTGAGCAATGATTAGGATGAATGTGAACGAAATAAGTGCAATCAAAGACACTTAGTGGAACTGTGGAAGTTCAGAGGCAAAGTTTATTAAGTGAGGATGAGCTATGATGAGCACCTAGGGGTGTAAACGAGTCGAGCTTTTAACGAGCTACTCGAGCTCGAGTCGATCTTGAGCTCGTTTATCTCGAGCTCGAGTCGATCTCGAACACAAAACATAACTCGTTCAATATATCGAGCAGAGCTTTATAACATTGATGTTCGACTCGGCTCGCTCGAAAACTCGATTCAACTTTTCGAGTCAAGCCTAGCCGAGCCATTCGAGCATACACTTTTTCGAGCCACACATGCTCATATATTTATTAATCATGCAATAAAAATATGAAAATTATCGAGCTCAAGCCGATAAACGAGTTAATTGATCGCGAGTTCGAACCCATAAACGAGCATCGAGCTCGAGCTCGATAACTAAAAAAATATTCGAGCTCGAGCCTGAGCCTAAGATTGAAAAGTTAATCGAGCTCGAGCCCAATATTAATTTTTTGAGCCCGACTCGATTAACCTGCTATACTACTCGACTCGGCTCGTTTACACCCCTATGAGCACCCATGGAGGCGTGTTAAGTATTAGGACTCGACTCGCATACGATTCATGAGATATTTTGTAGCAAGAACTCTCTTTCTTATTTTTCCTTTAGAACAATTTTGGAACATTATTTTTGAACAAAATTTCTCCTTCCACTTTAAGGATGTGACGCCTCTTTTGCTCGATCACACTGTTTTATTGTGATGTATCTGCACAAGAACTAATGTGAACAATGCCATATTTGGAGAGATAAATCCCTAAAAGATAATTGAGATAATCTTCTGTATTGATGATTTTTAACGACTTTGATGATTGGGTGGATATCATGCTATGCAGTTAATAACGGTGCAATAGCAGTACTAAAATAGCGGTGCAATAGCAGTTCTAAAATAGCGGTGGTTTATGGTTCCCCGTTTAGCGGCGCTATTCACCACAAATTTGTCCTTAAATAGCGGTTCGCTAAACCACAATTTGTTCTGGGCCATTTTTGTCTTTGGGGATTTAGGGTTTTTAGTATTTAGTGGGCTTTGGTTTAATATTTGTTGGGCTTTCTTTAGTTTTAGTTGGCCTGACATAAGGCTTAAAGCAAGTGACCCTTTTAGACTTTTAGTTGACGTAATTTAAATCGTCCCTTTCATCTTAAGCTCCAGATATTCAATTCGGTCGTTGTGGTCGACTTTTTTACAAGACCTCCATTGCCAATAAAGCAAGGGGAGGTCGAATTCCAAACCTTTTTTCTCGAGTATACCCGTTACCTAAAAATGGATGTCACTTTGGGGCATATTGTTATGTACCAACACAATCGAATCAAAGGAAAGAAGTAATCGGTTGTATGATTAAATGGAAAGCAAACTGGGAATATCTAGCATTCGAGAGGCTAGTCTCTCCTAAACAAAACAGTAGATAATTTTCTAGATACCTCTACTCTACCCCCACACACCTATTTATACTATTTATTTATTTATTTAGAATTACCCAAACTAACCCTTCTTAACTATTCTAGAATGTTACTTAGAAATGGGCTTGGGCCTCTAGACGGGTGCATGACATTATCCCGCCCCCAAAGAACCACCTTGTCCTCAAGGTGATAGAAGAAATAGAGGAATTGTAGCTGCCCGGTTTCAACCTCTCCCCAACCCCCTGCCACTAAAGTCGAATTTTTCCAATTAAGCTTCGTGCCACCTTCATAGTGCCACCAAACTCTTAAATCGTTAACCGTTGAATGTCTTATCAATATGTTACCCTTTTCTTTCCATGCCAAAGTCGAAGTCAAGATAGTTTTGGCAAATCTGCCATTTATTGAATTCAGCCTATTCACGGACTCAACCATATTTTCTTGTCTCAAACTACTCTTAACATCCTCATACTTATTAACCTGATCGTTCTTAAACAACCGTTTGCAATAGGAAAAAAAAGTATACGCAATACGTGTAAGTCGACAAAGTTGTCGCTCATCGTAGCATGCATATTGCGTGTCGAATTCCCGACTTTACAGAATTTTTTTGTTCCTGTGATTTGTTGCTATGGCCTCCTTCGTCAGTGCATTCTCACAAATTGCCTCATGCATAAGGATTGCTGCTCCCTGAGAAGCTTCGACTAGATAGGTACAAGGCCTAGTATCCCCCAAATAAACAATCTGCCATACGGGTGTGATTCCACCATCACTGCGAATCACAACCCCTTTGGTTGGAATTACTAGATCAACAGTTTGTCTTAAAGGATCAATGGTTGTAATCACCTTCTCAAAGTTGTTTTTCATCAAGATGTAGTTGATCAGTTCTATTGCGATATATATTCCTCTACCAATTGCCATACCCATATCTACTACTGCTAAAACTAGGAGGTCAGTTGATGCCTTCATTCACCAATGTCACGAACTCTTCCCGATTCATTGTTGTGAATACTTTGGCAGTGGTAACTGTAGCGTTATACAAAGATTGAGGCTCAGTTTTATCGATTATCGCATGTTTCTTTCGAGCCCCATCTAAAGCATCTCCTCTGATCCGAACACCATTATTGGTTCCAACCCCGATTGCCATCACCACAGTAATGGGAAATAGACATGCAACAACCACCACCGAATCATTAACATAATTGCAAAATCCAAGTAGTTGCCATTTTGGGGTATACTGTCTTCCCCCATTTTATCCTCACCCAGTTTTTTTGAAATCAATTTGTGGGTGGCACCACTACCAATGAATATTCCTACTCTAAGCATAGTTGTTAAAAGCGCGCCTGAGGCGTGCCTAGGCTCTGAGGCTCATAAGGCTCAAGGTCTTGGGCTTTTCTAAGTCGAGGCTAGGCGTATTCATAAGGCTCACTAAGGCCTTGCGCCTTGGCTGAGGCGCCTTGTGGGCCTCTATGCTGTTAATATCGGATATCGGTGCTATATCGGCCATGAACCGATATTTGAGATATCGGAAATATCGGTGATACATCGGTTCATATGATATTTCTTAGAATTATATATATACATATATATGTATGCATCCATAAACATATCATATGCATTAATTAAAAACATATATATCTCGTATAATTATACAAACTTTATGTACCAACCTAAAAATCAATCTCTAATCATTGAATGAAAAACATAAGCCTGTGTTGATGAGGAGAATACTAAGGCAGAAGGCAAATAACCAGCAAAAATGAATGGAGAAGGCAGTAAGTACCTTCTGTGTTGGAACATGTTAATTGTATATTTAGTGTATAACTGTATATTGGTCAACGGCCCATGGGCCTTTTCTAGGTGTCCTTTAGGGTTTCTGTCTTGTATATATAGAGGGTTCACCCTCCTTGTTTTATACATAATAAAGAGTACTAGTTATTCTTACATGGTATCAGAGCCCTAATGGAACCCTAATCGCTGCCACCATCGGAACCCTAGCCGTCGTTGCCGGAACTCGCCGAAACCCTAGCCGCCATCGCCGAAACCCTACCTGCCTCTGTCCAGATCTGCTTTCTCTGTCCAGATCTGCCGCCGCTATCCCGCCGCCGCTGTCCCGGTCCAGATCTGCTGTCCAGAACCTCATCCTTGTCCAGATCTGTAGTTGCCTTTGCCTTCCAGATCTGCCGCTGCCGCCACCGTCCAGATTAGCCACCATCTGTAGTATTTTTCAGTCCCGAACCATCTGAGGTATTCTTTTATCATACTTTCCTGCCCCGCTTTAATCCTCAGTTTGTTTTAAACCTGTAATTGTCCAATGGGAGACGAAAAGAAGACTGAATCTGCTCCAGGAAGTCAAATTGCTCCTGGTATAATCAACTTTGCTTCGGTTTTACGCATTCCTGTGAAACTCGACTCTAGTAATTGGAGTTCTTGGAGTCTATTCGTTCAGAAAGGTCTTGCAAGCGTAGACAAATCATATCATCTGACTAAACAACCTCCTGATCCGATTATCCAGGAATGGTATATTGATGACAGTGGAATTCAGATGGCCTTGTGGAATGCTATGGAACCACAAATACTTACCATTGCTCAAAACTTTCCTACTGTGAAAGAAATGTGGGATCATCTTTCCTCATCCTTCTCAGCAAAGGAATCTCTATCTCATGCATATTCTGTGGTCCAAGCCTATAGTAGAGCCGAGCAATGTGACTCTTCATTCACTGACTATTTTACCCGATTCTCAAAACTTCGGGATGAACTACGGACCATGTTTCCACCCGCTACTGATTTGAAGATTCAGGAGGAGCGAAACGACAAGATGGATGTAATGATGTTTATTGCTGGTCTGTCACCTAAATACTCTAATGCTCGCCCCTTATTGTTGAGCAACCCTACCGCTACATCCTCTGTTGCATCCACGTATCATCTGTTACGGGAAATGTATGGTTCGGATGCAATCACTACCGACACATCTGCCATACATACTTCTACTGGTAGGGGTACTGGCCGAGGTTCTCATGTGTTTCCAAAGAAGGGTATTGGACGTGGAAGTGGTATTCAGTGCAACTATTGCAAGGAATTCGGACACACGAAGTGGAATTGTCCGAATCGTCCTCCTGGATCTCAACCACCTCCTCGTCCCAAAGCTCGAATTGCCACTGGTGAGCTTGCTGATCAAACTCCAGCCTACACTCTTAATGAGGAGGACTATCACCGACTCCAGCAACTCCTAGTCTCCCAGTCGATCTCCCCTACTCCGCACGCCAACTCGGCCAATTCAGGTACGTTTTCCAGTCTTGATTCATCTTGGGTTATTGATTCTGGAGCTACTCATCACATGACTGGGAATCAAGGTATCATTTCTAGCATAAATAAAGCTTTCCATCCACCCGTTCGTATTGCTAATGGATCTTCATGCCCAGTTCAGGGCATTGGATCCATTAACAATTCGACAAACCTACGCCTCTCCTCTATTTTGTTTGTTTCTAACTTTCCTGATAATCTTTGTTCAGTAAGTCAAATTACAAAACAAAATAACTGCTCTGTAACCTTTTTTCCTACTTACTGTATTTTTCAGGAACTGGGGACGAACCGACTGATTGGCACAGGCTTTGAATCAAGAGATCTCTACCGTTTATCCTTACCTCCACGTCCTACAACAAACATATGTGATTCTAGTATAAGGGAGGCTCACTGTCGGCTAGGCCATCCCTCTGCAGCAGTTCTGAGACAACTGAGACCGGACTTTCCACTTTCGTCTATTAATTTTCATTGTGAGTCATGTCAGCTTGGTAAACACACCAGACGTCCTTACCCCCCTAGAGTGTCTAGTAGAGTCAGTTTTTTTTTTAACTTGTGCATTCCGATATATGGGGTTCTTGCCCTACAACGTCCACTTTGGGCTTTCAGTACTTTATTACTTTTATTGATGATTATTCTCGTGCTACTTGGGTTTATTTATTAAAATCTCGTCGTGAAGTATTTACCATTTTTCGCGAGTTTCATTCATATATTCAAAACAAATTTAACTCATAAATCAAAACTTTACGATCCGATAATGCAAAGGAATACTTCTCTACTGAGTTCTCTTCATATTGGAAAACACATGACATTGTTCATGAATCTTCGTGCGTATATGCATCCCAACAAAATGGTGTTGCTGAACGCAAGAATCGCCATTTGTTGGATGTTGCTCGAACAATCATGTTTCAATCCCGTGTCCCTAAACGATTCTGGGGGGACGCGATTCTTACTGCCGCGTATCTGATTAACCGCATGCCTACACCTGTCCTTCATGGTAAATCCCCCTTTTCTGTACTCTTTCCTAACGGAACTCCCTTTCCTCTTGCACCCAAAATTTTTGGATGCGTAGCCTATGTTCATGATCATCGTCCATAACTCACTAAACTTGATCCACGAGCCATTCGTTGTGTCTTTCTTGGTTACTCTCGAGTCCAGAAAGGGTATCGGTATTATAGTCTCTCTCTTCACCGCTACTTTACTAGTGCCGATGTCACCTTCCATGAGTCCTGCCCTTACTTCCTCGAACATTCCCATCCCATTTCCGATCCGTTCCCTGATCTTGACATACCCGACTCTCACCTTATTCCCACTTTTCCTGTGTCCGCTGTACCCTCTGTTCCTCCGGTCTCAGACGCTCCGACTCCTGCTACCACAGACCTACCGGCAGCACCTCCGCCGTTACTTTTCACATATGCTCGACGACATAAGGATCAAACAACAGAGCCTCTTAATTCACAACCGAACCATGGCTCTGGTCCATCCTCAGTTCCACTTCCCACAAATGAGCCTGACACACCGTTACCATATACACCCTTACCAACAACAACCATACCTAATACCACATCTCCTACACCTGATGTTCCTATCTATGATCCTCCTGGAGCACCATTTCCCGATATACCTATTGCCTTTCGCAAAGAACCTCGACACTACACCCGTTATCCTATTTAGGATTATGTTGCCTACTCTCACCTATCCCCCGAGTGGAAAGCCTATACCAGCACCCTGGATTCCTACCCAATTCCCAGAGATGTGACAACTGCTCTAGCTCACCCAGGATGGCGACGGGCTATGGAAGACGAGTTAGGGGCTCTCCGGGCTAATCATACCTGGGATGTTGAAACACTTCCTCCGGGAAAACGTATTGTTGGTTGTCGTTGGGTATTTACAGTTAAATTACACCCGGATGGCACCCTACATCGTCTGAAGGCTCGGTTAGTTGCTAAAGGGTATTCTCAGGCATACAACATTGATTATGATGAAACTTTCTCACCGGTTGCTAAAATGCCCTCTGTCCGTATTTGTATTGCCCTTGCTGCCATTCATCATTGGCCGCTCCATCAGCTTGATGTCAAGAACGCCTTTCTTAATGGTGTTCTTGAGGAGGAGGTATATATGGAGCAACCACCTGGGTTCATTGTCGAGGAGGAGGCCTCGAAAGTTTGCATATTACGCCGTTCTTTATATGGTCTTAAGCAGTCTCCTAGGGCATGGTTTGGTCGATTTTCTAGTGTTATGGGAGAATTTGGGATGGTTCGCAGCGCATCTGATCATTCTGTGTTCTTTAGACACCAGCAGGGCAAGAGGATTATTGTAGTGGTTTATATTGATGACATCATAATTACAGGGGATGATCAGGTCAGGATTGCCAAACTCAAACAGTTTCTTCAGTCGCAGTTTCAGATAAGCGACTTAGGTCGACTTCGGTACTTCCTTGGCATAGAGGTATCTCGCTCTCCACAAGGAATACTTCTCTCTCAACGGAAGTATGTCCTTGATTTGTTGACCGAATGTGGCTTACTGGGTTGCAAGCTCGTTGATACTCCAATGCTTCCTACAAGGAAGCTCCTTCCAGAGGACGGAAATCCGATGAAGGATCCTGAGCGCTACAGACGATTGGTCGGGAAACTTAATTATTTAACAGTCACACGACCAAATATTTCCTTTACCGTCAGTGTCCTGAGCCAACTCATGGCTGCTCCATACACTGGATACTGGGATGCTGCTCTTCGTGTCTTGAGATATCTCAAGACCACACCAGGTCTTGGCATCTTATATTCTGATCAGGGGCATTGTCGTGTGGGTGCTTTTACAGAAGAAGGAGATGGTCGGATATCTGGTTTTTCAGATGCAGATTGGGCAGGTTGCCCGATCTCTCGACGATCTACTACCGGGTATTGTGTATTTGTTGGAGGAAATCTTGTATCGTGGAAGAGTAAGAAACAACACACAGTATCTAGATCTAGTGCTGAATCAGAATATAGAGCCATGGCAGATGTTACATCAGAAATGATATGGGTTCGTCGTCTTCTCATAGAGCTCGGTGTAGTTTCTAATAACTTGATGCGGTTATACTGCGATAGTCAATCAGCTATTCATATAGCAAAAAATCAAGTATTTCATGAGCGGACGAAGCACATTGAGGTTGACTGTCATCTTATCAGAGATCGAGTTGTAGACATAGACACACAAGCAGACCCTCCATCCATTCAACCAATTCACATTAAGACAAACTTTCAGCTTGCGGACATCCTCACCAAACCTCTCCGGAAAACTCAAATAGATTTTATTTGTAACAAGTTGGGCATGATTAACATTTATGCTCCCACTTGAGGAGGAGTGTTAATTGTATATTTAGTGTATAACTGTATATTGGTCTACGGCCCATGTGCCTTTTCTAGGTGTCCTTTAGGGTTTCTGTCTTGTATATATAGAGGGTTCACCCTCCTAGTTTTATACATAATAAAGAGTACTAGTTATTCTTACAGAACACAAATGGAGAAGAAGCAGAAGAAGTCACTTACTGAGTTACTGAGTCGTGCAAGCAGCAGGAAGAGGAGAGGAGAAGAAAAGAAACAGAAGTCGACCACCGTCCACCAAGGCAGCAAGAAACAGTAGAGAAACCTCACTAAACCTAACTTGATTTCTCACTAATTAAAAAAAGGCCAAACTATAACTCTAACAAAAAAAACTTAAAAGAAAAGCCCAACCCGGTAGTTAATAAAATAGGCCCAAAAAAGTATTACAAAAAACGGTTATATCGGCCGATATTTTGGTCAAAATATCGCCGATATATCGGTCAATATCGTCGATATTCTCGGTCCCGATATAAATAGCGATTTTTGATCACCGATATTTTGGCTAGGAGCGATATCCGATATATCGACGATATATAGCGATATTAACAGCATAGGTGGGCCTAGGCGTACCTTATAAAGAGTTGCTAAATAACTAGTCAAACTTTAATATTTAATGAGTTTTCTCATCTTCTCATCTCCTACCCTCTTAAAAAAGAGTTATTAAATAGAACGTAAGTCAAATCATAATATTTAAAACCCGGTCACTAAAACTTCAAGCTTCCTTCTTTATAAATACCTAGACCTTAAAACTTCTCCCTCTCGGGTCACGGCTCACGCTTTAAACTCTTCTCCCTTTTGCCTCTATCGATTCTATCGATGTACTACTGGCTGTTGCATCGGAGTCTTGTACTTGCTGCATATTTGAGTTGTGTGTAACCCTGTGTATGTATTGATAAGATGCGCCTCGCACCTCACGCCTAGGCCCAGAGTCCCCTTTGCGCCTAAGTGCTCCTTGAGCCTTTAACAACTGTGACTCTAAGCCACTCAATAGTGTCCACTAACTTCATTGTTTTTTAATTAATTAATCCTAACACAGATAGGTATACCTCGATTTTTGGGTGCACAAATGCTGCTCCACCACTATCCAGCAACTCGGTATATGATTCCAATTCATTGTCGGTGTCATTATCTTCATCCATCACCATTATCTCATTCCTTATGTACTTATATTTTGAATTATACCTCTCATCGTGGCGACACGGCCCTTGCGCCCTTCTGTACTGAAGCTTTGTGTATCATAATCGACAAGTCTCCCCTTCTAAGTCTACATCGGTCCAACTTAGAAATGATGACCCATGCAACAAAGTAGCAGTACAAGACAACTGAAGTAAAGGATCTGGTGGTTTTGGATCTAGTTGTGGATTTGGGTTCAAGTCTAGTTTCGTATTTGGATCTGGCCGGACTGGAATTCGATTTATATCCTCATCATTTCTATCGGACAATGAGAATAATGTAGTTTCGAAACTTGGTGTTCTTGATTCCCGTCGCTCCTTCATCATCCATCACACAACTTGCACCTCAGGACTCAACCAATTCATCCCCATTTGCGAAGCAATAGGGCTTAGGCTATTTTGGGCCGTCGTAACTCGCACGGCCCATATGTTGATTTGGCCGAACCTGGTTCTTTTTTACCTCCCCATTTGTGATTGAGGAATAGTGGATCGAGGAACCCATCCAATTAGCCTGTGTCAAACTCGAGATTAGAACGTCATCGCACAAAGGCATTTTTGCTTCTTCGGTAGAACTCGGGATTGTGGAAGAATGAAACGGTTGGGATTGCTCCTTCGTTGAATCCAGATCCATGGATTTGGACGTGACTTTGAATCTTTCGTTTTTAGATGTCAACAATTTGATTCTTTGCCTTCATTGTTGAACATATAATCCCATCGCTTCTCCTTATTTTCTTCTCCATCATCGTTTCCAATCACCTTTGTAACTATGAGATTGTCATTGCTGAAAATAGGAATCTGATCGTGCACAACCTTATCATGATTGGAGATGAAACCTTCATATGCAAACTGTTGAGAAGAGGATTCGATCTTCGAATCTTTTGTGTGTTTTGTTTGAGAGACTTCACCACCATGGAATCCATGATTGAAGTTCTTAGAACTATTCGAACCCATTGGTCTTAATCGACGATACACACACTCACACAATTAAAGGAAAAATGTAGATGATAAGGGAGAATTTTAATTTAAAGAAGAAAACACACTACATTGATATGGTAGCTGATTTCATGCTTATAAAGCAATGAAACGGTGCCTTTGAAACATCACAATGATTGGCACATTAACTACCATAAACTACTTCTAAAACTGCCTATGTGGTTTTTGATGAGGTGTCCCATGACCCTCTTTTATCACACATTTAATAATTAAAATACACATAATAATATAAGTGTTTTTGACATTTAAATAACACAAACTCTGTGGGTGAAGAGTTTCCTGATCGAAGGACACGTACCTCTTCAAGAACCATAACATGTAATTGAGCATTCTCTGTCACCATTTCTGTCAGCTTCTGATTGAGGACCTGTCTTAATAAAGTCATCTGATCTCGAAGCTGCTGTTCAAAATCGGAAACTAAGGATTTGAGTCCAATCCCCTTCTTCTTCTTCTCCATAGAATCAACCCCCGGGAACTCATATCAAGAGCCATGGACTCGGACTGCTCTGATACCAATTTGTTATGAAGCAACACAAACTAATCAAAGGAAAGAAGTAATCGGTTGTATGAATAAATGGAAAGCAAACCGGGAATATCTAGCATTCAAGAGGGCAGAGGCTAGTCTCTACTCTCTTCTAAACAAATCAGTGGACAATTTTCTGGATATCTCTACTCTACCCCCCATCCCTATTTATACTGTTTATTTATTTAGAATTACCCAAACTAACCCTTCTTAACTATTCTAGAATGTTACTTAGAAATGGGCTTGGGCCTCTAGATGGGTGCATGACACACATGCGGATAGTTGCCCCGCTTGGCTAAAAGTAACCTAGTTAGTGAGGTAATAGCTTACCAAGGCGATGATCAGCAGGATTCAGATGATATTGATTCAGATACTGAGCCTGTGGATTGCAATTAGCTCGTTTAGTCGTTTATGAAGTATGAACTTTATAAACTCTATTACTATGTTGCTTCAATGCTTTTGTGGTTTGATTTGTATTAATTGATATGTAGTGGGCATACAATATATTAACTGCCCTTTTATATAAATATTTGTATTTTTTTTATTGAAGCTAAGTTATTTTTTACCGTTATACCACCGCTTTATCACCGTGATAACCGCGATTTTAAATCACGGTCACGACTGCAATTTCCATAATCGACGGTGTGAACTCCTTAGGTATCATTATATGAAAAGCTTGAAATATGTTTAGGGCTTCAAATTTTCTTTCATAAGGTAGGTCTGTAGTTCTTGAATCTTGATCATCAATGCCAAATGTCATTATGGGTCAAAGAAAATGGTTGAAACGGTTCATAATGTAAACATGAGGATGTATGACAAGTATGCTTTGCAATTTGATAGGTTTCACATTGAAAAGAAGAGAAATCTTTATTGACGAATAAATGAGGAAACAATCATAACTTGATTCAATTGAAACTGAATGGGCAGTTGAAATTACACTAAGAAAATATAAAATACTTAGAACTTGATTGAGTCGCAAGTTGAAGTGTGAGATCATTTGCTCTGGATATTCTCTTGTTTAAGCAAATTAAATAAAGTCCTTTATACGTTTCAACATTGTCAATAACCTTCTCCAAAGTAAGTCGCATTTTATCTTGGGGACAAATAACAGCGGATAATGATACAATCTTTCAGTTACAAACATAGAACCGGTTCTAGCAAACGGGAAGTGTTCTATTTGCAATCCCGACTTCAAAGTGATTGTTGGATGGCTGATGAAAAAAACTGGTAAGCATGCTGAGATCTCTTGTCATATGATACAAGGCTCCTAAATCCGCTCTCCAATAGTTAGTTTTGAAAGTATTAAAGGCAAAATGCTTACTACCTTGGTATGCAAGAAGACTGGTGGAATGATCTCCTTGACCTGATTGATTAGTTTCTTGAGAGCCTCAATCTTTTCCCCAGTGAACTGATGACACTTTGTTCACTTACAATTACATTAGCTCGAGTCTAATTTTTTGGTTTGAAGGCTTCTAGTCCACATGTTTCATGTAGTCTCTAGCAGGTTGTCCTCGTGTGTCCCAATTTTTTGCAATGTTCACACCATGGACGACTTCTGTTGAACTCTTCGTCTGTGAAGAGTTGTGAGTTAAGAGGGTAGATGAGTTTCTTCAGGCAACCGGAGCAGTAGATGATTATCATGAAGGCAACATGAGTTTCTTCTCTTTGGATCACAGCAAGGGCTTCCCAAACGGTCATTAAAGGTTCGATGGCCATGATTGTCCTTTGACTTCATCAAGGTCTATTGTTTGTGATTCTCCTCTAACTTTATCAAGGTCTTTATTTGCGGATTGGGTTGGGCGGGTCGGCAGTTTGGTGGGTTATTTTGGGGGTTGGGTTGGGTGGCCATAATTTCGGTGTCATAGAATTGGTCAACCAAGATATCAACAAATGGTCCATGCTTGAGCGACAATTTCATTGATGAGATCCCCATTGCCTCTACCTAATGTGAATATCAATACTGATTGAGACCACTACAGAAAATTTGACCATTGAATTCGTGGTTGACGACAAGATGGGAGAAGAATCCGAGTTTGGAGAAACTGGGGCTGTTTACCCAAATGCTTACTCGGTAAGAGTCGACACTCTTAACTTAGGGGCCGTTTACCAAATTCTTACCGGATAAGCGCTTACCGGTAAGAGATTCACCTTCATTTGCCTTATCGTGTAACATCCTTGGCCATGAAAATGGATTGTTTGCAAGCATTTTAAACTTGACTCTCGGTCCTTCCCTTGTCTCTTACCGGATAAGCTTCTTGGTTCTTGCTATGCTCAATCAATAAGGTAAATAATAATATTGGTAAGCGCTGACCCGGTAAGTGTTTTGTATACGGCCACTTACTTTACTAGGTAAGATTGTAGTCTATCAAAACGGTTCCGTATGCAACAGTTTACATGGTAAGCGCTTACCAGGTAAGACTCTCCATCCTTGTCATCGCTCTTACCAGGTAAGATTGGCCCTTGCTGGTAAGGTAAACGACTAGGTTAACGATTACCATGGTAAACATTTAATAAACAACCCTGTTGGGAGAAATTATGGGTTTAAAAATTTATAATGATGAGGAAGGGGACAGAAGAGGAACTAGAGAAGAAAACTGTGGAGAGGAACTAGAGAAGAAAACGATGGTTTTAAATTTTGCTCTGATGCCATGAAGAAACTCATAATTTTCCTTCTTAAAATTGAAAGTAGTTTACAGCCTAATACCTAATACTGAAAGAAGTTGATCCTATATTCTAGCCTTCATAATCAACAACCAACGCCTGCAAAACACACTAACCCTTGTATCTTGTACAAATAGGTAATAAAATGAATAAATATCCTATATATTTACAAGGAAACTAGCTTACTTCCATAGTATACCACACAAAACTAGTATATCTTGTATGGAATATGGAAGTAGGGTTTGGGAGGGTAGGGGTAGAGAGGTTTTTGTGAAGACCCCTGCTTGTAATTGTTTTTTTTCATTGTAGAAGAGAAATGAAAATCCTGAAAGCAATTATGAAAGTTTAGAAGATGCTATCAAGATTGTAAGGAGCTTGAGATAATTGATTTCTTTTAGTGGCATATAGAGGCATGCAAAAAAAGCAACATAAAAGAGGATGTAAAAGGTAAAAAAGAAGAAGCTAGGATAGCGTAGACAAAATATGAAGTGCAAAAAAACAAATTAAAAGACATGCACATGGGGCATTCCTAACTACGGGGCAAAGAACACTTCTTCTAGTATAGTCCTCAAAAGATTGATGACTGACGACTATATTCAATTTCTAGGCTCTCAAACTAAACAACAAGGTGATATTAGATCGGCATGTGAAACTTGATTTGGCAAGGGAACGAGGTGCGTACACTCCGGGTAGCAGGTATCATGGCCTGGCAATATACTTTAATTTCTTCAGCTGGACGACTAATATATGAACTAATATCATATATAATGACTGTAGCATGGAGAAGTCTAACCAAAAGGGAGGGCAAGCTCATGGAAAAACCATATTTGTACGGGGATTTGATTCTAGCGATGGTTTTGACAATGTATGTTCATGTACAATACTTTTATTGAAGATTTTCTGTTTAGAATCCTCATTACATATCTGGCAGATAAATGAATTCCGTCACCTTGGTATTTTTTTTTGCTCCATTTGTTATCTGATGCAGATTAGGAGTTCACTTGAAAAGCATTTTGGGAAATGTGGAGAGATTTCACGTATTTCCATACCAAAAGATTACGAGTCTGGGACTCCTAAAGGGTTTGTAGTCTTCTTAAAATTGCATTTTGATGGTTGAAGTTGTTCTACTGTTTCATAAAGTCGTAAATTATTTGCTGTTTGTTGATTATTAAACATTTCATTTGTTACAGATTTGGGCTTAGTTTGTCTAATCAATTGATTGTATTTCCGTAGAGTTGCTTTTATCGACTTTGTGGACAGCAACGGGTTCAGTCAAGCTCTAGAACTTGATGGATCTGAAGTTGGAGGCAGCATGATAACTGTTCAGGAAGCGAAAAACCAGAGACCTGATAGTCGTGAAGGATCTGGACATGGTGGCCGTGGCTGGGGTGGAGGAAATGGCTATGGTGGTGGCTGGGGTGGAAGAAGCGCCTCTGGTGGTGGACAAAGTGGCTCTGGTGGTCGCTGGGCTGGAGAAAATGGCTCTGGTGGTGGCCGGGCTACAGGAAGTGGCTCTGGGGGTGGCTGGGGTACAGAAAGTGGAACTGGTGGTCGTTGGGCTAGTGCCCGGGATAGGGAAAGTGGCTCTGGTGGTAGGTGGGGTAGTGGAAGTGGCTATGGTGGTGGCCGGGGTAGTGGAAGTGGCTATAGTAGTGGCCTGGATAGGGAAAGTGGCTCTGCTGGTGGGTGGGGTACTGAAAGTGGCTACGTTAGTGGCCGGGGTAGAGAACATGGCTCTGGTGGTCGCTGGGCTAGTGGCCGGGATAGGGAAAGTGGCTATGGTGGTGGATCGGGTAGTGGAAGTGGCTATGGTGGTGGCCGGGGTAGTGGAAGTGGCTATGGTGGTGGCCGGGGTAGTGGAAGTGGCTATGATGGTAGCGGCCGAAGTAGAGAAGGTGACTATCGTAGCGGCTGGAGTAGAGGATATGGCTCTGGTGGTGGCTGGAGTAGAGGAGGTGGTTCTGGTGGTGGCTGGGGTGGGGAAAGTGGTTCTGCTGGTGGCTGGGGTGGGAGGTCTGGTAGGGGGTTTAGCAGCAGTCATGGTGGTAGGTTTAGTGGCAGCCATGGTAGCAACAATGAAGGAGCTAGCAGCAGGCCATAAGCGACGTCTGGCATTGGTATGCCATCACTTATGTGACTCCATAAGTAAAATTCTTGCTCTCGGAATTGTAACCATTTGTGATGCATTCCAATGTTTTGGGAAGAATTATCTTTTTATTTTTCTTTCTTATATTATTATTTTGCGATGACTACCTTGTTGGAGTTGCACATGTAATATCTGGTAAATGATATGTGTTTAATATAAGGTGGACAATTCACTTTAGTCGGTCCCTGTTCCAACCTCCACTCGCTTGATCTGTCGCGTCCAAACCAGTCTCTAAGCAGCTACTGATTGTAAGAAACCGGTCCTTTAGGATGGTTCTCCTAACTAGTATGGTTTTTTAATATCTCTCTCTCTCTCTCTATATATATATATATAGAGAGAGAGAGAGAGGGGAGGAAGGTTCATGTGAGAAGTTATACATTTTGCGAGAAGCTAAGAAGTCTCAATATCATTTATGATTACACGCCTTTGGGTGTGTCTAATCATATATGATTAAGTTTGTGTATCATATATGATATCACACTTCTCGTAAAATGTTTAGCTTTTCGTTTGAACCTGTCCATATATATATATGGATACATATGTATATAGAGAGAGGGGCTTATTTAAATGCAAACTTTGCATTTGTTGCACCCCTTACAAACCAATCCTAGCCTTCCAAAATTTCCAAAATTTCATCTGGTGGTATAGATTAACAAGGAAGTTACAAATCAAGCAAGAAAATAGGAAAAAATCGGCTAAAACATGACGGCCACAAGTTTATTCATAATTAAAATTAGGAAAATTAATTAGAGATCAATTATTAGGATTGGTTTGTAAGGGGTGTAACAAATACAAGATTTATATTTGATTTGCCCCCTCCCCCCCTCTCTCTCTCTCTTTCTCTTTATATATGTGTGTGTATATATATATATATAGAGAGAGAGAGAGAGAGGGGTAGGTTATTATGTAACCCCTCTACATGGTGCAACCAATGCAACCCTTCTATCCACCACATATTTTACTTTTAGTTTTTTTTTCTTTTTTTTAATTACATAAAATGTGTGGTGGATAAAGGGGTTGCAAAGGTTGCACCATGTAAATGGGTTGCATTTGAACATCTCTATCTCTCTCTCTCTCTCTCTCTCTCTCTCTCTCTCTCTATATATATATATATATATATATATATATATATATATATAAAAGACTAGTTTCTTAACCGGAATGGTGGTGGTGGTCGCCGAACGGGGGCGATGGAGGTTGCCTGGTGGTGTCGAATGGTGGTGGTGGTGGGAGCGCCTCTCTCGATCTGTAAATAAAGGACTGGTTTGTTAGCCGAAATGGCGGTGGTGGTCGCCTGGTGGTGTCGAATGGTGATGGCGGGAGTGCCTCTCTCTCTCTCTCTCCCTCTCTCTCTCTCTCTCGATCTGAAATAATAAGAGCTCTTTAATTTTGTCCCTAAAGTTTAGTGAAATCTTTGAAAGTGGGGCCTGAACTTTTACAAGTCTAGACATCGTTCTTGTGGTTCTCATTTTGCTCTGAAACTGGTCCATAGTTGCTAACTCTGTTAAAATTGTCCGTTAAGTGAAGGAGAATTTTGTCTTTTTACTCATTTTCTTTATAAAATGTTTTTTTTCTCACTTTCTTCTCTCTCCTCTTTCTTTCTCTCATGTCATTCCACACAGTATCATCACAAGGTTGAAAGCCTTCTATCTCCCGTCACAATCTTCAACCACATCTTCGATCCCCACCTTCGTCCCTGTCTCGAACCAAATCATATATCCATCCATTTCCATCTTCATATTCGGCCAACCATCCGGCCATCTCCATCAAAAATCCAAGAAAGTTCAAAGAGAAGATGATATGTTTTAACCCATTTAAACAATTTCAACGAAATCAATACTTGAGTAGACTTCTGATTACTAGCAATTGTATTTGAAACAACAAGTAGCAGAGGGAGAGGAAGAAGAGTGGTTGGAGATGATTATCGCAAAAGATGGGCAAGAAGATGATGCGGTTGGAGATGCAGATCAAAGGTGGATACACAAATTAGAGATACAGATGTTGCTCGGAAAAGGTAGTGGTTGGGAAGTTCTAGCATGATGGCAGACGGTGGCCGTGAAGTTTCATCATGGTGGAAGATGGAGATGGGGAGATGTAGATTAGAGATGAAGCATAGTGGTGTTTGTCCTTACGTTGTGTTCTCGAGTTTCAGAATGAAAGAAAAGAAAAGAAAGAGAAGGAAAAGAAAAGAAATGAAACGAAATGAAAAGAAAAGAAATGAAAGGAAAGGAAAAGAATTTGTATTTGTGTTCTTGAGATTGAAGGAAGAGAAATGAAAGAAAAGAAAAGAAAATAAATTTTCATGTTTTCGAGTTGGAGAGAAAGGAAATGAAAGATATCACTTTTACCAATATATCATTATTTATTTTATAGTGGAATGTAACTATGGGTATATGTGTAATTTTATAAATATTTTTAATTCTTTTTAAATTCCTTCTTTTCCTTTCCTTCCGCTTCCTCCCACATTTGGAAGGAAAGTTTTGGAAGGAAAATCAACAATATTTTCCTTTCATTTTCTCTCTCCTTAAAAAAACTCGAGAACACAATATTTCCCCCCTCATACTTTCCTTCCCTTTCCCTTCATTTCCTTCATAAAAAAAAACACAAGAACACAGCAAAAGAAAGTGATTTGATGGGGTCGCGAGAGTAAAACGGGGGATAAGTTATAATCGTGTTTGTTAGTGAGATATATGTATATACACATAATATAATATATAATATTTTGTTTTGTTTATTATTTGAAAAGAAAATCAGTGAGAAAAATAAAATTACTAAAATGTCCCTCCCTCTAACAGAGAAAGTAAACGGAGTTAGGGACCACTTTCAGTGACCAAAATTAGAGTTTACTCTTTTTTTTTTCTTTTTTGTAAAATCTTTTTGAAACAGGGAGGGATTTCTGACGGACGTTTCGTCGCTAATTCCGACATAATCTCTTTATTTTGTTAAAATACTTTTTAATCAATAATTATAATGTATTAAAAAATATTAATTATTATTATTAAATTCTAATTATTTATTAAATTATTTTAATTATTTCTTAATGAATAATTATTAGATCATTAAATAAACTATAGTTATAAATTATTAAAGAATAACTAATTATTAAATATTTATTATTTATTGGATTATTACATTATTAAAAAAATAGTTAATGATTAATAAATAGTAAATAAATAAAATCCCTGATTTAATTCAATCACTACTCCATCGATCATCATGGAAAATGCAATTCAAGCACATATAATGTAACTGTAAATTCATAATAATACTTGCCAGGTTGAATCATGAATATACCTTACATTAGAGTTCTTTCATCCATCCTCATGATTCTCGATTTTAGAGTCTCTATCTACCTCAAAATATCTTATCTTAAAGTGCTTAATCGTACATTCTCACTTTCATTAGTTAGAACAACGCTGGTTTAAGTTTAGACATCCTAAGTCAATACCTAAATCTCTCAAACTTATGCTCTAATACGAACTTGTAACACCCTCAAATTATGAAAGAGCGACTAATTTAAAATTTCCGAATAAACATAAAATAAAGAATAAATTCATTTATAAATGTCAACCGTCGATTTCCTACATAAACAATCTAGGATTTAAAATCAAACAATAGAAATCTAAACCTTACACAAAGTCTACATTAAGGACGGTGTTACTAAAACCTAGTATCACCATTACCAAGGTACATAAAACGTCTCCAATTAGCTAATTCATTCTCATGCCTCTAACTAGCACCCAACTCATCACAGTGTCGCTAGAATCCATTCCCCCAGGACCTGTGCACATGCTGACAAAGAAAAAGGTTAGGCTTAACGCCTACCGAGTTCAAACAGTTTTAATCAGTAATATGAAACGGTAAAACGTAAAGTATATTGTTTAAATCACAATTTCCAATATGAAACACATTTAGAATAAAAATTGTTATCTTTACCAAAACCCTATTTACGTGATAAAACATTTGAATAGAAATACTCCATAATTATGAAACCAAACCCAATACGCACACGGAGTACAAATAGGATTAAAATCCAAATACTGAAAATATGGAAATAATCCTTTTATCCAAAACCTTAATATATGGAGGGGTCTAATATATCAAAGTCATAAATTACGGTTACTTGCCAAAACCCAAATAATATTAAAACATGTATAATACACTATCCAAAAATAACGTTTAACAACAACGGGAGACCCGTATCCATTGAGAGTGACAGGAATACATAAGTGTGTCAGTCGTAAAACGTTAATCGCATAACACTTCACGATTTAAAGTCCAAATGTCCCTACGAATCCTTAACAAGTTTCACCTCAAGAGTCGGTTGACCTTAAGGCTTGTCCTACTTAGTGTTTACCTCAAAGGTAACACTTTAAGCGACATATATCCTAGTGTGTCACCAAGACATCACTTCCGGATTCAACCCTCCTAGTGCATGCTTGAAAAGTTTAAGGTCACGAAACAAGGTTCCCGGAGTCTAACCTCGCAATACCCACACGACCATCAACACAAGACTGACTCACTTGCCTATGGATCCAATGCATTACAGTCTAAATTAGATGATTCCAAGTAAATGTCCAACACACTCAAAGATGTATTTCACATATAAATATACCACATATGCATATAACTCAAAAATCTCAACATAGAGCAATTTAAATCGGATTAATGTCCCCAATACTCTTTTAAGTCAAAACCTAGCCAAAAGCTCAACTACTAAATTGACTAAGAAATAAAAGTAATCAAAACAATAAAATGCATTTAACCGGCGTTTATGTAAATACATGCTCCAATGACATGATTAACTTAACAACACATAATTGGGTGGGATAATTCATTTTCCAATTAAAACCTCGATTATATTTCCAAAATATCTCATGGTGCAACAATATACGTTTTTCCCAAACCAAAAACACTAAAAATGCATCATCACCAAATAATCTCTACTTATGAAATAAATCATCAAGAGAACCCACACTTATGATTTATTTTACAAAATATTCGAAGATGCCAATATATACATTTTCAAGATATATTAACCCAAAAACACCAAGTATGTACACTTCAACAAATACTCAATATATTTTATAAATAGTAAGGAAAACATTTCAATACATCAAAATACACATTTTTGGCATGTACATAGTTTTTACAAAGCAACTTGAACTCAGCTTCCTAGGTTAGGTTAAACCTAGGTTCCAAAACCAACTCTAGCTTCCAAAATGTGAAGGTTTTAGATCCATAAAAACCCCACCTTAGAAAATTTATTTGGGTCACAACCAAGCCTAGAAATGTACCAAAAGTAACTCCAAAATCAGATCCATACAACTCTTTGTCAAATCCTCAAATCACTAAAAATACCCAAAGTTGGTCAAAACTTCAAAAGATGGAAGATACATTAAAAAGGATGTTCTAGTAGGTTAAAATGAGAGGTTTTAACATGAATAAAGATTTAGAAGGTTAAGATAGACTTACAATTTGTTTTTAGGAAAAATCCACAAAAACTAGGTCAACAATGATGATAGATTGTTGGAGAAGATGAAGATCTTGAGTTCCAACCCACTAGACTTGAATCTCTAGCTCCAAGACTCTTTAATCTTGATGAAAATCGGCCCAATATTTTTTTAGGAGAAAATCCCTAAAATAAGTCATCAATGGTGGAAAAAAGGTGGAGAAGATGGAGATGATCTTGAAGCTTTAACCACAACACTTGATCTTTAGGAGTCAAAGCTAATAAATATTAAGAAGTCCACAAAATCGTTGCCTAAAAGATCATAAGATGGAGAGGAAGTGTGGAGATGAGAGTTGGTGCGAGTTCCAATGAGAAAAAAATGGTAAAAAGGGGAAAATATGATTTTTGAAGGGCTGGAGGTCTGTGCGACATGGGCCTCCCTTTGGTCCTTTGCTGCCAGTCTTTCACGCCTGGGGAGTTTTCTTCATGGTCGAGGAGTGCCGAGATTTAAAAATTTGGTCCTTTTTTGATTATTTTCTTACCCAAACATTACCAACCCTTAGAACACCTAATAAAACTATTACAAGCATAGAAATACATATAAAACTTGGGATTTCGCTTTACCAAAAATATGGGTGTTACAATCCTCCCAAACTTAAAGGAGATTTCGTCCTCAAAATCTAATCATCGATCCAACAGGCGTACACAACGCCTTAACAGAAAACCCTGTTCCCCGATAAGTCCGATTAATACTCGTAATCAACAAATTTATCCATAAAAATCTTCCCAATCATTGACACATAGGTGGGTCAAAACGTCACCACTACAAGTTTCAAGTCCAACATATGGCTCATCAAGAATTTCTATCCAAGGACGAAGTAATTAATCAAGCACAACTTCATAAGCCAAAAACCTCTCATTCAGCGGAGGTTCTCTCAACAGAAAAAACGAAAACATAATGGACCCCGATAAAGTTCTTGTCAAAACTGTTACTCTAAGTTCTATGACGAATAATGTCTCAAACGACCTTACACTTCCTTACCGTGCACTACTCCCGAGTGCGAACACGAAGACTATAGGATCATCAAAGGTATTTTATTCAATGTAATTCAGTTACCTCCCAACCTTAAAAATTTCTTACCATTCCAAATAGAGTCCCGACCTCTATTGCTTACTTCTATAGTACTGATCGATCATAATTTCATTCTTAAACTTTCCTAGCAATCATTACTTATATCGAGACAAACTTCTCTATTGCATTCAAGATTACGATTGCCCTTGCATAATTTGCTTCAAATAAAAAATGACCATACTTATTTTCAGTTCGCGGTACTCATTATAATGATAACTTTACTCGACCGATAAGGAGTCCACATTGATGATTTTAGATAATTCTTCTGATGCCACCATTTCCCTAACATTTAACCCTCCAACTGTTGACATCAACAAGCTAAAATAAATTTTTATTTAAGGTCTACTTCAAATATATCCATCTCATTCAGTCCTCACGAGTATTCGTATTCTTGACCAAGAATTTTCTAAAAAAAAACTGACGATAATTATGCTCAATCATAACTTTCCTCAAAAGGTACCACTGCAAAAGAAGGTTTGATGACATTCCTTTGGAGAAGTTCTTACTGACGAGCTCAGTTTAGTTCGACGCAAACCGTTAGTGTATAAATATGTTGGATCCAAGATCATGAAGAATGAGAGTCAAAGTCAAAGCTCAAGTCAAAGCCTCTTAAAACAAAAGTCAAAGTCAAGCATAATAAAGCAAAGTCAAAGTCAAGTATTAGTTTTGTAAGTTTTTGTCTTTGTAAGCTTGTGGTATAAAAGCTTTTGTTGCTTTGTAATCTTTTAGCACCTAGTAGAACTTAGAAGAACATGCTTAATTGAGAGAAACTTAGAGAGAAAGATTGTAAGAGAGAGTGTTTGTACTGTTGAATTCAAGAATCAATATATGATGTTTTGGATTGAATTTCATTGTTAGCCATCTTAATTAGCACACATCTGGGAATAATAATTGGTATAAGAGCAAGCATAGAATCAGAAATAGATCAAGAATCTTGATTGTTTTGTCCGACTTCTTCAAGAACTCGCAACTCACTGTTCATCATTGAATTTTGTATATTTTTGTTGTTTTGAAGTTGAATTTGATTGCACTGTATTTGTTTTGCATTCTAGAACACTTTTGATTTGAATTATATTGTCCAATTCACAATTGTTCTTGTGAATTTTTGGATTTGTTTGAGTTTTTGTACGAGCACTGTACACGCACTGACTTTATGATCAATTGTAATCTTTTGTTGATTTGCTTGTAATTGTTCAATTGTGTTAGAGATCAACTTGACAAAGTTTCGTGGTGTAATTTGGAGATTTGAATGATTTAAGGCTGAAAAGTTGGTTTAGAATCGAAAAGGTCGAAGAACTCGCAAGATTCAGATAAGTCGCAAGGTCCATCTGAAGAACTCGCAGACTGTGATTTATGAATTCTGAAGAACTCACAAGCTACTTGGACTTTTATTTATTGAAATTTTTCTAAGGCAAGAACTCGCAGAGCTCGACATGCGACAAGTTCAAGAATTCGCATCCTTCAGTTTGCGACAACCAAGAACTCGCAAGCCACTATCTGCGACAAGTTACTGTTTATTTCCTTTAGTTTGTGTCAAGTTCAAGAACTCGCAAGACAAAGCTTATGACAAGTATCTGCGACAAGTTTTTTGATCGAAATTTTTCTAAGTATAGAACTCGTATGCATTGTGACAAGTTAATTGGCTAAAAATTTTCTAAGTGTAGAACTCGTAAGAGGATTCAAGCTCAGAACTCGCAAGCTTCAGCCTGCGACAAGTAAGAACTCACAAGCTGCATTCTGCGAGTTCCTCATTTCTTGCGTGTAAGGGTTTGCGACAAGTGGGTTCATAGGGTTTTGCGACAAGTACTTCTGTGTGGTCTGCGACTTCTGTACTTAGTCAATTTTTGGCTATTTTCAAAATTTTGAAAAATATATGTTTCTGTGTGTAAAGATCTGTGCTTTTGATCAAGATGAATTCAAAGGATGCTCTGTCTATCGGTACTGATGTCAAACCACCCGTTCTGTTAGGGTGAATATGAGTAATGGAAGGATAGAATTCTAGATTTCATAGACCGACATGAAAATGGAGAATTTATCAAACAGTCAATTGATGAGGGTCTGATGAAACCAGTAACTGTTGTTGTACCTGATGAGGATAATGAAAGTTCAGATAGTGAAGATGGTAATGAGAACAGAGGTATAAAGACTAAAGAGATTGTGGTGGATTTTTCAAGCTATACACCTGAGCAAAAGAAGAGATACAAGGAAGATAAACAAGTTAGATCTCTACTTCTTTAGAGCATACCAAATGAGATCTACATAAAGATTGACAACTACAAGGCTACATCTAAGAAGATGTGGGATCAGTTGGAGAAGATGATGATGGGTTCTAAAATTGGTAATCAGATGAAGGTGGCCAACTGCATAAACAACTATGAAGAGTTCAAGGCTAAGTTTGGGGAAAGTCTAGAGGATACTTATGAAAGATTTGTTTCTCTACTAAACGAGTTGGAAAAGAATAAGGTTAAGAAGAAGCAAATTGAGAACAATGTTAAATTTCTTAGTGTCTTACAACCAGAGTGGAAGAAACATACAAGAAGAATGAAATAGATGAAGGATTTGAGTGAGATCCCCTTACATGAAGTCTATGAAACTCTGAGACAGAATGAGGAAGAGGTAGAAGAGGAGAGAGAAGAGAAAAAGAAGAGTGGGAAGCCTATAAATGATGCAGTTGCTTTGGTGGTAGAGAAGAAAAAAGAAGATTGTAGTTTCTAGTTCTGGTGATTATGACAGTGATGGTTCAGATTCTGATGATGGAGAGAATCTTAAGCAAGCCATGATTTTGCTTACCCGAGCCTTCCAGAAGAAATTTTATAAGAAGTCGGGTTCAAAGAGTCAAAGGTACTCTCCAAGATCAAGGAATTATAAAGACAAGGAAAAAGTGGAAGGAAGAAGGTTTGAGGACAGGAGATTTGAAGGAAAGAGTTATGTGGAAAGGAAGCCAGAAGAGAGAAAGATGTGAATCAGTATGGTTAGAAGAAAGCTGAGGAGCCAATGAAATGCTACAACTGTGGCAAGATAGGTCACTTTGCCAAGGACTACCGGAAGCCGAAAGTTAGAAATTCTGAGTACTACAAGAACAAGATGCTTCTGGCCAAGCAAAAAGAGGCAGGCAAAACACTGATGGTAGAGGATGACCATTGACTTGATTATTCTGAAACTGAAAGTGAAGGAGAAACAACTGCTCACATCTGTTTAATGGGCAATGAGGTCAAATATGATGAATCTGATGAAGAGACTTCCGAAGAGGTAAATAATTTTACGGAATATGATTTCTTAAAACAAATGAAAACCATGATGGTTGAGCTTCAGGACTTATAAGCTAAGCTCAAAAAGGAGAAAAGCAGAGTTGCGAAAAAGCGTCAAACAATTTTTGATCTCAACAAGGAAATTGTTGGGAACAAGAACTTGATTGACTCTTTGAACAAATCTGTTACTGTTTATGAAAAGAAAAAGCTTGTTTTGAAACTCAAAATTCTGAAACAGTTTCTAAATTTAATAAGTCTGAACTTGAGAAAAAAGAGTTTGTTGTCAATTATAATAAATTGCAATATGAAAACAAATCTTTGCTGAAAAAGATTAATGGTTTGGAAGCAAAACTTTATACTCGAGGTCAAACTGATCAAACCATTTATCTAAACAAACTAAAAGAAGTTACTGATTTCAAAGATAATTGGGGTATTGGTTACAATAACCCACATTATCTGAAGAAAGCTATTAGAAAGCAACCAACTTTATATAACTTTGATTTCTTACAAGTGGCTGACAAATGTCCTCATTTGAAACCCAAATTTTTCACAAAATCATCTGATGAGGTTGAGGCTAAGGAAGATGAGAACAGGAAGAACACAACCAAAATGCGACTACCATTCTGATATAAAAAGCTGAATGATAGTTATCTTTCTGAGGAACCAAAGTTTCTATCAAATGATTATTTTCAAAGCTATTCTACTGAGGAGATGGAGGCAAAACCTGTTGAAGCAAAGATCTATGTTCCTCCACTCGTCTTGAAAGAAAAATTTCTGAGCTTGAAAACATCTTAGCGAAAGAAAGAATTTTGGTTGATCTTGAAAAGATTGTGTTTTCTACTGTCATGATGAACACTAGTTTCAAATCTGAAGTTACAACTAATAAATCCGAATCAGAAAGAGTTTGTGAAAACAACTCCACTGATTCAGATGCATCATCTTGTAAAGTTTTAATGGGAAATGTTTTTACTAATCCTAAATCTTCAGATTGTGCTAAAATATCTTATCAAAAGAAGTGTTCTCAAAAGCCAAATGATTTCAAATTTTCAAATTCTTCCAAGACACAACAATTTGATGATGATGTTGATGACTTGTTTGCAGTTGAAAATAATTTTTTAAATTCTGATGGTTGATTGGATGAAAGTGTTGATAAATTTGATTTTAATGCAAAACTTCAAGATCATACTTCTTTTGTGATTAATAATGTTGCTTTACCTAGTGTTTTTGAAAAAGGAGAAACATCAACTAAGGTTGATGATTTAGTTCCTGTGAGGACCTATTATTCTAAAGGTAAGAAACAAAAGAAAAGACGCTCACAGAAACGGACCAACACAGGTATGCACACAAAAACACATACTCTTAAATCTCATGTGTCTAACAAAGCTAAATCTTGTGTTTCAGAATTTAAATGGAAAAAGTCTGAAGCGAGATTGGAATGGAGACCAAAAAGGAAGATTGAAGAGACTACAAAATCATTTTCTGATTCAAAATGTAATAGGACTTCTAATAGTTTTCCTGATGTAATTGGTCAAGTTGCTTCTCATAAAATAAAACTTGTAACTCCTTACAAGACTTACTCAATAAAACAATTGATCCAATTATCTCCGTCTACTACTCAGTTTTCCACATATGATCGAAATAATTTTGTGACTCAACAATATTCTGATTGTTGGTTGGGATCATATCATGTTTATTCTTATAATGATTTTCTAAAGCAAAGAGGACACAAATTCAAATGGGTGCCAAAATCCTGTGCTAACATGAAAGGACCCATATATAAATGAGTACCTAAACCTGTTGTTGTCTGATTTCTCTTGTGCAGCCCCGTCATATGTGGTACTTGGATTTAGGCTGTTCCAAGCATATGACAGGGCAGAAAGATATTTTATCTAATTATACAGAGAAATTCTGCGGCACCGTAAGATTTGGAAATGACTAGTTTTCACCGACACTTGGTTATGGAGATATCGTGCAAGAGAACTTAACGATAAAGAAGGTGAGTTATGTTGAAGGGTTAGGACACAATCTGTTCAACATTGGTCAGTTCTGTGACAAGGATTTAGAGGTAAATTTCAAGGCCAAGAGATGTTATGTTAGAACGGAAGATGACAAAGAACTCTTAGTCGGGATTCAAAAGTCAAACCTCTACACGATTAATCTGTCAAATGTCAAGAATGATAATGCGGTGTGTCTACTTTCTAAAGCCTCTATGCAACAAAGTTAGTTATGGCATAGAAGGCTATCTCATCTCAACTTCAGATACATTAACAAGTTGGTGATTGGAAATTTGGTGAGAGCACTTCCAGAGCTGAAATACGAAAAAGAACATTTGTGTGTTGCGAGTGAGAAAGGTAAGATGAAAAGAGCCTCACACAAGCCTAAGCTTGAACCGAGCACAAGTACTCCTTTAGAACTGTTGCATATGGATCTCTGTGGTCCAATGCGAACGCAAAGCATAAACGACAAGAAATACGTCTTGGTAATTGTGGATGATTTTTCAACATACACTTGGGTCAAATTTCTAAGATCAAAAGATGAGATGCCCGAAGTCATCATCTCATTTTTGAAGACCGTTCAAGTGAACTTGCAGAAGACAATTAAGCTAATTAGAACTGATAATGGCACATAATTCAAGAACAAAATTGTTGACGATTATCTCGAATAGGTTGGGATAACTCATCAATTTTCTGCTGCCAGAACGACGGAACAAAATGGGGTAGTTGAACGAAGAAATCGGACTCTTGTTGAGGCTGCACGAACGATGTTGAGCCAATCCGATCTACCTTTATTTTTGTGGGCCGAAGCTGTCTCAACTGCATGTTATACTCAAAATCGTTCAATCATTCATCGCCGATTTGGTAAAACTACATATGCTTTGACAAATAATAGAATACCTAGCATTAAACATTTTCACATCTTTGGATGCAAGTGATTTGTGCTGAATGAAAAAGAGCACTTGAACAAGTTCAGTCCTAAGGCTGATGAAGGCATTTTCATTGGATATTCTCAAACATCTGCGACATACAGAGTTTATCTAAAGTAGTCAAATATTGTGGTTGAGAGCGTCAACATCACATTTGATGAAAAAATAACATCTGATCAAATCAGTTCAGAACCCGTGATAACAGGAGTATTAGCTTCTAGACACATCAGTTCAAAACCTGTGATTAATGTTTCTAATTCTGATAAAGCGTCAACGTCTACATCTCATTTAACAAAATTAGATTTATTGTTTGAACATTTTTATGATGAGTTTCTTGGTTCAAAAGTAACTAAACCTGTTGTGATTGACAGATCTGAAGATTGAAGTACTCATCATCCAATCACATAGATGTCTCGACTGAATCAAATTCCGCGATTCAAGAAGAAACTCCAGTTCAAACACCTACTCAATCAGTTGAAGTTGCAATTCATAATGGAGAGCCAGAAGTTGCACATTCAGTTGGATGTACTGTCATGCCTATCCAAAATACATCAAATGTCCAATCAACTGAAACTTCTGCACCAATTACTTCAACTGAACCCCAACATGAAGAACATACTGGATACTTAGATGGTCAACATGATCAGTCTACGTCTAATCCACTCCCTCATGTATACAAGTGTACCAAAGAGCACACGGTACATCAAATTATTGGAGATCCTTCAAAACCGGTGCAAACTAGGTCTGCAACTGCTAACGAATGCATGTTTAATTCTTTCCTGAGCAAAATAGAACCGACAAAAGTTTCAGAAGCTCTTTGTGATCCAGATTGGGTTATAGCCATACAAGAAGAGCTCAAACAATTTGAAGCGCTTATAGTCTGGCGATTGGTGCCCCGACCTGAAGGAAAGACAATCATTGGCACCAAGTGGGTATTCAAAAATAAAAAGGATTAGGATGGTGTTGTGATTCGAAATAAAGCAAGACTTGTAGCCAAGGGATACAGACAAGAGGAAGACATTGATTATGATGAGACGTATGCACCAGTTGCACGTATTTAGGCAATTAGGATGTTCCTAGCCTATGTTGCACATAAGAATTTTACGGTCTATCAGATGGATGTCAAGACAATCTTTATGAATAGATTGTTAAAAGAAGAGGTGTACGTTTCTCAACCTGAAGGATTCATAAGTGCGGACAAACCAAATCATGTTTATATTCTAGACAAAGCACTTTACGGACTCAACAAGCCCCTCGAGCTTGGTATGACGTGTTATCTAAATTCCTTGTCAAGATCATGTATTTGTTGTTTAATAGATAGATGAGTTAGGAATTGAGTTTGAATACACGGAGAGAATTTGTAGAGAGAGAAAGAGGAGTTCTAGAGAGAGAGTTGTAAACGTTGAATTGAATTGAATCAAACAGAAACTAGAACATGAATCACAATTGGTATCAGAGCAGATCTAAACTGGAATCAAATCAAGAAAATGAGTTCGGCACTGTTCATCGAGTTTGGAGATCGATTTTGATTTTTTGCTTGTTTTTCGAGTTGTAATTGATCAGGTTATGATCGTATAGTGTTTTTGATTGAGTCTGTATATTTTGATTTGTTAATAGCACTGTAAGTTTCACGAATTTTAGGATTTTGTTGAGTTTTTGTGTCACAAGTTCAAAGCACTGTTCTATAGTTCAATTTGTACTTTAAGTGTTTTGTATTGAATTTCAGTGATAGATTTGTGTTCTAGATGATTAGGCGATCGAACTCTCAAAGTTTCGAGCTGTAATTTGAAGTTTAGATTGAGTCTTGATCGATCAGATCATTAACATGCAAGGAAAGACCAAGAACATGCAAGATCTGAGTTTCGCGCTAGTTCATCTGAAGAACACGCAAGACTGAAGGATTCTGAATTTGAGTTAAAACGCGCAGAACGTTGTGTGCGAGTTCTTCATTTCGCGCAAGTAGTATTGTGCGCGAACAACAAACGCGCAAGCCGTGTTGTGCGCGAACAAGCAAAAGCGCAAGCCGTGTTGTGCGCGAACAGTCAAACGCGCAAAGTCTTATTTTGCGCGAATCAAGAAACACACAAAGTCTTGTTTTGCGCGAACTAACAAACACGCAAACTGTGTTTTGCGCGAACTAGAAACTCGCAAGTCTAAGACTGCGAGTTTAAGGTTCTGCGAGTTTGAAATCCTCGAAATTTTGTCTAAGTGTTGGAAAGCGTAAACCCTTGCGAGTTTTATACTTCGCGCTACCTTCATCCTGCGAGTTCTTGTTTCACGCAACCAACATCTAGCGCGTTTCATACTTTGCGCCATCTACGTCTAGCGAGTTTCTAAGCTTTGCGCGATCTTCATCTAGCGCATTTCAAGCTTTGCGCTACCTTCTATTAGCGAGTTTCTACCTTTGCGCGATTAGTGGTTAGCGAGTTCTGAGTTCGCGCAAGCCTCATCAAGCGAGTTCCTACTTCGCGTAAATAAGCTTATGCGAGTTCTACAAACGCGCACGTCTTTATTAGCGAGTTTCATCGTGAATAGTGCTTTACGAGTTTTGGGAATAGTGATCTGCGAGTTTCAGGACTTAGTCAAATTTTTCAAAATTTTATTTTTCTCAGTGTCAATTTTGTTTCTTGAGATTTCATAATTGGACTAACGATCAATTTCTAGTTTCTTATTGCATATCTGTTCGAAGCAGGTACAAACAGGATGACTTCGAGAGACGCTCTCTCAATTGGAACTGATGTCAAGCCTCCGGTGTTGTTTAAAGGAGAATATGAACAATGGAGAGATAGATTTTTGGACTTTGTTGATAGACAATCAAATGGAGAGAACATTCTGAAATCTATCACAAAAGGCCCAATGAAGAAACCTACCGAGGAGATTCCTGCTGGTGGTAATGATTCAGATGGAGCTCCGAGAACAAAGAGAGTGGATAAAAAGTATGCTAATTTCTCTGATGAACAGAAGAAAGGGTTTGATGCTGATAAACAAGCCAGATCTTTGCTTTTACAAAGCATGACTAATGAGATATATGTGAAAATGGATAGCTACAATGAAACTGCCAAATCAATGTGGGATCAGTTAAGAAAAATGATGTTGGGTTCTAGAGTCGGAAACCAAATGAAGGTAGCTAACTGCATAAACAGCTACGAAGAATTTAGAGCAAAAGAAAGTGAAAGCTTGGAGGAGACCTATGAGAGGTTTGTGCTGCTTCTGAATGAGCTTTCCAAGAACAAGGTCAACAAGCAACAAATTGAGAACAATGTGAAGTTTCTCAGCATATTGCAACCTGAATGGAAGGAGCACACGCGAAGGATGAAACAAATGAAGGATTTGAGCGAAATACCTCTACATGAAGTCTATGAGACTCTGCGACAGAATGAAGAGGAGGTGGAAGAGAAAAGAGCTGAGAAGAAGAAAGATGAGAAAGCTGTTGATCCTATAGCATTGGTGGCTGGAGAGAAAGAGAAAGAAAAGAAAGAGAAGAAGAATAAGAAGAAGACAATTGTTTTTAGTTCTAAATCAGAGTCTGAATCTGATGGAGATGATGGAGAAAGTCTTAAGCAGGCAATGCTGCTACTGACCCGAGCGTTCTAGAAGAAGTTCTACAAGAAACCAGGGTCTAATTCTCAGAGATACTCTTCATCAAGCTCAAAGAACCATGAGCATAGAGCAAGAGTGGAAGGAAATAAATTTGTTGAGAAGAAGCCAGAAGAGAAGAAAAAGTGTGTGAATGATTACACCAGTACTGACAAGCCAGCTAATGATCTGATCAAATGCTACAACTGTGGCAAGTTCGGACATTACGCAAAATAATGTCGGAAGACAAAGGTTCGCAACTCAGAGTATTATCAGAACAAATTGCTCTTGGCCAAGCAACAAGAAGCTGGCAGGGCATTAATGGCTGAAGATGAATACTAGTTGGATAATTCCGATGAGGAAAAAGAACAAGAAGAGACTGCTCTTTTATGCTTGATGGGAAAAGAAGATAAATATGATGATTATGATGATGAGACTGCTGATGAGGTAATGAACTTAACTGAAAAAGATTTCATGACCAAAATGGAATCCATGATGGTCGAACTTCAAGACCTTCAATTAAAACTGAAAAAGGAAAAAGACAGAGTTATTAGGAGAAATCAACAAATCTTTGAACTTAATGAATCAGTTATTGGGAACAAAGATTTAATTGATTCTCTACGCAAATATGCTTCTGTTTTTCAAAATGAAAAGATTTGTTTTGAAAATAAGATTTCTGATATTGAAAAACAGTTATCTAAGTCTGATTCTGAAAAACAAGAATGTGTACTAAAAGCTTTTAAATTGCAGGTTGAAAACAAGACTTTAGAGAAAAAGGTAAATGGTTTGGAAGCAAAATTGTATCTTAGAGGCCAAACAGATCAAACTATTTTCTTGAATACACCTGATGAAGATGCTGATTTTAAAGAAAAATGGGGATTAGGGTTTGATAATCCTCATTACTTAGAAAAAGCTATCAGAAAACAGCCAGGTCTATATAATGCAAATTATTTGTATGCGGCTGATGAATATCCTCATTTGAAACCCAAATTTATCACCAAAGCATCAAAAGAAGTTGAGGAAAAAGAAGATGAAAAAAGAATGAATTTGAAGAAAATGCAACTACCATTATGTTATGAAAGACTGAATGATAGTTATCTTTCTAAAACACCAAAATTTCTTTCAACTGATTATTTTGCTAGTTATTCTTCTACTGAGATGGAGGCAAGACCTGTTCAAGCCAAAATTTATGTACCTCCACTCGTCTTAGAGAGCAAAATAATTGAATTAGAAAATATTTTATCTGATGAAAGAATTTTGAGTGATATAACACAAAATGTATTTTCTACAGTATTAAAGAACACATATTTTATTTGCAAATCTAAAGTGTGTTCTACATCTTCAAAAGTACCTCAAACTTCTAAGACTGATTTTGATGATCTATTTGAGTCTGTAAATGATTTTCTAAATTCTGATGAAGGGTGTATCGAGGAAATTGATATGTTTGACTTTACTGCTCAACTTCAAAATCATTCTACTTTCATCATAAATGGAAAAGCTTTACCAAGTGTACATGAAAAGGGTGAATCATCAACTAAGGTTGGTGAATCAGTTTCTGGGAATGCTGATTACTATGCTAATGGTAAGAAACATAAGAAACAACGTTCACAGAAAAAGAACAACACTGGTAAACGCAAGAAAAATCAATCTCAGAAATATGATTTTCTTAATCAATCTAAATCTTTTGTTTCAGATTTAAGAAAGAAAAGGTCGGAAGCAAGAACTGAATGGCGACCAAAAAGGAAGAATGATGAGACAGCTGAATCAATTTCTGATAATTCATGTAATAGATCTGATAGTAGTGATAATGCTGTAGTTGGTCAACTTGCTTCTCCTAAACAAAACCTTGTAACTTCTTACAAGCGTTGTTCAATAAAGCAATTGATCCAATTATCTCCTACTACTACTAAATCTTATCATTATCGGAGAAATGATTTTGCTTATTGTCATAATTCTAATGATTGGTTCGGATCATATCATGTATATTCTTCTACATCAAAAGTTTTTAAAAGTTTTCAAAAGAAAAGAGGATCCATATTCAAATGGATGCCAAAATCTTGTACTAATCTGTTAGGACCCGTTTTTAAATAGGTACATAAAATTGTTGTTTCCTGATTTCTGAAAGGATATTTGCACTTTAACGTGTTGTTCATGTTCTCATGGGGAGTGAGACAAGCTTATAAGATGATCAATATTATTCTGAGGGGGGAGTTTATAGAATTTTATTGCTAAATTTTTCTGATGCATGAATTTAGGGGGAGTTTATGTGTATAACAAAAGGAGTAAGGATATGACTTCTGATTATTTCAAATCAGAACTTGTATTTTAATTGTTTTACTGCTTTATGTATTTTACATTTGAATAAGTTTTTGTGAATAAAGTTGCTTTGACATGACTTTGAGACTTGTGCAGAATGAGAGAAGCTTACAAGATCATATAATTATGACTTCAGCTGACTTCATGAGATTTAAGACGAAGCGAAAAAGGTTAATTTCTTATCTTAATCTCATATATGGTTGAAAGAAGGACAACTTTCAATCATAGAAAACATGTTCTTAAATGTTCAAACCACTTCCTGATTCTTAAACAGTTTTCATGAATTGGAAGTGTGATTTTAAATGTTTTCTAACTTTACTTGTGATTACATGATAACAAACTGTGTGTTTCCAAAGATAAATACTTATGTATTGTCTTTTATATATACTTTCAAGTATTCACACACACCAGTTTGAATTTTTGTTCAAATATGTTCTTACCATGTCTCAAATTTAAAACATATTTTTTGTTTGGTAAGACACCCCGCTTGTATTTCAAAGAATTTTGAGCGATATTTCATTTCGAAACGTCATTTCAAGAATGTCTGTATTTTGATTCATATAGACAATATCCGTTATTCTTGACCATAAGCTTTGATTGTTATATCATTCATTTCTGATCATTTTCATACAATGTCATATTTTCAAACAAATTTCTTGCATTCATATTCATTCATTCATTCAATATACTTGTTTGAAAATACTTCAATGTTTAAAAATGCTCATATCTTCATGATTATATTATCTGAGCATACAATTTATCTGAATTGTATATGAGTTTTAACTGATACAGTTAAACCATTTTGAGCAACATTATGCTTTATAGGATTACATAGATTCTTTGTGCTAGGACTTAATTGAACTTCTATGGAATCACATTAACCAGTGATTTCTACCCAAGAAGTTACTCCATAGTGATTGAGTTTGAGGAGTCTAAAAGAAATGAGTGTGGGATGTGTGTTGAGGTAAAATGGAAATGAGAGTTTGGTTAGATGTGAGCTTAATGATTAAAAAAAAGAGGGTGTGAGATCAGAGTAAAAGAATATCAAACTCTGCACCAACTACTTTCTGAGCTGGGTAGCCACATTACTAATGTTTCACAATTCTTGGTGAACATTATTGAAACATGCAACTAGCCCATGCCAACTCTTGACTAATACCCCACCAACAACTCATTTTATTCTTAAAAAGAAAATGTTTCATATTTTTCTGGGGACGCAACACATAATCTATCTGAATTTCATTTGGAAAATCTGTATATTGAAAAAAAAGGAAGTCTGCCCCACCTTCCCACTTCAATCATGCACATTGAGTCTGTGTTTATCTACTGTTGTCTCAGTGGTTTACACAATTTTGAGCATTTATAAGCATATGATGACTTAATTCTTTCAACACTTGCACGAACAGACAAGGAATTTGTTTTCTTGTCATAACATTCATAGAAATTTCCTTTGTGGTGTTTCGATGATTGGATGGAAGCCCTGGGGGAGTAAAAATCAAAAAGCTCATTTCCTATGTGTATCCGTTACACACAGTGACTTAGTGTTACTGACAGGCATAGTAACTGATTCATTTGTTGATTCAGGAGTTACATGAATATTTTGTCTGGATTTGAAAAGATCTAGATGGATACATTGTTCGAATGGGCAAAGGATCAGAGGTTCAGCTTGACAGATCAGTGGTCAAAACAGAATTTCAGTGACATTTCTTGACAAAGTTTTGATGAACCAAATGCTCTATTCATCAAAAAGGGGGAGATGAATTACAGAAATGTCTAGATCAAAAATTTCAAATATAAAGAGTTGCAGAAGATAAAGTTCAAAGTTTGAAAGTTTGAAAGATTGTTCAAGCAAAGTCAAAGATGTTTGAAGATGTGCTGATTTTCTGAAATTTTCTTTGAAGAGCTAAATCTGAAGATAATTTCTTTCTGAAGTCTGAAAGAGTTTTGTGATAATTTTGGGAGATTATTGAAGATTGTTTCTATCATTTTTGGGAAGATTGTTATATCTTTTGAAGTCAGACTTTGGAAGATCTCAAACAGTTTTTGAAGATAAAGATGTTATAAAGAAAAAGGGAGATTGTACTGACAGAGCTTAAAGAGAAGACTGATTTGCTAAATCTTTTTGTGATAATCTTGAATCAAAAGGGGGAGATTGTTAGAGCATAAATCTGTTGGATACAAGATCATGAAAACTGAAGGTCAAAGTACAAGAAGTCAAAGCTGAGAAAGTCAACTTTCATTAAAAATCAAAGTATTTGTAATAAAATGTCAAAGTCAAAGTTATTGTATTTGTTTTGTTTCCTTGTAATTCTTGTAGGTATAAATACCTTGTATTTGCTGTTTAATAGATAGATGAGTTAGGAATTGAGTTTGAATACGCAGAGAGAATTTGTAGAGAGAGAGAAAGAGGAGTTCTAGAGAGAGAAAGTTGTAAACGTTGAATTGAATTGAATCAAACAGAAACTAGAACAGGACTCACAAGTCTGGATTTTCTAAAGGTAAAATCGACACCACCTTATTCATAAAAAGGGAGAAAGCTGATATCATTTTAATTCAAATATATGTGGACGATATAATATTTGGTTCAACTAATTCGAAGTACTGTAAGAATTTTTCTGCACTCATGGTGTCACGTTTTCAAATGAGTATGATGGGAGAGATGAACTTCTTTCTCGGATTACAAGTTAGACAATTTTCAACGGGGATTTTTATAAACCAATTGAAGTATATTGCTGACATTTTAAAGTAATTTAATATGTCAAATTGTACTCCTATTTCAACCCTGATGGCACCAGAAACTAAAATCGGAGCTAATCTTTCGGGAAAAGCTGTTGATCTTAGGACTTACAGAGAAATGATAGGTTCTTTAATGTACTTAACGGCAAGTAGACCGGATATTATGTTTTCTACATGCTTATGTGCTAGATATCAAGCTTCGCCCAAAGAATCCCATATGTCGGCTGTAAAGCGGATATTTAGATATCTGAAGGAAACCACATATCTTGGTTTGTGGTATCCTAAAGATACAAGTTTTGAGCTAACAATGTATTCAGACGCAGATCATGCATGTTGTATGTTAGACAGGAAAATCACATCGGGTCACATTCAATTTCTTGGAGACAAGCTCGTAAGCTGGGCGTCAAAGAAACAACTATGTGTTTCCACTTCGACTGCTGAAGCAGAGTATGTAGCTGTTGCAAGTTTCTGCTCTCAAGTTTTGTGGATGAGGACACAACTTCGAGACTATGGATTCCAGTTCAACAAGATTCCTATATATTGTGATTCAAAGAGCGCCATAGCCATATCAGCTAATCCTGTTCAGCACACAAAGACTAAACATATAGATGTGCATTATCATTTTATCAAAGATAATATTGAAAAAGGTACAGTTGAACTTACTTTGTAAACACAAATTATCAACTTGCTGATTTGTTTACTAAGCCACTGGACGAAAAGAGATTTAATTTTCTCATTTCGAAACTTGGCATGTTGAACCTCAAGACATAATATGTAGTTACATGGTACAGTTTTTTTTGTTATTTTTCTTCATTTCTTTATTTTTAATCTGAACGATATCTGCACTGAAAGGTTTTGCTCATGGTTTCAGGGAGAGTGTGACACAAAGTTTAGATGATCTACATTCTAGAGGGAGTTGTAGAGATTTGCATACATTTTTCACTGACATATTTTGTGATGCATATGTTTTGTGGGGGGGGGGGGGGGGAGTAAGGACATTGACTTTTGATTACATCTGATCAGAACTCGTTCTTAAACGTTTTACTGCTTTTATGTCTTTAATTTTTCAATAAACGTTTTTCATTTCAATAAGACTTTGTACTTTGACGACTTTTTGACTATTTGCAGAATTTGAGGGGGCGCTTACATGATCATATCAATCATGACTTTGGAGCTGACTTTATGAGATTAAAGATGAGAGTAAGAATAACTCTACTCTTAATCTCATTGTGTTTGAAAGATGAACAACTTTCAGACAGTAAAACATGTTTCTAAATGTTCAAACCACTTCTCAATTCTCAAAAAGATTTCATGAATTTAGAAGTGTGATATTATATGTTTTCTTACATGAGCTTTCATGATTAACAAACAGTGTGTTTCCAAAGATAAATACTTGTGTATTATCTTTTTCATATAATGTCAAGTATTCATACACACCGGTTTAGTACTTTTGTTGACTATGTTCTTACCATGTCTCAAAATTGAACCTAATTTTCGATGGTAATACACCCCGTTTGTTATTCAAAGTTTGTTGAGTGTTATTTCATTCAAAGCGTTTCTTTCAAGAATGTCTATAATTGTTTTTATAGACAACATTCAATTTTTCATGACCTAAGTTTTTTTTTGATAACTCATTTTTATTTGATCTTTTCCATACATTGTCAGATTCTCAAACAAGTCTTTTGAATTCATTTCATTCATTCAAATATACTTGTTATGAGAAATTTTCCATGATTAAAATGCTCAAATCTTCATGAGCATACAAATATTTGGCATGTATTTCATACGGTGTTTCAACTGAAAAAGTTAAACCAATTGAGCAACTTTGTGATTTTAGGACAATTACATGGGATCATTGTGTGAGATTTTACTGAACTTCTCAGGATTCACGATAACCAGTGTTTCCTACCCATGAAGTTATCCTTGAGTGATCGAGAGGCGAGGGGTCAATATCTAAGTGTGGGTGTGTGTTGAGATAAAATGTTAAGAGAGTTTGGTTAGAAGTGAGCTCAAATGATAAAAAGAAAGAGAGTGTGAGAACAGAGTTAAAAAAATATCAAAACTCTGCACCAACTACTTTCTGAGTCGGGCAGCCACATTACTGTTGTTTCACAATTCTTTCGCGAAATTCATTAAAACAGACAACTAGCTCATGCCAACTCTTGTTTAAACCCCACCAGCTACTCATTTCTTTCTCAACAAAGATATGTTTCAAATTTTACTGGGGAAGCAACACATGATCTATCTCGTCTTCTTTCGAAAGATGTGGATATTGAACAAGAAGAAAAGTTTCCCCACCTTCGACCTTCGATCATGCACAATTGAGTCGTGTATTGCTACTGTTGTCTCAATGGTTTACACATTTTGAGCCTTTTTATAAAACATTCATGTTTAAATTCTTTCATACACAAGCACGGACACACATAAAATTTGTTTTTCTGTCGGAACGTTCATAGAATTACCTTGTGTTATTCAATGATTGAATGGAAGACCTGGGGAGTGAACATCATTAAAACTCCTTGTACAGTACATTAGCTGTACTAATTGGCTTTGTGTTGCTTACAGGCATCTTAACTAATTCATTTAGTTGTCTGAATTTGCAAAGATTCAGATGAATATATTATGAATTGACGGATGTTCAGAGGCTCATATGGAAAGATCAATGGGTCAGAAATTAGAATATGGTTAATGACATTTCTTGAAGAAGTTTTGATGATTTGTTCGTTCTACATCATCAAAAATGGGGAGAAATTAATTTCAAGAAATGTTATCTGAAGAAAAGCTTGTAACAGTTACGAGAAGAAAGTAATCAAGAGAATACAGATTTGAAGGGTATATTTCAGAAATATGGGGAGAATGTTCAGAATGAAAGATAAAATTCAAATGTTCTGAAAGATTGATGAAAATTTGCTGAAATTTTATTTGAAGATTATTTGCTGGAACAAAGTGAGCTAAGTCTGAAGATAATTTCTTTTATGAAGTCTGAAAGAGTTTTTATTACCTTGGGGAAGATTGTTATATTTCTTGAAGAATATAATCACATATTTTGGGGAGATTACTGAAAGTTTGAAGACTGTTCAAAGAAAGAAAGATTTTGAAGATGATCATTGTTAGATACATAAAGAGGAAGATTGTTTGTGAATGCTGAAATTCGTTTTTGTTTATCCAAAGGGGGAGATTACTTGTTTCTGAATCAAAGGGGGAGTTTCAATGCATATCTTTTTTAAGATGATCTTGAATCCAAAAGGGGAGATTGTTAGTGCATAAACATGTTGGATCCAAGATCATGAAGAATGAGAGTCAAAGTCAAAGATCATGTCCAAGCCTCTTAAAGCAAAAGTCAAAGTCAAGCATAATAAAGCAAAGTCAAAGTCAAGTGTTAGTTTCGTTAGTTTTTGTCTTTGTAAGCTTGTGGTATAAAAGCTTTTGTTGCTTTGTAATCTTGTAGCACCTAGTAGAACTTAGAAGAGCACGCTTAATTGAGAGAAACTTAGAGAGAAAGATTGTAAGAGAGAGTGTTTTGTACTGTTGAATTCAAGAATCAATATATGATGTTTTGGATTGAATTTCATTGTTAGCCATCTTGATTATCATATATCTGGGAATAATACAAACTCTGGATCTGGATTCCAAACTAATTAAGGTGATCCCAATTATTCACCCCTAATCACAAGGTCTAACCTCTCTTAACATATTTTGCAAACACATAGGATTTTACAGAAGTGCCCCGGACCACTGCAAAGATTCCTGACCTCGAAGAAAATATCGATTCCTAATATCAAAATGGTCGTACTGCAATCGTGGATACGCCAACCATTACCTCATCCCTGCCTTGCATCATGTCGAGCCCCTTATTGACCTAAAGTTGACACTTGACATGGAAGCTATACTTCTAAAGCTATACCGCCCAAACTAACGGACCACAAAATCTTCTTTATCACGAAGATCCATTAAGATGCCAACCAGTAATACACAACATGATGCCACCCATACCCTCTATCAATTTCAATCAATCCAAAAGCAAATAATCACCTAAGATTTCATCCGACGACACTAAACGGTAAAGGTTACTACCCAAATAATCGGAGTGACATATAAGTCTAATGCCTCTAAGTCATGCATGTGTCAACTTTCCAAACTGGAGTTTCAAAAATTAAATCGACCATAAGTCAGATCATCCGACGCTGCGATTCTCAAGGACTCTTCTAGCCCCTAAATACAATACCTTTCACCAAAGAGCTTTTAATCTATGGCTTAACGAGATCAAGGTTTTTCTAGCACATTAACTCAACAATTATGCCAAATACATTCTAAAAGATTTATCAAACTTAAAATACTTACAACAATATTACACATGCGAAAACTTTATTACCACTTACTAGGTAGTCGAGCAAAGTGGCCACAATGCCACATACATAAATTTGGTCATTAAAATGCATCCCCTTTGTCCAAAAACACAAATGACAACCAACAAAAATGCACATAACAAATGAATCCAAATGGACCATTATAGCCTAAACATATACTCACTCACGCCATGCTTGTAAGTCGATTCATGCACTAAAATATTGTGCAACAAAACGTGTAAGTGCAAACTCAAGGGACATATGCACCACTGAACAATGTCCAAATATCAATGATGAAATAAGACCGAACCTCAATAAATCTTATAAAGATCTCAATAACACCTTATATAAGAAGGCAAGATTATGCTTTACAAAAATTCACCCTTGAATCACAAAACGATGAGGAATAAAATTCCAATAAAACTTGCAGCAGACGTATGCAAGAGTGGCTTTATGTATTCAAAATTTGACTCGAATCCTTTTTATGTATGTTAAATTATAAATCAAAGTGTGTAACATAATAAGCACATGTATTTCAAGTAAGACATGAAATAATTCATGTATGTTTCAAATTCAAATTTTCAGAAGTATACCTTTGTCCATTTACGATATCGGTAAAATCAACATGAGAAAACTCCTAATAAAACTTCATATGAAAATTTGTAAGCAACAAAACAATACATGAACTTTTAAAGCATAACTACACTCTCGGGTAACATTCTCCAAAATTCACAATGTGACAAATATGAATGACTTGATTAAGCATGTAATAACTATGCAATTAATTTTAAAAGAGTATAATGCATGCTTTTGGTCGAGACCTTCGTCTCAGAACTACGCTAGAAAAGTCCACTAGTCATACTACTGACAGCCGAATGTCCAAACATCTTAAGGCGACAATCGAACTAATAAACGGATTAACCTTGCCAATTCTTCCCAAAAGAAGTGGTTATTCAACAAGCTTATGGTTCAAGGTTAACCAATAACTCTTACCCAATATGGCCGTCTTAACATAATCATCGTACTTAACTGTTACTCAAGTGATACTGCTACAAACATCAATTTTTAAAACGGTTATTTACTGAGAATTGACTCACTACTCCATCGATGATCATGGAAAATGCAATTCAAGCACACACAATGGAACTGTAAATTCATAATGACATTGGCCAGGTGGAATCATGAACATATCTTACATTAGAGTTCTTTCTTCCATCCTCATGATTCTCGATTCTAGAGTCTCTATCTACCACAAAATATCTTATCTTCAAGTTCCTAATCATACATTCTCACTTTCATTAGTTAGAACAACGCTGGTTTGAGTCTATGCATCCTAAATCAATACCTAAATCTCTCAAACTTATGCTCTGATACCAACTTGTAACACCCTCAAACTATGAAAGAACGACTAATTTAAAATTTCCGAATAAACATAAAATAAGGAATAAATTCATTAATAAATGTCAGCCGTCAATTTCCTACAATGACAATCTAGGATTTAACATCAAACAATAGAAATCTAAACCTTACATAAAGTCTACATTAAGGATGGTGTTTACTAAAACCCAGTAAGTATCACCGTTACCAAGGTACAAAAAACATCTCCAATTAGCTAATTCATTCTCATGCCTCTAACTAGCACTCAACTCATCACAGTGTCGCTAGAATCCATTCCCCTAGGGACCTGATACACATGCCAACAAAGAAAAAGGTTAGGCTTAACGCCTACTAAGTTCAAGCAGTTTTAATTAGTTATATGAAACAGTAGAACATAAAGTATATTGTTTAAATCACAATTTCCAATATGAATTGCATTTAGAATACAAAGTGTTATCTTTACCAAAACCCTATTTATGTGATAAAACACTTGAATAGAAATACCTCATAATTATGAAACCAAACCCAATACTACTGAAAATATGGAAATAACCCTTTTATCCAAAACCTTAGTATATGGAGGGGTCCAATATATCAAAGTTATAAATTACGGTTACTTGCCAAAACCCAAGTAATATTAAAACATTGATAATACGATATTTAAAAATAACGTTTAACAACAACGAGGGAGACCCGTATATGTTGAGAGTGATGGGAACACATAAGTATGTTACTCGTAAAACGTTAAATGCATAACACTTCACGACTTAAAGTCCAAATGTTCCTACGACTCCTTAACAAGTTTCACCTCAAGAGTCAATTGACCTTAATATCTATTCTTGAGAATTCCACCTCAAGGCTTGGCCCACTTAGTGTCTATCTCAATGGTAACACTTCAAGCGGCGGAGATCCTAGTGTGTCACTAAGACATCACTTCCAGACTCAACCCTCCTATTGCCTACTTGAAAGTTTAAGGTCATGAAACAATGGTCCCGGAGTCCAACCCCGCAATACCCACACGACCATTAACACAAGACTGACTCACATGCCTATGGATCCAATGCATTACAGTCTAAATTACATGACTCTAAATGAATGTCCAACGCACTAAAAACATGTAATTCACAAAATAAATATGCCATATATGCATATAACTTAAAAATATCAACATAGAGCAATTTAAATCGGACTAATGTCCCCAATATTTTTTTAATCAAAACCTAGCTAAAAGCTTAACAACTCAATTGAATAATAAATAAAAGTAATCAAAAATAAAATAAAATGCATTTAACTAGCATTTATGCAAATATATGCTCCAAGGGCATGATTAACTTAAACACACATAATTGGGTGGGATAATTCATTTTCCAATTAAAAATTTTAGCTCCATTTAATGTATAGAAAAATATTGAAAAGTAGGCTAAGTATGGGAACCTCAGAAGACTGATTCCTTACATCAAGTTCACCACAGAAGTGCCGAGCTCAGAAGCTCTGTCAACCATTCAACTGAGAAGCTCTTAACCTGAAGATCACATTCAGACCACAGAACCTCTGTGACCCTTCTCAGAGCCTCTGTGGTGGCTACACTCTGAAAGATGGAAGACTTGAAGATTTGTGGATACAATGGAGAAGACAAGATCACGTGACCCTGTTGTGCGAAGATCCTCAAGATCAATAGTACACCCCACGATGGTTTCACTTTGCAGGTGGCATTCCTTATATGGAATGTCAACCTTTGACTTGTACTATTGTGTCCTCTCCCCTTGTATATGAAGGGAGCACCTCCTGTATTCACGATATGCGAGCATACACAATTCACCACGCTTTGTCTAGCAATTCAAATATTTGTAGAGAGAATTTCTACACACAGTAGTATATGTTATTGGTGTAAAAGTTCAAGTGAATGAAGTTAATCTTTCTCTGACTAATTCTCATTTGTCTATTGATTTCTTTATTGCTTGATTGTGTGTCTACTACCGAACCAGACCATCTTTCTACATATAAATCGCTTCCGCACATATACATCTCTGTTTGTGTAGATTGTTTGGTTAATCATTGTCTAGAACACAAAACTGGGATCAACAATTGGTATCAGAGCAGACTTTGATCTTCAATATCAAAGGATCCTGTTCTACAATGATTCCTAAATGTTTGGTAGTACTTTGAACGGATTCTTAGCTGTGTTTTTCATTTTCAAAAGAACAGTCCCTGAGTTTTCTTCAACCAGTTTGATTTAGACATTGTAATAGGCCACTTTATTATTCTAGAATAGTTCAAAAGCTTGTGAGTTGTGTTGATACACTTCCTTTCATCATATTCATACCATATCTCATCCTGTCTCGTCCAAACTTGTTTCAGTCTATACTCTGTTTTTGTTATCATTTTCATCTCACTGAAAAAAGGCAAATTCAGTGACCTTCTTTAGTGATGGATCCCAATCCAAACCCCCTACTCTACTAAGGGATGAATATCCCAGTGGAAAAGCAGAATGGTTCACTTTCTTGAAGGGGTGGATCCTGGACTAGTTGAGTTTCTTCACAACCCTCCATATATTTCCATGACCGTTGTACCTAGAGTACCTAGGTTCCAAAACCAACTCTAGCTAGGTTAGGTTAAACCTAGGTTCCAAAACCAACTCTAGGTTCCAAAACCAACTCTAGCTTCCAAAATGTGAAGGTTTTTTATCCATAAACACCCCTCTTTAGAAAATTTATCTGGGTAACAACTAAGTCTAGAAATGTACCAAAAGTAACTCCAAAATCAGATCCATACATTCTTTGTCAAATCCTCAATTCACCCAAAATACCCAAAGTTAATCAAAACTTCAAAAGATGAAAGATACATAAAAAAGGATGTTCTAGTAGGTTAAAATGAGAGGTTTTAACAAGAATAAAGATTTACAAGGTTAAGATAGACTTACAATTTGTTTTAGGAAAAATCCACAAAAACTAGGTCAACAATGATGAGATATTGTTGGAGAAGATGAAGATCTTGAGTTCCAACCCACTAGACTTGAATCTCTAGCTCCAAGACTCTTTAGTCTTCAAGAAAATCGGCCAAATAGTTTCTTAGGAGAAAAATCCTAAAATAAGTCATCAATGGTGGAAAAAAGGTGGAGAACATGGAGGTGATATTGAAGCTTTAACCACAACACTTGATCTTTAGGAGTCAAAAGCTGATAAATATTAAGAAGTCCACAAAATCAGTGCCTAAAAGATGATATGATAACTCCCCATGAGGTAATTGTATGATTTTCCACGGTAAAAGGGTGCCAAACCAATTAGAAAAAAGGAACTCGCCCTTTGACACCAAGGGATACAAGCGGATTGCTGGCGATGACTTAGTGAAGGGGAAGTGTGGAGATGAGAGTTGGTGAGAGTTCCAATGAGAAAAATGGGTAAAAAGAGGAAAATTCTAATTTTTGAAGGGCTAGAGTTATGTGTGACAAGGGCCTCCTTTTGGCTCACTTGCTGTTAGTCTTTCACGCCTAGGGAGTTTTCTTCATGGTCGAGGAGTGCCTAGATTTAAAACTTTGGTCCTTTCTTCATTATTTTCTTACCCAAACATTACCAACCCTTAGAGCACCTAATAAAATATTATAAGCGTAGAAATACATATAAAGCTTGGGATTTCGCTTTACCAAAAATTTGGGTGTTACATAAAGCCTGATGAAATCTTTTAAAGCCCAATGAAACCGATTAAACCCCAATAAAGTCCATTGAAATCTATTGAGATCCATTAAAGCCTAATAAAAACCTTTATAATCCTTGGTGACTTACTACATGTTTGTATGCAAGTATGTACTGTTTATAAGTACGTGATGTCTATTGTGCTCGATAAGACCACTTATTATTTATTAAGGCTCAATAACATCAGTGGTGACTTATTACCTATTTGTATTCGGTTATCAAATAACACATATACATTAATATATACCCATGCATATATACGTATATACAACACATATATACATCATATGCGGTAACCAAACAACACACACACATTGTCTATAGATCCACTTATACACGTACATATAAACATATATACAACAATATATACATAGATCTAATTGCTGTTAGCAACCAACACACATACACATCATGTATACATATATAACACAAGACGGATACATATAACACATACACATGTATACGTGTAAAACATACACATGTGTATTATAACACATACAAATGAGAAAACAAGAAAAATAAATAATTTCATCGCTAATTAGCGACGAATTAGCGACACACACGTGGAATCTTTTTTATTTTTTCTAAAACTGAAAATCATGGACTCCGTCGCTAATTAGCTACATATTAGTGATGTATTGCCTTTGTGGTCTATTAGCGACGGATTCAAGTCGTCGTTAATTAGCGATGAATGTAAGTTGTCGCTAGATTTGTCGCTAATTAATGCCCCTTTTCTAGTAGTGAACCTTGCATAAAAGTAAACGACCTTAATAATGTTTATTATGCAATTAAATCGCCACGAAGCAATAAAAAAGACGATGTTCGTGTGGTTTTTGTACGTCTATTTTTTTACAAATTTATTTTGAGCATTTGATTTCGTAGCATTTGTTTCAACAATGTTAAAATGCCCTGGATTCTGTTTCCTGTATTGATATTTAGCTGAAAGATCTGATCTTTCTCCTGTTTCTAAAACGAATGAGTGAATTCCTTTCGTTGTATTAGTTTAATTGTTACAAATAATATTTAAATCTACTTTTTATCATGTTCAACGTTCACGTTATATTTCACACAATATTCTATATACCCAAAGTAATTGACTCTAAAACCGTGTTAAGTGTACAACTAAAAAACAAATTTGATATTCATAGGCTAACATCTCAAAATTAACAACTAACATATAACTATCCTAATAAAGAAAGTAAATTGACAATATATCTACCTTCACTATTTTAATCATAAGATTTCGTCACGGACATGGTATCTCACGTAGTTAAATAAAAGTAAAAACATATACATGCAATAATCTTAAATATTTGGGACACTTTTAGTGAACGAAACAAAAAATAACGGAGTTTGGGGATACAACCGAAACGTTAGTTCATTTATTGCATGTACTTGAAGGAAGTGAACATTCAAAAAACAACAGAAAATTATTGGTTTATTTTCCATTTTAGCCTATACTTCAACAGTCCTTGTGCATGGAAGTTAAAGAACAAGAACAATGCTCAGGTTAAAACTCATGATAAGACACAAGAAGAAGAAATGATAACCAAAAAAAATGAGAAGTCGCACATTAGGTGTCACACATTTAATTAAGTGTATGAAACGTCGTCGAATTGAAGGGAGAGCTTCTGCTCTGGATTGAAAATTGCCCAGAAGCCACCACCACAAGCAACTGAACTATACAGGTTTCAGACGCAAGTAGGTGGTATCTTTTGAATCCCTTGTCTTTGTAGCTCCACCATTACACTATCAAGGGCCGGTGGTTTTAGTCCAAGTGGAAGAGGCTGCCATGGTTTCGCTAAAATGTCCCCGATTGCTGCATCAATGCTCTCCTTGGACTACTCACAAATTGGAACATCGATTAGCAAGTTGCTTTTGCATAGATTTGTAAATCTTTCGGAGAAGAGAAATATAGAAATATATATATATATATATATATATATATATATATATATATAGAGAGAGAGAGAGAGAGAGAGAGAGAACTAGATACTCTCTGGACTATATCTCAATATGCAATTTTATTACATCAACTTCTTTTTTTGACACTTCCATTATATAATCAATTTCTAACGTCTTGTACGTAATTTAAGAATGGCTAGTTATGGTCCTAGTTAAGGGTTGTGAAGTCATGTCAACTTTTTAATAGGGGCATTTTTGTCAATTCTTTTGTTCATTTTTTAACCTCATGGTCAATTTTGTACAGATATCATAACATATTTATTGCATATATGATCATATGCGCAGCTACAAATATATATATATATATATATATATATAGTGTTTGTAAGTGTGTGTATAAGATATCTTAGTACAATATCATATAGGAACTTACAGGATGAAGGTCCATCGGTGGTTGGGGGCAAGATTGTCCGGTGGGAGGGGTGGGCACACCGACGCCGGAGTCTACTTTGTACATGGCATGGGGTGGTGGGATCCCTGGGACCGGTACATGCGGGGTCGGAAATCTCTGAAAATTTATAACAAAAAAGGCAAATTAAAAACAAATTATGTAATTTATATAACAAAGTGAAAATTAAATATGCATCAACATACCGTTTGTGGTAGAATTTGTGGGTAGTATGGTGCCTGTATGAAGAAAATTAAGCATCAATCAGTTAGAGGATAGATAAACAGATTTATAATTAAACTGACAGATAGATAAATAAGGGACGGAAGCTAGCTAGCTAGCTAGGGAGACTCACTCGTTGGTGGTGGTGAGGGTGCCAAACATGTGACGGTGGCGTAGACGGCAACGGGGTAATATGTTTTGGCCATACAGCAGGCATGAGAGGTCGATCCATGGAGGGATGACCCCAAACATGTAAGGGTCTATAATGAGGCAATGGTGTCATTGGCGGGAAGCCCATGGTTGGTGGTGCAACCCAAGGTCCCATATCCCTCTTGTTGCCTCCTCCTCCTCCTCCTATTGCAGTGTTGCCACCATACATTTGTCGTCTCTGACTCCAACTTGCCGCCTCGGCTTCTCTTGCCAACAGATGTTTTCGATGTGACCTATATTTCTGCAACAAATTACACATCTCTCATGAAATTTGAATACTATACACTGCAATGAATTTGGTCGCTTAGGACGTCGACAATTGTCTTAGTAAAATACTTAATTGCGCTTTATAAAACAACATATATATATATATATATATATATTTTATACAAATATGCAACAATATTAATTTGTTAGCATTTTTGAAAGAGTATGATCATACTAAAACATCCTAAATTTATATAAAGTTCCGTTTAAATTAATGATATCACATGTTTTTAGTGTAAATAAAAAGAATGTTTCTAATGATAAATTTGATTAAAGAAATGTTCTATGAATATGGTAAAGCCAAAAGAACACAAACAAAACATTGAATGCCACATCTCTGTCGTTGTTTGCTTGTGATCAATAAAGTTGTCTTTTTTAGTGTACATATACTTTCTATCAAAACCATATATGTCTGCAAAGCTCTATTTTTTTGTGAAAGTTTCCATGATGATTAAGCATATGCATGTGAAGAATTTTAACCCTATTCGATTTTTGAAATAATTTGATATTTAATTTAATCAAAAACATTTATATATATATTATTTGGGAAAACATTAAACTTGCAATTAATTACTGCCTCCTACGCTCCAATCATTTTTGTCCAACCCTTTTTTGTTTATTTGGTCAAACAAGAATGACATGACTATTAACATAATGTTGACATTATTGCTTAACGCTTATTAAAGAGAAAAATGGTGCAAGAAATGTTCATTTTTGGCTATAATGGGTAAAAGTTGTTGATAAGAGTAAACAATTTTGACCATAATTGACCATAAAGTATATGATTTTGATAATACATATATATGTTTTTACTTGGTTGATAGAAGGTACATAGATTTAATTAAAATTTTGAATAGATTGAGATACGGAATTAAAACTAATTAAGATCAAAGCGTACAATATTTTCGGTAACTATGTGAATCATACATAACTTGAAGGCAAAAAAAATGTAATTACATTACTAATTTTTTAATTTTATATTCAAATAAAAGATTTCTTAAACATATGTATACCCTCAAAACATTGTCCTAATCATCTTCTTATCTTGGATTAATTATAAATATTAGATAAGTAATTGGTTAACAATTAGAAAAAACAGAAGTTTTTTTTTCTCTTTTCTTTGAAGCGTCAATATTCATTAAGAAGTTAGTAAGAGGCTAGCGGAAAGAGTACAACATTACATCTTATTGAGGCAATTACAAAAGGAGGTTCTCCACTATATTGTTTTTATTAAAAAAAAAGTTGTCTAATATGTATGATGTGATGAAAACATATATATATATATATATATATATATATATATATATATATATATATATATATATATATGAGCTTGATAAATACTTTGCTTAAATATTAATTTTGTTGAAAAAGGGTGAAAATATTTATATTATTTCCAACATTGAATTTGTATATATAATAATTAATTTAAATATAACAATAAATTATATCTTATCAAACTAAATAATATTGGTTTACTAGACCAGAAAATAAGAAAGATATAAACATTTATTCGATTCAATGTCTATAATAATTTATTTAAATTAAAGAATTAATTATATCATCAAATTATGGATGTAAATAATTTTGGTTTCCTAGACCAGAAAATAAGAAAGATATAAACATCTACAAATTCTATTCAAACAATTTGTAAAAGTTTTTAGAAGATATATATATATATATATATATATATATATATATATATATAGCAATGGTGTAATTATATATACCTGAAGATGGCTAGCAATATTATGGCGAGTGAGACAACCAATACCCATAATCTCAAGAATTCTTGAAGGGACTGCCTTATCCACCCCCAGCTGTTCCACTGCTTGCACGAATCTCCGATGTAGCTCCGGCGTCCAGTCCACCTGCACCATCCATATATATATTATTTGTATGCTGTTAGTTTAAGATACTGTTTGTTTCATCATATCTCTCGGATAAAGTTTTAGGCTTCTGGTAAACGAATTAATTATACGACAGTTAAACAAGTGGATCAAATCATACAAACAGAATCAAACAACACCGAATGCTGCAACCTTTTGCATCTTATGGTCGAATTAATTAAGATTATTGATTTTTGCAGCTATATTCAGTTTTTTCATTGGGATCTGAGAATGGATCTAAATTTAGCATCAACAATGGCTGCAGATATTTCCTTCAGATGAAACCCGTGAAGGGTTTGCAACCCGTGAACTAATACAGATACTTGAAGTTTTCATTCAGTTTGGTGGTTTTGGTGGGTTCTAAACAAAATAGATACAATCATCTATGCATAAAATACAGCTACTTTCTGCACTACTTCTGCTAATTTCAAGATTTCTTGTGTACCTATTGGTTAATAGAAACCCTAATTTTACCAAATAACATTTGTTTTTAGGGTATCCGTGGATTTTACAACCAATTAAGTTTAGACTTATTTAGAGATTAATTAATCTCTTATTTTTTGGGTTGTTTAACTAAAAGAGCAAAACCTAATAGTAGTTGATTATGAATACATGAGGTGGTAACCCTATCCCTGATTATTCTAAAGGCTTAATTATATATATATATATATGTATATATATATATTGTTTAATTACCTTCACTTTCCTCTTCCCTTGAGAAGAATTCTTGGATTTATCTGAAGAAGATTTCCGTCCTCTATCGGTTTCTTTTCGAGCTGGATTTGTGGCCACAGCTTCGTTTCTTCTGTCTCCTTTGCTCACAACTTCTTCTTTTCTCGATATCAAATCTTCAAGTTTCTGATCAGCGGAGAACGAAGTGACACTGTTGTTATTAAACTCAGATGAATCTTCTCCGCCGCTAAGCGAGAATTCTCCAGCGAGGAGTTCCGGATCCATTTCCAAATCTGGCAACATGTCCCGATCATCCATCCCAACGAATAGATCATCGAAATCAATACTCTCCAACAAATTATCATCTGAGAAGTCTGGGAACTCATCGCCAACCACTGAAAATCCTACCATCTCAGCCCCTTGATCTCTTCCATCTCTACTGGTGTTAGTGTTCTCTAGTGGTGACACAACAGCTAACATTCCAACACCTTCAAGTCACGAGACTGTGTAGAATATAAAAAAACACACAAAATCACACTATATATGGATGGTGCAACTGCAACTACAACTACGTCTCTATATGAATGATTATTAGGATGAAAGAAAGGAGAAAGTTTGAAATTTTCCGATGGAGAACAGATGAGACAATGCTTGATAAATAATGGGATTGCAAAGAAATTGCTGGCTTATTGCAGTGTGAGGGAATGGTGAGGTTGGATCTCAACCACAACAAATTTGAGTTGAGTCAATTGTGAGGGGTCTTGTTTGTTTGTATTTATGCATATGTTTTTGGATTTTGTGCACTTATTAATTATATCATATCTCTACACAGACATATGTAGTAAAATATATTAATGCAGAATGTGTGGTTTGCGGGTGAGGTTTTTTGAGAAGCTTTTAAGACATCTTTCTGCTATATGCATAAAGGTGCACTCGTGAGTTACTTTAATATTATCTGAAGACTTATTTAGAGAGACAATGTGTGTGTGATGGGAGCAAGGCAAGTTGGTCTCAAAGACCGGAATTATCTTACAATTTTATTATTTACTAGAAGTGTACTCGTGCAATTCAGTTAGATACATCACGATTTTAATGTTTCATTTTTTTCTGATTTTTGTCGATTTACATTACAATTTTGGATGGTTGTGAGAGAGTGATAATGATTTTTTTATATAAATTTGTTTAATTTATAATAATATAATTTTTTTTATAAAATATTTTGTAAGATTTTTTAATTATATTTTAGATTTTTTATATCTAAAATATAAAATCTAAAATATGCTGAGAGTTATTTTAGGGGAGTTAAAGTAGGAAATGATTTTAGGGGAGTTAAAATGGTTAGAGATAATGATTGAAAATTAATGAATAACATTAAATGTAGTACATACAACTTTTATGGCTGTTTTTTTTAAGTAATTAACATTAAATAGCGGTACATTAAGTTTTAAGACTTGTTTTTAAGAGTTTTTTTATGTTATCTTTATAATATAGTATAGATTGATTAAAAACTATGATTTATATTTAGAAACGTTTTTTTGGTAAATCTTTTAAATTAATTGAATAAAAAATATCGAATATCATGATGAAGAAAAGAAGAGAATTGAAGGGATGAAATTAATGAAATATAGATATTCTTATATATATGAATGGACAACAGGGTTCATAATTGCGATGTATATCTATTGATACAGTAGAACATGAAAATGATGTTATAAAGGTGGTTACTCATTTCATCACACACTCCACTAGTGACTTTCTTGTACTTCAACTTCTCGTTGAGAGACATAAATGCTTTTTAAATTAACTATAGGATGATCATATGTTTGTAACATATGATGTTAACATATGTGGATCTTTTAGTAATCGGAAATCAGAAAAAAAAAGTTATGGTTGAACATAACAAGTATGAAATCCGTGTCTCGGGTTCAAACAAGACATCTAAGACAAGAAATTAAGGGGCTGTTTGATTGGTTTTTCCATCAAGTCTTATATGGATAAAGCTGAGTGTTTAGATTAATTTGTATGTATGGATTGGGATGGTATTTGTTTGGGAGGTTTTTTCATAGCTGGAAGGAGCGTGTTTTTAATTAAGAGGGGAATGTTTGGAAAAAACTTGACTTTCTGCATAAAGCTCCCCCTAAAAGCTTACACGAATAAGTCTATATCATTAAGTCACTACCAAACAGTCAATTATAGCTGTAACACCCATGATTTTCGGTAAGTAAAAGTTACTCCGTGCATTTTTATAACTTATTATCAGTAGGAATTACGTTAGAAAATCACTACTTTAAGTCCCTAAGGGGCTGTTCGGTAACAGCTTAATAAGCTGTATAACAGATATGGCTTATTCGCACAACCATACATAGCTGTTCGGCAGCCAATAGCTGATTCGCTCAACTAGGAAATCCATGTCCTATACACTTAGCCATTAAATCCTACAAATTTTCCCTAACTACCCTTTTTCTTCCTTCTTCCCTTCCTCCTGTATACCTGCTCTTTCTTCCATAAAATGCTCCCATTCGATTATTTAGGGCTCTAAACCCATCTCTTTCAAAAAAAAAATCAGATTTTATATTGGGGTTCGTCGATTCAAGGGTCTAAACCCCTTTGATGCAGATCTTCTGTTTTGCTCCCGTCACCGACTTCACTCAGTTGAAAAACAACTTCTGTTTTGATGCAAATCTTTTGTTTTGATCTTGTTCTCCATATGCATCTTCGAAAGAGAGAGACAGAAAATGGGAGGGGGTTGAGGCGGCAGGAAGAATGGGGAAAGGGAATAAGTGATGATTAGAAAAATATTTAATATATATTAAAAAAAGGAAATTAACCCTACTAAGCTGTGTGGTCGTGTGTATAGAAATATCATATATATTATGTTAATAAAATATTAATATATAAAATACTAATATTTTATATTAATATGGTCGTGTGTATAGAAATATCATATATATTATGTTAATAAAATATTAATATTTTATATAAAATATTAATATATAAAGTTCTAGTAATCAATCAAAAAAATCTCTTAAAGTTTTTTTTTATTTAGAAAACATTTAAATTGATTTTTTTATAATTATAAGTCATTTATTCAATATTTTTATCAAACAACTGTTTTATTCGGACAAAAGTAAAAATTGGGGGTAGAATGATCATTTCTGACATTCAGACTGTTAATTAAGCATAACAACCGAACAATAACTTATCTGTTAACATACAGACAACTATATCTATACAGACAGCTATATCCATTCAAGTCTTAACAGAAAACGAACCAAACAACACCTAAGAGTTTCGGGAATGTTGGCATAAAAAAAGTCGAGTTTTGGGGCTTGGTACGGGTCCGACTACAATGTACTGTCATAGTCACACTCGCAAGTAGCAACCAAGAAGGAGTGTTTTTAACACCTTGTGCGACTATGCCATGCGACAATGCCATGACAAAGTCGCACGGCAATGTAGCCTAGCGGTACTAGACAACTTAAAAGTCGGATTTTCAGCCATCATCTTCATTTCTTCATATCTCTTTCATTTCAACTCCGTTTTTGGTGATTCAAGTTGCCATGGTTTCGTTTTTGAGAGCTTTTCAAGGTTAGATTATTAGTTTTGGGAGGATCCAAGAGTATTTGGTGGTGGAGTGAAAACAAAGATCAAGAACTCATCATCTTCATCTTCAAGGTAATTTAGGGTTTTCTAGGTTTTCACCAAAACATAAGTGGTGAGTTTATTATCCTAGTTTATAAACTTTATTATGAGTTATAAATTCTCAATTGATGATTTCCTAGTGTTTATGTTTCTCAAATTTCGATTTGGAGGATTTTGGGAAAATTATGTCAAAACTAGGGTTTTTGGTCAAAATGGAGATTTTGATATAAGATGTTTGGGGAATTATTCTAAGTGTTTGGATATGTATATTTATGTTTGGAAAACTTGTGAATCTAGGGTTTGGAATAATTGCTTGTGGATTCAAGTTTTTCAAGGAGCTCATATTGGGGTATAATCTAGATTTAGCCTAAATCTGGTAAAGTGAGTTCAAATTGATTTGGGAAACGTTTTACATGCCAAAAATGTCTATTTTAAGGTGATTATGTGTTCGCATGATTTTTATTAAATGTTGGAATATTTGAAGATTTTTACTTATTTGGGTTATTTAGTTTATAAATCTGTTGAAACACCCACATTTGTGATTTCTTGGACATTTTGATAAATAAATCATAAATATAGGTATTTTAATGATTTATCTTATGAATGAAGATCTTTTGGTATAAGTTCACTTTTAGTATGTGTTTTGGAGAGATACTTGTTCTTGGGTTATGAGACGGTTTGAAAAAATAAATGGTATAAATGCATTTGGAAAATGATTTGTTCTAGTCTAAAATTATGTTTTGGGTTCTTCACGTCTTTGGATCACATGGTTTATTTACATTTTATTGCATTTTATAACTTAAAACAAATGGCCAATTGATTTGTTGTGCTTTTGGCTTGGCTTTTGACTCTATTGGGTATTAGAGACATTTGTCCGATTTTGATAGCTCAATGTAAAGCTTTGGTTATGATTTGCATTTATTGCATCTTATTTGTGAATTACATGTTTTGGATGCGTTAGTTCATGCATTTTGAGTCATGTAATGTTTTAGACTGTAATACAATGGAGCCATAGGGATAAAAGTCGACTTTATTGTGTAAATGTGGGATAAGATCCCCAAGTTGTAATTTGGAAATAGACATTGGTTATGTGATGTAATTTCTAAATGAACAAGCTTGTCTTGGATGTGATATCCCAAGGCAAAGACCCGAATAAGGTTGAACTTGGTGATCATTTGAGTAAAAGACTTGGATAGAGTTGAGCTCATTATTGTATTGGACTAAAGAAGTGGATAGAGTTGATGTCCACAATGACTAAAGACCTAGATAAGGTTGATGTCTACTATAACTAAAAACTAGGATAAGGTTGATGTCAAGGGTTGTCCATCCTTGAAACATGCTTATAAAATAGATACGTGACATACTTTTGTGTTCCTGCCACGTTCAATGGAAACGGGTCTCCCCCATCACCGAAGGGTGTTGTTTTGGGTATTGAGTATTATCCATGTTTTCAGTGACATTTTGAGTACAAATTGTTATCCATGATTTGTGGTTTTAATTATTAAACCTCATCCAATGTTGCATATTTTGGATAATAGAGTTTTGTCCATGTTTTCAATATTTGAATATTAATCCTTATTTGTGTTTTGGGTGAGTATTGGTGTTTTTCATCACGATAATGGTGGTTTTTGAGAAAGATGTTTCTTTCATTGTTTATATATATGATTATGATGAAAACTCTTAAACTTACTAGGTGTTAGCCTAACCTTTTTTATTTGTCGGCATGTGCATCAGGTTCCGTTGTGTGAATGGTATTAGTGACACTGTGAAGAGATGAGTGTTAGTTTTATGCATAAGAGAGTAGCTTGGGTGAAGTCTTCCGCGCTTTGGGAATAGCAACTTGGATTGGGTTTAGTGACACCCGATTTTAAGTAATCTTGGTATAAGCCTCGAGTCAATGATTTTTGGGGTTAAATGTATGGTTAATTTTGAAGTATGTCTAAGTATGCATTTGTAGAAAGGGATTCTTACCCTTTACTTGATGTAATATTGAAATTTTTAATTAGTTGATATTTCCAAATTTGAGGGTGTTACAAGTTGGTATCAGAGCTTAAGTTTGAAAGATTTAGGTGTTGATTCTAGATACCTAGACTCAAATTGGCGTTCTTCTAAGTACGTGAAAGTGATATTATACTACTAGGCACTTTAAGATAGGATACTTTGAGGTCGATATAGTCACAATCGGAAATCATGACGAGGGTAGCAAGGATAATCATGTACAGTACGTTCATAATTGCATCTAACCAGTGTCATGGTGAACTTACATGTTACATGTGTGTGCTTGAATCGCCTTTATGTGGTGACCGATGGGGTAGTGGATGAATTTATGAAGAGTAGTAGTTAGAAGAAGTTGATGTTTATAGCATTGTCACTTAGAGTGACGGTTAAGCATGATGAATACATTAAGATGACCATTTTGAGTCATGGCTATTGGTTGAATTAGAACCATAGGCCTATTGAATCGAGTTTATTTCAAGAAGAAATTGTATGATTAACCGATTTAGTTGTCGATCGTTACCTTAAGATGTTGAGCATCCGGATGTCGGTAGTGTGATCGTTGGACTTAGTGAGCTCATTCATAAGATATTGGGTCTCGACCAAAATTCATGCATGAAACTTACTTCTAAATAAATTTGCATAAAATATTTCATAATTTCCCAAATCATCATGCAGGTTGTATTATGAATTCTTGGAAAGATGTTTAACATGCACAAGATTTTAAACCATGAGTTTAAACATGCATAAAACTATTTTATTGCATATGGTTGCAAACTTTGTTGAGATTTTCTTTATCCTTGTTGTTATCTAACACTATTTTCAAATATTGTAATATATCCATGCTTTATTGTTGGTTGAGGTCTTGGGCTAGTAACTGCGATTTACGACCTTGATATTGGATCTCCTCCACATATGTTAAGGTTTTGGATGAAGGGTTATTTCCATGTTTTGGTGTTTGGGTTTTATTGAGATTTTTATTCCATGTGAGTTTTGTTGAGAAATGCCACTCTATGTCGTATTGCACCAAAATGGGAATTTTTGAAATTTTGATATGGTATGATTTCTCTGTTGAGTCTTGTAATAGTACAATTCATTGCATACTACTTTAGTGCACAAATTGGTTTATACCTATGGCCTGAGTAAGCATTTGAGGAGTCTGTGATGGTTCATACTAAATACTTTGTTTTATGCAATTTCGGTTGTTGACAGCACTATTAATGGTTCACGCAAATACGTTATATTAGTTTATTGGTATGCATGGCATTATAACCACTACTTTGGAACAAAGAGAATTTTGTTCGTGCGACTTAAAGTTTGAAGGCAATCTAAATTATTTTACGTTTCGACCAATCGCGTGCACATTTTGTCTTGCTAAGTTTTGAGAAATGAACCCATGCATGCGGGTCTTGTTGGCAAGTTTTATTCCATGTTATTATATGATTAAATGAGAAAACTTTGGAACATGATTACGTGAAGTTCTTCTTTTAAAGTTTTTGTATAAACATCTTGTCGCACACTATTTTAATGCTGGAAAATTACATGGCGCAAATAAGTAGACGAAAGAACCATAACGGTTCATTGAGTATATATTTGCGCTTTCATTGGTAACTTGAATAGTGGCCAAACAGTTTTCAAAATGATATTTATATATGTCACAAGTATGTCCATTTTTCACAACTACTGAGTAAGCGGTAGTAGATTTTTACATGTACGACAAATTGTTATAAAGATTTTGTGTTGAAAAATCTTATAAAAAAATTCGATTGGCATATCTGTTGATTCTTACACTTGAAACCTTGAACTCGTTAGGACCTTAAATGTTAAGAAACTCTGGTGAACGAAGAGGACTTAGAGAGTCTCGAGAGTGGGAGTCTTGGATAATGTGACTTATGGTAGTATTGTAATCCAAGTGGTTCAGTTGATAAGTCGACGCACTTTTAGTTAACTGAAGTATTTAGACTCATGGGATCTTCCGATAACTTTGGTAGTGAGTCGTCCTTTTTTGGCAACCCATGAATTGGAAGTTTAGACAATTATTTGCATAGGAGTTATGTAAGACTCTTTGGATACCGTGTTAATATCGTTGGTGTATTGTTAGTAGGCTCGATGGGTGAGTTTCACATGTGAAGCTCCGTTGTGGTTCGGGTCGCTGTGTAACTGTTAAGTATCAACTTTTGGATTATGAGGCCAAGAACCGTCGACGTAATCGAAGTGCTATCGTCAAATCCTAATGGATATTTGTATCATTTGTGGTGGATTTAAGAAACTTAGTTTGTGGTAAGTGGATATAGTTGAATGACATTTCCTTATTTGGAAAGAGGCTTGTCGATTAGACGATTGGTACTTGGACGTATTTTGGGAGCTGTACAAATCGAGGGGTGATTAATCAACTCCTTATAGAGTCTAATTATGCATTATGGGGTTTAGGTAAGTCTAAGGGCAAGAATGGTTGGACTAAGGATTTTGTGAATTTTATTGTTGTCGTCATGCCTAGTGACAGTTTGGAGTATAGTTGCTGAGAAATTTCGTCAATTAGGACATGACGAACCTTCTATGGTGTTATCTATTGGAGAGTCTAGCGAAAATGTCGAGATAGACCTTAAGTAGAAACTTATTATTGCGGAGACTTTGATTTATAAAGGTGAAACTATCGGCCTGTTAATGAGCACTTTCTTAGAAGAGAATAAGTTTGGTTGTAGTCGAATAACCGTTTGAGAGAAAGCATCAAAATGTAGGATGCAGAAAAAGCGAGCATTACGACTGATAGAGGTTGATAAAGAACCTTAAGAGTGAATTTATTAAAAGCAACAGCGATGGATTTGAGTGGTTGAAGTCTAAGCTACCGTTGGTGTTGGATCAGTAAATTGTATTCAAGATTAAATTGAATAAGGGTTCTAGTTTGTAATAGTGTTTAATACCTTAGGGGGTATTTTAACAAATAGTTAATGCTAATTAGGTCATGTTGACCTAACTATAAAAGGTTTTATTTTCTAGTTTTAGGTTGCATCGCATAAGGAGAAAAGAAGTAGAGGAGCCGTATACTCTGTATTCTACACGAGGTATCTGTATACACCAAGAACACACACACGTATTTATTTGATTAATCAAGAGATCTGTGGCATGTTAATTTGATCCATTCATCTCTTGTTCTTTATTGTGTTGTGATTGTTTATCAACTATAATCTAGGTTTAACAAGTGGTATCAGAGCCAAAGAATCAAGCTTTTTGGATTAAAACAATATTTATCGATAACTTACTGTGTGAAAATCGATTTCATGGTTCAATGTGTTTTTATGCATAAAATCGATTTGATTAGGTGTGTTTTATGCTATTGAACATCAACAGATTGCCTAATTGTTTTTAAAAAACACAAATCGATTAGCTTTTTATGATTTCTGAAAATTTTGTTCTTGAAATTGTCGTGTACTATTCCATCTGACTTCAAGCATAAAAGTTGATTTTGGTCATTGGTTTTGATTGGGGTTCGTTCATAGTATGTTTGTGGATGATTTGTGTGAAATTTACACTGTGTATCAACCGTTTGAAGTGTTTTCTGGATTGAAAATCGAGAGAGGGTCGAACAGTTGAAGAACACGTCAAATCTCAAGTTTGCGCCAATCTAATCATCATTTGCGCCAGTCTCATGGGATCATCTTCAAATTCAGTCTTCTGCGCAAAATTATTTTTGCGCCTCATTTATTAGCGAGAAATTAAATTTGCGCCACACCGGTCAAACTTGGACACCGGTTGACACCGGTCCACACTGGTCGGGGAGACACCGGTCGCCCACACACCGGTCGCAGGACACCGGTCGTACACCCACACACCGGTCGACCTCAAGACCCCGGTTTTCGCCCTGTTCTTCGCGCAAAACCATTTTTGCGCCATCTTCTCCTCGAGCATATCTGTGTTTCACGCTATCTTTTTTTAGCGCAAATTAGTCTTTTACGCCAGATCCTCAGCTCAAGTTGACTTTTGCGCCAGCTCCTTTTAACGTAAATCTTCTTTTGCGCCAGGTTCACTTAGCGCAATTTTTGCGCTACTGCCTTTAGCGCAATTCCGAAATTCGCGCCAGCTTCACTTAGCGTAAAAGTGTATTTTGCGCCAGCCACTATCCCTTTTGCTGATTTCTTTGTGTTTTATACTGTTTGCGAATTCTACACTTGAGATTTTTGGAAATTTATTTTTCTGAAATTTTTTAGTGTAGTTTTTATCTGATTCTTGATTCTAAGATCTTATAAGTTGATTTGAGTTGTACAGATATCATCATGCCTTACATAAACGAGAAGGGAAATACAGTGCTGACCATGAGAGATTGTGCTTTAGCATATATGCCATAGATCCCAGCACTGGAAGCTGAGAATGAAAATCTGAAGATTCAGAACTCATCCCTTCTTGAACAGATTAATAAGTTGCAAGACGATAAATGTTTAAAGCAAGATTTTGTTTGCTCAGAATGCATTAATGATTCTAAAATTTATTTTGCAGGAATAATTGAGTCTAAAGAAAAAGAGATCTTAATTCTTCAAGCAAAACTGAAAAGATCTGAAAGTCTTAATTCTAGCTCAAGCTGGTCAAAGAAGGAATTAATGCAAAAAGAGCTTGATGAGCTTAGAAGAAGAGCAAACATTGCTAGTGAAACATCTGAAGGGCTTAGAAAGACAAACTCTCGAATTTTTGCTGAAATAGACTCTTTAAAAGATAAAGTCTTCAGTCTTGAGGTTGAGATTAATATGCTGAAAGAAAAGGCAACCCAGGACAGAAACAACACAAAAGCCCAAGATGAGATGATGAAGATTGAGAAAGAAAGAAAAGAATTTTCTAAGAAATTCTCTGATTTCTCAAGAAAAGCATTTGAAGAAAAGAAATCATTAGAGCTTAAATGTGCTAAGCGTTCTCAAAAAGTTTCAGACTTTGAGAAAGTTATCATTCTGGAGAGAGACAAGGTTGAGAATGAGAAGAAGAAAGCTGAGCAGAAGGATGTAAATAAAGAATTTTCTAAAGAAAAGAAATATCTAGAGACTGAGATAGCTAAGCTGATGAGAAAGCTATCTGAGTTGTCAAAAAACATCTTGAAGGATAAGAATGCAAAATCTGAGTTGCATAAGAAGTTTGATCTCATTGCAAAGGAAAGAAACAGTTTGTCGTCAAAGATAAAGGAACTTGAAGAGATCGTATTCAAAGTGAAGCTGACTGAGCAAAAAACGCCAGAGTCAATAGCTCAATCATCGAGAGATGATCTAACAATAACAACAAATTCAATTTTTGTTTCTAATAATCTTTTGTTTGATGAAATTGATAATCATACTTCTGAACATAAAGATCAGATTCGTCCTTCTAACCTTTTCTTTGACAAAAATGTTAACGGTTCAGGTAATTTTAAAAGCAACAAGTCTCGGAAGAAAAGGTTATGGAGAAGGGAAGATGAAGAAAAAGATAGAGAAAATTGGATCTGCAGAGTTAAAGGATCTTCAGAGGAAAAGAAGAAAGAAGAATCATTTGTGCATACATCAAATGCTAAATGTAATTATGCCTCAAAAGGTAAAACTTTTGGCAAACCTGATCTGGTTTACACTATCAATCAATTGATCAGGTTAGCACAAAAGAAAATTAACTGTTCCTATTGTGGTACAAGTGATTTTGTAAGAAAAGATTATGTAAATAACTGGTATGGTTCTTACTTTATATCTTCCACTAGAACTGCAACTAACCCATTAGGACCCAAATACCAGTGGGTACCAAAAGCTAAATCTGTGTTACAGGAAACCAATGTTTAAGGGGAGAAAGAATGTTGATTTCTAAGTACAACAGCTTAGGACTCAATCTTCAATGACAAGAAAGTTGACTTCTAAACAATACAGTCTAGGACTCGGACTTCAATGTCAAAGAAAGAAGATTAAATACTATTCTCACCGGAGAATACTCATGGCTTTTGAATACTTAAGTTCAAAACTCGTACTCAAATGTTTTCTTCTGATAGGATGCTTAAATGATACAATCTTTTATAGAAGTTTTTGATTTGAGGGGGAGCTAACTGTTATATCTTTTAGGAAGAGGAGATATATATATGATTTTTACTATCATTGTTATATTTTTCTAATAACTTGAATTTTTACAGATATCAAGATGGAGGATATCTGATGTTTTTGTCATGGATACTTAAAAGAATATATTTAATTCAGGGGGAGTACAAGATTCTGATTTACAGGTATATATCTCTAATCCTTATACTCTATCACTTGTTGAAAGATGAACAACTTTCACTTGTGAAAAATGGTTTCTTTAATGTTCAAACCACTTCCTATTCTTCAAAGATTTTCATGAATTGTGAAGTGTGATTTTAAATGATTTTTGGATACTTAATTGTCAAACACTTTTAGTTTGAGGGGGAGAATAGCATTGTCAAACACCTTATGTTTTTGAATTCTCCAAATTTTTATTCTTCATGTTTATTTGTATTCCTTTGTGCTTACTAGTACAAAAGGTTGTTGAACATCACGTTTTTTTAGGAAAATACATGGGATTCAGTGTGAAAGCTTAACAGAACTTCCATGGATTCACGATAATCAGTGTTTCCTACCTAGGAAGAATTCCCTGAGTGGCTGAGGGGAGAGGGGTCAAAAGATTTGAGTGTTGGTATGTAAAGAGGTAAAATGGAAAAGAGAGATTGGTTCGAAGTGAGATTTAATGTTTAAAAGAAAGAGGGTGAGAGATCAGAGTAAAAGAATATCAAACTCTGCACCAAATTTCTTTCTGAGCCGGGCAGCCGCATAAACTGTTGTTTCACATTTCTTCATGAATGACATTGAAAAAGGCACATAGCCCATGCCATCTCTTGCATACAACCCGACCAGCTACTCATTCTTTTCTCAAAAAGAGAACGTTTCACATTTTCTAGGGAAGCAACACATATGTAATTGGTTCTTCATTTGGAATATACTAATATTTTAAAAGAAGGAAAGTTGCCCCACCTTCGACCTTTTCTCATGCACATTGAGTTCTTGTATAATTTGTTGATGTCTCAACAAGTTTACATACTTTACGCCTTACATTGAAAAGCAATCATATGTGCTTAATTCTTTCATACACATGCACGAGCACACAAAAATTTGTTTTCTGTCAGAACGTTCATAGATAACCATGTGTTATTCGATGATTGAATTGAAGTCCTGGGGAGCCAACATCAAAACCAACTCCTTATATAGTAACTTTGTGTTACTCAGTGACTGTGTGTTACTGACAGATATTCCAAACTGAGTCATTTGTTGATTCAGGGTTACCATTTTTCTTATTTGAATCTGCAAAGATTGAAATAATCACTCTCTCTATCTGGGGAGACTGCTCTTATTTCCACAAAGGGATATATACATGAAGACTACGCTTAATTGTTGATTTGGGGGAGAAAATTCATAATTTATTTTGCTATGTTTTGATGATGCTGATTCTCACCACTCATCAAAAAGGGGGAGAATACACAAAGGAGGAGAATACAAGAATTTTTGAACTGAAGACTGCTGAAGAATTCAAAGATATCAAAGTGTCTGAGCTTATTTGATCGTCAGAAGGACACTTTATTTAAAGAAAGAGTAAGATGAAGACTATGTAAAGCTACAAGCTTTGAAGCTGTCAACGTCATATCAGATACAGTTTTCAAGAGAAGTGAAGACCCGAAGATAATTTAATTTTTTTTAATCTTGAATCCAAAGGGGGAGATTGTTGGATCAGTAAATTGTATTCAAGATTAAATTGAATAAGGGGTTCAGTTTGTAATAGTGTTTAATACCTTAGGGGGTATTTTAGCAAATAGTTAATATTAATTAGGTCATGTTGACCTAAGTATAAAAGGTTTTATTTTCTAGTTTTAGGTTGAATCGCATAAGGTGAACAGAAGTAGAGGAGCCGTATACTCTGTATTCTACACGAGGTATCTGTATACACCAAGAACACACACACGTATTTACCTGATTAATCAAGAGATCCATGGTATGTTAATTTGATCTATTCATCTCTTGTTCTTTATTATGTTGTGATTGTTTATCAACTATAATCTGTGTTTAACAGTTGGGGTAGTATGGGTCATCTAAGGTTGGGAGGCAATCGAAGTCATACGGCTAAAACTACTCTGGTAGAGTAGATTTTCACACTAATATAAGTGTAATGTATCGAAGTGGATACGGGATGTGAGAGTCAGCTCGGGAAGTCAACATGACAGTTTTGTCAGGTAGTTATAAAATATCAATTAAGATTGAACCAAGTTAGAGACGCATCCTTGGATAAGGATTTGGACATTTGTGAAAATGACATCATTTGAGGGTTCTACCATTAGAATGTTACCCTTTTGGGTTGAGTAGATGCAAGACAATTATCGGACTTGTGCTCCGTGTTGTGAAGTGAGCCTGGGTAATCTCATGTTCCTCATACAGTTTGAGAGTTGTGTGAGAAACATAATTTCATGACATTGATTTTCAAGAGATTGCATTCGTCAAGGATTAATTATCGCAAGATAGGACCGAGCCACTTGAGTGTAGCATCAGATTGCTTGGTGTAAGAACTAGATTTCGAGGACGAAAAAATTGTTCTAAGGTTGGGAGAATTGTAACACCCATGATTTTTGGTAAGTAAAAGTCACCTCGTGTGTTTTTATAACTTATTATCAGTAGGGATTATGTTAGAAAATCACTACTTTAAGTCCCTAAGAGTTTCGAGAGTGTTGGCATAGAAAAAGTCGAGTTTCGGTGCTTGGTACGGGTCCGACTACAATACCCCGCGACTATGACAGTGTCATAGTCTCATTCGCAAAATAGCAGCCAAGAAGGAGTGTTCTGAACACCTTGTGCGAATATGCCATGCGACAATTCCATGGCAAAGTCGCATGGCAATGTAGCCTAGCGGTACCAGACAGCTTAAAAGTCGGATTTTCATCCATCATCTTCATTTCTTCATATCTCTCTCATTTCCACTTCGTTTTTGGTGACTCAAGTTGCTATGGTTTCGTTTTTGAGAACTTATCAAGGTTAGATTGTTTGTTTTTGGAGGATCCAAGAGTATTTGATGGTGGAGTGAAAACAAATATCAAGAACTCATCATCATCACTTTCATCTTCAAGAAATTTTGGGTTTTCTAGGTTTTCACAAAAACCTAAGTGGTGAGTTTATCCTCCTAGTTTCTAAACTTTATAATGAGTTATAAATTATCCATTGATGACTTCCTGGTGTTTATGTTTCTCAAATTTCGATTTGGAGGATTTTGGAGAAATTAGGTCAAAACTAGGGTTTTTGGTCAAAATGGAGATTTTGATATAAGATGTTTGGGGAATTATTCTAAGTGTTTGTATATGTATATTTATGTTTCGAAAACTTATGAATTTTGGAAGAACTTCTTGTGGATTCAAGTTTCTTCAAGGAGCTCATATTGGGGTAAAATCTAGATTTAGCCTAAATCTGGTAAGTTGAGTTCAAGTTGATTTGTGAAAACGTTGTACATGACAAAAATGTCTATTTTAAGGTGATTATGTGTTCGCAAGATTTTTATTAAATGTTGGAATATTTGAAGAGTTTTGCTTATTTGGGTTATTTAGTTTTATAAATCTGGTGAAACACCCACATTTGGGATTCTTGGATATTTTGATAAATAAATCATAAGTATAGGTATTTTAATGATTTATCCTATGAATGAAGATCTTTTGGTATTAGTTCACTTTTAGTATGTGTTTTGAAGAGATACTTGTTCTTGGGTTATGCGACGTTTTGAAAAAATAAATGGTATAAATGCATTTGGAAAATGATTTGTTCCAGTCTAAAATTGTGTTTTAGGTTCTTCACGTCTTTGGAGCACATTGTTGCATAAACATGGGTTATTTACATTTTATTGCATTTCATAACTTAAAACAAATGGCCAATTGATTTCTTGTGCTTATGGCTTGGTTTTTGACTTTGTTGGGTCTTAGAGACATTTGATTGATTTTGATAACGCAATATGGAGCTTTGGTTATGATTTGCATTTATTGCATCTTATTTGAGAATTACATGTTTTGGATGCGTTAGTTCATACATTTAGAGTCATGTAATGTTTTAGAATGTAAAACAATGAATCTGTAGACACAGAAGTCGACTTTATTGTGTAAGGGGTTGTTTGTTTTTTTACAAAAATCTCTTAATGTCTCTTAAGTCTGAATCGTTCAGACTTTTTTATACACCACCTCTTATTAATCATAACTAAATTAAGATTTCATACTTTAGACCTCTTAAAAAACAAACGACACCTAAATGTGGAATAAGATCCCCAAGTTGTAATTTGGAAATAGGCATTGGTTATATGAAGTAATTTCTAAATGACCAAGTTTGTCTTGGATGTGAGATCCCAAGGTAAAGACCCGGATAAGATTGAACTTGGTGATCATTTGAGTAAATGACTTGGATATAATTGAACTCATTAAATTAAGTAATGATGTATTATTAGATACCAATCATCACTTATGATCATGAAAATAATTTAGCTATGCCAATTAGGGTTACCTTATAAATAGATAAGTTATCAACATAATTAAATATCCAATTAATCCCACAAGAGAGACCAAAATCAACACCCCTCCTTCTCCAAATCGCTAACTAGCTATTAGCTATTTAATCTCGAAGTTGTTGCTAGTACCTTAAAATTCCAGTCTAATTTTGGTTTACGTGGATTACCAAGGAAACACCAATACAATTTGATGGAGGTTTTTTCAACCCTACAATAGTAGCATAAGTCTTTTTTAAGGTAGTTTCTATATTTTCATTCTAGTTAATCAATTAGCAATATTATAGATCTCGTTAAAAAAAATTATTTTTTGCATGTGCTTGTCACAATGATTTCCTTTCATTTCGATGGCCAGATACACGTACGGATTCTCGACGGTTATTAATTTACTTTTATTAGTATTTACCAATGGAATTTTGTAATCCATCGGTAATTTAGTTTTGATTTTAAAAATATTTAAAAGAACCCACATTTCCAGCATTTTAACTTGTATATATATGCAATATAATAGCCACACACAAAATTCTTAAATTGAAACCAAAATTATTAACAAATATGTACATATATGATAAATCCACAAAATTATCAAAATTGAATACAATATCAACTAATTTATCTACAGGGGATCACTGGAAGGAGGATCATCAGAAGGCAATGTTAGGAACTGTCAAAGCAACACCACCTTGAGACACCCCTTATTCTCTTTGTCATCATGATATTATCCCTCTCACGTTGGGCGTTCTGTTTTCTCTCCCTCACATATGATCTACTTGTACTCGATGTGGCTGGCGAACCCGTTAAGACATAGCTCAAATTCCTTTATGTAGCAATGCTGAATAACCTGCCCTTTCACTTCCTTCCTGCCCAATGCTCCTATAACTCCGTATCTCCAACTAGAATGTTAGAATGTCTGGCTCATAATTCTTGATCATGGTTTGTTGATACAAATCCTACAATACACGATTACAGAAGTTGGTTAACAACTTTTATAATAACAACAAAAGCACTATAATTGAACATTTCACATCCATGCGAAATCTGTTGGTAACAATTAACATAATAAATAGCAATTAGAATGCCAACAAATCAACTAATTTGTATATTATATGAGCATACTTTGACAAAACTTAAAGAACCTGTATATAAGTATTCTAATTGTGTATCTGGCTAAGAAATTAATGAAAAAGCAGGGTAACAAATTCCCAGCTCTCCATCGCCCCCAAAACCTCCCTGTCCCCGACCTTTCACCGTACTAGTCATATCAAACATCTCATTGGCGGTCGGGGCACATTCCTTTTATTGTCACTAGAAAATTCAATATTTCTATTAATTTAGTCATCAATTAAAAAAATTATCAAACATTATTAAAGGTTGAAGTTTACTTACATAACACCATCTATGGTGTGACATGGATATAGATCCCCTGTATACTTTGACATACCCCATAATGCAAGTTCTTATGGTTTTGTTTATCGGCTCTTGACTTAGTTATTAAATTCACCGGTATGAACAGGAAAAAAAGCATTATAAATATACAATAAAGAAGTGAATATATATAATGTCATTCAATAATGCAAAACATGGTAATCATATCACACTAATAGTGTTCGTGAATCTATGATGGGCTATGTAGGATCAGAGCCTCAAAATTTGACCTCTGAAACACTACCCCCTTCGTATCAAGAGCCTTCATCATGTTGGGATACTGTCTCCTCAACATTCAGCATCATGTTCGGATACCAACTGACACATGTCAGGTCTTGAGTCCATCCACTGATAATTCTTTTCTTTTGAAGTTCAATGTCAGCAGCTAATATCCTCAATCTCAGTTGTTGAGGTTCATATTGTTGAGCATAAATGTTGAATTCAAGATTGTTAGATCTTGTTTGAATCAATTTGTACTGTAGTTTGTTTGTCTTTTGAGTTATAAGTATTGTATGAGGTCAAGGCTTGTTTGATCCATATAAATACCTTTTGTCTTTGTTCTTTTCTTGCAAGAGTAAGCATGTGAGTAAGTCATTGTACGCATTCCTTTCCAAGTCTTGTAATTTTCCTTTGTGAGATATATGACTAAAGACTTGTGACCACTTTCTCTCTCTAGGTTATTGTTCTTAATTCTTGATCCTTGAATGTTAAATGCTTGAATTTGGAATCACAATTGGTATCAGAGCCTACTCAGATTAATTGGAAAGATCTACAATCAACAATTGAGAAGAATTTGATCCAAAAATCAAGAAAGTTCATTGTTCATTCCAAGAACTCGCAAATTACTGTTCTATTGATCATTTTTGAGTTTAATTAATGTTTTTGATGTAAAATTGATTGCACTGTACTCGTATCATAGTATAGATCAAAGTTCATTCACATTGTAATCACAAATTCACAATATTTCCATGTCAATTTCTCAAATTTCTTAGTTCTTGAGTTTTTAGAGTTCACGCATTGTAATCTTGTCTAATCATGATGATCATGTTGATTTTTGGTGGAATTGATTGTTAAGGGTTGTTCATGATGATCTATTGAACAAATTCACAAAGTTTCTTGAGCTAATTCAAAGGATTTGGTGGAAATCAGTGGAAATTCAAGTCGAAAAGTTCAAGATCTGAAGAACTCGCATATTGATGAAGAACTCGCATGAAGAACTAGCATCTCACTGAAGTGTGAAAACTGCCAAGTCAAGAATTCGCATCACACTATATGCGAAAAGATGGAATTCGCATGATATTGTGTGCGAGAAGCTGAAATTTGTATCTCTTTATATGCGAAAAGCTGAAGAATTCGCGTCAAGAAGTTGAAATTTTTTCTAAGTCCAAAATCCGCATCGATACGAAAAGTTGGAAGTGGAAAAATCGATTAAGGGAGGAATTTGCATCACACTGAGAGTTGTGCGAAAAGTTCAAATTTTGGAAGTTGAATATTTAACTAAGTCCAGAATTCACATCCTTCACTGTGCGAAAAGTAGGAATTTGCATCTTACTACATGCGAAAAGTTAGAATTCGCATCTAACTATATGCGAAAAGTGAAGAATTCTTACTCTTTTGTGAGAATTTCTTATGTGCGAATTTTTAACCATTGTAATGTGCGAATTCCACACTTATAATATTTCTGAGTATTCTTCTGAGCATTTTTCAAAGTTGATCTTTCTGGTTATCTAACTAACGATCATTTCAAGCATTATTTCAGATAAAATTTTCAAAATGTCTTACGTAGATGAAAAGGGAAACATTGTTCTCACAAAGAGAGACTGTGTTGTGGCATACATGCCTGAGATACCACCAAAGATTGAAGCTGAAAATGAGAAGATTAAAATTCATAATACATAGTTGAAAGTTGAGATTGCTGACCTGAATGTTAAACTGAAGAAAGCTGAAAAGCTGGTATCTACATACCAGGCTAAAGGATCTGAGTGGATAAAGAAAGGTGAAGAGAAAAGCAAGAATGAAAAAGTTGATCTAGAGAAAACTTTCAATCTAAGATTATCTGATCTTTCAAAGAAAGCTGAAAAAAAGAAAGATTTACAAATCAGATGTGCAAAACTTTCAAAACAAGTTTCTAAATTTGAAAAGATTTTAATATCTGAAAGAGATATCTTTGAGAAAGAAAAGAAAAATACTGAAAAGAAAAATGTTGTTCTTTTCAAAGAGATTTCAGAGAAAAACCAGAACTTAGAAAAGGATTTTGAGTTGGAGAGAAAAGTTTTTGAAACTGAGATTTCAAAATTAACCAACAAGTTAGCTGCTTTATCTTCAGATATTCTAAAAGGACAAAAGGGTAAATCTGATCTGCAAAGCAAGTTTGATAGGCTTCGTAATGAAAAATCAAAATTAACTGATAAGATCAAACAACTGGAAATAGCAAATGCTAGTTTATCTAATAAAATAACAACTGATACAACTGACTTATCTTCTTATGATGATGATTCATCTTAATCAGTTTGTTCTTTTCAATATGTTTCCAGTCTATTTCAGAAAATGGTTTTCAAGAAAAAGAATGTTAAATCAAAAGTCTTGAAACCAGATCAGATTAAATCTCCAAGTTCTTTCTATGTCAAATCTGTTGATAAACAAGCTGCTTATTTTTCAAAATCTGGATACAAAGCATCTGAGAAAGATAAGATGATATGGGTTGTTAAGGGATCTCCAGAAGATGACAAGTACCAAAAATTATATGCACAAGCTTCAAAGGTAAACAAGAACAGAGCATCTAAAGGTAAATCTTTTACTAAGCCTGTCTACAAATCATTTAATCAGGTTAGCTAAAAGAAAATTATTTTGTTCTTATTGTTGCACTGATGATTTTGTTCACAAAGAAAATATTCATAATTGGTATGGATCTTATAAAGAACATTCTTATGATACTGCACTTCACAGAGGTGGAAACCAATCAAAGAAGTTTTCACATACTAACAAAGAGGGACCGAAATTCATCTGGGTACCAAAACTTGTTAAACCTGTGATGCAGGAATCAACACTCTAGAAGGAGTGAAGGTGTAATGACTTCTGAACACAACAGTTCAGGACTCAGTCTTAAAAGTCAAAGTTGAATTCTAACCAAATCAGATTAGGACTCATGCTTCAAAGATCTCTACTGAAGGATTCTTTGACTATCAATCATTTCAAAGGGAGTATTTCTTGTTTTTGAATAATTTAAAAGATTGTTATATTTTTGATAAATCATATTTTGGGGATATTATAAAAGTCATATTTTGAGTAAATGCAGGTATGAAGGGGGAGCATATATATACAAATCCATAAAATCCATCTTAAATCAAAGAGGAGCAACAAGATGTCAAATCAAGGAGAAGCAAATCTAAGATCAAGTCAAGGGGGAGCTATACTGAAATCACTGATCTAAGGGGAGCACACTCTAAGGGGGAGTAAGTGTGTGTGTGTCTGTGTGTAAATGTTTTTGGTAATAAAGTGAGCTCAAATGTCCATTTTTGGAAAGTTTCCTTTTAGGAAAGTTTCTATTTTTGGAAAATTTTGAAAAAGTTTCTAATTTTGGAAAATTTCCAGTTTTACAATGTTTACAAATTTGTTGGAAATTTTTCTAAGTCCAAAATTCTCACACAGTGGTATGCGAATTCTAGGATTTCGCATCCCATGGTATGCGAATTGTAACTTCTCGCATCCTTCTTCATGCGAAAAGTTGAAATTCCCAGCCTTTGTCATGCGAATTGTTCTCTTAGGCACAAAATTCGCATATTCTGCCATGCGAATTCTCACACACATTGTCTTATTCTTCTAAAGACAATTCGCATACTTAAGCCTGTTCGAAAAGTTGATTGACCAATCAACTCGTGCCACGTGTCTTGTTTATTCTCGAGTATATATATCGTGGTTTTCTTAGACTTAATCACTTTTTGAAGTATTGGCTTTTCGTATCTTTCTCTCACTTAGAACCTTAAACCCTTTGTTGCGACTTCTTCGATCCTCAGACTTTGATTCTTCGATTTCATTGATTCAAAGGTTGATATTTGTTTTGTATTTGATTTGTTGTTGTTTTTCTTGTTTGTGTTCATTGATTCTTGCAGGTTTACCCCAACTGGATTAGCGTTTTTAGGAGTTGATTCTTCGATTGTTCTTTGGACTTTTCACATTCAATCTTGAATGGAACTTGATATTTTTGGACTTTAAATCTCGAATTTGTTCTTTGATGTTAATTTTGGAACTTAAGAACCATTCAAATGATCTAATCGAACAATGAACAGGTAATCTTTTGGACTTAATCGAACTAATTCTGGATTTTTGATTTGATTTGAATTTTGACCCTTCGACTGAATCTTATAACTTTTCTTGTTGTTCTTGATGAAAAGTCGTAAGATTTTGATTTAAATGGAATTAAAACTTAAAATCAGTGGTTTAATCTTGTTCCTAACCTATAATCGAACCATTGATATTAAAAATTTCCGGTTTAATATCAAAATCTAAAATTTTGTAATCTGGGTTTCTGTTAGCGCACAGATCTATTGGATTCAAGATCATCCAATCTAAAAATCGCAATATGAAGCTAACGCTGGAAAGTCGACTCTAAATATTAGTCTAAAGTCAGTTTGTAATAATATGTCAAAGTTAATTATTGTTTCTAAGTATTTTAGTTTTAATCCTAAATATTTAGATATTATGTTTTATTAGATATTTAGTTAGATATTATGTTGTTTTGTTTAAGTTAGGTGAGATATTAGAATATCTCATATCACAACACAACTAACAATCAGAACACTGTTCACAGAGAGAAAAAGCGAGAGAACTTAAACAGAGAAACAATATCAACCTTTGTAATCCGCGTTTGTAATCTAAACAGATTGGTAATCGTATCTTGTTTGTTGTTTGATTATCTGGTAAACGATCGTGTTCATTCACACAAGGACCCACAATTGGTATCAGAGCAAAACCAGTTTCAAATCAATTTAAAAAAAAACATCGACTCTATGTTCTTCATTTCAAAATCATTTTTGAGTTTTAGTGGTTTATTGGAGTTGAAATCAATCATGTTAGGTCTGATTTTATAGTAATCATTGTATTTATAGGACTTGGTCAATACTGTGTTTAGGGCTGATTAATATTGTATATGACCAAGGGTATTTAAGTCCCTTTGGTCTTTGTCTTGTGTAAGTTTCACACGCACATCTAATACGAATTCTATCTTGCGCTCCTATTGTCTCTCTCTCTACTTTGTCTCTCTAGAAGTTCTAGTGATCTTGTTTTCTCAATTGGTATCAGAGCAAGCTAGATCTTGAGAGAATTGAGAGATTGTTTTTCTTTATCTGAATGTGTGATTGAAATGGAAAATTTGATCGATTTTCTTGAATTTTTCAAGAAAATCTCGTTTTCTTGATTTCTCATAAAATTTAGATCAGTTTGTGGTCGAATTGGATTGATTTTGGGCTCATTAGAATCGTTTTTAGTAATCTATCATTGTTGTTTCCTATAATTTTGCATAAAAACATTGATTTGATCTTTGATTTTGCAAAATTGTGATTTTCTGAAAAAACGGGTTTCGGTACTGTTACATTCTAGTTTTTGAGATTTCGTGTTGTTTAATCGAAATTTGTTATTATATGTTGTTAGATTTGTGTTTTCGAAAAACAATGTATGCATTTCTTGGTTAAATTTCTTGATTTGATCTGATTTTGCGAAAATTTAAGAGTTTTTGAAGTTTGCGTTTCTGTTATAAACTTTGCGTTTCAATCATAATGTTTGCTCCTCATTCATCTCACTTTGCGTATGATTCATTATTGATTTGCATTTTCTACTAATCTTTGTTTGTTTGTTTTAGGTTTTTGGTTCACATTAGACCCGCAAAGCTCATTGTGCATCTCAAGTGACACACGCAAAGTCAGGTTCTCGGATCTTACTACATGCGCAAAGTTCACTTTGCGTTTGTAGTTAGACCCGCAAAGCTTCACTTTGCGTTTGTAGTTAGACCCGCAAAGATACACTTTGCGTTTCTAGTGTGACCCGCAAAGTTCCATCTTGCATTCCTCAAGGCACCCGCAAAGCTTCACTTTGCGGGTCTCCCTGTCTTGGTTTAAAAAAAAAAAAAGTCTGGAATTTTTTTTTGTGTGTGTGTCATCTTTATTTTTTTTTTAAACTTTGTGTCATTTCAAGTGTTTTTCAAATTTACAGTTTTTAATATTTTTCGAATTTTTTTTAAATTCAATCTGATTTTTGTTTTTCAGATACATCAGCAATAAATTCTGCAAAATTTGTTTTTCAAGCTCAGTTCTACACAAGTAACCTCATGATGTCATTGGGCACAGAAACTCGTCCTCCGGTCCTAGTTGACGAAAACGAAATCACTCAATGGCAAATTGAGAGTCCAAAGATCTCTGATTCGTTAGAGAGAGAAAGTAGAGAGAGAAAGTGTGAAGCGCAAAGTAATCTGATCTATTGAACTGTGCGTTCCTGAACTGTTACAAAACAAAGGCGAAAAGGGGACTTAAATACTCCTAGCCCTTAGAAACAGAAAACACTACTAAAGGTAATAAAAGCTATAAAATAAATACAATGATTACTACAAAATTAGACTTAACAATCTCCCCCTTAGTAATCATTGGCGCCGTGGTCTTCAAAAACAATCTTCAATAACAGCATAGACCATCCAGGCGACTTTGAAGAATAACTGACGCTCTTCTCTTTGACGTAATCTATTCAACCCGAGTAATACTTCTAATCGTCGCAGAGTAGAGCGGAAATTCAACCTCTCATTGATTTTATCCAATGCATTCCGTAGAAGTTGAATCTCATCATTTGATATTAGAGCCCTGTTTGTTCGTGTCTCCATAAATCTTCTAACAACATCTTTCAATCTTTGATCTAACTGTAGCCTGATCACTTTCAAAGTTCCATCGGAGTAATGACTTATCTCTTCAAATCTGAGGAAGCACTTTTGACCTGATGCATTCCTGTATACAACTCCATGTGGATCTTGAAGAATAGTGAATAATGAGTAAGAATCAATGTCTGGCAGGCTACGGTTAGGTCTTAGCAAATTCACCACTGGCTGAAAGCTTTCGACTGCCATTTGAAAATCGAAAATCCTGAAGAACCTGATCTGACGCCTTATAAACCTTTTGATTACAAACAAGGCTTGAGAGATATCATTTGTCCTGTAGTACTGATTCCTCAATTCATTATACAGAAACTCAACGTCATCAATGGATAAATCATTAAAGTCAGCCTCTGAGAAGATATAACGGTTGCAGTCTCTTCTTTCAACCTCGAAAATAGGATACCAAATATTAACCAACCTCTGGATTTCAATTTTGATAATCTGAACTATCAAATGAGGAGAAGAAACCAAATCCCTTCCACGACGTTGACATCTGATAAGCATTACATACTCATATTTAAAAGCATCTGATTCCTTTTCTACACCAAGAATGGCATGGATGTTGATCGGTCTTCTTCTTGAAACAAAAATATTGCTTTGGGAATCTTCAAGGAAGGCAAATCTTTGACGTGAAGCCATATAACGCTGTTGTAAGTTTCTTCGTCTCTCCCGTCTTGTCAAAGCTAGTCCTTCTTCTAAAATACTTGGAGAAATTACAAGTTCAGCAGGAGGATCAACAGCTTGTGCTCTAGACGACTGACCTACTTCAAATGTATCTGAAGGAGCATAGGTAGTCGGAGTATTAGCAACAACAGGAGATGAAAGAACAGGAGTAGCTTCAGGAACAGTAGCTTCAGGAATAGTAGATTCAGGAAGATCTCTGTACAACATATCTGATATCTCTTCATCCTTAGCATACATGAACACTGAGTCATCTTCTGTGTCTGATATGATGATGATGTCATCACAGTCTTCTTCATTTAGTTGACATATCTTTTCCAATCTGACATCTGCATCATCATCAGAATTAATCTCAATGAAGTTAGCGAAGAATGATCTCATGTCATTTGCTGCTTCAGATTCTTCAACTTCATGAACACTAGAAGAAACATCTGGATCCATGTAGACAACAATTTTCATATTATCATTAATGTTGCTTTTAGAAAAGTTCAGTTAATTATGCAAAGAAGACATATCAACATTCTCAATCATAATATTCACTAAGTCCTGAATGTTGCAGTCTTCAACAGATCCTCCACTCTTTCCTCTATCACCAGTCGCTTCTTCCTGAATATCCTCTCTTGCTTCAGAAGATCCTTCAACTCTTGGTCTCTTTGCCATCTCCCCCTCATGGCCTTGATGATCAGGATCATCTTGGTCATGTCTGCGTTTAAGAGACAGACCTGCCTCAGTTCTGCAGCTTTGTTCATGAATATCAAGCCTGGAAGATAAATCAGAAAAAGTTTGAGATATAAACGATTTGAGATCAACAAAACTTGATTGAACTTCCGATCTGAATGCTTGAAACTTAGTAGATGAAACATAAATCCTGTCAGATTCAGACGATGAAACTGGAGGCGGCGTAGGTTGGAAGTTCCGAAGCAGAGAAATAAGATCTTGATCCTGATGTTCTGGTGGCGACATAGAAAGAAGACGAGCATAGAGCAAATCTGTCAACTCTGAAATAGGAAGATCTGATACTGGAGTGCTAGAAGAAGACACAGGTATACGAGTGGATGAAGAAACACCAGCTGACTGTGTAAACAACGGAGGTAGAGGAATAGACATGATCGCTGGAGCAGAAGATTGAACAGTAGAAGACGACTCTCTTAAAACAACCCCAGATGGGCGTCTGAACGGAATTTATGTAGGAATCACTGAAGTATCAATTTCAGGCATCTTCCCTTTGAATAAAGCTTTTAACTTCAGAATTTGTGCTTCTTTTTCAGCATCCATTTTCTCCGATAACTGCCGAATTACATCATTCAAAGTAGAGAAGTTATCTGTTGAAACTCGAGCTTGATCAGAAGTAAGCTCTACAGCTGATGAAGTAGACTGAATAACTGCAAGTGTAGTTGCTGGAGCTTGAATTTGAACCGATGCTGTGGCTTGATCAAAAGCTGTATCCAATTCATCTAATTGAAGATGTGCAACTGAAGGATTAACTAGAACAGAATCATCATCAGAGAGAACTTCTGTTGAGACAACCACTTTCGGTGTCTTGGACTTCCTTTCATATATCTTCATGCTGGGTTGATCAGTACCATCATCACCATCATCTGAAGCACTTGTTGTATTTTCACCATCATCAGAAAGATCATCATCATCAACTCCAGTTTCATTAGGATTAGCATCTTCTCTAACATCAGCAGCAGTATCATCTACATCTTCAAAATCAAAAACAATAGCATCAGAAGCTACAGTTCCAATATCAGCAATAACATTCTCAATTTGTTGAGAAGCAGCATCCTCCTGAACTACTTCTGTTTCAACAATAACCGCAACTTCTTGAACAACTTCAGCTTCTTGTTCAACTTCATGTTCTTGTTCAGGAATTATTGTTTCAATTTCAACATCTTGTTCAGCAGCTTGATTATCATGATAGGGCTCTTCTTGTACAACTTCCATGAACTCATTCTCCATACAGTATTCAATGACATCCTTATTTGCAACATCAGCGTAGTTTTCAATAAGAGCGTATGGAATAGTCATAGAATAGTTGAACGTCTTCTTTTGCTTCTGAATGTATTGCATTTCCGAGTCTGGAACCTGTGGCCAAGACAGCCTGCGAGGAATAGAAGGATTGCTACGGAGCATGCTTCGAACAATAAGCTTCATAAATCTGACAAACAGAATAAACTTTCTTTTCCTGTTGGTGAACTTGTCATGTACTACCTCCGAGAGTTCTGTCCAAAAGATAAAAGTATAGTCGACATGCAAGTCATAGACGACTGCATGGAACAATCGGAGATACAGTAGACTTGCACTGTCAGTGCCAGAATGCTTCGATGTCAGGCACCTGATGAGAACAGAGAACAGTGCGTACCAAACTGGAGGTAGATTTGATTTGTCAAAATATGTAGGTTTATTCAAAGTTCCCACATATCCAAGATTCCGAATTCCTTCATAGACTTCCTCTTCAGAAGGAAAAGAGTCATATGTATTTCTGCCTGGTCTGGAGTTCGGCTCAGGAAGCTCCAATATCAATCTCAGTCTTTTGTAGGAAAGGAAAGATTCAAACTGATCTACTTGAAGCTCAAAGCGATGTGGACGAGCCAGTTCATTCTTTGTTATAGTATTCCAAGCCTGCTGTAGATATACTTCAGGAACATCTACACAATATGAAAGAGCAGGGGCAAGAGGATGTCCTTTGAGAATTGCTCGTATCACGGGATGAATCTTGATTCTGTCAAAGTCCACGTGATAATTGTTTGGCTTGTATGGCATGTACATGATGGTTGGGAATACATCATTTGGTGTACATCTAGAAGCAGAAAGATCGGCCCCTACAGAAGGATGTGATGGCATAGGAGTATCATGAGAAGCTCGATCAGATGGATCGTCGAGAATGACATTCTCATCTTGAATCATGGGATCAGTATTAGTTTTGGAAGCCATAAGAAACCTGGAAAACAAAATGAAAAAGAATTAGAAGAAAAGAAGAAAGAAACAAAACAAAACAACAAAAAAAAAATAAAAAAAAAATTTCTAAGTATGGTTTGCGGGTCAAGTTAGAAGCGCAAAGTACACTTTGCGTTTCTAACTAGACGCACAAAGTACACTTTGCGTTTCTAGTTAGACACGCAAAGTAGACTTTGCGGGTCTAACATGATCTGAACACTATACTTAGAAATTCAAAAGAAAAACAAACACTAAACAAGAAGGTTTGCGTATCAAGTTAGAATCACAAAGTACACTTTGTGATTCTAGTTAGACGCGCAAAGTACACTTTGCGTTTCTAGTTAGACACGCAAAGCACACTTTGCGGTTCTAACTAGACTCGCAAAGTTCACTTTGCGTTTCTAGTTAGACACGCAAAGTACACTTTGCGTTTCTAACTAGACTCGCATAGATCACTTTGCGGGTCAAAAATGCTTGACACAAAAAACCTTAACAAAAAACAAATAAAGAAACACAAGATAGAATCGCAAAGTAAACTTTGCGTTTCTAGTTAGACCCGCAAAGTTCACTTTGCGTTTCTAGTTAGACCCGCAAAGTTAACTTTGCGGTTCTAACTAGACTCGCAAAGTAGACTTTGCGGGTCTATCAACCTTACAAAAACTAGGGTTCGCGATCCTCGGACCCGAAAACACAAAAACCCAAAATTAAAGCAAAATACAAGAAATTAAACCAAAAAAGAACATACCTGAGTGTCGATTTCACTATCTAAACAAACCCCAATAAGCAATCGATCAACAACAACATGAATCTGAATTTTTTTCAATATCGATTGAACAGTGAAAAATCGCAAATCAGAAAAAAATACGAACAAAGAATGAAAATAAAACAAAGAAATAGAATACTAACAAACGACAATCATAGAACGAAAAACTCAAACATACCTGAAATTCCAAAATAGCAATTTGAAAAAAAATCAGATGAGAATAGAAGAAGAAGAACACGCAGAGAGAGAGTGGAGGGAAGAGGAATAGTCAAACAAGTTCAAATGGAATAAAGAAAAGAAAATACACACTCTTACTTCTATATATTCTAAAAAACAAAAACACTTAAAAAAAATACCTGATAAGCCCCCATTACTCCCCCTATACAAATGCACAAAATTTATCAAATTAGTTTAGCATTTGCATAGTAATTTCAGAAATACTTACCTGATGAATTTATGATCAGCACAAGAAGTAATTTATCAGCAACCTTCACTCCCCCTCAAAAACAGAATATTCTCAGATAAAAAACTCAGATAAACACTCCCCCTCGAAAAATGCACAAACCATATGACAAAAACACAGACAGCAAACATAAAGACATCAATATTAAAGATGATCATATTGAATATAAATTTTGTAACAACTGAATATATAAATTTTTTAAACAAAGTAATAGACGAAGTTCCCACCTTATATAAATACGATTATCTGACACTTGCTCATTATGCTCCTCAGTTCAAATTTATTGGACTAGTGAAAAGGAAGTGTTAGATCTCGAAAATGAAAAAAGGATATATAAAAAGAAAAATGAAATTCCTTTTGTTTATACGTCCGAAAATGCCAAATATCTTCCGGAAAAATCAATAAGAGGAATAAGAGTTTTAAATGATATATCTTCTGTTAAATCTTCAGTGTCTAATGATTTTATTCTTTCTTATGCCCCTGATTCTGATAAGGAAAATATTTCTCCAATCATTTATGATTCGAAGAAATATACTCCTCCGTTAATATTAGAAGGAAAAATCATAGATCTTGAAGATCAGATAGAAGATCAAAATATTTTGAAGAAAATTGAATCTGACATTATTCTTTCTTTTATGACTTCTAGTCTTGAAGAAAATTTATTTTCTCAAAAATCAGATTCTATTTCTAGCTTATCTTCTGATTCTAAGGAAAATAAAAAGGAAGTTTCAAATTTTAAAATCTTTTCTCAAAATTATTCAGACTCCGAGGCAAATTCAGATTTATTAGTTGATCAGATTGGTTGCTTGGATAAATTTATTTCTTCTGATTTAAATATTAAGTCTAATACTCTTAATGACTCTTTTACGCTCAATGGTCATTATTATAAACCTAAGCGTAAAAGAAGACGGTTAAAGAAGTCGAAGAAATGAGATACAGTTCTTTCTAACTGTTCTAAATCTTCTGATATAATTCTTATAGATAGGGCTTTGAGCGCTCAATCCAAGAAGCAGATCTGGAGAGCGAAGCCGAAATCTATTGATTCTATGTTTGAGGGAGATCGATATGTAGACAAACTTTTTCATAGTGATTCATTTGCTATTTGTAATAAAATTTCAAAATATTCTATAAAGCAAATGTTTCAAATTTCCAAAAATGTCTCACATTCGTCTTCTGATTCTAGTTCAGATGATCATGGTTTTTATTCTGATGGTTGTGATTATTTTTCTGATAATATTCCTCGTGCTTCTAATGTCAATTCTGTCAATAATTGTATCCCCATACGAACTGCAACTAACAAACACGGGCCCAAATTCAAGTGGGTACCCAAATCTTTATCTGATTTAAAGTTGCAGGCATCACATGTTAAGGGGGAGTAAGAGGATTTTGGCTTCTGAGTACTTCAGCTCAGGACCTGTACTTCATAGACTACGACTTCTAAACAAATCAGTTTAGAACTCATTCTTCAAAGATTTAAGCTTCTGACTAAATGAGATACTGTGAGTACATCAATTTTAATTCCGCTGCATTTATCTCTGATAATGATGGTATTCCAGTTTTTCTCAATGTTTCAAGAATCTGAGATTGTTTATCTTTCTCATGAATTTGTATTACCCAAAATTTTCTTTTAATATGAGACACAAATTTATTTTATTCTATGTAAAAGATGAAATAGTTGAATTTTATTTTGTTCCAACTAAATATTAATTAAAAGTTTAAATCTTTACAAATTTTATTCTATAAAGTAAAGTTTTACATTTTTTCTTTCCTTTAAATAAAATATGTGTCTAGGATAAATTTTCAAGTTCTTTTGTTTATATTAATGTTTTTATATGGTCAAATTTCAAGTCTTACAAAAGTTGAAAAGTCAGCAACATGTTTGAAACTTTTATTAATGCTTTAAAGATATGTGAGTCGGAATTTTTATAGTTTACTTTGCTTAGACTACCTAAATGATCAGAATTATAGATTGGAATGAAAATATGGGCTAAGCATTTAGACGTTGATCTGAGTAACTGAAATGAGTATTAAATTCTTAAAATTCAGAAATCTCTAAGTTTAAAAGTTTGTACCTGTGACCTTTCTGGTTTGGGAAAGTACGTTCCATGGGATGCTTGTCATCTGGTCCCCTAAGGTCATTTGGTATGGGAGTGATCGAACATAAATCCTTCTATAGAATCAGATCGAAAGTCATGTTCTACTGGTATGAATGGGTTTAGGATATGTCGATGTAGCCTTTCTGATCTGGGAGAGTAAGTTCCAAGGGGTGCTTGACACCTAGTCCCCTAAGGCCAACTGGTCTGGTAGCGGCTGACCCAAATCCTGCAATAGGGTCAGATAGAAAGTTATGTTTACGGCATGTTCTTTACTTAATAAACTTGTTGATTCAAAAGATGCCAAAGTGCACGAACTTAAAAGATGCCAAAGAGCACACTCATGTGAAGATGCCAATGTGCACAATGCTAAAAGATGCCAATGAGCACACATCTCATTATACTTGGTGATATGTTTGAGTTGCGATAAATCTGTAAATTTGTGAATATCTTAAATCTTGATGGCTTAGTGTTAGTACATGCAAAGTTCTCTATAATATTTTTAGAAATGCATTTTCTTGAAGCTAATCGAAGATTCACATGTGAGCACACTGAATAGATTGCTGGAAGTTTTTGAAATTGAACATGTCTTAACTTGATATGCAATGAAACTTGTTCTTGTATCCTACAACATATATTTGATTTCAAATGATTGTTAAAATTGTAATATTTTACTCTGTAGAATTTAATTTGTTTAGTATTTAAAATTTTATATGTTTAGTTGTTTCAAAATTTACATTCAGTATATTTTTCTTTCTACATTAATTTTTGATCATTGTGTTCTCATAAATATATTTTAATGGGTTTATGCATTATTCAAGGGGGAGTGAACAAAGAGTTGTATTTCAAAGATTAAATCTGTTTTTGAGGGGGAGTGTCTGATTTTCTTTACATGAATGTTATCTCGAATTGTCTTATCTAATGCATTTGTGTAGGGGGAGTCAAAGAGCTTAACAAGGTAAATTTTTTCTAAGTCTACTTCGTGCTTCAGGCATGACACGCAAAGCTTGTTTTGTGTTTCCTTCTTGAATCGCAAACCTTGCTTTGCGCGTCACATGTGAACCGCAAACCTTGCTTTGCGCGTCACATGTGAACCGCAAACCTTAGTTTGCGCTTCCTACATGGAACGCAAACCAACCCTGTTTTCTCTGTTTCTTTGATTTTGCAGATCTTTCACTGTCTCGTCTCCGACATTTGCATGACCAAGTTGATCAAGATCATCAAGGTCATGAGGGGGAGAAGTCAAGGAGAAGTTTAAGAGACAAAGAGCTCAAAAGATTATCTGCTGATCAAGATTTGATCGAAGATTCTATTCTCTCAGCTACATCAAATTCTTTTGTTGTTCCTGCTCCGAACATCACAGTTCATTCAAGATCATTCAAAAGAGGTGTATCGTCTTGAGCTTAAGCAGCAAAGAAAATTTCAATCTGCAAGATGCTGAGAAGAAATTTTTTCTTAAAAGTCAGAAAGTTTCAGAAAGTCGCTTTGTTGGTCCGTGTTATTATAGAAGACAATTTTTGAAGACCAAAGCGCCAATGATTACGAAGGGGGAGATTGTTAGGTCTGATTTTATAGTAATCATTGTATTTATAGGACTTGGTCAATACTGTGTTTAGGGCTGATTAGTATTGTATCTGACCAAGGGTATTTAAGTCCCTTTGGTCTTTGTCTTGTGTAAGCTTCACACGCACATCTAATACGAATTCTATCTTGCGCTCCTATTGTCTCTCTCTCTACTTTCTCTCTCTAGAAGTTCTAGTGATCTTGGTTTCTCAAATCAAGTTGTGATCGATTTGTGGTCTAGATCGAGTTGGTGTTGTTTAATTTTAGTATAGATCTTCAATCGATTCCAATTTTGTGATTTTTGTGTTTGAAAGTCGACTTTAAGAACGACATTGTTCCATCGATCAAATTCTCAAAAAGTGACTATTTTGGAGATCAAAAGCTTGTAATATGTTCTAGAAGTGTTAGTGGTCGATTTGTCAAAATTTGGGACTGCTAATCGAAGTCTAAATAGGTTTATTGTGGATCAAAGTGTATTTTTGAAGCTGCAGGGACGAACTCGCGAGAGTGTGAGATTTGCGCCAGTTCATAGTCAGTTTTGCACCATCAACGTCTAGCGCAAACTTGACTTTTGCGCCATCAACACTTCGCGCAAACTACCTTTCGTGCGACCAACTGCTCACGCAAATCTTCAAAACGCGCGACCTACTTGTCACGCAAACTTTGTTTTGCGCCAACCTTTACTCGGGAAAAGTTCCAATTCGCGCGACCCTTGACTCACGCAAAACTTCTTTTTGCGCCAGCTTCTTCTAACGCAAAGTTGGCTTTTGCGCTACCTCCTTTTAGCGCAAATTTGTGCTTTTTGCTCCAGTTCTAGACTTAGTCGTTTTTGTTCAGTCTTTATCTGATTTTAACTAGACTAACGATAAGTACAAGTTCTTATTGCATAATAATCAAACAGAATGAATTCCAGCGAAGCTAATTCAATTAGTATGGATGAGAATGCACCTGTACTTTACAAAGGAAAGATTTCTTCCTTGGAAGCAGAAAAAGAGAAGAAAGAGACAACACACTTATGCTTGATGGGTCAGATGAAGATAAAATCCGAAGCTGATTCTGATGAAGAGGTGTGTGATTTAACGAAATCTGATTTCTTAAATCAAATGCAAGCCATGAAGATAAAACTCCAAGAATTAGAGTCGAAACTCAAGCGTGAAAAGGGTGTCATTAAAGACAAAGATCAGTCAATACAGAAACTTAGCAATGACCTTGCTGAGAAGGAAGTATTGATTGAGGTTTTACATAGAAACAATGACACCAACGCAAAAGAAAAGACCATAATTCTTAAAGAGAATGCTGAAACAAATTCTAAACTAAGAAAGAGTGAGTTTGATTTCAAAGAGCTTACGAAATTGCATTCTTCAATTTCCAAAGAAAACGAATCTTTACTTGCAAAATTAAAAGATTTGGAAGAGAAGTTCTACACATTGGGTCAAACTGAACAAATCATTCATCTAAACAAACCCAAAGAGGAAATAGAGAGTTGGGGACTTGGTTATGAGAACCCTCATTACCTTAAAAAAGGTATATCTGAAGTGCCTGCACTTTATGATTTTACATTCTTAAGACTTTCTCACCGATTCCCTGAACATAAAGTTTTCTGTACTGGACTGTCTAAAGAGGATGAAGCCAAGGAAATTGAAAAACGAAATAAATCATCTAAAGTTCATCTTCCATTTTATTATGTGAAGCTGAATAATAGTTATGAATTTGTTCAATCAAAATCTCTTTCAAATGACTTCTTTCAGAGTTATTCTGTCAAAGAAATGGAGGCGAAGCCTATTAAAGGTAAAATTTACGTCCCTCCTCTCGTTTTGGAAAGTAAAATTTCTGAACTTGACACATCTTTAACAGATGAAAGACTTTTGATTGATATTGAACAAAAAGTTTTTTTAACTGTGCTTAAGAGTACTGTCCTTTCTAAATCATCCAAGGCTTCAAAATCTGATGATATGTTTGGTTCAACTGATGGAGGGTATGATTTTCTAAACTCTGATGGTGTTTTAGATGATTGTTTTGATCAATTTGATTTTAGTGCCAAACTTCCTAATCATTCGTCTTTTGTTGTTAATTCCTTTGGATTATCCAGTAAGTTTGTGAAAAGCAAATCATCAACGAAAGTTGATGAAACAGTTTCTGTGAAAACTAAGAATGCTAAAGGTAAGAAGAAATCTCAGCATTCACAGAAACCGATCACTACTGGTAAGCCAAAGAAGAAGCATTCGTTTGAAACTCACAATTCTAACTCAAAAGTTTCAAATGTTTCAGATCTGAGCAAGAAAGGGCTAGAAGTTAAATTTGAATGGAAACCAAAACAGGAGATTAACGAGACTGCTAAATCTTTTTCAAATGTTGCTTGTATAAAACCAAAACTTGTCGATTCTCGCAAGAAATATTCCGTACAACAATTATTCCAGTTATCTCAATCTACTAGAAAATTTTCAAATTATGGTAGATATGATCATGCTTCTCGTAAAGATCCTGATGTTTGGTTTGACACATATCATGTTCCCTCTTATCATACTAATTCTTCATTTGATTCTCAAAAGCAAAGAGGACCAGATACCAATGGGTGCCAAAATCGTATACTAACATAGTTGGATCCAAATACAAGTGGATACCAAAGAAAAGGGATGATTCTGTGTTGCAGGTACCTACTGTCAAGAGGGAGTAGGAGAATGATGGCTCTTGAATACAACAGTTCAAGACCCGGACTTAAATGTCAAGACGAAGGCTTCTAAGTATATCAGCTTAGAACCCGTACTTCAACGAAGTATGGCTCTTGAATAATGCAGTTCAAGACCCGCACTTCAGTTATCAAAAGACCTTACTCCTATGCTGATAAGAGATTGTACTCCAATACTAGAATGAGGAAATCAATCATCAAGGGGGAGTACATATTTGTCTGAAATTATAAATGCATATCTTTTTCAATGATAATTTTTCAAATGCATAATTTCAGGGGGAGTAAAAAGGTGATGACTTCTGATTATTTCTGATCAGAACTCATACTTTCATTGTTTTTCTGCTTTTTGTCATTTTAATTTTCAGTGAATAAATTTGCTTTGACCTTGACTTTAAGACTTTTGCAGTTTGAGAGACGCTTACATGTTCATATCTTTATGACTTTAAGCTTAGATTCATGAGATGTAAGATTGCACGTAAAGGTATAATCCTTTATCTTAATCTCATATATGGTTGAAAGAAGGATAACTTTCAATCATAGAAAACATTGTTCTTAAAAGTTCAAACCACTTCCCGAATCTCAAAACGATTTCATGAATTGGAAGTCTGCCTTTAAATGTTTTCAAGGTATAATTTGTACTTTAACTAAGATAGTTAAACCATTTTGAGCATCATATGCTTTCTAGGAAAACATCAGATTTCATTGTGCTAGGTCTTAACACAACTTCTATGGATACACGTTAACCAGTGTTTCCTACCCAAGAGGTTAATCCATAGTGATTGAGTGTGAGAAATAAAAAAAGAAATGAGTGTGGGTTGTGTGATGAGCAATAATGAAAAAGAGAGTTTGGTTAGAAGTAAGCTAAATGTTTAAAAGAAAGAGGGTGTGCGAACAGAGTTAAAAGAATATCAGAACTCTGCACCAACTACTTTCTGAGCCGGGCAGCCACATTTCTAGTGTTTCACATTTCTTTGGTGAACATAATTGAAACATGCAACTAGCCCATACCAACTCTTGATTAACCCCACCATCTACTCATTTTCTACTTAAATAGAAGCTGTTTCACATTTTCAAAGGGGAAGCAACACATTTTCTATCTGATTTTCATTTGGAAAATCTGGATATTGAAAAGAAGGAAGTCTGCCCCACCTTCGCACTTCACTCATGCACATTGAGTCTGTGTTTAACTTACTGTTGTCTCAGTGGTTTACACAATATTGAGCCTTATAAGCAATCATCAATTGCTTAATTCTTTCTATCACATGCATGAACACACAAGGAATTTGTTTCTTTGTCATAACGTTCATAGAAGTTACCTTTGTGGTGTTTCGATGATTTAATGGAAGCTCTGGGGGAGTGAACATCACAAAAGCTCACCAAGTGTATTTGTTACACACAGTGACTTAGTGTTACTGACAGGCATTTTAACTGATTCATTTGTTGATTTAGGTGTTACACGCTTATTTTGTCTGGATTTGCAAAGATCTGGATGAATATCTTTTGAATTGACGGTTCAGAGGCTCCAAATGAAAGACATTTCGAACTAAGAGTTTTGATAAACTCGTTGCTCTTTTCATCAAAAAGGGGGAGAAGAGCTACACAAGAAATGAGGAACAACACAAGTTTAGAGCAAGTATTCTGAAGACATGTTGATTTGAGAGAAATTTTCTTTGAAGATACTTTGCTAAAGCATTCTGAGCTAAAACCTGGAGATTATTACATATTGAAGACAGAGAGGGAGATTGCATCTTCTGAGCTGAAAGAGAAGACTGAATTGCTAAATCATTTTAGTAATGATCTTGATCCAAGGGGGAGATTGTTAGCGCACAGATCTATTGGGTTTAAGATCATCCAATCTAAAGATCGCAATCTGAAGCTAACGCTGGAAAGTCGACTCTAAATATTAGTCTAAAGTCAGTTTCTAATAATATGTCAAAGTTAATTATTGTTTCTAAGTATTTTAGTTTTAATCCTAAATATCTAGAGATTATGTTTTATTAGATATTTAGTTAGATATTATGTTGTTTTGTTTAAGTTAGGTGAGATATTAGAATATCTCATATCAGAACACAACTAACAATCAGAATACTGTTCACAGAGAGAAAAAGTGAGAGAGCTTAAACAGAGAAACAATATCAACCTTTGTAATCCGTGTTTGTAATCTAAACAGGTTGGTAATCATATCTTGTTTGTTGTTTGATTATCTGGTAAACGATCGTGTTCAATCACACAAGGACCCACAGTTTCATATGATGTTCATGTGTTTTGATGATCTTCATACGAATGTTCTTGATGTTCTAAGCTTTAACACTTAGAAACATTTTCAGATTTGAAAATTTCAAATTTTCAAGTGACATGCAAATTGTTTGTGATTCTCATGTTCCTTGCAAATTTTGTGTTTCAATGTTAAATTTTTCCAAGTTAGGAATTCGCATATGCATTCATGCAAATTCTGAGTCACTTTCATTTCTTTCAAGTGAGGAATTCGCATCCTCTTTCATGCGACTTCCATACTTAGAGATTTTTGAGAAAAGTTTTTTCAGAAATAAAAATTTGGCTTTTAACTGACATATTGGACATATGTCCATATCTTTCACTTTTTCAGGTACTCAATGGTTGACAATCAATCTGTTGATCAGCAAGTACAGATGGATGAGAACTCACCAACTAAGGCATCTAGGGAATATCCCATGCCTTATTCAAGGTCTGACTACCAGCCTGAATCTGGTGTCAATCCTGACCTGCAGGTTCTGATCACTCCATCAGAGATGAAACCATAATCACCAAACAATCATTATGTGGAATTCAAGCTTTTGAAGATAGATCCACTTGTTTTGGGCATACTTCAGAATCATCCATTGAGATATGCACCGACAATTTTTGGCACTGTTCCAGATCTTTATGTACAACAAGCATGGAAAACCATCAAGGTCACAACAAAGAAAGTTGGCAATGAAGGAGTTCCTCAATTTGAACTTCAAATTGATCACTATAGATCAATCCTGGATTATCAAAGGTTCAGATTTATGTTGAACCTGCGTGAAGCAAATTCTAGAGAGGGAAGAGTCTCCTTTGATGACTTTCCTACTGACACAAAAGTTTTTCAAGGAATTAGGAACATGGGCTATGTTGATCAACTGACTCAGGTTAATCACTTCAAGAAGAATAATCTGCCACTGTTCTACTACACTCTCTTCTCAGTGATCAATCGGTGCCTTACTACCAAAGTTCATGGATTTGATAATGCCAGTATACACATCTTGAAGTTGTTTCATGCAGTTGTATATGATCTCCATGTTGATTATGCTGTGATCTTCTGATAATGCCAGTATGCACATCCTGAAGTTGTTTCAAACTATCCTGTTGCACCAGTGAATGTCATGAGATTCTTGATGAAGCAAAAGAAGGAATTCTTTCTATGCCAATTCCTGAAGATTTACTTGATTATGCTGATCTGAAATCCGAGTGTGTGATGTCATATAGAGATTCTATGGGACAACCAGGACCGGTTGCCCCTACCCTAGGCTCAATCCCTAGGAGAGCGGAGTCTGTGAAGGTTCCTGTTACCTAGGGGGTACAAGAACGGGGTGTGAAAAAGAAAAATACTAAGAGAGGTTCTGGTGGGGTTCGGAGACCTATACTTGAGACTTCAGGGTCACAGGCCAATGCCCCACTTCTAGTGACGCCTTCTGTCAATGAAAGTCGAGGCTCTGAAAATGAGTCGGATCCAACAGCTGAATTTGATGAAAGCGATGAAATTCTTTCTGCCACAAGTGACAATGATGATGTTGAAGATAATGATGATAGTGATGGAGATGATGGTGATCAAAATGATCAAGGTGGTGTTGCTATTCAAACTGATGATAATGCTGATGAGCAAGTTGATGTTTTTGCTGAATTTTATGATGATGTTATGGAAATGGATTTAAACAACATTGTCAGAAATATTGTTGGATAGATAAGGAGTAATGAGGGAGTATTAGTTGAAAATCAAAATGAGAGGTTGAGTGAGATGGAAAGATAAGAACATGGTGAGCATGTGTGCATCTAAACTTACCGTTCCAAAAGGGCAGCCGCATCTACCACTTCACCGCATGTGTTGCGAGCAAGTGTTGAAAAAGATATAAGTAGCCCACTTATGCATCTGCACATACCAACCACCCACTTATCTCCTCTCAACAGGAGTTAGTTACATTAAATCATGGGGATATAGCACAAAGTCTACCTAGTTCTCATTTGGAGACCACAGGTATTGAAACTAGAGAACATCAGCTCCAATTCTCAATTTATTTCTGTGCACAATCGAGTCTAGTGCCTCTTGAATTACCGATTATTATTCCTAGGCCACAAATTGATACATCTACTTTTTTCAGAAGTCTTAGTCACCTGACCGGAACGCCTAGAGTAACTCCTGCTATAGGACTACAAGGACCGGGTGGAAGTCCTGTCATAGCTAACGTAACGCCAACTATGAACACAGGCCATGCGGTTGCTTCATCAACTTTCATGACAACGGAAATTCTAAGTGACTCTGGTGTTAGATTACCAGTTTTTGTGACGCAGGAAACTCTCGATGACGCCTTAAAGGCTGTTGAAAACTGTTTGATGGAGAGGTTTGAGGAGGAAATTGGAGTTGAAAAAAGTTGTTAAAAGGAAAGGATCCATCAGTTGAGTCTCAACCAGTAAGCCAAGTTCATCTATACCTTATCCACCTCAACTAGCTGACATGTCTATAGATGAGCTTAAATCATTGCTTTTTGCAAAGCTGTTATCTCAAGCCCCAGATAATCAATCAGATGCAAATAGATGTGGTTAGAGCTTCAGAGTTTATTTCATTCAAAACCGTTGTTTTGCAAGCCTTATCTGATGTTACTAAGGTTGTGCAAACTTCATGTAAAGCCCAAGCCTCTGTTTCTCAGTCAAGGTATGATCATGATTTAGATCATGACCATGAGGGGGAGATGAATCAGAAATAGAGAGCTGATGTTAATGTTGCTGGAGGATTGATTGATGAGTTTCAGAATGAAAAAGATAGTGATGATCATGGTAATATGATGAATGATCAGAGTGAATGTAGAGAGCTTATTTTATATGTGAATCAAGAAGTAGAACCAAGGGTTACAAAGCCCAAGGTTGTTACTAGGGCTAAAATTTTATTGGTCACAGGGATGAATGTTGTTGATGTGATAGATTTGTCATCAGATGATGAAGAAGAATCCAATGAAAAATATGACAAGTTCTGGAAGGTTAAATAAGAAGATAAGGAGAACTTGATGGATTCTGATGATGAAGGAGATGATATTTCTGATGATGAAGCAAATATGTTAGATACTTTATTGGGGACTCAAGAGGATATTCAACTCAGCCCAATTCATAATGATATTCCTAAAGCTACCAATGAAGTTCCTATGATACCTTTGTTCAAAGAGGTCAACTTTTTTGAAGTTTCTCATATGCCACTAAGTCAATCAAGCCATGTTATATATCCAAGCCCTGATCAAAATGATCAATTTGTTCAAGTTGCTCAAAATGAAACTGAGCTACCTGAGAATGAAAGTGTTCACGTTCCTATCATGCCAGATCAAGGTGAAGCAGGCCCTTCTAATGCACCAGAAGCACCTCTTGTTCCTTCTGAAGCAGAACTAAGACACATGAGACATGCACTTAGAGTTCCTGTTCTGGAATAGCAGATGAAGAAGATGTTTGTTCATAGAATCAGACCTAAGGATAAACACAAGGTGTTGGGTGTTTCTAACCAGCCAAAAGAATATCAGGAAGAATATGCAAACATGATAAACTGGTTATGACAAACTGAACGATCTATGAAAAACAAATCTGGAATTGTCACCATCAAAGAAGTCAGGCTGAAGAAGTTCATGTATATTTGGTATATGGAATTCTATGTCCAAAGAATAGATATGAGTGAATGCCGATTCACTGAAGCTAACTTTAGCTTTTTGAATGTTGATGATCTTGAGTATATGTATCATCTTTTCAGAAATATGGTTATTAGAAAGAAGAATATTGTCTTTGCTTTGGAAGCAATCAAAAGGTTCATGAGAAGACACATCTTTCACACTTATGCTATGATTTTCAGTTGGGCATAGAGACCAATTAGAAGAAAGTCAACATGATAAAGTCAAATTTGACTCTTTCTAACATTGATAACTATGATGTGTTCACTGTGTTAGAAGAACAAAAATTAGGTGTAGTCTACAAGAATGGACAGAATGAGAAAAAGTTCTTCAGAGTTTCTGAGATTTCCATGTTCTCTGATGGAACACTCAAGGTAATTAGGCTACAACTGAATGAAAGATACAAAGAAAGTGAAAGGCAAAGAATGCAAGGTGGTGAGCACTTACCTAGAAGAGTAAAGCTTCTGATGCAAAGGATTCTTGAAGCTCTTGATGACAGAATTGATTTTAGAAGAGGCATAAGGAGGTTCGAATCTTTCGTGGGCATAAGGAGAATAAGTACAGGAAGATGGGGAAGGTGAGGTTTACAAATTGATCCAAAAGGAGGAGATTATTAGATCTTGTTTGAATCAATTTGTACTGTAGTTTGTTTGTCTTTTGAGTTGTAAGTATTGTATGAGATCAAGGCTTGTTTGACCCATATAAATACCTTTTGTCTTTGTTCTTTTCTTGCAAGAGTAAGCATGTGAGTAAGTCATTGTACGCATTCCTTTCCAAGTCTTGTAATTTTCCTTTGTGAGAAATATGACTAAAGACTTGTGACAACTTTCTCTCTCTAGATTCTTGTTCTTAATTCTTGATCCTTGAATGTTAAATGCTTGAATCTGGAATCGTAAAGATTAAAAGGGTCCTTGTTGTAAATGTTGTAAAGTTGTATTTGCTAGTTGTGTCAAAGTCAATGTGTTTGACTTTCCTATTATACCTTGAGTTGTAAGGTCAACTAGTTGACCTAGTATAAATAGTTTTTGTCTCTTGTAAACATGTAACTACGCAGAGAAAAACACACACATACAAATTTTAGAGAGAAAAATTACTTGTGGCACTCTGTGAGACTTGTGTGTAGTTGAGAGAAATCATTGTGTAATATTTGATAAACCAATAAAATGATTTCTAAATTTGTGTATGTGATTAACATGTGATTGTATAGCTTGAATCTGGGATCATCATTTGGTATCAGAGCAAATCAGATCATCAGAAATCGATTTTCATGTTTAAAAATGAAGAGCTCGCACGTAGTTTGTGATCAGTTTGATTTTTGAATTTTTGTGTAGTAATTGTCAAGTTTTTGATTGTATTGTAAGCGTTTGATGTTTTAGAATACTTTTCATTCAGACTGTAAGTACAATTTCACTGTAATTCGAGTTCAATTTCGCAAATTTGTAAGTTTTGAGTTCGACTTGTTCACGCACTGAGTTTGAATCAAGATCATGGATTCAGTCAATGTTTGGTGAAATTGTTGCCGAGGTTTTATTCTAATCATCATCTAGGTCACTCCTATCAATTTTGGAATCAATTGATCAAGTATTGAAAGATATATGATGATTTTTGTGATTTTTGGGTCGTAAACTTGAAGTACTCGCAAGATCTGAACATTTCTCATAGACTATCGAATAACTCGCATGGCTCTTTGAATTTCTAAGTGAGGATTTCTCCCACCTCTATTTGTGAAAAACGTAGATTTCTCAAACCACAACGTGCAACTCAGAATTCGCATCCTTTGCCTGCGAATTGTTCTTCTGCGAGAAGTTTTTCTTCATTCTGCGATTAAGTACAAAATTCGTATAACATTCTGAGAATTCTATACTTAGTGAAATTTTGACAAGTTGCAATATGGATTTTAAATGTCAAATTTTTTTTCAAGATGGGAGAATTAACTTTCTTCCCCCGTGCTAAGTCTGCGAAGGGGAACATATTTCTGAGTGTGATCAAAGTTTCTGATTTTTGTTAACGGTCATTTCTAGCTTATATTTTACATATTTCAAGATGCCTTACACTGACGAGAAGGGAAATATTGTCTTAACAAAAAGAGACTATGTTATCGCGTATATGCCTGAGATACCAGCTCTAGAAGCTGAAAATGAGGAGCTGAAAAGTCAAAATATATCTCTTCAAGATCAAATTGAGAAACTAAAAGAGAAATCTATTTCTTTAGAGAAAAATTTTATTTGCTCATATTGTATTTCTAATTCTAAAATTAATTTCACAGGAATAATTGCTGCAAAAGAGGAAGAGATTTCAAATCTTCAAATCAAACTGAAGAAATTTGAAGAGGAATTCAAAATTTTGAAAGCAAGTAGTACAAATACTACGTGGTCAAAGAAAGAGTTAATGGAAAGACAGATAGAAGATCTCAGAACCAGAGCAAATATTGCCGGAGAAACATGTGATGGACTTAGAAAGATAAACTCACAAATTTTCTCTGAAAGAGCCAGGTTGAGAGAAAAAGTTTTCAGTCTTGAGGTGGAAATAAACATGTTGAAAGAGAAAGCAACTCAAGAGAAGGAAAACTCAAGTGTTCAAGAGGAGATGAAGAAGATTGAAAGGAAAAGAAATGATTTAGAAAAAGAAAATGTTGAGCTTTAAAGAAAGATTATAGAAATGCAAGAACAGATCTCTCAAGATGCAAAGAAGGTTGCAAAATAAATAGAAGAGTTTGAAAAAGAAAGAAAAGAATTTACACAGAAGTTTTCTGATTTTTCAAGAAAATCCTTTTAAGAAAAGAAGAAAGTGGAGCTTAAGTGTACAAAACATTCAAATCAAGTATCCGATTTTGAGAAAGTTATAATCATGGAAAGAGATAAAGCTGAAAAAGAGAAGTTGTATGAACAAAAACATATTGTCTTATTCAAAGAAATATTTGACAAAAGAAAGAATGTTGAAAAAGATTTTGAATCTGAAAGAAAGATATTGAGAAATAGATTAAAAAGCTTTCAAAGAAGCTATCTGAACTATCAACAACTGCACTGAAAGAACAGAAGACGAAGTCTGACTTACAAAAGAAGATTGATTTACTCTCAATGGAAATAAACAATTTGCAAACAAGATCACAGAACTTGAAGGAATCATTTTCAAGGTTGAATTGAGGGCACAACGAAGTCCAGATACAATTGCTCAATCACCTATGAATGATTCAACTGCTTCAGAATGTTCATTAAAAACAACTTCAAGTTCACATTATGCAAATGTTTTTAATAATCCTTTGTTTGATAATTCAGATGATTGTATGTCTAAACATAAAGATCAGATTCGTCATACTAATCTTTTCTATGTCAAATCTATTGATGGTTCAGGTGCCATTAGAAAGAACAAGTCTCAACAAAAGATGATTTGGAGAAGAAAAGATGAGAAAGATGCTTCAAAGTTATTTGTTTCTACACCTCAAGTGAACAAAAAGAACAATGCTCCGAAAGGTAAATCTTTTGCTAAACCTGAGCTTGTTTATTGTATAAATCATTTAATCAGGCTAGCACAAAAGAAAATTTGTTGTTCTTAGTATGGAACTAGTGATTTTGTTAATAAGTATTATGCTCATATTTGGTATGGAACTTACAGAATCACTTCACAACAAAATGAACTTAAAAGATTTGAATCTAATGTGAAGTGGATTCGAAAATCTAACTAGTCTGGACCCAAATACAAGTGGGTACCAAAACCTGTTAAATATGTTTTACAAGTACCACAGGTTTAGGGGGAGTAAGAGCATAAACTTCTGAATACAACAGTTCAGAACTCATGCTTTAAAGTTCAAATTAGACTTCTGAGTAAAGCAGCTCAGGACTCGAACATCAATGTCATTAGGATTTTGACTTCTAATCAAATCGGATTAGGACTCATACTTCAAAGATCAAGAAAAATGGATACTCTGACTGTTAAATCTTTCATTAGGGAAGATTGTTTATCAATGAGGGAGATTGAAATTTAATTGACTAATATTGATTTTTAGGGAGAGTTGAAGAAAATTTGTTAATGATGGTATTGAATTTTTGCAGATATCATGGGGGAACATATCTGATTCTTATCAAATGGTCATGCTTACATCTAATGGGAGTGTGATTGTTATTTTTAAGGGGAGTTACTATTCTCACCGGAGAATATGTAACAATGGGTTATGAATACTATAGTTCAGAACCCGTTCTTCAAAGATTTTGATCTTTACTAAAGACTGAACGATCGATCTTAATCAGGAAGTTTTTTTTTATCATTGATTGTTTAAGGGGGAGAAGATAAAAAGATAGGGATATTGATTTTTATCTGATATATTTTTAAGGGGGAGAAAAGAGAAAATATGAGAAATAATTGTTTTTTGTGCTAATATGCTTGACTTTTTACAGGTATTGGAGAAAATATCTGAGGTTTTGTCAAAGGGGAGCTTAATAGCTAACATTTTATTTTCCTGTTCTTCATTGAAGGGGAAGATAAAATTTTCTTTTTAAGGGGGAGATAAGAATCTCATGTTCAATGTAAGTATTCTTGATTCTTAATCTCAACATATTTGAAAGAAGAACAACTTTCAGGTATGAAAACTGTTTTTCTAAATGTTCAAACCACTTCTTGTTCTTAAAAGATTTCATGAATTTAGAAGTGTGATTTTAAATGATTTTTGTTTGGAACGTTCATGCTTAACTGACCGTGTGTTTCCAAAGATCAATACTTGTGCATTATCTTTTCTATATACTGTCAAGTATAAACACACACACCAGTTCAATACTTTTTATTAACTTTGTTATTACCACGTCTCATAAAAGAAACAATTTTTCGGTGGTAATACCCTCGCTTGTTTTTCATTGTTGTTGAATATCAGACGTCATTTCTACATTTTGTGCATTCATTGCTATATTATTTATATTTGATCATATAAACAATTTTCAGTTCTTTAATACCCCAAAGTATTCATTTTTCATGATAGTTGATCTGATTGAAACAGTATCAGATTCTCAAAACAATTCTCTTGATTTTATTTCATTCATTCATTTTTCTTGTTTTGAGAGATCTTCAATGTTCAGAAGCTCATATATGATTGATATTTCCTTGGAGCTTACATTTCTTTGACATTGTTATCTACTTTTTGATGCTTATCTGTTAAAGATAAATTATTGAGCAACACTACTCTTTTAGGACAAAATTCATGGAAATCAATGTAAGAGCTTATCAGAACTTCTATGGATTCACAATAACCAGTGTTTTCTACCCAAGAAGTTATCCTCGAGTGATTGAGGGGAGAGGGGTTAAAATCATAGAGGGGTGTGTGATGAGTTAAAATGGAAAAGAGAGATGGGTTAGAAGTGAGCTTAAATGTTCAAAAGAAAGAGGGTGTGAGAATAGAGTTAAAAGAATATGAAAACTATGCACTAACTTTTTCTGAGCCGCGCAACCACATAATCTGTTGGTTCACATTCTTTGGTGACCTTCATTGAAACATGCACTAGCCCATGCCAACTCTTGAATTAAATCCCACTGGCTACTCATCTTTTTCTTAACAAAAGGATGCTTCAAATTTTATTGGGGAAGCATCACATAATCTATCTGATCTTCATTTGGAAGATTTGGATATTGAAAAAAAGGAAAGTTGCCCCACCTACAACCTTCTTTCATGCACATTGAGTCCATGTAATACTGTTGTTATCTCAATGATTTACATATTTTTTAGCCTAATAAAGCAATCTTTATTCTTAATTCTTTCATACACAAGCATATTCACACAAAAAATTCATTTTTCTGTCCGAACGTTCATAGAATTACCTTATGTTATTCGATGATTGAATGGAAGACCTGGGGAGTGAACATCACTAAAGCTCCCTGTACAGTACATTCGTTGTACTAAGTGGCTTTATGCTACATACATGCATCTTAACTGTATCATTTATTGATTTAGGGTTACAGTTCTTCATTTGTCTGAATTTAAAAAGATTCGGATTAATACATTCTATGAATATCTTCAATGAATAATTGTTACCACTAAAGAAACAAACTATTCTATACATATACTGAAAATAAAAGATAATTACAAAATAATAAAAGATCTTCAGTATAATCTTCCATCATTATCTCCAAGCTTCCATGAATATCTTCAATCCAGCTGTCATCCTTGCCATATAGATCTTCATCTTATAAGCAGCATTAATCTTCAGCAGCATGAATACTTTGAGCAGTATTAAGTTCAGCAGTACTAACTATGCTCAGCAGTACTAATTATGCTCAGCAGTATTAATATCTTCAAGCAATATTAATATTGTTCAGCAGCATTAACTTCAACTGGCAGCACTAACCACGTTCTTCTAGCATCATTAAATGTACTTAGCAATTCTTTAGTTCCCAACAATCTCCCCCTAACTTGACTTTTAGGAAGAGAAGTCAAGTTCTTCAGATGCTCCCAAAATACCATTCTTCATATCCCTGTATCAACATTTAGCCCCAAACTTTGATTGATCATTCTCTGAATCAAATACTTCGCCATTTCTGAGTTTTCAGCACATCCAAGCTTCTTCTTCAACATTGCATGAAGCTTCAGTCTGCTATGGTTGTATACTCTATCCACTAGGAAGTATTCTATGTGATTTCTATCCAAAGTCACTGCATATACTCCACTAGTTTCATATAGAGTCCAATTGTTGACTGTTTGAAACACATTTCTTATCACATGCTCCACTTCTTCAGGCTTGAACATCATACACAGATACTCCATCACAAGTTTTGTAATTGAAATCCCTGGAGCTTTTAACTGATCTGCATACAACTTCATCCTTATTTCAAACATTTCTTCTATATCAGACCTGGAGCATGTTCTGACAATCTTGACCCAAGTGTTGAATACCTTATACTTTTCATCCTTCCTCTTGAGCCTTATGTATTTCTTTCCATCCACTGTCAATGTATCCCAGAGAATGACTTCTGGAGGCTTTACACCAACAGGTTCAGCTGAAATTGGTTCAGGCACTTTGTACATCACTACCATGTACATCTTTACATCATCAGTGCTTGAAGGCTCTTTCTTTTCAGATGAATCAGGTGCCCCTTTCTCTTCAGCAAAGTTCTCAGCTTCTCCTTCAGATATTCTAGGCTTCTTGATTAACTTTCTTCTTGCCACCATCTTGGTTCTTTTTAGAGTCCTTAGACTTTCACCAAGAGTGGCCTCCTTCTTTGGAGTTTCTTGCTCATCTGGAAAAGGTCTTTGTATTAAAAAGTCATTGCTCTCTTTCATCCTTTTCTCCATTTTAACCCTTGCCATTTCATTCCCTTGAAGCTTGATCATTTCTGCATCATACAACCCTTTGATTTTCTCAAAAGACATCTTTGAGAACATTTCCACTTTGACACCTACAACACCCTTGAGGAAAGTAATCATCTTCTTTCTCTCTTGAGCACCAAGGTATGTCTTTGAAGGTTGTCTTTTCTTTGCAGCCATTTTGATTTTTCCAGGCTTCCTTAGAGATGTGGCTTTCTTCTTGGCTAGTTCTGTTGCAAGACTTTGTTGATAAGCTTTATTGAGTTCTGCAGCCATTGCTTTTGCCATCTCTCTATCTTTTTCCACTTGCACATTTTCTGCTTCTTCAAGGTCAAATTGTATCTTTCTAGCCAGAGCTTCATCTGACTCAATCAACTTTTGCTTTTTCATTGGTTGATCAGATTCCACTAGCTTTGCTTTGTCTTTCTCTTTACTCATCACTTTCTTAATGCTATATTTCTTGATCACTTCACCTTGTTCTTTGATGACAACTCCTTTGGTCTTTGAGATGACCTTGGGAGTATCATGCTTGCCTTTGATTAAGGTTTCTGCAATCTCAAGATATGTTAGTACTTCTTTCACTGTTTCTGCTGCTTCACTTATATCAGCAGTATTAACCATTTCTGCTGCTTTTCTTGTACCAGCAACATTAATGGTTTCTGCTGCTTGCTTTTTTGTTACTGCTGCTGCTTGTGATTCTTTTTATGTTTCTGCTTCTTACTCCCCCTCAACATCAAATCTCTCCCCCTCAATATCATGTTTCACCCCATCAAGCTCCCCCTTATCTGTAGTTTCTTTGAACTCAGCTTCTGACTCCCCCTTTTTGGGAGCATCATCCCCTGATTTCCTTCTCCTTAGCACAAATTGTCTCTTCTTCTTTCTCTGGACTAGCTTCATCACCAATTTCTTGAGTTTGGTAATTTGCACTTGTTGGGACAAGATTACCAGCTTCATTTCATCTATCTCTTTTCTTTGTTGAATAACATCCAGGTTGATGTTGCCCATTGTTTCCATCAATTCATTATAGTCATATCTGTCCTTACCTTCTCCAGAAGTGTTACCCTCTTTTGAAGGATCATGGGATCTTTTTGTAGTGGGAGCCTTCTGCCTAACAGAAGCACTCTCCACCCCCGTGGGTTCTTGGCACCAGGGATCTTTGGATGATTTCTCACCCAAAGTTGCCATGGGGAAGGTCTTATTGATGTTACCACTGACCTCCTCTGTGCTAGCAGGAGTAGTGGCAGCCTTAGCACCCATATGCTCAACCATCTCCCCAGTGAGCACCTCCTTGGGGTTGGGAGACACCCCTGTGGTTTCCCTGTAGATATTTTCTAAAGAAGAATTCTCCCTTAGAGGGCTTAAAGGCTCTGTGGGTGATGGTACAAGAAGGGAAGGAGCCTTCTTTACCTTTTTCCTTATATAAGTTTGGGTAATTGGAGTGGTTGAATTTTGAATTAGAGACTGTGGAGTTGATATAGAGTGGGAAGGTTGGGATTGGCTAGCAGTGGGATGGTCTAATGAGGGCCTTGACCCTGCTTCCATACCTTCTTCAGTGTGGGACACCACCATCATTGTAGAGAACAATGGGGTGTCAACTCCTTCCGAGTCCAATGGAGATCTTTTCATGTTTGAAAAGACCTTACCTTTGGGGATTTTGGGTACATATACTTCATCAAAGTGAGGCATATCCGTCAATTCGTGGGTTATAACTTCTTGTACAAACCTGGGGTACATATAAAAGCTCTTTTTGCTTCACAGGTTTGAGACAAGATCATTGCAAATCATTCTAGAAAAATTAGACTTTCTGGCAGTGGCCAAGCAGACCAAAGTATAAGCAATGGTACTGCTAAACTCACTCCATCCATTAGTCTTTTTGGAAATGCAGTGCATCAAGGTATGAACAAGAAAACGCCATTGGGTGTAAAAATTTTCTTTTGAGAATTTAAAACCACCCAACTGGCCTCCATACCCCATTCTTGAAAGGTTTGAGAACAAGTCCTCATTTGGAAGAGAATTTATACCTTCAACATCGTCTAGACGTAGACGGATGCGTATCACCTCTTCAGTAACTGACAAGGGTTTGTCACACACCCTTGTTTTCAGAATCTGCACACCATTCTCTGTGACTATGGTGGCATTCGCCTAGAATTGCTTTTGATGCTCAATGTAGATAGTTGGAGACACAGTTAGAGCGTGGGCGATATGGCTAGACTTCAAAAAATCCACTATCTGATGAAATCATGCAGCTTGCTTTGGCTTTTGTAGCATCGCGATTTCATTGTGCTCGTCGATGAATGCCTTGGATGCCATTGAACTTGAATGTTCTTGCCTGAAATACTTGATTCTTGAGAGAAAACGGTTAGAGAGAAGGTGAACAGTATGCAAAGAGTCGTTATGATCTTTTGGGCGGGCAAACAGGGTATTTATACGATTTGGGACATAAGCAGTATTAACCTAGAGCAGTATTAACTAACTAGCAGTATTAACTGAGAGCAGTATTAACCACTAGCAGTATTAACTAACTAGCAGTATTAACTGAGAGCAGTATTAACTAACTAGCAGTATTAACTGAGAGCAGTATTTAACCACTAGTAGTATTAACTAACTAGCGGTTAACTGTGCACTGGCAGTATTAAAACTGCACTGGCAGCATTAACTATACTTACTCTTTTTGAAGCTTATGAATTCTGATCAAGGCAATAACTTCCTGTGAAAGATGATTAGCAGCACACAAATAACCAAAATAACAGGTATAGGAACACTTTTTAAAAACATGAGCTCATTCAGAGTTGATCATGCCCACACTTGAGACCAAGAAAGTGAATGTACCCACATCAAAAGCTTTAGTGAATAGATATGCAAACTGGTTGTCAGTATGAACTTTAGCAACTTGAATGAGCTTCTTTTCATTGCAATCTCTGATAAAGTGATACCTGATCTCAATGTGCTTTGTTTTGGAGTGCTTGACTGGATTGTTAACAATGCTTATAGCACTACTATTGTCAATAAAGATTGGAGTGTGAAGAAATGTTACCCCATAGTCCAGCATCTGATTTTGAATCCATAGAACCTGAGAGCAGCAATATACTCAGCTTCTGTTGTGGATAAGGACACTGTGGTTTGTTTCTTGCACTGCCAAGATACTAGTCTCGCACCCAAAAGTTGACATCCCCCTGAAGTAGACTTTCTATCCATGTTAGCACCACCCAAGTCACTATCTGAATATGCAATCAAGTCGAATGAAGATTCATATGGATACCAAAGACCTAATCTAGGTTGCCCTCTTAAGTATCTGAAAATCCACTTCACAGCTTGAAGATGTGATTGTTTTGCCTTGACTTGGAATCTGGCACATACACATACTGGAAACATGATATCTGGTCTTGAGGCTGTGAGATACATTAGAGATCCAATCATTGATCTATATATATGGACATCAACATCCTCCCCCTCAAGATCAGTAGTGATATGTTTGTGAGTTTCCATTGGTGTGCTTATTGGCTTTGAGTCTTTTAAACCATATTTATCCAGGATGTCTTGCACATATTTTGATTGACTAATGAAGATTCCATCTGTCTGCTGTTTCACCTGAAGTCCAAGGAAGAAGTTAAGTTCACCCATTGAACTCATTTTAAAGCTCTTGTGCATCAACTCTTCAAAGTCTCTACACATCTGATCTTTTGTGGATCCAAAAATGATGTCATCCACATAGATCTGAACTAGTAGGATGTCCTTCTTACTTCTTTTAATGAAAAGGGTCTTGTCAATTATGCCCCTCTCAAACCCATTTTCCAAGAGATAGGTAGACAGAGTGTCATACCATGCTCTTGGGGCTTGATGTAGACCATAGAGTGCTTTCTTCAGCTTATATACTCTGTCAGGATATGAAGGATTTTCAAATCCAGGTGGCTGACAGACATATACTTCTTCATCAAGTGTATCATATAGAAAGGCACTCTTTACATCCATTTGATAGACCTTGAACTTCATGTATGAGGCATAGGCTAGGAACTGCCTAATTGCCTCTACCCTTGCCACTGGAGCAAACACTTCATCATAATCTATGCCCTCTTCTTGAGTGTACCCTTGTGCCACAAGCCTTGCTTTGTTCTTGATCACAATACCTCTCTCATCCTTTTTGTTCCTGAAAATCCACTTGGTGCCTATAGCTCTATGACCTTTTGGAAGGTCCACAAAGTCCCAAACATCCTGTAGTTTGAATTAAAGTAACTCTTCTTGCATGGCTTCTATCCAACTTGAATCCTTCATTGCATCATAGGCCTTCTTCGGCTCAATCTGGGATAGAAAGCAGGAGAGTACTGTGTGTTGTTGATCCTGCAGCTCTTGAAGTCTTTTTTGATTCCTTGTAATCATGCGAGAAGAGATGTCTCCTATTACCAGCTCTGGAGGATGATTCTTTTGTGTTCTAGTCTGAAAACAAGGTTCTTCATTAATTCCCACCTCTAGATTGGAATCATTTAAGTCAGCTGAGGGGATCACCTCAGCTACTTCTAGCTCTTTATGCACTGAAGATTCCTCTTCTCTTCTTTCTTCTTCACTCTGAATTGGCTCAGATATAGTTTCTTTTTCACAGAATTCAACAGGTTCTTTTGTAGGCATAGGAAAGATCACAGGCTGAGGAATAATATCTTGAACTTGTGTGTCCCCTGATCCTCCACTTCCTGAACCTGCATACTCATCACTACTGAAACCAAAAGAGTTAGTTAGTGAATCAATGTCAAACAGCCACTGAGGACCAGACCCAATAGGATTTGGTGTGTTCTCATTGCATTTGACATTGTCACTTTCCTCAATTATTCTAGAAGAAGTATTAAAAACTCTGTAAGCCTTACTCTGAGATGAGTAACCAACAAGAAATCCATCATCTGCCTTGCTATCAAACTTTCCTAAGTGAGATTTGGTATTGAGAATTGTACAAGGACACCCAAAAGGTTTGAAAAATCCAATAAAGGGTTTTCTTTTATTTAAAAGCTCATAAGGTGTCTTGTTTTTAGGCTTGACTACTAGTACTTTGTTTTGGACATAGCAAGCAGTATTAACTGCTTCTGCCCAGAAAGTTATTGGCAATTTAGAATCAGCTAACAGAGATCTAGCAGCCTCAATCAGTGTCCTATTCCTTCTCTCAGCAACACCATTTTGTTGTGGAGTCCTAGGAGCACTGTATTGTCTCTCAATTCCTTTTTCTTCACAAAAGGTGTTTAGGTCAATATTTTTAAATTCAGTACCATTGTCTGACCTAATGATTTTTACTTTTTGATTAGTTTGGTTTTCAATTCTTAGAATAAAGGATTTGATCAGGCCACTTGTCTCATCCTTAGTCCTTAGAAAATATACCCAAGTAAATCTAGAGTAATCATCAACAATAACTAGGCAGTATGATTTCTTACCTATACTCATAACATTTGTGCGCCAAACAGATCTATATGCAATAAATGAAAAGAATTAGAGATAGTGTTTACCTCTTTGGACTTATGAGAAGTTTTGTGTTGTTTACCTTTGAGACAAGCAACACAATGATCATCACATGAATAGACTTTAGAAGGCAAACCTCTTACAAGGTTGTTTTTAACAAGTTTATTTACTGTTTTAAAGTTCATGTGACACATCCTTCTGTGCCAAAGTGATGATTCATCCAGAGAAGCTTTTGAAACAAGACAATTTAGGGATGAATCAGATGAAACACTTTCCATATCCAAACAGTATACATTATCCTTTCTGGGGGTTCTTAGTAGTATCATCTTTTCATCAACTACCTTGAATCCAAGAGCAAGGATAATGCATTCAGAATCGGTAAATCATATACTATGTTGTTTGTCACAAACCTGTGATACACTTAATAGGTTGTACCTTAACTGTTCAACATAGAATACATCTTCAAAGGTCATTTTACCTTTGGTCACATCACCATTACCACTGATTTTACCTCCAACTGGAGTATTCCCAAAAGCAACATGCCCACCATCAATCTTCTTGAAGTTCTTGAGGCAAGACATGTTCCCTGTCATGTGCCTAGAGCAACCACTATCAACATGCCAGATGCTCTTCCCTTTGAGCTGTTGGTTGCCCTGCACATAAGATTAGACAATTAGTATTGATTGGGAACCCAAGCCAAAGTGGTCTTGGGTCTCCCTTTCTCATCAAAATACTTACATTCATTTTTTATGAGGTTTTTGAAATCAGAACACTTATTATTGGAGTACTTTGTCAAGATTATTGGTCTAGCAGCAGCACTATCTTTAGAAGTACTAACAGAGTTAGCAGTACTAACAGGTTTGGCAGTATTAACCTTGTTGGCAATACTAACAGAGTTAGCAGTATTAACATTTGCAGAAGTACTAACAATGCTAGCAACACTAACATTGGTAGCAGTAGTATTGCTTCTAGCAGCACTATTACTGTCAGCAGCACTATTTGAGGTAGCAGTACTAACAGTTTTAGTGCTTTTAGGTATCCAGATCTTGACACTGTCTTCCACATTCTTTTTCTTCATGTGGCTTTTAGATTTAACAACTTTCTTAGCCACATGGTTCTTTTCTTTCTTCCTATAACCAAAGGGTTTTTTAGTAGGTCTCTGAAAGTTCAGCCTTTGGTTCATAGGATTGAAATAGCAGTATTTGGCAATGTGATTAAGCTTTCCACAAATAAAATAGGGTTTTGGTCTATTGATTTTACTCAGATCAACCCCTTGTTTTTGTGCCCATTGATTATTCCAGTTTCTCTGATTTCCCCTTGGTTTATCATGTTTTTGGGGCTCAGATTTATTGCATGCACACTATTTGCAAAGGATAGGGTTCACAACAGTGGTCTATTTATAATGAACCTTCTTGGTCTTTCCCTTAGTCTTCTCTATCTTATTGGACTTGACCCAATGCTTTCCACATCCCTCATTGGTAATTATGTGGTTTTCTATAGGAATCTCACCACTCACAGTGCTGTCCTTATTCTTGACAGTTTCTTTCTCAGTTTTATCCTCAACAACTACTTCATCTAAGGGATCTATCTCAGTGGCTCCCTCAGGCAGGTCCTTCCTATCCTTTGTCTCTAACAAGTCTGAACTAGGAGGGATGTAGTTGTTGTTGTAGGGTGGTGGTGTGGTATTGTACCCTATTCCTCTTCTCAGTTTATCATGAATCTGAGTTTGTAGTAAAGAGTCCATTGCTTTAGAAGCATTGGAAAACTTTTCTACATCTAACTTGACTTTAGCTAACTCTCCTCTTAACTTATCACTCTCCTCTTTATATTTGGTCAGTTGGAGTTCTAGGTCATTCTTCTCCCACTTCCAGTAGTTTGTGTCATATGAATGTTGAAGCTCATTGGCTTGAAAACTCTTAATATGATCTTCAAACCTCTCAACAATCCTCACATAATCTTTTATGTCCTTTTCTAATCTCTTAAGGTCATCACTCATGTTCTGGTTATGATCCCTGTACCTTTTAACAGTGTTAATGCAATTTTGAGAACAAAGATTAGAAGTTACCTCTGTTGGGAGATCAGACACCTCTACCATTAGATCTTGGTTTTGGATAGCCTCTTCTGCTTGATCACTCCATTCAAACCCCATACCTTGTTGAGAGACTAGGGCTTGTGCAGAGTTTCTGTTATTATTGAAGCTTCCAGACTGTGCTTGTTGGTGGTTGTTGTTGTGAGACACTCCACTTCTGCATTCCCTAGCAAAGTGTCCCTTCTGGTGACATTTATAGTATTCCACCTTTGATTTGTCAAAACCTGCTCCATCTTCTCTTCTTTAGGAGAAGTTGTTCCTCCCAGTTCTCTTGATGAACTTCTTTACTCTCATAGAGAGCATGGCCATCTGCCATTTAATGTCCATCTCTTCAAGATCATCTGGATGGAGTTGTTCCAAGTCATCATTAATTAGAGAAGAGTTTCCATGACTGGACAGAAAGGCTTCAAACACAGATTCAGTGCCTTTCTCTTGATTTGCTCCATTAGCAGCACTAACTGATTCAGAGTTGGAAGTAGAATCAATTGATACTGATAGGAGTGCAGCATTGTGAACATACCCAGAAGGCTTCTTCTTAGCCTCTACCTCAGATTCAAAAACTCTTAGATCATTGTATAGATCATCAAGTTCCTTTTCTTCCAGTTGATCATTCTGTCTGAAAGAGACAGTATACATGGTCCATTCATCACCCAGGGACCTTAAGAACTTCCTGTTTAGATCATCTTGATCAATTTGTACTCCCACAGTGGCTAGTTCACCAATTAGCTTGTTAAACCTGTCAAAAGTTTGAGTCATGGACTCATTCTTGGTTGACATAAAGTTCTCATATTGTTGCTTCAATATAGCCTTCTGATTTCTCTTGGTACTTTTGGTACCAGAGAAGCTCTTCTCTAGAGCATTCCAGAGCATCTGCGCATCAGTGCAACTGCAGAATTGGTGTTGATATTCATTGGGAATGGCCAAGAGAAGAGTGCTCAAGGCTTTCATCTCTGTCTGCCTTATCTTTCTTTCTGCATCTGTCTTTGGTGGAGTTCTCTTTCCATCTGCACCAATCTTTCCTGCATCAGATGGGCCATTCTCAATGATGTCCCACATAGAGTAATCAGTGAGAAGAATGTATTGCTTTATTATAATCTTCCACATGTCGAATTCATTGGATCTAAGCATTGGGACCTTTGAGACCAGGGTACTGTTTGATTCAACTGCGTTTTCCATGATGAATAAGATTTCTGAGAATACTATGGCTCTGATACCACTTGTCAGGATCTTAATTCTTAACAAGAACACACACTCAGAAAACAATATTAAAGAAGCTGCGGAATAGCACTTTAATATTCAATGAAACAGTAAACAAACAGTAAATTTAATGAACAACTTGCAAACTTTATTGAATGATTATAAAGCTACAAGTTTCAACACTCAACCTCAATATTGATGAACATACTCACCAATACGAATTCTACTTCTCTCGAATTAGGGATCTAACCTTGAGGTTGATTCTCTCTATGAAAGCTAAAAACTCAGAATGAATAATTGTTACCACTAAAGAAACAAACTATTCTATACATATACTGAAAATAAAAGATAATTACAAAGTAATAAAATATCTTCAGTATAATCTTCCATCATTACCTCCAAGCTTCCATGAATATCTTCAATCCAGCTGTCATCCTTGCCATACGGATCTTCATCTTATAAGCAACATTAATCTTCAGCAACATTAATACTTTGAGCAGTATTAAGTTCAGCAGTACTAACTATGCTCAGCAGTATTAATCTCTTCAAGCAGTATTAATATTGTTCAGCATCATTAACTTCAACTGGCAGCACTAACCACGTTCTTCTAGCAACATTAAATGTACTTAGCAATTCTTCAGTTCCCAACAAAAAGCCAAGTGAATGTTAAAAAAGTGAAGTTCAAATGTTTCAAAGTCAGATTTCTATTGCTCTTATCAGAAAGTGGGGGAGAGAATTCCAAAGTTTAATTCCAAGTGAAAGTGGAAGAAAGTTTTTTCAAAGTCTGTGAAAAATAGAAATGACAAAGTGTCAAAGCAATATATTTGATGAAGAAACTTCCAAGTTTGAAGTAAGTCTGGAGATAACCTTTTTTAGAGATAGATGCATATTTTTTACCAAAGGAGGAGATTAAAGAAGATGTCAAAGTTTTGAAGTGTTAAAGGTTGTTCAAAGCGACAAAGTTTCAAAAGTTTCGAAGCTGTGAAAAAATTGTGTTGAAGAATTTTCAAGTGAAAGAAGACCTGAAGATTAGTGTCAAATTTTTTTAAATCTTGAATCCAAATGGGGAGATTGTTGTGCATAAATATTGAATTCAAGATTAAAAGGGTCCTTGTTGTAAATGTTGTAAAGTTGTATTTGCTAGTTGTGTCAAAGTCAATGTGTTTGACTTTCCTATTATACCTTGAGTTGTAAGGTTAAATAGTTGACCTAGTATAAATAGTTGTCTCTCGTAAACATGTAACTACGCAGAGAAAAACACACACATACAGATTTTAGAGAGAGAATTACTTGTGGCACTCTGTAAGGCTTGTGACTAGTTGAGAGAAATCATTGTGTAATCTTTGATAAATCAATAAAATGATTTCTACATTTGTGTGTGTGATCGACATGTGATTGTATAGCATGAATTTGGGATCATCACATATGTTAACAGAAAGTCATCAACGACAACGTCAAACATGACAACAAACTCGACTAAATCCAACTAATTGCTAAGTGTTCAATCAATGTTTGTCTTTCATCAAATATTCTTTCTAAGTGGGCTCAACAATGAATTTAAATGGAAACGAGTATGTGTTCGGATTCATATGAAAATATACAATCCACACATGGGTAAAGTTTTATGATTTAAGCTAATAAACAAATATGTGATCATTTTGAGTACACGTGATATATCCTTTTGTCCTCGATATCCATATTGAACACGAGACATCGGTGTTTGGTTATGTCCAATCTCTTGTTTCTTGATTTTCTTATTGTGTTGTGAAAACGGATATCGATATCACATATCGACTATCTAGAGCAATCATATGTTTACTTAGTACTATTCAATCAAGTACTCTAGAGAATCCAGAGACATCATACTTGTCATGCAAGAACAAATCCTATCTCAAGTCATGATAGTACTACTAAGTGATAAATGACATAACCAAAGACCATTCTTAAATTGAATTACAAGATTATTAGTATTAGTGTCGAAACATGCCACTAACACAAAGCAAGCTCAATGATCTCAAATCAAATGAATACATGTACAAATGACCACATGATAACACTTATGACACTTATAGGACATCCAATGAAACATTCTCATGATGAGTCATCACTTGTACACATGATTCTTATATTATACATTATACCTGCATGTGGATTTATATCTCTATATAAATTTTGAGAAATACTAGTTGTTGCCATAGTACTTCAACTTTGAGCCCAAGGTAATATTTGGCTACAAACATTTATGATAAATTATTTCAAGGCTATTGTTATGTTTAGATATAACATATAATGATATGTAAACAAGAAAAATGGACAATGTTTTTTATTAATAAATATAAGACAAATGTCCAAGCATACAATCATTATATGATTGGATTTTTGGAAAACACTAACAATCTTCCACTTGCATTAAAACCAATCTACCATGTATTGAATATCCATAAATGTACACTAGTTATCATGCTTCTATTGTGTTAAGGGCATTGATTGTGGACCAACAACATTTTTTTAAGCATGTACTCTACATATGATAACATCACCTTTCTTGATAACCTCCCAATGAGATAATATCATCTACGAATATGTTTATTTCATTGGTGAGATCTAGATTTCTTGACCTGAGATACAACCTAGGTTATTGCCTCACAACAACTCTATAGAACTATTTGTGTTAGGAACTACACCTAGTTGAAAAACAAATTTCATGATCCAAACAACTTCTTAATTGCAATCGATGTTGCAATTTACAGTGTTTCTCTTGTGGAATTAACTAATGTCTCTTTTTTGGAACTCTTCCATCTGATCACAACACCACCATTTAGGTAAAAAATAAAATTACACTATGATTTAAAATCATCTTTATCGGTTTGGAAGTTTACATATGGGTAACCATTTACACTTAACTCCTCCTTGCTAGGGTATACCTAGAATGAACCAGTGACTATAACCATGATTGTATTGGTATTCCCTCATCATGTTCAAAGTGTACGATATATCAGGTCGAGTACATATCATGGCATACATGATAGATCTAATTACCGAAGAATACAAAATTTTAGCCATTCGTTTACTCCCTTGAGATGTAGTCGGATACTGCGTCCTATAAAATAATATGCCATGATACATATGCAAGGATACCTTCTTTCTATGAAACATGTTAGAACCATTTCAACACTAATCTTGGTTCTTCTTTCATTTTTGGTCACATTTTTGCACAAGTTGGGGATCTTCATAGAAACTTTTGCTCTATCCTTTGGGGTAGAGGACATGTTTCCGTAAGTAATACCACCGTACCCTACTTTTGAGTGAAATATATTAGGGTTTTTTTTTATCATTTGGTTTAGTTTGATATAACAAGTCTAAATTATTTAACAAATTCAAATTGTATTTAACTTTAAGGAAAATTACATCAAATGAAATGTAATTTGTTTTTGTTCCTATTTTGGGGACCTATTTGCAAACAATTCATTTTGATGTTAATGACCAAGACATTTGAAATAAGAAAATTTGATAATTTTTTTAAAGAAGAATGTTTTGTTAAAGATTAGAATACATTAGTTTTTTGGTGACAAATTTGTAATATATTATTTCAATTGTATCATAGACATCATATTCTACTAATTTAACGGTTTAAATTGTAAATCATGAAAACCAATAATATAAAACTCTCTCATGATATTTTTTATTTCATGTTTTCCCAATAATAAATGTTTATAACATTACGATTAAAGATACTCATGTATGCCAATCATAAGGCAAACCTGAACATCAAGACAAACAAACTTCAACAAGGAAATGAGTATGAATGTGCATATATTGAAAAATATATTATAATGCAGAAAGTGAAAGAGGTATTATTATGATACATCAAGTAAATTACAAAAATCGTCCATGTGATTTAGTGAAACTCTTGTCTTCGTTCATCGAGTTCAATGTATGATTACACTAGTAACCTTATGGTTTAGATCCCTTATCCTACGTTAAGAGTTATCGTTAAGTGTACTCATGTGCTAATCATGTAAGGGGAATTTATTATGCATCCCCCCCCCCCACACACAGAGACATTTGACACCCCCTCTTTCTTAATCATATCTCTACCGCCATCCCCTTCCGCCTTTGGTGGCACAATCTCTCTACAACTCCATATTTTTGTTCTTTATTCTTTCATCAATTTGTTGAATTCTTTTTAGAATATATTGCTGGTAAAAAAAATTGGGGGGGGGGGGGAGGGGGGAGGGGAAGGGAGTAAGGAGATGTTCAAAATCTCTAGAGAAGGGGGGGGGAGATTTGCAATCTACAGCTATTACCGCATTTATAGAGGAAACGTGCCACCAAAAAAAGTGAAAATGAGCTTGGTAGAGAAAGACGCTAGAGAAGAATTCGTCGATTAATGATAAGAAAAAGGAAAATTATTGATTCCGATCTTTATCTTAACAATATATTAAAGAATGATCAAACGGAAAATCTGTCGTTGCTGGAGAGGGAAAAGGGAGAGAAAAAGAGAGATAGGTACATAAAGGTTGGGTCATAGAGAGAAGGTGTAGGAGAAGGAGGAGGTGGTTCATGACGGGTGGTGGTGGAGGAGGTGCGGAGTTATCGTTGTAGGTGATGGAAGAGTGATAAATGCATATTTGAACTTCTTTTTATATTGAATCCTTTGCAATTAATCGTGTTTTAATAGCTAATAGCCTCCCCTTTATCTTGGTTTTTGATTGGTACTGATATGCGTCAAAAGGATGGATTAAAATACAAACTAAGCATGTATTGCGAAGAATCACAAAATTGAGCATATTTCTCAAATGCTTATTTAATTTGTGCATAATTGTTAAAACATGAACTGCGAGCATACTTCTCAAATGAGACATGGACTAAGAATGTAAATGAAATGTTGAAAAAGAAAACCCACGACAACTTTGGGTTTTAACATTAGGCTTTCCTTTCTTTTATTTTGATTTTCATTTGGAAGGCTTGGAAGTTGGAAGCAACGAGGAACATTAAGTTACAACCCACAAAGGAAAGAAAATAAATGAAGTCTAAGCCCAAAAGCATGTCCCGTTCGATTTCTTCATGGAATCACGGGCGATTTTCCGGCGTGTATAGTCACGCTCAATCCGCCTAAGATATTGTCGATCGATGAAGCGAAGAATCGGGCGAGTTTCTGGAGGGTTTAGTCGCACAAAACCCACCTTAGACACTGTTTGGATGGGTATTTTTCAGATTCATGCAACTCTTGTGCGTCAAAAGTCGCACCCAAGTCGCCTACATCAACTCTTGAGTTTGAGTAGGATCCCTCAAATTTTCTGATTCGATTATGAGTTTCTATCCTAATTTGAGAATCCGTTATTGTTCTTAAATTTTGGCCAAGTAGCAAGTAGTGTATCTTTTGACTGTAAAATCAACTGACTTGCATTACGGGGTTGCTTATTCTAGCTTAAATGGTTCGACTTCTGATCATTAGCTAGGATTTGTGCTTATCTCAACTCTAATGCAATTGGTAGGTTAATTTCTATGTTCGTAACTAAAATTAGCTTAATCAGTTAGAAACTAATCCGTCGGGCGTTCGGTGCTAGTTTAATCATAAGGATAAGCGGAGTGTTTGGCGCGTGTCGACACTCACGGCTGATCTGGAATCAATTGAGAAAATGCATATGCAAGTCAGTGATACATAGTCTTATAAAAACCGGTTGAGCTCATGACTAGAACTTGTCATCTTATTGTTTACAGTTTGTTTTAATTTTATGTTTAGATTAATTATTAAACATCCACCCCCCCCCCTCTTTTATATATTGTTTTGAAATATTTGCATATGACATCGTCTTGGATTTACGGTTGACACCGAGTCCCTGAGGAGAAGACTCTACTTATCGCTATCACAACCCGTTGTGAAATAGAGGTAATAGGCTTCAATTATAAATTTTATTATTGCCGGACTCGACACCGTCAAAGAGTGATAGGTTAGGCCATGGATAAAGATGAAGATGAAGATGTTACTCATGTGAAGAATGGTTGGTTTTTGTTTATTTTATTTATCTATACTATATTATAAAGAATTTATAAAAAACTCTTAAAAACAATTGTTAAAACTTAATGTAACGTTATTTAATGTTAATTACTTAAAATCTCTTAAAACAACCAATAAAGTTTTATGTACTACATTTAATGCTATTTATTAATTTTCAATCCTTATATCTAACCAATCTAACTCCCCTAAAATCACTCCCCACTTCAACTCCCTAAAATCACTTTGCACATAATTAAATACAAGATAAAAATCAAATTTTAAATATAAAAAATATAAAAATAATTAAGAAAATCTAACAGAATATTTAATTTTTATTTTATAAAAAACATTATATTATTAAACCTAAAATAAATTACATTATTATTAAGCTATCGAAGAAACTCTTAAAAACAAGTTTTTATGCATTAAGTACTGTTACATATTACTTAAAATTCATGATTACAAGCCATGATCCATGAGTACAAATTTCAAAAACTATATATTTGAATTAATAACTAACTGATAAACATAATTAAAATAGGATAAACATCTCAATTTATATATTAAAAATTTAAAATATATAAGATAATCATTAAATTGTAACAAAATACTTAATTTTTTTATTTATAAAAAGCATTATATTATTAAACCTAAATTAAACAAATTTATAAAAAAAATCATTATCACTCTCTCAAAACCCTCCAAAATCGTACTGTAAATCGATAAAAAAACAAAAAATAAAACGAAACATTCAAATCATGATGTATCTCGTTGCATTACGCGAGTACGTTTCTAGTTTATTTTTAAAATGGTTTAAATAAGACTTGTACAATATATATGTTTTATAGGAATGTACATTAATTTTTAATTTATTAAAAATACACTCAAAATAACCAAACTACCCTTATGTGATTTGCTATTTAGAGGCATTTAACGGCTGCTCCTACGACCATATATGAAATCTATTATAATGATGTCGCACATTGTCAGAGTAGGATTTTTTAAGGGAATATTTTTTATTATTTTAAATACTAGAACATCACGATTTTAATGTTTCATTTTTTTTGTCGATTTACAGTATAATTTTGGATGGTTTTAAGAAAGTGATAATGTTTTTTTATAAATTTGTTTAATTTAGGCTTAATAATATAACATTTTTTATATAAAAAAATTAACTATTTTGTTAGGATTTAATGATTATCTTATATATTTTAATGACATCTAGAAAAAATAACCAATTACATATTTAATAATATAATTAAAACAAATTTATAATAACATAATATATTAATTAATAGTGATATATGAAAATGTCTGCATAAAAGGAAGACCCTGTACATACCAAATTGGTGAGTGTTAGAAGTCTGTAGTAGTAATATGTATCTTGTGTTTTGATACTTGTAATTAAGAGATTTTTAAAATCTTGCATAAAATGATGGTACCTTGTGCCTAATAATTTGTATTTAAAAGTTTTTTATCCGTACTTTATAATATAGTATTGATATAGATTAAATAAGTTAAAGTTTTTTCTACCCTTAAATGAAAAATATGTATTTCATTATAAAAATAATCATTTGATAACTTTATTTCCAATTTAATTAGTTTTAACTTGCAACCAACTTCCTATAGATTTTTATTTAATTCTATTCATCTCTCCATCTATTAATATCTCAAAAAGTAACATAGCAATAAACATGGAAATTTTTTTTGCTTCCAAAATGATAGCAAAATTTTCCAAGTTGGATACGTCAAATAGTTTTATATTTTTTTTACTTTATCCCACCAACGAAGTTTGATGTATTATCTTACACAATGATGAAATTGTATAACATTTATCATTTTAAGTGCACATTTCATCACATTGGTGGACATGAATTCATAAAAAAATATTCTTAAGATACATTGCTTTTTTATGTATGAAATCGTTTTTCTCTTCAATTAAGTATATTTATATGGTTGTTAGTACTAATTTTTATGTGTAACCTATTTCAGAATTCGTTAATAAAAGTGTATGTAACACCCCTAAAATTGGGATAAACAAAAATTTCCATAAAACGGAAATGTTGTATTTAAAAATGTCAAAGCATGAGCCCCCCAAAAAGGGGGAAATAATGAATACCTGTTAATTACAATTTGTAATTTAAAGCATTTGGGGAAGACAACCTAATAATCTAATTTCTATAGAAACAAGATTACAAATTCGGGTGTCCTTCAAGTCTTTCAAAAGAATGCAAATCTTCCATGGAATGGTATCCAAAAGGTCTTTCCCCCAAGCTCACTCTATACCCGGCTAAGCCTTCTTAGAAATGACATTGCTAGTACCTAAGATATGAGATACATGTCGACAGCAAGCAAGTGTTGGCCAAAAAGCCTAGTGAGTTTGAACAAATATAAACCATGAATAGAAAAATGAGATGGGCAATATACAATAACAGTTTATTTTGAAATCTATGGGGGAGACCCAAAACGCCAAACAAGTTTCACCTCAAGAGTCGACACACCTTGATGTTCACCCAATAAGGCAACATCCCAAAGGCCCGGCACACCGGAGACTACCTCTAAGGCATTACCCCAAATGGCTGAGATCTAGGAACATACCTCCAAGGTGGCGCCCAAGATTATATCCTTTTAGTGCATACTTGTTGGTTCATCTAATTTAAATTACATCAAGGATACAACTTACTCCAAGCAAGGCTTATCAGATATTAATACCCACTTTGTGGTTCAACCACTTAAAACTAAGAAGCTATGCATGAAATACTAAGGGGGCGTTTGGTTCGCAGATTCTAATGGAATCTGATGGAATTGGAATGTTGAATTCCGTTGACCAGATTCCATTACATCGTTTGGTTCATTCTTTTTAAGGAATTGGAATGTTGAATTCCAATGAATTCCCCAAATGAAGGAATTCAACATTCCTTAGGGGGAGGTGGTATTTCATTAGAATGGAATGTCATATTTTTTTTGGACAAAATTGCCCTTCATCCTAATATGCACCACCACCTCCGGCCACCACCTCCGGCCACCGCCACCGACCAACATTGACCACCAACACCGGCCACCACCACCTCCGGCCACCATCGACCACCACCTACCACCACCTCCGGCTACCAACACCGGCCACCACCACATCCGGCTACCACCACCACCTCTGGCCACCGCCATCGGCCACCACCTCCGACCGCCACCGACAACCACCACCACCGGCCACTACTACCGTTCAACATTATCATCAGACACCAACTCTCTCTCTCCTCTCTCCTCTCTCTCTCCCTTCTCTCTCTTTTTCAATCTATCCTCCTCTCTCCTTTCTCTCTCACTCCTCTCTCTACTCTCTCTCTCTCAATCTATCCTCCTCTCTCTTTCTCCTCTCTATCTTCTCTCTCTCCTCTCTCTATCCTCTCCCTCTCTCCCCTCTCTCTCTCTCCTCTATCTCTCCTCTCATCTCTCTCTCATCTCTCTCTCCATCTCTCTCTCTCATCATCATTCATGTGCTAAAATAATCAAAGAAATTTTATTTAAAAATTAAACTATTTAATGACTATTTCATTAAAGTAAATTTTGTTGAAAAAAATAAAATAAACAAAAAGGGTATTTTGGTCATTTACCAAAATTCCATTCCAATTCTAAAGCTACAATCTGTGAACCAAACAGAAAAATTTCAATTCACTTAACAGATTCCATTCCAATTCTGTCAACCAAACAGGTGGTCAAACCTCACAACATTCCATTCCAATTCCTTCAAAGTCATATTCCTTTAACAGATTCCATTCCATCAAAAAACATTCTGCGAACCAAACGCCCCCTAAGATTTTCGAGATTGGTCAAGTGAGCATATAATCCTTCATACAAATATTCCAAAGGTAACACTACTCATTCTACAATGTAAATGCACAAAACCAACGTGTATAAACAGTTAGCATCAAATACCTCTTTTAAAGTTAAAACTCAAATTAGGTCATAGTCTCAAAATATAGATAATTTTATATGAACATCAAGTATCATCTTTCATTCAATAATAATACCTTTATAAACCCAAGATATCCCAAGGACGTTTTCCCCACATAAGAATCCAAATGTTTGAAATACGATGTGTTATGAAATATTATCAAGTAATGAGAAATTTTACCAAAAATATATAAGACAAGGATAATGAACACATTTATTGACATGTATCTAGTTTTAACAAGATTTAGAAAAACTCACAATCTAGGTTTTTAGATAAAACCTAGAAAAATGGACAAAACCCTAGAAGTGTAGAAATGTAGACTTGAGGTTTGAAGACTTAGACTTTGAGCTCTTGAATCTTCACAATAAATGACCCCTAAAATGACTTATATGCTCCCACAAAGATCTACCAAACCCTAGATGAGCAATAAATGTGAAGAAGGTTTTTAGAGAGGAAACATCACACCCTAAAACCAAAAGAAAGGAGTTGAGAATGAATTTATGGCTGAAATCAGGTGAAAAGAGGTTTTAATGCCCCTGCCAGATGCGAGCGACAATGCCCGACGATTGTGCCTTGGGCACTCTCGCAGGGTAAGGTCGCAGGAGTTGTACCGAGACTCCCCTCCTGGCTGCGACTAAGTCCAGGTGACAATGCCCCTGTCATACCCTCATGGCATAGTCGCGAGACATGTATTGAATGCCCTCTAACCCACGTGATTATGACATGTGATAATGCCATCTAGCATTGTCGCTGTCATTCTCTCCCAACATGCCCCGAGACTGGATTTTCCATCTTTGTAAATGTGAACGATGCAAGGAACGATTTAGGGAACAACTATATTAACTGGGCATAAAATTTCGGAATACATTTTGTCCTCGAAATATCGATTCAACCGAATAGGTGAGGATATTGCCTTTTCAAGTCCTCGTCGGCCTCCCACGTGACGTTCGCGCCTCGGTGGTGTTTCCATTGGACTTTCACCATAGTCACGTCTTTGTGTTGGAGTTTCTTCGTCTTTGATTCCAAAATGGCTTCCAGTTCCTCTACGCAACGATTTTCATTGTCCACTCGAATTTCCGACAAAGAGATAACGCTTTCTTCCTCGGTCAAGCATCTACATATACAATTGTCTCTCTCTTTATAAGCTCTTGACTTTCTCTCTCTAGCCACAAGTCTCGCATGTATAATTATGTCACTCTCTCAATAGCTAGTTACAAGATTATAAGGAAACAAGGAAATTATTTATACTAAGTCAACAAGGTTGACTTTACAACTCAACTATTAGACATTTACACTTTCAATCCCTTAAATATTGAATACAACGTTTAAGTCTAACAATCTCCCCCTTTGGATTCATGATTTTTTTTTGACAATAATCTTCAACTCTATTTTCTTCAGAACTTTGACACTTTTTCAGTTCTCTCGCTTTTGAATAATCTTCATCTTTGAATCTCCCACGACTTGAAACTCTTCATCTTTTGTCAACATACACTTTGAACTTTTGGCTTGAATTTATCTTTGAAGTATCTTTCTACAAAACAAACTTTTCTTCATCAACACTTTGAACACACTTTCTTTGAATTTATCAACTTCCACTTTATGTATATCTCCTCCTGTTATGTTTATCAACTGTCCTTCCACTTTATGTTTATCAACTGTCCGGACTAAATGGAAAATTTTGACAAATCCAACTTTGCCAAAAACTGAGGCATCACTAACGTCGCGGCAATTTCCCGGGTGGTGTCCACAGTGAGGGAAGCCAAAATGCTATAGAACTGACATGTCGGTGGCACAGGCATACCGAAAGCATTGGACAAAGCGCGAGGTCCAAAATCTACAGTCCTACCCCGGATCACCACAGTGGTGTCCTCAACGGTAGCGATGGCCGAATACAGCTCGCGTAACAAAGTGGCATTAGCTTTGCCAGGAAAAGGGATTGCCTTTTCCCATTTGTACGTGGCCAAAAGTCGCGGGATATGTGGATATGTTTTGATCAACATGGGATCAAAATCTTGCTCCATCAGAAATTTGGAAGGAAGTTGTGTTTTATACCTGGCTAGGGTGGTGGTTGGACTGCAGAGCATGTCCTCGGGTTTTGAGCAGTGGATGACAAACTACGTGCGGGCTTGCGCTTCCTCTTGGTGAACGACGTGGACCGTGCTCGTTTCTTAGGGCGTACAGTTTCTGGCTCTGGGGTATACTCTTTATCAGAAGACGATATAGTCCGCTTCCCACGAGTTTCGATAGTGCGTGGAGGGGATGGAGTGGCCTAGCCAGAACCCAAAAGAGATGTGCCAGACGAAGTGGCGCTTGACGTGACCACGTTCTTTCCACGTTGAGGCAGACTATCGATGATCGAAGTGTCCTTCGGCGAGGTTGGTGGGGTGACTGGAACGGTGGACTCGACTTCGACTTGATTGAGGTCGAAGACACCAACAGGGCTATCTTGACCGAATAGGGGGTTGCGGAAACTGCCTGAATCGTCAACTCGGGGCTGTGGGTTAAAGAGAATAGAAAGATCGGGGTTGGTTCGAACTTGGGGCAAAGGAGAGAGTCTAACCAACTCTGGTGGTGAGGTGGTAGTTTCAGTGGAGGTTAGGGTTTGCGAGATGGTAGGTGTCGACGGCGTGCTCTGTGGGATGAGGATCGAGAGCAGCGGCCGACGAGTGGGTTGTGATGGTGGTAGTGGTGCATGATCGGCGATTAGGGTTTCAGGTTCCGACAAGGGTGGTGTGCGAACTGGATTTTGGGTAAGGGGAATGGGAGATTGGGGGTTAGGGTTAAGCACCGGAGATGGTTCATCGTGAGTGGGCTGAGAGGTTACGACAGCGTGCGACTCCTCATAATGTACCGTAAACACCGGTGGGGCAGCGGTGACGACGTCCGCCGCTGAGAGTGGTAGGGCGGTGGACCAAGGGGGATCGGACATCGGATTTGAGGAACCGCTGGCGGCGGCCGACCGGCGATCCCGTCGACTATTGGGGAAAGGGTTGGTGAGGTGCTTCGTTCGTGCCATGGTGGGGGAAATCGACCGAGGGAATGGTGGTGGAAGGTGACAGGGTGGTTTTGGGGGTGGTCGGAGGTGCTTGCGTGGGAATGACGAGAGAGAGGGAGTTGAGGGGTTGGGAGGGTAATGATTTTTTTTTCTTGGGTTAATAAAATTGAAAAGAAGTTTGCTTTATCTCAAATCCACCTTTTTAGATCACTACCTTTTTAAAACCTCCAGACTTTTAGGCGGAAACCTGCCAACTGAAACAATACCTGCACAAGAAAACAAGATGATATTCTAATTCAACTCTTTTATGGCCCAAAAATCTTTATATTCTAATTCTAGCGGTAAGTGGCAAGCTTTTTCGAAAACAAGATGATACAGAGACATTCCCAAAGAGGTTTTTAAAGGCCGTGCGATATGCCCATAACGCATCATCCAACTTGAGAGACCAATCCTTTCTATTAGGTTTGACAACTTTTTCCAAAATATTTTTAATTTCCCTATTAGAAAGTTCGGCAAGACCATTAGTTTGCGGATGGTATGCCGTGGCCACTGGATGTTGGATGTTGTATTTATCAAGAACGATGTGCAACATTTTATTCACAAAATGAGTCCCTTCATCGCTTATCAATGCTCGGGGTGTTCCAAAACGGACAAAAATGTTTTTGTGCAAGAAATCAATCACCGTTTTCGCATCATTCTTTGGACATGCCTTAGCTTCAACCCACTTTGAAACATAATCGACCGCGACCAAAATATACTGACTGTTGAACGACATGGGAAATGGTCCCATGAAATCGATGCCCCAAACATCAAAAACTTCTACTTCTAAAATATTATTCAAGGGCATCTCATTGCGTTGAGACAAATTTCCCATTCGTTGACATTGATCATACTTTTTCACAAATTCGAACGCATCTTTAAAAAGAGTTGGCCAAAAGAAGCCACTTTGCAAAATCTTGGCCGCCGTACGTTGGCCACCATAAGGTGAGGCATGACATTCTTTTAAAATCCCTAACATTTCCGCATTGAGAACACATCTTCTCAAAACTTGGTCCGCACCCATTTTAAAAAGAAATGGGCCGTCCCAAAAATATTGTTTGCTATCATGAAGAAACTTTTTCCATTGTTTCCCTTGAAGATGGTATGGCTTTAGCCCACAAGCAAGAAAGTTGGCTAAATCCGCATACTATGGCGGTTGTTCTTTATGATGATGTATGGCCAAAACATGCTCGTCCGGAAAAATCTCTTTAATTTCATGATCACCCCCACTAGATACCATTCCTTCTATGCGAGAAAGATGATCGGCCACTTGGTTATCGGTGCCTTTTCTATCAACAATTTCGACATCAAATTCTTGCAAAAGAACCCATCTAATAAGCCTAGGTTTAGCATCGGCTTTATTAAATAAGTATTTGATTGCAGAATGATCGGTATGAATGATAACCTTGGTGCCAATCAAGTATGAACGAAAGCGATCGAAGGCAAATACTACCGCAAGCAATTATTTTTCGGTTGTTGTATAATTAATTTGTGCTTCAACAAGAGTTTTGCTTGCGTAGTATATTGGGTGAAAAATTTTGTTTCGTTTTTGACCAAGAACAGCACCCACTGCCCAATCGCTTGCGTCGCACATTACTTCAAATGGTAAATTCCAATTGGGGGCAATCACAATGGGTGCCGAAACGAGAGCATTTTTAATTATTTCAAAAGCCTTTTTGCATTCGGAGGTAAACTCAAAGGGTTGGTCAATGTGCAAAAGATTGCAAAGGGGTTTTGCGATTTTTGAAAAATCTTTAATAAACCTCCTATAAAAACCGGCATGTCCCAAAAAACTCCTAATGCTTTTAACCGAGGTTGGCTCGGGTAATTGCATTATTACCTCAAGGTTGGCTTTATCAACTTCCAATCCTTTATTTGAAATCATGTGACCCAAGACAATCCCTTCTTGTACCATAAAATGGCATTTCTCCCAATTTAAAATCAAGTCATGGGTTTCACATCTTTGCAAACTTTTTTCAAGATTTTTTAAACAATTTTCAAACGATGTTCCCGTTACCGAAAAATCATCCATGAAAACTTCCATGGTGTCCTCAATCATATCCGAAAAAATTGACATCATGCATCTTTGAAAAGTTGCGGGTGCATTACACAACCCAAATGGCATACGTCGAAAAGAAAAAGTTCCAAAGGGACAAGTGAAGGTGGTCTTCTCTTGATCTTCGGATGCTATATGAATTTGGATATATCCCGAATATTCGTCCCGAAACAATAGAATTCTTTCCCGGCCAACCTATCAAGCATTTGGTCTATGAATGGTAGAGGGAAATGGTCCTTCTTGGTGGCGAGATTTAATTTCCTATAATCCATACAAATCCTCCATCCCGTCACGGTCCTAGTTGGTATGAGCTCGTTTTTGTCATTTGTGATCACCGTGGTGCCACCTTTCTTTGGTACGCATTGTACCGGGCTCACCCATCTACTACTAGAAATGGGATAAATGATCCCCGCATCCAACCATTTTAAAACCTCTTTTTTTACAACATCTTTCATGATAGGATTAAGTCTCCTTTGCGGTTGCACTTTGCCAATGCTATTATCTTCCAAAAGTATCTTATGTTGGCAAACTGTCAGACTTATACCCTTAATATCGGCTATGGTCCATCCTAAGGTCTTCTTATATTTCCTCAACAACTCAATCAAACTTAATTCTTGCTCTTGGGTCAATTTGGAAGAAATAATGACGGGCAGTTTCTCTTCCTCGACGAGGTAGGCATACTTAAGATGATCGGGTAAGGGCTTTAAGTCCAGCTTTGGTGGTTCAATGATGGATGGTTGTTGGATCGTTCTATCCGTGAAATCTAACTGTTTAAACGCTGCTATGGTCTCCTCAATTTCCTCCTCGCTCACAAAGTCTAAATCCTCCAAATATTCTGCACTAAAGTGGCCACTTTAGTGACAGACGTGGCCACCTTCAACAGTCTCGATGCCAACCTCTCTTTCTAAGGTGTCTAAGGCAGAACAGTCTTCCACTTCCCCATGAAACTTAAGTTATTTGAAAACGTTAAACGTTACTTGCTGATCATTCACTCTCATGGTTAGTTCTCCCTTGTGGACATCAATTAATGTTCTACCCGTTGTAAAATTGGTCGCCCTAAGATGATTGGGACGTTCCTATCGGCTTCATAGTCCAAAACTAAAAAGTCGGTCGGGAAGATGAATTTGTCAACTTGAACCAAAATGTCTTCAATTTTTTTTTGGGATAAGCCAACGATCGATCCGCTAATTGTAGAGTAACGGTCGTGGGTCGGACTTCTCCAATTCCTAATTTATTAAAAACTGAAAGTGGCATGAGATTGATGCTTGCCCCAAGGTCACAAAGGGCATGACCCACCTCTTTTCCCTCTATTGAGCACGGGATGGGAAAGCTTCCCGGGTCTTTGAGTTTGGGAGGGATTTTACATGTGAGCAAAGCACCGCATTCTTTTGTTAAAGCGACTGTTTCGTACTCACTTAACCTCCTTTTCTTGTTGAGAATGTCCTTTAAAAATTTAATATAACTTGGCATTTGCTTGAGAGCTTCAACCAAAGGTATGTTAATGTGCAATTGTATGAAAATGTCCAAAAAAAATTTAAATTGCACATCCTCATTTTTGTTCTTCATTCTACCGGGAAAAGGGAGGTCTCGCAAGTCCAAATTTGCTTGGTTTGAATTTGCCCTTATGGGCTGTGAAGTGGGCACCTGCTCACCACTTTGGAGAGGTGGATCTGAAGGCAGAACAGTCCGTGAAGTGGCTTTGCATTTTGTCCCGAAGGTGGGCACGTTCCAGCCACGTTGGCTGGAAAAAAGGATGGGAAGTTTTCTTTGTCAAAAGCATGTGTGGTGTCTTCTTGCACAACGGTATCAACTAAGACTTCCTCATTGGGTGTGGATGCTCTTGTTTCACTTCTTAAAGTCACGACCTTAACGTGTTCCTTACCCTTAGGGGTCTCGGTGTCACTAGGTAAAGTGCCCACTTAATTGTCCAAATTGAGTCTCAAAACCTCTCAAGGTTGCATTCGTTTGGTTTATGAAACCTTTGAGTAAAGATTCAACCGAACTATTACTCTCCGATGCATTTTGTTGTCTCGGTACATACGGTTGTGAGGATTGCCCACTTTGGTACGTATGAGACGGTCCTTGTTGAAATCCCGGAGGATTTGGTGGTCGGTTTGGAACTTGATGAACCCTGGGGGGTTGAAGTCCTTGATTTCCCGACCATGAGAATTTCGGGTGATTTCTCCAATTTGGGTTGTAAGTTGGAGAAAATGGGCTATTCTATGAATGGTTTCCTACATAGTTAACTGAGGCGGGATTACCGGGACAACACTCAAAAGCATGATTCTCACCACAAAACACACAAGATTCATTTATAGCTTGGACTTGGTTCTTTTCTCGATTTAAGTTCATGTTATTTTTCACCAAGTTAGTTAAAGCTACAATTTGTGCGTATAAGGCAGTGATGGCATCAATTTCATGAACACCCGATGCATTCTTAGGAGCAAGAGCGCGTGGGTTTGACCAATCGGTGTTATTGTTGGCCACTTTCTCCAAAATGTCATATCCTTCGTTATAAGTTTTAGAGGTGAAAGCGCCACCGGCCGTAGCATCAAGAATAATTTTAGCGGAATTAGTGAGGCCATTATAAAATGTCTCTAATTGGATGAAATGAGGGATTCCATGATGAGGACATTTTCTAATTAAGTCTTTGAATCTCTCCCATGCATCCGAAACCGCTTCTTCCTCCTCTTGTCGAAACACCAAGATTTCATTTCTAAACTTCACATTTCTAGTTGTAGGAAAATATTTTTTTAGAAATTTTTCGGCTAAACTTTTCCAACTATCTATGGAGTGAGGAGGTTGAGAATTTAGCCAAGCTTTGGCTCTATCTCTCAATGTGTAAGAGAAGAGCGTAAGCCGTAAGGCTTATGTCGTAACACCTTGAATGCGAAAATGATCCGTCATTTCTAAAAATGATTTTAAATGTGAGTGCGGATCTTCCGACGGTAACCCTCCAAATTGACCCATTGCTTGGATCATTTGAAACATTACCGGTTTTAGTTCAAAAGTTTGTGCCGCAATGTTGGGCCTAAGAATACCCGATTTTAATTGATTAAATTCTGGTGTTGCATAGTCCCGTATTCCCCGTTCTTTATCGTCGACAATTCTTATGGTTGTTTCATTGGGTGGTGGTGGAGGATCTCCACCATTTCCAGCCATGTTTTGATTTTGCCGACCTCTTCTACCTCTTCTTCGTCTTTTAACGGTTCTTTCAATTTCGGGGTCAAGAGTTACAAGTTCACCGTGTTGTAGCCTTGGCATACAACACGGAAAATACTAAAAATAAAAGACACAAGCAACTCAGGCTCGAATGAAAAGTCAATATCTTAGGATTTAAAATCGCGCTAGTCCCCGACAACGGCGCCAAAAACTTGGTAGCGGAAAATCGTATAGGTCCACAAAGTGGCCACTATGTCGCCACAGTGGCGGTGCAAGTGCACACCGGACACTATGATCGCTACAAGTAATAAAATGGTAGAGTACCGAGATCGTTTCCACAGGGACTAGTCAACTAAGAATCAGAGAATTTTTCATGAACTTCTAGTTATTGGTTGAGTTTTGAGAACAAAATCAATATTTGTGGGTTTTAATCAACTAAACAACGATTAAACGGAATTAACAGTATTAAAGGCAGGATGTGGGTACAATCATTAACTAAGACTGACGTAGTAACAACTTGGTCAGACACAAAATGACACACGACAACCTTAAAAACCTTTTTCTCTCGAAAATAAGTTTCCTCGAAATGTGGCCACGTTGCACCCACTTTGTCACCACGTTGGCCAACTCAAGACTTGCCGACTTAACTAAGTAAACCTCTAAGGGTTTCAGTTCCACCAGTATAGATATAGACGCCCAAATCTCTTTGTGACACCCATATCGACCGACATTTGAACCTTAGTTAAAATCATGCAAAAACCCGTATCTCTACGTGGTTATAAAAGACTTTCTCAAATCTTCTTTGCATCACTGAAGCCGTATTCGGATCTGCCCCTCTCGAGGTCTAAGATCTAATATTAACACTAACAAGTGATCAGCTTGTCCGCGTTGAGTTGAAGTCCCGACTCGAGTGACCAAGTCTAAGAGTTAGCAACGATGGCAACACCCAAGTGTTGCCTACTAGTCTTAACTTTGGCTCATACCCACACCCAAAGGGGTGTTTAGCTCATAATGAAAGTAAAAGACATGATGGAAGAGGGAGATAACATAAATTAAATTGCATAAAAGAAACTAAAGAGCTGCTGCCAACGTGGTGACAAGGTGGCCACTTTGGCAACAACTATTACAAGAAATTTAAACTTACAACAATTAAATGCAAATAAACTACAAGGAATGAAAACTAAATGTTGCTGCTCCAGATGGTGTTTAATGCTCCTACCAGTGATTGATCTGAAATGGAGCCTCCAAGCCTTCATTTATAGCCCAAGGAAGAGAAAAGTGTTGATGTAACAACACCATAAAAGTAGATTTTAAGGTGAAGTGTTGAAGCTTCCTTAGACTTACACTTTTTGTCCTCTTCCTTGATTATTCTTATGAATGAGCAGAAGGGTCTTTCACTTTCTTCAGAAGGCAGACTTCCAGAACTGGTAAAATCTTATCCAAGCAATTTTTGGTCAGCGCCCCAACGTGGTGACAACGTAGGTGCAACGTGGCCACGTTCCGCACAAAAGTTAGTAAAACCGAATTTTTTGCATTTTTAGGATTTCATCACAATGTTTAAACCATTAAGACCAAATGAAGGAGATGAGGAGCAAATTGGGTGAAAATGTGGTAAAATAAATATAACAACAGAGGAATTAACTCTCAAAATTTGAGAGTTATCAATCCCCAAAGAAAATGAAACATTTCTTTCTTAATAAAGAAACTAGTGGTTGGTGGGGTTATAGCAAAGGCTGGCATGGGCTTACTGCCTGTTTCAATAATGGTCACCAAAGAATGTGAACCAATCAGTAGATGTGGTTGTGCAACTTAGAAAGTAGTTGGTGCAGAGTTCTCATATTATTTTAACTCTGTTCTCACACCCTCTTTCTGTTTTTAATCAGCTCACGTCTAACCAAACTCTCATTTACATTTTACCTCATCACACTGAGAAAAACTCAACACTTTGAGTTATCTCCCCCACTCTTTAATATAATGACCCCTCATCCCTCAATCACTCGAGGATAACTTCTTGGGTAGGAAACATTGGCTAACGTGAATCCATAGAAGTTCTGTTAATCTCACACTTGAATCTCATAAAAAATTGTCCTAAAATGCATTGTCCAACAGTTTAGCTTGTACACATAAAGATCAAAATGTGATATCATTGTCACAATATGTATGCTCCTCAAGAATATAAATGATATTTGAGCATTTGAACGTTGAAGATATCTCAAAACAAGGAAATTGAATGAATGAAATGAAAACAATAGATTTGTTTTGAGAATCTGACAATGTATCAATCAGATCAAATATCATGAAATATGAACGTGAAAAGTTAGGGTATCAAAGAACTTGATGTTTGTTTATATGAACGAATATAAACAGTTTTGCAATGAACGCAGAATTTTAGAAATGATGATCGATGCTCAATAACATTGAAAGCGAACGAGGGTATTACCATCGAAATATGTTTCGTATAGAGACATGGTAATAACAAAGTCAAATGAAGCTATACCAGTGTGTATGAATAATTGACAGTATATAGACAAGATAACACACAAGTATTATCTTTTGAAACACACAGTCAGAAAATGATGTAATCCAATATGTTTAAGAAAAACATTTACAAACACACTTCTAAATTCATAAAATCTTTTGAGAATAAGAAGTGGTTTGAACATTTAAGAAAACGTTTGTCATGCTTGAAAGTTGTCCATCTTTCAAACAATCAGAGATTAAGAATTAGAAATACTTACATTCAGTGTAATATTCTTAACTCCCCCTCAAATCATGATTAATTGACTAAAAGTCAGATAAGCTCCCCCTGAATATCTATAAAAAGTCAAAATCTCATCAAAATATCAAAGTCAAATTCAAACTAAAATATCAACAATTCATTTTCTATATCTCCCCCTGAAAAATTTGAAAAGTATGGAAATGATACTCCCTATAGAACAATGAAGAATAAAATCATTGAAGTACGGGTTCTGAACTAAAGTATTCAGAATCCATTCTTGATCTTTGAAGTATGAGTCCTAAAGTATTGTGTTTAGAAGTCATTGTAAGGCTTTCATCAACGGTCACATTTATGCTTTCCATGACAGTTTTGGTACGTCGATTATAGATCCTGTAAGCTTTCGAAGTAAGCGAATATCCAAGAAAACATCCTTCATCAGCTTTCTTGTCGAATTTCCCAAGATTATCACGGTCGTTAAGAATGAAACACCTACATCAAAAAGCACGAAAGAATTTCACATTAGGTTTACGATGATTAATAATCTCATAAGTTGTTTTATTAAATCTTTTTGTGATGATAGTGCGATTTTGTGTAAAGTAAGCAGTTGCAATAGCTTCAGACCAAAGATATAATGGCAATCCTGAGTATACTAGCATGGTTCTTGTTGGGAACTGAAGAAGTTGCACAAGTACAAGCACAAGTAAAGTTAATGCTGCTAGAAGAAAACGGTTAATACTTCTAGTTAGTACTTCTGTGATTAATGCTGCTAGTTGATGATTAATGTTGCTCAATAAGATTAGTACTGCTAGTTCAAAGTTAGTACTGCTTGAAGAGATTAATACTGCTGAGCATGGTTAGTACTGCTAGAGTTAATACTGCTCAGAGTATTAATGCTGCTGAAGAATAATACTGCTTATGTGATAAAGAATTCGCATGGACGGATGACAGCTGGATGGACTGAAGATTATGGAAAGCTTGAAGATATTCATGGAAGATATACTGAAGATATTTTATTTATTGTAATTATCTTTTATTTAGTATATGTATAGAATTGACAGAATAGTTTTTGTGACAGATTTTAATTCTAAGTTTTTGTTCTAGAGAGAATCAACCTCAAGGCATAGATCCTAATTCTAGAGAAGTAGAATTCGTCTTGAAAGAGCCTGTTCTTCAAGATTGAGGTTGTGTGTGTAATCTTGTGATTTTAATACAAGTTTGCAAGTTGTTAATCATATACTGTGTTGATTACTGTTACATTGAATATCAAAGTGTTATTCCACAACTTCTTTTGTATTGTTTCTGAGTTTTCATAATTCTTGTTGAGAATTCGATCCTGACAGTTCTAGCTGCTTCCACCAAAGTTCGATTCTTCCTTTCTACAACTCCATTTTGTTGAGGAGTACGTGCCGCTGAAAAGTTATGAGATATTCCAACAGACTATAGAAAGTGTTGTAGGGTCTCATTTTTGAACTCAGTACCGTTGTCACTCGTAACTTTCTGAACTGGAAGTTGTAGAAGAATTTGAATCTTCTTGATAAATGCAATTATTAACTCTGGTGCATCTGATTTAGCTCGCAGAAATTCTAGCCATGTATATATGGAGTATTCATTAATCATGACTAATATGTACTTTTTGCCACTGATTGATTAAATCCTCATAGGTCCACAGAGGTCCATATGTATCATCTCTAAAGGTGATTTGCAAGAAGATTCCACCTTTCCTTTGTAAGAACTACTTTTCATCTTTCCCATTTCATACGCTGAGCACAGGGAATCCTTCTGAAATCTCATCTTTGGTAGACCTCGAACTAAACCTTTGCTTGCTAATTTGTTGATGTTGTTAAAGTTTTGGTGAGACAATCTTCTGTGCCAAATCCAACTCTCATCTTTTGTAGCTTTTGACAGTAGACATATTGGTCGTGAAGCAGATGGAGTAGGAAAATTAACAGTATAAAGATTACCAACGCTTTTTGCTTTAAAGATCTCAACTCCATCTTTATCATCAACAGAACAGCTCGTAATTGAAAACCCAACATGTTTTTCACTTTATTCGTCGTTTCTTGCACAATTTCTGGCTCGACAAACTGCTTCTCTCCCGCTTCCAACCCACACATCGGTGTTCTACATTTCCAACCATACAATGCTTCGAACGGTGCCACCCTAATGCTCGAATGATAACTGTTATTATAAGTAAACTCCTCCAAGGTAGGTGAGAGTCCCAACTTCCTCCAAAATCGATGACACATGACCTCAACATATCTTCAAGAGTTTGAATTGTCCTCTCACTTTAGCCGTCCATTTGAGGATGGTAGGTCGTACTCAACTTGACCTTGGTGCCCAACTCCTTTTGTAGGCCATCCTAAAATCTAGAAGTAAACCGGCTGTCTCTATCGGATATAATGGATAGTGGTACACCGTGTCTTGACACTACTTCATCTATGTAGAGTTTGGCTAGTTTCTCCATTGGCAACGTCTCTTGCATAGCTAGAAAATGCGTGCTCTTAGTGAGTCGGTCCACCACCACCCAAATCGTGTCATGACCTCGCAAGGTTCTCGGGAGCTTTGTCACGAAGTCCATAGTGATGTGCTCCTACTTCCATTCCAAAATGGTCAGAGACTGTAAACTTCCATACGGCTTTTGATGTTCCGCTTTGAATTGTAAGCAAGTGACACATCTTTGCACATAGTTGGCCACATCGAGCTTCATCACCAGCCACCAATAATTCAACTTCAAATCCCTAAACATTTTTGTGCTACCGGGATGTATGGAATACTTGGATTTGTGAGCTTCCGCTAGGAGTAACTCTTGGTTTCCTCCATTTTTCGGTACCCAGATTCTTCCTTGAAAAAGTTTGAGGCCACGGCTATCCTCCGTTAATAGTTCCTGTTGCTTCTCCATGACTTCGGCTTTGAGATGATCTTCATGGAGTTACTCAATTTGACATGGCTTGATTTTCTCTACTAGGCTTGATATCTCATCGATCCTAGCAAGAGATAATTTGACTCCACCGCCATAATTCTTTCAGCTCAGTGCATCTTCCACCACATTGGCTTTACCGGGGTGGTAAAGCAACTCGCAAACATAGTCTTTCAATAATTCCAACCACCTTATTTGACGCATGTTGAGATCCTTCTGATCAAATATATACTTTAAGCTCTTATGATCCGTGAAGAGGATGCACTTCGTCCCATAGAGGTAGCGTCACCACAACTTTAGAGCAAACACCACCGCTTCTAGTTCTAAGTCGTGTGTAGGATAGTTCTTCTCATGATCCTTGAGTTGCCGAGATGCGTACGCTATCACCTTTCCTCTTTGCATTAACAAATATCCGAGACCCAATTTGGAGGCGTCTCTATAGACCACGAAGTCGTCCTACCCTTTGGGTAGGGATAGAATTGGCGCCTCACATAGCTTCTTCTAAAGAGTTCTGAAAGCTAGCTCTTGCATCTCGCTCCATAAGAATTTGACATTCTTCCTTGTAAAAGAATTGAGTGGAGAAGCGATCTTCGAAAAGTCTTGGATAAACCTTCGTTAGTATCCGGCTAAACCCAAGAAGCTTCTTATTTATGTCGGACTCGTTGGTGGTTCCCAATTCATCATCATTTTGATCTTTGTCGGGTCCACCTTTATTCCGTCTTTGGATACTACGTGACCCAAGAACTGAACTTCTTGCAGCCAAAATTCGCACTTCGAGAACTTTGGAAACAACTTCTCTTTCCGGAGAACCTCTAGTACCTCCCGCAAATGTCGAAGATGCTTGACCTTATTCCCCGAGTAGACCAAAATGTTACTGATGAAGACTATTACGGACTTGTCCAAGAAAGGATGGCACACCCGGTTCATCAAGTCTATAAACACAGCCGGAGTGTTGGTCAACCCGAAAGGAAACACTAAGAACTCATAGTGTTCGTACCGTGTCCGGATGGTCGTCTTCGGAATGTCATCCTCCTTCACCCTCACTTTATGGTAACCAAACCTCAAGTATATTTTGGAGAAGCACCCCGCTCCTTACAATTAGTCGAAGAGATCATCAATTTAGGGAAGTGGATACTTATTCTTCCCCTCGGAAGTCTATGCACATCCTAATTAACCTGTCTTTCTTTTCCACGAACAAAACCGGGGCTCTCCACAACGACAAACTTGGTCTTATAAACCCTTTTTGTAGAAGCTCTTGCAGTTGAGTCATCATCTCTTGCATCTCTGCCGGTGCTAGACGATAAGGAGCACGAGCGATCGGTGAAGATCTATGTGGAACTCTAATTGACGTTCCGTCGGTAAACTGGGTAGGTCTTCCAGAAAGACATCTGGGAAGTCTTGCACTACTTCCACATCCTCCACCTGTAACACCCCTAAAAATAGAAGTAATTTAAAACCTGGGTGTAACGAACTATTCACCAAAATGATATATAAATCATCGTCCACAAAAGGGAAAGATATATTAGCGTTTACAAACGAATATGAATGATAAACGACAACCTACTAATCTCAACTAAATTAAGCTAGATTAAGGACGAGTGTCGCTATCTTCATCAAAAGTGTAGTAACTTCAAGTATCGCTTGCTACCCCAAAAATCATCAATCTCAAAAATTTCCCAACGATGGCCATTACATGCTCCCCTCAAACCTTGGAAGCCCTACCGCTTAAAGAACCTGAATATACATGTCATTCAAGAAAACAAGTGTTAGGCTTATTCCTAGTGAGCTCAAACAATTATAAAATAATTGTTAAGTGCATTTTATGTATTCATCATTTTAGTCTAAAATTGCATTTTTGCATTTAGTTTAATCGTTTGCATATAGTTTTTATTTTATTTTTAGTTAATTTTCGTATAATCATCGTTGGGGATATTACATTGGCATTTTTGTGGTTTTCTTGGGTTTTGATAGGTAATTCACATTGAAAGCGTGAAATGGATGACGATGGATTTAAAGTTTTTGATCGATCTTTATTTGGTGGGCAAATCCAAGAAGAATGCTAAAAGTTGGACCAAAGTCGAAAGAAAATAATTCAACAAATGAGCTTTTAAAAGAAAAGAAATCAAGAGGGGCGTTTTCGAAAGAGCTGCAAAGTTGAGGGGTTGATTGTGGAAATTTTTCTTTATATATAGAATATTAGATTTAGATTTTAGAATTCATTCTCCATTGTCTCTTCTCCCCCACGGCATGCGCCGTTTCTTTTTTTTCTTTTTTTTTACTTTGTTGTTTTTTATTTAGTTTTAGTTTTAGTTGGGTTTGATTTTTTAAGTTGTTTTAGTTTAGATTTAGGTTTTGAGATTTGTGAGTTCTTCGTTCGTTGAGTCCTTTGAAGATGTGAAGATGATGTGAAGTTTTGGCGGATCGAAGATGAAGGTGGAATGTGACAGATTCGCATCCAACATTTGACATCCGTTGTAACCATTCATTTTCTCCATTTTATTTATTTCTTCTCTCTTTTTAATTTATGCATCGTTCTTATTTTATTTTACCGCTTTATTAGGTTAGATCGATTCTTGGAGAGTGACACTCCTTGTATCGTATTTCTCCCTTTTTAATTTCTTGTACCACTCTTAATTTAATTTACCGCTTTCTTAGATTAAAAACGATTCTTGGAGAGTGACACTCCTTGGATCGATCTTTATAGTTTTCGTAGATTTATGTTTACGTTTTATTTCGTGGTTTAGTTAACATTCATTTGGGTAATCGTCAGTTTGGATAGACGTTGTGGTATTGATCAATTGTTTTTAAAACACATCAATAATGATAAAGAAGTATTTGTCAACAATGCGTGATATTAACCAAAGTTCAGTAATAAGATCAAACCTCAATTACCCTTGGAAGGGTGTAAGGTTTCCCAAAGATATGAGGGAGACCCGGTTTACCATTGAGAGTGACGGAACAGGAAAATAGGTTACATATCTATGTTATGGAGCTTCTATAGCACCAAAGGTTATCGAGTTCAACCATACACGGTCTATTGTTCGAGCTCCCAATTGGGCTAAGAAGGAATCACTTGCTATATCGTAATATTATGAGGTACAAGGTTATCGCATTCAACGACCCACGATCTATAGCACGAGTTCCCAAAGGTTAAAGTCCCATATCTAGCTAAATAAAGAACAACATCACAATTCACATAAAACAACTAGTGCCTATGGATCCATTACACTATAGTCTCTCAAAGGGCTTTTTCTAATGAATAACAAGATGCACTCATTATATAAGCATTTGCAAGATTGAGTCTTTAATGAGAAGAAATCCTCATATTATCAACAAGTCAAAAATATGGTCATTTAGTTTTTATTTACCAACACTCACAAAATCAAGAGTAATCACCATTCAAGTATCCAAAACTATTTTCCAAAGTCATTTCCTCAAATATCAAGTTTTGTCAAAGACCTAACTTTTGACCTAGATTTTCTAAAATCACCCAATGTAACTTTGTAAGGTGAAAACATTGAGAATCGTAAAGGAGTATTGAAAACATGTACATAAAGACTTGGAAATTAAAAGAATGAACTCACATATTATGTTTTAGTAAAAACCTAGAAAAGTATAAGAAACCCTTATAAATGAAGATAAGATGAAGGGATCCTAACCTTAGCTTCTCCAAACCTAGCTTGAATGATGGAAATCCTTGAAGTGAAGTGAAACTGGAGCAATAAGTGCTCATAGACCAATTTAATGTATAGAGAGATAGAGAGATAGAGAAGAGAGCGTTCTTGAGAGAAAATTGTTGAGAATTGAATGAGGAATGAGGTTAAAATTTGGACTTATTGCACCCTGGACCCCGACGGCGACTTTGCCAGGCAATAGTGCCCGTGGCACTATCGCGACATCTGTACCGCAGGTCCTCCTCCTTTAAAGATTGTGCGATGACGAGAGTGACAATGTCACAATCGCTGGGCACTCTAGCACAATATGTACCAAGAGTTTTGTAAGTCCCGCGACTGTGCCCTTGGCGACATTGACACTATCACAGTCTCCGGGCATAGTCGCCCAACCCAATCCGGAGTCCGAAAATCCTAACTTTCTCGAACTATCGACGCTGCAATAGAAATAATTCATAACCAAGTTTTATCATCCTAAAATTACCAGTTAAATTTACATTTTAAGAAAGAAAGGAGTCTTATAGCTTACTTGGAAAATGCGGGTGTTACACCACCCCTTTCTTTTCTAATTTTACATTCACTACGTACGCCAAAAATGAAGAGTATCCTTTTGCTAAACACTTGCGAGCCTTTAGTGATGAAATGATGGGGGTAGACCCCGATCTTCTTTCTCCATAGACGGTCACCACACCACCATTTGCCAAAGTCACTCGGATCATCTTTTTAGATCAAGAAATGTCCACACTGTTCTTACTCAACCAATCCAAGCCTATGACTATATCAAAACCTCCTATAGACATAGGCAACAGGTTCACCTCAAAGGGATTCCCATCTACTTCCAAGGTGTAACCGTCAAAAGAATCTTGGATAATTACTTGTTCTACTTTTGCTACTTCTACTATTAAGGCGTCAGACAATGGAATAACAGGGGTGACAAATTGTTTGCTAAAAGTTCTTGATACAAACAAGAGGTTCGCACCCGAATCAAACAAAACACGTGCATGTAAAGAGTTTACTAGGAACGTACCCGACACCACATTTGTGGTCTCTGTAGCTTCCTCCACCGTTATCTGGAAGGCTCGGCTCGGTGCCCTCGGTGGGTTTTCTTGCTTTGATGCAGTCCCACTTGTAACTCCCCGATTGCTTCCCGCCAATTTTGTACATTCTCTTTTCACATGCCCCGGTTCCCGGCACTCAAAGCATACCGGCCCCCAAATGGGACAATCTCGGCTCACATGACCTTTCTTTCCACACTTGAAACATTCATATGGGTTGGAAACATTCAGATGGGTTGGAAAATGGTCGTAGTGCTTGTTCTTGCACTTGTGGCACCATTAGGATTCGCGACGGGAATCCAAGTTTCTTCCTCAAGAAAACGATTTGAATTGTCGGGCGGGCCCGGTTGGCCATTCCCACTTCCGATTCTCGCTTGATTGACTCCTTTCTTCTCTACTTTGATTGAGGTTGTCCTCTACTAACTGGGTCTCTTTGATAGCTATTTACAATGAGATCACTTTGGCGTTCCTTACACCTGTCTTCATCTCTGCATGCAGGCCTCTCAGATAAGCCTTTATCTTCATCCTCTCATCAGTAGCCAAATGCTCTACCAGGCTCAGCTTCTCCACATACTTACTTGAGTACTTGACAATGGACAGATTTCCCTTCTTCAGATTTCTGAACTCTTCTTCAGATTTCTGAACTCTTCTTCATTCTTATGAAGAGCTCTTTCATTACAGTACTTATCCATCACTTTATTTTTGAAGGTTGGCCAAGTCAGCTTCGCCAAAACCCCGGAGTAAGTGTCGTCCGGGTGATGTTCCACCAGCTCAAGGCTTCACCTCTGAATAATTGCGATGCAAACTTAACTCTCTGAAACTCGTCATATTCACTTGCTTCTAATGCCATCTCTATCTCTCATATCCAGTTCATACAAGCCACTGGATTTGTTGTTCCAGAAAATTCTGGAAGCTTGCTACATAAGAAGGTCTTATACGAGCAACCTCTTTACCTTCTTCTTTCACCGCCCACTACCTGCTCTTCAATTACAACAACATTTAATACTCCCTAGAGTCGTTCACGGCGTTCTCGGCAACCGTCTTGTGTCTTCGGTTACTTGCATCCCGGTCCTCTAGCATCTTTAAGAATCTCTCATACCGCTTATCCATTACGGAGTTCATCATTTGCATGATGCTAGCTATCATTAACGATTTAGGGTCCATTTCTTGCACAACTAGGTTTTCAGTCTCCAGATTCACTTGTGGAACCACGTCTACTACATTCCTCAACATGGTTGGAATTGGGGGGTTTGGGGAATCATTAACCAGTCTAGTTTGTCTGGGCGCCTGTGGAGCTATTACGCTTGCTTCAACCCCGTCCTCCTGAGTCATCACCCGACTCCTTGTATTTATCATTGTGAGTTGTCACACATGATAAGGATCATACCGGTTAATTCTTTAAAAGATAAACTATTTATTGCAAACTACGACAATCATCAATCATCATAGCAACAATTTATTCACACTTACATAACAATAAATTCATAATGACACTGACCATGTGAAAATTTGAACATATTATACAAAAGGATTATTGGGGTCATCTTAATTAATGTATTTCCGCATTCCTAATACTCTCACCACCTAGGAATTCTACCCAAGGTTGACAATTTATACCACTAGAAATCACAACTTAAGTCTAGGCATCCTAGAGTCCCACCTAGTTCACTTAAACTAAAGCTCTAATACGAACTTGTAACACCCCAAAAATTGGGATAAACAAAAGTTTCCATAAAACAGAAATGTAGTATTTAAAAATGCCAAAGCATGAGCCTCCCAAAAAGGGGGGAAATAATGCATACATGTTAATTTAAAGCATTTGGGAAAGACAACCTAATAATTTAATTTTTCTAGAAACAAGCTTACAAATTCGGGTTTCCTCTAAGTCTTTCAAAAGATTGCAAATCTTCCATGGAATGGTGTCCAAAAGGTCTTTCCCCCAAGCTCACTCTATACCCGGCTAAGCCTTCTTAGAAACGACACAGCTAATACCTGAGATACATGTTGACACCAAGCAAGTGTTAGGCCAAAAAGACTAGTGAGTTTGAACAAATATAAACCATGAAAGGAAAAATGAGATGGGCAATATACAGTAACAATTTATTTTGGAATCTATGGGGAGACCCAAAACACTAAACAAGTTTCACCTCAAGAGTCGATACACCTTAATGTTCACCTAATAAGGCAACATCCCAAAGGCCCGACACACCGGATACTATCTTCAAGGCATTACCCCAAATGGCAGAGATCTAGGCAAATACCTCCAAGTGGTGCCCAAGATTATATTCTTCAAGTGCCTACTTGTTGGTTCATCCAATTTAAATTACATCAAGGATACAACTTACTCTGTTGGATACCAGATTTAATATTATAACAATGATATAAACAGATAACAATAAAGACAACGAAAGCAATACAGTTTAATATCAAAGTAGATCCAACTCACATTTTATAAGAAGATATCCAATAAGGTAAATATAAGAACAAGCTTAATATTCACCGGATAAATCAGATAGATTAATAAGAACACCAAAAAAGTGGATAAATCTTACAAGATCTTCTTAGAATACCTTTCAGTATATTAAAGATAATTCAAATACAAGATTTAAGGAAACACACACTTCTAGTAATGGGGTGATGGTCCTATTTATAGGACCATAAAGGGAACATTGTACTATCCTGACATAAGAAGCATGCTTGAATAGTGTTTTACCTAAAAGGTAAACTCAAGACATGCTTGAACAGTAACCTACTCTAAAAAGTAAATCTTATCACTATGTGACGTGTCTTATCACTATGTGACGTGTCATCTGTTCTTCTATCAATACTTGTAGGAATCATCAACTTCTTCTTCAGAGAGGATGTCTTCCAAGCTCTGATGTAGGAACCTCTGATGAAGCCATCTCTGATGTTCTTCTGCTGAATCTCTGAAATGTACTTCTGAGGCAGACATGTCCTCTGAAATCTATCTCTGGAAGTCCTTTGAAATAGGACTTAGAATATTTTTAATACTTTTACATTACAGAATTGGGGCTAACATACTCCAAGCAAGGCTTATCAGATATTAATACCCACATTGTGGTCCAACCACTTCAATAACCAAGTAGTTATGCATGACATACTAAGATTTTCGAGATTACCCAAGTGAGCATGTATTCCTTCATACAAACATTCCAAGGGTAACATGAACCATTCTACAATGTAAATGCACAAAACCACCATGTATAAACATTTAGTGTCAACTACCTCTTTTAAAGTTAAAACTCAAATTAAGTCACAGTCTCAAAATATAGATAATTTTATATGAACATCAAGTATCATATTTCATTCAATAATAATGCCTCTATGATTTCCATGATACCCCAAGGACGTTTTTCCCCACACAAGAACCCAAATGTTTGAAATACAATGAGTTATGGCATGTTATCAAGTAATGAGAAATTTTACCACAAATATATAAGACAAGGATAATAAACACATTTATTGACATGTATCTAGTTTTAACAAGATTTAGAAAACTCACAATCTAGGTTTTTGGATAAAACCTAGAAAAATGGCCAAAACCCTAGACGTGTAGAAATGTAGACTTGAGGTTGAAGACTTAGTCTTTGAGCTCTTGAATCTTCACAATAAATGACCCCCCAAAAAGACTTATATGCTCCCACAAAGATCTACCAAACCCTAGATGAGCAATAAATGTGAAGAAGGTTTTTAGAGAGGAAAAAGCGTACCCTAAAACCAAAAGAAAGGTGTTGAGAATGAGTTTATGGCTGAAATCAGTTGAGAAGGGGTTTTAATGCCCCTGCTAGACGTGGGCGACAATGCCCGACGATTGTGCCTTAGGCACTCTAGCAGGTCAAGGTCGCAGGAGTTGTACCGAGACTCCTCTCCCGGTTGTGACTAAGCCCAGACGAGAATTCCCCTGTCATACCCGGATGGCACAGTCGCGGGACCTGTACCGTATGCCCTCTAACCCGCGCGATTATGACACATGATAGTGCCCTCTAGCACTATCGCTGTCATTCTCACCCAACATGCCCCGAGACTGGATTTTCCATCTTTTTAAATGTGAACGATGCAAGGAACGATTTAGTGAACAACTATATTAACTGGGCATTGAATTTCAGATGTTACAATGTATGACATTCTCTTTGTTACAAAAACAATATCAATGAAAATATATTTTACATATAAACAACCCCAATAAATTTATTGTCTTATATTACATCTAATTAGTTGCCAATTATCAAATTGCTTTTTATCTTAACTTAGCACAAATTTTTAAACAATAAAATTTTGCTACCGTCCAACATGAATATATAAATGAAGACTATAAGTATGAACATGACATAATAAAAACTTAGTATGCTAAAATCATGAATTGTGGTTGAATTTAGGTTATCCCACGTTGATGAGAAGAAGAAATATTATAAAATATAGTTGTGTATATGAAAGGAGGACGATAGCTTGAAAATCAATAACCTACTAGAAAAACATGCAATTCCGGTAAAATTTTCAGAAGGAATTTCCCCTGGAAATTTTTCGGCGGATTTCAAAGAAAAGAAACACCGTTGAATTTCGCTGGAAATCCAATAGAAATATTTTTAAATTTGTATTTTTAAATTTTAAGGGTTTCCCGATTTTAAATTTTTTTAATTATTAATATTAGAGAAAATCAAAGTTAATTAATTACATTTTCCAGCGGATTTCTAACGGAATTTAATTAATTAAAATTATTTAATTAATTCTGTCGGAAATCTGACGGAAATGTTTACATTAAATTTTATTTTTTAAGTTGTTCTAAGAAAAAAATAATAAATAAATTCGAAAAAAATACGTCGGAAATCTGGCATAAAATTTTAAATTAATTTTTTTATTTTTTCTTAGAAAAAGAAATAAATAATTTGAAAACAAATTTAAATTTGCCGGAAATCTATTGAACATTTTCAGCGGATTTCTAGCAGATTTAATTTTTTTTTAAAAACTTAAAAAATATTATATCTGCTAGAAATTCGTCGGAAATGGTCCTCTGTCGTGTAGTGATATCAATATAAATATATAAATGAAGACAATAAAATATTAACATTCCACAATGAGAATTTAAGAATCACAAATCATGAATTTGTCGTTATGGGGTTGTTTGTTTTTTTTTAAAAACCTCTTAATGACTCTTAAGTCTGAATCGTTCAGACCTTTTTACACACAACCTCTTATTAATCATAACTAAAATAAGATTTCAGACTTTAGACCTCTTAAAAAACAAACGGCACCTATAAGGTATTAACATGGCAAATGATAATTTAGTATTCTCAAATTGTGGTTGAATTTGCTTATCCCATATTGATGAGAAGCAGAAATATTGGAAACTATAGTTGAATATATAAAAGGAGGGGGATGACTTGAAAATCGATATCAATATAAATATATAAAGGAATTCTACGAAACTTTCATTATTGGGTTACCCATACACTTCAAGTATTTCTAGCGATTCACATGGAATCATTAAATGATACAAATATTGGAAATAGGTAATTAGGTATATGAAAAGAGAGGGAATGCCTTGAAGATTAAAAAAGTTCGTCGACTAAAAATGCAACACTTGTCATCTAATTTTTGGATTAAATTGTAATTTTGAAGTAATGTGATAAAAACATTTTATTAAAAAATAACACCTTTCACTTTCGATTTCATTAAATATTAAATGTTCATTAAAATCGGATCAATACAATCATATGTGAATATAAATATAAATACAATAAAAATCATATGAAAGAAGTGTTGGCTATAAGGTATTGACATGCATGACACAATGAGAATTTTTTTTTTCTTCCAAATAATGAATTGTAGTTGAGTTTTGTTTATCACATCAATGATAAACTGAAATATTGGAATAAATAGTTGAGTATATGAAAGATAGATGTCTTTTTAGTATTGGAATTGACAAATGTACAATAAGAATTTAGTATTCTCAAGTTTTGAGTTGATATAACGTCATAACTTTATTATATCTTACTTGACATATGTTTTGATTATTGCGTAACACATGATGTTGAACACTAGTACATAATAAAATGCATCTTATGAATTATTGTCGTGATTATTGAATTTGATGGACATGGTTTTTCCAAACGATAGGGATGATTTATATATATATATATATATATATATATATATATATATATTTGTAATTTAGTCTAATACATATTTGAAAAGGTTTTCAAATCTTACTTATGACTTATGAGTCAGATTATGGATTCTTTTAATTTGGTTCGCATTATCTTTAAAAAAATATATTATTATTAAAAGGAAAAAAGTCGGAACATAATTGACGAATTTTTTCATTTTGAATTATTAACGGATTGTTTGGCAAATATAAGCTACCTTATAATCTTGCTTATTTTTGGAATAGTGTTGATCCAAATTTTCTCAATGATTTGATGATGATTCTTATACTTAGTGAAAATTACATAGGACTGTTTTAATATATTTTCAGTTTCAACGATCAACATTGAGTCTGTTTAGTGATCGTTGAACATGTATTATAACAGTTAACCTAAGTGATCCCCGAAGACATAGACTCACACCAAAAGAAACCTTCAGCGATGTCAAAGATATAGATGAAAATAGAGACAATCTACTCATGATCTGAAACTGCATTTATTGAAACCATGACTTGTCTACAATGTGTGACAATCTAATCAAGATTCATCGATAGATGAAAAGCTTCTCAGCAATTCAAGCCATCACTGATTAATGAGTCTTGCTCTACAAGATTTGATTTGGTCTTATCCTTTTGCATAAAAGGACGAAGGTAAAATAATACGATTGCTTTCTTGTCTACAATAGTGCTTACCAACTATTTGCATCTTTTTACATATACGGCTCAAAGCATGTTCACAAAAAGGACAAGGACAAGCATCAACTCATCTTTTGACAGATGGATTGGACCCTATGACTTGCATTATATGCAACGGTATAAATAGCAAGGAAGACCCTTCTTCTTTGCTAAACCTTTCTTCTGCTTCTAACTCTTTTCTCTGTTGTTCTTATCTTACCTTGTGCAAAAAAACTTGTTGATTCTCAGAGATTGTTTAGAATAGGTTTACCTCCTCTATTTCCGCAAACAATCTGTAAAGATTCTGTTTTGATTTATCAATAATCAATAAAAGAATTTAAAAATGAAATTTGTGTCTTTGTGTTGGTCCCGGAGGTGCTTAACAAGTTTGTAAGGGGGGGGGTTGAATACAAACACAGAATTTAAAGTTTAATAAATTGTTTATTGATAAATCAAACACAATTTACAAGTCTGTTGCGGAATAAGATTAAGTAGAACTCAATCGAAACAAACTTAAGAAAACACTAAGATGGTTGCACAAGAATATAGAGAATGGGGATTGAAGAATATAGAAAACAAAGGTTTCTATATGATAGAAAGATGAAGGTTAGAGGTGAGCACACTCTTCAGATGAAGAGGTAATCTTTCTATTTATACCCTATGCATTAAATGCATGGCAGGGCACTTTACACGTGTCCTTCATCGATGGGCTGAGAGAGTCTGACTTTGGGAGACATGCTTTCGGTCGTATCATGAACAGTGTAGTTGACAGAGTGGTTATACGAATTTTGGCAGAGGTATGTCCGTTCTGACACATCGTACTGGTTATGCAGGGAAAGACAAAAGAGACTTGAGGCATAAGCTAAGTGATCATCGATCGCTGAATAACTCTTCCTTCAGAGATATAAAGAAGTTCAACTATCGCTGAAGCTTTTCCTCAAGTTTCTTCGCGTATGAGTAGAGTCGTCTTTGCTTCACTGATGTCCGCATCAGGTCACTAGTAGACTTGTCTTTGTTCAGCAGCTTCGTCTTCGATTCAGCTATGAACATCTGTTGACGCGAAACTTGTCTTCAGGGATTACGTCAAATGTTTACATCAGAACTATCAGCGATAACTGAATAGACTCAGTCTGATCGTTGATGGTGAAACACTAATACATATAAATGTTTACAAGAAAGATTATAAGCGAGAACTGAACAGACTCAGTCTGATCGCTAATGGTAAAACACTAATACATATAAATGTTTACAAGAAATACTATCAGCGATAACTGAACATACTCAGTCTGATCGCTGATGGTGAAACACTAATACATATTAAAACGTAGTTTTCACTAAGTATAGAAGAGGGTCGTTATCAAATCACTGAGAGAGTTTGGATCAACAATCTCCCCCTATTTGATAATGACAAAGTAACTTAAGAAAATTACTTTATAGTTCAAAATAAAGGAATAATTAGGACTCATAACATACATGTCTCAATTACTGTTTTGAGGGATCTTTTACAGTACTGATAGAGTTAAGTACTTCACTGAAATTTTCATTAATTCAAAGATAGAATTACAAGGTATGAAAATTACAAGTACAAGTGAGGAACTAACTACTGTAAGTTTAACTAATAGATTACAAGAAATAGAAAACTAATCTATTAGCTATCTAAAAATGATTTTGGAGGATTGACCATATAGTCAGGTATTTTCTCTCCTCTTTGCCTTCGATATGAAGATTCTTGACTGATGATTGCCTTGATTGGTTCAGCAGAAGGAGAGAAGTCACACCATAAGCATAGGAGATCCTTGATGGCTGAGGGGAGATATAGGAATTTCAGAGACTCTTTGGAATCTGAGTTGTTCCTCATCATCTCTGAAGAAGAATCCAAAAGGTTCTTTGAGTACTTGCCCTGCAATATATGGACCACCAGGGGGCAGGGATAGATCTAGAACTGAGAGATCAGGAAGAGGACTAAACAGAGCTTCTTTTGAGAACTTGATGGAGGTGTCGTTTCTTATTGCAGCGACATTCTCATATAAGGGGGAGCCAGGCTTTCTTTTTAGTTGCCTTGGCTTGGAAGGAAGAGTAGATGGCAGGGACTTTGTTGATGAGAGCATCATTTATCCCTTCAACATATCCTCTGTAGCTTGACTTGGATTTCTTCAGTGCATCTTTGAACTCTAGCCATTCCATGTAACCGAAGCTTTCCAGCTTTGAAACGAACATAGCCTTGCAGCTTCCATCCTCTCTGGTTATCTCCATTGTGACAGAAGTTCGGTCCTTATTCTTTCTCCCTGAGATGACAACGGCTACGATCTTCATTGGGTCAGAGCGATAGTCGACTTTATGTTTGCACCATTCAACTTAGTTATCGCTGAACGCTAGTTCTTTTGAGCACCCCTCTTAAATTTCCTTTAATAAAGCATCCTGGACTTCCACTGGTTTTTCAGCTTTTTGTCTTTGACTTGAGAGGACTGAATCTTGAGAGCAAGAAAGGCATCTCTTCGACAATCAGCTATCAGTTTCTCAGCTCTGACAGATTCTTCGATTTCAGCTTTAGTCAGGAACTAGTTCAGTAGAAGTTGTTTGAAGAGGGACCTTCAGCCGTTGACTCTCTAGATGGGAGATCATCTCTGTTCTTTTCTTCATCTCTTCCTCTGACCAGTGAGATGGTCTTGAGAGCCTTCCTGGATGGTGCAAGGCTTCTTCTTCTTCATCTTCTTCATCAATCTCATTTACGGTGATTGGGATTATTGAGTCATCAGCTATAGAAGCTGGGATTATTTGTAGTTCCTTACCCTTAAGCAGGGGAAAGAACTGTTTGGTTAGAAAATTGATAAAAGACGGAGTTAGTGTATGTTTGGGAAGAAGAGAGATAAAGGCTAGAAAGAGATAGAGGGTTTATAGAAAGATACAGGGACAAGAGCGAGGCATACCTGAGAAGGATTCCCCTTAGATAGTGAAACGTTAGTCAGGATTCCCTCAGCAGCAGCACCCTTAGATCTGCTTTGGGAAGGGGCTCCTGGAGATGTTTCATTACTCCCCCCCTGCTGTGACAGCTTCTTTCGAAGCTATCACTGATGATGTGGCGGCTGCAGAAAACCATAAAGATTGGTCTTCTTCATCGTCATCATCATCATCTTGATGGTGTTGCTCTTCATCCAGATCTTGAAGATCAAGATCTTCATCTTCTTCATCCTCCTCCTCTTCTTCTTCATCTATTAAGCCATTGAAATAATATGGAGGGGCTTTATCAGCAACCTTCTCCCCTCTTTGTCATTACCAGCGAGGGAGAGGTCTTTAGGTGGAGAGGAAGGTTGTGCAGTGGTCAACTTGCGGATTTCAGCCTCCAGACTTTCTAAGTATCCTTCAATCACAGGGATTTCTAAAGTAGCTTAATGAATGAATTCAACAGCTATGTTTAGAGAGGTGCGGTCAGCCTCTGTGAAGGAAGGAGAAGGAGTCGGAGCTGGTGCATTCAGTTTATCAAGGACTTGATGTAGAAGAGTTATGCAGGAATTGATCTTCGTAGATAACCCCTGGACATTGTTGTTGAGAGAATCTAAGCCTCCTTGACGAAGTTGAGTATCCTCTTTTACTTTAAAGATCTCCCCCTGAAGAGCTGAGATTTGGGAAGCTTCAGCCTTGGTGGAGCAGGTAGCTGTCAATTGCTTCAACTCTTCACCAACGGTATTTACAATGCTGGTGGTTTCGTTGATGGAGGTGGTGAGAGAATCCACCTTAACACCTAAACTGTTAACATGAGAGTCAACAGTCGCCATATTAGGACCTGAAAGAAAAGTTAGCTTCTGAGTAACAGGCTTATATGGAGAGATAGGAGTTGTATTGGTGGGTTTAGGTATACCTGATGGTTCAAACATCTTGAAAAATTGAATGTCTCTTTCAAAGGTTTGAGCATCAGGTCCTAAAAAGGCAACGTGAGGTTGTTGCACGAGAGAAGGAGGGTCAGAGACCAAAGAAATAGAGGGATTAGAGATGGGGATAGAAGAAGTTGGTAGTTGGGTAGTTACCTCAGGTGGTACTGAGATGGGTGGTTGTGTTACTGTTGTTGTGACAGCGACCGAGATCGCTGGCACTGTAACACCCCGATTTTCGAAAGATATCGATCCAAGTTAATACAGAAACCGAGATATTAAGGAAAAATAAGATTTTTGATTTTGATTTTGGACTTGAATCTTTGATTTTATAGTCTAGATGGATGAATGATTAAATTAAGAGTCCAACGGTTCTTTTCGGAGCAAAAACGGAGCTATAACGAAGAAGTTATGGCCAAAACAGTATCTAGAAGAAAACCAGGGAAGCGGGCGACTTATGCCGCGACTTAAGGTCGCGGCACAAGTTGCGAAATCCACTGGATCGAGCTTAAATCGCGATTTTCAGCCCCAAACTTCATTCCTTCATATCTCCTTCATCCTAGCTCCGATTTGGGTGATTCAAAGTGCTACGGTTTCGTTTTTGAGAGCTTTTCAAGGATCTAGAAAGAGATTGGAAGTCTATTGAAGTATACTAGAGCATTTTGTGGTGGTAAGCTTCTCATCTCTCCCTATTCATCTTCTTCCCCAAAATATTCTAGGGTTTCATCCACCCCTTGTTCTCCCTTTCATAGATTGAAGGTTTGTGATCATTTTGGTGAACTAGAAGTGTTTTGGTTGGTGAATTCAAGCTTGGGTTAAGGTAATCTTCTATTTTCTTCGGTTATGGAAGTTAGGGTTTCGGTATTAGTTGAGGTATCCATGTATATGGTTTGGGAAATGATTGTTTATGGTAGAATACGTATATTTATGGTTGGAACCTTGTGGATCTAGGTTTTGGAAGATTTGGTTTGAAGAATCAAGTTCTTCAAGGAAAGCTCTAAGTGGGTAAATACTAGATTTAGCTTAAATCTAGCAAGGTGAGTTTTCTTTACCAAAATCTTTAACTGGGATACATATCTTAATTGTTTACTTGTACTACTTGTTATGTATGCACACGGCTGATCACCTGATAAGTTTGACCTAAATGCTATTTTCATGAGTATTTGGGGGTTTTGACTGTTGAGGTATATATGTGGAGTCATTGTATTGTTAACATCGTTATTATTGGTTATGATGGTTAATATCATAGATTATGTGAAGATTGTTGATTAAACCTATATGCTTGGGTGTTTTGGGCCTAACATGGGGTCGAAGTCATGCAAATCCTTATATATGTTTCTTGTTGATGCGAGATATGTATAAGGATAGTTAATATGTGTATATATCTTGTTGATGCTAGATATGTACGGAAATGGAAAATATATATATATATATATATATATATATATATATGTTGGAGGAACCGTGAGTGTGTGCCAGGAGGATGTAGTCTTAGGTGCCACCGGGACGGTATGTGCCTAATGCCCCCGCCATCGGGACGGTGAGCCGGGCCTTTAGGTGTTATCGGAAGAACAACACCCAAGGTGCATTGACTTGAGGTAAAACTCATTGGTGTGATGGATCTCCCCCATTGATGCCAGTATGACCATGTGGACCAAGTCGTTAATTATGCTATTTCATGATTATTGAATGTCATTCCATGCTTTTGTACAACTCACTAGGCCCGTTTGGCCTAACACTTGTTTGGTTTGATATGTATCTCAGGTTTTAGCGGCACCGGTTCTATGTCGGCATGGTACTTGGGTGAGAGATTTGGGAATATTGCTTTTGGTAGGAGAATCCCTTGGGTTTATAAATGACACCCTTATTTGTAATCTCTTTTCTGGTTATAAAAATTGGTTTAGTTGGTTGTTATTTATTGACCGTTTATTTACGATTGTATTTAAACAGGTTTGTGTATTTTCCCCCTTTTTGGGAGGCTCTTGCTTTGGCAATTTTAAATACCGCATGTTCGTTTTTCGGATTTTTGTTATTCCTATTTTAGGGTGTTACAGGCACGGTTGATGATGGTATAGCTGAGGATGTGGAGGAGACCCACGAAATCATCCAAGGAGTTTGTCGAGAAACTACCTCAGGTATTGAACTAGGGGTAATGGTCTCCCTAGTCAATTTGGCCTTCTTTGAAGTACTAGAAAGACTAGTAGATGGTCGTTTAGAAGAGATTTTAGCGGCAGGGCTAGCAGAAGAATGAACCTCCTGCGTGGCCGCTGAAGTAGAAGAAGTGTGGAGAGAGAGACGAGAGCGTAGGGTAGAGATACTTACCTCGTTGTCCAGCGTTTTGACCTCCAGTGACGCTGACCCACTTTAGCGAAGGAGCCATCAGGAGTAGTGGGGTAAGAGTTGGCGTAGAGAAACTTCAGATATGTACAGATAAACCGTACATATGGGATCTTGGGATCCCTCTCCGTCTTCTCTATCTTTGACTTGATATTGTCAAAGATAGCGGTGGCAAAGTCGAAGTTCTTTCCAGCGATGACTGAGTAAGCCATCTGGAGTTAAACCTTGCTTGCCAGATCAAGTGAACCACTTTTCTCACTTATACACTGAATGAAGTGAGAAAATATGACATTCAGTTGGGAAGGCATGTTTGCCTTCTTGATGAGAGTCAGCTTCTTGTTGGGGATTGTGGAGCGTGGCTTGTTGTCCCAACAAGATTCCATATCATCCAGAAATTGGACGAGTTCAACATCAGTTGACAGAGCGTCAAATCCACTCCTGGGTTTGTCAGGAAATCTGAGTGCCTTCCTCAGGCTGAAAGTTGCCATCATGCCTGATCTTAAGTCAGTGCTGAAAGAGATAGCAAGAACCTGGTCACCTTTCTTGTTGGTGATAGAGGTCTCTTCAACTGTAAACCAAAACTGTTGGAGAAGCGTTTTGGAAGGTTTGGGATCAACAGTGAGGGCATAAGCAATACATGATTGCTTCAGGAACCAAGCAGATTCCACGAGGTGTGGGTATTTGATACCGTCGAAGTCCAAACGTCCAAGATGGTTGTTCTTAGGGATTTCAGAATCAGTGAGAGCGAACTTGATGGTCTTGGAGGCAATTAGAGCTGACTGTGCCATTTCTGAATAAGGAAAGAAATGAGAATAGTAGGAAAGGATTAGAGTCTAAAAATAGAGAAATTTTTACCAGTTTCTATTTGTAGAAAGAAACGTAGACAAAACCAAAATATTTGAATATTAAAACAGTGTTCTTAGTTGAAGAAGTAAGAACAATAAGAGAACCAAAGGTTTTGAAAGAATAAAATCAAAAAGAATGATTTTAGTGAATAGAAATCTTATAAAAATCCATAAATATGAAAAATAAATAGGATTTAGTAACAAGATTTTAATAGAAAGAAGATCAAAATAACCTGTTAATCCTTAAGGAAGAAGATGCAAATGTTTTGAAAGAGGTTCTTGCAAATGCTTGAGAGAGTTATTGCTTGAAAAAAGATTTCCAGAAAGCGTAAAAGATAAGAATGAAAAGAAACATTCCATTTATACGTAAAGAGAGAGAGAGAGAGGCGGGAAAAAGAATGTTCATCATGACATGAACACGTCCCACGAAGTTGATTGGATAGAAGGGCAATGGACGAAAGTGTCAGAAAAAGGCATGTCGTCTTTGAATGTAGCACTAGATTGTTTGCTATAGCGATAGCACTAGTGCTGTTGCAATAGATTGGAATCTTTGATAGCTGAAGGTCATAGTCCAATAGTTGATTTCTCATCCGTAAGACCTGAGCACAACAATTTCTAGCGACTACATATTCAGCTTCAGCTGTGGAAGTGGACACTAAATTTTACTTTTTGCTTGTCCATCTTACCAGCTTTCCTCCTAGGAGTTGACATCCACCAGTGGTGCTCTTTCTATCGAGTTTACAACCTGCAAAATCACTATCGGAATTTCCAGTTAGATCGAACCCTGAGTCTTTGGGATACCAAAGACCGAGGTTAGGAGTCCCTTTGAGATATCTGAAAATTCGCTTAACAACGATCAGATGGGATTCCTTGGGTTCAGACTGATAGCGTGCACATAAACAAGTAGAGTACATGATTTCAGATCGTCTCGCTGTAGGATACAGCAGGGAGCCTATCATTCCTCTATAGGCAGTGACATTAACAGGTTTTCCAGATGGATCTTTGTTAAGTGTCAGAGAAGGTGCCATAAGAGTCTTCATCGCTGAAGTTTGTGTTAAATCAAACTTCTTCAGCATGTCTTTGACATACTTACCTTGGCTGATAAAAGTACCTTTGTCAGATTGTTTAATCTAAAGGCCAAGAAAATATGTCAGCTCACCCATCATACTCATTTTGTATTCTTTCTTCATTCTTTCAGCGAAACGAGTACATAGAGATGGGTTAGTAGAACCAAATATGATGTCATCGACGTATATTTGTACAAGAATAATATGACCTTTTATATTTCTAAAAAATAATGTATTATCAGTTTTTCCACGTTCAAAATTTTCAGATATAAGAAAAGATGAGAGAGTGTCATACCAAGCACGAGGGGCTTATTTTAGATCATTGAGAGCCTTATCCAATTTATAAACATAATTTGGATACTTAGGGTCATAGAACCCTGGAGGTTGTTCTACATAGACTTCTTCATTCAGCTTTCCATTGAGGAACGCTGATTTTAGATCCATTTGATACACAATGAAGTATTTGTAAACTACATAAGCTAAGAATATTCGAATTGCTTCAAGCCTAGCCATAGGGGCAAAGGTTTCATCATACTCTATGCCTTCCTCTTGTCTGTATCCCTGAGCAACAAGTCGAGCCTTGTTGCGGGTTACAGTTCCATGTTCATTTAACTTGTTTCTAAACACCAATTTGGTGCCTATAACAGTTTTATCAGATGGTCTAGGAACGAGATTCCAAAGTTTGTTGCGAGAGAACTCAGTCATCTCTTCTTGCATAGCGCTGACCCAGCTTGGATCTCTGAGGGCATCATCAGCCTTCTTTGGCTCTATTAAAGAAATAAAGTTGACAAAGAGACAGATATTACCTGAACTTCGTCGTGTCTGAATACCTGCATCGGGATCACCAAAAATTTGATCTATAGGGTGATCTCTGGTCCATCGCTGAGCAAGAGCATGATCGCTCATTTCAGAAGTTGGATCAACAACAGGAATGTTCACTGATGAAGAAACTTGAGGCTCATCAGCTATCAACTGTTGAGAGTCAGACATACCATTGTTTTCTAATAGGTGTTCAGACGAAGATGGATCTGATGGAAGTAAGGTGTTTAGAGGCTCTGCTGAGATCCATGAGTTGGATTCAGCATTAGGAGGTATGATGTTTGGATCATCATCAACAGCTAGAGGATCTGAATGCTGATGGTTTGAGAAGAAAGGTTTTGTTTCTCTGTAATGAGAAAACATCCAAGCATTTAACTCTTCATTGTCAGCGATTGGTTTAGAGTTTGCTGAGCGAGTTTCATCAAAAGTGACATGAATTGTTTCTTCCACAGATTGTCTTCACTTGTTGAAAACTCTGTAGGCTTTGGAGATGGAGGAATATCCTAGAAATATTCCATCATCAGCTTTTGGGTCAAACTTTCCAAGCTGATCTTTGTTGTTTAAAATAAAGCACTGACAATCAAAGATATGAAGAAAGCTGATAGAAGGCTTTCTTCCATGAAAAAGTTCATAAGTTGTCTTTCCAAATCGCTTTACTATCAGCGATCTGTTTTGAGTAAAACATGCAGTGTTTACAGCTTCAGCCCAAAATTGAGTAGGGAGGTGAGAATCACTGAGCATTGATCTAGCAACTTCAATGATCGTTCTGTTTCTTCTTTCAGTGACTCCGTTTTGCTGAGGTGTTCTTACTAAAGAGAAGTTATGAGTGTTGGTCCCGAAGGTGCTAAACAAGTTTGTAGAAGGGGGGGGGGGTTGAATACAAACACAAAATTTAAAGTTTAATAAATTGTTTATTGAAGAATCAAAATACAATTTACAAGTTTGTTGCGGAATAAGATTAAGACAGACTCAATCTAAACAAACTTAAGAACCACTAAGATAATTGCACAAGAAGTTCAGAGAATGGGGGTTTAGAGATATAGAAAACAAGGGTTTCTATCTTGAGTTCAAGGATGAAGCACTCTTTTAGATGAAGGGGTGAACTTCCTATTTATACCCTATGCATTAAATGCATGGCAGGATACTTTACACGTGGCGTTCACAGATTGGCTTTGATAAACTGACCTTTGGGAGACATGCTTTCGGCCGGGTCATGAACAGTGTAGTAGACAGAGTTGTTGTACGAATGTTTGCAGAGATTTGTCCGTTCTGACACATCGTACTAGGTTGTGCAAGGATAGACAAAAGGAAACTTGAGGCATAAGCTTTGTGATCGTTTGATAGCTGAGTATCTCTAAGTTCAGAGATAAAGAGGTTCAGCTATCACTGAAGCTTTTTCTCATGCTCCTTCGCGTATTGGTAGAGTTGTCTTTGCTTCACTGATATCCGCATCAGGTCACTAGTAGACTTCTCAATGTTCAGCAGCTTCGTCTTTGATTCAGCTATGAACATCTGTTGACGCGAAACTTGTCTTCAGGGATTACGTTGGTTGTTTACTTTAGAAACTATCAGTGATAACTGAACAGACTCAGTTCGATCACTGATAGTGAAACACTAATACATAGAAATGTTTATAAGAAAGACTATCAGCGATAACTGAACAGACTCAGTCTGATCGCTGATGGTGAAACACTAATACATACTAAAACGTAATTATCACTAAGTATAAAAGAGGGTCGTTATCAAATCACAGAGAGTTTGGATCAACAATCTCCCCCTATTTGATAATGACAAAGTAACTGAAGAAAATTACTTTATGATTCAAAATGATGGAATAATCAGGACTCGTAACATACATGTCCCAATTACTATTTTGAGGGATCTTTTACAGCACTGATGAAGTTAAGTACTTTACTGAAATTTCATTAATTCAGGAATAGAATTACAAGGAATGAAAATTACAAGTAAATTACTAACTACTGTAAGTACAACTAATAGATTACAGAAGAGAAAACTAATCTATCAGCTATAAGAAGATTTAGGAGGATTTATCATATACTCAGGTATTTCTTCTCCTTTTTGTCTTCGTTCCAAAGATTCTTGGCTGATGATTTCTTTGATTTTCTCAGCAGCAGGGAAGAAGTCACACCATAAGCATAGTAGATCCTTGAGATGATTCAGAGGACAGATAGGGATCTCAGAGACTCTTTGAAATCTGAGTTCCTCATCATCATCTCTGAAGAATATTCCATAAGGATGATCAATTACTTGACCAGCTTGGAAAGGACCACCAGGAGGCAGAGATAAATCCAGAACTGAAAGATCAGGAGGAGGACCAAACAGTGCATCTCTTGAAAATTTGATAGAAGTTTCATTCCTGATGATGGCGACGTCTTCAGAGGAGGAGGACCCGATTCTTCTTTTGAGTTTCTTGGGATTGGGAGGGATAGGAGATGGCAGGTTCAGTACAGAAGTGACTCTGTTGATGAGAGCTTTAAGAAGTCCTTCAACGTAGCCTCTGTATGTAGATTTTGATTTCTTCAGCGCATCCCAGAATTCTATCCACTCTGTAAACCCGAAACCTTCAAGTTTGGAAACGTACATAGCCTTCTGAGTTCCATCCTCTCTGGTAATCTCCATGGTCACTGAGAGTTGATCCTTCTTCTTGCGACCAGAGATAGTCACAGCTGTTATTGGAAGAAGATCAGAGCGATAATCCATCTTCTGTTTGCACCATTCAATGGACTTATCGTTGATCTCTTGTTCTTTGGATCGTTCCTCTTCAATTTCTTTCAGCAGTGCAGCTTGAACTTCCACAGGCTTTCTTTTCAGCTTCTTGTCCTTGACTTGAGAAGATTGAATCTTTAAGGCGAGTTGGGCATCTCGTCCGCATTCAGCGATCAGTTTCTCAGCTTTGGCAGATTCTTCTCGTTCAGCTTTAGTGAGGAAGTCGAGCTCTGAGAAGGATGATTGAAGAGGGACTTTCAGCCGTTGACTTTCAAGTTGAGCGATCATTTCAGCTCTTTTATTCATCACTTCCTCTGCCCCATGAGATGGTTTAGAGGGCCTTCCTGGATGGACCAGGGAATCTTCTTCTTCTTCATCATCAATCTCAGCGATGGAGATTGGGATTATTTCTTCAGCGATAGCAGCTGGAATTATTTGAAGTTCAGAACCCTTAAGCAGGGGAGAGAACTGTCTGGTCAGAAAATGAAAAAGAAGTTAGATTATTTTTAAGGAAAGAAGAGAGATAAAGGCTAGAAAGAAACAGGGGTAGGATTTTTATAGAAAGATAAGGGAACAAGAGTAAGGCATACCTGAGAAGGATTCTCCTCAGGTAGTGAGATCATCATCAGGGTTTCCTTAGCAGATGCACCTTTGCTTTGGGAAGGGGTTCCTGACGATGATCCTTGTCTCCCCCCTGCTTGGATAACTTCTTTCGAAGCTATCACTGATGATGTGACGGCTGAAGAACACCAGAGAGATGGATCTTCCTCATCGTCATCATCATCATCTTGATGAGAGTCATCCACTTGATCTTCAAGATCAAGGTCTTCATCATCATCTTCATCCTCCTCTTCATCATCGACTATTTCAGCGATGGTGGGAGGGGCTTTATCAGCAACTATCTCCCCCTCAACCTGAGAGGGAGTTTCCTTCAGTGGTTCAGCAACAACTTCAGCATCCATATTTTCTTCAGCTGTCTTCTCCCCCTCTTTGTCATTATCAACAAGGGAGAGATCTCGTGGAGATGAAGTTGATGCAGTAGCCAGCTTCTGGACTTCAGCCTCCAGACCTGTGAGTCGTCCTTCAAGTGCAGGGATGTCGGACGTAGCTAGATGAATAAATTCCACAGCTATGGTCAGGGCTGAACGATCATCTTCTGTAAATGATGGAGCAGGAACTGGAGCTGGTGCATTCAGCTTGTCGAGGACTTGCTGAAGAGTCGCAGTGCAGGCATCGATCTTTGCAGACAAGTCATCATACTGCTGCTTGGATTCTTCCCGGACTTTGACAATCGCTGTCTGAAGAGTAGCGATGTGAGATAGATCAGCTTTGGAGGCGCAGGTGTCAGTCAATGTCTTCAATGCATCACCAGCTGTTTGAACAGCGCTGGTGGTGTTGTTGAGAGAAACAGAGAGAGAATCCACCTTTGAACTTAAATTGTTGACATTGGTGTCAACAGTCGCCAAACTAGGACCTGAAAGATAAGTTAATTTTTCAGAACCAGGCTTATATGGTGAGTTGGGAGAAGTGTATAAGGTTATAGGATTACATGAATTATCAAACATTTTGTAGAATTGTAAAGATTCCTCAAAAGAATGATGTTCAGGTCCTATTGGTCCAAGCTGAGGATTGGTAGAGACCAAAGAAATAGGAGGACTAGAGATGTGGATAGAAGAAGTAGGGATAGAGGTAGTTACCTCAGGTGTTGTCACTGTTGTTGTGACAGCGACCGAGATCGCTGGCATGGTTGTAGTGGTTTGAGCGGAGGATGTGGAGGAGAGACCCACGAAATCATCCAAGGAAGTTTGTAGAGAAACATCCTTAGGTATTGAGCTAGAAGTAGCTTTCTCCTTGGTTACCTTGGCCTTCTTTGAAGGACCAATGGAGCCAGTTGATGGTCGTTTGAAAGGGGTAGCGGCAGGGATAGCAGAAGAAGGAACCTCCTGCGTGGCCGCTGAAGACGAAGAAGTGAGGAGAGAGAGAGGAGAGCGAAGTTGAGAGATACTTACCTCGTTGGGGATCGTCTTGACCTCCAGTGATCTCTGACCTACTTTTGGAAAAGATGCATCCGAGTTGGTGGGGTAAGTAGTAGGGTAGAGAAACTTCAGGTACGCGCAGATGAAGCGTACGTAGGGAATCTTGGGATCCCTTTCGGTCTTCTCTATCTTTGACTTCAGGTCATCAAAGATAGCTGTTGCGTAGTCGAAGTTACGTCCAGCGATCACTGAGTAAGCCATCTGGACCTGAACCTTGCTAGCCTGGTCCAGTGACCCACTCTTCCCACTCATACATTGAATGATGTGTGAGAAGACGTAGTTGAGCTGGGAAGGCATCAGTGCCTTCTTCACAAGAGTCAGCTTCTTGTTGGGAATTGTAGATCTTGGTTTGGGTTCCCAAGCATATTCCATGGCATCCAGAAATTGGATGAGTTCATCGTCAGTTGGCAGGGCGTCGAATCCATTCCTGGATTTGTCGGGGAAACGCAGGGCTTTCCTCAGGCCTAGGGCAGTCATCATCCCTGAGCCTAGTTGAGTGCTGAAGGATATAGCAGGAACCTGTTCACCCTTCTTGTTGGTGAGAGAGGTTTCTTCAGCGGTAAACCAGATATGCTGGAGTAGAGCTTTCGAAGGTGTTGGATCCACAGTGATAGCATAGGCAATGCAGGATTGCCTTAGGAATTGTGCAGCTTCCACCAGATGTGGGTACTTGATACCATCAAACTCGAGGCGAGCAAGATGATTGTTCTTTGGGAGCTCTGAGTCAGAAATGGCGAACTTGATATTCTTTGAGGCGATAAGTGCAGATTGAGTCATTCTGTTTGAGTAGATAAACGAGTAGAAGAAAGGTTTAGTCGTAAAAATAAAGAAGATTTGCTAGTTTCTATTTGGGGAAAGAAACATAGGAAATCAACATATTTTTAGAGAAAAACAGTTTATCTTAGAACAAGATTCAAGAATAAGAAGAAAAACCATTGATTTTGAATAAAGAATAAAATGGTTTTTAAAGAATAAAATAAAAAAAAATGATTTTATGAGATTTAAGTCTTATAAACCCATAAATGGGGTTTATGTGAAAAGATTTAAGATAAGAAGTCAAGAATAACCTGTTGATCTGGAAGAGGATGATGCAGAAAGCTTAAGAATGTTAAAATGCTTGAGAGAGAATTCTTGCTTAGAAAGTGTTTCCAGAAAGCGTAAATTGATAAAATGGAAAAAGCATTCCTTTTATATGTGAGAAGGAGGAGAGAGAGTGTGAGAGAAGCGGGAAAACAAATGCACATCATGACATGGACACGTCCCTCGAAGGTGATTGGATAGAAGAACAACGGACGAACGTGTCAGAAAAAAAAGGCATGTCGTGGATTGTCGGTTCAAATGACGTCATAGTTAAGAAAGAGACTGTTCATTTGTCCATTTTGAATTTATCACTGAAGAAAAAAATCAGCGATAGAATTTTCTTTTTGAAAGTACCCCTGATGAAAAGATAGGGATATATTTTCTTTTAAAAAGGATCACTGAATATAAATATCAGTGATAAATTTAATTTCAAAAAGCTTTTAATCATTTGAATAAAAATTCAGTGATTAAGATTTATATATATTTTTTTTTTTTAAAAAAAAAATCTCAACTGAATGAAGATTCAGTTGTAGGGATTGAGAAATCATACCTTAAGAGTCAGAATATTTATCAGAGAATGATGAAAAGAGACTTTTGATTACTGATGCAATGCATGAATGCTGAAGAATTATTCTTCAAGATTCAGCATTCCAAGCTCACTAATGAGAAAGTTGAACCTTGTCTCATCAAGAGGTTTGGTGAATATATCAGCAAGCTGAAAATCAGTAGGGATAAAGTGAAGTTCAATATCACCATTCATCACATGATCTCTGATAAAGTGATATCTGATCTCTATGTGTTTTGTCTTTGAATGTAGCACAGGATTATTTGCTATAGCGATAGCACTAGTGCTGTCGCAATAGATAGGAATTTTTGACAGCTGAAGGTCATAATCTAATAGTTGATTTCTCATCCATAAGATTTGAGAACAACAGCTTCCAGCGGCTACGTATTCAGCTTCAGCTGTGGAAGTGGACACAGAATTTTGCTTCTTGCTTGTCCAACTTACCAGCTTTCCTCCCAAGAGTTGACATCCACCAGTGGTACTCTTTCTGTCAAGTTTACATCCTGCAAAATCACTATCAGAGTAACCAGTTAGATCGAACCCTGAGTCTTTGGGATACCAAAGACCTAGGTTAGGAGTTCCTTTCAGATATCTGAAAATTCGCTTTACAGCGATCAGATGGGATTCCTTGGGTTCAGATTGATAGCGTGCACATAAACAAGTAGAGTACATGATGTAAGGTCGGCTTGCTGTGAGATACAACAGAGAGCCTATCATTCCTCTATAGGCAGTGACATTAACAGGTTTTCCAGAAGGATCTTTGTTAAGTGTCAGGGGTGGTGCCATAGGAGTTTTCATCGCTGAAGCTTGAGTAAGATCAAACTTCTTCAGCATATCTTTAACATACTTACCTTGGTTGATAAAAGTACCTTTGTCAGATTGTTTAATCTGAAGACCAAGAAAATATGTCAGCTCACCCATCATACTCATTTTATATTCTTTCTTCATTCTTTCAGCAAAGCGAGTACACAGAGATGGGTTAGTAGAACCAAATATTATGTCATCGACATATATTTGTACAAGAATTATATGACCTTTTATCTTTCTGAAAAATAACGTATTATCAATCTTGCCACGTTCAAAATTTTCAGAGATAAGAAAAGATGAGAGAGTGTCATACCAAGCACGAGGGGCTTGTTTTAGACCATAGAGAGCCTTATCCAATTTATAAACATAATTTGGATGCTTAGGGTCATAGAACCCTGGTGGTTGTTCTACATAGACTTCTTCATTCAGCTTTCCATTTAGAAACGCTGATTTTACGTCCATTTGATAGACGATGAAGTCTTTATAGACTGCATAAGCTAAGAATAGTCGAATTGCTTCGATCCTGGCCACAGGGGCAAAGGTTTCATCATAGTCTATGCCTTCCTCTTGTCTGTATCCCTGAGCAACAAGTCGAGCCTTGTTGCGGGTTACAGTTCCATGTTCATCTAACTTGTTTCTAAACACCCATTTGGTGCCTATTACAGTTTTATCAGATGGTCTAGGAATGAGATTCCAAACTTTGTTTCGAGAGAATTCAGTCAGCTCTTCTTGCATAGCACTGACCCAGTTTGGATCTCTGAGGGCATCATCAGTCTTCTTTGGTTCTATTAAAGAGAGAAAGTTTACAAAGAGACAAATATTACCTGAGCTTCGTCGTGTCTGAATACCTGCATCTGGATTACCAAGAATTTGATCGATTGGGTGATCTTTGGTCCATCGCTGAGCAGGAGCATTATTGCTTAACTCAGAGGTTGGATCAACAATTTGAATGTTTATCGATGATGACGATTGAGGTTCATCAGCGATTAACTGTTGAGTAGATTCACTGGAGAGGTTTTCAGACGAAGGCATATTTGATGGTAGGAGTGTGTTTAGAGGTTCAGCTGAAACCCATGAGTTGGATTCAGCGGTAGGATGTATAATGTTTGGATCATCATCAGCGACTGGAGGATCTGAATGCTGATGGTTAGAGAAGAAAGGTTCAGTTTCTCTGTAGTGAGAAAGCATCCAAGCATTTAACTCTTCATTGTCAGCGATTGGTTTGGAGTTCGCTGAGCGAGTTTCATCAAAAGTGACGTGAATTGTTTCTTCTACGGTTTGTCTTCTCTTGTTGAAGACTCTGTAGGCTTTGGAGATGGAGGAATATCCTAGAAATATTCCATCATCAGCTTTTGGGTCGAACTTTCCAAGTTGATCTCTGTTGTTTAAGATAAAACACTGACAACCAAAGATATGAAGAAAGCTGATAGAAGGCTTCCTTCCAACAAAAAGTTCATAAGCTGTCTTCCCTAATCGCTTTATTATCAGCGATCTGTTTTGAGTAAAACATGCAGTGTTTACAGCTTCAGCCCAAAATTGAGTAGGGAGATGAGAATCGCTGAGCATTGATCTAGCAGCTTCTATGATCGTTCTGTTTCTTCTTTCAGCGACTCCGTTTTGCTGAGGTGTTCTTACTGAAGAGAAGTTGTGAGAGATTCCCTTGTTCTCAAAGAAATTGTTCAGAGAACTATTTTTGAATTCAGTTCCATGATCACTTCTTATTGAACGAACAATAAGATTGTTCAGCACTTCCATCTTTTTTACAAAAGATATCAGTTCTTCTGGAGTATCACTCTTACAGCGAAGAAAGATAACCCAGGTGTAGCGAGAAAATTCATCTACAATGACAAGTGTATATTTCTTTCCAGCTATTGATTGGATGTTGACAGGGCCAAATAGATCCATATGCAAGAGCTGAAGAGGACTTGTCACTGAGGAAACTTGTTTCGATTTGAAACTTGCTTTTGTTTGTTTTCCTTTTTCACATGCTGAGCAGAGAGATTCTTTAGCATATGAGTGCTGAGAAAGACCAGAAACCAGTTCCTTTGATGAGAGAGAATTTAGGGTCTTGAAGTTTAGATGAGAGAGCCTTTTATGCCATAGCCAGTTGACATCAGAAGAGGCTTTAGATAGAAAACATAAGTTTTCAGTGATAGTAGAGTCCATATCTATTACATAGACATTTTCTCTGCGATGACCACTGAGAGCAAGTTTTCCTTTCTCATTTAACACTGAACATGCTTTCTTAGTAAAGCGTACTTCATAGTCTTTATCACATAGCTGACTGATGCTTAGAAGATTATGCTTCAGTCCATCTACATAAGCGACTCTTCGAAAGGTAGTTGTCCCATTGCTGAGGACACCAAACCCTCGGGTAAATCCTTTACCATTTCCACCAAAGGTCACAGAGGGACCTTTTTCTTCCTTGTATTCAGTGAGCAGGTCTCTTTGTCCAGTCATATGACGAGAACATCCACTATCAAGATACCAGATGCCCTTTGATCCCTGCACACATAAGGAAGATTAAGCGTTGTTTGGTACCCACTTTTCAATGGGTCCTTCAGAGTTAGTGGATAAGGAAAGTTCAGTAGTATTCTCAGCTGATGAAGATTCAGCTTCAGTGGTAATCTTCACTTTGGTTAATTTCTTAACATTAGTGGTATTTTTCACCTTGGTTGATTTTTCAGCCTTGGTGACCTTGACTTTAGAGACATTTTTCTTCACTTTAGCTAGTTTATCAGCTTCAGTGGCAGTTGGACATTTGCTTGCAATATGATCAGTAAAACCACAGTGATAACACTTTCTGTATCTAAAAATGGTTTTAGGACCAGAAGTAGAAGGTTTTGCAAGTTTAAGATGAGCAGGGCCAGGTCCAAGAAGACTTTTCTCTTGAGATCTGGGAGGAATTTTCATTTCTTCAGATCTCGAAGGTTTAAGGTCAATCTTCAGCTTTGGAGGACAGAGATCAAAGATTTCTATCACAGAGCTAGAGGATTGCTTAGCTGAAGGTTTAGAAGGAACTTTCAGCTTTGCTTTCCTGGTTGCCTTCTGAGGAAGGAGAATGGACTTTCCTTTATCCGTAGACTTAGTGTCTTTGGATTTTTCCTCAGGGATGGGATTTGAAGAAGAACAGGGATAGAGTTGATTGTAAGAAGTGTCAAAGAAGGAGGTGACAAAGGTTCCAAACTTAAGCGAGGAACTCTCTTTCTTAGGATCATCCTGAGGTGTCCAAAAACCAAGACCAGTTTTATCACTATCAGGGGTTTGAGCGTTTATTATCTCAGAGATTTTTGTTGATGATTTGCACCATTTTTCAACATGAGCCTTTTCTGTTTTTAAAGCAGCGATGGCTTGTTCGCGTTCAATACTGATGATTTCATTTATAATGACTTGATCTTTCAACTTTTCTTCTAAAAGATTTAGTTCTTTGATCTTTTCATGACATTTCTCCAGCTCTTGAGTTAAATGAACATTTTTGTTCTCAGCTAGAGTTTTGTCGTTTAGGGCATTATAAAGGTCAATCGTCAGTACATCAATAGCGCGACTTCTCTCAGCTTCAGGTAGAGAGGGATTTGTAGAGATAGATACCTGAGATGATATGTAGCTCATAGAAGATTCAGATGGTTCTTCCACTTCTTCTTTAATCTCAGCCATGAGGCAAAGATTAGCGACTTCTTCGTCATCAGAAGATGATTCTTCTGATTCAGCCCAGTCGTGTTCTTCAGCGATGAGACCTTTACCTTTTCGCTGATGGCTTTTCAACTTTTGATATTTGTTCTTCAGCTTAAGGTATTTGTCATCACTGGATCTTCTTGAGGTAGAAGGTTTGAAGACCTTTTTCAACCTGCACTCACTAGCAAAATGTCCAATCTTTTCGCAGTTATAGCAAGTGGCAGTAGCCTTATCAACCGGAGTTGATTTTGGCTTTTCAGAAATAGAGAGAGGTTTACTTCTTCGGAAGTTGCTCTTTCTTGCAAATCTCTTAAAAGAGTTTGTCAAGAGTGCTAAGGACTCATCAAACTCTGAAAGATCAGGGTCTGATAAATCCTCAGATTCAGAATCTAACTCAGTGATAGTGAGAGTAGATCGCTGAGATGGAATTATCTCTGAAGAGACTAAAGCAACAGGAGTGCTTTTAGAGTCTTTAGAATCTTTTATAAGATTCTTTTTCAGTAGATTAGATTGCTCATAGTTGAGCAGTATTCCATATAGAGTACTTAAGGAGAGAGTATGTAAGTCTTTTGTCAGCTTAAGACATATTGAATAACTGTCCCAGCTTTCAGGAAGACATTCCAAGAATTTTGTTAGGACCTCAGAATTTGAATAGGTCCTACCAACAGTTCTTAGGTCAATTATTAGGCAGTTAAATCGCTGATGAACGTCAGAAAGAGATTCATTCTTACCAGCGATGAAACTTTCATACTGTCTTACCAAGTTAATCTTTCGAGTCTCTTGGATTTCAGTGGTGCCCTCATATTGAACACATATGGTTTCCCACATTTCTTTAGAAGTTTTCAGATGCATGATGGAATGGAAAACTTCATCAGGCAGAGCCATTGAAATAATGGTCTTTGCTCTTGCATCTATTCCTACCTTCTTTTTATCTTCATCACTCCACTATCTTATTTCCTTAACGACATATCGTTCAGGGACAGCTTCAGTGGTGGCAGTAGCGGGAACCGCAGCTATAATTCTAACAGGTTCATAGGGTCCGTTTTCTATATATTCAGGTATAGTAGGATCCGCACCTTCAAGAAATAGCATCATTCGATTTTTCCATAGAGAAAAGTTATCTCTGCTAAATCGAGGAGGTTTAGAAAGTGAACCATTATTATAGAGTTTGTGTTTGTGTTTAATGCCATTTTAGAATAGCAAGGAAGAGTATACAGCAAGATCTTGTTTATTAGATTTAAACAAACTGCTCTGATACCACTTGTTGGTCCCGAAGGTGCTAAACAAGTTTGTAGAAGGGGGGGGGGGGTTGAATACAAACACAAAATTTAAAGTTTAATAAATTGTTTATTGAAGAATCAAAATACAATTTACAAGTTTGTTGCGGAATAAGATTAAGACAGACTCAATCTAAACAAACTTAAGAACCACTAAGATAATTGCACAAGAAGTTCAGAGAATGGGGGTTTAGAGATATAGAAAACAAGGGTTTCTATCTTGAGTTCAAGGATGAAGCACTCTTTTAGATGAAGGGGTGAACTTCCTATTTATACCCTATGCATTAAATGCATGGCAGGATACTTTACACGTGGCGTTCACAGATTGGCTTTGATAAACTGACCTTTGGGAGACATGCTTTCGGCCGGGTCATGAACAGTGTAGTAGACAGAGTTGTTGTACGAATGTTTGCAGAGATTTGTCCGTTCTGACACATCGTACTAGGTTGTGCAAGGATAGACAAAAGGAAACTTGAGGCATAAGCTTTGTGATCGTTTGATAGCTGAGTATCTCTAAGTTCAGAGATAAAGAGGTTCAGCTATCACTGAAGCTTTTTCTCATGCTCCTTCGCGTATTGGTAGAGTTGTCTTTGCTTCACTGATATCCGCATCAGGTCACTAGTAGACTTCTCAATGTTCAGCAGCTTCGTCTTTGATTCAGCTATGAACATCTGTTGACGCGAAACTTGTCTTCAGGCATTACGTTGGTTGTTTACTTTAGGAACTATCAGTGATAACTGAACAGACTCAGTTCGATCACTGATAGTGAAACACTAATACATAGAAATGTTTATAAGAAAGACTATCAGCGATAACTGAACAGACTCAGTCTGATCGCTGATGGTGAAACACTAATACATACTAAAACGTAATTATCACTAAGTATAAAAGAGGGTCGTTATCAAATCACAGAGAGTTTGGATCAACAATGAGAAATTCCCTTGTTCTCAAAGAAGTTGTTCAACGAACTATTTTTGAACTCAGTTGCATGATCACTTCTTATTGAACGAACAGTGAGATTATTCAGCACTTCCATCTTTTTAACAAAAGATATTAGTTCTTCCGGAGTATCACTCTTGCAGCGAAGAAAGATAACCCAGGTGTAGAGAGAGTATTCATCTATAATGACAAGCGTATATTTCTTTCTAGCTATTGATTGGATGTTGACAGGGCCAAACAAATCCATATGCAAGAGTTGAAGAGGACTTGTCACTGAGGAAACTTGTTTAGACTTGAAACTAGCTTTTGTCTGTTTTCCTTTTTCACATGTTGAGTAGAGAGATTCTTTAGCATATGAGTGCTGAGGAAGACCAGAAACCAGTTCCTTAGATGAGAGAGAATTCAGGGTTTTGAAGTTTAGATGAGATAGACTTTTTTGCCATAGACAGTGGACATCAGAAGAGGCTTTAGAGAGAACACATATGTTCTCAGTGGTAGTAGAGTCCATATCTATTACATACACATTTTCTTTACGATAACCACTTAGAGCAAGTTTTCCTTTCTCATTTACCATTGAACATGCTTTCTTGGAAAAGCGAACTTCATAGTCTTTATCACATAGCTGACTGATGCTCAGAAGATTGTGCTTCAGTCCATCTACATATGCGACTCTTCTGAAGGTAGTTGTCCCATTCCTGAGGACACCAAACCCTCGGGTATATCCTTTTCCATTTCCACCGAAGGTCACAGAGGGACCTTTCTCTTCCTTGTATTCAGTGAGCAGGTCTTTTTGTCCTGTCATATGACGAGAACATCCACTATCGAGATACCAGATGCCCTTTGATCCCTAAAAACATAAGGAAGATTAAGCTTTGTTTGGTACCCACTTTTCAATGGGTCCTTTAGGGTTAGTGGAGATGGATGGTTCAACAATCTTCACAGCAGATGAAGATTCAGCTTCAGTGGTAATCTTCACTTTGGTTAATTTCTTAACCTTAGTGGTATTCTTCACCTTGGTAGATTTTTCATCTTTGGTGACCTTCTCAGCATTGGAGGCATTCATCTTCACTTTAGCTGATTTATCAACTTTAGTGGCAGTTGGACATTTGCTTGCAATATGGTCAGTAAATCCATAGTGATAGCATTTTCTATAGTTGAAAGTGGTTTTAGGACCAGAAGTAGAAGGTTTTGAGAATTTAAGATGAGCGGGTCTAGCTCCAAGAATGCTTTTCTCATGAGATCTGGGAGGAATTTTTATTTCTTCAGATCTTTTAGGCTTAAGATCAATCTTTAGCTTTGGAGGACAGAGATCAAAGATTTCTATCACAGAGCTAGAAGATTGATTCGCTGAAGGTTTAGAGGGAACTTTCAACTTTGCTTTCTTGGAAGCCTTTTGAGGACGAAGAATGGATTTTCCTTTTTCCGCAGACTTAGAGCCTTTGGATATTTCCTCAGGGATGGGATTAGAAGAAGAAGGATAAAACTGATTATAAGAAGTGTCAGAGATAGAAGTGACAAACGTTCTAAACTTAAGCATGGAACAGTCTTCTTTAGGCTCATCCTGTGCTTTCCAAAAACCAAGACCGGTTTTATCACCACCAAGAGTTTGAGCGTTTATTATCTCAGTGATCTTTGTTGAGGAATTGCACCATTTTTCAACAGTAGCCTTTTCTGCTTTTAGAGCAGCGATGGCTTGTTCACGTTCTATGTTGATGATTTTATTTACAACAACTTGATCTTTCAAACATTACTCTAAAAGAGTTAGTTCTCTGACCTTTTCATGGCATTTTTCTAGCTGTTCAGTTAAATCATTGTTTTTGCTTTCAACTAGAGATTTGCCGTTTAGAGCATTGTAAAATCAATCATGAACACATCAATTGCGCGACTTCTCTCTGATTCAGGTAGAGAGGTATTAGTAGAGATAGATACCTGAGATGATATATAGCTCATAGAAGTTTCAGTCGGTTTTCCACTTCTTCTTTAATCTCAGCCATGAGGCAAAGATTAGCGACTTCTTCTTCATCAGAACTTGATTCTTCAGATTAAACCCAGTCATGTTCTTCAGCGATGAGACCTTTACCTTTTCGCTTATAGTTTTTCATCTTTTGATATTTCTCTTTCAGCTTAAGGTATTTGTCATCGCTGGATTTTCTTGAGGTAGAAGGTTTAAAGACTTTCTTAGACCTGCACTCACTTGCAAAGTGTCCAATCTTTTGACAGTTAAAGCATGTAGAAGTAGCCTTATCAACAGGGGTTGATTTTCTCTTGTAAGTGAGGGAGAGAGGCTTATTTCTTCGGAAATTGCTCTTTCTTGCAAATCTCTTAAAAGAGCTTGTCAAGAGTGCTAAGGACTCATCAAACTCTTAGAGATCAGTGTCTGATAGATCCTTAGATTCAGAATCTAACTCAGTGATGGTGAGAGTAAATCGTTGAGATGGTATTATCTATGATGAGACTAAAGCAACATGAGTGCTTTTGGAGTCTTTAGAATCTTTTATAAGATTCTTCTTCAAAAGGTTTGATTGCTCATAGTTAAGCAATATTCCACAAGGTGCTGAGAGAAAGAGAATTTAAGTCTTTTGTCATCTTGAGACATAATGAATAACTATCCCAGCATTCAGGAAGACATTCCAAGAATTTTGTTAGGACCTCATAATTAGAATAGGTCATACCAACAGTTCTTAGATCAATGATTAGTCTGTTAAACCGCTGATGAACATCAGAGAGAGATACATTCTTACCAGCGATGAAACTTTCATACTATCTTACCAAGTTAATCTTTCGAGTCTCTTGGATTTCAGTGGTGCATTCATATTGAAAACATATGGTTTCCCACATTTATTTAGAAGTTTTAAGATGCATGATGGAATGGAAAACTTCATCAGGCAGAGCCATAGAGATAATGGTCTTTGCCCTTGCATCGATACCAACCTTCTTTTTGTCTTCATCACTCCAATGTCTGATTTCCTTAGAAATATAGCGTTCAGGAATAAAAGGAGTGGTGGCAGTAGCTGGAACGACATTTATGATTTGGACAACTCTGATACCACTTGTTGGTCCCGGAGGTGCTTAACAAATTTGTAGAAGGGGGGGGGTGAATACAAACACATAATTTAAAGTTTAATAAATTGTTTATTGATAAATCAAACACAATTTACAAGTCTGTTGTGGAATAAGATTAAGTAGAACTCAATCTAAACAAACTTAAGAAAACACTAAGATGGTTGCACAAGAATATAGAGAATGGGGATTGAAGAATATAGAAAACAAAGGTTTCTATATGATAGAAAGATGAAGGTTAGAGGTGAGCACACTCTTCAGATGAAGAGGTAATCTTTCTATTTATACCCTATGCATTAAATGCATGGCAGGACACTTTACACGTGTCCTTCATCGATTGGCTGAGAGAGTCTGACTTTGGAAGACATGCTTTCGGCCGTATCATGAACAGTGTAGTTGATAGAGTTGTTGTACGAATTTTGGCAGAGGTATGTTCGTTCTGACACATCGTACTGGTTGTCCAGGGAAAGACAAAAGAGACTAGAGGCATAAGCTAAGTGATCATCGATCGCTGAATATCTCTTCCTTCAGAGATGTGACATCTGCCTTCCAGAAATTCCAGGTTAGCACCCGAACTATATTATACATGTCTTAACATATAGGAACACCCTAGTACGACCTAATTTTATAGGCAAGGGCTTTAGTTTCCTATGATTCCCGACAGCGTGCTCAGAATGTCCGGCTAACGCCCGTAACGGATACACAGTCTTATAAAGTGCCAAACTGATAAAATAAACGTCTAAGCGTGCTAAAAACGCTAATTAGGATCATTATTTATATCCTAATTTACCAAAAATTTAAAAATCCAAAACACTTGGCTTTCCATAAAAAAAAAAATTAAGACCAAACATTACCATTCAACCTATTTTTGCTTAAAAGAAAATGCAATAAATCAAATTTTGCATTTAACATTATTTTTTTTAAATATATATATTTTAGAGAGAGGAGGCCCAAGGGCCAGCCCTCTCTCTCTCTCCCTCCCGTCCCTTTTAAAATTTTCTTAAAATGCTAAGACCATTCTCATTTTCAAACATTTCTCATTTCTTTCATCCACTCTCCCTTTCTCACTCTCTTCTTCTCTTCTTCTCTTCTTCTCTTCTTCTCTTCTTCTTCTCTTTGTTCCTAAATTCCAGCCCCATCAACTCTCTAAATTCAGGTTTTGAAGAACAAACAACCTCTCTTCATCAAGGTAAGATGTTCTTCTCTATGTTCTTCATCCCTCCCTTCTTAAATTTCAAGACACTTTACTACTTTTCACCTTTTTCTTCATCAACTCTTCATGTTTTCTTGAGGTTTCTGAAAATAAGGGCCTTCATAGGTCTTAAAATGGTAGGTTAGACACCAAAGGCATGTTAAATGTCAAGAAATGGTGATAACCCATGATCAATGTAATCAAAACTCAAGAAAATGGAGCTTAGATGACATGCATGGCTATTTTCTCACCATCAAAGATGGTAAGGCCCATGCATGTGTATATTCTTCATTGTACATCTAAAGAATGTTCTTTTACAAAAAATTTCACTAAAAAGCATTGTAAAAACGTTTTCAATCAAGAAACCCCATTATATGGGTCAAAAAGTCATGAAATGTTCATAAACTGTAGTTATTTCATTTTCTTATTTCTGTCAGAAGTATTGCATGTTGGTGTTTCGGACATAACTTGAACAATATAGACTTAAATGCTTTGAATCTTCTTCTGAAACTTTAATTAATGAAATACCAATCAAACCCCACTGGAATCACTAAAAAGTATTGAGTTTTGACCCCTCAACCTTACCTCTAAAGTTTATGGTGCAATCAGAATCCGGCTGGACAAAATCTTTCAATCAATCAACCATAACCATCATGTAAAACCATAAAAATTAATGATTCTTTTTCTGGAAGTAACGTTAATGAGCTGGGAATCAAAAAAAATTTGATTCACTTGAAAATATAAAGATATGAGTACTCAACTATCATTAACAAGTTGAGTGTGCAAAAAGAAAGTTTCTGTCAGATTGGGACACTTGTCTTAAAACGAATGTAACTCACTCATTATTGGTCCAAATAAGATGAATCTTTTTCTGGACGTTTCTTCTTTGAGTAAGGAACAAAACCCAACTTCAATCTCCAGAAAAGGGTAAGTTTTGACCTTTCAAATGATCGAGACAAGTAGAAGGTGTACTCTGCATGGATCCCTGTGACCAATGAACTTTAAGAACATCATTGACCTATCTAATCAACTCCAAAAAGGGTGTTACCTATGCCAAAAGTTCACCAAGACAGTAAATTAAACACTATAAAAATTTGGTAGAATAATAACATATGAAAAATGGTTATAATATCATTCAAAGTAGGCATAAAATTCTGACAGCTTAAGTCAAGGGTCAGATTTGTTAAAAAGGGGATTTTTGGACTTTATAACTTTATAACTTATTAAAAGATTTATATATTTGTACTTGAAATCACATTATAGTATATAATTTAGTAAATATACTAAAACAACTAATTGAATGATTTGAACCCATAAAAATTTAATCAATAAAAGGGTCAAGTGATGCACTTATAAGACTTAGCGATCTAAGAACCGTATAAACTATAAGGGTAGACTCGAACTAATGGACTATACCACTTTCGTAGGTAGGGCGTAGAAGCGAAAGCCTATACATCATATTAATCGTATCCGAGGAGAAACCGCTCAAACTTGTGAGTATTCACAGCCCCTCTTTTATCGTTTTACGTATTTTGGGGTGAAAAGCATGTTACAATTGCAACTTGTTTCTACTCTCAATTGATTGTTCATTACAATTTGTTGAATCTTGAATTTAAATATTTATGCACTATGGTATGTATACTTGACGATGCAATTGAGTACTAAATGAATAAGTCCCCACTGTTGGACACTACCTATTAGCCTGAACTGGGGTCGGTGGTATTAGTGGATAGCGCTCTTAGGGTTGACAACCTCACTTTTAGCCGTTAAGCTAGATGTGCACTTTGCCATTAACGTTACTTGACTCAAAAGGGGCCGGTGATATTTTGTCTTACCCATGTGGAGTTAGTCCACCGCTGTGGTATGACGCGGTTCTTTTTAAGGGGCGTTGAATTGTCGAAAGATTTGGTAGTGGCTCAATGCTAAAGCATTGTCGTATACATGATAACCCGTGCATATAATAGAACAATCATTTCATAAATATTTCGTAGACAATTGTTTCACAAAAATTTCTAAACTTTGCATACAACTACTCTTATGCATATAAAAGCCTGTGTACTCACCAACTCTATGTAGTTGACCTTTTCTTTAACATGCTTTTCAGGTGCTAAGGTAAGGACCGATAATTAGAATGCATGATCGTGTGTGACAATAATCATCCCTGCAAATATTGAATGTTTTGTCTAAATATTGTAATAGCCGTACCTTTGGGAATGATTTTGAATATCATGGTTGTAAACGTGAACATATTTTATTATATTTTTAAATGTTGTGGTTGGTATTTTTTATTACTCTATGCCATGAAACCGTGCGCTGCCATATCCTGTGTTTCCGCTTTAGCGGGGTGTGACAGACTTGGTATCAGAGCCTAAGGTTATAGAGAATACCGGGTTCTTTATAGAACCCTCAACTATAACCAAATATAAAAATAAGATTTAAAAAAACGGTTTTCAAAATGATTCCTAAAGGCTAAATGTGAATTACTAATATAACTAAAAAGAGTGTCGCATTACTATACCATAACTTGGACAAAGCCTGATCACCTCTGTTCAATTTAAGTATGTGTAATGGGGGACTTGAATTGGTTATATTAGGAGCGCAAATGAACTATTACTATCTGAAAACTTTAGTCATGAATTTTTCGTGTGCATGCATAAACATTACATAGCTTAGATTTCTTCTAGCACCCTTAGTGATTAAGTTTGCTTGTGTCACAGCTCACTATGTCATCATCCTCCACACCTACTGAGTACTCCGCTGATGATTCGGGCTACGTGACCGTTCAACCTAGTAGAGACCCTCCAGTTACTGAGAGGAATCAACCGTCTGAGACCAGTGACGATGCGATTGGCGGATCCCCTGCCCGACCACCTGCGACCGTGTCACCTCCTCCGAGAGTCCCACCGCCAGCACCACTTAGTACGAGACTCCGCACAACGACCCGAAAAAGTGTTCCCCTGCCAGTCAGGGTGACCTTTGAAGGATCCACCCGGACCGAGGGAGAGACATCTCAGAGACCAACACCCCGTGTGTCCCCTACCATTGTGACCGGGCTTCCCGCGAGGCTGACTCAGAGCATGACTCAGGCTGAAAGTCATTGGGTACAAAACTTGGCCCGAGAGCTGCAGGCACACCGATCCCGGCTAGAACAACAACATTCCATTGGTAGAAGCTTGAACGACATGATAGACTTCCATTACCTTCACATCCGAAGGGCAACGGAGACCGCTCTTGCTGCCAGAAGGACTATCAGGAGGTTGTACACTTGCCTGGCCCTGACAGCATTCGTTCTGTTGGCAGTTGGTTTAGGATTCTGGATGGCAAGGCAATAGGTGTAGGCGTGGTGATGCAAGACCCAAGGAAACCATGGCAATAGAAGAACTATCTTTCCCTCTTTTGTGAACAAATTTTTGATTATATTTTGATTGGGATTTTCTTTTGATGGCATGTAGCCATATTTTGAAACTTTAAATGATATGAAAACTTTGGGAAATATTTTGATGTTAATGATTAATCCTTGTGATGGTGATTTTATGATAATTTAATTCCTAATGTTTTATATCCATGATATTGAGCTTATTGTGTGATTATGTTATTCATGTATGTGAATGATGATGATGGATATATGTCATTTAAAACTCGTAACTTAACTCGGTAGAACTAGCTTTGAAAATAAAGCCAAATCACTAACTAGAATTATGCCTTAGGACAATGCCTCCTAGAAGAGAATACCCTGAACTAGCGCGACTTGTGTCCGAGCAACTCATGGCAGCACTTCCAAATATTGTCAGCCAAGTCGCGCCTGGCCTAAATGTTAATCGTGGGAATAATTTAGGACCAACCGGAGACCGGGAATGCACATACAAAACGTTCAGGGCATGTAACCCGAAAGATTTCTATGGAACTGAAGGAGCAGTGGGACTATTATCATGGATCGAAGGCATGGAATCGGTGCTCCACATCAGTAAGTGCATTGAAAGAAACAAGGTGGAGTTTGCAGCTTGTCTGTTACAAGGACGAGCCCTGACCTGGTGCAATACCCTAGTTCAAACCCATGGACGTGAAGCTGCCAATAGTCTGACCTGGGAAGAATTCAAGAAGTTGCTCAAGGAAGAATACTGCCCGAAGAGTGAAATCCAAAAACTGGAAGCGGAATTATGGAATCATGAGATGGTGGGAAACGATATAGACACCTACACTGCACGCTTTCACAAATTGGCGAAGTTGGTGCCACATCTTGTGACACCGGAGGTTTGGCTCCTGAGATCCGCGGGGATGTTACCTCGTGCAAATCCACGACACTCCAAGAGGCGGTGAGCATAGCAACGAGGCTTACCAACAATGCCATTCGATCGTGGAATTTCGCGCATGAGAAAGCGATGGGAAAAAGGAAGATAGAGGAACCTGCAAGACGTCAATCTGACAGGATCGCATGCAAGAACAGGAAGAGGATGGGAAATTATGGAGTCCAAGCACATGTTGTGGAAAAAGGCAAGGGAACCTACCCTAAGTGTGACAAGTGCAACAACCGTCATAGTGGGAGATGCATTATCTGCACCAAGTGTAACAAGGGAGGTCATTTCGCCAGGGATTGTAAAGGCGGAAGGAGATTGACGTGCCATGAATGCGGAAGCCCAGACCATCTTCGGAACATCTGCCCAAAACTAAATCGAGGACCAAATGTCAATCAAGCACGACCAGCTAATCAAGGAAATCAAGGAGGCCAAGCGCGTGGTTGAGTGTTCGAGATTGGGGCAAATGAAGCAAGACAGGATCCAAATGTAGTCACAGGTACGTTTCTTATAAATAGTCACTACGCATCAGTACTATTTGATTCAGGACCAGATAGGAGCTTTATATCACTAAAATTTAAGCCGAAAATTTGCCAGAAATCCCAAAAGTTGTTAGAACCCTACACTATCGAATTTTCTAATGGGCACGAAGTTAGAGATAGGGATGTAATCAAAAATTGCACTCTAAATCTGGCTAATAAAGAATTTAGCGTAGACCTTATTCCGATCGAACTAGGAAGTTTCGACATCGTTGTGGGCATGGACTGGTTATCTAAAAACCGAGCCGAGATATGTTGTTCTGAGAAGACCGTTCGAATCCCGTTACCAGAAGGAGAAACTCTCGTCATTCATGGAGAGAAGTCCGGAAGAAATTTCAAGATCGTGTCATGCATGAAAATGCGAAAATACTTGAAGAAGGGGAGTAATGCATTTTTGGCCCATGTCATCGACAAGGAAATGAAGGAAAAACACATCCAGGATTTTCCTGTTGTCCGAGATTTTCCCGAAGTCTTTCCTGAGGAGTTACCAGGATTGCCACCTCCGAGACAAGTCGAATTCCATAGTGACTTAATTCCCGGGGCTGCACCGGTAGCTAAATCCCCATATCGGTTGGCCCCGTCCAAAATGCAAGAACTGTCAAGCCAACTCCAAGAGTTACTTAACAAGGGTTTCATATGAGCCAGTTCTTCGTCGTGGGGAGCCCAGTCCTTTTTGTTAAAAAGAAGGATGGATATCTACGAATGTGCATAGATTACAGAGAATTGAATAAGTTAACCATCAAAAACCGTGATGATAGCCGTGGTAGGACTTCCACCCAATCCTCGTAAACTACCCGAAGGCGGAATTACTATGGGTGTTCCGGCCGGGCCACTTAGGCGACCGGCGATAGCCGAAAATGGAATTTGTGTCCTAGGAATGGCAGGTATAGCAAAAGGCTCTAGACTCCGTGCAAACAAAGATGTCGAGAACGGGAGCAGCTGTTCTCTTGTTTCAATATCGGCACCCTCCAAGTGAGAGCCCGATAGAGGATGTGCTAAATCTCCGTGAGAATGTGAAACCACCATCTGTTGAGAGATGGTGGAGTAGCTTGGTGGGGTGTGCAAATGTGCCGCTAGGTCCACGGCGGCTTCTTCAATACCCTGTCTCAACACATGATACTGGGTAGCATATGTGGCTACCTGGCTAGATGTGGCTAGGGGGGATACAACCGTTGATGGTTGTCCCGTCACTCGTGTACTCTCAGCGTCATATTTTCTCTTTCTTTCCCTCTCTCTGCTCACTAGAATATCATCTTCAACTAAAACTCCCTCCGCTCTCCTTATCTCTCCAGGTGAGGCTGATTATCGTCACCATCGGAGTCAGAAGACTCTTCATTTGATGCCGATACGTTAGTGGCTGGGTCCGACTCACTGTCGGATTTATCGGCTGCCTCCTCAGAGTCGGTTGCAGCTTCCGACTGAGAGTCGGGTGAACCTGATTCCGCCGCAGGCTCGGATTGGCCCGAAGTTCCCTCCGAGGCGGAATGCTCTGTTGTGTCCTCAGTAGAAGCGACAGAAGAAGAATGAACATGAAGGGCTTCAGAATCGGTTGTCTCTTCTGCCGTTTGAGTCTCTATTTGCGTCGGCGAAGATGGTTGTCTAGAAGAACTAGGCTGGCTCGTTCCAACGGCACTGCCCACGCCAATTCCCCTCACGATTATTTCTCTCGACACACCTTGTCCGGAAGCCCCAGCTATCCGGACGCTCCCGCCTCTCGTTCGTGGACGCGGACCCTCACGTCGCTCAGGTCGTGCTCCCTGGGCAGGTCCTGCCGGTCCTAGCCGGACCATAGGAGCTGGAATGTTGTGTGTGTGCCTATAAGCTATCACACTCAGTATCGTAGGACGAGCATAGTCTAGTACCCCGACTGGGATTTGTCGGGCGACAACACCTTCTGGATCAGCGCGGGAAGGTATCTTGCGTGTCGGATGATGTGGGCATGTCGGGTGCGTAGAACGGCGCTGTATCTCGGGATATAGGTTCATGAAATTCCGGATGACAACCTGTAAGAACCACATCAATGGAATGAAGTTCGGTCGACGAGATGTTGTAGACCGAACTTTCTGAACGAGTTCAAACCAAAGAAAGTCGGCAAAGTCCATGTGGCGATTGAAGGCCACCGCGTGAAATATGCGAAGAATCGGGGCACTCGTCTGATCAATGCCTTTCGTTATAGCCGAAAGGCACCGATTTATGTAGGTGAACATCGTGTACCAGATCGTCGAGAGGTACTTGAGGTTAAAGGTTGATGTAATGCGAAGTTCTGCGCCGTACCCTAAGGAGAGCAGGTCGGTGCACAGTGTAGCATCAGAAACCATCGGGTCGAAGCTTTGTCGGCCTGGAACGAAACCGGCGGTCGGTAAACGAAGGAATTGTCGGAAGAGATCACACGTGAGAAGCACTGGTGTATGATCTATCCGACCTTCAAGGTGGAATTCGCCATCGGCCTCTAAAGCACGGAGAGAGCGCCAAAACTGCTGTAAGTATAGGACTGGAACGGTCGCAGTTTCCGTAGGAGCATAAGAGATTGGATGCCCCATAAGTATCTCGATGATGACTTGATATTGAATAGCAGGTTGGGTTACATCGAGATGGTAGTTATTGGCTGTAAGTGGGAGGAACTGATCCTCGGGAATCAGTTTCGCATCGGCGATTGGATCAATCGCTGGTGGTTGGTTTTGTGCCATTGTACCTGTGAAGAAATAGTCGATTAGTACGCAGGTTTGGGAAAATATGATAGCCGTTGGAGTTATACAGTCATGATCTAAACCACAACGGATACTAACTCCAAAAAAGTGGAAGAACAAGCCCTCATTCGTGAATTAGGGTCAATCACCAAGGTGCATAGAACTGCACCCATTTAAGATAGTGAAAAACCAACACACCAAATTCACCTCATAGACACACATATGAAAAGGTATAACTATAAGCTCATTAGAACCATAAAAGAGGATTCGACCAGATAAGATATTAGACCGGATATGGTTTCCACCGAGGGTCTCCTAAGACCGGATGTGGTCTTCGACCGGGTGAAGTATTCGACCGGTGGTTAAACCATCGGATAAGAGTTCGACCGGATATGGTATTCGACCGGATAGGTCTTAGACCGGGGATTAGCTACGATCGGATAAAGGTCGATAGGATAAGCCATATGACCGGATGTCATTCGACCGGATTTAGCATTCGACCGGTTGAATCATTCGACCGGAGATTCTTTCGACCGGGGATTAACCCTAGATCGGAGGAAACCCCCGGATAAGACGAACCGGGGACACACAGAGGACGGAGACGACGCCGATGGACACAAAAGAGTCTATAATCGATGGAAAATCGATCGATAAACAATAGAAACACCCAAAAATCGATGAAAAAGCTATCTGTTCGATTGAAGATGAAGCAAACCGCTGTTGTTCGGTCGATTGGGAGTACGGTCGAATAGAGCTCCGGGAGAGAGAGAGAGAGAGAGAAAGAGGGAGACGATGAGAAACTAAGAGAATCGATCGAATGAGGTAGGAGATGGGTTCGATCGGGGTTCTTAAACCCCCGAAAATTGGCTTGGGTTGGGCGGGGGCCGAGTGAGATTGGGCCGGGGAAACATTGGGTCGGGACCAAACAAAACAAACTTAAACAAATCAAAACTTTAAAATATTTTTGTATTTTCGATAATAAAATAAACTTTTAAAAAAAAACTAAGGGAGAAAGAAAAAAACTTAATAAACCTACGGAATAAAAAAAAAGGCACAGAAAATAAAGGCTCCCCTAAAAAAAAATTGAAATTCGCACGAGACATAACTCCCCCTCGAATGATTACCATGAGGAGAGCAAACCACATTATCCACTTACCTGCTCCCCCTCGAACAGAGGACTCGTGAGACTTACCAACCATCTGACGAGAGTGCTCCCCCTGAACACATTATCGCTGTGAAGATCCATCACAAACCGCGGACTCCTTTCAGGGAACATCCGTATGTACTGCTAAAAAAAAACTCACGAAAAACACCACGAAAACAAAAAACAAGAACACAAGAGAAACTAGAAAACACAAAATCTACTTTGTTGATACAGAAGTTCGTAACTGACACAGAACTGAACGAGTAAGATGCAATAACCAAGGAGTGTGGATAATAGCAACCAGAGACAAGTCACTGGTGCAGTTGTCACAGTCATTCGTTATTGAACGAAACTCGTAGAGAGCTGCGAACGGATCAAACTTTCAGATTTAGCATACCTAGCTTGGACAGAAGGTAATTAAATTGTTTTTCGTCCAAGGCTTTGGTAAACAGGTCTACTAACTGATGCTCTGAATTAACAAAATAGAGTTCGATAGTACCTTTTTCGACGTGATCTTTTATAAAATGGTAGCGCACATCAATGTGCTTCGTCTTCGTGTGCTGGACGGGATTGCTTAGCGCTCTTCGAGTCGCAGTAGATAGGGATCCTTGAGTAATTGAACCCATAATCTTTGAGCTGGGTTCGCATCCAGATGACTTGCGAGCAGCAACTGGCGGCTGCTACATACTCCGCCTCGGCGGTGGAAGTGGACATGCAGTTTTGCTTCTTGGAAGCCCAACTGACAAGACGATCGCCCAAGAATTGAACATGACCCGACGTGCTTTTTCGGTCCAGCATGTTTCCAGCATGGTCAGCGTCCGAGTAGGCTGTCAATTCAAAACCTGTCTCTTTTGGGTACCACAAACCAAGATCAGCAGTACCTTTTAAATATCGAAAAATGCGCTTAACCGCAGCTAAGTGAGACTCTTTAGGTTTCGACTGAAATCTTGCACACAAGAAAGTCGAGAACATAATGTCAGGCCGACTAGCCGTCAAGTACATCAGAGAGCCAATCATGCATTTATAAATAGTAGCATTCACATCCTTACCGTCAGGATCGGAGTGATGCTTTAGAGTAGTGGACATGGGGGTTTTCATAGGTGAAGATTTTTCCATCTGGTATTTCCCAAGAATATCCGAGATGTACTTAGATTGATTAATGAAAATTCATTTTTGTAATTGTTTTATTTGAAGACCCAGGAAAAAATTCATTTGCCCCATCATGCTCATTTGAAAATGTTTACTCATTAAGGCAGAAAAATTCTGACAGTACTTGGGGTTTGTAGAGCCAAAGATTATATCATCAACATAAATTTGTACAAGAATGATATCTTTCTTCTCTCTTTTAATAAATAAAGTAGTGTCAATTTTACCTTTAGAGAAGCCAGACTTGACTAAGAAGGATGAGAGTGCATCATACCAGGCTCATGGCGCTTGCTTAAGACCGTAGAGGGCCTTGTCAAGAAAGTAGACGTAATGCGGATTTTCAGAACTTACGAAGCCTTCGGGTTGCGAGACATACACTTCCTCCTTGAGAACGCCGTTGAGGAACGCGGATTTCACGTCCATTTGGAAGACGATGAAATTCTTGTGATCGGCGTAGGCGAGGAACATGCGGATCGCTTCAATGCGGGCAACCGGTGAGAACGTCTCATCGTAATCAATTCCTTCTTGCTGGCGATATCCTTTAGCCACTAGACGCACTTTGTTCCGGACAATTATTCCATTTTCGTTCTTCTTGTTCTTAAAAATCCATTTTGTCCCAATCACTGTCTTGTTCTTTGGCCGGGGAACAAGGCACCACACTTTGAGGCTCTCAAATTGGTTGAGTTCCTCTTGCATAGCGATCACCCAGTCTGGATCATTCAACGCTTCGGAGACGGTAGAAGGTTCGATACGGCTGAGGAACAAAGAGAGCAAGCAGTCATTCGCGGTGGTGGATCGAGTTTGAACGGGTGTATTGGGGTCACCGACTATTTGATGCAGGGGATGGGCTCGAGTCCACTTGGTGGTGCGTGGAAGAGGTTGATATGTCTGATGGGATGTATCGGAATCCACATGACCACCGGGGGGTAAATCCTGGACTGCCTCGAGGGATGACGGCCTGTGAGGTGGAGGCTCCTTAGTGGGAGTCGAGCAAGGAGTAGAAGACGACTCAGCTGGTGATGAGACGATAGAAGGATCCCGGATTGCCGGAGAGGTAGCTTCAGGAGCACTTGAGCTCGGGGAAGCTTGATCATTGGCAGTAGAAGATGGAGCACCAGGCGAGGATGGACCACCGGAGTCGGTTGGGCCAGTGACTTGTGTCACTTCTGGTGCTTTAGCAATATTCCTGTCACAAGACGTAGTATTAGTCTTAACATTAAATAAGTCATCATAAATCAATTCACACAGCAAATCCAAATCAGAAAGATGTGCTCTTGACGTGGACGCTTGATTTGTATCGACTGGAGATTGTGTAGCTTCTAAACGGAATTGTCCAGAAGCTAACACAACAGTAAGCGCGGGTTCTGAACTGAGATGTTCAGAAGCCATATCAGCGGCCTCGTCAAAAGTCACGTTTACGCTCTCAACGACGGTCTTTGTCCATTTGTTGTAGACACGGTAGGCTTTGGCGTGCTGGGAGTAGCCGATAAACACTCCTTCATCCGCTTTGGGGCTGAATTTTCCAAGATCATCCTTATCATTTAAAACAAAGCAGGTGCATCCGAAAGCATGAAAGTAGTTGATGTTCGGGATGCGGTTGTTGATGATCTCGTACGGTGTCTTGTTGAACCGCTTGTTGATGATAGACCGATTTTGAGTGTAGCAAGCGGTAGCAACGGCTTCTGCCCAAAGAAATAGTGGTAGCTTGTAATGAGATAACATCGTGCGCGCTGCTTCAACAAGAGTTCTGTTTCGACGCTCTACCACCCTGTTCTGCTGAGGAGTACAAGCAGCTGAGAAAGTATGCGAGATACCCACTGAAGTGAGATAACCGGTAAGCATTTGATTCTTGAACTCAGTGCCGTTGTCCGTCCTGATGGTCTGAACTACTTGGTTGAGACTGACCTGAATGCTCTTCAGAAATGAGATTATCAACTCGAGAGTTTCGTCCTTTGAACGGAGAAATCGGACCCAAGTGTAACGAGAAAAATCGTCAACCATCACCAGGACATACTTCTTATGATTAATGCTTTGAACGCGCATCGGTCCACATAAGTCCATGTGCATTAGCTCAAGGGACCGAGAAGTACTAGGAACGGCTTTAGGCTTGTGGGACGCCTTCTTCATCTTGCCCTTTTCGCAGGCAGTGCACAGATGATCTTTTGCAAACTTTAGATCTGGCATACCCTTGACATGTCCACCGAGCACCAGCTTATTGATATTCTTGAAGTTCAAGTGCGAGATACGACGATGCCATAGCCAGCTTTGTTCAGCAGATGCTTTGGACAACAAACAGACTTCCTTGTCGGGTTTCAAGGACGAGAGGTCAATCGTATAGAGGTTGGTGCGACGCGTTCCAGCAAGTATCTCTTTTCCATCTTCAGTCTGAACGCTGCACCTTTTAGCCTTGAAAGTAACCTCGAGATTCTTGTCGCAGAATTGACCGATACTGAAGAGATTGTGACTGAGACCTTCGACATAGGAGACTTTTTTTATCGTGATGTTATCTTTGACAATATCCCCGTAACCCTTGATAGGAGAGTAGTGATCATTTCCGAAACGCAAATTCCCACAAAACCTCTCGGTGAAGTTTGTGAGAAGCTCCCTTCTTACGGTCATGTGTTTGGAGCAGCCTGAATCTAGATACCACACATGACCGTCCTGCAAACAGGTTATTTCTTTTTAGGTATCCATTCGTAAATGGGTCCTTTGGGGTTAGATTTAACACCCAACTTAGAGACCCGTTTAGATTTGGGTCTTAGTCTATCACGGGAAACATCACAATGAGAATGAGTATGAGCAATATGATATGAGCCAAACCAATCAGATGCATAACGACTAGCAACAAAATCATTTGATCCACAATAAGAGCAACACAGACAATCATGAGACAGTTGAAGTAATTGCGGAATTGAATAAACTTTTAAAGGAAAAGTTCCATTACATTCAACTAAAGGTTTAGAAATAAAGACATCATGATTATTATTGTTCTTTCTAGACTTTAAGACAGGATCAACTAATTCTGATGTTGTCGTGATTTCTTTTGACTTCTTAGCTACCCAAGCATATTTCACTTCTTTCCGCCGACCAAACGTATCTGAAATGCAGTTAAACCAATAGTCAGAGGATTTGAAAACTGAGGATTGTGACCTTTGAGATCGACCGGTCTTTTTCTTCTTCTGTGAACGCGTTTTAGATTTAGACTTTGAAGCTTTTGAAGAATTGTTCACAGAAGGTTTTTGTGGGGCAGATGTGGAACATTCACCCATATAAAATTTAACCGGAGGCTCACAGGACTCATTTATAAAATCAACATGGCTAGGTAGAGAAGGATTAAAATCAAATTGGCTCAAATCACTATCTAAACACACCTCAGAATTCAAGAATGCGGAAAATTCTAGTTCCTCATCTGAAAAGACCTTATCACTTGAGGATTTCAGGACAGCGGAAGAGTTTGTTGAGAGCAGATCATATTTGGAAGCTTTTTTACAATCAGAACACTGATCCGATTCAAAAACTTGAGGCTCTTTTCCTTTATTTGAAATGATTGGTGACGAGTTACCCATAAAAGCTTTGCAGGAAGATGTGTCAAAGGAAGGATAAGAGTTTTCAGACAGATGAGATTTCTCACTTTGGAGAATGAAAGGCTTAGTTTGAGGCTCAGCCTTTTGAAGTTGCTCTTTCAGTTGATCTGCTACCATAGCAGCCAGTTGACATTGTAACTTCTTTATTTCTGTATGGAAATCTTCTTTTTCCTCATTAGACATAGTTTCCTTTTTGTTGGAACTGAGACACTCAATTTGGGATAACAGAACTTGTTTTTCCTTTTGAAAATTTTCCCTCTCTAGTGCAAACGATTCTTCTAGCTGAACAAGTTTCTTTTCTAAAATTATAGTTGGAACATAAACTTTGTGAGCTAGAGGTTCCTCCTCAGTTTTAACAGTGTTAGCATCTAGTTCAGCTTGAGAATAACTGTGAAAATAATCGGTTGACAGAGAACGGGGTTTGTCATCATAGTAAGTAGCATTCAAAGAATCATAGACAAGAGCTATAAAATGCAGAAGAAAGGAAGAGGGTCGATATTGACAGAACAACTCTTACTTTACTTATAATGGCTTTACCTAATGAGATATTCAACATAGTTGATAGTTTAAATTATGTAAAAGCCATGCGGGATGAATTGGAAGCTCAAATTCAAGGGGGATAGAAAGTGTTACAAAGTAAATTGAATGCTTGTATTGGGGCATATAAGTAAATGATATATTGAATGATTTGAGGATGAATGGGGTTTATAAAACTAATTCTGAGGTTAATATCAAGTTTTTGAAGAACCTCGGGCCTGAATAGGATAGTTCATAGTCAATCTTCAAATGAATAAAAATCTGAATAAGAAGGATATCCATGACATTTATTGTACTCTCAATCAGCATGAAGATGAAGTTAGGGAATCCTTAGAAGAAAAGAAGAAGGTTTATGATTCCTTGGGTTTGATCTCTGAAAGGAAGATAAAGATTAGCTCACAACATTCAAAATCCTCATTTGCAAAAATCATTGATTATCCAAAGTTAGCACTAGGTTCTTCTTCTTAAGATGGTGATTTAGATTTAGAATTGAAGAAAATGATAGAAAACCTTGCTTTGTTGACTAAAGCTTTCAATAAGAGATTTGGGAAAAATTACAAGTCTAAGAAACCTAAATCTGAGAATTTCATGAAAGGGAACAATGATAAGAAATACAAGTTCGAATACAAGGGTGGTGAGAGAAAAGAAAAGAAAGAAGAGAAGGAAGAAGATGATGAAGCGCCAATGTGTTTCAATTGTGGAAAGCATGGACATTACACAAGAGAATGCATATTTAAGAAGACAAAGAACTCAAATTACTATTCCAGGAAGATGCAGATGACTAAGAAAAAGAAACAAGGTCAAAGATTAATGGCAGACGAAAAGAATTGGTTGGAGGAATCAACGGATGATGAAGAGATTGCTCGTTTTTCAGAAATATCCAACAATTGTCTTATGGGTTCTATGGAAAGAAAGGCTTACAACTCTGGATTCGCTCAGGGTGGATCAGAAGCATAATCTAAGGTATATCATTTTCTTGACATTAATCTTCAAAATAAAATTGAATCCATGAATTATGATTTCATTGACTTAAAGAAAAGATTGAAAAGTGAAAGAATATTACTCAATAAATTCAGAGAAGAAAAAGAAATTTACAAAATTCAATTTGATGATTCAGAGAAAGAAAAAGATGTTTTTAAAAGAGAAAAGGATGAATTATCTGAAAAGATATGTCTTAGAAAAAGATTTTTAGAAAGTTTGTTATTCCCAGTTTGATGTGTAAGTATAACAAGATTGACAATTACAATCATAAATCTCACTTTTATTGAATTCTCAAATATGTGATTACAACTCTCTCAGATGTGTAATATTTCTCTCGCTAAGCTCTTCTCTAATAAGCTCTCTCCACACTTTACAAAAACAAAGACAAATGCTATTTATAGTAACACATTACAAGGAACACACAAACTAAACTAACTAAACATATTGACATTGGTTGACTTTGACTTTTCACTTTAAACAACTTTGACTTTGACTTGTTATCTTGAAGATTTGACTTGAGCTTTATACTTTCAATCTAGATGATTTTGAAGACAACAATATGTGCTCTAACAAAGTTGGAGTTAAAAACAAAAATCAATTAATGAAATATGATTTTCATTCAAAAGAAAGAATTGATTTATATAAGAAAATCAAACATCTTGACGACTAAAATTTCAAGAGAGGTCAGACAGAACCAACTTTAAATTTGTAAAGTAATAATCCTAAAGACAATAGATTTTATAATCCAAAAATGGGATTAAACTTGAATGAAAATTACGTATTGAAGAATGCCCCAACAAACTTATATGATTTTCAAAAAATGGGCACATTTCAATCCAAAACTGAAAGTTTAAGTTCACAACCTACAAATGAAAATCTAGTTGAAAGATTCCTATAAATGAAATTCTTGTTAAGTCTGAAGCTTCTGCTACTAAATCTGAATGGAAAGGAAAAGATAAAATTGATGAAGGATATAACTCTGAAATCTGTGATAAGACTTCTGATAATGTTTATCAAACTTGTGAAAGTAATGATCTACCTAAGTATAATAACGTGGCTTTTGATTATTCAAGTTTAAATCAAAGTTACAAAACAAGAAAAGCCATATTATTCATATAAAGATTATGATCTTACTTTTCCAAATGATAATTCTTAAAGCAAGTCTGAAGTAAAAGTAAAATAAATCTGATACTAAGTGTTCCAACTTTGAATCTGTATTCAGAATTCTGAACTATAAGTGTTCCAACTTTGAATCTGTATTCAAAATTCTGAAATATGTATTCAAATTTCAGTGTCTAAAGAAGAAAACTCTACTTCAGATTTCTGGTTATATATCAATTAACTACGATTCTGAAATTCAGAGTAATGATGAAAAAGAATGTTCATAATCTACTTCAAATCTTAAGAATCTAGAATCTGCAAAAGTTTCTAATGTCATTGATAACATGTCTGAAAATTTGTTTGATGAGTTAATGAATGCTTCAGATTTTGATTTGGACACATATGTAGAAGATTTAGTGACCCATGCTGTAATTGACAAATATGGTCATCTTGTTTACAAATACGTAGAAAGTATGTGTTAGGACTGAAAGTCCTGAGTGTTGAAAGTGGAATAAAGTATTTATAAGGGTTTGATTTATAATTAATTGATAGTTGTTTTATTAAGATGGGCCCAAGCCCATAAAGCCCAATTGCTTGTAATGCTAAGTATATAAAGGCTTTATTTGGTTCATAATTAGGGTTGAACAGTTTAGAAAGATTAGAAATTCATTATTCAGTTTTCTAGTCATTAGGTTTACAAACTCTTATCAGAAATTCTCTCTGTAAACCTAAACCCTTTGAAGTATTATCAATCATATGACTAGTTGCTGTGACCTATAATCTGTTTATCTTTGATCATATTTACTTGTGATTGCACTACACTAGGATCTACAATTGGTATCAGAGCAGATAGGCAAAAAGGTTTGATCGAGTAAAAAGGTTTGTCTAAAACCCTAAAATCAATTACTTGTGATAATTGCTTGAATTACTTTAATTGATTGTTAGTGTTTGCATTCTGTCTTTATCTACTTAATCTTTTTCTGCAAAGTTAAAGTTTTGTTATGTTCGATCGAATTTTTTTTCTTTTCTGGAAAATTAATATCTATCGATCGAATCTGGAAAGTTCATATTTTTGCAAAACATCGGTCTAAGTGAGTTTTCTGTGTTTTCTATCGCATCCGGTCGAATGTTTTCTGTGTTTCATTCGATCGAAGGATAAAAGTTTCTGGGTTGGGTTTCGGTCGAATCCCAGAACTTCAACGTGTTCTTCCGTCGATTCATCGTGTTTATCGGTCGTATTTGTTATCGATCTTATCTGTTATATGTGATTATCGATTTTATAATTTTGACCGATAGTCATTCGACCTAAGCCCTTCGACCGGATAAGGTATTCCCCGGTCTTGCACCTTCGACCGAATAAGGTATTCCCCGGTCTTGCACCTTCGACCGGATACGTGTATTCCCCGGTCTTGCACCTTCGACCGGATACGTTCGACCGGATACTTGCTACTCCGGTCTTACCCTTCGACCGGGTACTTGCTTACTCCGGTCTTACCTTCGACCGGTATCTTGCATATTCCGGTCCTTTGCTTCGACCGGACCCCTGTTTCACCGGGTGTTTCAAAAAAAAAAAAAAAAAAAAAAGAGTAAAAAGGTCAATTTTTTTTTTGTCTCACGATCTTTTTGCAGTGCATTTATTTTAGCCCCCGTACTTCAAGGATTCAGCGTGTCATTTGTGACCCTAAACTTTTAAGTTTCACATTTTGTCACTTTTGGTCCCTGCACTTTCAAATTTTATCTCTCTTCAAAGCCGGAGCGAATACATTCTATTCGAAACGATCAAAATGGGGTACCTACCAAGGCTGCAGTCCAAAAGAGAATATGAAGAGTGGAAAGTTTAATTTTTGAACTGTGTGGACGAACATGAGATGGGGCCCTACATCAGATTATCTTTGACTGAAGGGGAGATGCAATCCTAGATTCCTAAAGAAGCTTCACCCGTGGAAAAGGAGGAAAGAGAGTGGGCTAACAATGTAGCTCGAAATTATATGAAAAGTAGTATCTCTAATGAATTTATTAGTGACATTTTCAGTGAAATTATTGGTCAAATAAATTCTAACAATATGACAGGAAAAGAGCTGTGGGATTGTACTGAATGGTTGGTGTTAGGGACAAAGGGTTTATTAACATGAAGAGAATTGGAAGCTGAGAACTCTGAGCTAAAAGGAAAGATCTCTATTTTGGAAGCTAAAACTCAGAAAATAGTCTCTGTTGAAAGTTCTGAAGAAAAGATTTCTGAACTGAAAGATGCAAATGTAGATCTTCAAAAGCGTTTATCTGATTTGGAGCAACTGCTTGCTAAACACAAATCTGATTTTGAGACTAAAGAGAAATCTTTCGCAAAGAAGTTCTCAGAATTCTCGAGAAAATGTGCTGAGGAGAAGAAAGAAGATGAGTTGAAATGCATAAAACTTTCTCAGCAAGTTTCTGAGTTTCAGAAAGCAATCATTCTAGAAAGAGAGAAGTTTGCCAAAGAGAAGAAGGCCATTGAACAAAAGAATGTTGGTGTCTTCAAAGAAATATCTGGCCAAAGAAACAATGCTGAGAAGGGATTTGAAGAAGAAAGAAGCTTGTTTGAGACTGAGATCAAAAAGCTTACTGCCAAGTTATCTGAACTATCTGAGAAGGCACTAAAAGGGCAGAAAACGAAGTCTGAGTTCACGAAGAAGATTGACCTGCTTGTCCAAGAAAGAGACAAATTCGCCTCAACGATTAAAGTGCTTGAAAAGTCTGTATCAAGTTCAAATCAGAAACCTGTCTCTTCACAAAGGTCAGCTAAATCGTTTGATCAGATTCGTAAGACTAACCTTTTCTATGATAGAAATATAGATAGTTCAGGTACACGTCCTAGAAGAAGGAGATACGAAGATGAGGAACTGGTCTGGAAGAAGAAACCAGTTAAAGATGAGCTGAAAGAAAGAGAATCGTGTGTACATGCGTTTAATGCAAAAAAGAACAATGCAAGTAAAGGTAAACCTGATCACATCTACTCAAGAGATCAATTACTCAAGTTGTCAGGTAAGAAATACCACTGTTCTTATTTTCATACACATGATCACATTCACAAACCCAGTGATCATTTCTGGTATGGTTCTTATTCTATATCCCCCACAAGAACTGCAACTAACATTCATGGACCCAAATACCAGTGGGTACCAAAGCCGAAAACCGATTCTTTGTTGCAGGCACCTACTGTAAAGGGGGAGTAGAAGAACGATGGCTTCTAAGTAAATCAGCTTAGAACCCGGACTTCAACGAAGTTTGGCTTCTGATCACATGACAGATCAGGACCCGTTCTTCAACGTTCAGACTTGGATATTTTGCAAATATCCAAGGGGAGCTTAATAGATATATATCATTCTATCATGATTTGAGGGGGAGCTTAAAAGGTAAATATATTCTAATCTAGATCTCTGATTGTTTGAAAGAAGAACAACTTTCAAGCATGAAAAACAGTTTCTGATATGTTCAAATCACTTCTGATTCTCAAAAGGTTTCATGAATCTAGAAGTGTGAATTTAAATGTTTTTCATTATTTTTAGCTTTAATGTTTAACTGGTTGTGTGTTTCTAAAGATCAATACTTGCGTATTATCTTATCCTTATACTGTAACGTATTCACACACACAGGTTTAGTACTTCATTTGTATTTGTTATTACCATGTCTCATAACGAAACAATATTTCGATGGTAATACCCCCATTTGATTTTCAATATCGTTGAGCATAAATCATTATTTCTAATATTGTGCTTTCATTGCTAAGTTGTTTATATTTGTTCATATAAACAAAATATCCAATTCTTTGATACCCTAACCAGTTTAGTTGATCTGATTGGTACATTGTCAGTTTTTCAAAGATCAATTGCTCAAATCTCCTAAGCATACTTTTTGATAGTGTTATCTTATTTGAGCTTAAATGTTCAAGTTAAACTGTTGAGACACTATTCCTTTTAGGACTTACATGGGTTTTGTGTGAGAACTTAAACAAAACTTCCATGGATTCACGTACACCAGTGTTTCCTACCCCGGAAGTTATCCTAGAGTGATTTGAGGGGTGAGGGGTCATAAATCAAAGAGTGGGGGAGATAACTCATTGGGTTGAGTTTTTCTCAATGTGTGGAGCGAAAAAATGAAAAAGAGAGTTTGGTTAGAAGTGAGCTTTAATGTTCAAAAGAAAGAGGGTGTGAGAACAGAGTTAAAAGAATATCAGAACTCTACACCAACCACTTTCTGAGCCGGGCAGCCACATATTCTCATTGGTTCACATTCTTTGGTGACCATCATTGAAAAAAGGCATCTATCCCATGCCAACTCTTGTTATTACCCCACCAACCACTCGTTTCTTTCTTAACAAAGAAATGTTTCATTTTCTTTGGGGACGCAGCATATCTGCTATCTAGTCTTCAATCGGAAGATTTAGATATTGAAAAAGAAGGAAAGTTGCCCTACCTTCGCACCTCTTTCATGCACATTGAGTCCGTGTAATATTTGTTGCTGTCTTAACAGTTTACACAATTTGAGCCTGATCAAGCTAAGTAGCTTCAATCATTCATACACTTGCACGAGCACACAAGGAATGAGTTTTCTTGTCATAACATTCATAGAGAACTCCTTTGTGGATTTTCGATGATTGAATGGAAGACCTGGAGGAGTGAACATCACAAAAGCTCCTTTACAATGTACATCTGTTGTACAAAGTGGCTCTGTGCTACTTACATGCATACTAACTGTTTCATCTGTTGAATAAGGGTTACATTGTCCATTATGTCTGAATTTGAAAAGATTCGGATATATACATTTCTTGAATTGACGGATACTCAGATCACAGGTGGGAAGAATATCATATTATCATAAAGGGGAGATCAAAGAATGCATTGAAATTGAAAAAGTTTTGATGATCATGATGCTCACAATCATCAAAAAGGGGGAGAATTTTTCAAAGTTCAATTTCACAGTGTTGAAGAAAGAAAGTTTGTTTTTCTGAAGACGGTATAAAGATCAAAGAGATGAAGATATGAGTTTAATGCTAAATTTGTTTGTCTGAAGACAGTGAAGATTTCAAAGATTGTATTGATTCTTTCCCGTTATTGATTCTTTCCCGTATCATGTGGTGTCTGCTACAAGTTTCTTCATTATTCCTCCTACGAGCTGATTGAAACAAGTTCTTAAGCTGAAAGCATATTCAACTCGCGGTTCAAAGACAGATTCTTTGTTTTAAACTGAAGAAGCACTGTGGAATGTCAAGTAACTCTCACATTATCTTTCTTGTGTGCTAATCCGATGTGATTGAGTTTCTACAGCTCAAAGCTGCTTGATAGTGCGTTCAGTCGAGGCTACTGTACATTGAATCTAGTTACAAAGTTGAAACTATGAAGATCAAGAGCTTTATTCAAGGGGGAGCGTGGAAAGACATGGAGTCAAGCAACACCAAAGTTTTTCAAAGTTTCAAGAGGGAAAGAAGATCAAGGTCTGAAGTTTTTCAAGAAGATAAATGCTTTATTCAACTTTAGGGGGAGATTGTTAGGACTGAAAGTCCTGTGTGTTGAAAGTAGAATAAAGTATTTATAAGGGTTTGATTTGTAATTAATTGAAAGTTTATTAGTCAGATGGGCCCAAGCCCATAAAGCCCAATTTCTTGTAATGCTAAGTATATAAAGGCTTTATTTGGTTCATAATTAGGGTTGAACAGTTTAGAAAGGTTAGAAATTCATTATTCAGTTTTCTAGTCATTAGGTTTACAAACTCTTATCAGAAATTCTCTCTGTAAACCTAAACCCTTTGAAGTATTATCAATCATATGACTAGTTGCTGTGACCTATAATCTGTTTATCTTTGATCATATTTACTTGTGATTGCACTACATTGGGATCTACAGTATGGTTGCCGGAGATATGTTTAAGTCTTAAACAAAGTTATCAGATGAGCTTATTGGTCGTATATATATTTAAAGAATGATAAAAACATGATCTAAATTCTCTAGGTGTTTCAAAACCATCATACCAAAATATCTGGAAAATCCATTCAAATCTAGAGTTTGTCAAACAAGAAGAATTGACAAAAGCAGCAGAGGTTACTAACTTTGAACTCAAGTCCAGAGCATGTGTTTTTGAGAAGGGTGAAACTTCTTGAACTAAACCAGATATATTTTCTAAATTTTTACTAAATCTGAAAACGCCAAAGAGGTTTTATTTTCTACTAACTCAAAATGTTTGCCTATTTCAGATTTGAAATGCAAAAAGAGTTTAATCTGGAAGAAAAAAGAATCAAGTCAGAAGAAAGTTTTTGTTCCTTTAATGAAAATATTTACTTAATTGTAAATCAGTTGTTAACAGTGGTTCAATTAATAAAAAATCAAATTTGGTGACTAAAAGTTCATGTTATACAAAAGTTAGACATTTTGTTGTGCGTAACTCTTCTAACTGTTTATATTCTGAGATGATTTCATTAGTCCAAGAACATTTACACTATAACCATTATGGATAACATGATTTCAGATTAAATTCTGAATTGTTCAAGTGCACTAGGACATATTGGTACAAGGCTATGAATAACTCTGGAAAGTCTGAAACTAACTCTGAACAAATTTCTAAGACTAAACAGAGTTCTATTTTAAAAAAAGGGCTTTATCTAGTCCTTCATCACCTGTTCAAGCCAAATATGTGATAAAATGGAAACTTAAGTCTAAGTCTGGAGTTTCTAGTCCAAAGTCTGACTCTGAAGTTGTTAAAATTAGAAACCAAAAGTCAAAGTTTTGTTTTATTAAATACAATTATTACTAACTGTTGGTTCTCAGATTTTACTTTGAATCAATATATATATATATATATATATATTATAACACCCTCAAATTTGGAAAGAACAACTAATTAAAATTTTCCATAAATACATCGAATAAAGGGTAAATTCTATTTTTACAATTCAATACTCAAAATACCTCAGATGGGATTCTAGATTTAACCTCAACAAATAATATTCCAAGTCTTATACAAAGACTAAATAAGGCCAGGTGTTGCTAAAACCCAAACACGTTGTTAATCCCAAAGTGCGGAAGACTTCACCTAATAGCTACTCACTTCTCATGTATCTAGCTAGCATTCATTTCTTCACAGTGTCGCTAGAATTATACACCCCAACTGAAACCTGATGCACATGCCGACAAATAAAAATGTTAGACTAATGCCTAGTGAGTTCAAGAGTTTTCATCATGATTATATAAATCGTTAAACGGAAAGAATGCAACTTAAATCAAGATTTCCAAAATGATTTACTCTAAATATGGAAACGACCCTATTAGGTCCATTGAGATCATGATTGGATTGATTGAATGGTAAACAAGGAATCAAAGGGATAGAAATTAGTAGTTTTATTCAAGACCAAGAAGTAAAACTACAACTACTTGGTGAGCATCCGTATGTCTACATTTCTTAAGATGAAAGGTTACAAAATGAAAAGTTAACCTAAAACATACTACAAGATCCCTATTTTTACCCCATATCCCTTGTATACATTTTAAGCCCAAACCCATTACAAGGACCAATTACAATATGTAGATTACTTTACTATAGTTCTAAAGTGAACATATTTTATGTTCTAACATTCTCCCCCTAAGTTTTGTAAAGTAATCATTCTCTGATCAGCTCCAGCTTCATCTCCTCTCCCCCTTGATTTCTTTATAAAACTTAGTGTTGAATAAACTTCAAAGCATCCTCAAGCTCCCCCTAGAATGTAGCTCTTATCCTTGAAGTATCAACTAAAATATCAGATCTGATGTAGACCATAACCTCGACTGAGTGCACATAAAGACAACTTTTGACTCTAGTAAACCCAACACATTCCTTAACGCCCACAAGAATGATATGTGTGGATTATGGAGTGACATCCAAGTGCATCTTCAGTGTATAACATCTGATCTGTCTTTGAACCATGAGTTGAAGTAGGAATTCAGCTTAAGAACTTCATCCGATAAGCTTAAGGGCTGTAGCATCCGGTAGCAACACTACAAGGCAAGGGTTCGAAGGCAAGCAATGTTCAACAACTGATAGAAGACACTCATTTTCTGACTGCTTTCCAGAATACTGAACAATCAAACCCATAACTCCTTTCTTCACGAATCAGCTGGATGATTATAAGCACTCAGGATTCTGAATTACAACTCATGCATCAGAACAATGATTGTAGTCGCTCAAACTACTGAGTGATCAGGTCAGAAGAATGATAAAGTGCTCTCAACGGTCTAACAACTCAAGAAGCTTTCCAGACTAAATGATTGCAGATGCTCAGACAGCTAACTCAATCCAAGCAGAAACCAAATCATCAAATCCAGAATTTGAAAATCTTTGAAAAAATATGAGCACTCGTGAAATGTAGATCATTTGCTAAAGATATGTGACCAACATATGATAAGAGTGATGTCACATATGCATTCCGCGTATAAAGCTCAGAAACAGGGAAAACTAGTATCGGAATGGGTTCAGAACAGTCAGAATTGTCAAAAACATCAAAATTCGCAGATCACTATTCACCATGAAGCACAATTCGCAAGATTGACTAAGCCTAACATCAAAATTCGCAAAGGCTTTCTGCGAATCCTCAACTTTAGCAAGCCTTATGTCTGCGAATTCTCGCATTTCGCATATCACATACCAACGAATCCTCAGAATTCGCAATACACTATCCTGCGAATCATGGACTTTTCGCAACACTCTTGTCTACGAATCCTTGACTTAGAACAATTTTCATATTTGGAAGCCACTTTTCGCATAGACAACTTCTGCGAAATCTTGACATTTCAGATCTGGTGGCTTGCGAATTCCTAAGAATTTGCACACAACTTGTGCATAGTAGTCTGCGAATTCCTCTAACTCTCGCACGTAACTACTTGCAAAATTCACACTTGTAAAATTTTGTTGTGTCCAAATGTTCTTTCTGCGAATTCTAACACCTGCGAATTCTTTAACATCTGCGAGTTCTTTCTGAATCTTGTGAATTCTTGTAGATTTGGAACGATTTTCTGACTTTCTTTAAATCCAATCTCTATACATCGAATTTTGAGCTGATTCTTTGTACGTAGGTTCGAAAATAACTGTTGAGCACATTTGTAGTTGATCACCAAACTAATTTCAACTCTAAGCAACAAATCGATCCAACCATAATGAATGAATATTTTTGAACAAAAGAACTCAAAAATCGACCAATCTAACTTTCTGGAATGAAATTGGAACTTGTTATTGATTCAATAATGATAAACTATAACCACTGAATCAATTTAACATCAAAGAACAACCAATTTCACAACAAATCCAGAAATCAAAAAATTATCGACTTTTCTATTCAAAAACCAATCAGATCTCGATCGTGTAGAAAATTATATCTCTGTTTAGCTCTGATACCACTTGTTAGGTCCATTGAGATCATGATTGGATTGATTGAATGATAAACAAGGAATCAAAGGGATAGAGATCAGTAGTTTTATTCAAGACAGAAAAGTAAAACTACAACTACTTGGAGAGCAGCCGTATGTCAACATTTCTTAAGATGAAAGGTTACAAAATGAAAAGTTAACCTAAAACATACTACAAGATCCCTATTTATATCCCATATCCCTTGTATACATTTTAAGTCCAAACCCATTACAAGGCCCAATTACAATATGTAGATTACTTTACTAAACTTATAAAGTGAACATATTTTATGTTCTAACAGACCCATTTTCCAATAACACATATTTTAGGTGATGACGACACCAATATAAAGCATTTCCTCAAGAGGTAAACTCAAACCCAAAACTCACTAAACACGCAAATACTAATTACTATTTAAATACTGAAAACGTGGACAAAACTCTATTATCCAATATATCCAAAAAAATGGATAAGGTTTAATAATTAAAACCACAAATAATGGATAACAATCCATACTCAAAATTTCACAAAAAACATGGATAATACTCGATACCCAAAACAAAACCTTTCAGTGACGGGGAGACCTGTTTCCATTGAACATGGCGGGAACACAAAAATATGCTAGCTATCTATGTTATAAACATGTTTCAAGGATGGAAAACCATTGACATCAACCCTATCCAGGTCTTTAGACATGGTAGACATCAACCCTATCCATGTCTTTAGTCATTGTGGACATCAACCCTATCCATGTCTTTAGTCCAATACAATAATGAGCTCAACTCTATACAAGTATTTTACTCAAATGATCACCAATTTCAACCTTATCCGGGTCTTTACCTTGTAATCTCACCATCCAAGACAAGCTTGTTCATTTAGAAATTACATCATATAACCAATGCCTATGGATCCATTACATTACAGTCTATAACATTACATGACTCCGATTGATGACCAAAGCACTCAAAACATGTAATTCTCAAATGATTCGCAATAAACGCAATCATATTCAAAACTCCACAACGGCTATGAAAGCCGGAAAAATGTCACCAAGACTCATCTTAATCAAAACCGAGCCAAAAACTCAACCATTTACTTTATCGTACAATAAAAGTCAGTGTAAACAATCAAACACATTTAACCAACGGTTATGCAAACATAACGACATAAAGTATGATCAACCCAAATCTCATCGTTGATTGAGACAAACCATTTTCCAAATGAACTATACCCTTATATTTCCAAAAGGCCTCACAACACAATATTATGCATTTTCCAAACGGTTTATAAGATCAAATACACTAAAAAGATATTTACATCAAATGACCTCCATCTATATTTTAAATCATCAAGGAAACATATCAACATGATTTATTTATCAAAATATCCCAAAAATCCCAAATCTAGGTGTTTTACAAGGATTATAAGGTTAGGCACTTCAAATACTCAATACCTACCAAATGATTCAACAATTGATAATTTCATGTAAAACACATAAACACCTTAAAATGAACATTTTTGGCATGTACAACGTTTTCACAAATCAACTTGAACTCACCTTGCTAGATTTAGGCTAAACCTAGATTTTTCCCACTTTGAGCTCCTTTGAAGAAATTTGAATCATCAAGCCAAATCTTCCAAAACCTAGATCCATAAGTTTCCAACCATAAATATTCATATCCAACCATTTAGAATCGTTCCCCAAACATTTTAAATAAAAATCTCCATTTTGACCAAAACCCTAGTTTTGACCTATCCCCCCAAAATCCTCCAAACCGAAATTTGAGAAATATAAACACTAGGAAGTCATCAATGGAGAATTTATAACTCATAATAAAGTTTAGAAACTAGAAGGATGAACTCACCACTTAGGTTTTGGTAAAAACCTAGAACACCCTCAATTTCTTGAAGATGGATGTGATGATGATGAACTCTTGATTTTTGTTTCCACTCCACTACCAAATACTATTGGATATTCCCAAAACTAACAATATATCCTTGAAAATATCTCAAAAAAGAAACCATAGCACTTTGAATCGCCAGAAACGGAATAGAAATGAGAGAGTCGTGAAGAAATGAGGAATGAGGCTGAAAATCCGACTTTAAGTTGTCTGATACCGCTGTGCTACATTGCCATGCGACTTTGCCATGGCATTGTCACATGGAATAGTCTCTCAAGTGGTCCAGAACACTTCCCCTTTGCCACTACTTTGCCAGTGTGACTATGACAATCATTGTAGCCGGACCCATACCAAACCCTGAAAATCGACTTTTTCTATGCCAACACTCCCGAAACTCTTAAATTCCACCATATACAAGTGGTAAAAATGTTTGGGTGATATTTACTTACCGAAATTACGGGTGTTACATATATATAAGAGTTTATGAGCGGAAGCTTAAGGATATATTAAGTAAAGATCAAACACAGTAGAATAACAGAGAAAATAGATCAAAGAAACACTCCAAAGATTGTAGCCATTTGTATATAATAATATGAGGAGATTTCTGTGAAAAACACCAAGAACACGTAGTAGTAGGTGAAAAGATCTCATGGGAATTATCTCTTTTTCTCAAGGTAGTACAACTGCATGAAATATGGTAGTGGAATGATGTTTGTGCGCATACCTATTATGTAGTCCTGTCTTCTATTTATAGCCTAAATCAGAAAAGTCAACACACTGACCAATCCTGATGTGCCAAGTGTAAAGGTAAAATAACCGTTTTGTGCTGACGTGGCAGGCTTGATGGGAGATTTTACACTTTGAGAGTTTTGAGCATAGTTGAACTTCAGAGAAGATGTTAGAGGGGGGCTTGGAGCTCTGACTGCCTAGATCATCTTCTGGTTAGGCATCCTCTGGTATGGTCTCTGATAGAGCGTTTTATGAAGTTAACTTGGTCATCTAAAGTAGTCTCTAGTCTGTCTCTGAATCCTTTTTGATGCTTCAGGACTTAGTGAATTTTCAATACTTTTACATCAGCGATACTTGGGGCTAACACTAACATCAAAGGACCCATTCAAAGATTTGTACGTAAACATAAGCAATTGTTCTTGTAGGAGATTCATGTGTGGTACTTAGACTCTGGATGCTTTAGACACATGACTGGATTCAAGCATTTATTGACATATTATAAAAAAAATTATGAAGGAACAGTTAACTTTAGTAATGATAGGAAATGATATGTAAAAGGACATGCTATGGTTACCAATGGCAAAATCCAAATTCTGAAAATACTATATGTTGAGGGCTTAGAACATAATCTATTAAACATTAGGCAATTGCGTGGTAAAGGATTTCATATCATGTTTTACACAGAAGGATGTTCTATTGATGATAAGGATGGTGTTGAAGTTTTCTATGCTAAAAGAACTGGTAACCTATATTCTGTAATGTTTTCCACTCTGGATGCTCCTGAGGCTATTTGTCTTACGTCTAAAGCTTCTAAAGAGGACAAATGGATATGGCATAGAAGGTTATGACATCTAAACTTCAAAGATATCAACAAGTTAGTGATTAAAAGTCTTGTCAAGGGCTTACTTGCTATAAGGTTTGAAAGGAAATTCTCTATGCTTAGCATGTGAAATGGGCAAAATGAAGAAATATCCTCATAATGCAAAAATGGAATACTTTTGCAAATCTCCCTTGGAACACATTCATATGAATTTATATGGGCCTATAAGAGTTTAGAGCATCAATGGAAGGAAGTTCATGTTTGTTATGGTTGATGAATTTTCAAGATATACATGGGTGGAATTTCTGAGGTCTAAGTCTGTTGCTTCAGAGATTATCATTGCATTCATCAAGAGAATTCTAAGTATTTTTTTCAAATTCATGTTCAAAAGCTAAAGAGTGACAATGGAACAACGCAGGAACCATATCTTCAATTTTAGTGATCAAATAGATGAACTATGAGCGGAAGAAAAAAATATAAGGTCACTGGACAAAAACAATAGACAATAAATAGAATGATATCAACCCGATTTGAAGAATCACCATTCTCATATGTGTTAATAAGAGATTAAATTACACGATAATATTCTAAGAACTCACACAGTTATGTGTGTTATAATTTCTCAAAAAGTGCTCTCAAGGTTGTTACAAGATATACAAAATATTCTCTTGATAATGGGATTGATACGATCGTAACAAACAGGTATCCTTAATATAACCTAAATCTAGGAAAGTTAAAGCACTGACCAATGTGTTAGTGTATTAATTTGAGAAAGTTTTGTAAAGTAAAATGTTTTGTAAAAGACCTTGGGCCTATTGGGTTTAGTTGTAGATGGGCTTGGGCTTACATGTGTAACAAAGGTAGAAGGATTATAAATAGGCTTTGTATTTCATTGTTTGTAATAATTCATTCATAATACAAAATGTAGCCTTCTAATCACTTTGTGTTCCCTAGATTAGATTTACTCTATCTCTAAATAATAAGTCCTCTCCTATTCTAAACTTGTTACAAACACTTGAGATGTTGTAGATCTAGAACCTAACAAGTGGTATCAGAGCCAAATCGATGAAATTTTTCTCGAAACGATTATCGGATCTCGACATTTCAAGTATTTTTGCCCGATCTACATGTAAGTGTCTTCATATTGCTCATGCTCTTGAAGATTTGATCGTTATACAATTTCAGATCACCTACAATTTATAGAATCGAAGTTCGACGAGTTTTGATGTTTTTTGAATTTTTTTTCGAAATTTTTAGTGTTCTTCGTTAACATTCTTTAGATCTGAAAATTTTTCGTGCATGAGTTGATCTAAGTTGCTCAGATCTGTTCGTTGTTGAATTTCGAGCATTCTACAATTTTTAGAATAAAAAATCGTTGAAAATTGAGTGAGATATGAGTTCCGAAACTTTGTTCGCCAGAAAATCGCATCTGACCGGAGTTCTCGCTGGAATCTGAAGTTTGAGTTAAGATATTGTCAGATCTTTGTTACAGATCTATGCTAAACGTTTATCTCGATTTATTATCACTTGTTTGATGATTTTTTAAGCATAAAATCGAGAGTTTTGATCTGTTAAAAACTTCTCGCCGGAAAAACGAGCTGCCGGAAAATTCACTGTTCTTCGCTGGAATTTCGAGGTTTGAGCTGTGATTGTAAGTCATTCAAGCAATTACAATCAAGATCTCACAATTAATCACAAATTCTAGATAGAGAATGTAGAGAGAGAAAATGTCTTAGTCGTATATCTTACTATAGTCACATATTACAAAGAACTCTCACAACAATACTTCTCTCATATGCCTTAGCTTCTCAATGTTCTCACCTACTTACTTTTCTTCTCAAACACTCACACTAAGGTATTTATACAATGATTGACTTAGCTAGACTTGTCTTTGTTTGACTTTACAGACTTTAACTTTTACAAATTAAATCTTGGATACAACAATACACTAACAGTGATATTGTCAAATCTTCATCACAAATATGTTCTAAATGTTAATCTCGACCTATTGAAATGTGTTTGATGTAATTTCAAGAAAGAAAATCGAGAAATTATGATTTGTTTAAAACCTCGCCGGAAAAACGCTATCACCGAAAAACTCACTGTTTCGGCGGAATTTTCTGTAATATCGACACAGATCTATTTGTTTCGTCATTTCTACCAGTTTGCAAAGTAATTACAGAGATTTCCAGCAAGAATTCGAAGTTTTTGGTTGTTGGAAGAAGATCTCGTCGGAAATTTTCTGTTACATCGCCGACATCTGTTTCACGATTGCATGAGGTTATTAGCTGTTTGAACATGTTTATTTGATGCCTAATGAAGCTATTAGATGCAGTAAACAGGTGGTTTGATCGTGATTTGTTGAAGAAAAATGAAACAGATCATATGTTTTTTCATTTGAAAGAGATGATGAATAGTAAAATTAACGGATCTTGTTAGTTCCGTTAGTTTTTCTAACATTTTTGGTCCAAATTCAGTTAGTTTGGCCAAAAAATGTTTCTCGACCCTACCGTATAGTGTGTGCTTGTTATTGTTCCTCCTTCAAACAAAATGTTTACGCTCTTAAGCCGAATTCCTACTCAACTCGCGGTTAAACGACGTATTCTTTGTTATAAACTAAGAATGCACTTGGTTTGTCACGTAAAACTCACTCGTTATCATTCTTGTGGGCTTATAGGAACGAGTTCGAGTTTCTACATTTCGAGATGTTTATTATTATTCCCAGAATTCAAGTTCTAATCGTAACAACAATCAAGATTAACAATTAATCAAATCATATGTAATTGAAATCATCACAAATTACAAATCTCACTTTCTCTCTACGTACTCTCTCACTAGAATTATACATATTCAGTTCTTCTCTCATATGATCCGTAACACATACTTCACAATTTGATTACATGCTTACTTACAATGACAAGGCTAAAGGTATTTATACCTAGCAACAATAACAAGGAAACAAAACAACTACTTTGACTTTGATTACACTTGACTTTGACATTCTTGCTTGAGAGTTGACTTTGAACTTTGACTTTAATCTTCAATCTTTATGATCTTGCATCCAACAAATATGTGATCTAACATTCTCCCCCTTTGGATCAAGATCATCTCTAAAAAGATTTTGCAATACATCTTCTCTATTTAAGCTCAAATTTATAATCTCCCCTTTGATGTAAAAATGATCTTCTCAAGCAAACAACATTCTCCTCCTATTAATATGAAAAATTGACATTCTCCCCTTTCTTTGATAAACACAGTATCTTCAAAACTTTCCGCAATCTTCCAAAATATGTTCTTCAATAATAGTAGCATTCTCCCCAAAGGTTGTAAAATATCTTTCAGACATAACTCTGATCGCTTCAGCAAATTATCACCAAATAAAATTTCAGTAAAATCCTCATAAAATCTCTAACACTTCTAGAATATCTCTCCCCCATATCTGATACAAACATTCCTTTCTAGACATTTCTTTAACTTTGTCTTCTCCCCCTTTTGATGATTAGAACATGAAATCATCAAAACTATGCAAGAAATGTCTTTGATAATCTGAACTGGCCATTGATCTTTGAACAAAAGAGCCTCTGATTATCTGCCGATCCAAAGAATATATTCATCCAAATCTTTGCAAATTTAGACGAAATAAGAATTTAACACCTTAATCAACAAATGAATCAGTTCAGATGCCTGTTAGTAACACGAAGTCACTGTGTGTAACAAATACACATTGGAAAGGAACTTTTATGATGTTCACTCCCCAGGGCTTCCATTCAATCATCGAAACACCACAAAGGAATTTCTATGAACGTTATGACAAGAAAAACAAATTTCCTTGTGTGTTTGTGCAAGTGTTAGAAAGAATTAAGCACATGATGATTACTTTTTAATAAGGCTCAAAATTGTGTAAACCATTGAGACAACAACAGTTAAACACAGACTCGATTGTGCATGATCGAAGTGCAAAGGTGGGGCAGACTTCCTTCTTTTTCAATATCCAGATTTTCCAAATGAAAACTAGATAGAATATGTGTTGCGCTCCCTTGAAATATTGAAACATTTTTTTGTTAAGAAGATAATGAGTAGCTGGTGGGGTTTTTATCAAGAGTTGGAATGGGCTAGGTGCCTGTTTCAATAATGTTCACGAAGAATTGTGAAACACTAGTAATGTGGCTGCCCGACTTAGAAAGTAGTTGGTGCAGAGTTTGATACTTTTTACTCTGATCTCTGACCCTCTTTCGTTTAACCATTGAGCGCACATCTAACCAAACTCTCTTTTTCATTTTACCTGATCACTCAACCCACACTCAGTATTTGACTCCTCACACATTCGATCACTCAAGGATTAACTTCTTGGGTAGGAAACACTGGTTAATGTGAATCCATAGAAGTTTCAATTATGCTCACACAATAAACCCATGTATTATCCTAAAAGAACATGTTGCTCAAATGGTTTAACTATATCAGTTAAAGCACAAAGTATACAAGTCATATGTCTGTATGCTCAATAAAATAATCATGAAGATTTGAGCATTTTAAACATTGAAGACTTTTCAAAACAAGTATATGAAATGAATGAAATAAATACAAGAAACTTGTTTGAAAAACTGACATTGTATGAAAAAGATCAGAATCGAAATGATTTATCGATTAAGGCTTAGGTCAGAAAAAATTGGATTTTGTCTATACGAACCAATATATAGACATTCTAGAAAGAAACGTTTGGAAATGAAATCAACGCTCAAATTCTTTGAAGTTCAATCGGGGTGTATCACCATCGAAAAATTTGTTCAATTTTGAGACATGGTGATAACATATCCAACAAAAATTAAACCGGTGTGTGTGAATACTTGATAGTATCCAGAAAAGATAATACACAAGTATTTATCTTTGGAAACACACAGTTTATAATCATTTAATCATAATTAACCATGAAAACATTTAAAATCACACTTCTATATTCATGAAATCGTTTAAGAATCAGTAGTGGCTTGAACATTTAAGAACATGTTTTCTATGATTGAAAGTCGTCCTTCTTTCAACCATATATGAGATTAAGAATAGAAATAAACCTTATCGATCTGTCTTAAATCTCATGAAGTCAGCTTAAAGTCATAAAGATATGGTCTTGTAAGCATCCTCTCAATCTGCATCAGTCACAAGTCGTCAAAGTACAAAATTTATTCACAAAATTTATTTAAAAGAAAATGACATAAAGCAGTAAAACATTGAATGTACGATTTCTGATCTGAAGTAATCAGAAGTCATAATCCATACTCCCCCTGAAAATATGATTCTAAAATATGTCCGTGAAAAACATGATAGAGATCAAATACAACTCCTCCTGAAGTGTAGATCATCATATCTTCCGAATGCATAATTCCAGAAAAATATGTACTCCCCCTTGAAGGTTGATTTCCTCATTTGAGATCTCGGAGTACAATCTCATATCAGCCCGGGAGCATCATCTCTTTTGTTCGTTGAAGTACGAGTCCTAAACTGTTGTGTTTAGAAGTCAAACTCCGTTAAAGTACGGGTCCTGAACTGATTTATTCAAAAGCCTTGGTTTTCTTACCCCCCTTGACTGTAGGTGTCTGCAACACAAAATCATCTTTCGGATTTGGTACCCACTGGTATTTGGGTCCATGTTTGTTAGTTGCAGTTCGATTTGGAGTAATCGAGTAAGAACCATACCAGTAATGATCACTAGCTCTATGAACAAAATCATATGTATGACAGTAAGAACAATACCTTTTCCTTGTAGACAACCTGATTAATTGATCTCTCGTGTAAGTAAAATCAGGTTTACCTTTCCGCACTTTATTCTTCTTTGCATTTGATGCATGTACACATGATTTGTTTCCTTTCTTCTTTCCTTTCTTTTCTTCCTTCTTCTCATCATTCTTTTCTTCATCTACTGGTTTTACTTTCCAGGCCAGTTTCTCTTCTTTATATCTTCTTCTTCTATGTGCACCTGAACCATCTACATTTCTATCATAGAAAATGTTAGTAGTACAAATCTGATCAAATGAGTGAACTGACCTTCTTGAAGAAACAGTTTTCTGATTTGAGCTTGTAGCTGTCTTGAATGAACATTCAGAATCAGCTGAATCATTTCTAGGTGTGTGGATTTGTAACTCTTGAGTCGTTTGTTTAGTCACCACCACCTTTGAAACAATGTCTTCAAGCTCTTTTATCTTTGAAGAATAACTGTCTCTTTCTTTGACAAGCAGATCAATCTCGTTATTGAATTCAGACTTCGCTTTCTACTCTTTCAGTGCACTTTCAGATAGTTCAGATAGCTTGTCAGTAAGCTTCCTTATTTCAGCCTTAAATAAGTTTCTTTCTTCTTCAAAGTCTTTCTCGGCATTCTTTCTTTGACCAGATATTTCCTTGAAAATTCCAATATTCTCCTATTCAATGGTCTTTCTTTCCTTTGCAAACTTTTCTCTTTCCAAAATGATCACTTTCTCAAAGTCAGAAACTTGTTGAGAAAGCTTTATACATTTGAGCTCAACCATCTTCTTCTCTTCAACACTCTTCCTGGAAAAGTCTGAGAACTTCTTTGCAAATGCTTTATTTTCAATCTCAAAATGGTCTCTGTCTTTGACTATCTTTTGTTCCAAATCAGATATTTTCTTTTGAAGCTCAACCTTAGCATCTTCCAAATTCTTAGTCTTCTTATCATAACTTTCAACAGAAGCTGCTTGCTGGATTTGAACAATCTGATTTTCCATGTCAAAGATTTTTCTTGTCAACTCAGTGTTCTCAGTTTCCAAACTATTTACGCTTTCTCTTGAAGACATCTTTGATCCTCCCATTATTTTCTCAAGCTGATCCCACATCATTTTTCGTGTAGCCTTTTTCCTATCTAATTGAATAGAAATTTCATCTGAAATTCCTTGCAAGAAAAAGGCTTTGGCTAATCTCTCAACTTTATATCTCCATCTCTGCTTATTAGTGTAATTCTCAAGTGGAATTGGAAACTCTCCTCTTTCCATGAATCCATTCTCTCCCGGATAAGAATAAGTCCTTGTTGGAGTTTTCATCTTTTCTTCTTTCAAAGATATTCTGATATATTCTCCCAAAACATTGCTATCAATGAAATCCAGAAATTTATTCTTCCACTGCTCGTACTCTCCTTTGATTAAAACAGGAGGTTTCACATCAGTTTCAATTGCAAGAGCTTCAATGGAAGTAGAAATCTTATGCTCCTGACTTTTCTCTTTACGCTCTTCAGTAGTATATTCTTCAACAAATAAATAGTCATCCATGATTCCTATTTCAATAAGAACTTGAATTTGAACGTTAGTCCACTAGAAATCAAGTAAAACAGAAAAATTTTAGAAAGAAAATTAGAAATGAAATTTCCAAAATTCCCTAAGTAAGGAATTCACAAGCTTTAACGAAGTCCAATGAATTCTCAAATCACAATGATACACACAGAATTCACACACAAAATTCGTACATAAACACACTTCAGAATTCGCAAGTAATGAAATCAAGCAAGAATTCGTAGATCCTTCAGAATTCGCAAACTACATAAACCAACTTTAGAATTCGCAAGCAAAAGAAAATTTATAATTCGCTGGTCACTATCACGGGAACTGTACCGTAGGGTCGGTGGTGGTCGCGATTGTGCCACCGCGATAGTGCCCTTGGCACAATCGCCAGGCACTATCGCTTGAGTTGTACCGAGAGTCATTTGAGTGGCGCGATGATGCCCCCGCGATAGTGCCATTGGCACAATCGCCAGGCACTATCGCCGGCGGTGTCTGAGAGGATAAAAAAACACCACTTTGACTATTTTGACTTCACTTCTCATCATAAATCGTTTTAGGGCCGGATTGGAACTAGTTTAGACGATTTTCTTCTACTTCTAAACCTACCAAACATTTATTGAAACCCTAGATTAGTTGGGGACATTTATTTGTGGTTGAGGAAGCTTCAAGAGTCAAGTGAAGTATTTCAAGCACATTCAAGTCCTCATCCTCTCATCCAAGTTTTCTAGGGTTTTATGTGAAACCCTAGATAGTGAGTTTCCTTACATTATTTTCAAATAAGATACATACTTTATATGCTTTTATACCTAATGTCTTATTGTTATGAGAAGATCTGTTCACCTGATAAGTTTGACCTAACTGCTAATTTTGGTATTATCGGTATTTAGTTTTGAATACGGTGATGAACATGGATAAGGTTATCATTCTTGATGTTGGGAGCATGTGTACGTATTTGTCTTTGTGAGTCTTGAATTATATTGAGTATTTGCATATCTTGGAATTTTGTACCTAAGTATGTTTGGGATTGTGGTGGTCTTATACATGTATCTTATGGGTATGAAATGATGTATAGAGACGGACCTTGTAAGTGCATAGAACGAACCATGAGTAAGTGCTAGGAGGATGTAGACTTAGGTGCCACTATAATGGTATGCGCCTAGACCTCCGCCATTTGGAGTAATGCCTGGGAGGTAGTCTTCAAGTGTGCCGGGTCTTCGGGATGTTGCTTAAGCGAGTGAACATCAAGGTACATTGACTCGAGGTAAAACTCATTGGTGTGATGGGTCTCCCCCATGATTGACCCCGTAAGGACTTTAGTGATTGAAGTGTCGAGAGTGTTCATATTATGCTTTACTTTAATATGCCATGTTTTTATGCAACTCACTAGACCCGTTTGGTCTAACACTTTATTGTTGGTATGTATCTCAGGTTCTAGCGACGCGAGCGCCAAGGAGGCCTAGACGTCTTTAGTGGTGAGCTTGGGAGCATTTTTGGGATGCCAATATTGAAGACTATACTTTTGGATATAGTTGACAACCTTTTGTAATCTTATGTTAGTGAGGCCTAGATTAGAGTGTTGTCATCTATTATTGATTCTTATTACAAACTTGTAATTAACTGGCATTTATGGTTTCCTTGTGTATGAGCTCATTGTCTTGGCAATTTATTTACCACCTTTCCAGTTTCCGGAATTTTTGTTAACCCCATTTTTAGGGTGTTACAAGTTGGTATCAGAGCTCTAGTTTAAGTGAACTAGGTGTTGACCTTAGCATACCTAGAATTAGACTGGCGAGGCTTATAAGATCACTGTCCGCTTGGGTAGAGCAGTCTTAGGTGGGGAGAGTACTAGGAATTTGGAATTACATTGATTGAGAATTATAATGATGATAACGAGGATTCTTGTGTAAAATATGTTCACAATCTCACTTGGCCAGTGTTGTTCTGAATCTATGATTACGTGAGCATGTTTGAAGTTATTCTTATGATGATTAATCCTTGTAGTAGTACGTATTTAATCGATTATCTTTTAGAGAATTAATCGGTACCACTATGGTCACGTGTGACAGTTCGTTATGGTAAACACGAGAAATCGGATCGGGGCGACCGAAGAAACAAATGAAGAAAGTGTAACCGCTCCGGAGATTACCCGACCAGTGAACGCGCCGATAGACCAAGTCATTCCACCGATACCCCCAATGCTATAGGGTATCATAGACGCAGACCCCCAAGTGAACTTGGAAACCGAGGACCCAGTTATTCAAGAAGCGAACCCCCAGTCGGTCCTACTAGACAACTTAATGCAAATGATGAACTCCGCAATGGACAAGCGGGACGAGAAACTCCTGAAGGTCTTAGAAGACCGAAATGCAAGTAACCGTAGGCACGAGACGGTGGAGGACAATGCGGTTTTGGGATCGGGCGGTGCGGATAATGCTGTGGGTACCGAAGAGCATGCAGTCAGAGCTGATAAAGGGAAGGGAAAGGGTTGTTCTTTCAAGACCTTTCTGTGTAGTCGAGCTCCAGAATTCTCGGGAACAACTGATCCGCTAGCCTGCATTAAATGGATTCAAGATGTAGAGATGGCTTTCGAGTCAAGTGAGTGCGCTGATTCTCAGAGAGTCAAATTTGCCTCTCAACTGCTTAGAGGGGATGCTCTGAGTTGGTGGAACATCACCCGAAGGGCACTCACACCGGAGATTTTGACCAATCTTCCTTGGCCGATATTCAAGAATAAAATCATGGAAAAATACTGCAACGAGAGAGCCCTCGACAAAATAGAGGAAGAGTTCAAGAATTTGAAGAAGGGAAACCTGTCAGTCGCGGATTATGCTAGTCGAACATTTGGCATCAGATGAAAGGTCCAAAATAAAAGCCTTTGTGAAGGGACTACCCGCGGATATGAAGACGGGCGTGAGGAATGCTCATAAAGTTACGTTACAAGAAGAGATAGAGGAGTCCCAATTGGTGGAAGATGATCTGATTCAAGAGCAAGTGGAGAAGAAAGTTCAAGGAGAGAAGCGTAAATGGGAGGGGCCAACCAGGCCCGTGCGATCTTCCAAACCCTTTGTCGGGGGGAGGAACACAGACCAGCGACGAGAGGCGAGGTGGTTCCCCAAGTGTAAGAGTAAGCACTTCGGGCCGTGTAATCCGAGGCCTTTTTCGGGAGCCTTGGAATGTTTCAAGTGTGGACGAAAGGACCACATGAGTCGGGATTGCCCCTCGCGGGGAGTGTGTTATGAGTGTCGGGAACCGGGGCACGTCAAACGCGATTGCCCTAAGCTAGAAAGGGGTAATCAAGGGGCGTCAAGTGGGATTCTGCCAAGGAAAGAAGTCCCACCGAAGGCGCCCAGTCGGGCCTTTCAAATGTTGACTAACGAAGCAAGAGAAGCGGCGGACGTAGTGTCGGGTACGTTTCTAGTGAACTCTCTACCTACCCGTGTTTTATTTGATTCTTGTGCGAACCGATCTTTTGTGTCTACCTCTTTTTGCAAGAACCTCTCTACTCCTTGTAGTTCGTTGAATGATGCTCTAGTGGTAGAAGTAGCTAATGGGGAACATTTGATGGTTCGGAGTTGTTACGTAGAGTGTACCTTAGAGTTAGGTGGAGAGCTCTTTGTTATAGATTTGTTACCGACCGATATCGGAGGATTTGATGTAATAGTGGGAATGGATTGGTTAGCTAAGCACGACGCCGGCATTTTTTGTTCTAAAAAGTTGATTCGGGTACCCTTGCCTAAAGGGGGTGAAGTGTTAGTGTACGGAGAAAAGAGCCAAAGAACCAATACGATTATATCGTCACTCAAAGCACGTAAGAAACTAGCCAAAGGATGTGAGTCATACTTAGCCTATGCGATCGACACGAAGCGGGAAAAGAAGAAATTGGAAGAAGTGGAAGTGGTGTGCGACTACCCGGATGTCTTCCCGGACGACCTACCCGGACTTCCACCGGAACGGCAAGTGGAGTTCCACATTGACCTTACCCCGGGAGCTGCCCCAATCGTTCGTGCTCCCTACCGTTTGGCCCCGACAGAAATGCAAGAGATGATGACGCAACTCCAAGAGTTAATTAAGAAAGGATTCATACGACCGAGCTCATCGCCTTGGGGAGCGCCGGTGTTATTCGTGAAGAAGAAGGATGGATCTATGCGAATGTGCATAGACTATCGCGAACTCAACAAAGTCACCGTAAAGAATAAATATCCACTACCCCGGATCGACGATCTCTTCGATCAACTTCAAGGGGCGGGATGTTTCTCCAAGATAGACTTGCGATCCGGCTACCATCAAGTGCGTGTGAAAGGGAGCGATATATCGAAGACGGCGTTTCGGACGAGGTACGGTCACTACGAGTTTTTAGTCATGCCATTCGGTTTGACTAATGCTCCGGCCGTGTTCATGGACCTAATGAATCGAGTATGCCGACCCTTCCTAGATAAGTCGGTCATAGTTTTCATCAACGATATCTTGATCTACTCGCGGGATGAGGAAGAGCATCGGTAACATTTGCGGGAAGTTTTAGAGATCCTTAGACGAGAGAAATTGTTCGCCAATTTCTCGAAGTGCGAATTCTGGCTTCAAGAAGTGCAATTTTTGGGCCACGTAGTGTCAAAGGATGGAGTAAAGGTGGACCCGGCCAAGTTCGAGGCAATGATGAATTGGGAATCACCGACGAGCCCAACGGAGATAAGGAGCTTCTTGGGTTTAGCTGGTTACTACCGACGGTTCATCCAAGATTTTTCAAAGATTGCGTCTCCACTCACGTCTCTGACAAGGAAGGATGTGAAGTTCTCATGGACCGAGGCACAAGAGCAAGCCTTCCGCACCCTTCAGAAGAGGTTATGCGAAGCACCGATCCTATCCTTGCCCGAAGGATCCGAAGATTTTGTGGTTTATAGCGACGCCTCCAAGCTTAGACTCGGGTGTGTTTTGATGCAAAGGGGAAAAGTAATCGCGTATGCATCGCGGCAACTCAAGGATCACGAGAAGAATTACCCCACGCACGACTTAGAGTTAGCGGCGGTGGTCTTTGCCTTAAAGTTATGGCGGCATTATCTTTATGGGACGAAGTGTACGTTGTTCACCGATCACAAAAGTTTGAAGTACATCTTTGACCAAAAGGAGCTCAACATGCGGCAAAGGAGATGGTTGGAGCTTTTGAAGGATTATGATTGTGAATTGCTTTATCACCCCGGTAAAGCCAATGTGGTAGCGGACGCCTTAAGCCGAAAGAGCTACGGAGGGGAAAGTAAAGTAACGTTTGCGAAACTTGAGGTAATATCCAGTCTCATGGAGGACATCAAGAGGAGTCAAGTCGAAGCACTTCGCGAGGAGAATCTCAAAGACGAGGTTATGGTGAAGCAAAAGGACTTATTATCGGAGGATAGTCGCGGTCTCAAGTTATTCCAATGGAGGATTTGGGTGCCGAAAATTGGGGGAAACCGCGAGTTACTCTTGACGGAGGCACACAAGTCAAAGTACTCCATACATCCTGGTAGCACCAAGATGTATAGAGATTTGAAACTTCATTATTGGTGGCCGGTAATGAAACTCGACGTGGCGAATTATGTGGAAAGGTGCGTCACATGCCTTCAAGTGAAAGCGGAGCATCAACGACCTTACGGGAGTTTGCAACCGTTAACCATTCCGGAGTGGAAGTGGGAGCACATCACGACGGATTTCGTCACGAAATTGCCGAAGACTTTAAGAGGACATGATACCATTTGGGTGGTAGTGGATAGACTTACCAAGAGTGCTCATTTCTTGGCAATGAGGGAAACGCTACCAATGGACAAGCTTGCTAAGCTATACATTGACGAAGTGGTGTCTCGGCACGGTGTTCCGTTATCCATAGTCTCGGATAGAGATAGTCGGTTTACTTCCAAGTTTTGGGAGGGATTTCAAAGGGAGTTAGACATGAAGGTTAAGTTGAGTACGGCGTATCATCCCCAAACGGACGGACAAAGTGAAAGGATAATCCAAACCCTCGAGGATATGCTTCGATCGTGTGTTATAGATTTTGGGGGAACTTGGGATTCACACCTACTGTTAGTAGAGTTCGCTTACAATAACAGTTACCACTCGAGTATCGGGATGGCTCCATTCGAGGTGCTCTACGGACGGAAATGTAGGACCCCGGTATGTTGGCTCAAGGTGGGAGAAAAGCAATTTGCGGGACCAGAAATTGTACAAGCGACGTCGGATAAAGTAAAGGGCATCCGAGAGCGATTAAAGGCGGCCCAAGACCGATAAAAGAGTTACGCGGACAAAAAGCGAAGACCGGTGGACTTCCTAGTGGGAGACCGGGTTATGTTGAAGGTATCGCCGTGGAAGGGGATCATCCGTTTCGGGAAGCGCGGGAATCTTAGCCCCCGTTTCCTTGGACCCTTCACGATTTTAGAGAGAATTAGACTTCAAGCTTATCGGTTGGACTTACCGCCAGAGATGGACGGAATCCATCCTACCTTTCATGTTTTCTATCTTCACAAGTGTTTGGCCGAAGAGGAAAGTGTTATTCCTTTGACGGAAATTCGAGTGGATAACGGGAACCGATGTATAGAAGAACCGGAAGCCATTCTAGAGTCAAAGACGAAACAATTGCGGCATAAAGAAGTAACGATGGTGAAGGTTCAATGGAAACATCATCGGGGAACTAACGTGACTTGGGATTCGGAGGAGGACATGAAGAAAAGATATCCGCATCTATTTTAGTAGATAAGATTTCGGGGACGAAATCCCTATTAGGTGGGGAGGATTGTAACACCCGAAAATCTAAGGTAAGTATTCCCCTCGTTACTTGACTTTTTGGTTAACTTGAGAATCCCTTTGTGTGCTTAATGTGTGATATATTAAACTGTTAATAGCATGTTTATCTGCGTACTTAGCTTCACTTCATTGGGCATTAGAAAAGTCAAGTTTTGGTTGCAAGGGGGTGTGGCGCAATAGTGCCACGCGACAGTGCCCTGGGCACAGTCGCTGGACACTATCGCGAGAACTGTACCGTAGGGTCGGTGGTGGTCGCGATTGTGCCACCGCGATAGTGCCCTTGGCACAATCGTCAGGCACTATCGCCTGAGTTGTATCGAGAGTCGTTTGAGTGGCGCGATGATGCCCCCACGATAGTGCCATTGGCACAATCGCCAGGCACTATCGCCGGCGGTGTCTGAGAGTATAAAAAAACACCACTTTGACTATTTTGACTTTACTTCTCATCTTAAATCGTTTTGGGGCCGGATTGGAACTAGTTAGGCGATTTTCTTCTACTTCTAAACCTACATAACATTTATTGAAACCCTAGATTAGTTGGGGACATTTATTGGTGGTTGAGGAAGCTTCAAGAGTCATCAAGTGAAGTATTTCAAGCACATTCAAGTCCTCATCCTCTCATTCAAGTTTTCTAGGGTTTTGTGTGAAACCCTAGATAGTGAGTTTCCATACATTATTTTCAAATGAGATACATACTTTATATGCTTTTATACCTAATGTTTTATTGTTATGAGAAGATCTGATCACTTGATAAGTTTGACCTAACTGCTATTTTTGGTATTATCGGTATTTAGTTTTGAATACGGTTATGGACATGGATGAGGTTATCATTCTTGATGTTGGGAGCATGTGTACGTATTTGTCTTTGTGAGTCTTGAATTATATTAAGTATTTGCATATCTTGGAGTTTTGTACCTAAGTATGTTTGGGATTGTGGTGGTCTTATGCATGTATCTTATGGGTATGAAATGATGTATAGAGACGGACCTTGTAAGTGCACAGAACGAACCATGAGTAAGTGCTAGGAGGATGTAGTCTTAGGTGCCACTATAATGGTATACGCCTAGACCTCCGCCATTTGGAGTAATGCCTGGGAGGTAGTCTTCAAGTGTGCCGGGCCTTCGGGATGTTGCTTAAGCGATTGAACATCAAGGTACATTGACTCGAGGTAAAACTCATTGGTGTGATGGGTCTCCCCCATGATTGACCCCGTAAGAACTTTAGTGATTGAAGTGTCAAGAGTGTTCATATTATGCTTTACTTTAATATGCCATGTTTTTATGCAACTCACTAGACCCGTTTGGTCTAACACTTGATTGTTGGTATGTATCTCAGGTTCTAGCGGCGCGAGCGCCAAGGAGGCCTAGACGTCTTTAGTGGTGAGCTTGGGAGCATTTTTGGGATACCAATATTGAAGACTATACTTTTGGATATAGTTGACAACCTTTTGTAATCTTATGTCTAGTGAGGCCTAGATTAGAGTGTTGTCATCTATTATTGCTTCTTATTACAAACTTGTAATTAACTGGCATTTATGGTTTCCTTGTGTATGAGCTCATTGTCTTGGCAATTTATTTACCACCTTTCCAGTTTCCGGAATTTTTGTTAACCCCATTTTTAGGGTGTTACATGTAAATATGCGAATCCTTCATGATATCTGCGAATTCTTGATAATTTTTTCAAGTTCTTCAGATTTGTTTGGATGTTCTTGAGAAAACCTGCGAGTTCTTCAGATATCGAATGAAAAATTGACCTGATCTGCACAAAAACCTACCTATTCTTCGAACTTTTAACTCAAACTTTGACAATTCGATCACTTGTACTTCTAGAACTTAATTCTATCAAAGAATTACAACAACATACACTTAAAAATACAAATCGATCCAATACAGTGCATAACAAACTCGTGAATACAAAACTCTAAAATTCAACAATTGACAATCAAAATACAGTGCAAGATTCGAATTAACCTATACAAACCCAATCTAATACTCAATTCGAACACAAAACAATCAATTACAACTCGAAAAACAAACACAAATTCAAAAATGAATCTAAACTTCTATGAAACAGTGTCGAACACTATTTCTTTACAAATTTCTTGATTTCGATCTGGATCGGCTCTGATACCAATTGTTATCCCCATAATTCAAGTTCTAATTGTAACAACAATCAAGATTAACAATTAATCAAATCATATGTAATTGAAATCATCACATATTACAAATCTCACTTTCTCTCTCTACATACTCTCTTACTAGAATTATACACATTCAGTTCTTCTCTCATATGATCCGTAACACATACTTCACAATCTGATTACATGTTTACTTACAATGACAAGGCTAAAGGTATTTATACCTAGCAACAATAACAAGGAAACAAAACAACTACTTTGACTTTGACTTTTATTACACTTGACTTTGACATTCTTGCTGGAGAGTTGACTTTGAGCTTTGACTTTAATCTTCAATCTTTATGATCTTGCATTCAACAAATATGTGCTCTAACCTTTATCGTGCACTTAGTCGAGGTTATGGTGCACATTGGAACCGATTTTAAAGTTGAAAACATGAAGAGTAAGAGCAACTTTGAAGGGGGAGTCGAGTCTACAATTGAAGAAATGCGTCACTAAAGTTTTTTCAAGAAAATCAAGGGGGAGAGGAGCTAAAGATTTGAAGATGATTTACTTTCCAAAACTTTAGGGGAAGAATGTTAGTGTATTAATTTGAGAAAGTTTTGTAAAGTAAAATGTTTTGTAAAAGGCCTTGGGCCTATTGGGCTTAGTTGTAGATGGGCTTGGGTTACATGTGTAAACAAGGGTAGAAGGACTATAAATAGGCTTTGTATTTCATTGTTTGTAATAATTCAATAATAATACAAAATGTAGCCTTCTAATCACTTTGTGTTCTCTAGATTAGATTTACTTTCTCTCTCTAAATAATAAGTCCTCTCCTAATCTAAACTTGTTACAAACATTTGAGATGTTGTAGATCTAGGACCTAACCCAATGGAATGACTCTAGGTGTAAAGTGCAATAACAAACTTTGGTAGTGAGCTGTAAGGATAGGAAAAGATCACATTTGAGATTTTGAGCACTTGGTTTGAGTCCAGAGCTTGGTACAGAGGTGGCCTAGGGGCTCTGCCTTGCATGATCATATTTTGGTTAGGCACTCTCAGGTCGGTTTTCGATCTTCAGAGTTATCTCTGGATTAACACTTGGAAACTTTAAAATACTTTTACACTTAAAAAATTGGGTTAACTATCGCCCTCTAAGTATTGAAAAGAAAATTTTGGAAATAAAGCTATTATAAGAAAAACAAGAGGAGTCAAAGCATCCTCTATAAAGTACTTCTATCCAAGCAAAGAAAGAAAGAAATAAAAGTATCTACATCTCTTCATCAAAGGAATTGGTAGAAATCTTCCAAAAACGCATTGTTAGCTATCTGTACTCAATCACTGAATCAATGGTTCTGATAGGTTCATTCCCCGACACTGTAAGTACTCTGTCTGATCAAAGGCGTTTATCCACTGCTTGAGTTATCTAGATGATGGTTGTATTTTAATATTTGAACGCTTTAGAGATTCTGAAGAACTTATTTTCCTTGGCGTCGTTCTTATAAATTATTCCCAGTTTTGGTAGAGTCACCACATATGAGGATGAAGCATGCTCAATATGGTCCAGATGCTCATTAGGTGGACACACAAAGAGACGATCGAATCCCAAATCCAAAGCTAGTTGAAATGTCTGACGTGGCTCTAAAGTTCACAAACTTGTTCATGGGTTGCTTGACATTGCTCAAAGCTATTGCATACTTCTTCCCTTTATTGAATTGAGCATGGGAATATGCACAGAGAGTGAATAAGTCCCACTGATTAAGACTAATCAGGTCATTGCCGTTGATGTCTAGAACCCTTTTCATGCCTTCTTTGGAATAGAATTGTTCTTTGGGTTGGACCATCTGTGCGAACCAAATCCTAATGTTTTCCATGACTGTTAGATGAAGACCAGGTTGTGCTAGCTCTGATCCTTCATCATTTTCTGAGTACAAGTACCTACGGATAATCTCCATAAGCATAGGTTCTTTGGCAGGTCTGGATGATGAAGCTTCGAGCAGGGGTCTTCTGAGACTATCCATATGTGCAATAATTTCTTGGACCCTGTCTGTTGATGTTTGAGCAAGTAGAATAAGCACAGAGGTAGAAGTAACAGATAGCACAGAGGTGGATGGTGGCTCGGGAATGTACACGTCATTTGGCATGGGTGGGATATTTGGAACAACTAACTCTAACATTAAAGGAACTTGATCTTTTGGAATAGGGAGGATTGGTACTTCAGTTTGAGATGCCAAAATCACAACTAGTCTGGGCAGAGTGGAGAGATCCATCGCTGGTTCATCGGCAGGTTCATTAATAGTGGCCTTCTCTTGAGACCCCTCTGGTTCAGTAGCTGCCTCTGGATGAGTTAGTTGGTGATAATGTCGAATTCCAACATTATTTATGATCTAAACCTAGTAGAAATTGTATGATCCCAAGGGAAATAGTTATTAAAATTTATGTGTTTTTAGAAGAAAGTACAGGTCGAGACAGAATGAAGGGAAGAAGAGCAATCCAAGGTAAAATCATGCAAAACATTGACGTTAGAGGATTGGGGGAAGTCGTGATAAGCGAAGGTGTAACACCCTCAAATTTGGTAATAGCAACTAATTAGAAACCTCGGTATAATATCAAATAAAGGACAAAACATCCACTTATAAATCCAAACTCCATATACCTCAATTATAAAATTCTATCATTAATATACAAGGACAAAACTGAATTCGGGTGTTACTTAAGCCAAATACAAGCTGCTCTTCCCGAACTATTGTGGAAGACTTCACCAAACTATTCACTCCTGGGGCACACAACTAGCGTTCCTCTCTTCACGGTGCTACGAGAACTATTCCCAACCGGAACCTGTTGCACAAGCCGACAAATAAAAGGTTAGGCTAACGCCTAGTGAGTTCAAGAGTTTCCGACATAGATAAATATATTTTAAAAGAAAGGAATATGTTTTAAATCATAATATTACAAATGATTTACTTTAAAATTTCGAGATGACTCGTTTTTCAATATCATGGATTTTCAAAGATGAACACCCCTTTACAAAGCATTCTTTATAAAATAAAACAACCCAAAACTCACTCGAAAGGAGAATAGTAATCGACTTCCAATTTAAGAAACACGGATAAAACGTTACGTCCGAAACACCAAAGGCACGAGTAGGGCATACTACTCAATCCATAAATCACGGATAGAAATCCATATGTATATATATATATATATATATATATATAGTTCCACCGAAAACATGGATACTAATATACAATACCCAGAACAACATCCTTCGGTGATGGGGGAGACCCGATTCCATCGAATGTGGCAGGCACACAAAGGTAAGCCACATATCTATGTTATAAGAATATCTTCAAGGATAGACAACCATTGACATCAACTCTATCCAACTCTTTTGTCAAGGTAGAAGATAACCCAATCCAGGTCTTTAGTCATTAGAACATCAACTCTATCAACTATATCCAATTCTTTAGCCCAAAGAATCACCAAGTTCAACCCTATCCATGAATCTTTACCTTGGGACCTCACCATCCTTGACACGCTTGTTCACCAATTGTGTGTCCCACAATCAGTGCAAATCAAGATGACAATATCAATTCAATCAATTTCCATTTTTATTTCAAACTCAGAAATCGATTACACAGGCTCTCAAGACATTTCTCTCTCTAAGAATATACGCATAATATGATCTCTTACAATTGGTATAATGATTCTACGAACGAAAACTATTTATACTTTAAACACTCACACCATTAAACACTTACAACACTTGACTTGACTTTGACTTTATTACAAAGACTTTGACTTTTAGCTTGAAGGGCTTCGACTTGAGCTTTTGACATTGACTTGCAGTCTCCAATCTTCATGATCTTGTATCCAACATATTTGTGCACTAACAATCTCCCCCTTTGGATCAAGATCATCTTTAAAAAGATATGCAATATAATCTCCCCTTTTGATCGATCTTTAACAAATTTAATCTCCCCTTTGTTAAGACAGCTGATCATCTTCAGAAAATTAAGCATTGAAGAACAATCTCCCCTTTATGCTAAAAAACAATCTTCAATCTTTCTGTAATCTCCCCAAAGTCTGTGATAATGATCTTCAATAATCTTGAACAATCGCCCCCAAGATAATAAAAAAAAAATCAGACTTTAGAAAGAAATTATCTTCAGAATTAGCTCGCTTTTCTTCAGCAAATCAAGCTTCAAAGAAAATTTCAGTAATTTCCCACAAATATTCTGAAGCACTTGAACTTTTTCTTTCAAGTCCGAACAATCTTCCCATATCTTGCATTCTTTGACACATTCTTTGAACGAATTTTCTTCAAATCGTCTTTCTTGAAATGATTTCTCCTTTAAATTCCAACATTTCTTTAACTTCTCCCCAGAACTGTTACAAACTCTTCTTTAGCAAACATTTCTTGAACAAAAAATTTATCCCCCTTTTTGATGATTGTATCACATAAATCATCAAAACTTCTTCAAGAAATGTCCTTAATCTTTTTTCTGACCATTGATCTTAATCACTGAGCCTCTGACCATCTGTCAATTCGTAAGGTATTCATCCGAATCTTTTCAAATTCAAACAAAATAAGAATGTAACACCTGAATCAACAAATGAATCAGTTAGAAATGTCTGTCAGTAGCACGAAGCCACTGTGTGCAACGAATACACATTGGAAAGGAGCTTTTTGATGTTCACTCCCCCAGGTCTTCCATTCATTCATCGAATAACACAAGGTTAAACTATGAACGTTTAGATAGAAAAACGAATTTCCTGTGTGTACATGCTTGTGTATGAAAGAATTAAGCACATGATTATTGCTTTTAATAGTCGACTCAAAATGTGTAAACCATTGAGACAACAACAGTAATACACAGACTCAATTTTGCATGATCGAAGTGCGAAGGTGGGGCAAACTTTCTTCTTTTTCAATATCCATATTTCCAAATGAAAATCAGATAGATTATATGTTGCATCCCTAAGAAAAAATGAAACATCTTCTTTTTAAGAAAAAGATGAGTAGATGGTGGGGTTTTAAACAAGAGTTGGCATGGGCTAGTTGCCTGTTTCAATGATGTTCACGAAAAATTGTGAAACAACAGTAATGTGGCTGCCCGACTCTGAAAAAATTGGTGCAAAGTTTGATATTCTTTTACTCTGATCTCTCACCCTCTTTCTTTTTAACATTGAGCTCACTTCTAACCAAACTCTCTTTACATTTTACCTTATCACACATACCTACACTAAGATATTTTGACACCTCGCCTCTCGATCACTCAAGTATTAACTTCTTGGGTAGGAAACACTGGTTAACGTGAATCCATAGAAGTTCTGTTAAGCTCACACAATGAACCCATGTAATCCTATAAGCACAAAGTTGCTCAAATGATTTAACTTCGACAATTAAAGCACATAAATGAATACATGTCAGATTTATGTATGCTCATGAAGATAATCATGAAGATTTGAGCATGTTAATCATGGAAGATATTTCAAAACAAGTATATTGAATAAATAAAATGAACACAAGAAACTTGTTTGAATATCTGATATTGTATGATAAGATCAAATATGAATGATTTATCAATCAAGGTTTAGGTCATGAAAAATTGGATATTTTCTATACGAATCAAATATAGACATTCTCGAAAGAAATGTTTTGAATCAATCAACGCTCGAATAGCAAAGAAGTTCAAACGGGGTGTCTTACCATCGAAAGTTGGTTTCAATATGAGACATCGTAATAACTTAATCAATAAAAGTACTAAACCGGTGTGTGTGAATACTTGAAAGTATATGGAAAAGATAATACACAGGTATTTATCTTTGGAAACACACGGTTAGTTAATCATGAAAGCACATGTAAAATAAAAACATTTAAAATCACACTTCTGAATTCATGAAATCATTTTTTTGAATAGAGAAGTGGTTTGAACATTTAAGAAACATGTTTTCATATATGAAAGTCTTCCTTCTTTCAGACATGTATGAGATTAAGTTTAGAATAATCCTTACACTCATATTAAATCTCATTAAGTCAGCTCAAAACTCATGAAAGATATTATCATGTAAGCTCCCCCTCAAAATCTGCATTCAGTCACAAAGTCGTCAAAGTACCAAGTCTTTTTCACAAAATTTATTGAAAGGTAAAGACATGAAAGCAATAAAACATGTTAAGAACGAGTTTTGATCAGATGTAATTAGAAATGAAAGTCCTTACTCCCCCTGAAAATTTGCATCATATGATATGTAAGTAAAACAATACATGCAAAAATTTTCTAACTTCCCCTAAAATGTAGATCATCTTATCTTTGTTTCACACTCCCCCTGAAATCATGAACAAACCTTTCAGTGCAGATATCTTTCAGATTAAAAATAAAGAAATGAAGAAAATAACAAATCTAAACTGTACTAGGTAACAACAGATTAAGTCTTGAGATTTAGCATACCAAGTTTTGAAATAAGAAAATTAAATCTCTTTCCATCAAGAGGCTTGGTAAATAAATCCTCAAGTTGATAATCTATGTTTACAAAGTAAAGTTCGATTGTACTTTTTCAACATTGTCTTTAATCAAATGATATATCACGTCGATGTGCTTGGTTTTCGTATGTTGCACAGGGTTAGCAGATATTGTAATGGCGCTATTCGAATCGTAGTAAATCAGGATCTTGTCGTACTTGAAACCATAATCTCAGAGTTGCGTTCACATCCACAGCACTTGAGAACAACCACTAGCCGCAACTACGTACTCTGCCTCAGCTGTTGAAGTAGATACACATAATTGTTTCTTCGAAGCCCAACTCACGAGTTTATCGCCTAAGAATTGAATGCGTCCCGAAGTACTCTTCATGTCAAGCATACAACCTGCATGATCTGCATCTGAATTTGTCGTGAGCTCAAAACCAATATCCTTAGGATACCACAGATCAAGATTTGCAGTGCCCTTCAGATATCTAAAAATTCGCTTAACTGCAGACATATGGGATTCTTTAGGTGAAGCCTGATATCTAGCACATAAGAATGTAGAAAACATTATATCTGGCCGACTAGATGTCAAGTACTTTAAGCAACCAATCATACCTTTGTAGGTTCTAACATCGACAACTTTTCCAGAAAGATCAGCTTCGATCTTAGTTCCAGGTGCCATAGAGGTACTAGTTGGAGTACATTTTTCCATTTTAATTTTTCTCAGAATATCCGAAATGTACTTCGCTTGATTAATAAAAATCCCCGTAGAAAGTTGTTTGACTTGTAATCCTAGAAATAAATTCATCTCTCCCATCATACTCATCTAAAATCTAGACACCATGAGGTTTGAAAAATTCTTACAGTACTTTGGGTTAGTTGAACCAAATATGATTTCATCCACATATATTTGAATTAAGATGATATCAACTTTCTCCTTTTTAATGAAAAGAGTAGTATCGATTTTACCTTTTGAGAAGCCCGACTTCACTAAGAATTTAGATAGAACATCGTACCAGGCACGAGGGGCTTGCTTCAGAGCGTAAAGAGCTTTGTCCATAATATATATATATATATATATATATATATATATGATTTGGCTTATCTGGATTGACAAAACCTTCAGGCTGAGAGACGTAGACTTTCTCCTTTAAGATGCCATTCAGAAAGGAAGTCTTCACATCCATTTGATAGACGGTGAAGTTCTTGTGTGCGGCGTGGGCTAGAAACATTCTAATTGCCTCGATGCGCACAACTGGAGCATAAGTCTCGTCATAATCAATACCTTCCTCTTGCCTATATCCTTTAGCCATAAGTCTTGCTTTGTTCCTTATGACGATACCATCTTCATCTTTCTTATTCTTGAAAACCCATTTCGTGTCGATAATTGTCTTTCCTTCAGGTTTAGGCACAAGTCTCCAGACTTTAAGCGCTTCGAACTGATTAAGCTCTTCTTGCATCGCAATTACCCAATCTGAATCAGCTAGAGCTTTAGATACTCGTGTTGGCTCTATCTTACTCAGAAAGGAATCATGTATGCACTGGTTCATTATTGCAAATCTAGTTTGCATCGGCTTGGACGGATCTCCAATGATTTGATGTATTAGGTGCTCTTTGGTCTACTTGTGTTCATGAGGGAGTGGATTAGATGTAGATTGATCATGTTCATCATCTAGAAATCCACTTTCTTCTTGTTCTTGTAGGGGTTCAATTAATGTAGTTGGTGCAGAAGCTTCATTTGGTTGGACACTCGATGTCTGTTGAATAGGCGTTGCCGTACATCCAACTGATTGAGTTACTTCTGTCTCTTCATTAACAGTCACATCTTCAACTTTTTGAGTAGATGTTTGAATATGAGTTTCTTCCTGAACCGGGGGAACAAATTCAGTTGAGACATCTAAAGTGATTAGATGATTATTGCTTGAACCTTTAGGTCTGTCAGTCACAACAACAGGTTTAGGCAAATTAGTACCAAGAAACTCATCATAGAAAAACTCAAACAATAAATCTAAATCTGTTAAATGTGATGTCGACGTTGACGGTTTATCAGATTTAGTAACGTTAACTACAGGTTCTGGACTGATTTGCCCAGAAGCTAATACTCCAGTAACCACAGTTTCTGAATTGTTTTGATTAGAATCCATTTCTTCATCAAATGTTACATTGACGCTCTCGACTATAATTTTCGACTTCTTTAAGTAAACTCTATATGCTGCAGATTTCTGAGAATATTCAATGAATAATGGATCGATTCTGTGTATAACATGCAGTAGACACAACTTCATCCTACAGAAATAGAGGTAGATCTGACTGACTCAGCATCATGCGAGCAGCCTCCACTAGAGTTTTGTTACGCCTCTTTACAACTCCATTCCGTTCAGGTGTTGTGGTAGCAGAAAATTGATGTGTTATCCCAACCGATTCGAGATATCTTCAACAATCTTGTTTTTGAATTTTGTGCCATTGCCAGTTCTGAGCAACTTGACTGTCTTCTGCAGATTCACTTGAGTGGTCATTATGACATCGGGTATCTCATCTTTCGATCTTCGAAATTTAACCCAAGTGTATCTAGAGTAATCGTCCACCATCACTAAAACAGACTTCTTGCCGTTGATGCTTTGAGTACGCATAGGACCGCAGAGATCCATATGCAGTAAATCTAATGTAGAACTTGTACTCGGTTCAGGCTTAGGCTTATGAGCGGAACTTTTCATCTTGCCTTTCTCAACCGCATCACATAGATGTTCTTTGACATATTTAAGCTCTGGAAGTCCTTTCACTAAGTTACCAGTGACCAGCTTGTTGATGTATCGAAAGTTCAGATGAGATAGCCATCTATGCCATGACCAACTTTGCTGCATAGAGGCTTTTGAAAGTAGAAACACCTCATTATCAGTGTTGACTTTTGAGAGATTAATGGTGTAGAGGTTTGACTTTCTTGTTCCGACCAAGAGTTCTTTGCCATCTTCAGTTCTCATACAACATCTCTTGGTCTTGAAATTTACCTCTAAGTCCTTGTCGCAAAACTGACCAATGTTGAATAGATTATGTCCTAGTACTTCAACATAGCTCACCTTCTTGATCGTTACATTATATTGTACAACATCACCATAACCAAGAATCGGTGAAAATTGGTCATTTCCGAATCGAACGTTCCCGCAGTATTTCTCTGTATAGTTAGATAAAATATCTTTCTATCCGGTCATATGCTTGCAGCAATCAGAATCCAAGTACCACATATGACGGGTCTGCACAAGAGAAATCAGGAAACAATTGGTTTAGGTACCCATTTATATCTAGGTCCTTTCAGGTTAGTGTAAGACTCTGGCACCATTTGAATTTGGGTCCTCTTTTGTTTTGAAACACATGAGAATGATGTATATGATATGTTCCAAACCAACATTCTGAATATTGTTGAGTCACAAAATCATTTCGACCATGTGTAGACAACTGAGTAGTAAACGGAGATAATTAGAACAATTGCTTTATTGAATATTTTCTTGTAAGAAGTTACAAGAGTTGATTTTGTAGAAGCAATTTTACCAACTAAATCAGTACTACTAACAGAAATCCTGTTACATTAAGAATCCAAAAATGACTTTGTAGGCTCTCCAACTTTCTTCTTTGGTTACCATTCAGTTCTCACTTCAGACCTTTTCTTGCTCAGTTCTGAAACCATAAATTTAGATTTGTTACGAAAATGAGATTTCTGAGTCTGTGTTTTCTTTTGCTTACCTGTATTGTCTGTTTCTGTGAGCCTTTTCTTTTGCTTTTTACCTTTTTCATAATAATCGGTACTCACAGAAACTGACTCACCAACCTTAGTTGATGATTCACTTATTTCAAACACATTAGGTAAAGCATCAGAATTGATAATAAAATCAGAATGATCTGGAAGTTTCGCATTGAAATCAAACATATCAATACTTTTATCAACACAACCATCATCAAAATTAAAAAAAATCATTTGTACCCGCAAATAAATCATCAATGTCATCCTCAGAAGTTTGAGGTGCCTTGGAAGAATTTGAACACATTTTAGAATCTGACTTAAAAACAGTGTTCTTCATGACTGTAGAAAACATAATTTTCTCAAATTCAACCAAAGTTCTTTCATCATCTAAAACATTTTGAAGCTCAATGATTTTGATTTCTAATACAAGTGGAGGAACGTAAATTTTAGCTTTAATAGGTTTTGCTTCCAACTCTTTAGTAGAATAGCTTTCAAAATAATCATTGGATAAAATCTTTGGTTGTTCCAAAAGATAACTATCATTCAACTTTTTATAGTAGAATGGTAGTTGCATTTTAATTGTGTTCTTTCGATTCTCGTCTTCCTTGGCCTCAATCTCATTAGAAGATTTGATAACAAATTTGGGTTTCAAATGAGGATGTTTACCAGCCACTTGTAGAAAATCAAAATTATATAAAGCTGGCTGTTTTCTGATTGCTTTCTTCAAATAGTGTGGGTTATCGTAACCGAGACCCCGTTTTCTTGAAAATCATTATCCTCATTTGGTGTGTTTAGAAATATGGTTTGATCTGTTTGACCTCGAGTGTACAATCTTGCTTCCAAACCATTGATCTTTGTCTTCAAATTCTTATTTTCAATCTGCAATTTATGAACTTTTAGTACAAATTCTTGTTTTTCAAGATCAGATTTTGTAAGTTTAGAAACAGCTTCAAAAATCTTATTTTCAAAACAATCTTTCTGTTGTTTAAAAATATTATCAGATTTGTTCAAAGAATTAATCAAGTTTTTGTTCCCAACAAGTTCCTTGTTGAGATCAAAAATTGTTTGACGCTTTTTAGCAACCTTGCTTTTCTCCTTTTGAAGTTTCTCTTGAAGGTCTTGAAACTCAATCATCATAGCTTCCATTTTCTTTAAGAAATCAGATTCAGAAAAGTTTTGTACCTCATCGGAAGTTTGTTCATCAGATTCATCGTATTTCACTTCCTTTTCCATAAGGCACATATGAGTGGTCTCATCTTTGTCTTCATCATCTGAATGGTCTATCCAATACTCATCCTCTGCCATCAATGCTTTTCCAGCTTCTTTTTGTTTTGCAAGAAGCATCTTATTCTTGTAATAGTCTGAATTTCTAACTGTAGGTTTCCGACGATCTTTGGGATAGTGACCCACTTTTCCGCAGTTATAACACTTTATCAGCTGATCAGACTTTTTCTGACCACCATAATTATTCACAAACTTTCTCTTCTCTTCTGACTTCTTCCCTTCATATCTCTTCTCATCAAATCTTCTTCCTTCGATCTTTTCTTTATGATCAAAATTCTTTGACCCTGACGAGTACCTCTAGCTATTTGATCCCGACTTCTTGTAGAATTTCTTTTGAAATGCTTGGGGTCAGTAGTAACATGGATTGATTTAGGTTTTCTCCATCATCAGAGTCAAAATCATCAACATCAGAATCAGCAGAGCTTGACACAACAACTTTCTTTTTCTTTTTCGTGTCCTTCTTCTCTTTCTCTTTCTTTGTAGCTACCAAGGCAATAGGATCCGCAACTTTCTTAGACTTTTTATTTTCTCCTCTTTTCTCTTCCACTTACTCCTCGTTCTGCCTCAGTGTTTTGTACACTTCATGCAGGGGAATGTCACTAAGATCCTTCATCTGTTTCATCCTGCGTGTATGTTTCTTCCATTTGGGTTGAAGGATACTAAGGAATTTGACATTGTTTTCTATCTGCTTCTTCTTCACTTTGTTCTTACTCAACTCATTCAACAAAAGAACAAATCTCTCATAAGTATCTTCCAAGCTCTCATTCTCCTTAGCTTAAAACACCTCATAGCTGTTAATGCAGTTGGCTACCTTCATCTGGTTACCAACTTTAGATCCCATCATCATTTTCTGTAGCTGATCCCACATCTTCTTAACATTTGCCTAGTAGCTGTCTATTTTGATGTAGATCTCATTTGGTATACTTTGCAATAGTAGAGATCTACCTTGATTGTCAGCCTTATATCTGTTTTTCTGCTCTTCAGTGTACTGAGAAAGGTCTTTAGTCATTATCTTTGTTTTCTGTTCTCTGTCCACATTCCCATCTTCACTATCTGAGGATTCGTCATCTGGAATTTCCATGGTAAGAGGAACCATTAGACCTTCCTTGATGGACATTAGAATGTTATCTCCATTGGCATGTCTGTCCACAAAATCTAAGAACTGGTCTTTCCACTGTTCATATTCGACCTTGAAGAGAACTGGTGGTTTGACATCCGTACCAATAGCAAGTGCATCTTTAAAAGTCATCTTGAGCTTTACACTTTTTAAAAAGATTTTTCAGAAATTCAGAAACAAACTGTACTAAGAAAGTCAAACTTGGTCAATTCTGATAAACACATAAAAAAAATTCTAAGTATAAAAATCGCAAACCACATAAATGAAATTCGCGCTATCAGTGATGTGCGCGTTCCTAGTTCGCGCACGCTGAAGGATGCGAGAATAGACTTCGCGCACAGAGAGATGTGCAAGTTCTTGCTTCGCGCACGCTGAACCTTGCGTATTTCTTCTTCACGTAAACCACTACGTGCAAGTTTCTCCAAAATTACTTCGTGGAATACCGTTGCGCGTTCAACACTTAGATTTTTTTTTTTGAACTTCTCACTTCTCACAGATCATCTACTTCGCGGAGGACAAAGCAAATGAACAGTATGAACTCGCACAGTGAGACGTGCGACTTTCTACTTCTCGCACAAAAAGACTTGCGAGTTCTTCATTGTTTTGCGAGTTTCTATGTCGTGCGTGTTCTTGCCTTTGCGTGTTCTTCAGATCTAGCGAGTTCTTGAGTTTTCGAACAAAAACTCAACTTTTCAAATCGAAATCGATCCAATGCTTCACCAAACGAGCTGAAACTTTGCAAAAATACTCTAGAACAAATCACAAACAGGTTACAATGACTTGGTTATAATCAAATACACCAAGATTACAACTTCGATCTAAAATACAATACGTTTCTATTCTTCGAACAAAAATTCAAGAAAATTCAGAATTCTCACCAAATTGATGTGAATTAGAAGAAACAATACAAACAAAAATCGATCTAAACAACAAATCGATTCTAATACAGTCAATTACATGACCTAAATAACACTTGACTTCGAAATTCGAATTCACACAGTAGTTTTGCGAGTTCTTGAAAAATCGACCAACAAATCTTGAAATTCGATCAAGTTTCTGAATCTCTCTTGGCTCAGATAGCAATTGTGTGTCCCACAATCAGTGCAAATCAAGATGACAATATCAATTCAATCAATTTCCATTTTTATTTCAAACTCAGAAATCGATTACACAGGCTCTCAAGATGTTTATCTCCCTAAGAATACGCGCACAATATGATCTCTTACAATTAGTCTAATGTAACACCCGCTATTTTGGGGTTGGGTGAAAAGTTGACTATTACCCAAAGTTCAGGGGGTAAAATGTAACTTGGGTAATATATATATACAAAGTTAAATCTAGATATTTTGTAAAATATCAGATTTGAGTTCTTGAGATCTTTGAAGACAGAGAGAAAGGAAGGCAGGAGAAGAAGCTTGTTTTTGGGTCGATTGTTTCGGGCAAATCAAGGTACGAATCTAGCTTAATGCTTCGATCTGAATGCTTTTAGCCGCGTAGAATCTTGTTGTGAAGGTTTTAAACCGTTCCATTGTGAGATCTGAGTATTTCTCATTTTTGGATCTGGGTTCAATCGATCTGTTCTTGATGAACAAGACGATGGTCGATTCGACCGATGGTCCTTCGACCTAGGCTCCTTCGACCGGTTGGTCGTTTGACCGATTGGTCGTTCGACCGATGATGTTGTTCGACCGGACATCGGGTTCGACCGAGGTCGGGTTCGACCGAGGTCGGGTTCGACCGAGGTCGGGTTCGACCGAGGTCGGGTTCGACCGAGGTCGGGTTCGACCGGGGTTGGGGTTTGACCGGGGTTGGGTTCGACCGGATGGTCATTCGACCGGTTGAGTCCTTCGACCGGTACTGAGTTCTGGCTGTGTTGTATTCGTATTCTGGAGTTTTAAGTCATTAAGTTGTATTTATTTTGGCTTACCGATTATCGGTGTTGTCCTAGGTAGCAATCGTCGGAAGCAGGCTATAATCAGGAAGAAATCTGAGGTGAGTCCTTAAGCTAAATCGATCTATATTACGAATGCTATGTGATAAATGTATTATTTGAAATGTGGAAAACCTGGTTTCAAAGTAACGTATTATCGTTGGAAATTGCCTTCTAAAGATCTCACATTTTCAAGAATCACGATGTATGGAATTGAACTGTTGTTCATATGAATTGCCTGTATAACTGATTTAATGTGTGTATGCTCTGAAATGACATGCTTTGGCTTTGAGTCTTAGTGCAATGGATCCATAGGCACTGTGTTCCTATGTCCCCTGTTTGGGGATTTGGTTCACGTTTTAGCACGGGATAGGCATCGGGTTGCCATGATAAGTAAGGTATGGGCCTATACGGTCGGGCATCGTCTCATGGTGCAGTAAGGTGAAATCCCATTATGTGCTTGAGTTCCCCCTGTTTTGGGAACTCTCAAGGATAGATCCAGAGGGGTTGACTTGAATGTTTTGAGCAACAGATCTAGAGGGGTTGAGCTCGTTATGTGATTTGTGGGTATTACTTATACCATGTTTAATCACTAATGGTTTATTGGATTTCTTGACTTAGCTCATGGCTATACTACCGCGTGGCACCAATTGGGTTTAGTACTCTCTTTTATTTGGCTTGTTCTCACTAGGCGTTAGCCTAACGCTTGCTCTTGGTTGTCATGTTGGCAGGTTATCTTAGCAGTGGGGCTCGTCGGGACTGAGGGAGCGACCTTGGAGTCGTGAGGGATTCTTTTGAAGATTCATTTTGGAAGTGTAGCGACACCCGTCCCTAATCTAGATATTTTATAGATTAATAGGATGTCGTTTTATACTTCAGTTATCTACCTCAATATTGGCTACTCTATACCCGTTGGGTTGTTTGTGTAATGAAATTGTCACACCTTATTCCGCAAGTTAGTCTATTGCCGAATTGTTTCTTCAAAATTTTATTTCCGCAGTTTCTAGGGTGTTACAAGTTGGTATCAGAGCCTTGGTTTAAGTGAACTAGGTATGACTGTAAGATGCCTAGACTTAAGCTGAGACTATTAAGTTACGACTCGTGAGATGGGGTAGATCTTGTAAGATAGGATGGTCTTAGGGTCAACGGAAAATTGCACAAGTTGAAAGTTGTAACAATGGTAATAAGCACTCTTGCGTATTATGCGTTCATAATTTCACTTAGCTAACGTTATTATGAAAAATTCTTACGTGAGCATACTTAAATTACTGTTGTTATAACAATTGATAAGTGTAGAAGTACGTTCTCTGTGTTTTCCGTAATTCTTATCCCGTTCTTTTGCATGATTGCGTTCATCAGAACCATGGTTAATACCAGGAGTCATCCGGAAGGCCAGGAGGCCGACATACCTACGGCCGACCATCCGCTGGCGACCGTAGTGGGGGAAACGTTACGTGTGAGTAATGTGCTGGGTGGAGGACCCGAGCATATTCCTCGACGAAATTTGGAGGCTGATGAGCCTATTATAGAGGAAGTGACGGCCGAATCGAGAATGATGGATCGTATGATGTTGGCCATGAATAGGGCCATGGCGCAACAACAGGAAATGTTTTTGAAACTCCTCGAGGACCGAGACACTAACAACCGTAGGCCCGAAACGGTTGGCGAGAATGTGATTGTTGCTGGATCCGGGGGTACCGGACCTGTAATTTCCCCTGTGGTAACTGCAACCCTAGGCGTCAATCGAACGACACGGACTTGCACGTTCAAGGCTTTTCTGGGTTGCCGACCACCAGAATTTAAAGGCTCGGACAATCCCTTAGATTGTATGGCCTTGGTCCGAGAGATGGAGCAAGCTTTTCGCTCAAGCGAATGTGGGGAGGAACAGAGGGTGATATTTGGTACCCGAATGTTGCGGGGAATAACTCTTACCTGGTGGGATGTGTACTCTGCTTCGCTGGAGCCGACTGTTTTAGACCAATTGTCTTGGTCTACCTTCAAGGAGAAACTGCTAGAGGGGTACTGTAACGAGCGGTCGTTGGACCGAATCAAGGATGAATTCCAGAACTTGAAGAAGGGAGGTATGTCTGTGAGGGAATACAGCCGTCTCTTCATGGACAAGCTGGGCTTTGTGGGACATCTGGTCCCGACAGAGAAAGATAAGATCAAGGCTTACATCAAGGGTCTTCCATCGAACATGATGTCGATGGTTCGTGTGACGAAGACCTCCACCCTTCGGGAGGCAATGGAAGAAGCTCAACTCATGGAGGATGCTTACAGTCTCGACAGGGATCAGGGTGGTCGCTAAGTCGAGAAGAGGAAGTGGGAGGGAAGTTCAATGCCCTCAAAGAAACCCTTTATGTCAACAACAACGCTCAGCGAGGAGCTGATCCTAGGCGCGATGCCAAGTGGTGCTGCAAGTGCCGAAGTAAGCATTTCGGTCCTTGCAACTTTGTTCCCGGGACGTGCTACAAATGTGGGAAGACAGGTCACACGTTCCGAGATTGCCCTCTCAAGGGACAGGTATGTTTTGAGTGTAGGGAACCGGGGCACATAAGGGCGGAATGCCCGAAGCTCAAGACTGGGGGAGTTAGCGGGAAGAAGATGGAACCGCCACGGTCGACTGGAAGGGCTTTCCAGATGTCGTTAGAGGAAGCTAAAGCATCGACCGATGTAGTGTCGGGTACGTTTCTTCTAAATTCCGTACCTACACGTGTGTTATTTGATTTTGGTGCTAGCTACTCGTTCATATCTGATTTGTTCTGTCAAAGGCTTGCTATGTCTAAAAGTATGCTAGAGATTGCTGTTGTGGTAGAAATAGCAAATGGAGGTCAAGTTCTAATTCATAATATCCTTAAGGATTGCATCTTAGAGCTTAAGGGGAAGAAATTTCCCATTGACCTATTACCAATGCAAATTGGCGGATTCGACGTGGTGGTAGGTATGGACTGGTTATCTAAGAACCAGGCCGAAATTGTATGTTCCAAGAAAATGATCCGTTTACCTGTGGCAAACGGAGAAGCGACTATAATCTACGGCGAAGGAAGGAAAGGCGACGTGGCGATTATTTCAGTAATCAAAGCTAGGAAGTGTTTGGTGAAAGGATGTGTATATTTCCTGGCTTATGCCATCGATACCAAACTCGACCAACGGAAGTTGGAAGAGGTTAGGGTGGTACGCGAGTTTCCCGATGTGTTTCCGGAAGACTTGCCCGGGTTGTCGCCCGATCGTGTTGTGGACTTTCCTATTGACCTCATTCCAGGAGCGGCTCCGATTGCTCGAGCTCCTTATCGTTTGGCTCCTACCGAAATGCAAGAGATGGTGGTTCAACTACAGGACCTTCTCGAGAAAGGTTTCATCCGACCGAGCTCGTCACCGTGGGGAGCTCCGGTCCTGTTTGTCAAGAAAAAGGACGGTGCATTGAGAATGTGTATCGACTACAGGGAACTGAACAAAGTAACGGTAAAGAACAGGTATCCACTTCCAAGAATCGACGACCTGTTCGATCAGCTTCAAGGAGCGGGTTGCTTCTCAAAGATTGATCTTCGATCGGGGTATCACCAAGTGAAGGTAGCAAAGAGCGACATTCCGAAGACAGCATTTAGAACTCGCTATGGGCACTACGAGTTTCTTGTGATGCCATTCGGCTTAACCAACGCACCGGCGATATTTATGGACTTGATGAATCGAGTGTGTCGACCGTTCCTCGACAGATCAGTAATCGTGTTCATCGACGACATCCTAGTTTACTCCAAGAACGAAGAAGAGCACGAACAACATCTCCGTGAAGTATTGGAGGTGTTAAGACGAGAAAGACTCTACGCAAAGTTTTCCAAGTGCGACTTTTGGCTTCCAGAAGTTCAATTTTTGGGACATATAGTTTCAAAGGAAGGAGTCAAGGTGGATCCCGCAAAGATTGAGGCAATGACGAATTGGGAACCTCCCAAGAATCCGTCTGAAATCCGAAGCTTCCTAGGTTTGGCAGGATACTACCGGAGATTCATTCAAGATTTCTCGAAGATAGCCTCGTCGTTGACTATCTTGACCCGGAAGAACGTGAAATTTGTGTGGACCGAGAAGCAGGAAGAGGCGTTCCGCACATTACAGAAGAAGCTTTGTGAAGCTCCTATCCTATCCTTACCAGACGGGATGGAAGATTTTGTGGTGTACAGCGATGCGTCGAAGATGGGTTTGGGTTGCGTCCTGATGCAAAGAGGGAAGGTGATCGCTTACGCATCAAGGCAACTTAAAGTACATGAAGTCAACTACCCTACTCATGACTTGGAATTGGCAGCTGTGGTGTTTGCACTGAAGTTGTGGCGGCACTATCTTTACGGTACGAAGTGCACTCTTTATACTGATCACAAGAGTCTGAAGCATATCTTTAATCAGAAAGAGCTAAACATGAGGCAACGAAGATGGTTGGAGTTGTTGAAGGATTATGACTGCGAATTGCTCTACCATCCGGGTAAGGCAAACGTGGTTGCCAACGCCTTGAGTCGGAAAGTCTGTGGAGGAAATTCTCGTGCTACCTTTGCACGGATTGATATAACTTCAAAACTCATTGACAGAATCAAGGAATCGCAAGTCGAAGCCTTGCTAGAGGAAAACCTTAAGGGAGAAGTCATGGCGAAACAACATCTTTTGTTGACTGAAGATAGGCGAGGGGTGAAGCTTTTCAATGGGCGAGTCTGGGTGCCCAAGATTGGGGGTAATAGAGAACTTCTTCTCGAAGATGCCCACAAGTCAAAATACTCCATTCACCCGGGAAGCACGAAAATGTATAGAGATTTGAAATTGCTTTATTGGTGGCCAGTCATGAAGCTCGATGTGGCGCGCTATGTGGAACAGTGTGTGACTTGCTTGCAAGTGAAGGCTGAACACCAAAAACCCTACGGAAGTTTGCAATCCTTGGAAATTCCGGAGTGGAAATGGGAACACATCACGATGGATTTCGTGACAAAGCTACCAAAGACCTTGAAAGGTCACGACGCCATTTGGGTTATAGTTGACCGCTTGACCAAAAGCGCTCACTTCTTGGCCATGCGGGAGACCTTGCCAATGGATAAATTGGCGAAGTTGTACATCGACGAAGTAATTTCCCGGCACGGCGTACCGCTATCTATAGTCTCTGATCGGGATAGTCGGTTCACGTCGCATTTTTGGGATGGCTTACAGAAGGAATTGGGTACACGTGTGAAGTTGAGCACGGCCTACCATCCTCAAACCGACGAACAAAGCGAGAGGACAATCCAGACGCTAGAAGATATGTTAAGATCGTGCGTAATCGACTTTGGGGGTAGTTGGGATACGCACCTGTCTTTGGTAGAGTTCGCGTACAATAATAGCTACCACTCAAGTATAGGGATGGCACCGTTTCAAGCATTATACGGTCGCAAGTGTCGAACTCCCGTATGTTGGCTCGAGGCGGGGGAAAAGCGGTTCGCCGGACCAGAGGTTGTACAAGAAACGGCGGACAAGGTCAAGGGCATCCGCGAACGTTTGAAGGCGGCCCAAGATCGACAGAAAAGTTACGCCGATAAGAAAAGACGGCCAATGGAATTCCAAGTAGGAGACCGGGTTATGTTAAAGGTGTCCCCTTGGAAGGGAATTATTAGGTTTGGGAAGCGTGGGAAGTTAAGCCCCCGTTTCCTTGGACCGTTCACTCTGACTAAGCGGGTAGGACTTCAAGATTATCAGCTGGAACTTCCTCCGGAGATGAAGGGAATTCATAACACGTTTCACGTGTGCTATCTACGGAAGTGTCTAGCAAAGGAGAAGAGTGTAATTCCACTCTCCGAGATCAGAGTAGATGAAGGGAATCGTTGCGTTGAAGAACCTGAGGCGATTTTGGAAAGGAAGACGAAGAAGCTTCGTCACCGGGAAGTCACAATGGTCAAGGTTCAGTGGAAGCACCATCGAGGTGCTAATGTGACTTGGGAAGCGGAAGAGGACTTGAGGCGGAGATACCCTCACCTCTTCCCATAGCCGAGATTTCGAGGACGAAATCTTCTCCAAGTTGGGGAGGATTGTAACACCCGCTATTTTGGGGTTGGGTGAAAAGTTGACTATTACCCAAAGTTCAGGGGGTAAAATGTGACTTGGGTAATATATATATACAAAGTTAAATCTAGATATTTTGTAAAATATCAGATTTGAGTTCTTGAGATCTTTGAAGTCAGAAAGAAAGGAAGGCAGGAGAAAAAGCTTGTTTTTGGGTCGATTGTTTCGGGCAAATCAAGGTACGAATCTAGCTTAATGCTTCGATCTGAATGCTTTTAGCCGCGTAGAATCTCGTTGTGAAGGTTTTAAACCGTTCCATTGTGAGATCTGAGTATTTCTCATTTTTGGATCTGGGTTTAATCGATCTGTTCTTGATGAACAAGACGATGGTCGATTCGACCGAGGGGTCCTTCGACCGATGGTCCTTCGACCTAGGGTCCTTCGACCGGTTGGTCGTTCGACCGATGATGTTGTTCGACCGGACATCGGGTTCGACCGAGGTCGGGTTCGACCGAAGTCGGGTTCGACCGGGGTTGTGGTTCGACCGGATGGTCGTTCGACCGGTTGAGTCCTTCGACCGGTACTGAGTTCTGGCTGTGTTGTATTCGTATTCTGGAGTTTTAAGTCATTAAGTTGTCTTTATTTTGGCTTACCGATTATCGGTGTTGTCCTAGGTAGCAATCGTCGGAAGCAGGCTATAATCAGGAAGAAATCTGAGGTGAGTCCTTAAGCTAAATCGGTCTGTATTACGAATGCTATGTGATAAATGTATTATTTGAAATGTGGAAAACCTGGTTTCAAAGTAACGTATTATCGTTGGAAATTGCCTTCTAAAGATCTCACATTTTCAAGAATCACGATGTATGGAATTGAACTGTTGTTCATATGAATTGCCTGTATAACTGATTTAATGTGTGTATGCTCTGAAATGACATGCTTTGGCTTTGAGTCTTAGTGCAATGGATCCATAGGCACTGTGTTCCTATGTCCCCTGTTTTGGGCATTTGGTTCACGTTTTAGCACGGGATAGGCATCGGGTTGCCATGATAAGTAAGGTGTGGGCCTATACGGTCGAGCAGCGTCTCATGGTGCAGTAAGGTGAAATCCCATTATGTGCTTGAGTTCCCACTGTTTTGGGAACTCTCAAGGATAGATCCAGAGGGGTTGACTTGAATGTTTTGAGCAACAGATCTAGAGGGGTTGAGCTCGTTATGTGATTTGTGGGTATTACTTATACCATGTTTAATCACTAATGGTTTATTGGATTTCTTGACTTAGCTCATGGCTATACTACCGCGTGGCACCAATTGGGTTTAGTACTCTCTTTTATTTGGCTTGTTCTCACTAGGCGTTAGCCTAACGCTTGCTCTTGGTTGTCATGTTGGCAGGTTATCTTAGCAGTGGGGCTCGTCGGGACTGAGGGAGCGACCTTGGAGTCGTGAGGGATTCTTTTGAAGATTCATTTTGGAAGTGTAGCAACACCCGTCCCTAATCTAGATATTTTATAGATTAATAGGATGTCGTTTTATACTTCAGTTATCTACCTCAATATTGGCTACTCTATACCCGTTGGGTTGTTTGTGTAATGAAATTGTCACACCTTTTTCCACAAGTTAGTCTATTGCCGAATTGTTTCTTCAAAATTTTATTTCCGCAGTTTCTAGGGTGTTACATCTAATGATTCTACGAACGAAAACTATTTATAAACACTCACACCACTAAACACTTACAACACTTGACTTGACTTTGAATTTATTACAAAGACTTTGACTTTTAGCTTGAAGGGCTTTGACTTGAGCTTTTGACTTTGACTTTAAGTCTTCAGTCTTCATGATCTTGTATCAAACATATTTGTGCACTTAGAATTTAGAAATTACATCACATCACCAATGCCTATTTCCAAATTACAACTCGGGGATCTTGTCACACTTACACGATAAAGCCGACCTCTATGCTTATGGATCCATTGCATTACAGTCTAAAATTTAACAAGTCTCCAAATGAATGACTAACGTACTCGAAAAATGTCATTCTCAAATATGTGCAATAAATGTAAGGTGCCGTTTGTTTTTTAAGTGGTGTTGAAGTCTGAAGTCTGATTTCACTTCTGATTTTTAAGTGGTGGTGCTGAAGTCTGAAATCTGAATAAAAAATACTGTTTGTTTTTGCTAGCTGAAAACGTCTGAATATGTATTATTGTCTATTTTATCCCTGAAAATGTGATATTGTTGAATTTAATTAAATCATACTACTAAAATCAGTGTTCATAACGACTAAAATCAATAGGAATCAATTTATCTATTGTATTATAATACACTCTATTATATTACTTTGCATTATTAATATGAGGAAAAGTGATGATGAAGAACATAGGAACCTGATACAAGTAATCTCCATCATCATCTTTCCCATCTCTCCTCCACCTACTCCATTTTCATTTCTTCAATCTTTCCACAAGTCATCTCCATCATCATCTTTCCCATTTCTACATCTCCCTCCACCTACTCCATTTTCATGATTGTAAAACCTACCCACCAAAATATAAAATAAAAATACAAGAACCACTGTTGTTTGATTTTTCCAGACGCATCCTCTTCTTAATTTTTTTCTATCTTCGTTCACTTTCTCTATCTATAATCCTTAAAAGATGATGAATATGAGTTGAGAGATGAGGATGAAAAATAAAAACCTTCTGAAAACCATCCAACCATTTGTACGCAAAATTCAAGCTTTAATCTTCAAAATACCCATTTTCTACGCAAAATTCAGGCTTTAATCTTTAAAATACCCATTTCTTCAGTGGAGGTCTCCCCTCCATTGTATGATTCTGAGCTAAACCTCAGAAAAAAACCCATTTCTTCAAAATACCCATTTCTTAGGTCGAGCGACAGCCCATAGGGACAAAATCAACGAAAAAACTGGAGGGGGAGATCGAGATACATAAAGATCGACTGGATTTGGGTCGAGATCGATTGGAGAGGATGAACTTGGAGGTCGCAGAATTTGGAGGTTGAATGAACTTGGAGAGGATGACTGATGCCGGATAAGAGGTTTCCGGCGACTGTTATAAGAAAATAAAAGGAAAAAAGTGATTGGTTTACCACTTTTTGTTGCAAATGGATTTAAGTGATAAATGGGCCTGAAAAGGAAAAAAACAATCATATTTCAAAAACGTCTGACCGAAAAAGTGATAAGAGGTAAATAAGTTCTGAAAACTAAAAAACAAACAACCCCCTAAATCTTTACCAAAGCCCCACATCGAGCTATGTAAAACCGGACAATTAACCACAAGGTTGTGGCATGGTGGTTAGAGCCTGGGGACTTCATAGAGGTTGCCCAGGTTCGAGCCCCACTCGCAGCATTGTGGCCACGGGATGAATGCCCGCGGGCCTTAGGCCCGTTTTCTAGGAGATTAGTCTAGGCCCAAAGTGGTCTGGGATACTCCTTTACAAAAAAAAACCCGGACAATTATACAATAAGGCCCATATTAGTCAAAACTGAGCCGAAAGTTCAACAACCCAATTGACTATTTGATTAGAGTCATGATAAGTACTAAAATGGTTTTAACCAATATTTATGCAAACCCATGTGTGATCCCAATTACTAGCATACATCCATTAATCAACAGATTAAGAACACAACTTTTATTGATTAATCACAAGAATTACATCCAGTCACAGATCTAACAGTATGCCACAAGTCTCACGTTGTGTGTGTTTCAAGGTGCGCGAGTTCTCTTACCAATCATGGATTCATATCTTACTCTAAATCATAAAGAACCTTGCTATTTATACCTGGTCAACATGACCTATAGCAAGTCAACCCTTTTACCACAATTACAATACACACCATACACTTTCTAACAATTACAACTTTGACCCTCTATTTTAATCTTGAATACAATATACATCCAACAATCTCCCCCTTTGGATTCAAGATTAAATTTTTTTTGACAATTATCTTCAGGTCTTCTTATATTCAGAAATGATCTTCAACAAAAATCTTTTTCAGCTTTAAACCTTGAAAACTTTGACATTTTCAGTAAAATTTGTAACTTTGATCAAACTTCAATCTCCCCTTTGTCTTTAACAAAAATACATATTCTTCAGAAAACTATTCTTCAAACTCAGACTTTGATACCACTTACAAAATTATCTTTGAAACTTTGTATGAACATTAACATCTATATGAACACTTGAAGTAAATCTATCCCTTTGACTTTTTCAATCAACTTTAACACTTTCTTCACAATCATTGAAGTCTTCAAAACTCTGACTAACTTCAAATCTTTCAAACTTTGTCATTCTTCAAGCTTTCTTTATTTTCTCAGCTTTTTCAATGATTTGACTTCTTTCAGATACACTCAACTTGCAACTGACTTGATCTTTGAAACAAAATTCTCCTCATTTCTGGAATCTGACTTTGAAATTATAAAATTCTCCTCATTGGGTAACTTCAATGCAAATGCTCTTAAGCAAGCCCCTCGAGCCTGGTATGAAGTCTTATCTAAATTCCTAGTCAAGTTTGGCTTCTCGAAAGGTAAGATCGATACTACTTTGTTTATCAAAAAGAAAAAAGTTGATATCATTTTAACTCAGATATATGTGGATGACATCATATTTGGCTCAACAAATCCAAAATACTGTAAGAATTTTTCTAATCTCATGGTGTCAAAATTTCAGATGAGTATGATGGGAGAGATGAATTTCTTTCTCGGATTACAAGTCAAACAATTTTCCACAGGGATTTTTATCAATCAATCAAAGTACATTTTCGATATTCTTGGAAAATTTAAAATGGAAAATTGTACACTTATTGGAACCCCGATGGCACAGGGAACTTAGATCGGCGTTGATCCTTCGGGTAAAGTTGTCGATGTTAGAACCTACCAAGGCATGATTGGTTCTTTAATGTATTTAACATCTAGTAGGCCAGATATAATGTTTTCTACATGTCTATTTGCGAGATATCAGGCTTCTCCAAAAGAAACCTATTTGTCCGCAGTTAAAAGAATTTTTAAATATCTGAAGGGAACTGCAGATCTTGGTCTGTGGTATCTTAAGGATACAGGTTTTGAACTGACAGCATATTCAGATGCAGATCATGCAGGTTGTATGCTTGACAGGAAAAGTACGTCGGGTCACATACAATTTCTGGGCGATAAACACATGAGTTGGGCTTCAAAGAAACAACTACGTGTATCCACATCAACAGCTGAGGCAGAGTATGTCGCTGCAACGAGTTTCTGTTCTCAAGTGTTATGGATGATAACACAACTCCGAGACTATGGCTTCAAATACAACAAGATCCCGATCTACTGTGATTCGAAGAGCGCGATTGCCATATCTACGAATCCTGTTCAACATACCAAGACCAAACACATTGATGTCTTATATCATTTTATCAAAGATAATGTTGAAAAAGGTACAATCGAACTTTATTTTGTAAACACATATTACCAACTTGCTGATTTATTTATGAAGCCTCTGGATGAAAAGAGATTTAATTTTCTCGTTTCAAAACTTGGTATGTTAAATCTCAAGACTTTATCTGTGATTACCTACTAAATTTTTGTTACTGTTATTTCATTATTTTAAATCTGAAAGATATATGCACTTAAGTTTGTTCATGATCTCAGGGGAGTATGAGAAGAAATTAAGATGATCTACATACTTTTGAGGGGGAGCTAACAAATTTTGCATATGTTTATCACTGATAAATTTTCTGATGCATTATTCCAGGGGGGGGTAAGAGATAAGGAGTATGGAATATGATTTCTAATTACATCTGATCAAAACTCGTACTTTCATAGATTTATTGCTTTATGTCATTTTACTTTTCAATAAATTTTGTGAATAAAGCTTTGTACTTTGACAGACTTTGTGATTTTTGCAGAATTGAGAAAGAGCTTACATGATCATATCATATATGACTTAGAGCTGACTTGATGAGATTTAAGACTGAGCGAAAAGGTTTATTTCTAATATTAATCTCATACGTATCTGAAAGAAGGACAACTTTCAGATATGAAAACATATTCTTAAATGTTCAAACCACTTCTGATTCTTAAAAGATTTCATGAATATAGAAGTCTGATTTTAAATGTTTTCATGTTATATGTGCTTTAATGTTTACAAACAGTGTGTTTCCAAAGATAAATAATTGTGTATTGTATTTTCCATATACTTTCAAGTATTCACACACACCGGTTTAAATTTTTGTTGAATATGTTATCACCATGTCTCAAATTGAACATATTTTTCGATGGTGATACACCCCGCTTGATAGTCAACGTTTGAGCGTGATTTCATTCGAAACGTTTCTTTCAAGACTTGTCTATATTTTGATTCATATGGACAAATTTCAATTTTTGCTGACCTAAGCCTTGATTGATAAATCATTCCAATTTTGATCTTTTTCATACAATTTCAGATTTTCAACCAAGTTTCTTGTATTCATTTCATTCATTCCATATACTTGTTTTGAAATATCTTCAATGTTTTAAAAATGCTCAAATCTTCATGATTTTCTCATTAAGCATACATACATCTCACATGTATATAGTTTTTGTGCTTTAACTGCAAAGTTAAACCGTTTGAGTAACATTGTACTTATAGGATTACATAGGTTCATTATGTGAGGACTTAACTGAACTTCTATGGATTCATGTTAACCAGTGTTTCCTACCCAAGAAGGTAATCCTTAGTGATCGAGAGGCGATAAGTCAAAATAACTGAGTGAGGGTTGTGTGATGAGGTAAAATAAAATGAGAGTTTGGTTAGAAGTAAGCTCAATGTTAAAAAGAAATAGGGTGTGACATCAGAGTAAAAGAATATCAAACTTTGCACCAACTTTTTCTGAGTCGGGCATCCACATTGCTGGTGTTTCACACTTCTTTGGTGAACATCATGAAACAGGCAACTAGCCCATGCCAACTCTTGATAAAAACCCCACCATCTACTCATCTTCTTCTCAACAAGAAGATGTTTCATATTTCAAGGGGAAGCTACACATATACTTTCTGACTTTCATTTGGAAAATCTAGACATTGAAAAAGAAGGAAGTCTGCCCCACCTTCGCACTTCGATCATGCACAATTGAGTCTGTCTTATACTGTTGTTGTCTCAATGGTTTACACAATTTTGAGCCTATATGAAAAGCAATCATCAGTGCTTAATTCTTTCAAACACGAACACACAGGAAATTCGTTTTTCTGTCTAAACGTTCATAGAATACACTTGTGTTATTCGATGGCTGAATGGAAGACTTGGGGGAGTGAACATCAAAAATCTCCTTTCCAACGTGTATTCGTTACACACAGTAACTTCGTGTTACAAACATGCATTTCAACTGATTCATTTGTTGATTCAGGTGTTATACTCATATTTTGTCTGATTATGAAAAGATTCGGATGAATATTTTTTTTGGATCGATGAATTGTTAGAGGCTCTTGGAAAAGATCAGTGGTCAGATCAGATTGGTATATGACATTTCTTGTGCAAGTTTTGATGATTTCAATGCTCCAATCATCAAAAAGGGGGAGAATCGATCAAGAAATGTTTGAGTAAGAAATGAATATGGAAGATATGAAATGATCAAGAAATGGTTGTGAAAGAAAGATGTTAAAGAAGGTTATTGAGAGTGTTTGTAAAGGATTTCTAAGATTGTTGAAGGCTGTTGAAAGCTGAAACAGAAAGTTCAAAGATTTCAGAATGCGAGAAGAATTTACTTAAATTTTCTTTGAAGACAATCTGCTAAAGCAAACTGAGCTGAATCTGAAGATAATTTCTTTCCGATGTCTGAAAGAGGTTTTTATAACCTTGGGAAGATTGTTACTATTTTTTTGAAGACAAACTTTGGGGAGATTACAAAAGTTATTGAAGACAAATTTATCAAAGAAAGGGGAGATTGCTAAGTAAAAGAGGAGTTTTAATCTGACAATATTCTGAAAAAGGGAGATTGCTCAAATGATTATTTTTCTTAAGACAATTCTTGTTGAAAGAGTTTTACAAGGAGGAGATTGTATTTTTGTGCTTAAAAGAGGGAGATTAAATTGCAAAATCTTTTAGAGATGATCTTGAATCCAAAGGGGGAGATTGTTAGAGCATATATTTGTTGGATACAAGATCATGAAGACTGAAGGTCAAAGTCAAGCAAGTCAAAGCCAAAGTCAACTCTCAAAGCAAAGTCAAAGTCTCTTTGTAATAAATAGTCAAAGTCAAATGTATTTGTTTTTAATTGTTTTGTAAGCGTGTGTCTTTAATAGACATATGACTAGTTAGCTTAGTTAGTTGTAATTTGCAAGTTAGAAGTTGATTGTACACGGACAAAGTTCTAGAGAGAGAAAATTCTTTGTATACGAATTCCAGTAATCAATTGAAATAGGTAGATTGATTGAATTTGTTGTTGTGATCTTGCTATTGAAATTGTAATTAGAACTTGAATCCTTGGACATAATATGATCTGATAAGATCAGAAGTCAAACTCCCCCTGAAAACTTGCATTCAAAAATTTATCAGAAGAAATAATATGTACTCCCCTTGAAGATTGATCATCGTTTATGCGTCGGAGTATAAAATTTTATTTGTTCTTTGAAGAGTGAGTCATGAACTGTTATATTCAGAAGTCTAAATCCTTTGACATTGAAGGACGGGTTTTGAACTAGATTATTCAGAAGCTTATCTTCTGTTCTTTGAAGAATGAGTCCTGAGCTGCTTTACTAAGAAGTCTAACTTTCTTGACATTGAAAAACGGGTCTTGAACTGGGTTAGAGCCAATTATCTTACTCCCCCTAGACTTTAGGTGCCTGCAACACAGATGGAGCTTTTGGTACCCACTGTTATTTGGGTCCAGATTTGTTAGTTGCAGTTCGTTTAGGAGTAGTATAATATGAACTATACTAGCAATTAACATAGTTTTTACTAACGAAATCATTTGAGCCACAGTAAGAAGAATTGATTTTCTTTTTTGCTAACCTGATTAACTGATTTACAGAGTAAACAAGATCAGGTTTAGCAAAAGATTTACTTGGACGAGCATTGTTCTTTTTGTCATTTGGTGTATGCACAAATGATTTATGATCCTTCTTCTCATCTGATGATCCTTTCACTCTCGAATCCAACTTTTTTACCATTTCTTCTTCTAAATGTACCTGAACTATCAACATTTCTATCATAGAAAAGGTTAGTAGTACGAATCTGATCTTTTGGAATGACTGACCATTGTGAAGAAACATGAGTATGGTATGCACTTGAAGCTGTCTTGAATAAGCATTCTAAATCAGCTAAAACATCTCTAGGTGATTGAACAATTGAGTCTGGCGTCTTTTGCTCAATCAAATTCACCTTGAAAATTATTTCTTCAAGGTATGTTATCTTTGCAGACAAACTGTTTCTTTCTTTAAAGAGTAGGTCAATCTTCTTATGTTGTTCAAACTTCGCATTCTTTTCCTTCATTGCAGTTGTTGATAGTTTAGACATCTTTTTTGTAAACTTCTTGATTTCTTTCTCAAAAACCTTTTTTCTTCTTCAAAATCCTTTCCCACATTTTTTTCTTTTATCTGATATTTCCTTAAAAACACCAACATTCTTTTTCTCAACTATCTTCTTTTCTTTCTCAAACTTATCTCTTTCCAGAATGATCAATTTCTCAAAATCTGTCACTTGTTGAGAAAGTTTGCACATTTGAGTTCAACTGTTTTCTTCTCTTCAAATAATTTTCTTGAAAAATCAGAAAACGTTTGAGTAAAAACTTTTCTTTCTTTTTCAAACTCTTCTCTTTCTTTAGAAATTTGCTTTTCCAGAACTGAAACCTTCTTCTGTATCTTAGCATTTGCAGATTCTATTCTTTTTGCTATCTCCTAATTCTTCTTACATGAATTTGACAATTTGAGCTTCCAAATCTAAAATCTTCCTTTTCAATTCAGTATTTTCACAGTCTAATACCTTTGAACTTTCTTGGAGCTTCTTCAGATCATCTTTAAGACTTGAGTTGTCCTTCTCTTGAGTAGCTTCTTCTTTCAAAACATTTATTTCTACTTCAGGACTGAAAACTTTTTCTTTCAATTTGTCTCTTTCAGCTTTAAGATTAGGAATTTCATATTTGTTTTTCCAATCTTTCTTTTCAGATTCAAGAGCAGAGACTTTATCTTGCGATTCAACTTTCTCAGATTTAAACTTTGTATTTTCCCTTGAACAGTCATTAAGCATACTGGTGTATTGTTAAGACACAGTCTCATTGGATTCAAGATCATCCAAACTGAAGATCGCAATCTGAAGCTAAAGCCGAAACGTCGACTCTCGATATTAAATTATATGTCGTTTGTAATAAATGTCAATGTATTTGTTTATTATTATACTAGTTAAATTAATATCTAGTTTGTTAGATATTAGTTTAACTTAGTTAGTTTAGTTATAATATTAGTTAGTTAGGTATAATATCTAAATGTTAGATATTATTTAGTTTTATTGTTTAATATTGCAAGTTGTTAGGAAGTGTGTATTACACACTAGATTAGATATTAGGTGATATCTCTCACTCTCTCAACATATCAGATATTAAAAAGAACACATACAAACACACACAAAAAGGTGTAATAGAGAGAAAACAGAGAACACACATCTATAGCTTGAATCAGATCAACCTTGTAACCATTTCTTATAATCAATACAGGTTGGTAATCTTTATGTGTTGTTATTCTAAGAACTTGATATAGTATTGTTGGACCCACATGTAACGTGATAATTATCCAACAAGATTCTTCAAATTGGCTCTAGCTTTAGTAATGGTCATTTGTCCAAAATCAAAACTATAAGCTTGAGACATCTTGAGATCTGTAAAAGAATATGAGCTTGAAATGATCGTTAATCAAAGAAATTAGAAACCTTTGACTAAAAAGTATAACTTGAAAAACTCAGAAATATTTTCAAAAATTTTTCTAAGTATAGAATCCGCAGAATATCTTGCGGATTCTTGACTTAGTCGAAGATTGAACCAATCACTTGTCGCAGATGAGCTTTTAGCAGGCAAAGGGATGCGACTTGACTTTCACAGGCTTTCGTGTGTGGATTCTGACTTTTCGCAGGCAATGTCGTGCTAATTCTAGCTTTCCACAAGAAATGATTTGCGAATTGTGAACTTGTCGCAAATCGTTCTATACGGATTCTATACTTTTTCCTTGAACAATAACTTCTCGCACAATGAACTCTACGAATTCTGAACTTAGACAAAATTTGGAAAGGGAACTTGTCGTATAAAGAAGCTTGCGAATTGAACACTTAGAAAAATTCAGCAGCAAACACATTCAAGGGTATGTGAATTCTTCACTTTTCGTACATCATTCTTTGCGAATTCTAACTTTTTGTAGACTTCAGTCTGCGAAATCCTGACTTTTCGTATACTGTCTTGTGCGAATTCTTGCCTTATCAAATTCAAAAACACCAAAATTTTGAATCTTGCGAATTCCTTGATGAAGCTTTCGAAATCCATGGATCTTGCGAGTTCTTGAGTTTTCAACATCAAAACCACTAGAATGATCAAAAATCGATCCAAAACTTATCCAAACTTTGATCAATTACCGCCAAACTTCACAATTATGCTCACGATCACAAATAGAACACTTCTTTGGAAGGTAATTTCGTCCAAAAACACTTAGATCAAAGAATTTGATCTAAACACAGTACGCCTGGACTTCGAACTCAAAAACTTACAAGAATCAAATTTGAAACATGATTACAGACAATTAGTCTAATTGATCTAGATAAGATTGTTCTATGACACTAATCGAAAGCAATACAATCAAAGAATCAATCAACACAACTAAAAATCACACAATTCAAAATCCAATAGTCGGCTCTGCGAGTTCTTCATTTCTAAACAAAAATTGGCATTTCTGATTTGATTGATCTGCTATGATACCAATTGTTTGGTCCAAATCACAACTAATTCAATATAGATTGATCAAACAATACATGAATTGGGGAGGAACATGATTGTTTTTATTCACAATCTAGAGAGAGGAAATGTTTTTCTCTCTAGAAACACTGTTACACGCTTAAGGCTACATTGTGAAAATGAAAGTTACTTACAAGCTACAAACAATTATCTATTTATACCAACCATCCTGTGTACAACATTTAGCCTAAACCCAAATGCTAAATACCTAGCCCAAATAAACAACATTGAGGCCTTTACAAAACTTTCCAAACTAAGGACATTTAATGTCCTAACAGATCAAATAACTCCTTTTCAAATCATAAATGTTATCTTTCTTAGAGTTTGACTCTGGATTTTCAAAATTAGGCTCATAATCTGAAACATTCATCAACTCATTAAAAATTTCTTCAGACATTTTGTTGATGAAATCAAATTTCTTCTCTGACTCCTCAACTTTAGCAGAATCTTCTACCTTACACTCCTTATTAGAATCGGAAGAAGTAGATTTAGATTGGATATTCTGAACACAAGTATCAGAATATGACTCATAGTCATCATACTGACATTTGGTTTCAGTGTTAACTTTATCCTCCGATGCTGATTCAACAAATGAACTTGGTGTGGAAAATAACTATTCAAACTCAATAAACTCAAGCTTTCATCTTTCATTGCTTATGTTTAAACCATCATATTTAAAACTAACTGATTTGAAACTTGAATTTTGAAAATCAATACAATCATCAGACAAATCTTCATCTACGCTCTCTTTTTCCTTTTCAGGAGTTTCAGATATCGGAGTTCCACCTTTTACAAACGTTTCTCGGATATCTGGAATCTTTTGAGAATTTGGCCCCATTTAATCAAACTTATACAGGTTTTCAAGAGCACTCTTTAAAACATGATTTTCCGATAAACCCAAACCCATCTTAGGATTGTAAAACCTGACATCTTTGGGTTTGTTGGTCAAATAATTCAAAGTCTGTTCAGACTGACCTAATTTATAATTCAAATCCTCAAGTTGCTTAATTTTACAATAAGCAACATTTCTGTTAGAGCATATTTGTTGTCTTCATGATCATAAGTCAAAGCCCAAGTCAAAGCCTTCAAAGCAAAGTCAAATGTACTTAGAGAGAGAAGTCAAAGTCAAGGTCAAATTCATTAGCTAATTTTGTTGTTAGTTTAATTGTTTTGTGTTTGTAAATCTTGTAGGTATAAATAGATTTTCTGTTTTGTAGAATCAGGTAAGTGTGCTATCATAGAGAATCTTAGAGAGAGAAATATTGTGTTAGAGAGAGTGATATATTGATTGTAAATTGTAGTTTGATTCAATGACATATGGCTATTTGGATCGAAATTGATTGTTCTTCTTGATATCTTGCATTAGTCTGGGACACACAATTGGTATTAGAGCAGACAGAGATCAAAAATTGAATCAAATTCTGAATGTTTTGGCCGAATCTTGAAGAACTCGCAAGCTGATTTTTTGGAATTTGATTTTGTGTGTTTTTTATTGTGATACTTGATGCATTGTATTCGATTTGTGTATTAGAACAAGTTTACTGTTGATTGTTTTGTCAAATTCAAAATAGTTTGTGTGAATTTGGAATTTTGTTGAAATCTTGTTCGAGTCTGTAAACGCACTGTTTCAAGATCAATTTGTAATTTTGGTTGTTTTAGTCAAAATCATGTATTAGTAGGTGTTCAGGTTGTAATCGTGAATCAATTGTACAAGTTTCCGGAGCAATTTTGGAGTTTTGAAGGTTTTGTGGCTGAAGTTGAAGTTCTTGAGTTCGACAACTCAAGAACTCGCAAGATTTGTACAATCCGCATGTATCATCCTAAGAACTCGTAGAGCCTTTCACACGTAAAGTTCATAATTCGTAAGACTAAGCTTACGAAAAGTGAAAAATCCGCATAGGCTTTCTGTGTGTTCCAGATTCTAGTTTCTAATCAATATTAATCAAACAAACAAGATAAAACAAATCGATTACCTGTTTGATTTCTTTCAAATTCAATCTTTACACTTTCTCTCTCTAGAACTCTCTCTCTCTCTACAATCTGACTTCTCTTAAATGTACAACTGAACTCTTACACTTGTTGCTTCTGAAAATACAAGAAGAAAAATGTATTTATACTAACACCTAATACAAAGGAAACAACAAATACAAATACAACTAAGTTTGACTTATTACAAAATAGACTTTGACTTTTAATGAGATTTGACTTTAGCAGCTTTGACTTTCTCAACTTTGACCTTCAGTATTCTTGATCTTGTATCCAACAGATTTATGCTCTAACAATCTCCCCCTTTGGATTCAAGATCACTGTTGAAAGATCTAGCAATTCAGTTCTTCTCTTTAAGCTCCGTTCAAAATAATCTCCCCTTTTTCATTAATAATCTTCTTTCCAAAGTTGTCTTCAAAAATGATGAACAATCTCCCCAAACTTTTACATAGAACTCTTTCAGACTTTTGGAAAGAAATTATCTTCAGAATCAGCTCAAATGCTTTAGCAAATAATCTTCAAAGAAAAATTCCTCAAAACTTCAGAAGTTCTTTGATCGTCTTCAAAATTTTAAATCTTTGTCATTTCTTTGATATCATCTCCCTTTAACTTCAAAAACTTTAACATTTCTTCAAACCTTTAACATTCAACATTTCTTCAAACTTTTCAACCAACATTTCTTGATTTGAACTCTTCTCCCCCTTTTTGATGAATTGAGCATCAACATCATCAAAACTTTCATCAAGAAATGTCTTTGACCATTCTGATCTGAACCTCTGATTCTTTGCCAATTCGAACAATGTATTTATCCAGATCTTTTCAAATTCGGACAAAATAAGAATGTAACACCTGAATCAACAAATGAATCAGTTAAAATGTCTGTCAGTAACACAAAGTCACTGTGTGTAACGAATACACAATATAAAGGAGCTTTTTGATGTTCACTCCCCCAGGGCTTCCATCCAATCATCGAAATACCACAAAGGCAATTTCTATGAATGTTATGACAAAGAAACAAATTCTTTGTGTGCTCGTGCAAGTGTAGAAAGAATTAAGCACGATGATTGCTTTTATAAGGCTCAACATAGTGTAAACCACTGAGATAACAGTAGATAAACACAGACTCTAAGTGCATGATTGAAGTGCGAAGGTGGGGCAGACTTCCTTCTTTTTCAATATCCAGATTTTCCAAATGAAAATCAGATAGATTATATGTTGCGTCCCCTTGAAAATGTGAAACATTTTCTTTTGGAGAAGAAAATGAGTGGTTGGTGGGGTTTAAGCAAGAGTTGGCATGGGCTATTTGCCTGATTCAATAACTTTCACCAAAGAATTGTGAAATGCTAGTAATGTGGCTGCCCGGCTCAAAAAGTAGTTGGTGCAGAGTTTGATATTCTTTTACTCTGATCTCTCACCCTCTCTCTTTTTAATCAATAAGCTCACTACTAACCAAACTCTCTTTTCCATTTTACCTCAGCACACCCATACTCATTTCTTTTAACTCCTCACACTCAATCACTAAGGGATTAACTTCATGGGTAGGAAACACTGGTTAACGTGAATCCATAGAAGTTTAGTTAATTCCTAGCACAAAGAACCCAGTAATCCTAAAAGAACGTGTTACTCAAATGGTTTAACTGTATCAGTTAAATCTCATATACAAATGTCAGATATAAGTATGCTCAGTGATATAATCATGAAGATATGAGCATTTTAAACCATTGAAGTATTTTCAAACAAGGAAATTGAATGAATGAACATGAATGCAAGAAACTTGTTTGAAAATCTGACATTGTATAAAATGATCAGAAATGAATGATATATCAATTAAAGCTTAAGGTCAAGAAAAATTGATATTTGTCTATACGAAACAAGATATAGGCATTCTTGAAATGACCGTTTCGAAATGAAATATCGCTCAAAATTCTTTGAATACAAGCGGAGTGTCTTACCATCGAAGAAAAATTGTTTCAATTTAGAGACATGGTAAGAACATGTTGAACACAAATTCAAACCAGTGTGTGTGAATACTTGAAAGTATATAGAAAAGACAATACGCAAGTATTTATCTCTGGAAACACACAGTTTGTTTATCAATGAAGCACAAAAATAAAATGAAAACATTTAAAATCACACTTCCAAATTATAAAATCTGTTTAAGAATTGGGAAGTGGTTTGAACATTTAAGAATATGTTTTCTGTACCTGAAAGTTGTCCTTCTTTCAGATATATGTGAGATTAATATAAGAAATTTACCTTGTCGCTCAATCTTAAATCTCCGAAAGTCAGCTATAGTCATGTAGATATGATCATGTCAGCTTCTCTCATCCTGTAAGTCTCAAAGTCTAGTCAAAAATTTATTCACAAAATTTATTCGAAAATAAACGACGTAAAACAGTAAAACAATTATAGAACGAGTTTTGATCAGAAGTAATCAGAAATCATTGTCTTACTGCTTGTTACTTATAAGCTCCCCCTAAAATCATGCATTACAAAAATTTTGTCAGTTAAGTATAATGCAGAAATTAGTTTTGCTCCCCCTCAAATGAATGTAGATCATTTAAAATCTTCTCTAACTCCCCCTGAGATCATGAGCAAACCATTAAAGTGCAGGTATCCTTCAGATAAAAAGATAAACCATTAAACCAAATCTGACATTGCCACTGAATTTCTCTGTATAGTTAGACAATAAAGCTTTTTGCCCAGTCATATGCTTGGAACATCCACTGTCCAAGTACCCCATATGCCGGGTCTGCAAGAGAAATCAGGCAATAACAATTTTAGGTACCCATTTAAGAACGGGCCCTAACTGATTAGCACAAGATTTTGGTATCCACTTGAAAATGGATCCTCTGTTCATTTGAAAACTTTTACAAACATTTGACTTTGAAGAATATACATGATAAGATCCATACCAATCAGAAGAATTATGAGAATAAGCAGAGTCAGTTTTCCGATAATTATGATGAAATTTAGTAGTAATAGGAGATAATTGAATCAACTGCTTTATTGAATAACGCTTGTAAGAAGTTACAAGGTTTTGTTTATGAGAAGCACATTGATCAACTACATCAGAATCACTACTAACAGATTTAGTACAAGAATTATAAGTAACTGATTCAGCTATCTCAGCATCCTTCTGTTTTGGTCTCCATTTGGATTGAGCTTTCAGCTTTTTCTTCCTTAAATCTGAAACATAAGATGTAGATTTATTAGGAAAAAAAGATTTCTGTGACTGAGGTTTCTTTTGTGTACCAGTGTATTTCTATTTCTGTAATCGCTGCTTCTTATGTTTCTTACCATTAGCATAGTAATCAGCAGTTACAGAAACTTTGTCATTACTAACACCACTTGGTAACACTTTGTCATTTTCAAGACAAGTAGAATGATCAGGAAGTTTAGTATGAATGTCAAACATATCAGATTCTTCCATGCTCCCATCATCAGAATTAAAAGAATCATTTGCAGACTCAAATAAGTCATCAGAATTATCAGAGAAAATTTGAGGTTCCTTTGAAACTGTAGAACACTTTGTTGATTTTTCTTGAAAAACAGTGTTCTTTATAACTGTAGAAAACACATTTTGTTCTATATCAACCAAATTTTTTTTCATCAGATAAAACATTTTCAAGTTCAACTATTTTGCTTTCAAGAATAGATGTAGGAACATAAACCTTTGCAATCGCAGGTTTTGCCTTCATCTCAGATGCGGAATAACTAACAAAATAGTCATTTGAAAGAACTTTCGGTGTTTCTGAAAGATAACTATCATTTAACTTGACATAGTTAAATGGTAGTTGCATTTTCTTTTTATTCTTTTTGTTTTCAGTTTCTTTGTCATCATCTTCATCTGACAATTTGGTAACAAATTTGGGTTTCAAATGAATATGTTTACCAACACATGCAAGAAAATCATAGTTATAAAGTGCCGGCTGTTTTCTGATAGCTTTCTTAAGATAATGGGGGTTGTTAAAACCAAGTCCCCATCTTTGCTTAACATCTACCTCTTCATTAGGAGCATTAAGAAAGATAGTTTGATCTGTTTGATCTCTTTTATAAAGTTTAACTTCCAGATCATTTACCTTCTTGTTCAAATTCTTGTTTTCAACCTGCAGTTTATAAATAGTTAGTGCAGATTCATTTTTCTCAAACTCATATCTATTTACTTTACCTTCAAACTCAGAAATCTTCTTTTCAAAATTTTCTACTTTAGATTTAGAATCAGAATCAGATTTGCGTAAAGAATCAATTAGATCTTTGTTTGAAATAACAGAAGTATTAAGTTCAAAGATCTTCTTGTTCTTTTTAGCAACCTTTTCCTTTTCATTTTTCAGATTATTTTGTAAATTTTGTAGCTCAACCACCATGGTTTCCAACTTGGTAATGAAATCTTTTGGAGTTAAGTTTAATACCTCATTCACTTCTTCATCATCTGACTCGTCATTCTTGTCCTCTTTGCCCATGAGACAAATATGAGCATTTTCTTCTTTATCTTCTCCTTCATCCTCGGAATGATCCAACCAAAACTCATCTTCAGCCATTAGAGCAATACCAGCTTCCTGTTGTCTTGCCAAAAGCAACTTATTCTGATAGTACTGAGAGTTGCGAACTTTCGGCTTTCGACAATCTTTAGCATAATGACCCATCTTGCCACAATTGTAGTACTTGATTGAGTCAGTTGCTGGCTTTTCAGCTTCAGTGTAATCATTCACGTACTTCTTCTTCTCATCGGGTTTCTTCTCCACATATCTTTTCTCTTCATATCTCTTTCCTTCCACTCTTTCACGATGTTCATGGTTCTTAGAACTTGATGAAGAATATCTTTGAGAATTTGATCTCGGCTTCTTGTAGAATTTCTTTTGAAAAGCACGAGTCAATAAGATCATGGCCTGTTTCAGACTTTCTCCATCATCACCATCTGATGCACATTCAGATTCAGAACTAATAAGAACTTTCTTCTTCTTCTTTTCTTTCTCCTTCTCTCCTGCTACCAACGCAATAGGTTCAGAAACTATTTCTGCTTTCTTTTTCTCAGCTCTCTTTTCCTCCACTTCTTCTTCATTCTGCTTAAGAGTCTCATACACTTCATGTAAAGGAATGTCATTGAGATCCTTCATTTGCTTCATCCTACGAGTATGCTTTTTCCATTCAGGTCGTAGAATGCTAAGGAATTTGACATTGTTTTCTATCTGCTTCTTTGTCACTTTATTCTTTGATAATTCATTCAGAAGCACAGTAAATCTTTCATATGTCTCTTCCAAACTCTCATTCTCTTTGGCCTTGAATTCCTCGTAACGATTGATGCAGTTGGCCACTTTTATCTGATTCCCGATCTTGGAACCCATCATCATCTTTTCCAAATGATCCCACATCATTTTAGCAACATGCTTGTAACTATCAATCTTGATGTAGATATCATTTGGAATGCTTTGGAGTAAAAGAGATCTTGCTTGCTTGTCAGCTTTGTACCTTCTTTTCTGTTCTTCAGAATACTGAGAAAATTCCACTTTAACAAGTTCTGTCTTTTCTTCTCTTTCCTCATCCTCATGTACATTTTCAGATTCATCATTAACAGGTACTCGAACCATGATAGGTGCCATAGGACCATTTGTAATTGACTCCAGAATATTCTCTCCATTTGCATGTCTGTCTAAGAAATCCAGAAAGCGATCCTTCCATTGTTCATACTCTCCTTTGAACAGTACAGGAGCCTTCACATTAGTACCGATTGAAAGCGCATCTTTGGAAGTCATCTTCTTTGACCTGTTTGAAAAATTAATCAATTAAGAAACTAGAACTGATCGTTAGTCCAAAATATGAAATCACAAGAAAAATCTTGAATACTAGAAAAAATCAGAAAATTCGAAAAATTTGACTAAGTATCAGAATTCGCAAGTCACTATTGAACTCGCAAGCCCTAAAACTCGCAGACTGAAGAACTCGCAGACTAAGACTTGTGCGTTCTATAAATTCTCAACCAAACGCGCAGACAAACTCGCAAGAAAACTCGCAGATATTTGCGCGTTTTGAGAAACTCGCAAGCAAATACGCAGATCAAACTCGCAGATTAAACTCGCAAGCGCCTAAACTCGCTAACTGTGAAGTGCGCGTTTCCCAAACTCGCAGATCGAAGCTTGCGCGTTTGAACTAAACTCGCTAGCTACTCTTGGGCGTTTCAACACTTAGAATTATTTTCTGAATTTTCAAACTCGCAGGTCGATGAAATAGCTGATCACTGTTTCTCCTCAAACTCGCAGGCCAAAGAACTCGCAAACTACTATTCCTTCTGAAACTCGCTAGCTTTGATTAGCGAGTTTGTAGAACTCGCTGGCCACTACTAGCGCGTTTCTTGAAACTCGCAAATAGCCTTGCGCATTTGAGACCAAAAACCTTCTTTCGACTTGCGCGTTTTACCCTGATGAACATTGCACGTTTCAAGATGAACTAGCGCGTTTCATGAAGAACTTGCGCGTTCTAGCAATCTAGCGCGTTCTTCCTTCTGTCGACCCAAAAACCATCTTTTTCACCTTAAGTCGATCTTTTCTTGTCCAATTGAACTGTAACTTTGCAGAATTCTTTGTAATCAACCCAAGAACAAGTTTCAATACACGATTTTTACAATTAACCAATTACAAACCAAAAAGATTGATGAAACAGTACGTTTACAACTTCGAAGAAAAACTTAACAAAATCAACAAAATAGAATGAATTACAGTTTTAAAACTTGCAATTGATTACAAAGACTCAATCTATTACACATTTCGACCATATCCTAACTAAAACCTGCTCCAAAAACTCACTTAAACTCAGAATCTCGAATTTTCTGCTCATGAATAGTGACGAACTCGTTTCTTGATTTTCTTGAATCGATTTCACCTTTTGGATCAGCTCTGATACCAATTGTGTGTTCCAGATTCTAGTTTCTAATCAATATTAATCAAACAAACAAGATAAAACAAATCGATTACCTGTTTCATTTCTTTCAAATTCAATCTTTACACTTTCTCTCTCTAGAACTCACTCTCTCTCTCTCTCTACAATCTGACTTCTCTTAAATGTACAACTGAACTCTTACACTTGTTGCTTCTGAAAATACAAGAAGAAAAATGTATTTATACTAACACCTAATACAAAGGAAACAACAAATACAAATACAACTAAGTTTGACTTATTACAAAATAGACTTTGACTTTTAATGAGATTTGACTTTAGCAGCTTTGACTTTCTCAACTATGACCTTCAGTATTCTTGATCTTGTATCCAACAGATTTATGCTCTAACACTTTCTTACGTAAAGTAAAGAATCGGCAGGATAAATCCTACGAAAAGTGACAACTCGCAGATCATAGCCTGCGAGAAGTTACTGTTCATTTTTCTTAGGTCTGCGGAAAGTTACGAAATCCGCAAACAAAGTCTTACGGAAAGTTCATCAAGGTTTTCGTGGATTTTGTTCTGAGTCAAGAATCTGCAGTACTCTTTTTGCGAAAAGTTCAGTTGAGAGCTTGAAGTTTTGTTCAAGTCAAGAATATGTATATTGTTCTTTGCAAGAAGTCCATAATACGCATATCATTTTCAGCGGAAAGTCTGAATTCGCACGTCACTATTTGCGGAAAGTGAAGAATATGCAAGACACAATTTGTGAATTCCTCACTTATTGTTTCTATTTTCTGCGGATTGAGGATTGCTCAGTGGTTTGCGAGAAGTGCTACTTAGTGGTTTGCGAGAAGTGCTACTTAGTTGTCTGCAGAAAGTGATCTCTTCAGCTTACGAATTCCATACTTAGTCATTTTTGGCTAATTTTCAGATTTTGGAATTTTTTTCTGATTTTGGTTAAAGATTTGTGCAAGATTATTCAAGATGACTTCAAGAGATGCATTATCCATAGGAACTGATGTCAAGCCCCCAGTCTTGATTAAAAGGGAATATGAACAATGGAAAGACCGATTCCTCAATTTCATAGACCGACACGAGAACGAAGAGTACATAAAGGAGTCTATAGAAGAAGGTGTAATAAAGCCAATTAAAGCAAGGGTACCTGTTGAGGACAATGATAGTTCTGATAGTGGAGATGGTAATGTGCCTCGAGAGCCAAAGACTAAGAAGGTAGTTGTTGGCATTTCCAAATATATAGTTGAACAGACAAAGAGGTGCAAGGCAGATAAACAGGCAAGATTCCTTCTTATTCAGAGCATTATGAATGAGATTTACATCAAGATTGACAGCTACAAGGCAACAACAAAAGAGATTCGGGATCAGTTAGAAAATATGATGTTGGGATCTAAGGTTGACAATCAAATGGAAGTGGCAAACTGCATAAACAACTATGAAGAGTTCAAAGCGAAGGATGGTGAAAGATTAGAGGAGACTTATGATAGATTTCAGTCTTTGTTGAATGAACTGGCAAAGAAAAAAATTCCAAAGAAGCAGATTGAAAACAACGTCAAATTTCTGAGTGTTTTAAAGTCGGAATGGAAGAAGGACACAAGGAGAATGAAACAAATGAAGGATTTGAACGACATTCCATTAGATGAAGTTTATGAGACTCTCCGACATAATGAGGAGGAAGTTGAGGTGATGAGAGAAGAAAAAAAAAAGAGTGAAAAGCCGGCAGCTGACCCTGTTGCTTTGGTGGTGGATAAGAAGAAAGAGAAGAAAGATAAGAAGAAGAAAAAGAAAGTCGTGACAACTGATTCAAATGGTACTTACAGTGCAGAATCAGATTCGGAAGATGGTGAAAGCTTAAAGAAATCCATGATTATGCTAACTCGAGCCTTCCAGAAGAATTTTACAAGAAGTCGGGTTCCAATAGTCAGAGGTACTCGTCTGGGTCGTGCAACTATGAGTATAAAGAAAGATTTAAGGGCAGAAGGTATGAAGATAAGAGGTTTGATGGTAGGAGATTTGAGGAAAGAAATCCGGAAGAGTAAATATATGTGAACAAGTACGAGGAGAAGAAAGTGGAAGAGCCAGTCAAGTGCTATAATTATGGTAAAATCGGCCATTTTGCCAAAGATTGCCGGAAGCCGAAAGTCCGGATCTCAGATTACTATTAGAACAACATGCTATTGGTCAAATAGAAGGAGGCAAATAAGGCTTTAATGGCTAAGGACGACCAGTGGCTAGTGTTGGATCCCAGATTTAATCTTACAATAATGATATAAACAACAAGAATAAGAACAGCAGAAGCAATATAGTTTAATATCAAAAGCAGATTCAAATATCACAATTCATAAAACAAATATGTAGAAAGTACAAGATCTTCTTTGAAATATATTCAAACGATTTATCATATACAAGATATCAAAAAGCACACTTTTGTCGATGGAGTGATGGTCCTATTTATAGTACCATAAAGTGAATAGTGTACTATCCTAACAATTAGAAGCATGCTTGAACAATGTCTTACCTAATAGGTAAGCTCAAGACATGTTTGAACAATGACCTACTCTAGAAAGTAAATCATATCACTAAGTGACGTGTCATCTGTTCTTCAGTTCAAGACTTGTATAAATCTTGTCTTGATCTTCAGAGAGACCACCTTCAGAGCTCTGAACAAGAGCTCTGATGAAGATATCTCTGATGTCTTCCCGTCTGAATAGTCTCTCTGAACTGACTTCAGAGCCTGACTTGGGTTGATGAAGCTTTTTCTGCTGATGTCTCTGAATATCTTCAGAGGAAGACTTGATCTATTTTCAATACTGTTACAATTCAGAATTGGGGCTAACAATGTCCCCTAAGTATTGAAAATAAAAAATGCAAGAAATCAGAGAATTTTAATCTAGAAAGCATAGAGGAGAAAATCATCCTCTTAAATGTTACTTCACAAAACATTTGGAATTTCATCATAGAGAAAATAATAATAAAGAAATAAAGAAATAAACTAGCACCTATCACTAGAACAGATTCCATGAAACTTCATAATAAGCTCTCGGAAATTAATCATTGAGCCAATCTCTAAGTCCAGTTTTGCCAAAATATCTGCTCTGTGTCGTTCTTCCTTCACATGAATCATCTTCTGCACACCTCTTAAGGCTTCATCAGAGTACTTCGATACTTCTGAAGCTAGAAAGATTTTCTTGATTTGGTTCACTCTTTAGACGAAACCCAGAGGCTCTGCAATAATTGATCATGTCTTCTGCTTATCAAGATTCTCGATCGTCTCCACAGGTTCAGTCACTCCCAGTTTTTCTTCGCCCAAATTCAGAGCAATCTGGAAGTCAAGTCTTGCTCTGAGTTTGACGTATGCTTACATTGCTTGTCTGACATCAAACATGCCTATTCTGAATTCCCTTACTTGATCATATCTTGTAGAGCAGTAGGCAAACAAATGAGGTAGATCATATGGATTTAGATTTACGAGATCATTATCATTGAACTCGTAAACCTTTTGATCAGAGCGAATTACCTCATAGTGCATATAGATGATCTTGTTATAGGCAAATTTCCTTTCAGATATTTTGTTGACTTTTATTATTGGATCATCAGTGAGAACCTTTACTCTTGGAGTTCTCTTATCTCTGATGAATCTTCGCTCATAGTCAGGCATGTTCTCTCTGATTCTTGGGTTCCAGATTGAACTCACAATAAATGTATTTAAAATGATCTTCTACAGAAGCATCAGGCTTGGAGGCAAGGAATGTGGGAGGATGGGTGAAGACTTTGGCTGGTAAACCAATGCTTCCCTTCTAAACAAGATCCTATGGAGGAGCCTGTTCATCGACAACCATGGTTGTGTCTTCAGCAGACAAATGTGTTGTCTCTGGTTCCTTTGCCTGTGGTTGAATTTCTAGAGTTGGTTCAGAGATATACCCTTCAATATCTGGTGATTCTCTTAACTCTGCTTTTGTTAAAGTATGATGTGGTTGGGCATTCTTGTATACATAATCTTCAACATCAATTACTTCAACTTCTTCTTCAACAACTTCTTGTTCTCTTTTAGAATCAGATTTTTCTCTTTCTTCAGATTCTGATCCGAAGCCATCTCTCATCACAATATTTGGTCTTTATGGTGATGATAATACATCTTCGGATGTTGAGAAGTCCACCAACTGTTCATCTTCATCTTTATCCAGAGCCCCAATCGTTTCAGGTATAGCATTCACAATTGGAATGATTTGATCCAGTGAAGTTGATGGTAAGAGTATTACAGGTACAGAAGGTTCTTGAAGTATCTAGTTGTCATCAGCAGAGGTGGTGTTCCTCTCTGGTTCCTTCTCTTGAACACCTTTGTTGGTTGATATTGGTGGAGCAGAGCGACTTGTATTTGCAGGTTTAGAGGGAGCAGCTTCAGAGCGATGTCCTGTTGCTTCTCTGATCTCCCCCTTTTGACATTCGAGGCTCCATCCTCGTCAGAGCCCTTTGAATCATCATACTTGAACCTTTTGGCCGTTGCACTGCAAGTTTCACCTCCAAACATCCGTTTATATTATGGAGACCCTGCAGCAGCCAATCCCTTTCCCTTGGGGTCAAGTGCAGCTTGCTGAATTGATGTTATTGCCTCTGAAGCTGCGGCAAGGATTTCAGCTACCTGATCCTCTGTATTATATATGTGAACCTCCAGAGTAGATTTAACCTGTTTTTGGGCAACTATAGAGATCTTTGAAGAGCATGTCAGCATTCTGCTCATTACTGCATTCTTGAAGGAGGCCAGATCACTCTTGGTGATGAGGTCTTAAGTTGTTCTGACGGGTGGAATAGTGATCTATGAAGGTGGGCTTCTGAAGGAAGAGAAGTTTGAATGGTTGACTTGATGAGGTCAGAGATAGAGGCCAATTGTTCTGATGAGAGTGAAGTTGATCTGGTAGCCACTACCTCTTCCCAGAGTTCCTTTAGCTCTCTCTGAACATCTGCAACTATGAAGGATTGAGTCTGAAGGGTCGCAATATGACCTTTAAAAGCTGCAATCTCCAGAGATGAAACTGTCTTTTGTTGAAACAGTTCCTGTTCCAACCCCTGAATTCGTTGAGTGGAATTCAGAAGTTGGGTCTTCAGAGTAGAAACCTCTGCTTTGAGATTGTTATTTTCAGAGCGTAGAGCAGAGGTCTCTGTACCGTCAATTCTTTGAAAGTTATGCTCATTCATGGAGCTTTTGACTTCTTCACAAAATCTTTGGAACTCTGATTTTGTGAGAAGGTCAGAGATGGGTACATTGGTAACAACACATGTTGCCAATTTATCCTCGAGTCCAGAGGAGCCTTCTTTTAGAGATGGTTGTATGTTGTCTCTGGAAGGACTACCGCTCGGTCCTCAAAGTTCCGGAGAAGCATCTCTGAGCGTTCTATTCTCAACCAAGTCCTCCTCCTCAGATTCAGAGGACTAGAAGTGAATGTGGGAGTTGAGCTTGCGATACAGGCAAGTCAATCCTTGTGCCTGAAGGGTAAGCCAATGTCCCTGAGTTGGACAGCTCCTACGTGATAATCTAAAAGGTGAGAGATGAGCCACAGAGGCATCATCGTGTGTAGGAATATATGTCGTACTCTAAGGCAACTGAGTACTTATCACATTGGCTAAGTTCTGTTGAGAGGACTTATCCAGAAATTGGGTTTCCTCAGGTTTGGGAACTTCAGAGGTAGAAAAAGGAACCTCTAAAGTGGCTTGGTGGGATGGGTTCGAGGTGTGCACCTCTGTTTCAATAACCATTACCACTGGATCCGGATGGTTAGATTGTGTGGTTGCACTGGGAGATGGGGTAGGAGTCTTAAAATAGATGTGCCTTTGGGCATCTTTTTGAGAGAAGGGGTAAGAATTCTCTGGTTTCTCTAAGTCCTTAGAGGACTCGCTCTTCTCACTTTGAAAATCTTCAGAGCTAGATTCTGAAGATTCATCCTCACTTGCCTCAGAGCTAGTAGAGTTATTCTCTTCACTAGCATCTGAGAGGTCTTCCCTTTCTCCCTCGTTGACAGCCCCTTCTGGTGCGCTGTCATCTCTCTGTACTTCAGTTTCTCTGATAGGAGTACCCTCTGGTTCACTCCTCAGAGAACTCTGAACTTCAGGGTCCTCTGATCCCTCTGAAGTAGATTTTATCTAACTCTCCATTTGGGGCATAGGACCTAAGTGTGTTGGCGTTTCCAGGACTGGCTCTACTCCTTGGGCAACACGGAGATAAGAAGCTAAGGCTACAGATTGAGGATTTACCTAATCAAGGATTTGGTGAGGAATCCTTCGTGCTCCTGGATAGCCTTCAGAGAGAATGGTCGATTTGAAGTTGTTCATAATGTAGAAAGGAGTCTTGGGTTGATCAGAGTGGGTCAGAATGTGAAGTTTCTCTATGGAAGCTTTGATGATCAAGGCAAGAAATCTCGGAAAAGTGATTGAAGGAACTTTGGAGGATGGTGTCGTTTGTTCAGGGTCCTTTGTCAAACACTTGTTCTTCTTTTCTATGGACGTCATAATAAGGTCAAAGATTATTCCGACCATATCAATGTTACGATTAAAGAATAAGGCATACATGATTGACAGAATCTCAGGTGTGGCTTGGTCCATGCTTCCCATTTTACAGGTTAGGGTTCGGTTCAGAACTGAGAACATAAAGTTCCATATTGGGGGTAGGTGTTGTCGTCTGATATTGCTCAGCCTGGTGATTTCAGTGTTGTAACCAAGCAGACGAATGAATTGGAGTAGGGTTTCAGAAGATTGGCGTTTTTCAAATCGAGGGATTTGAAGTTCTTCAGTGGTGAGAAATGGAATAACCTCTCGTAGAACAGTAGGATTGATGAGCACCCTACATTTCAAAGTTTGAGAGATGTCAAACTCTCCAATGATTCCATGGTGGTCGTCGCTGTAGTAACTGGAGGAATACCATTCTTGAACAAACGTGAGAGGGCAATGAGTGGTGGAGGCTATGAGGGCTTGAGTTAGTTCACAGTTTGAGAAAAACTTGCAGATGATTCTGTATTGTTCCTCGAACTTGGGAGAATCAAGTTGTACCATGTGATTGTTGTCTTTGATCGGAAAACGATACACTCTTGAAGGTTCACCCGATTTGGGAAAAAAATTTGCACCATTCCATTGAAGACGCCATTTGAGAGATGGAGAAAAGAAGATGAAGTTCAAGTGCTTAGTGAGAGAGAGAAAGAGTGCTCGAGAGTAATTTGTAAAAATGGATATCCGGATTTAAAAATGTTTTTGTATCCATATTTAGAAAAATATCACTCGAGTGCATAAGGTGAAACGGCAGTGATTAGACCCTTTGGTTGAGGTCGTTTGACCTTTCACTCATTCCAGTGGTGACACGTGTTCTTGGTAACTGTGGCACTTTATGTATGTAGTTGCCAAGAAAATAAGAAGAGCTGCCAGTACCAATATTGATATGGAATAGTTATTGGTGCTGACTAGACAAACCTTTCACCTTGTTGTCTGAAAATAATTTGATAGTGAAGTAATCATATGTGTGAAAAAGGATTCAGAGAATCTGAATTTTCAATTTCAAATGATATTAAAGATTGTTGAACATATAAAAGGATTCAGAATCCTCCCTTTATTCCCTCTTGACTAAACTTTGTCTACTCCCCCTTGAATGATACATTGAATATTTGAGAAAACAATGGTAAATATCAGAGAAACGTTCAGAGACTCTAATATGAGTTATCAGAGAGAAGAGCAGAGACTCTGATGCTTCCATATTTCTTTTGCTCCCCTAAACCAAATAATGTTTTCTTTTTATCTTTTCCCCCTTGACAGATGCTTAGAGATACAAAAGAATGATCTTTACCATTTGTGAGAAGTCCAGTTTCAGAGGCTCTGGGGTTGAACATGCTACTCATGTCAGAGGCTCTGATGAGTGGATCAAAGACTCTGATTAAGAAATTGAACCTTCGTTCATCTAAAGCTTTTGTAAAAATATCAGCAAGTTGGAGTTCAGTTGGTACAAAATACATCTCAATTGTTCTCTTTTCAACATGATCTTTCAGAAAATGGTACATTACATCAATGTGCTTTGTTTTAGAATGTTGCACTGGATTGGCAGAGATGGCTATGGCACTTTTGGAATCACACAGAATTGGAATCTTGTCATAATGTAAGACATAGTCTCTGAGCTGAGTTTTCATCCAGAAGACTTGAGAGCAACAACTATATTCTGCCTCTGCAATAGAAGTTGAAACATAGTTCTGCTTCTTGGATGACCACATTACTAGCTTATTACGCAATAATTGACAGCATCCAGAGGTACTCTTCCTGTCTAGCTTGCACCCTACATGATCTGCATCAGTGTATGCTATTAAATCAAAACTAGAGAGTTTAGGATACCAGAGACCCAAAGAAGGTGTGCCTCTGAGGTATCTAAAAATTCTCTTTACTGCAGATAAATGAGATTCTTTTGGATTTGCTTGATATCTAGCGCAGAGACATGTTGCAAACATTATATCAGGCCTACTGGCAGTTAAGTATAGAAGTGATCCTATCATGCCTCTGTAAGTCTTGACATCTACAGATTTTCTTGAAGGATCAGAGTCAAGTTTGACTCCTGTGGCAATAGGTGTTTTCATAGAAGTTGAATCATTGAGTTTGTACTTTTTCAAAATGTCAGAGACATACTTAGATTGACTGATAAAAGTACCCTCTGAATTTTGTTTTACTTTTAAGCCTAGAAAGAATGTTAATTCTCCCATGAGACTCATCTCAAATTCACTCTTCATCAACTCTAAAAACCTGTCACGATACTTTTGATTTGTAGATCCAAAGATAATGTCATCAACATATATCTGTACTAAAAGCATCTCATTTTTGTACCTCTTGATGAACTAAGTTGGGTCAATTGTACCTTTTTCAAAACCATTATTAATCAGAAATATGGACGGAGTAGCATACCAGGCTCTTGGAGCTTGTTTAAGTCCATACAGAGCTTTATCAAAATAATAAACATGGTTAGGAAACTTTGTACTTTCAAATCCAGGTGGTTGCTGAACATATACTTCTTCATTTAATTTACCATTTAAAAAGGCAGATTTAACATCCATTTGATATACTTTGAACCATTTGTGTGCAGCATAGGCTAAGAAGATTCTAATTGCTTCTAGCCTAGCCACAGGTGCAAAGATTTCATCATAATCAATACCCTCTTTTTGGCAATATCCCTTTGCAACCAACCTAGCTTTGTCTCTGATTATAATGCCATCCTCATCCTTTTTATTTCTGAAGACCCATTTAGTTCCAATTGCAAATTTTCCTTTAGGAAGGGGAACTAGGGTCCAGACTTTGTTTCTTTCAAACTCTTGAAGCTCATCCTGCATGGCAGAGATCCAATAAGGATCTTCAAAAGCTTCATTTACCTTCTTTGGTACAATGATGCTTAAAAAGTTTACAAAATAACATTCATCGATTGTGGCAGATCTGGTTTTGACTCCGTCTGAAGGTGATCCAATGATTTGATCATGGGGATGATCGTTTGTCCATCTTGTGATTGGAGCATGAATATGAGGTGGAGTTTGAGCTTCAGAGCTGACAGTCGGTGGCATCTCTGTTGTACTGTTCAGAGGCTCTGAAGTGGCTTCTAGTGACGTTGAAGCATGCTCTGAAGTCTCTTCAAGAGATGTCTCTGGAAATTCTTCAGATGTCTCTTGTTCATCGTCTGCTTCTGAAGAGAATTGTCCTTCAGTTTGTCTTGTTTCATTTCTTGGACCTGCATTCAAGGAAGCAGAAGTTGTAATTTCAGAGGGACCAGAGAGAGTTGTACCTGTATTTTGAGGTTCCTCTGAAGTTGCTTTGTGAATATCTCTGAAAAGAAATTCTGAGTTTTCATCATCAAAAAAATCTTCGAATATTTTGTTTAGTTCAGATTCTCTTATCTTTGATGATTCAAAGATATTTTTGGCAATTGAATTGATATCTTTGGTGGCAAGATTTCTGTCATCATCAAAAGACACATTGATACTCTCTTGGATTGTTCTTGTTCTCAGATTGAATACTATGAAGGATTTTGAGGCTAATGAATATCCAATGAATTTGCCTTCATCTGCTTTCTTGTCAAACTTTTCAAGAGATTCTCTATCATTCAGAATATAACATCTGCATCCAAAAACATGAAAATATTTAACATTAGGTTTCCTATTTTTGATGAGTTCATAATATTTTTCTTGAATCTTTTGACAATGGTAGCTCTGTTTTGAGTGAAACAGGTTGTAGCTACTGCCTCTGCCCAAAAGTTTGTTGGAAGATCAGATCCTGCAAACATTGTTCTTGCAGCTTCTACAAGTGTTCTATTTTTCCTCTCAACAACACCATTTTGTTGAGAGGTTCTTGCTGCAGAGAAGTTAGGAGTTATGCCTTCTTCTGAAAGATATGAGTTGATTTTGGCATTTCTGAATTCTTTCCCATTATCACTTCTTAGCTTATGAACTTTGTTGTTGAACAGAACCTGCAATCTTTTTAACAACCTTATTAAAATATCAGGTACATCAGACTTGGCTCTGATGAATTCTATCCAAGTATATCTAGAGTATTCATCAATCAGAACTAGAATATACTTTTTACTTGATAGACTTTGCACAGAGATAGGACCACCACATGAAGCATATGTAGAGGTTTTGGACAATTATTATTACTTTTGGTCTTGTGGGAAGATCTTTTCATTTTTCCTTTTTCACAAGCAGAACAAAGATAATCTTTGTTAAACTTCAGAGATGGTAATCCCTTAACCAGATTTAGTTTGACCAATTTATCAAGTGAAGAAAATTTCATATGAGAGAACCTTTTATGCCAGAGCCAGACATCTTCACTGTTCATAGATACTAGACAAAGTTTCTCTGAGTCAGTTTTTATGTGTTTGGTAAAATTCATTTTATATAGGTCACCCTTTCTGTCTGCTCTGAGCATTTCTTGACCTGTTTTTGAGTGAAGAAGTGAACAATGTTTTTCTTGAAATTTCACATCAAAACCATAGTCACATAATTGACTTATGCTGATTAAGTTGTGTTTTAACCCATCAACATAAGCAACCTTTGATACAGAAACATTACCTGTTGATAGCTCACCATAACCCTTAATCTGACCTTGCATATTTTCTCAAAAAGTTACTGCTCCTCCTGATTTAGCTTTGTAAGAGGATAGCAACTTCCAGTTATATGCCTTGAACATCCAGAATCTAAGTACCAGATTGGCATAGACTGTTTCTGTAAGACAGATTAGAGTTTCTTAGGTACCCATCTCATTATGGGTTATGTCTTGTTAGATTTCTGAGGATTTCCTTGAATATTTGCCTTTTCATCTTTTGATGTTTTGGCTGAGTTGTTCTTTTTCTTCGGAGGTTTTGTCTCTGAATGTTTGTTCAGAGGCTGATTCAGAAAACAATGAGAACCTCTTAAATGATTTTTCAGTTTCATCAAGAGTTGGATGCAATTGCATTTTTCAGAACAAGAAGAATTAGAAGCAAAGTTTTTCATTTCATTAAATGCATTTGATACATTTTGATTCCTTTTCAAATTAGTACTAGGAATATTACAAGTATTCCTAACTACTTCCTTTCTTCTAGCTTGAAAGACATCCTTCTTTTCAAGTTGTCTTTTCTTGTTCAAAAACATCTTCTTCTCTTTGTTGCTCACTGCACAAACAGGATCAGAATGGTTAATTTCTTGCCATTTTCCTTTTTGTTCAGAAGTAAACTTGATTGTTTTATAAGTGTAGAGTTGAGAAGTGTTAGTTTTATTCTTTGCCTTTTCTTGTAATTCTTTTTCAAGGTCCAGAGAAGTTTTTGCTTGTAGACACATGTCTGCAAAATCAGGACATATTGGTATTATGGGTTTATTTTTTAAAACAGAAATAGAAATGTTCATAATTCCAGAACCAACAGTCTCGATCTTTTTATGAATTACTTCCTCTGGTCTATAGAATATATGTTCATCTATCTCTGGATCAGATTCAGAATCAGAGTCAAGAAAGTCTGTTTTAGCCTTGTCAGAGATAACTACCTCTGTAGGTTTCTTGATTTCCTTGGGTCTACAGACTTTAATGATTATCTTCATGCTTTCTTTCTTTTTCAAATCAGCTATGACAATTTCTTTATTTATTCTTTTGATGTCATCCTCAAATGTAGTTCTGATGCATTCATCTGAGATTGGTGAATACAGAGGGGCATCTGGATTAAGTGAAACTCTGAGGTTCATCTTCAGAAGTACTTGCTTCAGAGGTACTTGTTTCAGATGTCTCTGATTCTTTTGTGATAAAAGCATCAAACTTGAAAATTTTCTCTGGGATCATTGCTCTGAGGTTTTGTGAAAAGTACCTCTGAAGTTTCTTTTTCTATCTTTAAGATAGGTTCTGGAATGTTTTTTACTTCAGAGTATGCAACATTTTTAAAAATCAGAGCTCTTGCTTTTGACCCTTCTGAGGTTTTTGTTATCTTGAAATTGTTCAGAGATGGACAGTCAGAGCTCTGGACCTTTTCCATACAGAAAGTGGAAGAAAGAGAAGTTTTCTTCAATCTAGTGAATGGATCCAATTCATTGAATCCCAGTCCTTGAGTATCCATTTGAGAATTTATCTTTATATGTACATCTTGAGCATCTAAATAACTTTTGATTTGTAGTTCTTTCCTTTCCAGAGATTGATGTAGGATTTCTCTTTCCTTTTGAAAAAAGTTAGTTAAGGCAACATAATTGAGCCTTTCATACTCAGATCTTTTTACTTCTTCTTCTTTAACTTTTAAAACTTTCTCAAGTTCTTTCAATTTTTCTGAAAAAGATTTTTCCTTTTCCTGTTGAGCTTTTTCAAGTTCAGATTTTTCAACAAAAAATTCTCTCTTTTCTGACTCAAGAAGATCCTTTTCCCTTTTATAAAAACTTAGATCTTTTGTTATTTGCCTTCTCTTTTCCTTTTCTTCAAAAAGTTTTTGCTTTAAGCTCTGAAACTCGTCTGTTAGCTTAAGAACATCTAATTCAAGTTCACTTTCAGAGGTGGAAGGAGAGTTTACCTTTTCAGAGTAGTCCTCTGATGATCCATCAATCTGATCATCTGCAAAAGCCATACCATAGAGATTGTTAGGTTCTTCCACTCCATCACTTGTAGATTCTGACAGCCAATCTTCCATCTCTGCAACAAGTAATCTTTCTTTGACATTGTACTTGTATTTGTTCTTGTAGTAGTCTTGCTCTTTGATAAGCCTACCTCTGCAATTTGCAGAGAAATGGCCTGGCTTTCCACATTTGAAACATCTCCCATCATTTTGGTTTGGTGGAAGAACAACAACTGATTCTGTCTTCTGAGCTTGTGGTTGTGGCTGGAAGTACCTCTGAGGTTGAGGATACATTGGTTGAAATGGTTGATGAGTTCTTGATTGTTGAGTAGTTTCATGATTGATGAAATGAACACCCTTTTGATCACTATGCAGAGTGGATCTGGGCTCTTGTTGATAATCAGCTTTCTGAAATATTCTTTCTTGATTTCCTCTTCTTTCTTCATCATCTCTTCTTCCTTCAAAAACTTTCTTGCCAAATTTCTTGTTAAATTTATGAGTGATTAATGCAAGAGATTTGGCAAAGGCATTGATGTCATCATCTGAGTCTGAATCTAAGTGTTCAACTTTTTCAGTCATCAAAACCTTCTTGGATTTTCTTTTTGGTTTCTTTTTCAAACAGTTATTTGTTTATGCACTTCTGCCTTCTTGTGATACACCTTTTTGTTTTGAAATGAGTGCAAGTGGTCCACCTAAAGAGGTTTTTGATTTTTGTTTAACAACTTCTTTTTCCTATGATACAAGAGTGCCATAAATGTCAGTCAATGACCATGATTCTAAATTTTGATTGGCCTGTATTGACATGGACAGTTGTGATCATTCTTCATTTAAGCTTTTGAGGAATAGAACATTGTTTTCTTTTTTTGTCCTCATAACTCCAAATTTTCTGCATTTATTGATGAGAATGTTGAACCTTGAGTATGTTTGGTGTAAGGTTTCTTCAGGTAATGCATGAAAATCATGATACTCATTGATGCAAAGATTTCTTCTGTTTTTCTGAGTTTATAGGCCTCCTTCATGTTGATTTAACAACTGATCCCATATCTCTTTTGCAGTTACACAAGAATCAAGTTCTTGGAAGATATCATTGGGAATGGCCATAATAAGTAATCTAACAGCTTTTGAGTCATTTTCCATCATTCTAGTTTCTTCATCAGTAAAGTTTGAAGTTTTCTTTTCATAGTATGCAGGTATTTCAACAGTATCTGTTGTTGCTGGAACTCTTGGTACCAACAACATTGGTTGGTGAGGTCCATCGTTCACTGATCTTAAAAGATCCCTGTCCATACCTTCTAAGAAATTTACCATCCTAATCTTCCATTGAGGATATTCATCCTTTAGGAGTGTAGGAGGTTTGGTTAATGATCCAGCTGTATAAATGGCACTTATACTTGAGTTTGCCATTTTGTGAAGAAAATATGAAGATTTGAAGAACTGATGATTTTCTATGAAGATCTTTTATCAAGAAATGAAACTGTGATTTACTTTCAAATATGAAGAATATGAAGTTCTCTTTAATAAACCAAGGTTTATATGAAAATGCACAGATAATATATAAACCTATCCGAGTATGCAGATATGATCTTTCTTTGTTTAGAAAACAAAGGAGGCTTTGATACCAATTGTTGGATCCCAGATTTAATCTTACAATAATGATAAAAATAACAAGAATAAGAACAGCGGAAGCAATATAGTTTAATATCAAAAGCAGATTCAAATATCACAGTTCATAACACAAATATGTAGAAAGTACAAGATCTTCTTTGAAATATATTCAAACGATTTATCAGATACAAGATATCAAAAAACACATTTTTGTCAATGGAGTGATGGTCCTATTTATAGGACCATAAAGTGAATAGTGTACTATCCTGACAATTAGAAGCATGCTTGAACAATGTCTTACCTAATAGGTAAGCTCAAGACATGCTTGAATAGTGACCTACTCTAGAAAGTAAATCATATCACTAAGTGACGTGTCATCTTTCTTCAGTTCAACATTTGTATAAATCTTGTCTTGATATTCAGAGAGAACACCTTCAGAGCTCTGAACAAGAGCTCTGATGAAGATATCTCTGATGTCTTCCCGTCTGAAGAGTCTCTCTTAACTGACTTTAGAGCCTGACTTGGGCTGATGAAGCTTTTTCTGCTTATGTCTCTGAATATCTTCAGAGGAAGACTTGATTTATTTTCAATACTTTTACAATTCAAAATTGGGGCTAACAGCTAGATTTCACTGACTCGGAAGGTGAGAGAGAAGAAACAGCTCATATGTGCTTGATGGAAAAGAAAGTGACATATGTTGAGTCGGATGATGAATCATCGGAAGAGGTAAATCATTCTTCTGAATCAGATTTTTTAAAGAAAATGGAAACCATGATGGTCGAGCTTCAAGATTTGCAAAATAAACTTAAAAAGGAAAAAAGCAAAGTTGCGAAAAAACGTCGAACAATATTTGACCTCAACAAAGAAATTGTTAGGAATAAAATGTTGATTGATTCTTTGAACAACGATGCCAACAATTTTGAAAAACAAATAATTTATCTAGAAAACCAAGTATATAATGCTCAATCCAAGTTCAGTTTGTGTGAAATTGAGAAGCAAGAGCTTGTTGTCAAATTTAATCAGTTGAAGTTTGAAAATAAAACTTTGCTGAAAAAGATAAATGGTTTGGAAGCTAAGCTTTATACTAGAGGCCAAACAGACCAAACCATTCATCTTAACAAGCTAAAGGAATTTAAACTTTGTAAAGATAACTGGGGTATTGGGTATGACAACCCACATTTCTTAAAAAAAGCTATTAAAAAGCAGTCAGCTTTGTACAATTTCGATTTTTTACAAGTGGCTGACAAATGTCCCCACTTAAAACCCAAATTGTCACAAAATCATCTAGGAGGTTGAGGATAAGGAAGATTCTAACAAGAAAAACACAACCAGAATGCAACTACCTGAACGGGTGTCGAGGCCGTCAAAAAAAAGTATTTATATTTTCCAACTGTCCCAAATCACAATAAAGATTGCAATAGTGGTAAGTTGGGTCGAATCCACAGGGATTGGTCGTGACTACTATTCAACTTCTATACTTTCAATACAAAAGGGGGGGGGGATTGGATTGATTAACTAAAGTAAACATTCAATTAAAAACGATAAAGAGAAAACCCAACATTCGTTCGACTTTGATTAAGACGGCAACACCTATCATTGATTCCAAAAACGTAAACACAAAGAACGAACCCAAGTTGGCTATAGTTATCAATAAGCTCTGATAACCTCGATTTTTCCTTAGATTCACACCGATTAAAGCAAGCTCTTCAACCGAATCTTAATCACGAATAAGAAATTAAACAAGCTCTTAAGTTCCTAGGCGTGATTAGCATTAACGAGTTAGAAAGATCACCAACTCGAAGCAATAAGCACACAAGCTCGGCTTACTAAAGCTTTGATTGCAAGAATTCATGAAACCGAATTGGAAACCTTATTGAGACCAAACGATTTCATTCATTACTTTATTAAAATCCCTAGAAGATTACGTATCCAGGTTTTTATTAACAACCATTCATAAGAATTATAATCAATTGATCAGATTAATTAAAAACCCAAATGAAATTGACATTGAAAATAGAATTCAAACAAATAAGTTGTCCCAAATGTTTACAATGGAACCTGAAGGTATCAACCTATCATAATCAAAGCAAACAAATGTTGGAATTAATTGGAAAAACCTAAATTACCTAAACCGAAAAGAAATCAGATGAGTTGTTGCTTTCCTTTCAAGAATTCGGCTTCTCCTCTTGTGTTTTTCGCGTCAATCTGGTGCGATTCACCCTCAAAAGGCAATTTCCTCTCATTTTTATACCTCCCGAACAAGAACCGCTCGAAAAAGAATAAAGGCCCACGTTTTTTGACCGGCGCGGCTGCTGGCACGGGTATGGACGCACGGAGACCCGCGCAGAGGACTGGAATGCGATCGAAACAGCGTCCGGCGTTGCTGTTGGCACAGCTCCAGGCGCGCGGAAGTCAGCGCGAAGCTCTGCCTCCTTCTTTCTCTTGCTCTCGATCGACAATTGATGTGAGGAAAGATGGGCTTATCTTTTCCTTTGCTTTTGGGCCTTTTTCTTGCCTTGTCAGGCCTGATTTACATAATCAAAACAAGGGCTTAAGTAGGCCTATTTTAGGGACAAAAATGACATAGAAATTTGGGTTTTTAAGCCCATTTAAAACACTAAATTAGAGCCATGAAAATATCCCCACACTTAGAACTTTGACCGTCCTCGGGCAAACACTAAGGTTTCAGCACGAAGTAAATCTCACAAGTTGACTTTTAAGAATTTAGAAAATAGACATAGCATCGCATAAAAGCGTAGCTTAACCGATATAACCATAATCAACACTCAAGACAAATCAAAGATGAATACATGCTAATTTCACAAACACCTCACAAAGATATAAACATATGCTAATTGCTCATTCGCACAAAGGTGTAGGTGTTTTCACTCAAGGCATCAATTACATGAAAATGCACTACCATAGGCTTGCATCAAGTCTCAATTCTCCATTACTAACAGTAAAAACTAAGTGTGAATCAAAAGGACTTTAGTTATGGGTTGTAACTTGGTTAAGGGTCAATGTGGGAAACATTTGGTAAAGTGACTAAAATTGGACTTCGGAAAAGAAACCATGAGTCAAATTGTCTACTCCCACACATTGCACGTCAAGTAAATCATAAAATTTCTTTTCTTTTCTTTTCGAGCTCTTATTTTGCATGACACTCTATGGAGACAATTGTATTTTTCTTGAGATTGGTCTCCATTTTTTTCTTTTTTTTTCTTTCTTTTTTTTTTTCATACATCTTCTTCTTTTATACCTTCTCTTTTTTTTTTTTTTTTCAAACCTCTACCAATCATTATATCGACATTTTGGATCATGTAAAGGGACTACAATTTAAGGGAGTCTAACTAAAAGCATGAAGTCTCATTCCCAAAGCCCGGTAAGTGAAGTGTTTGGCTAAGGGTTAAGTCGTGGTGTAATGACAAAAAAATGGTAGTTAGGCTCAAAGGGGTGATAAAAAAGGAACACATGTGTAAGGGTTTGCTTTTAGGCTAAACGGGGTGAAATAGCAACAAAGATGGCCTTTTTCATTTTCACATTAGCATTACCTAAATGCAATCTTGAAGAGCCAAAATGCAAGTTCTAGAATGACATAGACATAGAAGATGCAATGCACACAGAAATGAAATAAGACTGAATACAATGTTCAATCATGGCTCAAAAGCTCACAGGTGCATTTTTGTCCATAAAATTAGCAAGATTCACAAAGGTTATCTCAAATGTGTTAATCACGACTACACAAGCAAACCATACAATCATTCATGCTACAACATTAGAAATAAAAAAACTTGTCAACTCATGCAATTTACATAATAATCGCCCAAAAACAAGTCAAAATTCGAAAATTTTAGCCCTTAATCATGCAATATCCCCACACTTATTCCATCCCCACACTTAAATCATATATTGTCCTCAATATATGCATGTTTTTGGCATAGTCTAAAAACAATAAAGCACAAAGGGAACAAGAAATCTCCCCTGATTTGATGACGTGTGCCCAATACATGATCCAAGCTTGTGGTGAGAGCCTCTTTGCAATGGGGGGGGGGGGGGTAAAAATCCGACTTCAAGGAAGGTCAAACCTGGAAACACAACTCATCAACTTAAAAGACAACTAAAAATGCATAAAACTAAAATAGAACGGAAATAAAGCAATAAAATTGGGTTGTCTCCCAATCAGCGCCTTTCTTTAACGTCTTTGGCTAGACACTTCCCACGCTATCCCGTGTCTAACAAGACAATACCCCATACATGCGTTTTCACACGATGTTGGGGTACCTTAAAATCTGTCCGGATTTCAAGCGTAAGTCCTTTGCCAAATGATGTGATTAGACGTTTCAGCTCTGCAAAGGTATCTGTTGGTCCCATGTAAGCAAAACAAGTATTGTAGAAGGGGGGGTTGAATACAATACACACAAAATTACTTAATTTTAATTCTTTTATTGATAATGAATATCAAGAATTACACATAGAAAACTTTTAAGATTGTTGCGGAAAAAAACAGATAAATCTATTCTAACAATCTTTCACTTAGAAACTAGAAAACTAAACACAACTTGAAAATACAAACATCAAAGCTATGAAGTTCTTGAGAGAGAGAGAGAGAGAGAGAGAGAGAGAGAAAGAGAGGTTGCCAACTTTTCTTGAGCACTTAGAAATCTCTTCAAAAATTGTTAGCTTGAATGGAGACGTTCTTCACCTTTAAATACCATCATGTGCATTAAATGCAAATGACACTTGTCATCTTGGTATTGGATACCAAATATCTTCTTAAAAAAGCAATAAGATCTTTATGTGACTTATCATAAAGCAAAGTAGACTTTTGTACTTTGATAAGACAACACCTCAATAAAATATATTTGGTACATGTCCTTTTTCTGATCTTTTGGAGAAAGTCTCCATCATTTCAAAACTTGTGAGAATATCTTCTAAGAGAAGGAAGCTTCCATTCCCTATTGTCAGAAGAACATTGGGAATGGTGAAGTATGTCAAATCGAGAGGCTTTGACATAAAGGGGTGTTGCCGACACAGAGAGGATCGACAAGAAAGAGATTTGCTGAAAGGTGGCAAGGGGAATGCCGAACATGTGAAGGTTCGGCAGAAGAAAGTTCTGCCGAACATGAGAGGATTAGGCACAGGGGTAAGCTGCCGAAGAGGGTTCGGCTGATAAGACTTAGTTCCTTGAAGTTCACCTCAATCCGCAAAGTAGACTTCTTTCATGTTGATTTCAGTAGGTCTTCGACTCACCGATATTTTCATGCGTAACTAATCTATTACAAAGAAACATACTAATTCTAAGATGTACAATCATTTACAGAAGAGTAAACACAAACTAAAGGAGAGGTCATCTTCACAACAACCTCCCCCTATTTGATGATGACATCTCATACTTAGAAATAAAGAGATAAAACATGAATAATGCATTTTGACCCTTATTCATACTCTTTTGGGTTCTTTTTCACATAGACCATTCTTTTTGTATTTTTTTAAGTATAAAAGACATTTACAAAAGAATAAAAGAATGAGTATAGCTATACAAACGAATAAATAAATACAAAGAATAAAGAATGAGAAGAAAAAATATATATACATATATTCAAAAGACAATATCGGGAATTGTTTGAACTTGAGTGGGTGGTTGCTCCCCCTCAACTCATACTCCCGTCAACTAATGTCTGGTGGCTTCGATCACACAGTCCATCGAAAATAAAGTTTCAACAAAGTTTAAGCTTGAGTGGTCAGTTACTCCCCCTCAACTAATTCTCGGTGTAAGAATTAAGAAGTCAGAAAGTTTTCGGGATCCTCTGAACCTTCTCTTGGAAAGGCAGGTTCATCATTGGATCGTGTAGAAACATCGGGACTGAAATCCCGGGTGATAGGCTGTGAGGTGGAGAAGAGGCACCTTTGATTTGGGAGGAGTCCAAGTCATCCTTATCAACCAAAGAAAAAGGTTGATGAGGGAATAATAGGGGTCCCTGATTTTACAAGTGTATCCTTTTGAGAGGATACAAAGGAGGTGGCTTTAGGTTTAACAGAGTTCCCGGGCCTGGATGGGAAAATTTCAACACCTGCCGATTGTGGAGAATCGGTGGATGGAGTAAGTGGCTTGGCCCTTGAAACCTTCCTCGGCCTCTTGAGAGGAGAGGGAGGGGAAGAAAAGTGCCTCCTCTTTTGAGAGTGGGGGGAGACGAGGGTAGCTACCGAAGGCTTTTTCGGTGGCATAGTCTCAGAAGAGGTTGCGGAGGTATCGTTGGCTTTTGATTTATTCTTTTTGGCCACCAATTTCACTCAGGTAAAGGAATCAGGGGTCACTGAAGTGAGTGATACGGAGAGAGCCACCGATTTGGAGAATGATGGTTCATCAATATCTCCTTACTTCAGATTAGGAGAATGAAAGAAATCATACCTGGGGTTGAGAGCCCGATTGAAGAGAGAGAGAGTCCTTGTTCAACGTGGTTTTCATGACTTTCTAAGTGTTGGTAGAAGAGTCATCACCAAATCAATTAGTGACCTAACAATTTATCTCCCCCTATTTGATGATGACACCAACACTTAAAAAAATGGTACTGACACTCAGAAAAGATACAAGAGAATTTGAACTCGTAAATTCAGTGGCCCAATTTTTTTTTTTTAAATTAAGGGCTCTTTTCTTTTATTTTCTGGTTTTTTTTTACGAGAAAGAAAAAAATACGGGAAGAGAGAATTGGGGGAAAAGGAAGAAATTTCGGGTAAAAATTTCAGATATAAATCGGGGTGAAATGCTGGGGATTTATAGTGGGAGGGATAAGAGAATATGTGAAAAGGTAGGAGTGAGGGGCACTAAATTCATACGGGTAGTGGGAAATATGGGGGGAAAATAATATTAAGGATATAAGAGGTGACTAACAGAGGATGTGAGAAAGGGTTCGACTAGTGGCTTAGCTTAGTGAAATGAGGGATATGTCAGTGGGCTTTAAATGACAACAAAGAGTCACTCATTATCACATAGTTCCAAAATTTTCAAATAAATGAAACACATTGGATTGAAGAAAAAGAAATCATCATAAATTCGGGGAGAAATTATGAGAGAATTTTTTTTTTTTTTTGGAAGAAAATTTGGGAAGAAATTTCCGGTAGAAAGAAATTTCGGCTAAAAAGAAATTTCGAAAATTTCGGCAAAGAAATTTCGAGGAGAATTTTCGGTAAGGAATTTCGGGGAGAAACTTCGGCGGAAAATTTCGGAGAGAAATTGCGGGAAAATTTCAGAAAGAAATTTCGGCTAGAAAGGATAGTGGAGAAAAAGAGGGAAGAAAATCGAAGAAAACAACAAGATTTTTTTTTTTTACAGATTCACATTAACCACCGATTGTAAAAAAAAAAAATTTAAACACACACCCAAATGGGCAAGTAGGAAACTTTTTTATTTTTTTTAATTAATTTTTTTTTTCATAACATTCAAATCGGCAGCTTATCAAGATAATTTTTAGTTTTTTTTTTAAATTAAGTCACCGACTTCAAAACATTTTTTTTAAGACTTGAAACCACCGATTCATAAACAAAATTTATTTGGATATATAAAAAAAATTAATCGGCAATTACATAGAAAAAAAAAGGTTTTTTTTTTGTTTTTTTTAACTTACCGAAATTAAATATTATTATTATTTTAAAACACTTCGGTAGCTCCATGTGCAACAAAAAAAATATTGATTTTTTTTTGTTATATATATATATATATATATATATATATATATTTCATAGCCAACCGAAAGAAGAAAAAAAAGATATTTTTTTTAAAACTAAACTACCGAACAAAACAAAAAAAAAATTATAATTATTTTTTTTTTAAATCCTATAAACCTACAAAAGATTTTTTTTTTTATGAAAACCATTCGGAAATTTAACATACCTAAGGATCCCACAAGGAAGTTGAAACGTGCCTCATCCAGTGGTTTAGTAAAGAGGTCTACAAGTTGAAGATCTGTAGGAATGAAGTGAAGTTCAATACCGAATATCAATATGTTTAGATCTGGAGTGCAGCACTAGATTGTTGGCAATGGCTATGACACTGGAATTGTCACATAGAATCGGTACATGAGAATAGAACTTGTCATAATCTTGTAGTTGGTTTTTCATCCACAAGATTTGAGCACAACAACTTCCAGCTGAAACATATTCAGCTTCGGCAGTTGAGGTAGATACCGAATTCTGCTTCTTACTGGACCAGCTGACCAAGTTTCCACCTAGTAATTGACAGCTGCCATATGTACTCTTCCTATCAACTTTAGACCCTGCAAAGTCATAATCTGAATAGCCAATTAGATCAAAACCTGAGTCCTTAGGATACGAAAGACCCAGATTCATAGTACCTTTTAGGTACCGAAAAATACATTTCATAGCCGCCAAGTGAGATTCCTTGGGATTAGCTTGATAATGTGCACACAGACACGTAGCATACATGATGTCAGGTCTACTAGCAGTAAGATAAAGAAGAGACCCTATCATTCCTTTATAATTCGTGATATCCATCGACTTGCCGGTAGAATCGGCATGAATCTTTAGAGGCGGTGCCATTGGAGTTTTCATGGAAGAACAATTTTCAAAATCAAACTTTTTCAAAAGATCACGAATATATTTATTCTGACAAATGAAAATACCTTCAGAGGATTGTTTAATTTGAAGACCAAAAAAGAAAGTAAGTTCACCCATCATTCTCATCTCATATTACTTTTCATGAGAGAGGCAAACTCCTGACAAAGATTTTCATCAGTGGGACCGAAAATGATATCATCCACATAGATTTGAACAAGAATGATATTACCTTTTGTTTTCTTGAGAAAAAGAGTATTATCAATTTTACCTCTGGTATATCGGTTAGAGAAAAGAAAGTCAGACAAGGTGTCATACCAAGCACGAGGAGCTTGTTTTAGACCATAGAGGGCCTTGTCAAGTTTGAACACATGGTACGGATGACCTGGATCTTCAAAGCCGGGTGGTTGTTTCACATAGACTTCTTTAGCAAGTTCTCCATTGAGAAATGCACTCTTAACATCCATTTGAAAGACCCGGAAGTTTTTGTGAGCAGCATGAGCAAGAAAGATTCTTATTGCTTCAAGTCTAGCAACAGGAGCAAAGGTTTCATCATAATCAATACCTTCCTCCTGCCTATATCCTTGAGCAACAAGACTTCATAGGAAGTCTTGTTGTGTCTTTTCACAATAATAAACCGATTTTGAGTGAAACAAGCTGATTGACAGCTTCAGCCCAAAAATAGGTTAGAAGATTTGATTCACTCAGCATGGATCTTGTAGCTTCACATAGCGTACGATTATTCCTTTCCACAACACCATTTTGTTGTGGAGTTCTTACAGCTGCAAAGTTTTGAGAAATACCCTTGTCACAGAGAAGGTATCCAAGGTAGCATTTCTGAATTCGGTCCCGTTGTCACTTCTGATAGATCTGACTAGTTGACCGTTAAGAACTTCAGATTTCTTAATGAAGTTGATGATTTTTTCGGATGTATCACTTTTGTACCTGAGAAAGAATACCCAAGTATAACGTATGTATTCATCAATAATTACAAGAATGTACCTTTTTCCACCTAGGCTGGGTGTGCTGACAGGCCCACAAAGATCCATATGCAGCATCTGTAGAGGGATAGAGATAGAGAAACACTGTTTTGACTTGAAAGAAGATTTTGTCAGTTTGCCTTTCTCACAATCAGCACATAACTTCTCTTTTGAGATAGAGATTTTCGGCAAGCCGACAACAAGCTCCTTGTTGGAGAGAGCATTCAACGGATGATCTTTTGAGCACTTAGTAGCTGGTGGAAGAGGTGGTGGCAACATTTTCTGAGGTTGAGAGGAAGATGGGAATTATGGAGGGAGGATAAGTGATATGATGAGAAAAGGGACCGACTTGTGTGAATAGGAATGATGGAGGAAGGTTCAAGTTGAGTGAAATGAGGAAGAATAGGATAGGATGGATCTTGATCTTCAGAGATGACTATCTGAAGATCAGGGATCGGAGATGAAAAGATAGGTAGGTCACCACTTTGAGGAAAGGTGTCTTAAGAGAATGAAACAAAAGGATTAGAGTTGGTTGAAGAATTTTGAGAACCTTCATAACACATGATGAAATCCGCCGATTTAACTCATCACCATCACATGAAAGAGAAAATGATTTGTGATCATCAAACTTCACATTAATAGATTCATCAATGCAATATCTCCGAAGATTGTAGACTCGGTAGGACTTTGAAGAGAGAGAACAACCCATTAAGATTCCTTCATAAGATTTGTTGATGCTCAAACACCTGCAATCACAGAGAAATCATTTCTTTGGTACCCATTTTGAAGTGGGTCCTTTAGGGTTAGAAGAAAAAGAAGAGTTATCAAGATTCTTTCTTTCAATGCGATATTTTGGACAAACCTTTGCTAGATGAAAGGTGTCACCACAATTATAGCATTTTTTTTTATAAATAAAAGTTTTCTTTGATTTCTGACCCAGTTCTTTGTCTTTGACCTTAACATTGACTTTGAAAGATTTAGAGGTGGAAGGTGAAAGTCAAGGCTTTGGTCCAAGGATTCCTTTTTCAGAGGAAGAGAGAGGAAATGTAGATATACCTTGGATTTTGACTTCTTCAAGTGCACAGATCAGAAATGAGCTTTATAGGAAGAACAAGAGGTTCATTTTTGGAAGAAGAAGGTAGTTTTCTTTTTAAAGGTAGGTCAGTAAATACTGATTTTCCTTTATCAAAAGTTAGAAAACTTCTTTGAGGCAAGTTGAAAAATTTTCTTAGGAAAATTTGAAGGTTTAGGAGAAGAAGAGGTAGCCTCATCAAGATTTAAAGATTTAAAAGGTTATGAATAGGCTTAACAAGATCATTTGATCATTGATCCTCCTTATTTTTAATATGAGGAGTAGAATCTTTGACCTTGATGAACATACCAAATTTTAGATCTTTGGAGAAATCAGAAGAGTCCAAGAATGGAAGTCACTAGAGTTAGGATCGGTAGACTCATAGAAAGAAATATGTTTTGAAGAAGAAGAAGAAGAAGCTTGAACAACACTTAGATAAAAGAGGGATCAATATCCATTTTTCAAATCCAAGACCAGAAAATTGATGATTTTCAAATCTTCAAGTTCAGCTTTGATTTATCAAAATGTTTCAGTTAAGAAAGACACATTTGAAGTTGAGAGGAGAAAGATTTTAAACCTTTTTCTTAACATCATTTTAACTATAGAAGTCAATGGTTAAGGAGTCAAAGGCCTTAATCTTTTCAGAAACAATAAAAGAATGAAAGGAATGTACCTGAGAGGAAAAAGAGGAGCACTCAGCAGAGACTAAAGCGGTGGACGATGCATGTCCTTCAGGATCTTCCACATCATTTATTTTTGCCATAAGGCAAATGTTGGAGATGTCCTTCTCGCTTTCAGAGGTTGGTTCATCTACCCAGTCATAGGTTTTAGTCATTTAACCTTTTCCCTTTTTGAGCAAGGTTTCATTTTTCTTCTTCTCTCTCTTGTATTTGGCCTTGTATTTTTCAGCACGGTCGGTACTTTCTTTGAAAGAAGATGAGGAAAAATTTCGAGAGTGAGACCTGTTGACAAAGTCAGGTCTCATTCTTAACTTAGAGAAATTTTGGTTGGAAAAGGTAGTTTTAGATCTTCCTGAAAAATTGCTCCTACACTCAGAGGCAAAGTGGCCTTTCTTGCCACAAGCATAACATTCCTCATTTGCTTTATCGGAGGGAGAGAGTTTTGAGATAGAAGAAGATTTTCGGCCAAACTTAGATTTTCTAGAAGAAAAATGAAGGTCACTGGAAGTTTCCTCACCTTCATCACCAGCCTCACTAAGATAGGCTTCTGAAGGATCATTAGGTTCCTCTTGACTATTATGGTCAGAATCGGAGGGATAGGTTATTCTAGGAATACACACAGATTTCTTGAAAGAGTCACTGATAAGAGCCATAGATGAGCTTCTTATCTCTTTTATGACAATCTTCATTTGGATCATAGTTTGTTCATAGTTAAAGAGAGATCCATAGAGAACAGTAAGAGACATATGATCAAGATCCTTGGTTGTCTTGATGCAGGTACAGATGTTTTCCCAAAAGTCAGGAAGACCATCCATAAACTTGCATAAAACTTCCTCATTGTCATACACTCTACCCAAAAGCTTAAGGTCATTAAGAAGGTTATTAAAACGGTTGTAGTAATCAGAAAGATACTCTCCCTTTTCATGAGAAAAGAGCTTGTACTTTCTGACAAGAGCAATCTTTTTGCTCTTTTTAACCTCATCTGTTCCCTCATACAAAATGCATAAGGTAGACCACATTTCCTTGGCAGTAGAAAGATTCACCAAGGAGTGATACACCTCATCAGGGAGGGACAGAGCAATGATGGCTCTGACTCTAGAGTCAAGAGCAAAGAGACGCTTGTCATCATCATTGTATTTTCTGGGATTTTTGAGGAGGTACCTCCCAGTAGCAGAAGTTCGTTCTTCATCCGAAGAATCATCAGAATCACCAAAAACAACATCTTTATCTCTTAAGTCAGAACGAGGTTTTTGGGTCTCAAAGCGAGCCCAGACTTTAGGAACAATAGGTCCCTCACGAAGAACAGTCAGATAACGGCTGTCAGCTCCTTCTAGGAAAAGCATCATTCTACTTTTCCAAAGAGAAAAGTTGTTAGCATTAAACCAAGGAGGTTTGACCATAGAGCCATTATCAGTTTGAAAAGAAAAAGAAGAAGGATCAACTTTTGACGAAGATGCCATCACGGATCTGATTTATCAAGTTAAATCAACTGCTCTGATACCACTTGTTGGTCCCAAGTAAGCAAAACAAGTATTGTAGAAGGAGGAGTTGAATACAATACACACAAAATTACTTAATTTTAGTTCTTTTATTGATAATGAATATCAAGAATTACACATAGAAAACTTTTAAGATTGTTGCGGAAAAGAACAGATAAATCTATTCTAACAATCTTTCACTTAGAAACTAGAAAACTAAACACAACTTGAAAATACAAATATCAAAGCTATGAAGTTCTTGAGAGAGAGAGAAAGAGAGGTTGCCAACTTTTCTTGAGCACTTAGAAATCTCTTCAAAAATTGTTAGCTTTAATGGAGACGTTCTTCACCTTTAAATACCATCATGTGCATTAAATGCAAATGACACTTGTCATCTTGGTATTGGATACCAAATATCTTCTTGCAAAAGCAATAAGATCTTTATGTGACTTATCATAAAGCAAAGTAGACTTTTGTACTTTGATAAGACAACACCTCAATAAAATATATTTGGTACATGTCCTTTTCTGATCTTTTGGAGAAAGTCTCCATCATTTCAAAACTTGTGAGAATATCTTCTAACAGAAGGAAGCTTCCATTCCCTATTGTCAGAAGAACATTGGGAATGGTGAAGTATGTCAAATCGAGAGGCTTTGACATAAAGGGGTGTTGCCGACACAGAGACGATCGACAAGAAAGAGATTTGCTGAAAGGTGGCAAGGGGTATGCCGAACATGTGAAGGTTCGGCAGAAGAAAGTTCTGCCGAACATGAGAGGATTCGGCACAGGGGTAAGCTGCCGAAGAGGGTTCGGCTGATAAGACTTAGTTCCTTGAAGTTCACCTCAATCTTCAAAGTAGACTTCTTTCATGTTGATTTCGGTAGGTGTTCGACTCACCGATATTTTCATGCGTAACTAAGCTATTACAAAGAAACATACTAATTCTAAGATGTACAATCATTTACAGAAGAGTAAATACAAACTAAAGGAGAGGTCATCTTCAAATCTTAGATGACCCAACAATATCTTCATCCGGGTTCCCCTTCTCATCGTCTACCTTCGGTGTTTCTAGTATGGTGAAGGTTCTCCCGGTGTCTACAAATTCCTCCTCCTTTATTAGATCAACCACCGGTGTAAGAAAAGGAGGGGGTGCCACCAACGGTTCCAACATATTCACATCTCCTCCCTTTTTGTCGACATCTCATGAAGTAAGTGGGTTTGTGTCTTCTTCTTCATCTTCTTCCTCTAGGGAGATTTTTGTCCTATTTTTATTAATTGATCCCAACTTTACTTCCAATTGAGCTTCCAACCGACGTATAGCAGACTCGTTCCGGCTAATCTGGTTTTCCAAGTTCTGAAGGCTTGCCTTTGTCTCCTGTTGAAATTCCAATGTACTAAGTGCTAATGATTTAACAATTTCTTCAAGAGACATACCTGAATCCCCATAATAGCTTTGTGTTGTCGGTAGTGTTGATTCATAGCTAGGATAAGAAGGTTCGTACCGGTTTAAGTATGGATGGGGTTGCCATCCTAAAGTGTTGATGCTAGAGTATGACTCGGACGGACCGTGATATTGGCTTGAAAATCCTCCTTAAGAGTAGGCTTGCTCGGTGTGATATTGTGATGTAGGGTACCAATTGGTCGAAAAAGCTTTGGAAGTATACGCCCCACACCTTCTCACCCGTTGTGGCTCTTTACAAACCAACTGTATCAGAAGAGATGTTAAATCTGAAAGTTGAGTCATAAGGGAAGAGATATTTACCTCGTTTGAGTCTCGGGTGTTGGTGGTATATCGTGACCCATAATGATATGGATAATCCTCCATGAAAGATCAAAAACACTTAAAAGACTATTGGCGTTAGGTACACGATTAAATTAGATAAACAACAAAATTATAAGACATAAATTAAATAAAAGAAAAACAAAGTACAAAAGCTAAATAACGATCACCGAAACCAATCCCCGGCAACGGCGCCAAAAATTTTATGGGTGTCGAGGCCGTCAAATAATAAGTATTTATATTTTCCAACTTTCCCAAATCACAATAAAGATTGCAATAGTGGTAAGTCGGGTCGAATCCATAGGGATTGGTCGTGACTACTATTCAACTTCTATACTTTCAATACAAAGGGGGGGGGGGTTGGATTGATTAACTAAAGTAAACATTCAATTAAAAACGATAAAGAGAAAACCCAACATTCGTTCGACTTTGATTAAGACGACAACACCTATCATTGATTCCAAAAACGTAAACACAAAGAACGAACCCAAGTTGGCTATAGTTATCAATAAGCTATGATAACCTCGATTTTTCCTTAGATTCACACCGATTAAAGCAAGCTCTTCAACCGAATCTTAATCACGAATAAGAAATTAAACAAGCTCTTAAGTTCCTAGGCGTGATTAGCATTAACGAGTTAGAAAGATCACCAACTCGAAGCAATAAGCACATAAGCTCGACTTACTAAAGCTTTGATTGCAAGAATTCATGAAACCGAATTGGAAACCTTATTGAGACCAAACGATTTCATTCATTACTTTATTAAAATCCCTAGAAGATTACGTATCCATGTTTTTATTAACAACCATTCATAAGAATTATAATCAATTGATCAGATTAATTAAAAACCCAAATGAAATTGACATTGAAAATATAATTCAAACAAATAAGTTGTCCCAAATGTTTACCATGGAATCTCAAGGTATCAACCTATCATAATCAAAGCAAACAGATGTTGGAATTAATTGGAAAAACCTAAATTACCTAAACCGAAAAGAAATCAGATGAGTTGTTGCTTTCCTTTCAAGAATTCGGCTTCTCCTATTGTGTTCTTCTCGTCAATCTGGTGCGATTCCCCCTCAAAAGGCAGTTTCCTCTCATTTTTATACCTCCCGAACAAGAACTGCTCGAAAAAGAATAAAGGCCCACGTTTTTGGGCTGGCGCGGCTGCTGGCACGGGTATGGACACGCGGAGACCTGCGCAGAGGACTGGAATTCGATCGAAACATCGTCCGGCGCCGCTGTTGGCGCGGCTCCAGGCGCGCGGAAGTCAGCGCGAAGCTCTGCCTCCTTCTTTCTCTTGCTCTCGATCGACAACTGATGTGAGGAAAGATGGGCTTATCTTTTCCTTTGCTTTTGGGCCTTTTTCTTGCCTTGTCGGGCCTGATTAACATAATCAAAACAAGGGCTTAAGTTGGCCTATTTTAGGGACAAAAATGACATAGAAATTTAGGTTTTTAAGCCCATTTAAAACACTAAATTAGAGCCATCACTACCATTCTGCAATGACAAGCTGAATGATAGTTATCTTTCTGAACAACCAAAATTTTTATCAAACGATTATTTTCAAAGTTATTCTACTGAGAAAATGGAGGCAAAACCTGTTGAAGCAAAGATTTATGTTCCTCCACTCATCTTGGAAAGTAAAATTTCTGAGCTTGAGAGTACCCTAGTAGATGAAAGGATTTTGGTTGACTTAGAGAAGATTGTGTTTTCCACTGTGTTATTGAACACTGATTTCAAATATGAAGTTACAAATGATAAATCAAAATCAAAAAGAGTTTGTGAAAACATCTCTACTGATTCAGATGCTTCATCTTGTAAAGCTTTTATGGGCAATATTTTTTCTAAACAAAAACCATCAGATTTTGATCAAATGCCCTATCAAAAACAGTTTTCAAAAGAATTTAATGATTTTATGTTCCCCAAATCTTCTAAGGCATCACAATCTGGTGATGATGACTTATTTGAGTATGATGTTGATTTTTTAAATTCTGATGGATGTTTTGATGAGTGTGTTGAAAAGTTTGATTTCAATGCTAAACTTCATGATCATTTTGATTTTGTAGTCAAATCTGAAGCTTTACCTAGTGTTTTTGAAAAAGGTGAATCATCAACTAAAGTTGATGAAACAATTCTTGTGAGTACTTACTATGCTAAAGGTAAGAAGCAAAAAGAAAAGGCACTCACAGAAACGGATCAACACTGGTAAGTCACAGAAAAGACAAACTCTGAAATCTCATGGTTCTAATAAATCTAAATCTTATGTTTCAGATATGAGATGTAAAAAGTCTGAAGCAAGACTTGAGTGGAGACCAAAGAAGAAAGTTGAAGAGTCAACAAAATCATTTTCTGTTTCGGGTAGTGATAGGACTACTGTTAGTGGTTGTAATGTTGTTGATCACTTTGCTTCTCATAAAACAAAACTTGTACTTCCTTGCAAGGTTTATACAGTAAAGCAATTGATCCAATTAATTCATTCTACTATTCAGTGTTCCACATGCGATAGAAATGATTTTGTTACTCGACAATATTCTGATAATTGGTTTGGATCTTATCATATATATTATTCTAATGTTGTTCAAAGGAAAAGAGGACCAAAATTCAAATGGGTGCCAAAATCTGATGTTAACATGAAAGGACCCATTTATAAATGGGTATATAAACCGATTGTTGCTTGATTTCTCTTGTACAGACCCGTCATATGTGGTACTTGGGTTCGGTTGTTCCAAGAATATGACAGGGCAGAAAGATATTTTGTCTAATTATACAGAGAAATTTTGCGGCAACATGAGGTTCGGAAATGACTATTTTTCACCAATCTTGGGATATGGAGACGTATTTCAAGAGAACGTAACGATCAAGAAGGTGAGGTATGTTGAAGGCCTAGGACACAAATTATTTAGCATTCGTCAGTTTTGCGACAAAGACTTAGAGATGAACTTCAAAGCGAAGAGATGTTGTGTGAGAACTGAGGATGGTAAGGAACTCTTGGTCAGCACTAGAAAGTCAAACCTCTACACGATCGACCTGTCCAATGTCAAGCCTGATAATGCTATTTGTCTACTGTCAAAAGACTCTATGCAACAGAACTGGTTATGGCATAGAAGGCTATCTCACCTCAACTTTTGCTACATCAACAAATTGGTGAAGGGAAATTTAGTAAAAAGACTTCCAGAGCTTCGATTTGAAAAAGAACATCTATGTGATGCGCGTGAGCGTGAGAAATGAAAAATGAAAAGAGCTTCGCACAAGCCTAAACCTGAATAGAGTAAAAGTACTCCTTTGAAATTGCTACACATGGATCCTTGTGGTCCAATGTGTACTCAAAGCATAACGTCTTAGTGATAGTGGATGATTATTCAAGATAGACTTGGGTAAAATTAAAATGGTCAAAGAACGAGACTCCAGATATTATCACCTCGTTCCTAAAAAGTGTCAAAGTGAACATGCAGAAGATAATAAAGCTGATTAGAACAGACAATGGCACATAATTCAAGACCAAAACCGTTGAATATTATCTCAAATCGGTCGGGATAACACATCAATATTCTGCTGCCAGAACACCTGAAGAGAATGGGGTAGTTTAAAGATGGAACAAAACGTTAGTTGAGGCTACACACACGATGCTAAGCCAGTCAGACTTACCTCTATTCTTGTGGGTTGAAGTTGTTTCGACTGCATGTTATCAAGGTTCAAAATAGCGTGAGGCGTGGCGTGGCGGCAAGGTCAAGCCTTAAGCCTTACACGCCACGGCGAGGACGCGTCGTTTTTCAAGGCGCGACATAAGGCGGCAAATTTGTATGTCATATTCAAAATTATATATATACATATATGTTTTATATATGTTGTTCTAATCAAATAATGATATTAAAGTATGTACATTCATATTGGAAGAAAAACAATCATATAAATTAATAGTATAAAAATAGTTTTTGATTTAATATTTAAAATAGAACATAGAAAGATAATTTTACAACATCGTTTTAATCGTGAGTCCATAACGTTTATGATTTCGTGAAATTGTGAGTGATTGATTAGATAAAATTATAAAAATGTTAAATCTAAAGTTAAAAATGTAAAAGTATAAAAGATAAAAAAAACAAAAAATTTAAAAAATATATTTTTTTGGAAAAAAAAAACACGTCTTAGAAAAAACGCGCGCCGCGGCGCGCCTTAAGGCGCCATATCGTGAGCCACGCCTTACAGAAACGTTATGGGCTATTTCGTAACGGCGGAGACGCGTCTTGCGCCATATCGCGCCATGGCGCACGCCATGGCGCGCCTTTTTGAACACTGCATGTTATACACAGAATAGATCAATCATCCATCGTTGCTTAGGTAAAACGCCATATGCTTTAATAAATAACAGAACACCAAGCATTAAAATATTTCACATTTTTGGATGCAGGTGTTATGTGTTGAACGACAAGGAGAGCTTGAACAAGTTCAGTCCGAAAGCTAAAGAAGGGATTTTCATTGACTATTCTCAGACATCAGCATCGTATAAAGTTTATCTGAAGAACTCAAATATCGTAGTGGAGAGCGTTAATGTTACATTTGCTGAAGCTATGGAAATGGATTCTGAACAAAGCAGTTCAGAACCCGTTCTTACATGAGTATTAACTTTTGGACAAATCAGTCCAGAACCTGTTTCTAGGGTTCCTAATTCTGATAAAGCTTATACTTCCACATCTCATTTAACATAATTAGATTTACTATTTGAACATTTTTATGATGAGCTTCTCGGATCCAAAGTGACTAAATTTGTTGTGATTGACAGATGTGAAGATTCAAGTGATAATCAACCAATCACATCAGATGTCTCAACTGAACCAGTTTCCCTGTTTCAAACAGAAATTCCATTTCAAATACTTACTCAATCAGTTGAAGTTACCCAAGATATTGCAGAGTCAGAACTTAAACATTCAGTTGTGTGTACATCATTGCCTATTCAACAGACAACAAGTGTTACACCAACTGAGACTTCTGCACCAATCACTTCAACTGAACCCCAACAAGAAAATGATGGATACTTAGACGATCAACGTGATCTGTCTACCTATAATACACTCCCTCGCATAAATAAGTGGACCAAAGAGCATCGGTACATCAAATTATCGGAGATCCGTCAAAGTTGGTGCAAACTAGGTCTAATATTGCAAACGAGTGCATGTTTGATTCCTTTATGAGCAAGATAGAGCCTACTCACGTATCAGAAGCTCTTGAAGATCCAGATTGGATTATGGCCATGCAAGAAGAATTAAATCAGTTCGAAGCACTGAAAGTGCGGCGATTCGTGCCGAGACCGGAAGGAAAGACAATCATAGGCACAGAATGGGTGTTTAAAAACAAGAAAGATGAAGATGGTATCATTATTCGAAACAAAACCAGACTTGTAGCAAAAGGATATCGGCAAGAGAAAGGCATAGATTATGATGAAACATATGCACCAGTTGCACGCATTGAGGCTATTCGAATGTTTCTTGTAGATCCCAGTTTCAGTGCAATCAACAGATATAAGAACAATGATGAACAAGATATTGGCCACAGCAACTAGTCATATGATTAATATAAACTTCAAAGGGCTAAGGTTTACAGAGAGAATTTCTGATAATAGTATGTAAACCTAACAACTAGTAAACTGAATAATGAATCTCTAACTGACCTTTCTAAACTGTTCCACTGTTCTCCTATAATTATGAGATAAATAATGCCTTTATATACCAGGCTTACAGGCCTAATGGGCTAATGGGCTTGGGCCCATCTAATTAAACAACTATTAAATAATTACAAATCAAACCCTTACAAATACTTTATTCCACTTTCAACACTCAGGACTTTCAGTCCTAACAATCTCCCCCTAAAGTTGAATAAAGCATTTAACTTCTTGAAAAAAACTTCAGGCCTTGATCTTCTTTCCCTCTTGAATCTTTGAAGAACTTTGGTGTTGCATGTCTTCATGACTTTCCACGCTCCCCCTTGAATAAAGCTCTTGGTCTTCATAGTTTCAACTTTGTAACCAGATTCAATGTACAGTAGCCTCGACTGAACGCACTATCAAGCAGCATTTAACTGTAGAACCTCAATCACATCAGATCAGCGCACAAGAAAAATAATGTGAGAGTTACTTGACATTCCACGGGGCCTCTTCAGTTTAAAACAAAGAATCTGTCTTTGAACCGCGAGTTGAATATGCTTTCAGCTTAAGAACTTGTTTCAATCAGCGTATAGGAGAAATGAGAAACAAACTTGTAGCAAACACCACATGATACGGGAAAGAATCATTACAGACTTTGAAATCTTCACTGTCTTCAGACAAACAAATTTAGCATTAAAATCATATATTCATCTCCTTGATCTCTAGACTGTCTTCAGAACTGACTTTCTTTAATACTTGGAAATTGAACATTTTAAACATTTCTCCCCCTTTTTTGATGATTGTGAGCATTATGATCATCAAAACTCTTCAATTTCAACATATTCTTTGATCTCCCCTTTATGATAAGATGACATTCTCCACATTTTGATCTGAGTATCCGTCAATTCATGAAATATATATATCCGAATCTTTTCAAATTCAGATATAATAGGAATTGAAAACCTGAATCAACAAATGATACAGTTAGTATGTCTGTAAGTAGCACGGAGCCACTTTGTACAACGGATGTACTTTGGAAAGGAGCTTTTGTGATGTTCACTCCCCCAGGGCTTCCATTCAATCATTGAAAAAACCACAAAGGAATTTTCTATGAATGTTATGACAAGAAAATTCATTCCTTGTGTGCTCGTGCAAGTGTAGAAATGATTGAAGCTACTTAGCTTGATCAGGCTCAAATTGTGTAAACTGTTGAGACAGCAACAGATATTACACGGACTCAATGTGAATGAAAAAGGTAAGAAGGTGGGGCAACTTTCCTTCTTTTTCAATATCTAAATCTTCCGAGTGAAGACTAGATAGCAGATATGCTGCGTCCCCAAAGAAAATGAAACATTTCTTTGTTAAGAAATAAACGAGTGGTTGGTGGGGTTATATGCAAGAGTTGGCATAGGCTAGGTGTCTTTTTCAATGATGGTCACCACAGAATGTGAACCAATCAGAATATGTGGCTGCCCGGCTCAGAAAGTGGTTGGTGCAGAGTTTTCGTATTCTTTTAACTCTGTTCTCACACCCTCTTTCTTTTTGTCATTATGCTCCCTTCTAACCAAACTCTCTTTTCCATTTTCCGCTCCACACAATGAGAAAAACTCAACCCGATGAGTTATCTCCCCCACTCTTTGATTTATGACCCCTCACCCCTCAATCACTCTAGGATAACTTCTTGGGTAGGAAACACAGGTTTACGTGAATCCATGGAAGTTCTGTTTAAGTTCTCACACAAATCCCATGTAAGTCCTAAAACGAATAGTTGCTCAACTGTTCAACTTGTACAATTAAGCACAAAATGTATGATAGCATTGTCAAAATGTATGCTCATGAGATTTGAGCAATTGAACTTTGAAGATTTCTCAAAACAAAGATATTGAATGAAAGAAATGAAATCAAAAGACTTGTTTTGAGAATCTGACAATGTATCAATCAGATCAACTAAACTGGTTAGGGTATCAAAGAATTGGATATTTTGTTTATATGAACGAATATAAACAATTTTGCAATGAAATCACAAGATTAGAAATAATGATTTATGCTCAACAATATTGAATATCAAACGGGGGTATTACCATCGAAATATTGGTTCATTATGAGACATGGTAATAACAAATACAAATGAAGTACTGAACATGTGTGTGTGAATACGTTACAGTATAAGGATAAGATAATACGCAAGTATTGATCTTTAGAAACACACAGTCAGTTACACATTAAGGCTCAAAAAAATGAAAAACATTTAAATTCACACTTCTAGATTCATGAAACCTTTTGAGAATCAGAAGTGGTTTGAACATTTCAGAAACTGTTTTTCATGCTTGAAAGTTGTTCTTCTTTCAAACAATCAGAGATCTAGGATTAGATGATATTTACCTTTTAAGCTCCCCTTCAAATCATGATAGAACGATATAGATCTATTAAGCTCCCCCTGGATATTTGCAAAATATCCAGGTCTAACCGTTGAAGAACGGGTCCTGATCTGTCATGTGATCAGAAGCCAAACTTCGTTGAAGTCCGGGTTCTAAGCTGATTTACTTAGAAACCATTGTTCTTCTACTCCCCCTTGACAGTAGGTGCCTGCAACACAGAATCAGTTTTCGGTTTTGGTACCCACTGGTATTTGGGTCCTCGAATGTTAGTTGCAGTTCTTGTGGGGGATATAGAATAAGAACCATACCAGATATGATCACTGGTTTTGTGAATGTGATCATGTGTATGACAATAAGAACAATGGTTTTTCCTACCTGACAACTTGAGTAATTGATCTCTTGAGTAGATGTAGTCAGGTTTACCTTTACTCGCATTGTTCTTCTTTGCATTAAATGCATGTACACACGATTCTTTTTCTTTCAGCTCATCTTCAACTGGTTTCTTCTTCCAGACCAGTTCCTCATTTTCGTATCTCCTTCTTCTAGGACGTGTACATGAACCATCTATATTTCTATCATAGAAAAGGTTAGTCTTACGAATCTGATCAAAAGATTTAGCTGACCTTTGTGAAGAGACAGGTTTCTGATTTGAGCTTGATACAGACTTTTCAAGCACTTTAATCGTTGAAGCGAAGTTGTCTCTTTCTTGGACAAGCAGGTCAATCTTCTTCGTGAACTCAGACTTCGTTTTCTGCTCTTTTAGTGCCTTCTCAGATAGTTCAGATAGCTTGGCATTCAGCTTTTTAATCTCAGTCTCAAAGATGCTTCGTTCTTCTTCAAATCCCTTCTCAGCATCATTTCTTTGGCCGGATATTTCCTTGAAGAATCCAACATTCTTCTGTTCAATGGCCTTCTTTTCTTTTGCAAACTTTTCTCTTTCAAGAATGATTAGTTTCTCGAAAGCAGAAACTTGCTGAGAAAGTTTTATGCATTTCAGCTCCACTTCCTTTTTCTCATCAGCACATTTTCTCGAGAATTCTGAGAACTTCTTTGCGAAAGATTTCTCTTTAATCTCAAAAACAGATTTGTGTTTAGCAAGCAGTTGCTCCAAATCAGATAAACGCTTTTGAAGTTCTGCATTTGCATCTTTCAGAACAAAGATCTTTTCCTCAGAACTTTCAACATAGACTGTTTGCTGGGTTTTAGCTTCCAAAATAGAGATCTTTCCTTTTAGCTCAGAGTTCTCAGCTTCCAATTCTCTTCCTGTTAATAAACCCTTTTTCCCTATCACCAACCATTCAGCACAATCCCACAACTCTTTTCCTGTCATGTTGTTAGTATTTATTTGACCCATAATTTCACTAAAAATGTCACTAATAAATTCATTACAGATACTACTTTTCATATAATTTCTAGCATTATTATTGGCCCTCTCTCTTTGTTCCTTTTCCACAGGAGAAGCTTCTGGCGGAATTTGGGATTGGTTTTCTCCTTCAGTCAATGATAATCTGATATAGGGACCCACCTCATGTTCGTCAACAAAATCCAGAAAATCAGTTTTCCACCTTTCATATTCTCCTTTGGACCGCAACCTTGGTGGGTACACCATTTTGATCGTTTGAATAGAATGTATTCGCTCCGGCTTTGAAGAGAGATGAAACTTGAAAGTCAGGGACCAAAAGTGACAAAATGTGAAACTTGAAAGTTTAGGGTCACAAACAACACGCTGAAACCTTGAAGTACGGGGGCTAAAATAAATGCACTGCAAAAAGATCGTGAGACCGGAGGAAGCAGGAATCCGGTCGAATGACAGGACCGGGGATACACTTATCCGGTCGAAGGACAAGATCGGGGTAACATGTATCCGGTCGAAGGACAAGACCGGGGATACTCTTGTTCGGTCGAAGGGACAAGACCGGGTAACACGTATCCGGTCGAAGGTTATTCGGTCGAAGGGACAAGACCGGGTAACACGTATCCGGTCGAAGGGCTCAGGTCGAAAGACAAATTAAACGATAAACACAAAAAGACAGATAAGGTCGAAGATACCAAAATGACCGAAGAACACGAAGAAACCACCGAAGAACTCGATGAATTTCTGGGATTCAACCGAAGCCAACCCCAGAACCTTCGATCTTCGATCGAATAAAGCCCAGAAAAAACAAACAATCGACCGGATGCGATAGAGCACACTTAGACCGAAGGATTGCAGAAAGATAGAACCAGAATCGATCGATAGAAGAAAAGAAAAAAAATTCCAGAAGAAATTTCCAGAAAAATTTTTCGATCGAAACACATATACAAAAAGAAAACTTAACTTTGCAGAAAACAAATAATCAGATAAACATATAACGCAAATACTAACAATCAATTCAAGCAAATAAAACAACTAACACAATAAAATTGATCTTAGGGTTTCAGACAAACCTTTTTACTGGATCAAACATTTTGTCTCTCTGCTCTGATACCAATTGTAGATCCCAGTTTCAGTGCAATCAACAGATATAAGAACAATGATGAACAAGATATTGGCCACAGCAACTAGTCATATGATTAATATAAACTTCAAAGGGCTAAGGTTTACAGAGAGAATTTCTGATAATAGTATGTAAACCTAACAACTAGTAAACTGAATAATGAATCTCTAACTGACCTTTCTAAACTGTTCCACTGTTCTCCTATAATTATGAGATAAATAATGCCTTTATATACCAGGCTTACAGGCCTAATGGGCTAATGGGCTTGGGCCCATCTAATTAAACAACTATTAAATAATTACAAATCAAACCCTTATAAATACTTTATTCCACTTTCAACACTCAGGACTTTCAGTCCTAACATTTCTCTCCTATGCTACACATAAGAATTTCACCGTATATCAGATGGATGTGAAAACAACCTTTCTAAATGGTATTGTAAAAGAAGAAGTGTACGTTTCACAACCAGAAGGGTTCGTCAGTACTGAAAGCCAAATCATGTCTACATTCTAGACAAGGCCCTTTACGGACTAAAACAAGCGCCTCGAGCCTAGTATGATTTGCTTTCAAAATTCTTAGTCTTGTAGGGGTTCTCAAAAGCTAAAATCGATACTACTCTTTTCATCAAGAAAGAAAAAAATGATATCATTCTCATATAGATTGATGTTGATGACATAATTTTTGGTTCGACAAACCCTAAGTACTGTAAGAATTTTTCTGCTCTAATGGTGTCACGTTTTCAAATGAGTATAATGGGAGAGATGAATTTCTTTCTCGGATTACAAGTTAGACAATTTTCAACGGGGATTTTCATTAACCAAGCAAAGTACATTTATGATATTTTGGGAAATTTTAAAATGGAAAATTGTACTCCAATCGCTACCCCGATGGCACCTGGAACTAAGATCGGAGCTAATCTGAATGGAGAAGTTGTTGATCTCAGAACCTATAGATGTATGATTGGTTCTTTAATGTACTTGATGACCAGTCGTCCTAATATTATGTTCGCAACATGTTTGTGTGCGAGATATCAAGCCAAACCTAGAGAGTCACATATTTCTGCTGTGAAAAGACTTTGTAGATATCTGAAGGGGACTGCAGATCTTGGTCTGTGGTATCCAAAAGATATAGGATTCGAACTTACCACATATTCAGATGTAGATCATGCAGGTTGCATGGTAGACAGAAAGAGTGCTTCAGGACATATACAATTTTTGGGACATAAGCCCGTGAGTTGGGCTTCAAAGAAATAACTGTGTGTATCTACTTTGACAGCCGAAGCAAAATACGTAGCTGCGACTAGCTGCTATTCTCAGGTGCTATGGATGCGAACACAACTCCGAGATTATGGCTTCCATTACAACAAAATCATGATTTACTGCGATTCCAAGAGCGCTATTGCTATTTCTGCAAACCCTGTCCAGCATACGAAAACAAAGCACATTGACGCGCGATATCACTTTATCAAAGATAATGTCGAAAAAGATACGATTGAACTTTACTTTGTAAACACGGATTATCAACTTGTTGATTTATTCACCAAGCCTTTGGACGAAAAGAGATTTAATTTTCTTATTTCGAAATTAGGCATGATGAATCTCAAAACATAATTCGTCCTTACCTCGTACAGTTATATTCTAATTTTTCTTCATGTCTTTATTTTTATTCTGAATCGTATCTGCATTGAAGGTTTGTTCATGATTTCAAGGGGAGTGAGACAAAGATTAGATGAACAACTTTCTAGGGGGAGTTATAATTTTTCAATATATTCTATTTTGACAAAAATTTTGATGCATATTTTCATGGGGAGTAATAGTAAAAGATTTTATTTCTAATAAAATCAGATCAGAACTCGTAATTCAATGTTTTACTTTTAATGTTTTTACTTTCAATAAATTTTGAATAAGACTTTGTTACTTTGACGACTTTTTGACTGAATGCAGATTTTGAGGGGGAGCGAACAAGATTCAATTTTGATTGACTTTAAGGCGACTTCATGAGATTTAAGCTGTGCGTAAGGATTATTCTAACCTTAATCTCATAAGTGTTTGAAAGATGGACGACTTTGAGACATGAAAACATGGTTTTAAATGTTCAAACCACTTCTCAATTCTCAAAAAGAGTTTATGAATTATAGAAGTGTGATTTTAAATGTTTTCATTCTATGAGCTTTATTGATTTACTGACCGTGTGTTACCAAAGAGTAATACTTGTGTATGATCTTTTCCATATACTATCAAGTATTCATACACATCGGTTCAGTCTTTCTTGTTAATTTTGTTATTACCATGTCTCAAATTGAAACAACTTTTGATGGTAATACACCCCGTTGGAAATTCAATTGTTTGTTGAGCGTTATATTCTTTCAAAAGTAAGCGATTCTTTCATGAAAGTCTATATTTGTTCATATAGACAAATTTGAATTCTTTCTTGACCTAAGCTTCAAATGATTATCATTCATATTTGATCTTTTCGATACATTTTCAGATTCTCAAACAAGTCTTTTGTATTCAAAGAATAGGGGAGATAACTCAAAGGGTTAAGTTTTTCTCATTGAGCTAAAATAAAATAGAAAAAAGAGTTTGGTTAGAAGTGAGCATAGTGATACGAAGAAAGAGGGAGTGAGAATAGAGATAAAAGTATATGAGAACTCTACACCATCTACTTTCTGAGTCGGGCAACCACATTACTGTTGTTTCACGATTATTTGGTGAACTTCATTGAAACAGGCACTAGCCCATGCCAACTCTTGAATTAAACGCCACCAGATACTCATCTTTTTCTTAACAAAAAGATGTTTCAATTTTTAATGGGGACGCATCATAAAATCTATCAGATGTTCATTCAAAAGATTTGGATATTGAAAAAGAAGGACTTTTTCCCCACATTCGACCTTCGATCATGCACATTGAGTTTGTGAAATATTGTTGCTTTTTCAACAGTTTACACACTTTGAGCCTAAAATGTCTAAGTAGCTTCAATCATTCTACACTTGCACATACACACAAGGAATATTTTTCTTGTCATAACGTTCGTAGAAAATTCCTTTGTGGTTTCTCGATGATTGAACGGAAGCCCTGGGGGAGTGAACATCAAAAAGCTCATTTTCAACGTACATTCGTTGTACTAAGTGGCTTTGTGTTACTTACATACATTTTAACTGATTCGTTTGTTCATTTAGGGTTACACTCAATTTTTAATTTGAAAATATATAGAATCATTTATGAATTGACAGATGTTCAGAAGTTCATATGGAAAGATCAGGTGGTCAGAAATTGAATAATTGCATTGCTTGCAAAGTTTTGATGAAGTAAGTGCTCACATTCATCAAAAAGTGGGATAGATTAACAAGAAATGAATCATGAAAAAGAAGTCATGGGGGAGAAAATCAAGAATGAAAAAGCAGTTTCAGAGTTTATACAAAAAGGGAGTTTTACAGTATACATCTCCAAAGGGAGAGAATGATTTGTTTTGAAGATTATATTCAAGGGGAAAATTGTTTGATAGTTGGAAATTCTTTTTGAATCCAAGGGGGGAGATTGTTAGAGCATATTTGTTGTCTTCAAGATCATAAGTCAAAACCCAAGTCAAAGGAAAGTCAAGTTCAAAATCATTAAACAAGCTTCAAACATAATTTTGTATTCACCTTTTTCAGAATTCAAATTAACCAAATCCTTTTGGAGCTCAGAAAATTTGGCAGTTAAATCAGCCTTTTCTTTTCTCAACAAACTTTTCTCATTTTCCTTATCCTCAATCACAACTTTCAACAATGCATTTTCATCTCTAAAAATCATCATTGACTGACGTTCATGATTAAGCTTTTCTTTTAAAACATTAAATTCTTTTTCCATAAAATCAATTTGAGAAACCAAATTTTGAATTACTTCAGAATTGTCAGAATTATGACTTACCTCTGATCCAGCATCTGAGTTTCTTTGCTATGTGGTTTTGGGCACCTCATTCAGTTTGGCCATAAAGCAATGGACTTGAGTGAAATGTGCTTCCTCCTCGTCAGAAGTCTCATCTAGCCAATTCTCTTCCTCGACCATGAGTGCCTTTCCCTCTTCCTGCTTCTTAATCAGCAGAGACTTCTTGGCATAGTACTTAGAGTTTTTGACCTTCTTCAATCGGAAATCTCTGGAAAAATGACCAGGATTTCCACAATTAAAACACCTGACAATCTGAACATCCACCTTCTATTCTTTCTTCTTATCCTTTCTCTCAAACACCTTCTTCTCAAACTTGGGCTTGTACTTGTCAGACTTGTCTTTCTTATACAGATCAGGTTTGCTCTTTGAGTAATACTTCTTCTTGCCAAACCTCTTATTGAACTGCTTTGTGATCATTGCTAGATTCTCAGCAAATCTCCTCACATCCTCATCAGACTCTTCATCCTTCTCTTCACCAGATGATTCAGAAAAAGACTCAGGTAACTCTGCCAGATATAAGGCTTTGTATAGCTTTGATTTGGAGGAACTGGGCTTTGCAACTTTATTTTCAGCCCATAATGCAAGTGACTCAGAAACCATCATCTTCTCAGCACTTATCTACTTGACTTTATTCTCATGTTGGATTAGTGTCACAAAAAGATCATTGACATCTTTCTGATCCATGTTCTTGGTCATCTGAAGGTTGATAGAGTAACTATCCTATTCTGGATTCAGGTTCTTGACAAACTTATAATTGATCTCAGACACTGACTTGTTCAGCCCGTTCCTTCTCAAATCATTCAGAATCACATTGAATCTGTTGTATGTCTCTGTTAAAGATTCACCTTCCTTAGCCTTGAATCCCTCATAGGCATTGATGCTCTGGTTCAACTTTGCTTTAATAGACATCTCAGTTCCATGAAGTTGTCTTTCTAACTCATCCCACATTGCCTTTGCAGAATCTCTACTGTCTACCATGTTGTATAGATCATTCTGGATGGCCATAGTCAGTAGGATTAGGGCTTCCTCATCAATCTTTGCTTATGCCCTTTCCACATCACTGTAGTATTCAACATGTTTGGGAATGAATCTTTCAGGTATCTCAGGTGAGGTAGCAGTGTCTGGTTGACCAGGTACTCTGATTTGAGGGTTATTAGGACCATTCATAATCACTTTCATCAATTCCTTGTTCTTGTTGTTTAAAAGTTGAATCATTCTTTTCATCCATTAAGGATACTCTCCCAAAGATAGGACTAGAGGTTTTGATTGAGAACCCATGCTTAACAAGTCTTTAGACATGGTTAGATTCTGTAAAGATATGAACTTGATACGATCATTAGCAAAGAAATCAGAAAATTTAGACTAAGAAGTTAAACTTGGTCAACTCAGAAAAATATCTCAGAAATAATTTCTAAGTGCAGAATATGTAGGCTGAAGAGATGAATTTTCCTTTGGCTTGCGAATTCTTGACTTAGTCGTAAAACACACAAAGATGCTAATACCACATGTTAGGATCCAAGCGCTTACCACTACGCCAAAAGCAATTGTTGATGGATGTTGGTCAATGACCCAACATGCTTTATAATGTAGATTTTCTTTAAGTGTAAATTTTTCCTTTTCTAATACTTAGGGGGGGATTGTTAGCCCGCCTCTTTATCAATGTAAAAGTATTATAAAAAGGATTGAAAGCCTTGTTGAACCAGAGCTTTTCCGTAACCAAGTCCAACATATAGAGAGTGCCTAACCCAGAAGATAACCTTCGGAGTTGCAGAGCCTCTAGCCTCCTCTGTATCAATACTCTGGAATTCAACAAGTGTTATCTCACATAGTGTAGACTTCCAATGATAGCAAGCCATGTCAGCAGAAGTGGTTATTTCACCTTTCTAGGTGGAATCATCTCATGGGCTAGAGGATTGACTTTCATATTATTTGGCTATAAATAAGAAGATTGTGTTTGTCATAAATTATGTTTGTGAATCCTTTCACACACTTTCACCTATTAATTTCACACACTGTTTAGAGAGAGATAATGAGTCTGAGTATTTGTTACACACATAAGTATGTGTTCTTGGTGTGTTCTTCATTGAAACCTCATATTCAAGATCACTACAATATCAATGACGATGATGTTTATTATTGTTTGTACTTCTTACCTCATTTAGTTCACTGTTTCTATTTTGATCAATATTTTAATTGCTTACGCTATCGTATTCTACATTGATCATTAACCAACAAGAAATCTGGGACAACATAAAATACATAGAACTTATGTTATTCTCCAAGACAAACTCACATCACAGGAACTTCAACAATGTCCAAGAAGTTGTTGATGATAAAGATAGTTTAATAATCTGAAATGACATTCACTGATACAATGCTAACTGAAAGAAATGTGAACTTGAACCAAGCATCAAGACCTAAAGCATCTCTCAGTGACTATTAAAATGTCGGATCAATATCTTACGCATCATGATTATTTTTGTCTTATCCTCTTGCACAAAAATATACCCCTATGCTTCATTATGACAAAAGGTACAATATGGATTACTTTATGGTTTCCTCAATGGTTATGAACTACCTGAAACACTGTTCTTATACGGCCAGAGACTGCTTTGCCCTAAGGACATGTAATCCACTCATCTTCTTACTCGTGGATTGTACTTGCCAAGGTGCATTAAATGCATTGGGTATAAATAGCTGAAAAGACTCTCCTTCTCTCAAGAAAAAAAAGAAGCATCAAATATGTGAAGCTACTCTTTCTTCGTCTCCATCCTCTCTCTTCTGTGCAAGAAACCTTGTTCTATCTACCTTGATCTTCAGAGATTGTTAAGTGTTTTAAGATAAAAGTAAGATTGTTTAGTTTAGGACCCTTATCTATTTCGGCAACAATCTGTAAATTTTCATGTATTGATTTTCTTTTATAATCAATAAACATAATTTGAAAAGTAAAACTTGTGTTTGTATTCATCCCTCCCTTCTACAAACAGTTAGCCTTGCTGACATCCTTGGGACCGACAAATGGTATCAGTGCAGTGTTTCTCTCACTTTAATTGGTCCTAAAATGGCTACAAACAACTACAATGATAATTGACTTTTGGCTCTTAATCTGTGTACTTTTCTATGATTGTGTTCTTGAATTTCTACTTAAGATCTATTTGTCAACTATCAAATGTATTAATTAATATTAGAAGCTAAAGTAACAAAATAAGTTAATTAACAAAATCTAACTGTTTTGTTATTTAGTCTAAATTTGTTTTCTTGACATGTTATATTGGGTATGTTTGATGAAAGATATTGCAGAATAATTAACGTACGTAATTTATTTTACTTATAATATATATAAATATATATATATATATATATATATATATATATATATATATATATATATATATATATAATGTAAGAACTAATTGACTAATTTTTGAACATGTCTTTTTTAGTCAATTTATCTCTCAACTCACTACAAGAGAAAGGGGCTTTAGAGAAGGAACCTTCAGAGAAGGTTTTATAAGTGTATCTGAAGGTATGTTTTAGGGAAGGAATTGGATGACGAAAATATTAAGGGTATCTGAAGGTAGGATGACTTTTAGAGAAGGATTTCTAGGCAAATTATACTGAATGAAAATTGTCTCTAAAAGCTTTAGATACGCTTTTAAGTAAAAACCTCTTTAAAAATATGGAACTTGATTTAGGAACGGATGCTTAACCTTCTCTAAAAGGCAATATTTTATTTTTATAATTTTTAATATTTCTATAAATATTTAGATACGTTTTGACAAACGTATCTAAAAGGTTATAAAAATAAAATCATAATTAAATAACAACTAATATTGTTCAATCGGAGCCCTAGAAAACTTTACTGCTTGTTCAACGATATCCAATTCCTTGTTGTTCCTTCTTAAATCGTCGATATAGTTCAATCGGTATCCAATCGTCAATATGTTCAATTGCTTGTTGTTCCCTCAAAATTCGTCGTCAATTCGTTGCCCTAAAAATCAAATTCGTCGTCAATTCGTTGCCCTAAAAACCAAACCACAGTGCAAAATCCCTCACATTGTCGCTCTCCTACGGTTGATGTTCTTAACTCGAACAGGGTTGATTTTTGTTTCTAGGTTCTTCAAATTGGTAAGCATTTTACATTCAAATCTCTGTTTCTTCTACTACGGTAAACTATTCAACACCTGATCTACTTGATTTTTCTATTAATTCGAATCATCTTTTGAATAATTTGAAACGGAGTTGTTTCACCTGACAATGGTTCATATTCGCTTACATTTGCATTTGGTGTGTCTTCACGGTTGTAATTTTTATTAGAAATTTGATTTCTGTGGTTAAGTCTCTTCTTGTTTGTAAACGAAGTGATTTCATGCAATTAGTGAAGTATCGAACTGGCCGGAATTTGTAACTTTTGATTTGCTGCATTTCTGCGTATGATTTGGCTACTTATTTGTTATCAGGTTTGATGCAAGTAAGGTGAAGCATAATCTTCCAGTGATTAGTGATTAGCGGTTGTTTTGTGATGATGATCTTCTAAGATGTGAACTCTGGAACGATTTACAAATTAAAATTTTAAAAGGAAATTCAATGTTGTGAAACTATTTTAAAAATGTGCAAAAAGGATTTCTTTGTTGTTGCCTTTGCAGCTCAATATCATAAGATGTACAAATGCAGCTTGTCACTCAACCGGCCTGATGAAGGAAGTGGATTATCAATTGTCGTTCTTGTTGATATCGTTATTGTATTCTGTTGATTTTTGTAGTTAGTAGTCATTTGTGTTATCTTTGTTGAAACCATGGTTTACAACTACTAACATAATTTGAAGTTGTGGTGGTTTTGTCTACCTGGTGATTGTTATCGTTATTACTTCATCATCTTCATTTCAGATTTATACATTGGTTCAAATCGAATTTGCAGGTATGTAATGGGTTCGGAAGCGGATTGGGTGCACTGCAGTTGATTTTGTAGGCCATATATAGAAACAACAAGGGGCACAAGGATGAGAAGCCCGCAGCAGCCAGGGTCTCTTCTAATTTCCATAAGCTTATTGATCTGGATCAACAACAACATAATCCATTTTAGAATAAGTGAATTTGGTTCTTGTTTTGGCTTCAGAATGTTTGTTGGACATGGTTTGTTTTCCTTTTGATGGCCACTGTTCCCTTCTCAATGCCTTTTTTTTTGCATTGGCCAGTGGCCAAATTGCTCTGTTTTGGGACTGCTGCTACATTCTTCTCAATTGACACCAGTGGCCAATCTGCCACTTCAGAGTTACTGAAGAAAAAAATGTGGGTTTCTAATGGATGATTTTGTGTTTGTGTAGGTTTCTTGAAGTGAACCCAGATGGGAAAGTTCCGTTGATCAAATTTGATGACAAATGGATTTCTGAACTGGCCTCTGTGTATGTTCTCTCTATACTCATATATATATATATATATATATATTATGTATATTTTTATATATATATATAGACACATATAAACAAATGGGTTGACTTTTTGCTTCTGCTTTCTTATCTGCTAGATAGGTATGTTATAAATTTATGTATGTGGAGTGCAAAGGTTGTGCATTGCAACTTTGTAAGTGTTAGCACAAGAAAAAACATGGATCCCTTTTGGTTTGTACGATTAGATTGGTTTTGGAGGATTTGGAATTGAATTCCATTCCATTCCAAATGAGGTCTCAAGGGTGTGGGAGATGCAAACATGTCCTCTACTCAGGAGAGTAAAACAACTGGTTTTGTAAATAGAACCAAAAACTGTGTGCGAAAAAGAAAGCTTTTCCAAAAAGTCTAAACAACTTTAAAAAAAAGGAGAAGTGGAAAAAGGAAAGAAGATCTAGAGAAAAGCTAATGAATTTGAAAAAAAAATGACTGTTTGGCAAACTAACCTTTTTTTTTGGGAAGGGTGTCCTAGACTATTCCCAGACTAATCCCTTGGCAAATAATGACTGTAAGACATCAGTCCTGATTAAACCTCAGTGGCCACAATTGTTGTGTACGCCTGTATTCGAACCCTGGGCAGATGAGATATTCCACCACATCCCCCAGGACTTTAACTAGTAAACCACAACCCTTGTGGTTTTGGCAAACTAACTTATAAGTTAGTTGTTGGCTGATTTTTGGCTAATAAGTTAGATGTTAACCAATAAATTAGCAGATAAACTAGTCATGTTTGGAAGAAAAGAAACTAGTTGATAAGGTAGATAACAATATAAAATGATCTAAAAGAACATGTTGAAAAATTAATTAGAAAAACTGTAAATTTATTAAAAAGCTTTTGACGGAACAGAGTTAATAAAATGGATGAGAACAAATGTGGAATGGTAAAAGGTTTACCAAGTCTTGGAATTGTATGTCCTTTAGGATGATGAATGATTACAGGATCTTCAACTGATTTCAAGAGTTCAATCCCATGTGGCTTCAAGAAATCTTCTTCCACTGCAAAATTTAACATAAACATATATAGTCTTATAAACCCTAACTCTTTTTTTTTTTAAATATATAAATATTAGTATTTCTTTTCCGTTTTCATATTACTTAATGTTAGCTAATTCCTGCTTGCTGTGTGGATGATTGATATCTTGATGCTCAAATTTCTTTTTCATTTAGGTGATGGAAGGGAAGAATGATTCAATAATTTTCATGGTAACAAAACAAAAGGATGACATTAAGGTATGCAAGTTGCTGCTATCTAATCATTTCATTTTGTTGATTTAATGGTATAGACGAAATTGAAATTTTCTTAAATGCATATGCATCTGTCAAGTATTTGTGATACAATCTTCTTGGTAACTTACTACTAATCCATGCCAATTATGGACAACCAAGTTGCAAAATACCATAAAATTGGCGATAAGCCTGATGTGGAAACTGTTTTAGGATGCCAATTGAGACAAATCATGCGCTAAACTTGTTATAGTATACTTTTTCTGATTTCATGACTCACTTTGTGTTGAGTCTCAATTATACCATAATAAATCACACTAATCTTTGTCAACATGAGTTTTCATGTTAAGTTAGACCACTATCGAACTTGAGAGTTCATTTATGCAGAGATTTAGCAATGCAACTACCTAGCAAAAAGAAGGAAAAATAGAAAACTTATGTGGGCAATGAGTTGGTATAGTCTATTGTACACGTCAACAATCCAGGAGTGAAAAAAGTATATAACACATTTAAATAAATAAAAAAACAGGCCCTTGATGCTAGTAACATGTAATTTTCATTATCTGAAAAGCAAGAAGAACATCTAAAGCTCAGCATGGAAAAAGCATAACGACCCTGGCCCAAATATTGGAATCTTGGACTAAGGTTATAGTTTTAGAAAAATCATTATCACCTCATTTTGGGAGAGGTGCATCTTGATCTTTGTGGATAGATGGGAAAATTTAAGGTGAATTTGTTGGACATAATTTTTTTAAACATTCTGTTTTCTAGTGAAATGTTTTGATGGCTTATTGGTTTTTTGCAGATAAAGAGGGAAATATGGCACCGTTAGCGCCTCCCGTGAAATTATTGATACTCAACGTATCACCTTTGCAACAAACGTGGTTCTACTCAAGGAGACAATGTAAAAAGGTTAGAAATAGATTGGAAGTGATAGGTTGAGTATCAAATTTTGTGAAAAGTTCAGGAAGAATGTTAGAAAATAGATGTATGGATTGATTTAACGTTAGTATATGTTTTGCAAAATTGTCTTTTATATGATATTTTGTTGTTTTTGTTGATTAATAATATTATTTATAATATACAATCATATATAAATATGGAGCTGGAATTTGGATGAAAAATTAATAATAATATGTTTTTTTAGAGAAGGAATTGATATTTTAAAAGTGTATCTAAAGATAACCTTTAGAGAAGGTTTTGATTATTTGTCTTTAAAGATAACCTTTAGAGAAGGTTTGTAAAGTGTAACTAAAAGACATATTTAGAGAAGGTTTAGCTAAATGTAACTAAAAGTATTACCTTTAGATAAGCTTTTTTGTAAACCTTCTCTGAAAGGTACTTTTAGAGACGTTTATAAACCGTCACAAATACTAGAAAAACGTCACTAATAAACACTTTTTGAGAAGCTTTTTGAAATAAGTTGACTGACCTTTAGAGACGCTTTCAAAGAGTATCTAAAGCCTCAAAAAAGCTTCTCTAAAAGCTAACAAAAAAAGACCCTTCCGAAACCCTCCCTAAAACCTTTACCTACCCTTATATAGGGAAGCTTCTTGACGGAATTGAAAATCTTCTCTAAAAGCTTTAGAGAAGCTTTTAAGACCTTTAAATACAAAACAAAACCTTCCCTGAAGGTCATTTATCTTGTAGTGACTAGTTTATCAACTAGTTCTTGTCTAACGTGATTAATTTGTTAGTTAGTTTTTCAGCTAACAACTATTTTTTCAACCAACAGCTAACTTATCAACTTGTTCACCAAACTTAGCCTAAGAACCAATACGAAAAACTCTAAGAGCATCTCCAACGGTAACACTAAAAAAACACCAAAAACACTAAATTTTGTGGGGCCAACAACACCAAAAAAAAAACGTCACCTCCAACCGTCCTCTAAAAACACCAAATTTGTCAAAAAAAAATCAAATTTATTTAAGTTATCACACAGAATGGTGGGTCCCCCAAAAATTTAAAGGCCGGCAAATATGCCGTATGAAATTCTTGACCGGCAAAAGATTTTTGGATATACCTGCCGATTGGAACTACTGCACGGCAAATCCTCTGATTTACCGTGCGGCTGGAGATGCTCTAAAGGGAATTAATAAACTGGTACGGACGTGTTGCGCCCCTACATATAAGACATGCATACAAGCACACATACATAATAGACACGTACATGCATATATAGTATATATACAACATATGTATACATACATGTACATGTATTAAGTAACATATACGTGGATGCATGCATGCATACATATATACAAAAATACATACACATGCATACACATACACATACACATACACATACACATATACACACATATATAGACATACACATATATTTATTTTTTTATTTTTTTCTAATTTGAAATCCATTTGTCCGTGGGTGATCCGTTGCAAATCACCGATTACCGACGGATTTGAATTTTATCGGAAAAATTAACACGGTGGTGGGATCTTTGTCGGGTTCCGTCGGAAATTACCGACGGATTAACGCCGTTTGTGATATCCGCCATTAAAAGTCAACTTTCTAGTAATGAACTGATTTTCAGTTAACAATTTTTTTAAATCGGTTCTTAGTTCGGCTTGGTCAAGTTTATAACCAAATTACGTTTTTTTTCAAACTCGAAATGGATGTTGTTTATGCGTTTACATTTTTCAAACTAAAACGAACCCAAACATTTATTCACTTCATTAGCTAATATCCGGTTTGCGATCAAACTTGTTCTAAATTGAAACTAAACTCGTTTAGATCAATCTCGTTTTGTTTTGAACATCGTACTTTAACGTAACATAATAGGATTAAATCATTAAAACCTACCCAAGATATATATACAATAAATGATTGAATTGAAGTAATATATATATATATATATATATATACAAGTGCGATATTGGTACAGCTAAAACGACATAGATGTCTTTATAATTGATATTGGGACAGATAATGACATGCATATCACCAGACCAGGATGGACCTCAACATATATCAATTATTGTTCTTCTGTTATTTTCATCCATATATCCATATTTCTCTCTCTCTATATAAATTAGGTTTTTTTTTTCAAAGAAAGGTCCCCGCTTTAAACTCCAAAACCGAGACTTTGACCTTCTTCCCCCCCCCAAAACAATAATTCAATCAGTAGATCTGAACCCTAATACCAACCCCAAGTCAATTTCTTGCAAGATTTAAAAATGTAAAATAAAACAAAATTTGGTGTAGTTATTATATTATGCATGTAACTGAAAATAATTTGTGTTAATTGATTATATGAAAGTTGAAAAGTTTTTATTTTAAACTTATTTAGAACGGTTTGTAATATTTGATTATATGAATACATGTTTATATATATAAGCAAAAGATCGTGTGAGAAGGGTGAGAATTATCCTAATTATTCGCATAGCTGTTATCATCCGACCGAATTATCCGGTGTTAGCTTCATAGTCAAAGCGGCAAACTTTGACCATTATTTTAAAAGTCTATGATCATTTTTCTTTTTCTCACACACTTACACTTCTCATTTGAACATATGGCTATATATATATTTATTTATATAGTGGAAGGATATTTTGCAACCCTGAAAAAGGTTGCAACCCTTGCAACCCACATCTTAACCGTTGGATTCATGATCGACGGTTATTTTATTTTTATTTTTCTGTTTTTTTAATTAAAAATATTGGGCCTCATATCTATTGTAACCGCCGATCATGATCCGACAGTTAAGATGTGGGTTACAAGGGTTGCAACCTTTTACTAGGGTTGCAAAATATCCAACCCCTATTTATATACATATATATATATATATATATATATTGTGTTTAAGTAAAATTTACCACGAAATGGACGATAATTAAGTTCGGCATCAACGTTATCAAATATTACAAGATCAATAGGTTATCGGTTAAAATGGTTATACATTAAAATAATTTGAAATATTATTACACTGATTAAAGAAATAAAATGGTTACACACTATAACAAAAATCGTTTTTTAAGACGCCTAAAATATCTAAGTGTTCTAATAAAATACTTTTTAAGATTTAAGTTTATAGTAACAAACCAGAACATGTATTTAAAAGTGTTATAATGAGTTTATGGGACGCTTTTAAACGTTTCAATAAGTTTTGTTGGATGTTTTTAAAATAAAGTATTGTATTAACTATTCTATACGATACTATTTGAAAAAGTGTCCTATATACACAAATATTCTATAAAATACCTAATACGACATTTTTTTATGAAAACGTTATAAAAAATTGTTAAACCCCCAAAAACGTCATATAAACCTATTATAATACTTTTAGATAGTAAGTTTTATATTTTGGTCCTATAAATTCAAGTTTTACAAATTATTACATTATGACGCTTAGACCTTCTAGACGTTCTATAAAACTAATTTTGTTGTAATAACACTAATTAAATTAATAAATACAAAATTAGTTGCGTTATGATACATTTTCCTATATTTCATTGACATCCCAAAACATGTCATGTATCGACGGATTCTATATAGGCTAATCATTAACCTCGAACACAATTATCCTAAACTTATATGCATAAATATATAGAGAGAGAGAGAGGGTGAAGGTTCAAACGAGAACGGCAGAACGTTAACTATTTAAGAAAAATTAGAAACCAACAAATCATATGAAAAATCATATTTGATTCGACATTAACAGCAAAAAAAATGGATTGGGCGACTTTGGCCGTGTACGTGAATCATATATGATTTTTTATTGATTCGGCCGTTCTCGTGTTTTCTTAAATAGATATTGTTCTCGTATGAACCCCTCTCTCTCTCTCTGTATATATATATATAGGAGAGCGATCAAATGGAAACCACTCTAATTTTGAAAACCGTGGAAACCCTCGATTTCATTGGTTAAGTTAATGAAATTATTTTATGAAATTGTTTAATTTGATGAAATTGTTTCATATAATTCTTTTATTGATGAAATCGTTGCATATATTTGTGTTTTTTATGTAAAAATTAAAAAGTTTCATCAGACTGCGAAAATACATCAAACAATTTAATCAGAATGAGAAAATAATAGATGAAACTACATAAAAACCCAAATATATTAAACAATTTCATTAAACAAAGAATTATATGAAACAACTTGATCATATTAAACAATTTTATAAACCAATTTCATTAATTTAACCAATGAAATTGACGGTTTCCAAAGTTTCCAATCTAATATGGTTTCCAATTGAAACCACCTCTATATATGGAAATGTTCAAACGAGAAGATAAATATTTTGTTAGAAGGCGAGAAGTCTCTATATCATATATGATTACACGCATGATACAAAAGTTTAATCATATATGATAAAACACATGTTGCATTGACAACACATTGACATTTAAACACTCAAAGAGTGTAATTTTATATGATATTGAGAATTCCCGCCTTTACGTAAAATGTTTAACTTATCCAATGATCCTTCATATATATATATATATATACATATATATATACATATATATATATATATACATATGGGAGTAAATGAGTAGAGTCGAGTTGAATAGTAGCTTATTCGAGCTCCACTCAAACAAATAATATCAGGCTCGAACTCGACTTGAGCTCCATTAACTTTTTCAGAGTCAGGCTCGAGCTCGAATATTTTTTCAATGTTCGAGCTTGATGCTCGTTTATGACCTCAAATTTGAGATCATTTAACTCGTTTATTTACTTAAGCTCGATTATTTTAATATTTTGATTATATATATTTGTAAACAAATAAATAATACTGACTCAAAAAAATGTATGCTCAAATGGCTTGACTTGACTCGACTCATAAAGTTTAATCGAAGTTTTGAAAGAGTCAAGTCGTACATTGATGTTACGGACCTCGATTCATTAAGTTAAATGAGCTTTATTTTGTGCTTGAGATCGACTCGAGCTCGATTATTATTAGGCTCAAGCTCGATATAAATGAGCTCGGTAGCCCGTTAAAAGTCGACTCGTTTACACGCATATATATATATATATATATATATATATATATATATATATTTATATATATACGAATTGAATAAGAGCAAGCTTTGGTTGTGAAGAGGCGGGACGAGTGAATACAATGCTTTTGTTTACGAAATATACGCATATGTTATTTTATATATTTAATTGAGACCCTTAAATAAATGGAAAAAAAAATATTCACATCCTAAAATGATAATATTTTAAAAGTTTTTTCTTTAAAATAAAAATCAACTTAAAATTGGTTCAATTTTAATGCAATTTCCCTTTATAGCGGAACACATGTGTTATCTATATTATATCATAAAATATATAATAAAAATTTAAAACAAATTATTAAGTATTAGAATTAATATGCTTATATGTCATGGGAGAATTTAAGAAAGTCTGAGGTGGTGCACATGCACCAGCTTTAGGGGACATGTAATAAAATTGGGTTTATATGACACTAAAAATTTCTAAATTTTTGAATATGTCGTTCTATAAAACTTAATTTATAAGACCTAAAAATAATTAAAACATCATATCCAAAGACGTTGAATTAAGTTTGTATGACGTTTTCGAACGTCCTAACAAATTTTAAGACATTTTACAATGTCTTTAGATAAAACACTTTATTTTTTGGTCCTATAAGTTAGATCTTGTAAAATAGTTTATTAAGATGCTTAAAATTTGATGACGTCATATACGCTCAATTTTATTGTAATGTACCATTAAAGTGGCACATGCCAGATTGCTCTATAAACCCAATTTTGGATAATTGAGTACGTCAGATTAGTTGGTTTGAACCCCGAAAGGGTGAGGTTTGAATTACTTTTATAACAAGTTTTATGGTGTTCAACTTTTAATTTTGAGTTCTTTATTGCACTAAAAATTGACAGACATTTCTGGCAGACAAATCCGTCGGAAACGCCTTACCATTTCACACATCTCATCGTATTGTGCAGCACGTCTCGCTTCTTCCGCCCGACGTGCCTCTTCCTCTGCCACACGCCTCTCTTCCCGCTCCCTTAACTCCTGAACTTGGGACCTTAGATCCTCAATTTCCTATAAAATAAAAAAGACGTTAGAATATTTAACATGAATTACAAATGAAATTGATAAACCTCATTTAATGAAATGTGGTACGCACCTGTCGGGAAGAAGAAGAAGCACCACCTTGTGAGGCAGTCCCAATCAAGATTGAGTTGGGATCTGGGTGGTACCCGAACCTAAACAGGCGACCTTTCTTCGGTCCCCCATCAACCTCTTGCGACAACTCGATATCAAGTAGCGGATACTGGCTAGCGTCATCGCCGTACTTCTAGCCTAGGCTTGTCGAATACCCACCCTATGGTTTTTACAATATACATAAAAGTCAATTTCGACAGCATAACAACTGTAAATCGGATGTACCCAACTAAGTTAAACAATCCTAATGTTTTCCCAACAACTGGCAACTCAATATATTTATAATATATATATATATATATATACACACACACACATACACTAAGTGCACCTATTAGGCAATTTGATACCTAAACAATGCATATAGAACAAATAGGGTTGGGTTTGTGCGCTTGAAATCTCTAATTACACCTATTAGGCTATTTAAATGCCAAACCATGCATATAGAACATATAAGGTTGGGTTTGTACGCTTGAAAGCTCTAAGTGTACCTATTAGGCCATTTGAAAGCCAAACCATGCATATAGAACATATAAGGTTGGGTTTGTGTGCATAAAAGCCCTAAGTGCACCTTATTCGGCTATTTGAAACCGAAACCAAGCATATAGAACAAATAGGGTTGGGTTTGTGCGTATATAGACCATATGTGCACCTATTAGGCTATTTGAAACCCAAACCATGCATATAGAAAATATAAGGCTGGGTTTGTGCGCATAAAGTCCCTAAGTGCACCTATTAGGCTATTTGAAACCCAAACCATGCATATATAACTAATAGGGTTTGGTTTGTGCGCATAAAGGCCCTAAGTGCACCTATTAGGCTATTTGAAACCCGAACCATGCATATAGAACAAATAGTGTTGGGTTTGTGCGTATAAAGGCCCTAAGTTCACCTATTAGGCTATTTGAAGCCCAAACCATGCATATAGAAAAAATAGAGTTGGGTTTGTGCACATAAAGGCCCTAAGTGCACCTATTAGGCTATTTGTAACCCAAACTATGCATATAGAATAAATAGGGTTGGGTTTGACAGCATAACGACTGTAAATGGGACATACCCAACTATATTAAACAATCCCAATGTTTTCCCAACAAATGGAAACCCAAACTAGATAGATATATACATATATACACACTAAGATAGAGTCTTACGGTATAAAAATCCTAATGTTTGCCCAACAAATGGCAACCCAAAATAGATATATACAGTTTAAAGTTAAATAAGAAATACATATAAATGTTCTAAAGTATTGTGCAAAATACTTACGGCAACCAGGCTACACCTCGATGTCACATAATCCTTGGTGGATGAAGACGAGGTTTCGAACCCGACCATATCTTCTTGTGGGTGTGATCGAAGAGCTCCAAACCCGACGGTGGCACGCCCTTTGCTCTGGTCTGCGAAGGGCAAATAATACAAACATGTGTTAATTATAACATATTAAAGATCAAACTACTAAAGCAATGGTTAATTATAACATATTAAGGTCCTACCTAACGAGCATATGTCTCTCCGAACGAGATCGATCCATTGGTGTGCTTGGATATTTTACCATCCACCAGCGTCATCCGGTTTTCACGCGACACCACAGAAACCGCCTTCCAATTTTAGTTGTTTCATCCATTGATCAACGCGTTCCAGTTCAGCGGGGAGACCCAATCGGTAGGGAATGGCTTCAACAAATTCATATCTCGGGCAGGGTCATTCTCATCATAGGGTCGTCCAGCATCTACGGACAACTTGGCGGCTCTCTTCCGGGAGGAACTCAGGTTGTCGTTGTATTGATTCCCACACTTTCTCTCCCAGATATCTCGCATACGGACGTCTAAAGAAGCATCCCACGTGTACTGGCCTTGTATGTACAAGTTTAGTTATTCTTAAGTTGGAAATAGAACTATCAAAGATATAATTATTTAAATATACAATCCAAACCTTAAAACGCTCAAACATCTTGTTCCTCACGTCCAGAGGGACGTGGGACCAAGTACGCCATGCGTCAATCAAGAAGGTCCGATTTACCCTCGTGGCCATGCAACTCGCATCGTAACAATTCCATCTGCATAAGGAATTGAATTAATATCCATACAAATAACAATATTTTATCAACAAGTTAATAGAAATGAACTTAATCGTTCGAGCAAACATCACGGGGTGCTAGCTGCCTTCTCTGTGTCGGGAACTGCTCTGGAGCTGCGATGCCATGGACATTACGAGACGCCTCATCATCTGGTTGTGCTGAATCGCTACTAGAGACTCCTCCTGAACCTCGGCTAGAAGTACCACGTCCGGACCTAAACGCACGCGGCTCACGTGGTGTACGCAATATTGTCTATAAAGCAACGTTAGTAAGCATACAACAGTAATTCAAATATACAAACCACGAATATTAGAACAACTGGGGTTGGTTTTGTGTGCATAAAGGCCCTAAGTACACCTATTAGGCTATTTGAAACCCAGACCGTGCATATAGAACAAATAGGGTTGGGTTTGTGTGCATAAAGACCCTAAGTGCACCTATTAGGCTATTTGAAAACCAAACCATGCATATAGAACAAATAAGTTTGGGTTTGTGCGCATATAGGCCCTAAGTGCACCAATTAGGCTATTTGAAACCCAAACCATGCATATAAAACAAATAGGGTTGGGTGTGTGCACATAAAGGCCCTAAGTGCACCTATTAGGCTATTTGAAACCCAAACCATGCATATAGAACAAGTAGGGTTGGGTTTGTGCGCATAAAGGCCCTAAGTGCACCTATTGGGCTATTTTAAACCCAAACCATGCATATAGAACATATAAGGTGCGGTTTGTGCGCTTCAAACCCCTAAGTGCACCTATAAGGCTACTTGAAACCCAAACCATGCATATAGAACAAATAGGGTTGGATTTGTGCGCATAAAGGCCCTAAGTGCACCTATTAGGCTATTTAAAACCCAAACCATGCAAATAGAACAAATAGGGTTGGGTTTGTATGCATAAAGGCCCTAAGTGCACCTATTAGGCTATTTGAAACCTAAACCATGCATATAGAGAATATTCATACACATATATATATATACATACACAAACATATTGCATATGCTAGAGATACACACAAAGGCCCTAACTACACAAAGTTTGGTAAGCCTAAAATTAAAATACTATTTAATCATCTGAGGAATGATCAGACAAGTCAGGTTCTTCTTCATCAGAGTCCGGTGTACCGATAAAGGATCATACCTTGATAATAAAAATCCCAAGTTTGTCGAAATCCTTAACAAAGCTTTCACCAAATATATATCTATATATTTTTAAAGCCAAGACTTCAAGACTTTCTCCTTTTTTTTCTCTTTAAACTTACTCACCAAAAACAAACAAACACAGGAACTGAAAGTGAAGGCGGTGATGGTGATGGGTTTTTATAACCCCAAGATTCCTAGTCTAACCCTTAACTATAGGGAAAAAACACAAATAGTCCTTAAACTTTCAAGATAATAAAAATAAGGGTATTTCTAAACACAAAGAGGAAGATTACATTTTCTGAGCTTAAAGACTGATCTTGATCCAAAGGGGTAGATTGTTAAAGCACATATTTATTGGATTCAAGATCATAATTATCTGAAGATGGAAATCTGAAGTTAAAGCTGATAAAGTCGTCTCATTAAATAGTCTAGGGTCTCTGTGTAATAAATAGTCAAAGTCTGTTTACGTATTTTATTTATTAGTCTTTATATTTAGTTATTTTAGTTTGTTTTGTATTTTGGGCCCAAGCTTAGCCAACCCTTGCAAAGCCCATTAGGCTATATGGCCTAAATATAAATTAGATTAGGTTAGTGTTAATTAGTGGAGAGAGCTTTATTAGAGAAAATCATTATTGAGAGGAGGCTGTGGTTTTGTGGTGCGCCGTAAACAAGAAGCAGAGAGATAGAAGTTTCAATTTCTTATCAAGAACAATTGTAATCTATTGAATCTTTTGATAATCAATATCAGGTTTGCATTATCGTTATTGTTTATTGATTTACTTGATTGAAAGATTGCTTATTGGGACACTCAATTGGTATCAGAGCTAGTACAGATTGAATTGAATTTTTGTTTTTCGGTTCTGTTATCTGTAAAAAATTCAAAAAAATTTATTGCGTGATTGGTAATCAAGTAATTATTAATTGATTTGTGATCGGTTTGATTAATATCTTGGTTGGGTAATGTTTGTTTTGAGTATTGGATTGAATTTGATTGCTTATTTGGTGAATTTGAATCTGTTCGGTCGTCACGAGCACAGTACTGTCCAATTCTTTGATTTTTCATAAATGTGCTAGTTTATTGAAATTAATCGTTTGCAATCAGTTCTAGGTATCTTTTAGATCGTTTTGGCAAAGTTTTGTTGTTTAATTTTGAGTTTTGGATTGGTTTCTGGATCGATTTGTGTTTTCTGCGCCGATAATCTTCAAGAACATACCGGTCGACCGACAATACCGATCGACCGCATCTTATAGGTCTTCTTAATATCGGCCGATCTCTTTCTATCGGTCATTTCAATTTACCGGTCGACCGAACATCTGATTGTGCATCTTACCGGTCGAATACCTAATATCGGTCTAATCCATTTCCGGTCGAAGATATATCTCGGTCTAATCCACTATCGGTCTTTGACACTATCGGTCTAAGCATTCTATCGGTCTAAGCACTATCGGTCTAAGCATTCTACCGGTCTTTACAAGTTCCCGGTCGAACTCTCTACCGGTCTTTACAAGTTCCCGGTCGAACTCTCTACAAGTCTTTACAAGTCTCCGGTCGACTCAATACCGGTCGACGCACATCCCCGGTCGATTTTTGCAAACTGTAAAAGGGCATCTAAATGTCAAAAAAAATTCTCTAGGGGCGTTGCCCCTTGACCCCACCCGCTAAGTCTGCGAAGGGGGACAAAGTTTTGTTCGTGATCAGATTTTTCTGAATTTCATTCTAAGATTTTCAATATTGTGTGATTTTATCTTGTCTTCTAACGATCTCATCCAGTTGATTGTTTTCAATATCAGATAAGTTTGATTTCTAATCGTATAAGTAAAGATGTCTCGGGAAGCTCTTGCTATTGGAACAGATGTGAAGCCACCTGTACTCTTCAAAGGAGAGTACGAGCAATGGAAGGACAGATTCTTGGACTTCATCGATCGACATGATCTGGAAGATTATATCAGAAAATCTCTAAAAGAAGGAATCATGACACCTCCAACCAAGGTTCTCACTGTAGCCGGAGAAAATGGTGAAGAAGAAGAGACTGAGTATAAGTTATCGATTGGTGAATATACGGAAGATCAGCTGAAGAGACACAAGGGTGACAAGCTGGCAAGATCATTTATTCTCCAAGGCATACCGAACGAAATATATGTCAAAATTGATAGCTACAATGCTACCGGCAAGCAAATGTGGGATCAATTGGAGAAGATGATGATTGGATCAAAAGTCGGCAATCAGCTTAAAGTTTCCAACTACTTGAATAACTATGAAGAATTCAAAGCCAAAGCTGGAGAATCACTTGAAGCCACTTATGACATATTTGTCACATTGCTGAATGAGCTCAGCAAGAACAAGATCAAAAAATCTCAAGTTGAGTTGAATGTGAAATTTCTCAGCAACCTTCAGCCAGAATGGAAAAGATTCACAAGACAAATGAGGCAGTTGAAAGATTTGAACGACATTCCACTTCATGAAGTTTATGAAATCCTCAAACAGAATGAGGAAGAGGTGGATGAAATCAAGGCTGAGATGAATAAGGCTGACAAAGAAGTTGCTGATCCAGTTGCTCTTGTTGTCAAGAAAAAGTCCAAGAAGAAGAAGGTGATAGCATCTGAGTCTGAAGAAGCGGATAGTGAGGCAAAGTCTGACTCTGACGATTGTGAACAACTGAAGGAAGCCATGCTAATGTTAACCAAGGCTTTCCAAAAGAAGTTCTATAAAAATCCAAACTCCAACAGTCAGAGGTACTCGTCTGGTCCGAATAACTACAAGCATAAGGAGAGATTTGAAGAAAAGAGACCAGAAGACAAGAAGAAGGATGGAGCTGATGAGATTAAGAAGGAAGAACCAATGAAGTGTTACAACTGTGGCAAATTCGGTCATTTTGCCAAGGACTGCCGAAAACCTAAAGTCCGAAACTCCGAATATTACAAGAATAAGATGCTTCTAGCCAAGCAACAAGAGGTTGGAAAAGCATTAATGGCGGAGGATGAATACTGGCTCGACCATTTGGATCAAGAGTCTGAAGAAGGATAGAAGGATGAGACAGCACATTTGTGCTTGATGGGGAAAAACCAGTCAGAAGCTGAAGCTGATTCTGATGATGGAGACAATGATGAGGTATGTAACTTAACTGAATCTGATTTTCTGAACCAAATGCATGCCATGATGTCTAAACTCCAAGAATTAGAGTCTAAACTGAAGCGTGAGAAAGGTGTCATTAAAGAGAAAAATCAATCTATACATAATCTTAGTAATGATATTGCTGAGAAAAATGTATTAATTGAAACTTTGCATAAAAATATAGACACATGCGCTAAAGAAAAGACTATAATTCATAAAGAGTTGTCTGAAACTGTTTCTAAGTATAGAGAATGTGAGTTTAAGTCTATAGAGATTTCTAAAAGGTATTTTTCTACTTCAAAAGAAAAGAATGATTTAATAGATAAGGTGAATGCTTTGGAAGAGAAATTACATTCTTTAGGTCAAACTGAACACACTATTCATTTGAACAAACTTAAAGAGAAACCTGATACTTGGGGACTTGGTTACAAGAACCCACATCATCTCAAAAAGGGTATATCTGAAGTGCCTACACTTTATGACTTTGGGTTTATGTTGTTGGCTCCTCAACATTAGGAACTCAAACCCTTTTGGACTAGTCTGTCTGAAAATGATAAAGCCAAGGAATATGATAAGAGAAAGAACACAACTAAAGTTCAACTTCCATTTCGCTATGAGAAGTTGAATAACAGTTGTAGTTCTAATAAATCAAAATTTCTTTCAAATGATTATTTTGAGAGGTATTCTGTAAAAGAGTTGGAGGCTAAACCCATCGAAGGTAAGCTTTACGTACCTCCTCTAGTTTTGGAAAGTAAAATTTCTGAACTCGAGAATACTCTTACAGAAGAAAGACTTTTGATGGACTTAGAACAAACTGTATTTTCAACAGTGTTCAAAGATACTGATTTTTCTAAATTCTCTAAGGCTTTAAATTCTGATGACAGATCTGGTTCACTTGAGAATGATCTTAATTTCTTAAACTCTGATGGTATTTTGAATGATTGTGTTGCTCAATTTGATTTTACCTCTAAACTTCCTGATCATTCATCTTGTGTTGTTAATTCTTTTGGATTACCCAGTGTGTTTGAAAAAGGTGAAACATCAACGAAAGTTGATAAATCAGTTTCTGTGAAATCAAAGAAAGCAAAAGGTAAGAAACAAAAATGTCAGCTTTCACAGAAACCGATCCCCACTGGTAAGCCAAAGAAGAAGCATTCTATTAATTCTCATCATTCTAATTCTAAAGTTTCACATGTTTCAGATTTGAGAAAGCAAAGGGTTGGAGTTAAGACTGCATGGATACCGAAACAGAAGATAGACGAGAAAGCTAAATCTAGTTCTAGTTTTATTTTGAATAAAAAGACTTCTAGTAAAGATGATGTGATTGTGAATGTTGCTACTTTTAAATCTAATCTTGTTGATTCTCGCAAGAAGTACTCTATAAAGCAATTATTCCAGTTAGCACCATCAAATAAAAAGTTTTTAAATTATGGTGAATGTGATTATGCTTCTCGTAAATATTCTGATGTTTGGTATGGTTCATATAATGTTTCATCTTATAGTTATCATTCGTCTTATCATGCTTCTGGTTTTCAAAGGAAAAGCGGACCCAAATTTAAATGGGTGCCAAAATCAAGTACTAACAGTGGAGGTCCCATTTTTAAATGGGTTCCTAAACCTCTTCTTTCTTGATTTGTGTTGTGCAGACCGGTCATATGTGGTACTTAGATAGTGGGTGTTCCAAGCATATGACCGGGCAGAAGAGTATGTTGTCTAATTTTACGGACAAATACTGCGGCACAGTTCGTTTTGGGAATGATCAGTTTTCACCTATTCTGGGATATGGTGATGTTGTACAAGAAAATCTTACGATCAAGAAGGTGAGTTACGTTGAAGGCTTAAGGCATAACCTATTCAGCATTGGCCAATTCTGCGACAAAGACTTAGAGGTTAATTTCAAGGTCAAGACATGTTCAGTACGCACGGAAGAAGGAAAAGAACTCTTGGTCGGCACTCGCAAGTCAAACCTCTACACCATCAACTTGTCAAAGGTCCAGGATGACAATCAGGTCTGTCTACTATCAAAGGCCTCGATGCAACAAAGCTGGTTATGGCATCGACGACTTTCTCACCTCAACTTTCGGTACATCAACAAGATGGTCAGTGGCAAGCTAGTGAAAGGTCTTCCAGAACTGAAATATGAAAGAGAACATCTATGTGCAGCATGTGAAAAGGGCAAGATGAAGAGAGCCCCACACAAACCAAAGCCTGAACCGAGTACCAGCTCTCCTTTAGAGTTGTTGCATATGGACTTGTGCGGTCCTATGCGAACGCAAAGTTTAGGAGGAAAGAAGTATGTGCTAGTTATCGTGGACGACTACACGCGATACACTTGGGTCAAGTTCCTACGGTCTAAAGATGAGACGCCAGAAGTTCTCATTACATTTTTGAAGACGACCCAAGTCAATCTGCAAAAACAAGTCAAGATTCTCAGGACTGACAACGGCACAAAGTTCAAGAACAAGATAGTTGAAGAATATCTCGAGTCGGTCGGGATATCCCATCAATACTCTGTTGCCCGCACGCCTCAACAAAACGGAGTCGTAGACATGCAAAATCGTACACTTGTCGAGGCCGCTCGAACAATGCTCAGCTGAAGCTGTATCGACTGCGTGTCACACTCAGAATCGCTCCATGATACACCGCAGATTTCAGAAGACTCCGTATGCGTTGATCAACAACCGAACACCAACCATTAAATATTTTCATGTTTTTGGTTGTACGTGTTATGTTCTAAACGACCGAGAGAATCTGAACAAGTTTAGTGCTAAGGCAGATGAAGGCATCTTCGTTGGTTATTCATCTACATCTACTGCGTATCGTGTTTACTTGAAGAATTCGAAGACTGTGATCGAGAGCATCAATGTTACATTTGATGAGGATATGGCTTCTGAGCACGTCAGTTCAGAACCCGTAATTACCGGAGTATTAGCTTATGGGCCAACCAGTCCAAGACTTGCACCTCACGAGAACAAATCAGATGGCGATTCTTCGTCTACTTCTAAATTATCTAATTTGGATTTATTATTTGAACTGTTTTATGATGAATTTCATGGATCTCGTTTGCCTAAATCTGTTGTGGTTGACAGGATGGAAGACTCGTTGACTACTCATCCAACCACTTCCGATATCTCTACTGAATCCAATTCCCCGATTCAGCAAGAAGTTCCAGTTCTAAAGCCTACTCCGACAGTTGAAGTTGTGACCAACACTGATGAGACAGAAGTAGCTAACTCTGTAAGATGTACTGTAAGGACTGATCAACAGACTGCCCAAGTTGTACCTACTGCCACTTCTGCAACGACTACTTCAAGTGAAAACCCCGTTATTTCTGAACCATCTGAAGGCGATAGCAGTGGATTCCTAGATGCTGACAATGATCAACATACATCTAATCCACTCCCTCATGAACATAAGTGGACCAAAGAGCACCCGGTACATCAAATTATTGGAGTTCCTTCTGCACCGGTGCAAACTAGGTCTGCATCTTCAAATCTCTGTATGTATGAATCCTTTTTGAGCAAGATCGTGCCTACTCGCGTATCTGAGGCTCTTGTCGATTCAGATTGGGTAACTACGATGCAAGATGAGCTAAATCAGTTTGAAGCACTGAAAGTCTGGAGATTCGTACCCAAACCGCAAGGTAAAACTATCATTGGTACGAAATGGGTGTTCAAAAACAAGAAAGATGAAGATGGTACCGTTATCCGAAACAAAGCACGACTTGTCGCCAAGGGATATAGGCAAGAGGAAGGGATAGACTACGATGAGACTTATGCTCCAGTGGCATGTATAGAGGCGATTCGGATGTTCTTATCCTACGTAGCCCATAAGAACTTCACCGTCTATCAAAGACGTGAAGATAGCTTTTCTGAATGGAGTACTCAAGGAAGAAGTCTACGTATCACAGCCAGAAGGGTTTGTAAATCCAGATAAGCCGAACCACGTCTACATCTTGGATAAAGCTCTTTATGGACTGAAACAAGCTCCTCGCGCCTGGTATGATATTCTATCTCAGTTCTTGGTCAAGTCAGGTTTTACAAAAGGTACGGTTGATACCACTCTTTTTATTAAAAAAGATAAAGGCGATATCATTCTTATTCAAATATATGTGGATGATATTATTTTTGGTTCTACAAATCCTAAGTACTGTAAGAACTTTGCAAACCTCATGGTGTCACGTTTTCAGATGAGCATGATGGGAGAGATAAACTTCTTTCTCGGATTGCAAGTAAAACAATTTTCAACGGGGATTTTTATCAATCAATCTAAATACATTATGGATATTCTTCGGAAATTCAAAATGGAAAATTGTAAACCGATTGGTACCCCAATGGCACCTGGTACTAAGATTGGCACCGATCTTTCGGGAAAGGATGTTGATGTTAGGACTTATAGAGGGATGATAGGTTCTTTAATGTATCTTACTTCTAGTAGGCCGGATATAATGTTTTCTACATGCTTATGTGCTAGATATTAGGCCAATCCTAAAGAATCCCATTTGTCTGCTGTAAAGCGGATCTTCAGGTATCTGAAGGGGACTGCAGATCTTGGTCTGTGGTATCCTAAGGATACAAGCTTTGAACTAACATCTTATTCAGACGCAGATCATGCTGGTTGCATGTTAGACAGGAAAAGCACCTCGGGTCATATACAATTCCTCGGAGATAAACTCGTCAGTTGGGCTTCGAAGAAGCAATTATGTGTCTCCACCTCAACGGCCGAAGCGGAATATGTAGCTGCTGCTAGCTGCTGTTCTCAGGTCTTGTGGATGAGAACACAACTGCGAGACTATGGATTTCATTTCAATAGAATCCCGATCTATTGTGATTCGAAGAGCGCTATTGTGATTACCGTTAACCCTGTTCAGCATACTAAGACCAAACACATAGATGTTCGGTATCATTTTATAAAAGATAATGTAGAAAAGGGAACAATTGAACTTTACTTTGTAAAAACCGATTATCAGCTTGCAGATTTGTTTACCAAACCTTTAGACGAAAAGAGATTTAATTTTCTTGTCTCAAGACTTGGTATGCTAAATCTTAAGACCTAATCGTTGGTTACCTATTAAAGTTTCTTATTGTGTCTCTATATCATATCTTTATTATTATTTCCGCATGATACGTGCTCTTTAACAGTTTGTTCATGATCTCAGGGGGAGTGTGAGAAGTATTTCATTGATGGTCAATGTTAGTTTGAGGGGGAGCATATTTAAATGCATTGTGCTTACTGATAATTGTTACTGATGCATGATTCTAGGGGGAGCATACAAGTAAAGAGTATGGCTATGACTTCTGATTAGTTCTTATCAGAACTCGTACACTAAGTGTTTTACTGCTTTATGTTATTTCAATTTCAGTGAATAAAGTTACTTTGACTAGACTTTTAGATTTTTGTAGGTTGAGAGATGCTTACAAGTTCATATCATTATGACTTTAAGCTTGACTTCGCGAGATGTAAGACTGTACTCGAAAGGTATAATTTCTTTTCTTCATCTCATTCATGGTTGAAAGAAGGACAACTTTCAATCATAAGAAAACATGTTCTTAAATGTTCAAACCACTTCCCGATTCTCAAACAGATTTCTTGAACTGGAAGTGTGATTTTAAATGTTTTCTGATTCATCTATGCACTTTAACTGATCAAGTTAAATCACCTGAGCATCATATGCTTCATAGGAAAACATGGGATCAGTGTGCTAGGACTTATCTGAACTTCTATGGATTCACGTTAACCAGTGTTTCCTACCCAAGAAGTTAATCCTTTAGTGATTAAATGTGAGGAGTTCAAAAGAAATGAGTGTGGGATGTGTCATGAGAGAATATGTCAAAAGAGAGTTCGGTTAGCTGTGAGCTTAAAGATTAAAAGAAAGAGGGTGAGAGATAAGAGTAAAAGAATATCAAACTCTGCACCAACTACTTTCTGAGCCGGACAGCCACATTTCTAATGCTTTACATTTCTTTGGTGAACATTATTGAAACAGGAAACTCACCCATGCCAACTCTTGACATTACCCCACCAGCTACTCATTTTCTTCTCAACAAGAAAATGTTTCATTTTCAAAGGGGATGCAACACATATTCTATCTGATTTTCATTTGGAAATTCTGGATATTGAAAAGAAGGAAGTCTGCCCCACCTTCACACTTCACTAATGCACATTGAGTCTGTGTTTAACTAACTGTTGTCTCAGTGGTTTACACTTTTTGAGCCTTACAAGCAATCATCATATGCTTAATTTATTCCATCACTTGCACGAACACACAGAGAATTTGTTTCTTTGTCATAACATTCATAGAAATTGCCTTTGTGGTGTTTCGATGATTGAATGGAAGCCCTGGGGGAGTGAACATCACAAAAGCTCCTTTATATTGTGTATTCGTTACACACAGTGACTTTGTGTTACTAACAGGCAATTTTAACTGATTCATTTGTTGATTCAGGTGTTACACTTAATTTTCTAAATTGTCTAGATTTGCAAAGATCTGGATGAACATCTTAATGAATTGACGGATAATCAGTGGTTCTGTTTGCAAGATCAATGGTGGAAGATATTTCTTGAAGACACGTTTTGATGAACTCTTTGCTCTTTTCATCAAAAAGGGGGAGAAGCGTCAATCAAGAAATGGAAGATATTCTGAAGATATGCTGATATGAAGAAATTTTCCTTGAAGATGCTTTACTGGAGATAATTTCTTTCCAAGAGATATTCTCATCGATTGGGGAGATTGCTATATTCTAAACACAAAGAGGAAGATTACATTTTCTGAGCTTAAAGACTGATCTTGATCCAAAGGGGTAGATTGTTAAAGCACATATTTATTGGATTCAAGATCATAATTATCTGAAGATGGAAATCTGAAGTTAAAGCTGATAAAGTCGTCTCATTAAATAGTCTAGGGTCTCTGTGTAATAAATAGTCAAAGTCTGTTTACGTATTTTATTTATTAGTCTTTATATTTAGTTATTTTAGTTTGTTTTGTATTTTGGGCCCAAGCTTAGCCAAGCCTTACAAAGCCCATTAGGCTATATGGCCTAAATATAAATTAGATTAGGTTAGTGTTAATTAGTGGAGAGAGAAATCATTATTGAGAGGAGGATGTGGTTTTTGGTGCGCCGTGAAAAAGAAGCAGAGAGATAGAAGTTTCAATTTCTTATCAAGAACAATTGTAATCTATTGAATCTTTTGATAATCAATATCAGGTTTGCATTATCGTTATTGTTTATTGATTTACTTGATTGAAAGATTGCTTATTGGGACACTCAAAAAGTGTTATGAATACCACGCAATTCAGACGGAAGTTCTAACCGGTAAGCTACCTCACCAACTTGGTCAATAATAAAAACGGCCCGATATATCTTGGACTCAATTTACCCTGTTTCCTGAATCGAACAATTCCTTTCCAAGGCGAGACTTTCAACATTACTCTATCACCGACCTGAAACTCTATCGGTTTACGACGTCTATCGGCGTAGCTTTTCTGTCGGTCCTGAGCCATTTTCAAACGTTCCCGAATCTGACCGATTTTATCTGCAGTTAACTGAACAATTTTCGGTCTGGCTAACTATTTTTCTCCCACCTCATTCCAGCACAACGGCGTTCTACATTTTCTACCGTATAAAACCTCAAAAGGCGCCGCTTGAATACTCGAGTGATAACTGTTATTATAAGCAAACTCAATCAAAGGTAAGTGCCCTTCCCACGAACCACCAAAGTCGATAATACAAGCTCGTAACATGTCTTCGAGCGTCTGAATCGTTCGTTCACTCTAACCGTCTGTCTGTGGATGGTAAGTCGTACTCAACTGCATCTGAGAACCCAATTCCCTCTGAAATTTTTTCCAAAACATCGAAGTAAACCAACTATCTCGATTCGATATAATCAATCTGATATTACAATTCCATCGTTATATGATCCCATTTCCAAACCGGAATTTCTAACGATTGTAATTTACCGAACGGTTTCTGATGTTCCACTTTAACCTGTAAACAAGTTAAACAACGCTCCACATATCGAGCGATATCTTTCTTTAGACCCAGCCACTAATAAAATTGTCATAAGTCTCGATACATTTTGTTAGTACTCGGATGAATAGAAAAACGAGACTTGTGAACCTCATTTAAAACTCTATCATGAATATCACCCAAACGAGGTACCTAGATTCTATTTTCAAAACACATTAATTCACGGTCATTTTTCACTAAGACTGATGACATACCTGCAAGTCGTTCTCGTTTCATATTTTCTTCTTTCAGAGCTTCAATCTGACATTTCTTTAACTCTTCGAAAATATTCGATAACAATTCAGCTCGTAATGCAACGACTTTGATTGTTCCACTCTTTTCTTTACAACTCAAAGCATCGGCCACCACGTTTGCTTTTCCCGGATGATACAAAATTTCACAGTCATAATCATTCACCAATTCTAACCATCGTCGTTGTCGCATATTCAATTCCCGTTGATTGAACAAGTGTTGAAGACTTTTATGATCGGTAAAAATCTGACATTTGGTACCGTATAAATAGTGTCTCCAAATTTTGAAAGCAAACACAACAGCGGCTAATTCCATATCATGAGTCGGATACTGTCTCTCGTGGTCTTTCAACTGATGAGAAGCATAAGCAATAACCTTTCCACGTTGCATCAATACATAACCCAAACCCAATTTCGAAGCGTCACTGTAGACCACAAAATCTTCTGAACCATCGGGCAGAGATAAAATCGGAGCACTACACAGTCTTTCTTTCAGTGCTCGGAAGGCCTCGGCTTGAGATTCTTTCTATTCAAACTTTACGTTCTTTTTCGTTAGCATCGTTAAAGAAGTTGCAATACGAGAAAAATCTTGTATAAATTTACGGTAATACCCCGCTAAACCTAGAAAGCTTCTGACTTCAGTCGGAGTTCTCGGTGGTTCCCATTTTTTAGTAGCTTCAATTTTTACGGGATCCACTTTGATACCGTTTTCAGAAACAATATGCCCCAAAAACTGAACTTCTCGTAACCAAAATTCACATTTAGAAAGTTTAGCGAAAAGCTTTTCCCATTTCAACAATTCCAGTATCAAACGAAGATGATTAGCATGTTCCACTTCTGATCGAGAATAGATAAGAATATCTTCGATAAAAACAATCACAAATTTATCAAGATAAGGATTGCATACCCGGTTCATCATATCCATAAAAGTTGTTGGCGCGTTAGTCAAACCGAACGGCATCACTAAGAATTCATAATGACCGTATCGAGTACGAAATAGAATACAATATACTTATTTTCTTTTCTTTATTTTTTATTTTGTAATTTAGCAATCAACAACATTAATTGGATCACTTGTTTTCTAACTTTTATGTTGCCATTTAAAATTGAAAATAAATTAGCAGAACAATATTGCTTAATTTTCAAGATATATCTATATCTATATATATATATATATATATATATATTTAGGTTCATTTGAGAAATGGTATATATATGAGAAATAAAGAAGTAATTTTAGCCTTTCATATGGTCAAGATCATATTTGACTCGTCAAATATTGCGGCTTTGACTGGTCAACAGTTGCGGCTATTCCAAAAATAGAAGAACAAATTCGTAATTTTTACAAATACACGGGACGAGTTCATATATGAATCTGTATGATTCACATAAGAACTATATGTTCATATGGGAACCAGTGCAATTCACATATGAACTCTTTTAACTGATTCATATATGAATCTTTGTGATTCATATATGAACCTTTGTGATTTATATATGAACTAATTAACTGATTCACATATGAACTAATTAACTGTAGGTTCATATGTGAATCAGTTGAACTAATTAACAGATTCACATATGAACCTTTGTGATTCACATATGAACCTATAGTTCATATATGAATCACATAGGTTCACGTATGAACTCGTCCCGCGTATTTTACGAAGCTACCCCTATATCTTCTAAAGACCATACAAGGAATTATCCGGTGTTTCACGGTCAAAGCCGCAAATATTGACCAGATAAAGGGTTATGATCATTTCTCTATTTCTCTATTTCTCATATATTTAGTATTTCTCAAATGAATTTCTCCCTATATATATATATATATATATATATATATATATATATATATATGTGTGGATGGTTTATTTTGCAACCCAGTGAAAGGTTAGAACCCGTTCAACCTTCGTCTAAACCATTCTTTTAGCCCATTATTATGTAGACAATGGATTGATTATTGAATTGCATCAATGATTACTGGTTTCATGCATTAATCTTACCTACAATGCATAGTATTTCATTAAATGTCATGGAATGCATATTGTTTCATGAAAGTATCACTTTCATCCGATACATCACATGAACCGTTATATGCATTAACATATTTTGCATAAATTCAACAAAATTCGATGGAATCATGTAATTTCATTTAAAGAATCAATGAGAATCCAAATGCAATGGACAATTTAGATGACGGTTGCAGGGTTGTAACCTTTTACTGCGTTGCAAAATAACCGTGGCATATATATATATATATATATATATATATATATATATATATATATATATAGGGAGAGGTTCATTTGAGAAATGATAAATGTATGAGAAATTGAGAAGTGATCCTAACCCTTTAACTGGTCAATATTTGCGGCTTTGATCGTTGTGAAGCACCGGATAATTCCTTGTGTGGTCTGTAAAAGATAGAGGGATAGTTTCGTAAAATACGCGGGACGAGTTCATATATGAACCTATGTGATTCACATATGAACCTATGTGATTCACATATGAACTATATGTTCATATGTGAATCAGTTAATTAGTTCATATGAGAATCAGTTAATTAGTTCATATGTGAATCTGTTAATTAGTTCAACTGATTCACATATGAACCTACAGTTAATTAGTTCATATGTGAATCAGTTAATTAGTTCATATATGAATCACAAAGGTTCATATGATTTAGTTAAAAGAGTTCATATGTGAATTACACCGATTCACATATGAACATATAGTTCATATGTGAATCATACAGGTTCATATATGAACTCGTCCCGTGTATTTGTAAAAATTACGAAACTGTCCTTCTATTTTGGAATAGCCACAACTTTTGACCAGTCAAAGCCGCAATTGTTGACCAATCAAAGACGCAATATTTGAATAGTCAAATCCGATCTTGACCGTATGAAAGGCTAAGATTACTTCTCTATTTCTAATATATTTACCATTTTCTCAAATAAACCTAAGGCTATATATATATATATATGTATATATATATATATGTACATATATACATATATATATATATATATATATGTATACTAGTTGGCTACTCGTACAATGCGGTGGGATGTCAATCTTTTTTGTAAATCGAGAGTATGAAGTTTATGATCATTATAAACTTTAAATTTTATAATGGTTGATTGAGCAAAGAGTTGGAAAGTTTTTGTTGTTCTTAGATTATTTAATAATGGTTTTCATTTGTTGCAACTCATAATTAACCCAAAAAACCCAAAATTTATGTTTAAACAAAATGGAAATATAATCGTCTTTAATAATATAAATCGATACCTACAGAATACGATAAGGTGTACTTGAAGCATCCATATGTAGACATGCTCTAAAATAAAAGTCGTATGATTAAAATAGATACATACCACACGTAGTTGTAAAAAATGTGTAAATAATAAGTAGTCATTTGTACCTTGTTAATCGTGAAAGAGTTCTTGATACACCATGTTTGATGAGTAGTCTCCGACACGATTGACTTTTTTTGGCAAGCTTTACTAATACCTTTGTTTTTTCTTGTGATGTCCCTCTTAACAACACCACATAAAGTTGGTTGTGAGAGAATACTGATTCTGGTAGATATACACCTACGACTGGAATGGTCTATCTTTAAGCTTTATTGATTGTCATAGAAAAGCTAAGTCAGACTGGGAACTATTTTCTCTTCAATTTGAAGGGGAACATCTTATCTTCAGATGGACAGAGAGGAATTCTTCGGCAAAAATACCTCTTTCCCTCATGCTGACCAAAAAATCTTTCCACGTCGATTACATTATGTTGAAACCCTCTACATATCATTATAGTGTTGTTACATAAGCCATTAAAGGGATCGATATTCCTCAATAGTATTATAGGGCATCCAATTTTGAGTCAGAGGTAATGAGGGGACAAACCACTAACAGTTAGTGATTTTAAAAACTCCATTGGATAAAAGTTATTCCTGTCATCTTCTGCTTCATCAAAACTGTAGTAAACCTTTTCATCTCTGCAGAACCTATCAATCAACTGATCATTAATCTCATCAACATTCTCATTTTTTGTTGATAATATCGCCCTCGAAATGATATAATCTAAACCGGCTCCATTGATTTACAGAGATCGAAATATTGCGTCAATCAAATCATTCTTTGATTTAGCTTTATCAGTATAGGGAATGGTTATGTCATCAGGTATACGTATAAAGATTTCTTTTATTGCTTCCTAATCTCCATCACCCACTCGTAATAGAAAATATGAAAACAATGGATTAGTTCGTGCTCTTATATTAAGAGTTAACCGAATCTTTTTTATTGAAGACCAAAGAGGTGACATTCGTAGGTTTGAATTTACAATCTGTGCTCGGGTTCCACGTCTTACAACTGGTAAGAGTTCTCTAAAATCACCACCCATAACCACTATTTTTCCACCGAATGGAAGTTTCACCCTTGTGATTTCTTGCATTGTTCGATCAAGTGCCTCTACCACCTTCCTCTTAGCCATCAATGTCCCGTAGAAATTAAGCAGTCCCACTTTGTTTTTTTATGTTGCACATTGAGTTGTTATCAAAATTGAGAAGAATCTTAAATCGATAGTGAGTTGTTCTCCCCCAGGCATATTATTAGCTGCAACACCTGAAGTGGTTGTGGCGAGTGCAATGAGATCACGAGAACGAATGTTGGCTAGTAATGTTTTGTACAAAAATGTTTTTCCAGTTCCCCTGGACCATTTATGAAGAACACGCCCGAACAATCATCGTTTACGTACTTCATGATCTCATATTATGTATCTTTGGTCGAAATTAAAGGATTCTCGGGCATGTAAGTTTTCATCTACCACAACTATGGAGTATTCCTCTTGTACCTCCCGAAAACATCCAAATTGTAAGTTGGCATCTGTATTTATCTTTGGGAGATCAAAATCATCAATATTTTTACCCATCGATTGTAGTAAGGTTGTGATGTCAGTTAAGACCATATTCGGAACTCGATCAACACTTTTGCATTGTCATCTATAATCTTCTGAAAGTGAATCGTAATGCTCATCCCACAACTTAAGAACATCTCCCGGCTTACAATAAATTAGTATTGTCGTAAATAGCCTTCTAAGAGCATTGGGAAACTGGAATAAGGAAGCCTCCACAAGACATTGTGATAAGTTATCGTCTATCTATATGAATCCTTTCTCAAGTGGTTCTTTTCGAAACATGGGGTGTAATATGCCATTGACCGTGTATAGATCCTCAAAAGATGTAGGCCCACTAATATAAGATAAAAGTAGGTGTATGTAGTATCATTCTCCTTCAGCAGGATTAGCATAAACAAACGCCCTATAATTGATCCTTTTATCTCGGACTCCAACGATGTAAACTCACATTCCATGTGTAGTGTTTAGGAAATTTGTACAAATATTGTCTCACACTCTCGTCCTCATTTTTTCTATCCAAAAATCCAGTCAACATTGTTCGTTTACCTCTCTCTCTCTCTAGCAACAATATTTGTCATTATATCATCATCTATAAACCTAACCATCTGCTTATTAGGGAGATGGAGTTGTAAGTCCATCAAAGAAGGTTGAACTTGAGAAAGTTCAAAGCTAAAAATCCTCCACATTGCCTCTGGAGGTGAGACATAACGCGCATCTTGAAACCTTTGAATCTCCTTAATAACACCTTGTCCTTCGTCTGGATCCATTTGCATAACTTGTTTATCATGACCTTTGTAAATATATTTGAATAGATATTTCACAAATGTAATACTCAAGCAAGCCTCAACATTAATATGACAGTTGAACATCATTAACAACTTTGGGTTATACGTGACGACCCATCTATTGTCCAGTGTATTACCCCGTACATTCACATCCCTTCCAAGATTTCTCCTTCGATACAATGAATATGAGTTCTCAGTTTGTGTTGTCTTATCGTTAAATTGCCTAGGGTATCTAAAACGACATTTTTTCAGCTCACCTTCCATGCAAGGACTGGATGGTCATAAATGACCACAAGGACCATGCATCATGTGTTGGACAACCAATTGGTGCTTTTGAGGATACTTTGTCGGGTATGGAATTTCAACACATACAATCTTGTCGTAATGATCTGGATTGGTCATCTTGTTCTCAGGACTAATTATAAGGAGGAAATGTGCATGTGTCAAACCACGCTTCTGAAACTCAAGGACATAAACATATGCCCTAACAGTGCCAAGGATGTTTTTCTAGAAGAGTTGGTCCTTAAGATCCTCTAATTTGGCACGAAAAATTCTTGCAAATTTCTTGCATAAATGTCTGGTCGATCTGGTGCAGTCAGACCGGGTAATAGCTCTTTAAGGTTTTAGGCCGTTTTGTATTGCACATTATTGTTAGTAATATATCGGGTTTCCCGTCATCTTGAACTAAAGCCATGACATCTAAAAATCGTCTCCGCACGTCACACGGGCCTCCTATAAAACTTTAAGGCAACACAACTCATTGTCCAACTCTACTCGGTTGAACCTCACCGACATTAACGCAATCTACAATGCCTTGGTATAAATCCGCTCTTATTTTGGTTTGGTTAAGTTCAGAAAAACGCAAACGTGAAGTCTCGATCTTGATGTAGGTATCTACCACAAATTGTTGTAGTAATCTTCCCCCAATAGAATCATATTAGCATATTCACGGATCTGGAAGTTGTAACAATAGTATTCCCGCATTGCTACAGTATTCCTACCCCGTCTTGTATTAGTGTCTGTGTAATGTTTTGAAACATTTAAATAGATGATATCTATATTTCCAAAATTATTTATTTTCTTCATAAATAATAAAAATTTTGATGAAACTCGTACCTTCTAAATCTTCATCCATGATTTCGTTGTCATCAACAACTTCATTTATGGACACTCCGTGTCTTTGAATTTTAGAATGCCACCCAGACTCACCGTTGGGAAACAACAAAGGATAAGACAATGGATCGTAACAACCGATGTGGGCTTGAATTTCTTGGCTATAGTTAGACCTTATGTACACAATAAAACTTCTCCTATATGTAGTGATGTTGTCATTGCCTTCAACCCAAATTCTAGCAACCTATAGAATGACATAATAGAATATAGTGTATAAAAGCAAGGTAAAAGTACATAAGATAAAAGCAAACTTTTGTATTCAAACCTCAGATGTAGTCGGCCGGTTGTATACCCTCTAGTCAAGTTCCATCGATGCATTCAAAGTGACTCTTTAGTTTTCAAGCGGTCCTAGTTCTACAAGGCTTCGAACACGTAAGGATTCGTAGCAAGAACACGCATCAAAATTTCAATGATACTTCTATCAAGATTGGGCCATTGGAGTCTATAACACCCGGAAAATTAAGGTAAGTATTTATAAATTCTAATGTGCTCTTGTTACTTTCAAATGTTTGGATTCTTCCTTGGGTTAAATAATTTGGTATGTTATATTAAATGTGTTTACCTTAAGTTCCCTACATGTTTAATTTTATCGAAATCGTCGAAAATCAGAGAGTTGGGGTCTGGGGCGATAGTGACATGTGACTATGACATTGGTCATAGTCGCGTGGCAATGTCACGGGTCGGGGGATGGTCTCGGTACACCCCCGACAAGAGTGCCCCGCGAGAGTGACAAGGGCACAATCACCCTGTCACAATCGCGAAAGGTGTACCGCGAGTCGTTTGAGGGCTGCGATTATGCCCCACAACAGTGCCATGGGCAATGTCGTCGGGCACTGTCGTCGTCGGGTTGTGAGGGTTTAAAAATCATACTTCTACCATTTTAACTCCACTTTCTCACCTCACTCATTTTGGTCCGATTTTGGAGAAGTTCTAAGGCGATTCTCTTCCCTCAAAAACCCTAATCTCATTTACTCCACATCCTTGAGGTTGATACATTTTGTGAGGAGCATTCAAGTCTTCATTAAAAGCTTGGTGGAGTGCTAGTTACCTCAAATTATCAATTTCTCATCCTTTTGAGCCACTCAAGTTTCTAGGGTTTTCTATAAAATCTAGTTTGTGAGTTTCTACTACTATTTTCAAATGAGATACATACCTTGTGTGTTTACTTGCTTAACATTCCATGTTTATGAAGAAATCTGATCACCTGATAAGTTTGACTTAACTGTTACATTTGGGATTGTTGAGAATCTAGCTATGGCACTTCATGTGGACTTTGATGATGATTATCAATGATGTTGTTTAACTTGGTTAGTAGTTTTGGTGAGCCATGAGTATTATATTTGGACTTGCATATTTTAGAGTTTTGTACCTAAAACATGCTTGGGATTATATGCGATCTTATACATGTATCTTGTGGATATGGAAATTATGTATAGAGATGAGTATCGTACGTGTGTAGTATGAACCATGAGTAAGTTCTAGGAGTATGTAGTCTTAGGTGCCACCATGACGGTATGCACCTAGACCTACGCCATTTGGAGTAATTCCTGGGAGGTAGTCTTCAAGTGTGTCGGGCCTTCGGGATGTTACGCGGGCGAGTGAACATCAAGGTACATTGACTTGAGGTAAAACTCATTGGTGTGATGGGTCTCCCCCACTGGTCCCCTAATGGCCTTTAGTGACTAAATTGATAAAAATGTTCATACCATGCTTATAAATGTTATGCCATGTTCTTGTACAACTCACTAGGCTCGTTTGGCCTAACACTTGATTGCTTTGATATGTATCTCAGGTTCGAGCGGCGCTACCGCCAAGGAGATTTAGCCGGTCTCTAGATGTGAGCTTAGGGAGCATTTTTGGGATGCCATTATAGAAGACATTCATTTTGGGCGTAGATGACAACTGACAGTAATCTTATTTCTAGATAGAAGTTAGATTAGGAAGTTGTCATTTACCATTTCTTAATATTATGAACTTGTAATTAAACAGGCATTTATTGTTCCTTTTGAGGCAAGCTTATGCCTTGGCATTGAAATGAATACCACATTTCCATTTTCCGGAAATTTTTGTTTGTCCCATTTTTGGGGTGTTATAGAGTCTATGTTCAAACTCAGAGTCAGCATATTAAAAATATAGTTGTAAATACCTAGGTTATATACCCCTTGGAACTAACTGGTCAATATTATGGTATATTCCTCCATGTGCACGAAAAGTATATACCCGAGATGTCATGTTATTCATTGTCTCATCCAAAGTTACACTCACCGATGTGAAAGCAAAGTCGTTTTGTATGCACGTATGTTATGTCTGAACATTTCCCCCAATCGACATTGTGATATGAAAAGATTATGTAATTTTTTGGGAATGGGAGAGTATGTTAACCTTGTCTTCCCATTCATGCGACAAAAGGAAGGTAATTCGAATTTGAATCATTTTGCTCCACAATGAGTATATGCAAGTTGTTCCTTCAAAATGCGATGTTTCTTAGGTATACCCTTGTGTGTCCCTGAAATCAAGATTCTAATTACAAAAACAAATCAAACAAACAAGATTAGCAATTACCTGTTTGATTTAATTCTCAAATCAAAGTGTTTACAACTTTCTATCTCTAGATGACTCTTTCTTTCTCTACAATTCTCTCTAAAACTGATTCTCACACTCTAGCCATCTATCTATTAAACAACGGAGAAAAGCTATTTATACCTACAACTAATTTCAAAAGAAACAAACACAATACAAGACACTTTGACTTTTATTACAAAATAACTTTGACTTTTAATGAGGGTTGACTTTCAACCTTGACTTCTTGAACCTTTGACCTTCAGTCTTCTTGATCTTGTATCCAACATATTTTTGCTCTAACAATCTCCCCCTTTGGATTCAAGATCATCACAAAAAGACTTAGCAAAACAATCTCCCCCTTTAGTTGCATTGAAGAACTTTAAATCTCCCCTTTAAGCTCAATCTGAGTACAATCTTCCCTTTTGGTTGATCTTTAACTTTAATCTCCCCAAAGTCTATCTTCAAGAAATATCAACAATCTCTCCCAAAGATGGTAGAAACATTCTTTAATAAACTTCTCAAAATTGTCTCAAACCTCTTTCAGATTTCAGAAAGAAATTATCTTCAGGTTTACCTCGGATTGCTTCAGCAAATAATCTTCAAAGAAAATTTCAGTGAAATCAGCACATCTTCAAAATTTCTTTGTACAAACTTCCAAACTCTCAATCTTTGAAATTTATCTTCTTCAAATCTTTAACTTTGAAAATTTCTGACACTGACATTTCTTTAAATCATTTCCCCCTTTTTGATGAATAGAGAATCTGGTTCATCAAAACTTTCTTCAAGAAATGTCACTGAAATTCTTTTTGACCACTGATCTGTCATACTGAGCCACTGATTTGTTGCCAATTCGAACAAAAATATTCATCTATATCTTTTCAAATCAAGACAAATTAGAATGTAACACCTGAATCAACAAATGAATCAGTTAAAATGCCTGTCAATAACACAAAGTCACTGTGTGTAACGAATACACAATATAAAGGAGCTTTTGTTATGTTCACTCCCCCAGGGCTTCCATCCAATCATCGAAACACCACAAAGGAAATTTCTATGAATTTTATGACAAGAAAACAAATTCCTTGTGTGTTCGTGCAAGTGATAGAAAGAATTAAGCATATAATGATTGCTTTTATAAGGCTCAACATTGTGTAAACCACTGAGACAACAGTAGTTAAACACAGACTCAATGTGCATGATTGAAGTGCGAAGGTGGGGCAAACTTCCTTCTTTTTCAATATCCAGATTTTCCAAATGAAAACCAGATAGATTATATGTTGCGTCCCCTTGAAAAATATGAAGCATTTTCCTTTTAAGAAGAAAATGAGTAGTTGGTGAGGTTTTTATCAAGAGTTGGCATAGACTATTTGCCTGTTTCAATAATGTTCACCAAGAATTGTGAAACATTAGTAATGTGGCTACCCGACTCAAAAAGTAGTTGGTGCAGAGTTTAATATTCTTTTACTCTGATCTCACACCCTCTTTCTTTTTATCATTGAGCTCACAACTAACCAAACTCTCTTTCCCATTTTACCTCAACACACAACCCACACTCATTTCTTTTCAACTCCTCACACTCAATCACTATGGATTAATTTCTTGGGTAGAAATCACTGGTTAACGTGATTGCATAGAAGTTCATTTAATTCCTAGCACAAAGAACCCATATTTTTCCTATGAAGCATATGTTGCTCAAATTGGTTTAACTTGAACAGTTAAAACTCATATACAAGTCAGATAAATTGTATGCTCAGATGATATAATCATGAAGATATGAGCATTTTAAACATTGAAGTATTTTCAAACAAGTATGTTGAATGAATGAACATGAATGCAAGAGACTTGTTTGAAAATCTGACATTGTATGAAAATGATCAGAAATGAAATGATATAACAAATAAAGCTTATGGTCAAGAATAATAGATATTGTCTATATGAATCAAAATACAGACATTCTTGAAATGAACGTTTCGAAATGAAATGACGCTCAAAATTCTTTGAAGTACAAGCGGGGTGTCTTACCATCGAAAAATATGTTTCAATTTTGAGACATGGTAAGAACATTTTGAATATAAAATCAAACCGGTGTGTGTGAATACTTGAAAGTATATAGAAAAGACAATACACAAGTATTAATCTTTGGAAACACACGGTTTGTAAAATATTGAAGCACAAAATAAAATGAAAACATTTAAAATCACACTTCCAATCCATGAAATCTTTTAAAGAATCGGGAAGTGGTTTGAACATTTAATAACATGTTTTCTATGATTGAAAGTTGTCCTTCTTTCAACCACATATGAGATTAAGATAAGAAATTAACCTTTCTATGCATTCTTAAATCTCATGAAGTCAGCTGAAGTCATAAAAAAATGATCTTGTAAGCTTCTCTCATTCTGCACAAGTCTCCAAGTCATGTCAAAGCAACTTTTATTCACAAATTTATTCAAAAATAAAAGACATAAAGCAGTAAAACAATTAAAGTACGAGTTCTGATCTGAAATAATCAGAAATCTTAATTCTTTACTCCCCCTGAAAATATGCATCTGAAATTTGTCAGTAAAAGGCATATGATAGAGATCTACAACTCCTCCTAAAGTGTAGTTCGTCATATCTTCTGAATGCATATTTCCAGAAACATATGGACTTCCCCTTGAAGGTTGATTTCCTCATCTGAGTATCGGAGTACAATCTCATATCAGCCCGGGAGTAAGGTCTTTTTCATCGTTGAAGTACGAGTCCTAAACTGTCGTGTTTAGAAGTCAAACTCCATTGAAGTACGGGTTCTAAGCTGATTTACTTAGAAGCCTTGGTTCTCTTACTCCCCCTTGACAGTAGGTGCCTGCAACACAGATTCATTTTTCGGCTTTGGTACCCACTGGTATTTGGGTCCATGTGTGTTAGTTGCAGTTCTTATGGGAGTAACTGAGTAAGAACCATACCAGAAATGATCACTTATTTTGTGAACATGATCATGTGTACGGCAATAAGAACAATAATATTTCTTACCTGATAACCTGATTAATTGATCTTTCGTGTATATACGATCAGGTTTACCTTTACGCGCATTGTTCTTCTTGTATTGATGTGTATGTACACATGATTTCTTTCTTTTCAGTTCATCTTGCTTTCCATCTTTCTTTTCATCTTCAACTGGTTTCTTTTTCCATATCAGTTCTTCTTCTTTGTATCTCCATCTTCTTCTTCTTTGTGTACCTAAACCATCTACATTTTGATCAAAGAAAATATTAGTAGTACGAATCTGATCAAATGAATAGACTGGCCTTTTTGAAGAAACAGTTTTCTGATGTGAGCTTGAGGCTGTCTTTTTGAATTCAGTTGAATCATTTCTAGGTGTGTGGATTTTTGACTCTGGAGTCGTTTGCTCAGTCACCACCACCTTTGAAACAATCTTTTCAAGCTCTTTAATCTTTGAAGCAAAGTTGTCTCTTTCTTTGACAAGTTGGTCAATCTTTGTCTTGAATTCAGACTTCGCTTTCTTCTCTTTCAGTACACTCTCAGATAGTTTAGATAGCTTCTCAGTAAGCTTCTTAATCTCTGCTTCAAACATGCTTCTTTCTTCTTCAAATCTGTCTAGATCAAAATTCTAAACAAGAATTTAATAAACACTCAGAAACTTATGTTAAAGAAGTCGCGGAAAAACACTTTAACAACAAATCAATCACACAGTGTATAAACTAAAATCACAAGTTATATTGATTTGACTTAAAGATTACAAACAAAACCTCAATCTGTTGAACAGGATCAACAGACGTTCAATACTTCTCTATTGAAAGGACTTCTAAGAACCTTGAGGTTAATTCTCTCTAAAAACAAACATTTATGAAAATTGTCTCTCTATCAATGACTTCTAGACTATATATACAGAATTAATTACAAGATAATTATCAAAACAAAATTGATCTTCATTCCATAATTATCTTCATCTCTATATCCAACTCCTATTCTTTCTCTTTAAGCATCCTTATCTTCATAAGCAGTATTAATCATTCAACAACATTAATCTTCAATCCTCAGCAGTATTAACATGCTTGCAGTATTAACTCTCCTCTTGCAGTAGTAATCTTCAAGCAGTACTAACTATTATCAGTATTAACTTTCAAGCAGTATTAATACCTCTAGCAGTAGTAATTCTTCAACTTGCAGTATTAACTTTAAGAAGCAGAATTAACCATACTTAGCATATTTCTGACCCAACAATCTCCCCCTAACTTAACTTTTCAAATTGAGAAGTTAAGTTCTTCAGCAAAGGGTCTTCATGATGCTTTCAAAACTGCTTCTCAGTTCCCCAGATTAGGATCCATACCCAGACTTTGATTAATGGTTCTTCTGATTACAATATTTGCCATTTCAGAACCTGTAGGACATACCAACTTTGCTCTCAACATTCCTTGTAGCTTTGCTCTGCTATGGTCATACACTTTGTCCACCAAGTAGTACTCATGATAGCTTTTGTCTATGGTTAGGACATATACTCCACATCTTTCAATGAGCATCCAGTGGTCAATGCTTCTGAATACCTTTTCATGATTCACATCTCTGATAATATGCTTAACCCTGTCAGGGTCAAACATCATGCTTAGGTACTCCATGGCTATCTTGATTAGGCTCATTTCTACTTCTTCCAGCACATCTTTATACAGAGTCAGTCCAACTTTGTATATTTCTTCCAGATCATCCCTTGTACAACTTCTCACTATCTTTCCCCAGGTTGGATACACCTCATACTGATCACCCATTCTTTTGAATCTGAAATATTCTTTTATGTTGTCCCTCAGAGTATCCCAGTGAATGATCTCTGGTGCCTGCATTGAGATAGGGTCAGCTTGCACTGGTTCTTCATCTGTCAAAGTCATGTACAAATGGAACTGCTCGTTAGATTGTTGATTGGACTGCTCTTGACTCTCCTTTTCCTTGTCAACTTGTTCACCCTGTTTCTGCTGCTCTGAAGATTCTGTTTCCATTTTCTCACTTTTCTGTTCTTTCTTTCCTTCTTTAGTTCTATGCCTTTTTGCCTTTGACTTGGTAGCTATGGACTTCTTTCTTTTAATAGCTCCAATCTTTTGAGCTAAAGTCTCTTCTTGCTTCATTTCTGCCTTTTTTTTATAGGAGTGCCTTCTTCACTGTCAGGGAAAGGTTGTTGTATGTTTAGATCATGTCTTTCTTTCAACTTTCTTTCAACCTCAAACCTTTGAATGAAATCCCCCTTCAGCTTGGCCATCTCCTTCTTGTATAGCTTTTCTATCCTTCCAAATGACATGCTAGTAAACATTCCTTCAGGAACTCCAATAGCTCCTTTCAGAAAGTTTATCATTTTCCTTCTTTCTTGATTGGCCAGGAAGTTCTTTGAAGGCTTTCTTTGGCTTTGTTTAGGTGCTCTCAATGTCACTTTCTTAGCAGCAGCAGCAGTCTTCAACCTCCTTTGATAATCTTCATTAAGGTTAGTAGACAAATCTAAAGCAATTTCTCTGTCTTTGGCAGATTGACTCTCTTCCTCCTTTTCCAACTCTTCTTGCAACTTTTTGGCCATTTCTTCATCAAGTTCTATTTGAGTCTGCTTCTTTGATGTCTTCTCAGACTTAATCATCTTCTCCTTCCCTTTCTTTTTGATTTCAGTTACACTGAATTCTTTTCTTTTCTTTTTTGTTTCAACTTCTTTGATTACCACTCCTTTAGCCTTTGGAGTAGCTTTGGGAGTGTCAAGCTTTGCCTTCACCAATGTTTCAGCAATTTCTATCTCTTCCCTTGATAATTCTGTTTCTGCTGCAGACTCAGATACTACTGCTTTACTTATTTCTGCTGCTTTTGCAAAAGTTTTTGCTGCAGATGTAGTTACTGCTGCTGGTGTTGTTTCTAATTCTTTTGTTGTTTCTGCTGCTTTATCTATTTCTGCTTCACTATTTAACTCCCCCTCAAACTGAAATTCCATTCCAACTGGCTTATCTTCCTTATCTTTAGTTGCTTGAGTCTCCCCCTTTTTGGAATCATCATGATCAATGCTCCTCTTCTTCAAAACAAACTTGGTTTTCTGCTTTTTGTGCACCAGCCTTAGAACCATCTTTTTGAGTTTGGTAATCTGCACTTGTTGAGAAGTGATCACCTTTTTCATCTCATGTATCTCCAAATTTTGATTATGAACTTCCAGACTTATTGTACCAAGAGTATCCATCAATTCATCATAAGTATATCTGTCCTCACCTCCTTTAGGTGTTTTTACCACCCTTGAAGGATCCTTGGATTTTTTAGTAGAGGCCTTCTGCCTAGCAGAAGCACCTGCTACCCCCGTGGTTTCTTGGCACCTGGGACCTTTAGATGATTGCTCATCTAAAGTTTCCGTGGGGAAGGTATTAGAGATGTTCACACTATCATGTCCAACACCTTGTGCAGAAATAGTAGTGTGAGTCTTACTGCCCACATGCTCATCCTTCTCCTTATAGAGCACCTTCTTGGGGTTGGGAGACACCCCTGTGGTTTCCCTTTGGATATTCTCTAATGGAGAATGCTCCATTAGAGGGCTTGCAGTCTGTTGGGGTGAAGATACAGAAAGGGAAGGAACCTTCTATACCTTTTTCCTTTGATATGTTTTGGTGATGGGGGATTTGGGCTTGACAATAGGGATCTAAGTAGAATTGAATGGAATTGAATGGTGTGGGTAGGTCATCAGTTGGGTGGTCAGATGTGGGCTGTGACCCTGATGCCTCACCATGGGAATGAGACATAACCATCATGGTTTCTGTAGCATTGCCAACTCATTGTGATCATCAACGAACATCAGTCTGCCATCTTCTTGATCGATTAGTTGAAGTTAGGGTTATGCACTGATAAGTAAGAATTTGAGAGAAAGAGAGAGAAAGAACACTCGTAGGAAATTCAAAGAGTCGTTTGGATTTTGGCAAGAGGGTATTTATAGGTGGAGGGTTTCAGTTAGAAGCAGTACTAAGTACCCTAGCAGTATTAACAAGCCCGCAGTATTAACTCATATTAGCAGTAGTAACCATACTGGCAGTACTAACACAGACTAGCAGTATTAACACAGACTAGCAGTATTAACACATACCAGCAGTAGTAACACTGATTAGCAGTATAAATAAAGCAAGCTATAGTAACTTTGTACTTGCAGTATAAACCACCTAATAGTAGTAACCATACTTGACCATATTTGAACTGTTATCATGAGTAATATAGAGAGCAGTATTAACTATACTAGAAGTACCAAGTATCCAATTGAAGCAATCTAAAACACTTAAACACGGAAGGTTAGCAGCACCATGCATAATAAAATATGAGAAAGTAAGCAGGAAGGAAGCTATACAGAAATGGTACATAAAGAAAAACAAAGGAGGCTTATTCAGTGTTTATCATGCCCATACTTGTGACCAAGAATGTGAATCTACCCACGTCAAAAGCTTTGGTAAATAGATCAGCAAATTGGTTACTTGTGTGTACTTTCACAACCTGAATTAGCTTGTTTTCATTGCATTCTCTAATGAAATGGTACCTTATTTCTATTTGCTTGGTTTTTGAGTGCTTCACTGGATTATTAACAATGCTTATGGCACTGTTGTTGTCAATGAAGATTGGAGTGTGCAAAAAAGTAACACCATAGTCCAGCATCTGATTTTGAATCCATAGCACTTGTGAGCAGCAGCTTGCAGCAGCTATGTACTTTGCTTCTGTTGTAGAGGTGAACACTGTGGTTTGCTTTTTACACTGCCATGACACTAGTCTTGCACCAAAAAACTGATATCCTCCTGATGTAGACTTTCGATCCAAGTTTGCACCACCCAAATCACTATCAGAATAAGCAAGTAGATCAAATGGTGAGTCATGAGGATACCAAAAACCCAACCTAAGTTGTCCTTTGAGATATCTGAAGATCCTCTTGACTGCTTGAAAATGGGATTGCTTAGGTCTTACTTGAAATCTGGCACACACACAGACAGCAAACATAATATCTGGCCTTGAAGCTGTTAGATACATGAGGGAGCCTATCATAGATCTATAATGATGAACATCTATATCCTCCCCCTCAAGATCTGCAGTGATCTGTTTGTGTGTTTCCATAGGTGTGCTTGCAGGCTTTGAATATTAAAATCCAAATTTTGTAAGTTTGTCCTGCACATACTTGGATTGGCTGATGAAGATACCATCTTTATTTTGTTTAACCTGTAGCCCAAGGAAGAATGTAAGTTCACCCATAGAGCTCATCTTGAATCTTTTGTGCATTAGCTCCTCAAACTCCCTGCACATATAATCTTTTGTGGATCCAAAGATGATGTCATCCACATAGATCTGCACAAGTAGGATGTCCTTCTTCTTCCTTTTGATGAACAGAGTCTTGTCTATTATTCCCCTTTCAAAACCATTTTCCAAGAGATAGGTAGACAGAGTGTCATACCATGCTCTTGGTGCTTGATGTAGCCCATAGAGTGCCTTCTTTAATTTGTATACTCTGTCAGGAAAGTTAGGATTTTCAAACCCTGGAGGCTGACAAACATATACTTCTTCATCAATTGTCCCATAAAGGAATACACTCTTGACATCCATCTGATAAACTCTGAACTTCATGAAAGAAACATAGGCTAGAAACAGCCTAATTGCCTCAATTCTGGCTTTGGAGCAAATACTTCTTCATAGTCTATTCCCTCTTCTTATGTGTACCCTTGTGGCACAAGTCTGGCCTTGTTCTTTATTACTATTCCTCTCTCATCTTTCTTATTCCTGAAGATCCATCTTGTGCCAATTGCTCTGTGTCCTTTTGGAAGATCAACCATATCCCATACATCTTGCATCACAAACTGCAGTAGCTCCTCTTGCATTGCTTCTATCCAGCTTGGGTCTTTCATTGCATCATAGTCCTTATTGGGTTCAATCTGGGATAGAAAGCAAGATAACAAGCCTGTTTGTAGGTCTTTCAATCCCCCTAACTTGCTTTGTTGCCTTGTGATCATTGGGGAATTAATGTCACCAATCACCAATTGAGGAGGATGATTCTTCTGAGTTCTTGTAGCATTGACAGCCTCCTCATTAAGATTTGCTTCAAGGTTGGTGTCATTCTTTTCTGGAGTGCTTCCACCATACACTGAAGAACTTTCATCATTAGTGTCCTCTTCTGACAGTATGGGCATCTCAGGACCTATATTTCCTGAATTATGAGCATCCTCCTTATCACTCTTATTCTCTTCATCACCTTTGTCCTCTTCACCTGCTTTAGCATCTTCATCTTGATCTGGATCAGAATCTTCTGATTCTGAATCATCTGTCTTTTCTTGCTGGCAAAATTCAAAAAGATCTACTGTAGGTATTGGGAACAGCACAAACTCTGAACTCTGTGCTTGTACCTTTTCTGAGCTTCTTCCTGCATTTTGCACATTACTAAAACCAAATGCATTAGTTAGTGAATCAATGTCAAACAACCAATCAGGACTTGTACCAATTTGATTTGGTGTGTTCTCATTGCATTTGACATTGTCACTTTCCTCTATAATCCTTGAAGAACTATTAAATACTCTATAAGCCTTACTCTGAGATGAGTATCCAACAAGAAATCCATCTTCAGCTTTGCTTTCAAACTTGCCTAAGTGAGATTTGGTGTTGAGAATAGTGCAACGACACCCAAAAGGTTTGAAAAATCCAATAAATGGTTTCTTCTTGTTAAAAAGTTCATAAGGTGTCTTGCCTTGAGATTTGACTACTAGAACCCTGTTTTGGACATAACAAGCAGTATTAACTGCTTCTGCCCAGAAAGTAATTGGTAATTTTGAATCTACCAACAGAGATCTAGCAGCCTCAATTAGTGTCCTATTTCTCCTCTCAGCAACACCATTTTGTTGAGGAGTTCTAGGAGCACTGTATTGTTTCTCAATACCTTTAGTCTCACAAAAGTTGTTTAAGTCATTGTTTTTAAATTCAGTTCCATTATCAGATCTGATGACTTTAACCCTTAGATTAGTTTGGTTTTCAATCCTAAGAACAAAGGATTTGATCAGTCCACTTATCTCATCCTTAGTCCTCAGAAAATATACCCAAGTAAATCTAGAGAAATCATCAACAATGACTAAGCAGTAGGATTTCTTACCAATACTCATCACATTTGTAGGACCAAAGATATTCATATGCAATAATTGAAGAGGAGAAGAGATTGTATTTATTTCTTTGGACTTATGAGAAGTTTTGTGCTGCTTGCCTTTAAGACAGGCAACACAATGATCATCACATGAGAAAACTTTTTGAGGTAAACCTCTTACAAGGTTGTTTTTCACAAGAATGTTCATTGTTTTAAAATTCATGTGACACATCCTTCTGTGCCAAAGAGATGATTCATCTAAGGAAGCTTTTGAAAATAAACATTTTAATGATGAATCAGTTGTTACAATCTCTAAATCCAAACAATAAACATTATCCTTTCTAGGAGTTCTAAGTAGTATCATATTTTCATCAACTACCTTGAATCCTGGAGCAAGGATAATACATTCAGACTCAGTAAATAGTATATTATGTTTCTTGTCACAGACCTGTGATACACTCAACAGGTTGTATCTCAGTTGTTCAACATAGTATACATCTTCAAAGGACATCTTACCTTTTGATACCATACCTTTTCCACTGATCTTACCTCCTGCTGGATTGTCACCAAACGCAACATGTCCTCCATCAAACTTTTTGAAGTTTTGAAGGCAGGCCATGTTACCTGTCATGTGCCTAGAGCAACCACTATCTACATGCCAAATGCTCTTCTTCTTGAGATGTTGGTTGCCCTGCACATATGATAAAACAGTTAGTTTTTAGAGGGAACCCAAGCCAAAGTGGTCTTGGGTTGCCCTTTCTCATCAACATATTTATAATCAGTAATCTTAGTCTGGATGAGATGATCTGATTTAGGAATCTCATGGCTGGAATACTTTGTCAAAATTATGGGCTTGGCAGCATTAACACTGGTAGCAGCACTATCCTTGTTAGCAGTACTAACTTGGTTAGCAGTACTAACTTGGTCAGCAGTAGTATTGCTATTAGCAGAATTATTTCTGTTAGCAGTACTATTTGAGGTAGCAGTACTAACAGGTTTCTTGACTTTTGGAACCCAAACATTGACAAAGTTGTTTGCTTTCTTGTTCTGTGAGTTACTCCTTGACTTGCTTGGAGTATTTTCTTTTGATTTAGCAAACTTATTCTGAATATGAGATTTTGCAGTCCCAGTTTTCATTGGTACTGTTCTCATATTAGCAGCCATGTGATTTCTTGATTGTTTCCTACAACCAAAAGAATTTTGTGTTTGTCTTTGAAAAGTAACCCTTTGGTTAATAGGATTGAAATAACAGTATTTGGCAAGATGATTCAATTTGCCACAGATAAAACAGGGCTTTGGTCTATTGATTTTGCTTAGATCAACTCCCTGTTTTTGAGCCCACTGATTATTTATGTTTCTCTGATTTCCCCTTATTTTATCATGTTTATGGGGCTTGTTCTGTTGACAAGTACAGGGATTTATAACAGAGGTTTGCATGTAGTGAATTCCCTGTACTTTTTCCTTTCCTTTCCTGGAGGTCTCAACTTTCTCACTCTTAACAATCTCTTTCTCTGTCTTGGTCATCTCCACTTTATCACTTTTGATAAATGGTTTACCTCCCTTCTCATTTGTCAGAATGTGGTTTTCTAATGGAATATCTTTATGGTTTTCCTCATTCTTATTCTCAAAGTCTTCTTCTTCAGAGTCTGCCTCAACCACTACTTTGTCTAAAGGATCTACTTATGTGGCTCCTGCAGGTAAGTCATCCTTATCCTTTCTTTCTAAGAGGTCTGAGATGGGTGGAATGTAGTTATTGTTGTATGGTGGAGGGGTGGTGTTGTAGCCTATTCCTCTTCTCAGTTTGTCATGAAATTGAGAATTTAACTAAAGAGTCCATTGCTCTAGAAGCATTGGAATATTTCTCAATGTCTAGTTTGGCCTTCTCAAATTCACTCTTAACTTTTTCACACTCCTCTCTAGACTTCTCTAGCTTACTCTCTAACTCATTCTTCTCCCACTGCCAATAGTTGAGATCATAAGAATGTTGAAGTTCATTGGCTTGATATGCCTTTATTTGTTCTTCAAACTTCTCAACTATCAAAACATACTCTCTTCTATCTTTCTCTAGCCTTTTAAGGTCATCACACATGCTCTGATTGTGATCCCTGTACTTTTTAACAGTTTCAAGACAGATTTTAGAGCAAAGGTTAGATTTTACCTCTGTGGGAAGTGCAGTGCTTGATGACTCTGAAACCTCTGCCATCAATGCTTGGTTCTAAATGGCCTCCTCTACTTGATCACTCCAATCAAAGCCCATTCCTTCTTGTGAGACAAGAGCTTGAGATGAATTCCTGCTATAGTTAGTGGACTTTGGTTGATGGTTATTGCTTCCATGTTGTGGGCAGTTCCTCCTCTGCACTCTCTGGCAAAGTGTCCCAGATTATGACATTTGTAGCATTCCACCTTGGATTTATCAAATCCAACACCATCTTCTCTTTTCATGGCAAAATTGTTTCTACCTGATCTTTTGATGAATCTTTTGACTCTCATGGTGAGCATTTCCATCTGCCACTTGATATCCATCTCTTCAAGATCATCAGCATTGATCTGCTACAGATCATCATTGATAAGAGCAGATTTAGCATGACTAGCAAGGAATGCCTCCAAAACAGAATCATTGGACCCATCATGTTTTGAGCCATAAGCAGCACTAACTGATTCTGTATTAGCAGTAGAATCAGTAGTAGATGATAGGAGGGCAGCATTATGAGAATATCCATATGGCCTTTTCTTAGATTCAACTTCTGCTTCAAATACCCTTGGATCATTGTAGAGATCATCAAGCTCCTTATCCTCCAGATTATCATTATGTCTGAAGGATACAGTGTACATCACCCATTCTTCACCAAGAGATCTTAGAAATTTTCTATTGACATCATCCTGGTCCATCTTGACACCAACAGTAGCCAACTCTCCAATCAACTTGTTAAATCTGTCAAAGGTTTGAGTCATGGACTCATTCTTTCTAGACATAAAATTCTCATATTGTTGTTTGAGGATTGCCTTCTGATTCCTCTTAGTGCTTTTAGTACCTGAAAATCTCTTCTCCAATGCATTCCAAAGAATTTGAGCATCAGAACAGTTGCAAAATTGATGTTTATACTCATTAGGAATTGCCAAGAGCAGAGTGCTCAAGGCTTTCATCTATGTCTGCCTCATCTTTCTTTCTCCATCACTCTTTGGTGGAGGTCTCTTGCCATCTGCGTCCATCTTTCCTCCATCAGAGGGACCATTCTCAATGATATCCCACATTGAGTAGTCTGTAAGAAGAATGTACTGCCTGAATCTGACTTTCCACATGTCAAACTCATTGGGTTTGAGCATGGTTACCTTTGAAACAAGAACACTGTCATGAGATCCGTCCATGATGATTTTTGATTTCTGAGTTGAAGGCTCTGATACCACTTGTCATGATCGAAATTCTAAACAAGAATTTAATAAACACTCAGAAACTTATGTTAAAGAAGTCGCGGAAAAACACTTTAACAACAAATCAATCACACAGTGTATAAACTCAAATCACAAGTTATATTGATTTGACTTAATGATTACAAACAAAACCTCAATCTGTTGAACAGGATCAACAGACGTTCAATACTTCTTTATTGAAAGGACTTCTAAGAACCTTGAGGTTAATTCTCTCTAAAAACAAACGTATATGAAAATTGTCTCTCTATCAATGACTTCTAGACTATATATACAGAATAAATTACAAGATAATTATCAAAACAAAATTGATCTTTATTCCATAATTATCTTCATCTCTATCTCCAGCTCCTATTCTTTCTCTTTAAGCATCCTTATCTTCATAAGTAGTATTAATCATCCAACAGCATTAATCTTCAATCCTCAGCAGTATTAACATGCTTGCAGTATTAACTCTCCTCTTGCAGTAGTAATCTTCAAGCAGTACTAACTACTAGCAGTATTAACTTTCAAGCAGTATTAATACCTCTAGCAGTAGTAATTCTTCAACCCGCAGTATTAACTTTAAGAAGCAGCATTAACCATACTTAGCATATTTCTGACCCAACAAAATCCCTTCTCAGCATCATTTCTCTGGCCGGATATTTTTTTGAAGAATCCAACATTCTTTTGTTCAATGGCCTTCTTTTCCTTGGCAAACTTTTCTCTTTCCAAGATTATTACTTTCTCAAAATTAGAAACTTGCTGAGAAAGCTTTATACACTTAAGCTCAACAGTCTTCTTCTCGTCACAACTCTTCTTGGAAAATTCTGAGAACTTCTGTGCAAACTTTGATCTTTCTTTTTCAAAATCAGATTTGTCTTTGATCATCTTTAGTTCCAAACCAGATATGTTCTTTAAAAGCTCAGCATTTGCACTCTCCAAATCCTTAACTTTCATCTCATTCTGCTTATCAGACTTTGCTTGTAGCTGGATTTGGATAATTTGATATTCTAGATTTGAAATCTTCTCTTTTAGATCAGAGTTCTCAGTTTCCAAAAGCTTAACTCTTGATGACATCTTTGATCCTGTCATCATCTTCTCAATTTGTTCCCACAATTGTTTTCCCGTGGCCTTTTTACTTTCTAAACTGATAGAAAATACTTTTAAAATCTCATCTGAAATTCCTTGCAATATAAACGTTTTGGCTAATCTGTCAGCTTCATATCTCTTTCTTTGCTCGTCTGAGTACATATTAAGTGGTAATGGAAACTCTTCTCTTTTTCTTTCTTCACCATATACAACAGTAAAAACTTTCCTTGGAGTTGTCATACGTCCTTCCCTAAGAGATATTCTAATAAGATCCCTTAACTCATGTTGATCAATGAAATCCAGAAACTGATTTTTCCATTGTTCATACTCTCCTATGAAAAGTACTGGTGGCTTCACATCCATACTAATTGCAAGAGCTTCACTGGAAGTCATTCTGTTTGATTAAAATATGCAATAAGAAACTTGAAATTGACCGTTAGTCCAAATGAAATCACAAAAAAAAAATTGACTAAGTATTGAAACTCGCAAAGCACTAAAGAAGCTTGAAACTCGCATACGCTGAAACTCGTAAACCACTGTTCAAAAAGAACTCACAGGCTTAAGCGTGTGTATTTGTGAAACTCGCAAGCAAAGGGTTGCGCATTTTGACAAACTCGCAGACCGAAAGGAATCGCTGAAACTCGCAGATAGCAGCGTGCTCTTTTCCTGAACACGCAAATGCCTAGTTGTGCGTTTTGAACAAACTCGCAGATCGAAAGAACTCGCAGATTACTATTCCGAAGAAACTCGCAAGCTTAGTATTGCACGTTTGGAGAACTCGCAAAGGTCTACTTGCGCGTTTCAACACTTAGAAACTTTTTCCCAATTTTCAAACTCCCAGACTGAAGAGCTAAACTCGCAGGCTTCGAACTGCGCGTTTCTAGAACTCGCAAACCACACTTTGCGTGTTTTCGTCCAGAAACAAAATTCTTCAGCTTGCGCGTTCTTCCGATGAACTTGCACGTTTGATGGATCTTGCGTGTTCTTGAGTTGATCGATCAAAAATCAACTAACTCTTGATTTCTGATTCCGAAACTTGCACAATTTCTTCACCTAAACATCTAGAAACTAATTCTAACAATGAAATTTGAATTACAACTCAAACAAATACAATTCGATCCAAATACAGTGCTCAAGAACTCGTGACTCAAAACTCAACAAATTCCTTACATTGACACTAAAGGTAATAAGATGGCTTGAAGTGATGTCAATGCGATATGTGCAAAGCCAAGAACCTGAGGTGTAGTCCTGGTAACATAGGTGACCACATTCACGTGTTCCCGTCGCCTTGATGGAAACGGGTCTCTCCCGTCATCGAAAGATGTAATTGTGTATATGTTTCATGTGAAACTATGATTCATGGTAATACGCTATCGTTGCAGATCAGGTAACATTGAACTAATATCTTTGTCATTACAATTATATGATTGTGTATGATCACTAGGATTATAGCCTAACACTTGTGTTATGTATATGGTTTACAGGTCCACTGGCAGATCTAGGACGTTGTGAGATGTCGACTGATGTCGTTAGGAGCATTTAAGGCGTGGGCTTTTGGGATATTTTGTCAAGAGAATACCTTTGAGGGGACATAGTGACACCCCCAAGGATATTTTGTCAAAAGAATACTTTTGAGGAGACATAGAGACATACTTTTGACTTTGAAGGAATTTGAATGCAATTTGATGGAAGTTGACCACTCGTTTGGTTAGTAAAAATTCAACCCCTTCACTTAAGCCAAGGAATGATGAATTTCTTAACTTGTGGAATTCAATAGAATTCAAAGGATTCCATCATTTTAATTATGTAAACTAAACATAGGATTTGAAATTTAGTCAAAGGAATCATCCATTCCAATTCCTTTCAATTACTTCAAAATCCATGAACCAAACAACCCCTTAGGGGTGTTTGGTTCACAAAATATAATTTGATAGAATTTGAATCCATTGAAAGAATTTGATCACGCGTTTGGTTGGTAGGAATTAAGTTCCTTCACTTAAGTCAAGGGAATGATGAATTCCTTAAATTGTGGAATTCAATGTATTGGAAGGATTCCATCACTTTCATTTCGTAAACCAAACATGGCTTGGAATTTGATCAATAGAATTGGTCATTCCAATTTCTTCAAATTCCATGAACCAAGCAACCCTTAGGGGGCGTTTGGTTCACAGAAGTTTTTGGATTGAATGGAATCTGTCAAATGAATTTGACTTTGTAGGAATTGGAATGTTGTCAGGTTTGACCACCTGTTTGGTTGACAGAATTGGAATGAAATCTGTTAAATGAATTGGAATTTTTCTGTTTGGTTCACAGATTGTAGCTTCGGAATTGGAATGGAATTTTGGTAAATGACCAAAATACCCTTTTGATTATTTTAATTTTTTTAAACAAAAATTACATTAATGAAATAGTCATTAAATAGTTTAATTTTTAACTAAAATTGCTTTGATTATTTTAGCAAACGAATGATGCACAAAGAAAGAGAGGAGAGAGAGGGGGGGGGGAGAGGGGGGAGAGGGGAGAGAGAGAGAGAATTGGTGTCTGCTGATAATCAATATCAGTAGGGTTTAGTTTGAGGTAAAGGGTAACTTTGAAATTATCAAAATATGAGATTCCATTCCATTGAAATCCTTGAGTTTTATGATGGGATGTTCAAATCCTATATCTATGAAATTTATTGGAATTCAAATATTCTATCCATTGAAAAACTAGAACCAAACAAGAAAATGAAATCTGGTCAAATGAATTCAACATTCCAATTCCACAATATTCCATCACATTCTGCGAACCAAACAACCCATTAGTGTTGACTAGGGGTGTACGCGGGTTGGGTTGGGCGGGTTGGGACGTTTTTACAACCCAACCCAATTATGGCGGTTTGAAAAATCTCAACCCAACCCAACCCAACCCTTGCGGGTTATAGCGGGTTGGGTTGGGTTGGGTTGGTGGGTTAGTAATATACATAAATTTGCCAATTGAAATACGATAAATAATACTAAAATTATTCTCAACAAAGTTATTACTTATTACAATTAGAGCTTGTTAGTGTTCGTTCGTTTAACTTAACCGAACAAACGAACGAACACGAACGAACACGAACGGTAAACGAATGAAATTTTTTTAGACCAAAGGGTCTTTGGCCTAGCGATAAAAGAGCCTTTGACTTCCTAGGAGGTCAGAGGTTCGAACCTCACCAAAGGTGAGGAGGGTGTGTGAGTTTATTTGTTGCATTTGCTGTTAGGGGTGCTCACGGGTTGGGTTGGCACTTGAACAACCCAACCCAATGTTTGCGGTTTGAAAAATCTCAACCCAACCCAACCCAACCCAACCCAATCAAAAGTGCAATCCAACTCAACCCAACCAAGCGATTCCGGCGGGTTGGCCGGGTTGAAACTTTAGTACATCATTTTACAATCTAACCAAGCGATTCCGTTTAAAAAAACTAAAATCAAAAAGGAAATATAAAAATAAAACTAATATGAGAAAAGAAAAGTATCTCTTGCCTTTTGATTTTACCGATATTGAAAATTTTTGAAGACTTGAAGGTTAAATCCCCACGATTTTAATCGGTGTGGTCTCGTAGACAGATCTAAACTACGACTAAGATAGGAAGATTTGAGAATTGATAGAAAGAAGAGCCGTTAAAAGTCTAAAACCATTAAAAATAGTAAAAACGTACCAGTTTTGCTCGGGTTGACGGGTTGGTCGGGTTACTTTGGGCTCAACCCGTTTCCAACCCAATAGATGTGGTTTAGACAAAACTTGTATCGATTATGTATCGGGTTACCTCGGTTTGAGATTTTTTGCGTTTTTTCGGGTTGGGTTGGCTGGGTTGGTCGGAAATTTGAGCACCCCTATTTGCCGTATATAAATATTATATACTTTAAAAAAATGAAATTTTTTGTGTTCATGTTCATTCATTAAGAAAATGTGCTTGTTCGTGTTCGTTCGTTAAGATGCTAAACGAACATAAACAAACGAACATAAATGGACTTAAACAGACATAAACAAACGAACACAAATATACTCAAACAAACATAAACGAACAAACATAAATAAATTTAAATGACCACTTACGAACGAACATAAATGAACAAAAAACAACCACCATTACTCATCATTCCGTTTCTAAAAACTAACATAACAAAATGAAAAACTGTGTAAACTTATAATATAATTTTATAAAAAAAATAGCAACGGGTTGGCGGTTTGGGTTGGTTTTTCCTAACCCAATTTCAACCCTTATAATTAGCGGTTTGGCGGTTTTGCAGTTTCACGGGTTGGATTTAATTGGGTTGGGAGCGGGTTGGGTTGGGAGCGGTTTCACGGGTTGACGGTTTTATGTACACCCCTAGTGTTGACCCTCCAACCACTATCCCTACAAGAGAGGATGAGTTTTTCCTTTCAATTTATAGTTTGGAGAATATATTATCGAATGTATAAAGTCAATAGTTTAAAAATATCAAAAATGTTAAAAGATTTCCTCGCAAAACAATCATCTTTTCTTTTTCCATTGAAAAACTGAACATCGGCAGGTTGAAGTTGATAAATAATGAATGATTTGAACATTTGAATGAGAAGGTAATCATAAAATAAACTCGTTCAACCAAGATAACCATTTTTACCAACTGATCCCCCACCCATCTTCGGCCTTTTGAACCCTATATACAAAGAATTTGGCCGTGCACAAGGCTCGGGCTGGGCCTGGACCCTGGCCTTTCAAGTGGGCTTTCTCGGCCCAGCCAGGATTTAGGGTTGAAATAGTGCCTGATCAGGCGTTTTCAGGCCTTGAAACAAAAAGTCTCTTATCAGGCTTTAAGGCCAGGCCAGGCCAGGCCTAGGCTCAGGGCTTACTAGGCCGGGGGGCCATTCAGGCCGCGCTTAAGGCTTTGGCTTTATTGTGCATCTCTACTCAAGATCCATCCTATCTACGTCCATATCAGTCTTAGGGCCTGTTTGTTTGCAGCTTAATGAGACTCACAACTTATTCAGTCAGCTATATAGCTATATATGACTGTTTGGTAGTAGCTTAATGATGGCTTATTCAGTAAGATTTCAAGAGGAAGCTTTATGCAGAAAGCCATGTTTTTTTCGAAACCAGTCCATCTTATTAAAAAAACACGTTCCTTCCGTCTATGAAAAAACTCTCAAATAAAAACCTTCTAAGTCTATACAGACAAATTAACCCACACAGACAACTTTATCCATACAGAACTTAATGAAAAACCAACCAACAGCCCCTTAAGGTGGTTCCATCCTTGTGCACAAATGGAAGCTAACATGTAGAAGGCTCTTCCACTTGTCATCCAACTCTTTGAAAAACTACATAAGAGATAACAACTTTACACGATGCATAAAGGAAAACGACTTGCATTCCAAATGAGCCCATGACAGCAGTTAGTTTAAAAAACAATAGTTTATTGATCGGAACTAACAAGGCATCTCGGAAGATGAAGATCAATTGCATAAAAAACACCAACCAAGACATTCATGGTTTCTTCTTTCTGTCACAACAGACAGCTGAAATATACGCCATACCTTATCATTAGAGCGAACAACGCAGCCATACTTAATGTAAAACATCATGATCTGCATAGCTAAGAAGTTACCTAATGTTGGTCTCCATGTCCATGATCACCATGGCCTTCCCAAGGATGACGCCAGCCCTATAAATGCATACGAAAGAAATTGAAGTTATAATATTTCAGCTTCTTCCCATCTTTCTATATTGTGAACAAGAAATAAAACCATCAGATAGCAAATAAGGCCATAAGATTATTGAAAAAGCCATTTGGATAGCAATAACACTACTTGGGGTAGCTTTTCGATAAGTTGAAGTATCTATTTTCCACTTTCTTTTTTTCCAATTATGCTCCTAGTATTTTACCTAAATGACCAAAACTATATCCTTTTAAGAAATCAAATATCTTCCATTAATCTTCATTGATTATTTATTATTATTTATTAGAATTATTATTATAAGTTTATAACAATTACAATTATTATATTGTTATTATACTTTGTAAGCCAACAAAAGCCAACAACTAGCTCAGAGCATCTCCAACATATTCTCCAAAATGGAGATTTTTGGCATGTTTTTTGCTCCAACAGATTATTCAAAACCTTTCTTTAAAATGGAGAAAGTATGAGTGAGAATGTAAAGTTCTCAAAATTTGGAGAACTCCCCGATGAAAAAAAAAGTGTTTTTTAATATATTCTCACCAATAGAAAATTTTGAAATTAGTTTTTTAGAGAGATAATATTTTATTAGATGAATGGAATATTTTAATAATATAATCAATGTTGTAATATCCAAAATGGAGAACCTGTGGGAGTTGCATGTATTTTTCTTTTAGATATTTCGAAGTTTCATTCTCCATTTTGGAGAAATGTTGAAGAATTTGTTGGAGATGATCTCATAAGCTAGTTTGCCAAACATAGCCTAAGTGGTCCTTTCCTACACCCTACATGCATTTATTTTTTTGGTTTCGGTTTTCCTATGTGGCACATAGACCGATTCCTCCCACAGGTGGCCTCTTCCCTCTACAGGTCCATGGACCTCTTTTGTACCATTGCAGATGCTCTTAAGTACCTACACATGGACCCAATATGCAAAAGTAGACATCTATTACATTATAGAGAAAAGACAAACAAATACTCACCAGTACAACAGGCCCATCTTGCTTAGCCCTATATAAAATCCAAAACCTGAAATACCATAATATCTGTTATGTTTTTACCGAGTCTAAATTATATCATTCAATAGAAATGAGAACAAGATTAAATGAGTACCCATGGTTGGAAAATTTAATCAATTTCTGATTGTATAAAGCGTAATACATGCACAGTGTAAGTACAAAGCTTCAAAATGGCGTGAGCTGTGGCGTGGCAGCGAAGTAAAGCCTCAAGCCTTACAAGCCACAGCGAGGAAGCAACATTTTTCAACGCATGACATAAGACAGCAAAATTTCATGTCATATATAGAATTATATATTTACATACATGTTTTCTACATATTATTTAATCAGATAATTATATTAAAAAATTTACATTCATACTAAAAGGAAGAAAATCATAGACATTATTATATAAAAAATAGTCTTTGATTATATATTCAAAATAGAACTTTGAAGAGCAATTTTAACTTCGTTTTAATTGTGTGTCCATGACGTGTATGAATTCGTGAAATTGTGAATGATGTGATTAAATAAATCTATAAGATTGTGAATTCTAAAGCTAAAAGTGTAAAAACACAAAAGCTAAAGAAATTTAAAATATATATATATATGTATTTTTCTCAAAAAAGTCATGCTTTGTAAAAAATACACGCCGCGGCTCGCCATGGAGTGAGCCACGCCTACAAAAACGGCTATAGACCTTATTGTAATGGCGGAGATGCGTCTTTTGCCATATCTCGCCATGTGCCTTTTTGAACCAATTTACATGGAAAATCGTAGACTTTTAACATCTTCAAAGCAAGCAAAAACCCATGAGAAAGGCTTATCAAGATTTGAAGGACATCCGTAAATTTCAGATTTCATTGTACTCGTCATAAAGTGAGTTTACACCTCTACAGTGTGTAAGGAATAGCGAGAATCCTATCTAATTCCTAGCAGTGAGTTTAGGGGCTGGAATGTTATTATCCACTACTAGACAGTTAGCGGTCAAAGGTCAATTGCCTATTTTAGTGTAAGGAGCATTTTATACACCAATTTAGTATGTGAGATGTATTACATAGCATGAAAAAAATGAAATGAATTGTTCCCCATCATCTCATGTTATTTCTTTCTCTCTAGCATCCATATGAATCTTCTACACTATCTATATGTGTCCTACTATGTACATCCAAAATTCAACCAATAACTTCTTCTGACTAACAGAAATCAGCTGAGTGACAGAGATTGCTCATCTTGATTCACAACAAACTGGTATCAGAAACTCTATTCCCTTTCTTATGCAATTCTTTATCTTTGGCAAGCATTCATCCCATGATTGTTTTTATCGCACTTATGTTTGGTCTACTTTATTTCAGTATTATGGCCTGTTTATTAGCAGCTTAATGAGCTTAATAGGACTCACGGCTTATCTATATATGACTGGTTGGTAGTGGCTTAATATATAAAAAGTGGCTTATTCGGTAAGCTTCTAGGGGGGAGCTTTATGCAGATACCCAAGTTTTTTCCAAACATGCCCCTCCCAATTGAAAATCACGCTCCTTCCCTCTATGAAAAAACCCTCCCAAACAAAAACAGACAGATTAATCCACACATACAGCTTTATCCATACAGGACTTAATGAAAAATCAATCGAACAGCCCCATGGTTGTTTACAGTTGTAACCTATATGATATGAAGATATTAGTGAAATTTTTCTCTGTTCCCAACAAGCAGATCTTCAGTTCCTTTCCAATTTGCGGGAAGTTAAGATCTTTCGGCGAAAACAATTGATCTTGGTAATGCCTTTTATATCTCACTTTGTGAAATTCCAACACAAGTCAAGTCATCTGCCCTTGTTACTGTTTGTATAAAATGTTGAGATGTCTCAGATTCTAGATTCACCAAGTGAAATAACTTTTATTCAATTGATATTCTCAAATTCATTAGTCTTTGTCATGAGGGGGCTAGACGGATGAGACGGCCAGACGAGGACAGATTACCCCGTCCCACAAACAAACAGAGGCTAGACGAGTACAGGAGAATATAGTGTGGTAGACCTTGGCTCTTATATCTATGCCTGCCAACCAAAATATGTGGAAACCATATGCCGAATAGACGATGCGAGACTAATTAGTAAGAGCAACCCAATTCGTAGTTGGGATAAAAGCACGTCAATTCAACCAATTAGTAAGAGCAACATCAATTTTAAAGGTACTCAATTGATAAACAACCTAGAACGAAATTCAATCCAACCTGTTTTCATTAGAAAACCATGTCCAAAAGTACGAATGAGATCGAATGAAAAGAAAAAGAGTAAATTACCACATCATGGCACACATGCCCTTTCCGGTGATTGTATGCCAACGCTTAGGCTGATGTAAAGTCACACCTTTGTATGTAGTCCCGTGCCCATGACCTCCTCCCATCTTTCTCTGAAAATGCTTCTTACGAACCCTAGCTTTTGAAAATAGGGGAATCGAATTGGAGCCCCGAGATGACCCTGTAACGAGATGGGAAATTCGGGTTTTTCAAACTCATGGGAGCGATCGCAAATATCTGTGAACTGTGCTTATATTACAAAAGTGTCCAAAAACATATTAGTATCAATTTATGATACATAAAATGATCTGATACAAAAAAGAGTTAGAAATCTAAAATTGATTAGGAATTCAGAAATCGATCATAACACATTACGGTGTCCCTCTTTAAGATAAATATTTATCATAAATGACATATAACATATTCATGATGAATATGAAAGTGTTATTAATCATGAATCATACATTCATGATAAATATTTTTTTTTGCTCCCACTTAAGGGTGTCATCCGACTATCCCCCTCGATCACGACCCAACCCAATTAAGGGTACCACTATGTGGCAGACCTATGATCATGGATGTCACAGGATGCTCACCACGGGCTTCGAACCTGGGTAGTTAGGGATACCATCAACTGACCCTCCCAGGATGTTACCTTACCACTGGGCTACAACATGAATAACTATTCATGATAAATATGTTATTCATTATAAATAATACGTCTGTTAATGTATATAGAGGCCCAGGCCCATGTTAGGGCCCAAGCCCATTTTGTCTAACATTCTGAGATTGAGAAGTTTCAGGAGCCAAAGACTCAGCAGACACCTCAGATGTAGGCTGTGCGGATGGAGCAGACGATTGATGATGATCAGGAAAACTTGGAGAGGTTGACTCAGAAGGAGTTGGAACAATAGGTGGAGGTGTTATAATGTCAGATTGGAGTGAGTCCAATGAGACAGAAGCATTAGTAAAGAACGGAGGTGTGAAATTAGGAGACTCACGAAACTTGGATATAGAAGAGAAAGGAACATGTTCCCAGAAGGTAACATGTCGAGAAATACGAAGACGCTGGGAGATAGGATCCCAGCAGCGATAACCCTTGTGCTCAATCCCATATCCAAGAAAGTAGCACAGTCTGGAACGAGGTTCAAGTTTGGTATGTTCATGAGATTGCAGTTGAACAAAACAAGCACTACCCTAAACTTTTAGAAGTTCATAGGCGGGAGTGACCTCATAAAGAGCCTCATAAGGAGACTTATTGTGAAGGATGGGAGTAGGGTGACGATTGATAGTATAAACGGCGGTAAAAGCAGCTTCACCCCAGAAACGTTCTGGTCATTTAGCAGAGATGAGAAGAGTGTGAACCGTATCAAGAATATGACGGTGTTTGCGTTCGGCACGACCATTTTGAGGAGAAGTGCCAGGACAGGAGTACTGAGAGAGAGTCCCCTGAGATTGAAGAAAGGAGAGAAGTGATGACTCTTTGTATTCCATAGCATTATCAGCTCGGAGAATCTTTATAGATTTGGAGAACTGGGTGTGAATCATCCGAGCAAACATAATATAGATTTGAGGTAATTCCGAACGATGTTTCATAAGATATATCCATGTGAAACGGGTATGGTCATCAATAAAAATAACAAAATATCGAGCACCACCCATGGATGGATGTGGTGCTGGTCCCCATACATCAGAATGAATAAGATCAAAAGAAGAAGTAGAATTAAATTCATTCATTTCAAAAGGTAAAGCATGGTGTTTGCCAAGTTTGCAAGGTAAACAAGAAATATTGTCAGTTGATACACAATTTCCTAACACCCCTAAATGAGCTAATGACTTTATTCTGGCGAGAGATAAGTGATCCAGTCGGGCATGCCACAGCTCAAGGGAAGAAGTGCTAGAAACTGAGGCAACAAAACTTGAGGAGGGTAAAGGAAGACGCAGGTAGACCACTTCAATCATCCGTCCAACTTTACGGCCGAGTCCAAGGATCTGCTTGGTCTTTGGATCATGTACAACACAACTAGAAGAATGAAATAAAATGATAAAATTAGATTCAAGAAGTTGAGCAATCGAAACTAAGCTCAGAGATAGCTTTGGAACATTTAGAACATCCGGTAATTGTATAAGAGGATTGGAAACATTTCCACTAAAAGATACCGGTAGACCAGTGTTGTCAGCAGTTCTTACAGACGTAAATTGCTGAGGTGGTTTCTTAGAAGCGAAACCATCAGGGCAAGGTGTCATATGATTGCAACACCCAGAATCAAAAAGCCATACATTACCTGATGCAACTGAGTGTGGAGAGTTCATACCCATAGCACCAGACATAATATGTTCCATAAGTTCCTGATTGCGACGCATCAGTTCCATTAGGTCAGGTGAGGAGGCTGTAGAAGCCTCAGTATCAGCAATGATAGGCCCAGCAACAGCATGAGTCCAATTCTGAGAACTAGTGTGCTTTGAGTTCTTCGGACAGTCAGTCTCATAGTGGCGCGGATGCGTGATGCCACACTTACGGCACTTACGGATAGGACAATCAAGAAGAAGATGAGCTGGAGAATGACAGAAGGCACACTCGGATGTCTTCGTCTTTCCCACAGATCTGGAATGATTGTTATTGGTCCATTTGCCTTTTAGCTTAGAGTGAGACGTGTAGAGAACACTATCAGTAGCAGGCACTGGTGAACGCATGTGAAGACGAGTTTCTTCACTTAGTAATTCAGATATTGCTTCTTCAAGAGTAGGTAAAGGCTGCCTATGAAGAAGTGAAGCACGAACATTCTCAAATTTATTAGTCAAGCCCATCAAAATGGTGATCAGATGCAGCTGGTTGAAATAAGCGGTGAACTGTTGAGCAGTTTCATCAAAAATCTGTGGTGCTCCAAGACTTATATGATCTCTGAGAGACTGCATTTCAGAGATATAAGAGTTGATGGATTGATCAGGAAGTTGACGTTTGCTCTGAAAAGTGATCCACAGTTTTGATTATGAGGAGACTTTTGCACCTGTTGCTCGCGTCACATCTGTTCGCAGTCTTCTTGCCATTGCTGCTACCAAACAATGGCCTCTTTTTCAGATGGATGTTAAGAATGCCTTTTTGAATGGTGACTTATCTGAGGAAGTCTACATGACACCTCCTCCAAGCGTTCAACTTCCACAAGGTCATGTTTGTCGGCTTCGGAAGGCTCTTTATGGCCTCAAGCAAGCTCTGCGAGCTTAGTTTGAAAAATTTAGTTCCACTGTCACCTCTTTGGGCTTCTCACCCAGCAACTATGATTCAGGTCTGTTTACTCGGACCACTGAAGCTGGCACAATATTACTTCTCCTGTATGTGGATGATATGATCATTACTGGCAGTGATTCTACAGGCATAGCCAATCTGAAGTCATCTCTCAGTTCCTGTTTTGAGATGAAGGATCTTGGTTCTTTACACTATTTCCTTGGTCTTGAGGTGCTCTCTGATCCATCGGGTCTTTATCTGTGTCAAGCCAAATACACCTCAGACCTTTTGTCGAAAGCTGGGATTACTGACAATAAAACAACATCCACTCCTCTTGAACACAACCTTCATTTGGCTCCAAATGTTGGTCCCCCTCTACGTGATCCTACTTTATATCGCCAGTTAGTGGGGTCACTTGTCTATCTGACAGTGACTCGACCTGATATTGCCTATGTTGTTCATACTGTTAGTCAGTTCATGTCTGCACCTTGTTCTGATCACTATGTTGCTGTCCTGCGCATTCTTCGATATTTAAAAGGAACTATGTTTCATGGTCTTCATTTTCCATCCACCTCTTCGTTGATTTTGCGAGGTTTTTCTGATGCTGACTGGGACAGTGACATGACTAATCGTCGCTCCACTACTGGCTACTGTTTCTTTCTTGGCGACTCTCTTATATCCTGGCGAAGCAAGAAACAATCTCTCACAGCTCGATCAAACACTGAAGCTGAATATCGAGCACTAGCTGACACAACTCAAGAACTTGTGTGGTTACGCTGGCTTCTTTCTGACATGGGGGCTCCTCAACAGTCTCCAACTTCATTGTGGTGTGATAACAATAGTGCCATTCAGATTGCCCACAATGATGTCTTTCACGAGCGAACGAAGCATATTGAAATTGACTGTCACTTTGTTCGTCAACATGTGACTCGTAAGACTATTCAGCTGCTTCCTATTTCGACTCTTGATCAACCGGCTGATATTTTTACTAAATCTCATTTACCCGGACGGTTTCGTGATCTAGTTTCCAAACTCCATCTGGCTCATTCTTCTCCCGATTGAGTTTGAGGGGGGATGTTAATGTATATAGAGGCCCAGACCCATGTTAGGGCCCAAGCCCATTTTGTCTACGTATATATTTGTTGTATTCTGTAGTCTAGGTTATATAACTCTCATAATTTTACTTTAAGTATTGTAAGTTTTCTCTCAATCAATACATCGAGGTTTCAAACAAGAACAGCGGCGGCGATGGCAAGAACAACGAGGAACAGCAACGATGGCAAGAACAACGACGGCGATGGCAAGAACAGCGGCGGCGGCGAGTCGACTGTGACGATGAACAGTAAACCGATGATCAAACCTACAACTCTTATACCATGTTAGAAGTTGGATATGAATGAAGAACACGATGAATATGCCGAATGTTTGAAACCTCGATGTATTGATTGAGAGAAAACATACAATACTGAAAGTAAAATTATGAGAGTTATATAACCTAGACTACAGAATACAACAAATATATACGTAGACAAAATGGGCTTGGGCCCTAACATGGGTCTGGGCCTCTATATACATTAACAACGTCCATATTCCTGATAAGTATATCATTTATTGTGTTATGGACGGCTCCCAGGTTCCTAACCTAATTGAAATTGCCCCGGCTTATAATACAAATTATTTAAAATTCAAAAGTACATGTTATTAATGCACTGGTACAAGTTCCTAAAGGTTCATAAAAATCGCAGTTCTTCACCTCCACAATGTTCATCCATATAATTTATCCTTTAATATCTACGAGACTAAATCGGGTTGATCAGGGACGGAGCCAGGAAAATTAATTTAGGGGAGACGAAAAATAGTGTAAGAAAATTTGCATTTTGAGGTTGGAATACCATTTTATAATATATGTTTATTTTTGTTAAATACTTATTTATATATAATAGTTATTAAAAAAAAGTAGATGGTCGAAGAAGACAATGATGGGGAGGAGACAACTACATTAAGGGGGTGATAACTCTCAAATATTGAGAGTTAAGTCCTCTATTTTTATATTCATTTTGTCACATTTTCACCCTTTTTGTCTCTCATCTCCTTCATTTGGTCTTAATTGTTCAAATATGATGTTGAAGTCTCAAAAATGCAAAAATTTCGGTTTCACTAAATTTTGTGCAGAAAGTGGCCACCTTGCTGGCACCTTGTCACCACGTTGGACGTGGGCGGGAAATTTGTTGATAAAACTTAGCCATTTTGGGAAAGATTGACTTTTGAAGAAATGAAAATAACTTTCTGATCTTTCACTAGAATATTCAAGGAAGAGGACAAAAAGTGGAGGCCTAAGGAAAGTTCAACACTCTTTCTTAAAAGCTACTTTTGAGGAATAGTCACATCAACACTTTTCTCTTCCTTGGGCTATAAATGAGGGCTTGAAGGAACCATTTGGACACACAACAACTTCCAGGAGCATTAAACACTTATGGAGCTTAGCATTTAAGTTTTAGTCTCTCTTTAAAGCTTGTAGTTTCATTGCATTTAATTTTTGTAAGTTTTAATTTTCTTGTAAAAGCTGTTGCCAAGTGGCCACCTTGTCACCACCTTGGCAGCAACTCTTTAGTTATTTATGCAAGTTATGTTTATGTTTTCTCCTTCTTCTCCCATGTCTTTTGCTGTTATTATGAGCTAAACACCCACTTGGGTGTGGGTATGAGCCAAAGCTAAGACTAGTAGGCAACACTTGGGTGTTGCTATCGTTGCTAACTCTTAGACTTGGTCACTTGAGTCGGGACTTCAACTCAACGCGGACAAGCCGATCACTTGTTAGTGTTAATATTAGATCTTAGACCTCGAGAGGGGCATATCTGAAATACGGCTTGGGTGATGCAAAGAAGATTTGAGAAAGTCTTTTATAACCCCGTAGAGATACGGGTTTTTGCATGACTTTAACTAAGGTTCAAATGTCGGTTGATATGGGTGTCATAAAGAGATTTGGGCGTTCATATCTATACTGGTGGAACTGAAATTCTTAAATGTTTACTTAGTTAAGTCGGCAAGTCTAGAGTTGGCCAACGTGGTGACAAAGTGAGGACAAGGTGACCACGTTCCGTGGAAGCTCATTTTCGAGAGAAAAGGGTTTTACGGCTGTCGTGTGTCATTTTGTTTCTAACCAAGTTGTTACTACATCAGTCTTAGTCAATGCTTGTACCCACATCCTATCTTTAATACTGTTAATTCTGTTTAATCGTTGTTTCGCTTAAAACTCACAAAATATTGATATTCTTCTCAAAAATCAACCAAGCACTAGAAGTTCATGAAAAAGTTTCTTATTCTTAGTTTACTAGTCCTTGTGGAAACGATCTCGGTACTCTACCACTTGATTACTTGTAGCGATCATAGTGTCCGGTGTGCACTTGCACCGTCACTGTGGCAACACAGTGGCCACTTTGTGGACCTATACGATTTTCCGCTACCAAGTTTTTGGCGCCGTTGCCGGGGACTAGCGCGATTTTAAATCCTAAGATATTGACTTTTCATTCGAGCCTGAGTTGCTTGTGTCTTTTATTTTTAGTATTTTCCGTGTTGTATGCCAATGCTACAACACGGTGAACTTGTACCTCTTGACCCCGAAATTGAAAGAACCGTTAGAAGACGAAGAAGAGGTAGAAGAGGTTGGCAAAATCAAAACATGGCTGGAAATGGTGGATATCCTCCACCACCACCTAATGAAACAACCATAAGAATTGCCGACGATAAAGAACGGGGAATACGGGACTATGCAACACCTGAATTTGATCAATTAAAATCGGGTATTCTTAGGCCCAACCTGGTAGCACAAACTTTTGAACTAAAACCGGTAATGTTTCAAATGATCCAAGCAATGGGTCAATTTGGAGGGTTACCGTCGGAAGATCCTCACTCACATTTAAAATCATTTTTAGAAATGACGGATCATTTTCGCATTCAAGGTGTTACTACAGAAGCCTTACGGCTTACGCTCTTCTCTTACACATTGAGAGATAGAGCCAAAGCTTGGCTAAATTCTCAACCTCCTCACTCCATTGATAGTTGGACAAGTTTGGCCGAAAAATTTTTAAACAAATATTTTCCTCCAACTAGAAATGTGAAGTTTAGAAATGAAATTTTAATGTTTCGACAAGAGGAGGATGAAGCGGTTTCGGATGCATGGGAGAGATTCAAAGACTTAATTAGAAAATGTCCTCATCATAGAATCCCTCATTGCATCCAATTAGAGACATTTTATAATAGTCTTACTAATGCCTCTAAAATTATTCTTGATGCTACGGCCGATGGCGCTTTCACCTCTAAGACTTATAATGAAGGATACGATATTTTGGAGAAAGTGGCCAACAATAACACCGATTGGTCAAACCCACGCGCTCTTGCTCCTAAGAATGCATCGTGTGTTCACGAAATTGATGTCATCACCGCCTTAAACGCACAAATTGTAGCTTTAACTAACTTGGTAAAAAATAACATGAACTTAAATGGAGAAAAGAACCAAGTCCAAGCCATAAATGAATCTTGTGTGTTTTGTGGTGAGAACCATGCTTTTGAGTGTTGTCCCGGTAATCCCGCTTCGGTTAACTATGTAGGAAACCATTCTTGGAATAGCCCATTTTCTCCAACTTACAACCCAAATTGGAGAAATCACCCGAACTTCTCATGATCAGGAAATCAAGGACTTCAACCCCCCGGGGTTCATCAAGTTCCAAACCTACCACCGAATCCCCCCAGATTTCAACAAGGACCGTCTCATACGTACCAAAGTGGGCAATCCTCACAACCGTATGTACCGAGACAACAAAATGCATCAGAGAGTAATGGTTCGCTTGAATCTCTACTCAAAGGTTTTATAAACCAAACCAATGCAGCTTTGAGGGGTTTTAAGACTCAATTGGGGCAATTTGCCGCCGAGTTAAAAGGAAGGCAAGTGGGCACTTTGCCTAGTGACACCGAGACCCCTAAGGGTAAGGAACACGTTAAGGCCGTGACTTTAAGAAGTGAAACAAGAGCATCCAAACCCAGTGAGGAAGTCTTAGTTGATACCGTTGTACAAGAAGACACCACACATGCTTTCGACAAAGAAAAATTCTCGTCCTTGTTTCCAGCCAACGTGGCTGGAACGTGCCCACCTTCGGGACAGAATGTTGAAGCCCCTTCACGGACTGTTTTGCCATCAGATCAGCCTCACCAAAGTGGTGAGACAGTGCCCACTTCACAGCACAAAAAGGCTAGTCTTAGCCAACCGGACCTAGACTTAAGAGACCTCCCTTTTCCCGGTAGGATGAAAAATAAAAATGTCGATAATCATTTCAAAAAAAAATTTGGACATTTTTAAACAACTCCATATTAACATACCTTTGGTAGAAGCTCTCGAGCAAATGCCAAGCTATGTTAAATTTTTGAAAGACATCCTCAACAAAAAGAAAAGGTTGAGCGAATTTGAAATGGTAGCTTTGACAAAAGAGAGTAGTGCCCTCCTCACTTGCAAAATTCCACCTAAGCTAAAGGACCCGGGTAGTTTCACCATCCCTTGTTCGATAGGAGGTAAGGAAGTTGGTCATGCCTTGTGTGACTTAGGAGCAAGCATAAATCTCATGCCGTTGTCCATCTTCAAGAAGCTAGGAATTGGGGAAGTTCGACCCACCACCGTGACCTTGCAATTAGCGGATAGATCTTTGGCACATGCCAAGGGAAAAATTGAGGATATTTTGGTCCAAGTTGACAAATTCATTTTCCTGGCCGACTTTTTAGTTTTAGACTATGAAGCCGATAAGAACGTCCCCATCATTTTAGGACGACCATTTCTTGCTACGGGTAGAACTTTGATCGACGTCCAAAAGGGTGAGTTAACAATGAGGGTAAATGATCAATAAGTGACATTTAATGTTTTCAAGTCCCTTAAGTTCCATGATGAAGTGGAAGATTGTTCGGCCATAAATTTGTTGAGTGGGGACCTAGGTGTAGATATTGAAATGTGTGGTGAAAAGTTTGGAGAAGAGAGCGAAAATGAGCTTCAGTTTGAGAGTCCAAAGAAAATCCAACCACCAATAAGAGGGAACCCGTGTTTGAAAGAAATGAGATTGAGCCACCATAAACACAAGAAAAAACATTTTTTGTCCAATGGTGTGTCGTCATCCGCCAAAACCTCTTGTTGAGTATCAAGAAGGCTAGAAATAGTCTTTTAATAAAATGTTTTTCCCCCAGTCCTTTTTAGTTTTTACCATTTCAATTTTTGTTAAAAAAAATTGAAAATTTTCGGAGTTGTGCAAAGTGGCCACTTTGTGGCCACGTTGGGACTGAGCTGTTAAAAAATAAAAAGTTTCTAAAATTTAATTTTCTGATCTGTTTTTAATTTTTTTTTTTGCATGGTTGAAACTCCATTTTGTCCACTAGTCATCTCATACAACTCTTACAAAGCAAACCTATGTCCATGTCTCCTTTTGTCCTTTGTTTATTTTTATTAACTTTGTCCTTTATTTATTTTATTTTATTTGGTTTCTTGTGTAGGTGGAAATAATTTTCAGCAAGTGCTTGTAGATGCACCGGTTATGAGGAGTTTGTTTTAACTTTGGTTTTCAAAAAAAAAAAAAAATTGTCCCATCACTTTTTCTCAACCCCTCAACTTCCATCATACCTCTCCAAAGCTCTTGTCATCTTGTTAACCATCATATTTTATTTTCAAGAAACCATCATTACCTTTTACAACCCCCTTAGCTCTCTCTCTCTCTCTCCCTTTCAACGGTTACCACCACCACCCTTTAAAAAAAAAAACTTTTCATCCTATCTTTTTAGCCATCATCATCCTCTCTAATCCCATTAACCCCTTTATCTTTCTTTTTACTCATCACTCCCTTTTCCCACACTTCTATTTTTCAGATGTATCAAAAAAAAAAAACAGGGAAAGAAATCGGTCTGCACCAATTTCTAAATAGTCGGAGGAGTCATTGACAGTCGGCGGTGGAAACTTCAACCGCCACACCATCGATTTCCATCGTCGGTTTCTACCATAATCCCGATCGCCCCGAGTAGTCGCAACACTCGACGTGTCGCTGCGATTTCCGAGCCATTCGACTGCAGCAACCGAGGTTGGCCCTTCTGCCGAGGTGGGTAAGCCGTGAGTATTCTTGGTTCATCATCATCCATGTTCGAACTTTGTCTGGTTCATACTTTTTTGTTTTGTGGTATTTTGTTGTTTCTTTGACTCATTCTATGTTGGTTGTATGCTTGCTCTTATCACCGTACTCGTATATCGTCTCTTTGGTTATTTCTAGTACTTTTGTTTTGCGCTCATTTCTTTTGCAGGTCTGCTCCTTGGATTGCTACCAATTTTTGACTAAGGACGTGATATAGGCCTTTCTTTCCTGGATGTTAAGCCCAAACACTTTCCCAATTGAAACCTAGACTTCTACCGTAGCAATATCGACAAATCTTTCCTTTTTCAATGAGGACATTGAAGGGTTTCGTTTGGGGGGTGGGGGCTGCTGAGAAAGTAGAAACAAACCGTTCTTCCGATAGCCGAAAGCCAAAGTGGCCACTTTGTCGCCACGCTGTCACCACTTTGGTAGAAAAAAAAATGAAAAATAAATTGGGGATCGGTCAAGGGTCAAATGGTTAAGGCAATACAAAGAATAAATAGTCAAACAAACAAAATTGGAGTCATGCAAATAGAAAAGTTTGGGGGTCATATCGAGCAATTAAATTGAAAACCCAAAAACACAAGCCCAATTCAAGCCCTATTGATTAAAGTCAAACTTTTGGGATGCATGAAAGGAGGCGGTACCTTTTCAAACAAAATGCTTCACTCAATCAAGAAAACTCAAAGTATTCGGTATGAGTTGTCCATTCTTCAAAAGTAGTCAACCATTATTGATCATCATTCGAGTCCTTTTTGTTAATTCTTTTCTTTTTACTTGAGGACAAGTAATTGCTCAAGTTTGGGGATGTGATAACTCTCAAATATTGAGAGTTAATTCCTCTCTTTTTATATTCATTTTGCCACATTTTCACCCTTTTTGTCTCTCATCTCCTTCATTTGGTCTTAATTGTTCAAACATGATGATGAAGTCTCAAGAATGCAAAAATTTCGGTTTCACTAACTTTTGTGCAGAAAGTGGACACCTTGCTGGCACCTTGTCACCACGTTGGACATGGGCTGGAAATTTGTTGATAAGATTTAGCCATTTTGGGAAAGATTGACTTTTGAAGAAATGAAAAGAACTTTCTGATCTTTCACTAGAATATTCAAGGAAGAGGATAAAAAGTGGAGGTCTAAGGAAAGTTCAACACTCTTCCTTAAAAGCTACTTTTGAGGAATAGTCACATCAACACTTTTCTCTTCCTTGGGCTATAAATGAGGGCTTGAAGGAACCATTTGGACACACAACAACTTCCAGGAGCATTAAACACTTATGGAGCTTAGCATTTAAGTTTTAGTCTCTCTTTAAAGCTTGTAGTTTAATTGCATTTAATTTTTGTAAGTTTTAATTTCCTTGTAAAAGCTGTTGCCAAGTGGCCACCTTGTCACCACCTTGGCAGCAACTCTTTAGTTATTTATGCAAGTTATGTTTATGTTTTCTCCTTCTTCTCCCATGTCTTTTGCTGTTATTATGAGCTAAACACCCACTTGGATGTGGGTATGAGCCAAAGCTAAGACTAGTAGGCAACACTTGGGTGTTGCTATCGTTGCTAACTCTTAGACTTGGTCACTTGAGTCAGGACTTCAACTCAACGCGGACAAGCCGATCACTTGTTAGTGTTAATATTAGATCTTAGACCTCGAGAGGGGCATATCTGAAATACGGCTTGGGTGATGCAAAGAAGATTTGAGAAAGTCTTTTATAACCATGTAGAGATACGGGTTTTTGCATGACTTTAACTAAGGTTCAAATGTCGGTTGATATGGGTGTCACAAAGAGATTTGGGTGTTCATATCTATACTGGTGGAACTGAAATCCTTAGAGGTTTATTTAGTTAAGTCGGCAAGTCTAGAGTTGGCCAACGTGGTGACAAAGTGGGGACAAGGTGGCCACGTTCCGTGGAAGCTCATTTTCGAGAGAAAAGGGTTTTACGGCTGTCGTGTGTCATTTTGTTTCTAACCAAGTTGTTACTACATCAGTCTTAGTCAATGCTTGTACTTACATCCTATCTTTAATACTGTTAATTCCGTTTAATCGTTGTTTAATTCGCTTAAAACTCACAAAATATTGATATTGTTCTAAAAAATCAACCAAGCACTAGAAGTTCATGAAAAAGTTTCTGATTCTTAGTTGACTAGTCCCTATGGAAACGATCTCGGTACTCTACCACTTTATTACTTGTAGCGATCATAGTGTCCGGTGTGCACTTGCACCGTCACTGTGGCAACATAGTGGCCACTTTGTGGACCTATACGATTTTCCGCTACCAGGGGGTTTTACACTTTTGGTACTTTTCACCATTATCTAATTTTCAAGTATCAATTGAGGTACTCTTTTATCATCTATTGATGATTTGTTTTTCTCATGTAAAAAATGTGGATTAGATCTTTGTGAGGGAGTTATTACTCCATATGATTCCAGTGGGTGCTACATTATCTTTCATGCCAGATAATTATGTGCAGGTTTTTATGGGAGAAACAAAAAGTATTAAGTTTTTTTAGTTTGAGACAGATGAATAATGTTATTATGTTTATAGTTGAACTTTAAGATTGATATAACTGGTTATTGGTTAATTAGAACAAAGTATGATAAGAAATTATAGAAACACAAATGTGGTTAGGGGTTGCACTTTGGTATGGATGCATGTTCTAGATCTTCTTTTAATCTATTCCTTTTGTCTATTGACATAAACAGATTGTTGGTTTAATCAACATGTGTGAGTTGCTTTACTTCATTTCCTAATTGAGTTCCTTATATAAGCCAATGCACAACCCGATGCCATTGTCTGATGGAGTTGTGTTGATTTATGTATTTTACGCAGATGACTATGGAGTTCATAATCCTTGTAATAATAACAACATTGTGGTAATGTCTAACTTTTATTTCTATGGTTCATGTTGTGATTTTTGTTGTTTCATCAATTTGTAGTGGACCAAATTACTCCCCCACTATTACCTACTATTTTATCTATGCTATATTATAAACATTTTGGTAAAGGTCTTAAAGGCAATTTACTAAATATTATGTATTGTTTAGTAACGCAACCCCTTAAATTTTAAACTTACAAGTAATTATTGCATACGTACAATTAAAGCTTTTTAAACGCCATAAAACTAACTAATAATCAACTGATAAACAAGTTCAAATACATGATTATCATTGAGGATAAGGGAGTACTCTATCATTATATTTATCTCTAAATTCGAGAGAAGGATGAATAATTGCTTCATATAGAGACCTGGTAATCAAGTTTTGGAAGACGTATACATATGTGTCTGAAGCAGAGTTTGAAACTTTTGATAACTATTTTGATTTAACTTTTTGAACCCTTCTCTTTAATGAAATATTTAGAGGAACTATCATCCTCTTACTTTATTTGATAGTTCCCTTATTTATTCTTTTAACACTTAGGGGGAGATTATTAGTACTATTTATCTTGTAAAAGTATGGTAAAGAAAAATCTAAATATTCTCTAAGTGTTGATGTTCTGATATGCCTAATCAGAGAACTTCAGAGCCTCTAATACCCTTAATTAAAAGACATGGCTATCTCTGAAGTAGTTTTCCAGACATCAACATTTATGCAATTATGAAGACAGTGAAGATTTGAAGACCAAGTTTTCCCGCCCAAAGTTTGTTATGCACCTTTACATGTGGAGGCTTCCCATTCGATAGTGCATTGACTTAAACTTTAGGTGCCTATAAATACCTTCTTGTCTTCTATTCAGAAATCTTTTGATAACTCCTTCAATATCTTTCAAGTAGAACTATGTGATTATAGTAAAGAACTCTCAATTGTACTCTCTCTCTCTCTCAAGTGGAATCCTTTGATTTGATTCAATACAAATGATGTGAATTCTCGATGAGATCTTCGTCATTAGTTATTGATTAATTGGCAGTGATCATTAGTGCTTCTTCTACATTCATCTATGTAACAACCAGGATTTTCGGTAAGTGAAAATGTATATGTAGGTACATATATTTAATTATGAGAACCTGATATGGGCTACAATTTTGGTGTAAGGAACGATCTACCTTAAATCCTAAACGTGTCGGAAACGTTTCAGGGTCAAAAAGGGAATTTTTAGGCTTCGGCACCAACGGGGCTACAATGTTTGGCGACTGTGACATGTGTCACTATCTCCAGGGGCAAAGTCGCGGTGATGAGGCCCTATTCGGTACATCCAGGGCGATAATGACAGGGTCATTGTCACATAGGCATTCTCGCGGAAGAGGTATCGCGGGGGGCACATAACAGGCGACTATGCCTTTGGCATAGCCGTCATGTCAATGTCGCACGCGTGCTCCAGCTTCATAAAAACTCCGATTTCACCCCCATTTCATTTACTAATCCAACCACTTCTCCTCTTTCTCTCTAGAAATTGAACCTTTAGCATTCAATACCGGCTTTGATCATTTAAGAAACCTAGTCTTGGGTGTTTCAAGTGATTATTCTTCAATCAAGCAAGATTTGGAAGCAAAAGCTAGGGATTCTCCATCTCACCCTCACTTTCAAGGAACTTCTAAGTTTTCTAGGTTTTTACGAAAACCTAAATAGTGAGTTCATCCTACCTTTATAAATCCATATACATGTTAAAACCTTATAGATTTAGTCTCCTAAACTTCTCTTAAAAACATATTTATCATTTTATGATGTTTAATCTCACTTTGAGTAATTTGGAAGACTTTAGGGTTTTGTTACTTGAGAATAGATTATGAGGGTTATCAAATATGTGTTTTGTGTTGTTCTAAATGTATTGCTTATGATTTTCTCAAGTATATTACACTTAGGTGGCGTTTGTTTTTTAAGAGGTACTAAAGTCTGAAGTCTGATTTCACTTCTGATTTAAGAGGTGGTGTTGAAGTCTAAAATCTACATCAATAAGACTGTTTGTTTTTGTAAACTGACAATTGTCTGAATATGTATAATTGTCTATTTTATCCCTCAAATTCCACTTAAATACGTCAATTGAAGTGAGCATCGATGATCGAAGGACGGAACGAAAAAAAAGGATATTAGCAGATTTGCGAGGCTGACGAGTTTTAATCATATCTCACACACCGAAGCCCGGATTTAAGCGATTTAAGATGTTCTGGAAATCTAACACACATATCTACAATCTTCATGTTTTGCATTTTTGCAAATTCAAGGTGCATCTGGGCTAAAACCTACGTTGAAATCGAAATAATGGTGTTGGAAAGAAATAAGAGGTGATTAAATAGTTAGGTTATCACTTAAATTATCAAAGGACATTAAGGGTTAAGAGACTTTGAAAAGGAAGATAAAAAAAACAGTCTGAATTGTCTTATGTCTGACCGAATCAGACATAAGTGCCAAATAAGAGTTTTTTTTTTATTTAAAACAAACACCACATTAGTTGCTACCTTAAATGATTTTAGGAACTTTATGTCAAAACTAGGGTTTTGAAGGTTTGGATGGAATAATTATGGGAAATGGTTTCACATACATAAATGGCAATCTGCAACACCCCAAATTTTCAAACAAAATCCCTCCCTGTCCCTTTCTTCTAAAAGTAGATTCGCGTGTCACGACCCTACTTTTCTAATTATTATGGAGTTAGCGTCAGGAATGTGAATGCAAATACTTATACGCATATATATATATATATATATATATATATATATATATATATATATATATACACTATATTATAAAAACGGCATAAAAAACTTTTAATTACAACATTTTAAGCACAAGTTTCAACTAATTAAAGCCAATTACTTAATTTACAATTTCTTAATGCTTTGGTACAACATTTCCAAGCACAATATCTCACATAATCATCTATTTGTGGAATGAATACTCATTTATTAATATAACTATTTGTTTTTTTGGTGGAGGATTTTATAAAATAGATTTTATATTAGCATAATCTATTTTAAATGTAGATTTTACATTTAAATCTATATTAATGAGATGTAATATAAAATCTTTTTTCTTCCGTATATTTTTATATTACATCTCATAATGATTTTTCCATATTTTATTTTATATAAAATCTTTTTCCATATTTTATTTTATAAAATCTTTTTACATAATGAGATGTAATATACACTCTTTTTTTTCCGTATTTTTTTTGCTAATATAAGATCTATTTTATTTTATAAAATCTACACGTATTTTATATTAGCATAATATAAAATCTACACGTATTTTTTTGATAATATAAAATCTAAAATATTTTTTTTCACGAGCATTAAAAGAAGAAAAAAGAAGGTTGATATGAATTAAAAATAAAAATTAACGAGATACACTAATAAATTATCGTATTCTTTAAAATAAAAATATTCCGCAATACTTTCCAAATTAACCAAGTGTAAAAAAAATAAAATAGAAACGATGTAGATATAAAAATATTCTTCCATATTTTTAATATATTTACATTTAAATGTAAAATCGAAAATGAAAATAGAAGATTTTAAAATATTCTCTACATTCATTATAAATATATATAGTTTCGCTATGTATCATCCGAGTACAAGAAGAAGACGAACGGTCGGGTGTCAATGACGGAACCTGCAACTGAACAAAAGGTATTCCACTATATTTTTGTTTATTTGAAAAACTACTTTTTTATATTTTATTTTATTTTATTGTTCGTTCTTTACTTAGAGGCTGTTTGGCAGTTGTTGAATGGTTATGTGCAGAATGATTAAGTGGTCAGAATGATTAAGAGACTCTTATGATATAATGCGAAATGAAATATGGTTATTTGCTAATTGTTCAGGATGAAATTAGGGCTCTGAATGATTAAGACAGGGTCAAGACACTAAGATGCTGTTTGTTTTTTAAGAGGTCTAAAGTCTGAAGTCTTATTTTAGTTATGATTAATAAGAGGTTGTGTGTAAAAAGGTCTGAACGATTCAGACTTAAGAGCTATTAAGAGGTTTTTAAAAAAAAAACAAACAACCCCTAAATCATTCAGAGGGTTTTGGAACCATTAAGAGGCAGACCTTTTTTTTCCCAAACAAGATTTACCTCTTAACGATTCAAATGTTGTCTCTTAATGAAACCATTAAGAGGTAAACAAACAGCCCCTTACATTCCGCTGCATCGCGCGTGTATATGCCTAGTATATATATATATATATATATATATATATATATATATATATATATATATACTACCTTAATATTGGTTTACACCAAATGTCTTAAAGACAAGCTTTAAAGCATGTAGTACAAGGTTTTAAAGCATAAAATTCAAAAAACTCTTAATTACAAGATTTGATGCATGATGTACAACTTTTTAATGCAAGAGTTTAAAACCCTTCTACCATATTGCAGTCCATGCCAGCCTAATTTCTAACCTCAACCCATACCCATCTACCAGCCACCAGCCCATACCCTTCTACCAACCATGTTTTACTTGGTATAGACATGTGACCTCAAGCCATACCTTCTATCAACTCATGCTTTACATGGTATAGATATGTGTGTGTGTGTATGTGAGAGAGAGAATAATTTGTAGCATATAAGACGTTGTAGAAGTTTTGGTTTTCTCCATTTTCTAAACCCAACGTCATTTGTGAGCTCTCAAGCTCCCAAATTCTTCAATTTCAGCTCCAGGCAACAAGTTGAGTTTGAGTTCCATTTTTATTTTCATTTTGTAGTTCACCACCTTGTTTGGGATCTTCATAAACTTTGTAAGCTCGTATTTATTTTGTAGTTCACCACTTTTGTTTCTTTTATTTTCTTTAACTCGATCAGACCGGTTAAAGTTGCTCTCCTCTACTCTGCTCCTCTCCTCTGGTGTAGGAAGGTACCTCTCTTTGCTCCAACAGTTGCTCTCCTCTATTATGCTCCTCTCCTCTGGTCATGCGGCTGCACAAAAATACAACAAAATAAAAATACAACGAAGTTGTTCCTGCTTTTATAATAGCAGTCTAATCCGTTTTCTTTGCTCTGATATAGAAAATGCAAAAAACTGAATACATAATTGAAATTTACATGTATGCATAGATCTAACATTTTTGTCTATTCTTTCTCTAACCTAAATATGTGTAGTTCAAGAGTGGCAATCAGGCAAGTACCTTTAACATATTAAGGACGTCTTCCATCATGATGATATCCGAATCAGAAAATGCACAGGAAGATCCTCCATCCAGTAGTACCCATACAAATCCTTCCTATAGCTGCCTTACAATTAGACCACATACATGGTTGAGCCCATCAGATTAAATATGTTATGAAGAGAATTCTAGAAGCTATGAAGTTGTAATTTCATAAAATCCCATAGGAACGAGCACAAGCATGCACCAAGCAGAGATGGTTTATATATACGTGCACATAAATGCATGAATTTTGGTTTCCTTTGTTTCGATCCAATTATTAACAACTTAAAAAGATATGAATAAAATCTGATGGTAAAGGAAAAGTTTAAAAATAAATTCAACAAAATCTATAAACTATTACAGGTTCAAAAACCGTCAACAAAATGAAGCATTCTTGAGAGAATAAAAAGAGAAACAGTGTTCTGGACCGACACGTAAATAAACTCAAAAATCTCAACTCTCTAAAAACCTTATTAACCTTAACGGCCTTTTGAATTTAAAGAACCAAAATTAACATCCCACGCATTGAAAATTGCTATAAGAAACAAAAGTAGAGTTGTCCATGTGTATACCCTGCCAACTATCAACAGTAGATGCTATCACCAAAACACAAATTTTAACATAAAGGTAATCCAAATCCAGACTTTAACTCCAACTCTAAACCACCAGATTTTATCAACAGTGAACATTGAAATCAAGTACCAATCAACATATCAAAGTTCATATATTATAATCCCTTTTAAGCCAAAGTTTAGCCCTGGAATCAAGTACCAACCAATATATTAAATTGGAAATTGAAACTCTAAGCAAAATCTGATCAATACCAACCCGCAGATGTTTCAAATATAGACCAACAAAGAGGAAAGATCAAATACACACACCTAAAAAAATGATATGATCAGCCAAGGAAGTACCAAAAATACACAGTTGTTAAAATCCAACGAGAGAACCAGATTAGAGTGATCCTTAACCTAGAGCACCAAATATCAACTCTTAGAGGATTGAAATTTGATACGGAACAACTTCCACGAGAAAAATATAATCAAAACAGTATGATGGAACATATAGCAGTAGATCCCAAGGTCTCCACGGTTCTCAAGTTTCCATCTAGGTATTATGTAGAGAAGAAAGGGTGAAGAAATGAAGTCAGAACCCTAATACTAAATTCAGATCTAACATTTTTGTGTATTCTTTCTCTATCCTAAATCTATTTAGTTTTCAAGAGTGGTAATCAACCATGTACTTCGTGTCTCCATTATATAAATGAGAGAAGAATAAGAACCTGAAACTTGGATGGATCTTGGCATTGGAGAGCGAACAGGATGAATCCAAGTGATTAATGATTTGGGTGTTTGGTAATACAGGAAATCTACAAAAAATTTACGTTTATGAAAGGTGCAATAAAGGTGCAATCGTATTGTTTTAAAAGGTGTCACCGTATGATATTCAAAAGTTGAAAAACGTAGGTGCACCTTGTAATCAACCAAAAAACCAAAAAAAAACTCTTGAAATCAACCCAAAAAACCGAAAACGTCACTCGAAATCGATTAAAATTAAAAACCTTAAAAATCTATTGAAATCAAACAAAAAGCTATAAAAATCTCTCGAAAAGGTAGAATTAGGCTAAAAACACATCGGTGATAAGTGAATACAATTCTATCAAAAAACATAAAATCACTTGACCACTTCTATAAAAGTGTATTTTTTTTGCAACCTAAACCCTATTTCTAAGTTCAAACAACATCTACCTCTAATCTTCTATATCAAACAACCTAATTTCAATGGTAGACATTTCATAACGAGCCAAATACCCAATCAAACAAATTAAAACATAATCAAAGTAATCAAACAAATTTAAACAAATAAACAAGTGAACAATGGAAAGTAATCAAACAATTTCAAACTCAAACAAGTAATGAGATTATGAACAATGGCAGTTCAAAATTAAAACTTGAATAAAAATGAAAAAAACCTGTCATTTAGGGGCTATTGGAAGATTATTTGATGAAGATGAAGTTAAATCTATTGGAATGATTTAGCTTTAGCCCCTCATCTGATTGTTGTTGTCCTCCCAACAGAAGTTACAGATTACAGATGAAAACAAGATAGGGATAAAGGTCAAAGGTACATCACAAATTCACAGATAGGGCTAACTAAAGGCCTAATTGCCTAAAGCTTGCTGCCCTTTTAAAAATCTAAAATCCATATAATCCCAAATTCACAAACCCTAATCCATATAATCCCCAATTCCCAAATTCGTATAATCCATATTATCCCAAATTCCCAAACGGCCAAACCCTTTTAAAGATCAAAAATCAAGAATCAACTTTTTAGGGAAACTAATTTGTAAAATTGGGAAACTTACAGTTTACTGACTATTGAGTCGTCGGTCGGTCGTCGGTTCGGTTGAACGGCTGAGAGTCGCCGGCGGTTGGACTCAGACTTAGATGAATCGATGGAGACGTACACACTACACTGCGTCGTCGTTGCCAATCAGACATGGACTTTGATGATTTTGATTTTTGAACAAAACGTAAGTACGTAACTCTCTTCTCGATGGATGGTAATCGATTATGGACTTCTCCGTGTCCGTGGACTGGACACTATCCCTTTCCCTATATAATACTATTATGGACTGGACTGGGGGCCCTAAATACAGTTTTTTTTAACACTGCATATTAACTACTCCCTTCTTGAAAAAATTTAAACCACAGGGCCAGGGGCCTATAAGCCCATACAACCGTCCGCCCCTGGTTCTTATAATGTTGTAGTGTTTTCATCCGTATAACACGGATATGGTTGACGGAACTTGAGAATTGTCCGAACAAAGGTGTATATCTTGTCAATAACATACTTTATGGTAGTAACTCTTTTGCAATTAAAAGATATTAGCTTATAAAAAATTTGTGAGAAAGCGATAATAATATGAACAAAAAAAAAACACGAGTGTCAGATAAGTTATTGACTTCAGAATTGTGATTCACTCGTGCTACATCGTGCGGGTAGACAACTAGTGTATATATATATATATATATATATATATATATATATATATATATGTTAAGACCCCTATGTGATTTCGTTTGCATATTTGTGTGAAACAAATCTGGTAGTTGACGGATACCCTTCGTATTTGTACTTGTCGGGTCGAAAAACTTAATTTTAGAGGGTTGGGGGGTGTTTGGCGACTATGCCCGACGACCTTGCCCCTGGAAAAGTCGTAGAGATTAATGTCGCCCCTGGTCCGTGTTTTAGTTCAATCAAACAGAAGGTGGGGAGCCACTAGCGACTATGCCCGACGACATTGCCAGGGCATAGTCTCCTGGTCATTGTAGCCCGCGCAAGGGGCTGATTTGTTGATTTAATCGACCAAAACCCCAAACACCCCACACACTTCTCCTTGAATGAATTTCAGATTTCTCTCCCAAGAGGTAGGCGATTTCTCTACGCTTTTCCTCTTTTCTCTTCTCATTTATTGACCTAGAAGAAAACCCTAACATTTATTGTTGGCCGGTGACTATTGGTCACAAGTAGAGGCCTCATTTAATATCAAAGCTTAGAGAACCAAGCCTCCTTCAAGTTCACTTATTTCTAGGGTTTTTACCCTACAAACCCTAGTTGGTGAGTTCATACTCCTTAAATGTTCTTTTACTCATTTAGTACTTGCAATATTCATTACATTATGTATGTATACCATTTGTTTGGATTTTGATCTAACTTCTAGGGTTTTTACCTTGCAAGCCCTCGATGGTGAGTTTCTTCTATAAACTCTACTAGTTAAAGTTGTGGGTTTATGTAAAGTATGTATTAATCTAAACTACATGCTTACATGGGTAATACTTGAAAATATCTCTATTATGTGGTTGACCTTATTAACTATGTTCTTATGGAAATGTGGAAAAAAATACAACTCCATATCATAATGGTTAATAAAGGTTATGTAGATTTAATAAGTGAAATGTAATGGTGGCTTGTCATTAGTGTGAATATATTGATTTATCATTATGAAATCTTATATGATGTTTATGGTGGCAATGAGTCGATTTGGGAAATACATATGTCTATTTGAGTATATTAAATTAAAACGTGATCACCTGATAAGAATGTGGGTTTCTACTCCTTGTGCACGAGGAAGTAGTTGTATGTTTATTTGACCTATTGTCGTTGGTCTTTGTGGTTTACTAGCGAGTCAGCAATAAGGGGCCGTGGTCCCTTAAGGTGTTACTCATCTAGATATGGATATACAATAATGTCCCGCAAGACCTAGAGGTGTAACTCGCCGGAGTAGGCAATAAAGGCAATACTATGGTTTGAGGTTGTGATGTCTTGATGGCATGGGAACTAGGACTGGGACATGAGGTGTAATCCAATAACATCATGGGTGACTCCACTCACGTGTACATGTCACCCCGATGGAAACGGGTCTCCCCCATGTTTTCAAGGGTTATATCTTGTATGTTTATGTTCAGGTTTGAGAACATTGTTGCAAGTGGAATTAACTTTAATATGGAAATGCAGTTCGGTAACACAAGTCTTGTATTATGATATTCTTACTTGTAAATATTATATTTCATGAAATCTCACTAGGCTTCGTCTTAACACTTGCTATAGTTATTGTTCTTTCACATATCCCAGTCGCGGTGGAATCTAGGATGTCGAGCTTGCCGATCGGGCAAGTATGAGATCTTGAAGTGTCGGTTCTTTGGGGTTTCGTGTAAAGAGGGATTTTTGGTGGAATAGCAACACCCAAGTTAATCTAGTTCAAATTAATTCTAGATTAAGTAGGTTGTTGTATTTATGTGTCTCCTTATTCTTGCCACTTAGTTTGGGCGCAAACTAACCCACTTGATAGGGGTTTTAGTTGTTTTGAAATTTGGGAATTGTCCTTATTGAATATTTATATTTACAGGGTATTTTGGATCTCCGTATTTTAGACGTTATATTGCCAAAATTCCGAATTTTTAATTCGTAATTTTTTAGGGTGTTACAAGTTGGTATAAGAGCTCTAGTTTAAGCGAACTAGATATGTAATCTCGATGCCTAGACTTAAGCTGAGACTTTTAGGAAATGAGGTGTGAGAATTCGGTAGAATTTCTAAGATGGGGTAGTCTTAGAGTCAATGGAAACTACACCGTTGAGAATTGTAAGAAATGGTGGCGAGAATTCTTATATAAAATATGTTCATAATCACACTTAACTACTATTATTATGAATGTATTTCTATGTGAGCATACTTGAATTACTATGATTATGACGATCGATGAACTGTATTCGTATGTTTCTTGTGTGTAATCTTGTGTAGCCCATCTCTTACCTCTCTTGGTTGTATGACAGACGAAAATGGTAAATACTCGGAGTCATCTTCAAACGTCACCAGAGGGTCAAGCTGTGACCGAATCCACGGCCGATAGGCCAAATGCAACAGTAACGGATGAACCTCCAATCTCACTTATGCTTGTCGGAAGGGTGGAACATATTCCGAGGACCGACATTGTCACTGTCGATCCAATTTTGACTGAGGTAAACCCTTAGACACAAATGATGAATATGATGAGAGTAATGAATGAAACCATGGCAAAGCAACAAGAGTTGTTCATGAAGCTATTAGAGGACCGAGAAGTGAATCACCGTCGTCATGAGATGATCGAAGAGAATGTAGTCATAGCAGGTTTCGGGGGTACCAGAGATGAGAACCACACCGAGGGTTTGGTGACCTTGGAGACAAGGCAACCGGGAAAGGGATGCTCGTACAAAACCTTCCTCTGTTGCAAACCACCGGAATTTTCTGGGACCGATGATCCTGTAAAGTGTATGAACTAGCTCAGAGAAATCGAACAGGCCTTCTGAGCCTGTGACTGTGATGAGGTCCAGAAAGTGAAGTATGGTTCTCAGATGCTCCGGGGTTCGCCTTTGACATGGTGGAACGTTTTCACCGTGACTGTGGAGGAATCTGTGTTGGCCAAGATGGCTTGGATCGAGTTTAAGAGAAAGTTGTTGGAAGAATACTGCAATGAAGAAGATATCAATTTGATAGAAGAGGAGTTTCGATCGATTAAGAAGGGAGATTTGTCGGTGAAAGAATATACCCGACTGTTCATGGAAAAGCTAAACTTGGTAGGACATGTGGTCCCAACCGAGAAGGAGAAGGTAAGGGCCTACTTGAAGGGCCTACCCGCGGACATGTTGTCAATGGTCCGCAACTCCAAAGCCTCTAACCTTTGCAAGACCATCGAGGAGGCCAAGGTTATGGATAGACTCTATGCATGGGATAAAGAAGATAAGATGAAAGTGGGAGAGAAGATAAGGTGGGAGAGACCGCCAAGTTCGTTCAAGAAACCAAGAATTTAATCGGGAGGTAAAAGCTTTGAAAATCGTCGGGAGGCGAAGTGGTGTCCCAAATGCAAAAGCAAGCATTTTGGGTTTTGCAAAATCAACTCCAACTCTAACCCCTACCTGGTCACATGTTTCAAGTGTGGCAAACCGGGTCACATCAGTACCAAGTGTCCTATCCGAGGGACCATCTGTTATGAATGAAAAGAGATGGGGCGCATGCGGAGAAAGTGCCCAAAACTGAGAGGACCTAGAGGAAGCTCGGGGAGTCAACCGAAGAAAGAAGTCGTTCCAAGGGCTCAAGGGAGGGCCTTCCAAATGACCAAAGAGGAAGCGAAGGAAAACGTCGTTGTGGTGTCGGGTATGTTCTTACTCAACTCCACACCCGCTAGAGTATTGTGTGATTCTGGTGCAAATTTCTCTTTTGTGTCTATCGCATTTTGCAAATCTTTGGGAGTGCCTGTGAGTACTCTTTGTGATACGTTAGTCATAGAAGTAGCTAATGGGGAGCAAGTAGTCCTAATAGATATCTTAAAGGGTTATCATCTAGAGATCAGTGGTAAATCTTTCGTAGTGGACTTGCTTCCCATGACTATCGATAGTTTTGACGTAGTGGTCGGGATGGATTGGTTGGCAAAGTATCAAGCGGAGATCTTATGTTCCAAGAAGCTCATAAGGATTCCCATTCGGGATAGCGACTTCATCTTTGTGTATGGCGAGAAGCAAAAAGGCGAAGTGGCCATTATCTCATCCATCAAATCCATAAAGTATCTGACGAAGAAGTATCCTTCGTATCTAGCCTTCGTAGTGGATGCCAAGGCAGAGAAAAAGAAGATAGAAGACGTGAATATTGTTAACGAATTTCCCGACGTTTTTCCCGACGACTTACCCGACTTACCGCCCGATCGACAAGTGGAGTTTCAAATTGACTTAATCCCGGGAGCGACACCAATAGATCGTGCACCGTATCGTCTCGCGCCAACTAAAATGTAGGAAATGATGTCCCAACTTCAAGAGCTGCTAGAGAAGGGGTTTGTGAGGCCGAGCTCGTCTTCGTGGGGAGCTCCGACACTTTTTGTGAAGAAGAAGAACGGATCGATGCGTATGTGCATCGATTACCGAGAGTTGAACAAGGTGACCATCAAGAGCAAATATCCGCTACCTCGAATAGACGATCTTTTTGATCAACTACAAGGAGTCGGATGCTTTTCCAAGATTGATCTTCGATCGGGGTATCATCAGGTGAAGGTGCGAGAGGAGGACATTCCGAAGACGACATTTAGGACTCGTTATTGTCATTATGAGTTCCTACTCATGCCTTTTGGTTTGACGAATGTGTCGTCAATATTCATGGACTTGATGAACCGTGTGTGCCGACCATTTTTGGACCGATCGGTTATAGTGTTCATCGACGACATCTCAGTGTACTCCAAGGATGAAGGGGAGCATGAACGACACTTGAGAGAGGTTATAAGAAGGGAGAAACTTTATGCCAAGTTCTCCAAGTGTGAATTTTGGTTGCGGGAAGTTCAATTCCTCGGCCACATGGTGACTCGTGAAGGAGTAAAAGTTGATCCAGCAAAGATAGAGGCGATGATGAACTGGGAACCTCCAAAGAGTCCGACAAAAATCTGTAGCTTTTTGGGACTCGCCGATATTACCGAAGGTTCATCCAAGACTTCTTCAAAGTTGCATCATCATTGACCGCACTGACTCAGAAGAATGTGAAATTTTCCTGGACCGACATTCAAGAGAAGGCATTCCGTACCTTGCAACGAAAATTGTGTGAAGCTCCAATCTTATCCCTACCCGAGGGAATGGAGGACTTTATCGTCTACAGCAATGCATCCAAAATGGGATTGGGTTGCGTAAGTGATAGCGTATGCGTCAAGACAGTTGAAGGATCACGAGAAGAATTACCAAACGCATGACCTAGAATTGGCCGCGGTTGTGTTTGCCTTGATGTTTTGGCGACACTATTTGTACGGTACAAAGTGCACACTCTATACCGATCACAAAAGCTTGAAATATGTTTTCGATCAAAAGGAGTTGAATATGCGTCAAAGAAGATGGTTAGATTTGTTGAAAGATTATGACTGTGAGCTCCAATATCACCCGGGCAAAGCAAACGTTGTGGTGGACGCGTTAAGTCGGAAAGAGTATAGTGGATCGGTGAAAACCTCATTGGCAAGGATTGAGATCATCTCCAACCTTATGGACATGAAAAAGACCGCTCAAGTGAAACGATTCTCGAAGCAAACCTCAAAGATGAAGCGATGACGAAGCAACACTTTAGCTTGACGGAAGATGGTAGAGGGTTGAAACTCTTCCAAGGATGAGTTTGGGTGCCCAAGTTGGGAGGATGCTGGAAGTTACTCTTGGAAGAAGCGCACAAATCTAGGTATTCTATCCACCCCGGGAGCACAAAGATGTATAGAGATCTGAAGTTGAACTATTGGTGGCCGGTTATGAAAATTGATGTGGTGAACTAGGTGGAGAAATGCCTTACTTGTTCGTTAGTAAAGGCCGAGCACCAACGACCGTATGGAAGTTTGCAATCCTTGGAAATACCGAAGTGGAAGTAGGATCACATTACGATGGACTTCATGACAAAATTACCAAAGACGTTGAAGGTCCACGACACCATCTGGGTGGTAGTGGATCGTTTGATGAAAAGCGCACACTTTTAGCCATGAGAGAGACATTACCGTTGGACAAGCTAGCAAGACTCTATATCAACGAGGTGGTCTCGAGGCATGGAGTTCCATTATCCATTGTGTCTGATCAGGACATTCGTTTCACTTCTCATTTCTGGAATGCTTTTCAAAGAGAATTGGAGATAAAAGTGAAGTTGAGCACGGCGTACCATCCTCAAACGAATGGACAAAGCGAGTGGACAATTTAAACGTTAGAAAACATGTTGCGATCATGTGTCATTGATTTTAGGGGAAATTGGGACTCTCACCTCCCATTAGTGGAATTTGATTGTAATAATAGCTACCATTTGAGTCTGGGCATGGCACCATTCGAGGCTTTGTATAATGTAGGACGCCGATGTGTTGGCTTGAAGCGGGTGAGAAGCAATTCGCCGGACCGGAAGTAGTACAAAAGACGGCGGACAAAGTCAAGAGTATTCTAGAGCGTTTGAAGGCGGCCTAAGATCGCCAAAAGAGTTATGCGGACAAGAAGCGACGACCGATGAAGTGTCAAGTAGGCGACTGAGAAATGTTGAAGGTGTCGTCGTGGAAAGGAATTATAAGGTTTGGAAAGCGAGGAAGCTTAGACCACGATTTCTCGGGCCATTTCCTATCATTGAGCGTGTGGGGATCCAAGCCTACAAGCTTGATTTACCGCCCGAGATGAGTGGAATTCACCCTACATTCCACGTTTGCTATCAACAGAAGTGCCTAACGGAGGATAAGAACGTCATCCCATTATCAGAAATCCGAGTTGACAACAACCGTTGTGTAGAAGAACCCGAAACCATCTTGGAAAAAGAGACGAAGAAACTCCGTCATAAGGAGGTGGTCATGGTGAAAGTACAATGGAATCACCACCGAGGTGCATACGTGACATGGGAAGTGGAGGAGCACATGAAGAGGCAATATCCCCATTTATTTGAGTAATGAGAGATTTGGAGGACGAAATCTGTTCTAAGTGGCGGAGGATTGTAACACCCCAAATTTTCTTAAAAAAAACCCCTGTCCCTTTCTTCTAAAAGTAGATTCGCGTGTCACGGCCCCACTTTTCTAATTATTATGGAGTTAGCGTCAAGAATGTGAATGCGAATACTTATACACATATATATATATATATATATATATATATATATATATTATATATGTTAAGACCCCTATGTGATTTCGTTTGCATGTTTGTGTGAAACAAATCTGGTAGTCGATGGAGACCCTTCGTATTTGTACTTTTCGGGTCGAAAAACAGAATTTTAGAGGGCTGGGGGGTGCTTGGCGACTATGTCCGACGACCTTGCCCGTGGCATAGTCGCAGAGGTCAATGTCGCCCCTAGTCCGTATTTTAGTTCAATCGAACAGAAGGTGGGGAGCCACTAGCGACTATGTTCGACGACATTGCCAGGGCATAGTCGCCTGGTCATTGTCGCCCGCGCAAGGGGTTGATCTGCTGATTTAATCGACCAAAACCCCAAACACCCCACACAATTCTCCTTGAACGAATTTCAGATTTCTCTCCCAAGAGGTAGGCGATTTCTTTACTCTTTTCCTCTTTTCTCTTCTCATTTATTGACCTAGAAGAAAACCCTAACATTTATTGTTGGCCGGTGACTATTGGTTACAAGTAGAGGCCTCATTTAATATCAAAGCTTAGAGAACACGGCCTCCTTCAAGTTCACTTATTTCTAGGGCTTTTACCCTACAAACCCTAGTTGGTGAGTTCATAATCCTTAAATGTTCTTTTACTAATTTATTACTTGCAATATTCATTACATTATGTATGTATACCATTTGTTTGGATTTTGATCTAACTTCTAGGGTTTTTACCTTGCAAACCCTCGATGGTGAGTTTCTTCTATAAAATCTACTAGTTAAAGTTGTGGGTTTATGTAAAGTATGTATTGATCTAAACTAGATGCTTACATGGGTAATACTTGAAGATATCTCTATTATCTGGTTGACCTTATTAACTATGTTCTTATGGAAATGTGGAAGAAAATACAACTCCATATCATGATGGTTAATAAAGGTTATGTAGATTTACTAAGTGAAATGTAAAGGTGGCTTGTCATTAGTGTGAATATATTGATTTATTATATGATGTTTATGGTGGCAATGAGTCGATTTGGGAAATATATATGTCTATTTGAGTATATTAAATCAAAAGGTGATCACCTGATAAGAATGTGGATTTCTACTCCTTGTGCACGAGGAAGTAGTCGTATGTTTATTTGACCTATTGTCGTTGGTCTTTGTGGTTTACTAGAGAGTAGGCAATAAGGGGATGTGGGCCCTTGAGGTGTAACTCGTCTAGATATGTATAGACAATAATGTCATGTAAGACCTTGAGGTGTAACTCGACGGAGTAGGTAACAAAGGCAATACTATGGTTTGAGGTTATGATGTCTTGATGGCATGGGAACTAGGACCGGGACATGAGGTGTAATCCAATAACATCATGGGTGACTCCACTCCCGTGTACATGTCACCCCGATGGAAACGGGTCTCCCCCGTGTTTTCAACGGTTATCTCTTGTATGTTTATGTTCAGGTTTGAGAACATTGTTGCAAGTGGAATTAACTTTGCGATGGAAATGGAGTTCGGTAACACAAGTCTTGTATTATGATATTCTTACCTGTAAATCTTATATTTCATGAAATCTCACTAGGCTTCGTCCTAACACTTGCTATGGTTGTTGTTCTTTCACAGATCCCACTTGCGGTGGAATCTAGGATGTCGGGCTTGCCGACCAGGCACGTCGGAGATCTTGAAGTGTCGGTCCTTTGGGGTTTCGTGTGAAGAGGGATTTTTGGTGGAACAGTAACACCCATGTTAATCTAGTTAAAATTAATTCTAGATTAAGTAGGTTGTTGTATTTATGTGTCTCCTTACTCTTGCCATTTAGTTTGGGCGCAAACTAACCCACTTGATAGAGGTTTTAGTTTTTTTGAAATTTGGGAATTGTCCTTATTGAATATTTATATTTACAGGGTATTTTGGATCTCCATATTTTAGACGTTATATTGTCGAAATTCCGAATTTTTAATTCGTAAATTTTTAGGGTGTTACACAATCATTTCTAGTTTTGATGTGTTAGTACTCAAATATGTGATTTCCATATTGATGGTTTATTGGTAAAACTTGGGTTTAAACGTTTGATGGCTTCTTGTACATACCGGGCTATGTGTTAAATGTTGTTATGATATATCTTGATGGTGTAACCTTGTTAGACTACAATGTAATTGATCCATAGGCATAGATGTCCTTAATATTGTGGTTGGGACGTTAAATTCCCATATGGTAACATGGAGTAGGCATTGAGTCTCGATGGGAAAGTATGGTGTGGACCCACAGGTCGGGCATCACCCAAGTGCAGTAATGTAACACCCCAAGAATCTTAAAGCTGGGACAGTTACTCAATGTGTCTTAAGCTGACAAAAGACTTAAATTTTCTCTCTCTTTCTTAGCACCTTATATGGAATATTGCTCAACTATGAGCAATCAAATCTCCCGAAGAAGAATCTTGCAAAATATTCTAAAGACTCCAAAAGCACTACTGTTGCTTTAGTCTCTTCAGATATCATTCCATCTCAGCGATCTACTCTTACTATCACTGAGTTAGATTTTGACTCGGAGGAATTATCAGACACTGATCTTTCAGAGTTTGATGAATCTTTAGCACTCTTGACAAACTCTTTTAAAAGGTTTGCAAGAAAGAGCAATTTCAGAAGAAATAAGCCTCTCTCTATAACTGACAAGCCAAAATCAACCCCTGTTGATAAGGCTACAGCTACTTGCTATAACTGTGAAAAGATTGGACATTTTGCAAGTGAGTGCAGGTCAAAGAAAGTCTTCAAACCTTCTACCTCCAGGAAAACCAATGATAGCAAATACCTTAAGCTGAAAAAGAAATATCAAAAGTTGAAAAACTTTAAAATAAAAGGTAAAGGTCTTATCGCTGAAGATTATGACTGGGATGAATCAGAAGAATCTAGTTCTGATGAAGAAGAAGTTTCTAATCTTTGCCTTATGGCTGAGATCAAAGAAGAAGTGGAACAACCAACAGGAACTTCCATGAGCTATATCTCCTCTCAGGTATCTATCTCTACTAATCCCTCTTTTTCTGAAGCTGAGAGAAGTCGCGCTGTAGATGTGCTAACAATTGACCTGTACAATGCACTGAATAGCAAAACTCTAGCTGAAAACAAAAATATTGATTTAACCGAACAACTAGAAAAATGTCATGAAAAGATCAGAGAACTGACTCTTTTAGAGGAAAGTTTAAAAGATCAAGTCATTGTCAATGAAATTATCAGCATTGAACACGAACAAGCCATAACTGCTTTAAAAGCAGAAAAGGCAACTGTTGAGGGATGGTGTAACTCTTCTACCAAAATCACTAAAATCATCAAGTCTCAAAACCCTGCCAGTGATAAAAACCAGTCTTGGTTTTTGGAAAGAACAAGATGAACCTAAAGAAGACAGTTCCACGCTTAAGTTTGGAATGTTTGTCTCTTCTATCCCTGACTCCTCTTCTACTAAGTGCTCTTCTTCCTCTAATCCTATTCCTGAGGAATTATCAAAAGGCTCTAAGCTCGCTGATAAAGGGAAATCCATTTCCCATCCTCAGAAGGCTACCAAGAAAGCAAAACTGAAGGTTCCTCTCAAACCTTTAGTAAATCGATCTTCTAGCTCTAAAACAGAAATCTTTGATATCTGTCCTCCAAAGCTGAAAATTGATCTTAAGCGTAAGAACTCTGAAGAACTGAAAATTCCTCCCAGATCTTATGCTAAAGGTATTCTTGGAGCAGGCCCTGCTCATCTCAAGTTTTCTAATCTTACTGCTCATGGTCCTAAAGCCACCATTAAATATAGAAAATGCTATCCTTGTGGACTCACTGACCATATTACCAGTAAATGTCCTAATGCCACAAAAGCGGATAAGATAGCTAAAGTGAGGATGAATGCCCCTAAGGCTGAGAAGGTCACCAAAGCTGAGAAATCAACCAAGGTGAAAAATACCCCTAAGGTTAAATAATTAACCAAAGTGAAGATTACCACTGAAGCTGAATCTTCATCTGCCGTGAAGATTGTTGAACCTTCCATCTCCACTAACACTGTTGGACCCATTGAAAAGTGGGTACCAATCAAAAATTAATCTTCCTTATGTTTGCAAGGATCGAAGGTATCTGGTATCTGGATAGCGGATGCCCTCGACACATGACTGGACAAAAATACCTGCTTACTAAATACAAGGAAGAGAAAGGTCCCTCAGTGACCTTTGGTGGAAATGGAAAAGGATATACCCGAGGGTTTGGTGTCCTCAACAATGGTACAACTACCTTCAGAAGAGTCGCTTACGTAGATGGACTAAATCACAATCTTTTAAGCATCATTCAGCTATGTGACAAAGATTACAAAGTTCGCTTCAATAAGAAAGTATGTTCAGTGATGAGTGAAAATGGAAAACTTGTTCTCAGTGGTTACCGTATGGAAAATGTCAATGTAATAGACATGGACTCTACTACCACTGAAAATATGTGTTTTCTTTCTAAAGCCTCCTCTGATGTCAATTGGCTATGGTATAAAAGGCTTTCTCATCTCAATTTTAAAACCCTGAATTCTCTCTCTACTAAGGAACTGGTCTCTGGTCTTCCTCAGCCCTTATATGCCAAGGAATCTCTATGTTCAACATGTGAGAGAGGAAAACAGACTAAAGCTAGTTTCAAATCTAAACAAGTTTCCTCAGTGGCAAGTCCTCTTCAACTCTTGCATATGGATTTGTTTGGCCCTATCAATATCCAATCCGTAGCTGGAAAGAAATATACACTTGTCATTGTAGATGAATACTCTCGTTACACCTGGGTTATCTTTCTTCGCTGCAAAAGTGACACTCCATAAGAACTGATATCTTTTGTTAGAAAATGGAAGTGCTAAATAATCTTACTGTTCGCTCAATAAGAAGTGATCATGGAACTGAATTCAAAAATAGTTCCCTGAACAATTTCTTTGAGAGTAAGGGAATTCTCACAATTTCTCCTCTGTAAGAACTCCTCAGCAGAACGGTGTCGCTGAAAGAAGAAATAGAATGATCATCGAAGCTTCCAGATCAATGCTCAACGATTCTCATCTCCCTATTCAATTTTGGGCTGAAGCTGTAAACACTGCATGCTTTACTCAAAACAGATCTCTGATAGTAAAGCGATTTGGAAAGACATCTTATGAACTATTTCATAGAAGGAAACCCTCTATCAGTTTTCTTCACATCTTTGGTTGTCAGTGTTATATTGTAAACAACAACGATTCTCTTGGAAAGTTCGACCCAAAGGCTGATGATGGAATATTTCTTGGATATTCCTCTATCTCTAAGGCCTACAGAGTCTTCAATAAAAGAAGAAAAATTGTAGAAGAAACAATTCATGTCACCTTTGATGAATCCCGTTCAACAAATTCTAAACCTATCGCTGACAATGAAGAACTAAATGCTTGGATGTTCTCTCATTATAGAGAAACAGAGCCCTTCTTCACAAACCATCAGCACACAAATCATTCAGTTGTTGATGATGATCCAAATATCATACCACCTAATGCTGAATCCACCTCATGGGTTCAGCTGAGCCTCTAAACACACTCCCTCTATCAGATCTTTCCTCATCTGAAAACCTCTCAGTGAACAATGGTCTGCCTGAAACTCAACAATTAATAGCTGTTGAACCTCAAGATTCTACATCAGTGAATATCCCTATTGTTGATCTAATTCCTGAAGTGAGCGATTATGCTCCTGCTCAGCGATGGACCAAAGATCACCCCATAGACCAAATTCTTGGTGATCCCGATGCAGGTATTTAGACTCGATGAAGTACAGGTAATATATGTCTCTTTGTCAACTTTCTTTCTTTATTAGAGCCAAAAAAGACTGATGATGCCCTCAGAGATCCAAACTGGGTCAGCGCTATGCAAGAAGAGCTGACTGAGTTTGCTTGAAACAAAGTTTGGAATCTCGTTCCCAGACCATCTGATCAGACTGTTATAGGCACTAAATGGGTGTTTAGAAATAAATTAGATGAACATGGGACTATAACCCGCAACAAGGATAGACTTGTTGCTCAAGGATACAGAACAAGAGAAAGGCATAGACTATGATGAAACCTTTGCCCCTGTGGCTAGACTCGAAGCAATTCGACTTTTCTTAGCTTATGCAGTTTACAAAGACTTCAAAGTATATCAAATGGATGTAAAATCAACATTCCTAAATGGAAAAATGAATGAGGAAGTCTATGTTGAACAACCCCCAGGGTTTTCTGATCCTAAGCATTCAAATCATGTATATAAATTGGATAAGGCTCTCTATGGTCTAAAACAAGCCCCTCGTGCTTGGTATGACACTATCTCCTCTTTTCTTATCTCTAAAAAATTTGAACGCGGTAAAATTGATAATACCTTGTTTTTCAGAAAGATAAAAGGTCACATTATTTTTGTGCAAATATATGTTGATGACATTATATTTGGTTCTACTAACCCATCTCTGTGTACTCGTTTCGCTAAAAGAATGAAGAAAGAATATAAAATGAGTATGATGGGTGAACTAACTTACACCTTGGACTTCAGATCAAGCAAACTGAAAAAGGTACTTTTATCAATCAAGGTAAGTATGTTAAAGATATGCTGAAGAAGTTTGATCTTACTCAAACTTCAGCGATGAAAACTCCTATGGCACCTCCTCTACATTAAACTAGGATCCAACAGGAAAACCTGTTAATGTTACTGCCTATAGAGGAATTATAGGCTCCCTGCTGTATCTTACAAAGAGTCGACTTGACATCATTAACTCTACATGTCTTTGTGAACGCTATCAATCTGAACCCAAGGAATCCCATCTAATCGTTGTAAAGCGAATCTTCAGATATCTGAAAGGAATTCCTAACCTCGGTCTTTGGTATCTTAAAGATTCAGGGTTCGATCTAACTGGATATTAAGATAGTGATTTTGCAGGTTGCAAACTTGACAGAAAAAGCACCACTGGTGGATGTCAACTTCTAGGAGGAAAGCAGGTAAGTTGGACAAGTAAAAAGCAAAATTCAGTGTCCATTTCCACAGCTGAAGCTGAGTACGTAGCTGTTGGAAGTTATTGTGCTCAAGTCTTATGGATGAGAAATCAACTATTAGACTAAGACCTTCAGCTATCAAAGATTCCATTCTATTGCGACAACACTAGTGCCATCGCTATAGCAAACAATCTAGTACTACATTCAAAGACGAAACACATAAAGATCAGAGATCATGTGATGAATGGTGATATTGAACTTCACTTTATCGCTACCGACTATCAGCTCGCTGATCTTTTTACCAAACCTCTTGATGAGACAAGATTTAACTTTCTAATCAGTGAGCCTGGAATGCTGAATCTTGAAGATTAAATCTTCAACTTTCATGTATTATGTCAGTGATAATATGTTACACTTTATCATGTAATCTATGACTAAATATTCTAACTCTCAGGTATGTTTTCTCATTCTCTCTCACAGAATATCTCATTCAGTAAGACGTTTTTCAAAAATCAAATATTCAATCACTGAATTTCTTCAAGTGGTTAAAAGCTTTTTTTTTGATAAACAAATTTTATCACTGATATTTCTCGTCAGTAATCCTTTGAAAAGAAAAATTATCTCTGAATTTCTATCAGTGATACTTTCTAAAAACAAAACGTTTTTCTCTCTCCTATGACGTCATTTGAACCAACAATCCATAACATGCCTTTTCTTCTGACACGTTCGTCCGTTGCACTTCTATCAAATCAACTTCGTGGGACGTGTCCATGTCATGATGAGCATTTGTTTTCCCGTCTCATTCCTTTCTCTCTCATAATATATAAGGAATGCCTTTTTCAATTCTTATCTATTACGCTCACAAAAACTTCTAAGGCAAGAAAAAGCATTCAAGGCATTCAAGCAGACAAAAACATTCTAATCTTCAAATCTTCAAGGTTATCAGGTTTTTGTTCCTTACATTCTTTCCTCTTAAAAACACTCTTGAATCTTAAATATTCATCTTATTTTGGATTTAAAAAGTGTTTCTTTCATTAAAATCATTTCTTTTGATTTTAACTTGTTCAAAAACATTTGGTGTTAAAGAATGTTCTTTCTTTTTCATAAAGAACATTGCTTTACTCTAAAAACAACTTTATTTTTCTATGTTTCTTTCCAAAAAGACAAACTGGTAAAATATTTTAATTGTTTTTAGACTCTAAACCCTTTATTTTACTCTGCTTCTTTCTATTCAGGAATGGCCCAAACTACACTCATTGCTTCCAAAAATGTCTAGTTCGCACTAAATGAATCTGAAATCCCTAAGAACAAGCATCTGGCTCGTTTGGATTTTGAAGCCGACAAATACCCACATCTGGTGGAAGCTGCTGCATTTCTGAAATAATCATGCATTACCAATGCTCTCACTATTAACCCCAAGCCATCCAAAACACTACTTCAGCAATATTGGTTTACTGCTGATAAGAGCTCCGTGACCAACAAGAAGGTGAAGTGGTCCCTGCCATCTCCTTCATGACAGAACATGGCCCCGAAATTCTTACTGCCTTTGGTATTCGTAAGTCTCTTCGATTCCCTGCCAAGACCACCTGGTTTCGACTCTTTTCCCACTGATGTTGCGCTCATCCGATTTTTGGATGACATGGAACACACAAAGGACAACAAGCCTCGCTCCCAGATTCCCAACAAAAAGCTTACTAAGATTCAGAAGGCAAACATGCCTTCACAGATCAACTACATCTTCACTCATATTATTCAGAGTATGAGTGGCAAGATAGGATCGTTGGACCAGGCATGCAAGATGCAGCTACAAATGGGATATTCAGTGCTTCCTGGAAAACACCCCAAATTTTCCTAACAAAACCCCCCGTCCCTTTCTTCTAAAAGTAGCTTCGCGTGTAACGACCCCACTTTTCTAATTATTATGGAGTTAGCATCAGGAATGTGAATGCGAATACTTATACGCGTATATATATATATATATATATGTTAAGACCCCTATGTGATTTCGTTTGCATGTTTGTGTTAAACAAATATGGTAGTCGACGGAGACCCTCGTATTAGTACTTGTCGGGTCGAAAAACTTAATTTTAGAGGGTTGGGCGGTGTTTGGCGACTATGTCCGGCGACCTTGCCCGTGGCATAGTCGCTGAGGTCAATGTCACCCCTAGTCCGTGTTTTAGTTCAATCAAACAGAAGGTGGGGAGCCACTAGCGACTATGTCCGACGACATTGTCAGGGCATAGTCGCCTGGTCATTGTCGCCCGCGCAAGGGGCTGATCTGTTGATTTAATCGACCAAAACCCCAAACACCCCACACACTTATCCTTGAACGAATTTCAGATTTTTCTCCCAAGAGGTAGGCGATTTCTCCACTATTTTCCTCTTTTCTCTTCTCATTTATTGACCTAGAAGAAAACCCTAACATTTATTGTTGGCCGGTGACTATTGGTTACAAGTAGAGGCCTCATTTAATATCAAATCTTAGAGAACCAAGCCTCCTTCAAGTTCACTTATTTTAGGGTTTTTACCCTACAAACCCTAGTTGGTGAGTTCATACTCCTTAAATGTTTTTTTACTCATTTATTACTTGCAATATTCATTACATTATGTATGTATACCATTTGTTTGGATTTTGATCTAACTTCTAGGGTTTTTACCTTGCAAACCCTCGATGGTGAGTTTCTTCTATAAACTCTACTAGTTAAAGTTATGGGTTAATGTAAAGTATGTATTGATCTAAACTACATGCTTACATGGGTAATACTTGAAGATATCTCTATTATGTGGTTGACCTTATTAACTATGTTCTTATGGAAATGTGGAAGAAAATACAACTCCATATCATAATGGTTAATAAAGGTTATGTAGATTTACTAAGTGAAATGTAAAGGTGGCTTGTCATTAGTGTGAATATATTGATTTATCATTATGAAATCTTATATAATGTTTATGGAGGCAATGAGTCGACTTGAGAAATATATATGTCTACTTGAGTATATTAAATCAAAATGTGATCACCTGATAAGAATGTGGATTTCTACTCCTTGTGCACGAGGAAGTAGTCGTATGTTTATTTGACCTATTGTCGTTGGTCTTTGTGGTTTACTAGAGAGTAGGCAATAAGGGGATGTGGGCCCTTGAGGTGTAACTCGTCTAGATATGTATAGACAATAATGTCATGTAAGACCTTGAGGTGTAACTCGACGGAGTAGGTAACAAAGGCAATACTATGGTTTGAGGTTATGATGTCTTGATGGCATGGGAACTAGGACCGGGACATGAGGTGTAATCCAATAACATCATGGGTGACTCCACTCCCGTGTACATGTCACCCCGATGGAAACGGGTCTCCCCCGTGTTTTCAACGGTTATCTCTTGTATGTTTATGTTCAGGTTTGAGAACATTGTTGCAAGTGGAATTAACTTTGCGATGGAAATGGAGTTCGGTAACACAAGTCTTGTATTATGATATTCTTACCTGTAAATCTTATATTTCATGAAATCTCACTAGGCTTCGTCCTAACACTTGCTATGGTTGTTGTTCTTTCACAGATCCCACTCGCGGTGGAATCTAGGATGTCGGGCTTGCCGACCGGGCACGTAGGAAATCTTGAAGTGTCGGTCCTTTGGGGTTTCTTGTGAAGAGGGACTTTTGGTGGAATAGTAACACCCAAGTTAATCTAGTTAAAATTAATTCTAGATTAAGTAGGTTGTTGTATTTATGTGTCTCCTTACTCTTGCCACTTAGTTTGGGCGCAAACTAACCCTCTTGATAGGGGTTTTAGTTTTTTTGAAATTTGGGAATTGTCCTTATTGAATATTTATATTTACAGGGTATTTTGGATCTCCGTATTTTAGACGTTATATTGTCGAAATTTCGAATTTTTAATTCGTAAATCTTTAGGGTGTTACACAATCATTTCTAGTTTGATGTGTTAGTACTCAAATATGTGATTTCCATTTTGATGGTTTATTGGTAAAACTTGGGTTTAAACGTTTGATGGCTTCTTGTACATACCGGGCTATGTGTTAAATGTTGTTATGATATATCTTGATGGTGTAAACTTGTTAGACTACAATGTAATTGATCCATAGGCATAGAAGTCCTTAATATTGTGGTTGGGACGGTAAATTCCCATATGGTAACATGGATTAGACATTGAATCTCGATGGGAAAGTAAGGTGTGGACCCACAGGTCGGGCATCACCCAAGTGTAGTAATGTAACACCCCAAGAATCCTAGTAAGTTTAATCCAAAACCTAATCCTTTAAATTCGTATTTGGTCGTGTGTAGATCTCTTTTGAATCATTTAAACTCAATCTCGTTCACCAAACATTTAGATTAGGCTTTGAAATGCAGTTCAGAAGACTTTCGAGTCGTTTGGGGTTTGGCCGATAATGCCACGCGACTATGACAAATGTCATAGTCGCTGGTCAAAGTCGCCGAGGGGGTTAGGGTCGCGGTACATGCCTGGCGATTGTGACAGCGGAAGTGCCCAATGGTACAACTTCGTGTCACTCTCGCCCATATTGTACCGAGAGTAGGGAGAGGTCCACGACAATGCCCACGATAGTGCCCCTGGGCATAGTCGCTGGGCACTATCGTCGTCGGGGTGCTGGGGGTATAAAATCCACCCATGACCGATTTTATCTCATTTTTCACCCTCTCTGCGATTTTGGTCCGATAATTAGAGCATTTTGGGCGATTTTGGAACCCTAGAATCTCTCTCCTCTTTAAATACTTGTGTGGGTGTTGTTGGGTGCAATTATTGGTCATCAAGATTATCTTGGAAGCTTTTATTGAAGATTCTCAAGCTACTCAACCTCCATCTCATCTCCACCACCAACTTTCTAGGGTTAGCCATTTTCTAGGTTTTCTACCAAAACCTAGATAGTGAATTCCTAAATCTTTTTGTTAAACTAGATACACATCACTACATGTTCTTTGTTGTTATTATTGCATTCTCTTGAGCTACCTACCATGTATATTATGGTACTACTATGTTATAATGTTATGAATTTATAGAACATTGGGATGAAAATAATTCTAGTTATGGTTTGAAACACAAAGGATGCCATATTTATGTCGTCACTTTGATATTAGCTAAGTGGAAGAAATAACCTATATGTGGGTTTTGACCTAATGTGAATAAATAACCTTATATGACACATGAGTAGTTATGGGATTGCCTTGACATTTAATGTTGATCCAACTCTCTCAGTGATTTGATAATGACACTTTTTTATACTTAGTGAAAATTACGTTTAACATTATGTACTAGTGTTTCATCATCAGCGATCATACTAAGTCTGTTCAGTTATCGCTGATGATCTCTCTTATAAAAATTCATATGTATTTGTGTTTCACCATCAGCGATCTAATACTGAGTATGTTCAGTATTGCTAATGATTTCTAATGTAAGCAGTTAGACGTAATCCCTGAAGACAAGTTTCGCGACAAAAGATGTTCATTGCTGAATCGAAGACAAAGTTGTTGAACGAAGACAAGTCTACTCATGACCTGATGCGGATATCAATGAACCAAGAGAAGTCTACACACGCGAAGAAACCTGAGGAAATGCTTCAGCGATAGCTGAACTTCTTTATATTTCTGAAGGAAGAGATATTTAGCGATTGATGATCACTTAGTTTATGCCTCAAGTCTCTTATGTCTTACCCTTGCACACATCGTACGATTGTCAGAATAGGCATACCTCTGCAGCAATTCGTACAACTCTGTCAGCTAAACTGTTCATCATACGGCCGAAAGCATGTCTCCTAAAGTCAAACTCATGCAACCAATCAATGAAGGTCACGTGTAAAGTACTCTGCCATGCATTTAATGCATAGGGTATAAATAGAAAGATCAACACTCCATCTGAGTGTAGCCTTCATCTTTCTAAATATATAGAAACCCTTGTTTTCTATACTCTCCCAATCCACCATTCTTTATTTCTAGTGTAACCTTCTTAGTGATTCTTAAGTTTGTTTAGATTATGTTTTACTTAATCTTATTCAGCAACAAACATGTAAATTGTGATTTGATTTATCAATAAACAATTTATTAAACTTTAAAATTCTGTGTTTGTATTCAACCCCCCCCCCTTCTACAAATTTGTTAAGCACCTTCGGGACCAACATTTAATATGCAGTAAACAAGCATAGAAATTGTACTATCAATATTTAGATACATCTCATGTGGGATTTTGTGCATTTTGTGGACTTGGAACCTATTGAAGTCCTATAAGCTCATACATGATGTATGTGGTACTTAGACCATGTTGGTCACCTATGATCAGGATTGTATACACTAGTCGTGGACTAAAGTGCCTTGTGGCCTAAAATTGGTATTGTTGGACGAACCAAGTCAGTAGACACTAGGAGGATACAGTCTTGGGTACCACCGTGTGGGTATGTACCTAGACCTCCGCCATTAGGGGTAATAACATGGTTGTAGTCCTCGGATGTGTCGGGGCTTTTGGGTGTCGCTCATGGTAGCATGGCATCAAGTTGTATCGAATCTTTGGGTGGAACTTGATTGGTGTTATGGGTCACCCCTATTAACTCCACATACGGAATTGGTTGTGGAAATTTACTATGCACATATTATGTAAATCTGATCATTATTGCCTGTTTGGTCTCACTAGGCATTTTGGCCTAACACTTGCTTGGTGTCGATGTGTATCTCAAGTTCTAGCGGCGTCGGTTATAAGAAGGCTTAGTCGGTACTAGAGTGATCTTGGGGAAAGTGATTTTTGAGACGCCAACTTATTGAAGACCTTTATTTTTGGAAGATTTGGATGACACCCGAACTATAATCTTATTTCATGTGAGATTAGATTATTAGGTTGTCATTTCCAATTTCTTAGATTTGTAACTTGTACTAAAACAGGTGTTTTATCATTTCCACATTTTTGGGAGGCTCAATGCTTTGGAATATTTTAAATACCACATTTCTGTTTTTGGAAAGTTTTTGTTGTCCCAGTTTTTGGGATGTTAGAAGTTGGTATCAGAGCTATAGTTTAAGTGAACTAGGTGTTGACTCTAGTATGCCTAGACTTAAGTTGTAGGCGTTAGTGGTAAGTTATCAACCTTTGGGTATAATTCATAGGTGGGGAGAGTATTAGGATTTATGGAATTACATTGATTAAGATTTATGATGGTAGTGACGAGAATTCTTGTGTATAATCCGTTTAAAATTTCACTTAGCTAATGTTATTATGAATGTATTATTACGTAAGTGTACTTGGACTGTTATTGCTATGATAATTGATAAATGTAATAGTACGTGTCTTTGATTTTTTACTCGCTTAGTCTTTTCCTCAACCTCATTGTCGTGTGTGGGGGGCATATCATCATGGTAAATACCCGAAGCAGACTACTGACCCCATGAGAGGGTAATGTGGAGGATGAATCCACCGTCGATCAACCTAATGTGGTCGCAGCCGACGTGGATCCTCTGATACCCACTATCTTGGGCTGAAGGATCGAGAACATCACTCAAAGAAACATTGCCACCTTAAACCCCATCATCGAGGAAGTGACTCGCGAGCGAATCAGAGACAGCATGATGCATGCCAAGAACTCAGTTATGGCACAACAACAAGAGTTCTTCATGAAACTGTTGGAGGATCGGGACGCCAGTCATCGATGGCCCGAGACGGTGGCGGAAAATGCCATGATTGGGTCGGGAGGTGTGGTAAATGTCGTTGGCACCGAGGAGCATGTGATCGTTAGAGACAAGAGGAGATAGAAATGATGTTCCTACAAGACCTTCCTTGGTTGCAAGCCGTAATTTGCGGGGACTACAGATCCGGTAAATTGTAAGTACTGGATCTAAGAGATGGAAATGGTATTCGAGGCCAGCGAGTGTGTAACACCCTCAAATTTGGTAAAAGCAACCAATTAAAATTTTGATATAGTCATCCAATATAGACAACACATCTTCCTACAAATAAAAAGTCAATACGCCTTGAATATAAAATTCGATAAATAACCTCGACAAATACAAACTCCAATGATATAAAAGGACTAAGCTGAAGTCGGGTGCTACTTAACCCTAATACAAGTTGCTCTTCACAAAATCAATGCGGAAGACTTCACCAAGCTACTCAATTCATGAGCACACAACTAGCATTTCTCCCTTCACAGTGCCACTAGAACTATTCCCAAACGAAGCATGTTGCACATGCTGACAAATAAAAAGGGTTAGGCTAACACCTAGTGAATTCAAGAGTTTTTGACATGGTAAATATAATGTTAAAAGTAAAGGATACGATTTAAACCATAATCTTACAAATAGTTTACTTTAAATTTTGGAGACGACTCGTTTTCCAATTTCATGCATTTTCAAAGATGGACACCCCTTTATAAAACATTATTTATAAAATGAAGCAACCCAAAACTCACTCAAAACGAGGATAGAAATCGACTCCTAATTTAAGAAACACGGATTAAACGTTATGTCCCGAAACACCCAAGGCACAGGTGGGGTATAATACTCAACCAATAGATCACGTATAGAAATCCATATATATATATATATAATGCCACCGAAAACATGGATACTAAAATACAATACCCAAAACAAAACCCTTCGGTGACGGGGGAGACCCGATTCCATCGAATGTGGCGGGCACACAAAGTTAAGCCACATATCTATGTTATATGCATATCTTCAAGGATGGACAACCATTTAGGGGTGTACAAAAAACCTTCAACCCTCGAAACCTACCCAACCCAAACAGCTAACAACCCAATTAAACTCAACCCGCCCAACCGCCCACCTTACGCTTTGTTCAACCCGTCTAACCCGCCAACCCGCGGCTAATATATATTTTTTATAAAATTATATATATATATATATATATATATATATATATATATATATATATAATCCAAGAATAAAAAAACTATTCTATGTAAGCAAATTTATAGCCCAAACTATATTATATACATTATATATATAGGGTTGGGTTCACGTGAGACCAACCTATTTTTGTGAGACCGGTGAGACCATAAAATAACACTAAAACTTCACAGTGATTCATTGTGAAGGAACGAAAAACAGCAAACCTTCACAACAAAAATACTGTGAAGGTTTACCTTTACAATACCTTCATAGTCTTTTACTGTGAAGGTTTAGTGTTATTTTTATGGTCTCACGGGTCTCACATAAATAGTCTGGTCTCACATGATCTTAAGTCTATATCTTAGTACCTTATAAAGCAGATTTCAAAATCTCTTAAAAACAATTTTTGTTGCACAATGTACAAGTGTTTTCTGCACAATATCTTAAAATCTCTTAATTACAAGTGGGCAAACACAATGTACCACTTCCTACTGCACAACACTTTATAAAGCAGGTTTATATTTCCCATGTTGAACTCACAACCCAGCGCTCTTTCTTCTCGAGGCGACGCTTCATGTTTCCAAGATGACTCTTCGGTGGATTAATCGATCATCTCAAGTATGCAGGTATACCATTTTGCAAACCATCGATTCTCTTCTCCTTTCCATCCTCTCAACAAAGACACAATTTTGCAGGTATACCATTCATCCTCTTTGATTTAGGGTTTATTTGATTTTTGATTCTGATTTTGTTGTTTCCAATTTACATCCTCATTGATTTTGTTGTTTTCAATCTACAAAATTGATTTTGCAGGTATAGGATTTTGATTTCTGTTTATGTATAATTCTAAACTGATTTCAGTCGATTTCTGTTTATGCAGGTATACCATTTTTCAAACCATCGATTCTCTTCTCCTTTCCATCCTCTCGACAAAGACACAATTTTGCAGGTATAACATTTATCCTCTTTGATTTAGGGTTTATTTGATTTTGATTCTGATTTTCAACTACAGATGATTTTGTTGTTTTCAATCTATATCCTCATTGATTTTGTTGTTTTCAATCTACAAAATCGATTTTGCTGGCATACGATTTTGATTTCTGTTTACGTATAATTCTAAACTAATTTCAGTCGATTTCGATTTCATATAAATCCTCGATTTCATATAAATCCATCTTAAATCTACAGAATCGATTTCTTTGCTCAATTGATTCTGATTTTCAACTGATTTCTTTGCTCAATCGATTTTCAATCTACATAATCGATTTTCAAAATCGATTTTCAATCTAAAAAATTGATTTCTTTGCTCAATCGATTCTGATTTTCAATCGATTTCTTTGCTCAATATATTTTCAATGTATAGAATCGATTTTGGGGGCATACGATTTTGATTTCTTTTCTCTCTCAATCGATTTTGATTATGTAAGCTCATCTCAACAAATTTTCATATAAATCCATTTTCAATCTACAAAATCTTTGCTCAATCGATTTTCCATCTCCAGATGTGTAACACCCGGAAATTCTCAAGGTAAGTAATTGTTCCCTTAAATACGTTAATTATGTCTATTTGAAAATATGAGCCTTTGTATGCATTTAATGATCGTTGCTATGTTGAAATGTGGTGTAACTTTATATACCATCTTTAAAACGTTCAAACCTCGCACTCGTTATCAATTGGGTCAGTTTTCGGAGCCTCTGGTGTGTGGCGCGACTATGACACGCGATTATGACATGGTCACTATCACCGTGTCACAGTCGCAGGGTGTGTACCGCGGGGAGTGTGTGGGGAGCGACTATGACACACGATTGTGACATGGCCACTGTCGCCGTGTCATTGTCGTGGTTAGTGTACCGAGTCCTCGGGGTCTCGCGCGACCTTGACACGCGACAATGCCCATGGCATTGTCGTCGGGCACTGTCGCCGACGGGATTTTTGGGTTAAATAAGATTTTGACCTAAATTGCTTCATTTTATCACATTTTACTTAAAGAAAACGGGAGAACTCTCATTTAGGCGATTTTTGGGTATTCCAAACACATACACATTTATTGCTAGGGTTTTGAGTTGTTGGGGTGATTCTTTGTTCTTCAAGCCTCATCCAAGTGCATTTATTGAAGATCCTCATCAAGTTATTCCTCTCCTACATCAAATCCATCTTTGGGCAACTTCTAGGGTTTTCATCTTTTCTAGGTTTTGGGTTCAAAACCTAGATAGTGAGTTTACTAAACTTTTGTTAAAACTAGATACACATCATGATCTCTTACTTGTTATTATAGTTGGGTATTGTTCAAAAATGTTCATCTCTATGGGTTCAAATACATGATAGTGTTTTTATGAAATATTATGTGAGGAATATACTTGTAGATATCATACCATGATTTACTCTAGTTGTTCATATATTTGGGGTTTTCTCCAGGTAGTCATACTATGAGTGTTTTGATATGCTTAATGTATACTTGTCTTAGTATATGATGATTTATACTTGGACCATCCTTTTGGATGATATTATATTCCACAATGATTATTATGGCATTTGGGTCTTATGTTAGACTTTACATGGCATTGGATGGTAACATGGTACCCATGGTTAGTATTGATATATGTTTGGTTGAAATATACCTCGAGACCTCCTATATGCAATATATTGGACGAACCAAGTCAGTAGACACTAGGAGGATGTAGTCTTGGGCTCCACCGTGATGGTATGTGCCTAGACCTCCGCCATTCGGGGAATTTCCTTAGTTGTAGTCCTCGGGTGTGCCGGGCCTTTCTGGTGTCTCTTGGTAGATAGCATCAAGGTATATGGACTCTTTGGGTGGAACTTGATTGGTGCTATGGGTCTCCCCTACTGACTCCACATTTGTTGAACTCTGGTTAACTGGTGATAAGAATTGTAAATGTTCATGCATGCTTATTATTGTTCAACTCACTAGGCTTTTTGGCCTAACACTTTGTTGGGAACTGAAGAAATGCTAAGTACAGTTAATACTGCTAGAAGAACATGATTAGTACTTCTGAAGTTACTACTGCCAGTTGAAGAATAATATTGCTGAACAAGATTAGTACTGCTAGTTCAAAGTTAGTACTGCTTGAAGAGATTAATACTGCTGAGCATGGTTAGTACTGCTGAACTTAGTACTGCTCAGAGTATTAATGCTGCTGAAGATTAATGCTGCTTATATGATGAAAATACGTATGAAAAGGATGACAGCTGGATGGAAGATATTCTTGGAAGTTTGGAGATAATGATGGAAGATTATACTGAAGATCTTTTATTATTTGTAATTATTGTTTATCTTCAGTATATATATAGAATTAATCAGAATAGTTTAGAGATAACTTTAGAATTCTGAGTTTTAGTTTTTGATAGAGAGAATCAACCTCAAGATTTAAAATCCTAATTCTAGATAAGTAGAATTCGTATCGGTGAGCCTGTTCATCAATATTGAGGTTGTTTGTAAAAGCTTGTGACTTTCAATCATTCAATAAGAGTTTGCAAGTTATTCATCAGATTTACTGTTTGTTTACTGTTTCATTGAATATCAAAGTGTTATTCCGCAAACTTTGATATTGTTTTCTGAGAGTTTATTCTTGTTTAGAATTAAGATCCTGACAAGTGGTATCAGAGCTTGTATTCTCAGAAATCTTATTCATCATGGAAAACGCAGTTGAATCAAACAGTACCTTGGTCTCAAAGGTTCCAATGCTCAGACCTAATGAATTCGACATGTGGAAGATCAGAATCAAGCAATACATATTCCTCACTGATTATTCTATGTGGGACATCATTGAGAATGACCCATCTGAAGCAGGAAAGATTGGTGCAGATGGAAAGAGAACACCACCAAAAACTGATGCAGAAAGAAAGATTAGACAGACAAAGATGAAAGCCTTGAACACTTTGCTCTTGGCTATTCCCAATGAATATCAACACCAATTCTGCAATTGCACTGATGCACAGATGCTCTGGAATGCTCTAGAGAAGAGATTCTCTGGTACTAAAAGTACCAAGAGAAATCAGAAGGCCATACTGAAGCAACAGTATGAGAACTTTATGTCAACCAAGAATGAGTCTATGACTCAAACTTTTGACAGGTTCAACAAGCTAATTGGTGAACTAGCTACTGTGGGAGTACAAATTGATCAAGATGATCTAAACAGGAAGTTTCTAAGGTCCCTGGGTGATGAATGGACCATGTATACTGTCTCTTTCAGACAGAATGATCAACTGGAAGAAAAGGAACTTGATGATCTATAAAATGATCTAAGAGTTTTTGAATCTGAGGTAGAGGCTAAGAAGAAGCCTTCTGGGTATGTTCACAATGCTGCACTCCTATCAGCATCAATTGATACTACCTCTAACCCTGAATCAATTAGTGCTGCTAATGGAGCAAATCAAGAGAAAGGTACTGAATCTGTGTTTGAAGCCTTTCTGTCTAGTCATGGAAACTCTTCTCTAATTAATGATGACTTGGAACAACTCCATCCGGATGATCTTGAAAAGATGGACATTAAATGGCAAATGGCCATGCTCTCTATGAGAGTTAAGAAGTTCATCAAGAGAACTGGGAGGAACAACTTCTCCCAAAGAAGAGAAGATGGAGCAGGATTTAACAAGTCAAAGGTGGAATGTTATAAATGCCATCAGAAGGGACACTTTGCTAGGGAATGCAGAAGTGGAGTGTCTCACAACAACAACCACCAACAAGCACAGTCTGGAAGCTTCAATAATAACAGAAACTCTGCTCAAACCCTAGTCTCTCAACAAGGTATGGGGTTTGATTGGAGTGATCAAGCAGAAGAGGCTATCCAAAACCAAGCTTTAATGGCAGAGGTGTCTGATCTCCCAACAGAGGTAACTTCTAATCTTTGTTCTCAAAATTGCATTAACACTGTTAAAAGGTACAGGGATCACAACCAGAACATGAGTGATGACCTTAAGAGATTAGAAAAGGACATAAAAGATTATGTGAGGATAGTTGAGAGATTTGAAGAGCAGATTAAGAGTTTTCAAGCTAATGAGCTTCAACATTCTTATGACACAAACTACTGGAAGTGGGAGAAGAATGACCTAGAACTTCAACTGACTAAATCCAAAGAGGAGAGTGAAAAGGTAAGAGGAGAGCTAGCTAAAGTCAAGCTAGATGTAGAAAAGTTTTCCAATGCTTCTAAAGCAATGGATTCTTTACTACAAACTTAGATTCATGATAAACTGAGAAGAGGAATAGGGTACAATACCACACCACCACCCTACAACAACAACTACATCCCTCCTAGTTCAGACTTGTTAGAGACAAAGGATAGGAAGGACCTGCCTGAGAGAGCCACTGAGATTGATCCCTTAGATGAAGTAGTTGTTAAGGATAAATCTGAGAAAGAAGCTGTCAAGAATAAGGACAACACTGTGAGTGGTGAGATTCCTATAGAAAACCACATCATTACCAATGAGGGATGTGGAAAGCATTGGGTCAAGTCCAATGAGATAGAGAAGACTGAGGGAAAGAACAAGAAGGTTCACTATAAGCAGACCACTGTTGTGAACCCTATCCCTTGCAAGCAGTGTGCATGCAATAAATCTGAGCCCCAAAAACATGATAAACCAAGGGGAAATCAGAGAAACTGGAATAATCAATGGGCACAGAAACAAGGGGTTGATCTGAGGAAAATCAATAGACCAAAACCCTGTTTTATTTGTGGAAAGCTTAACCACATTGCCAAATATTGTTTTTTCAATCCTATGAACCAAAGGCTTAACTTTCAAAGACCTATTCAAAAACCCTTTGGTTATAGGAAGAAAGAAAAGAACCATGTGACTAAGAAAGTTGTTAAATCTAAAAGTCACATGAAGAAAAAGAATGTGGAGGACAGTGTCAAGATCTGGATACCTAAAGCTGTTAGTACTGCTACCACAAATAGTGCTGCTGATAGTGATAGTGCTGCTAGAAGAAATACTACTGTCAACAATGTTAGTACTGCTAACATTGTTAGTACTTCTGCAAATGTTAATACTCCTAACTCTGTTAGTGCTGCCAACAAGGTTAATACTGCCAAACCTGTTAGTACTGCTAACTCGGTTAGTACTTCTAAATATAGTGATGCTTCTAGTATTAGTGCTGCTAGACCAATAATCTTGACAAAGTACTCTAATACTAAGTGTTCTGATTTTAAAAACCTCATCAAAAAGGAGTGTAAGTATTTTGATGAGAAAGGGAGACCCAAGACCACTTTGGCTTGGGTTCCCAATCAATACTAATTGTCTAATCTTATGTGCAGGGCAACCAACAGCTCAAGGGGAAGAGCATCTGGCATGTTGATAGTGGTTGCTCTAGGCACATGACAGGGAACATGTCTTGCCTCAAAAACTTCAAAAGGATTGATGGTGGGCATGTTGCTTTTGGAAATACTCCAGATGGAGGTAAAATAAGTGGTAAAGGTGATGTGACCAACGGTAAAATGACATTTGAAGATGTTTTCTATGTTGAACAGTTAAGGTACAACCTGTTAAGTGTATCACAGGTTTGTGACAAACAACATAGTATAATGTTTACAGATTCTGAATGTATTATCCTTGCTCCTCGATTCAAGGTAGTTGATGAAAAGATGATACTACTAAGAACCCCCAAGAAGGACAATGTATATTGTTTAGATATGGAAAGTGTTTCATCTGATTCATCCCTAAATTGTCTTGTTTCAAAAGCCTCTCTAGATGAATCATCACTTTGGCACAGAAGGATGTGTCATATGAATTTTAAAACAATAAATAAACTTGTTAAAAACAACCTTGTAAGAGGTTTGCCTTCTAAAGTCTATTCATGTGATGATCATTGTGTTGCATGTCTTAAAGGCAATCAACACAAAACTTCTCATAAGTCCAAAGAGGTGAACACTATTTCTTCTTCTCTTCATTTATTGCATATGGATCTGTTTGGCCCTACAAATGTTATGAGCATAGGGAAGAAATCATACTGCCTAGTTATTGTTGATGATTACTCTAGATTTATTTGGGTATATTTTCTAAGCACTAAGGATGAGACAAGTGGACTGATCAAATCCTTTATTCAAAGAATTGAAAACCAACCTAATCAAAAAGTAAAAATCATTAGGTCAGACAATGGTACTGAATTTAAAAATATTGACCTAAACACCTTTTGTGAAGAAAAAGGAATTGAGAGACAATACAGTGCTCCTAGGACTCCACAACAAAATGGTGTTGCTGAGAGAAGGAATAGGACACTGATTGAGGCTGCTAGATCTCTATTAGCTGATTCTAAACTGCCAATAACTTTATGGGCAAAAGCAGTTAATACTGCTTGCTATGTCCAAAACAGAGTACTAGTAGTCAAGCCTAAAAACAAGACACCTTATGAGCTTTTAAATAAAAGAAAACCCTTTATTGGATTTTTCAAACCTTTTGGGTGTTCTTGTACAATTCTCAATACCAAATCTCACTTAGGAAAGTTTGATAGCAAGGCAGATGATGGATTTCTTGTTGGTTACTCATCTCAGAGTAAGGCTTACAGAGTTTTTAATACTTCTTCTAGAATAATTGAGGAAAGTGACAATGTCAAGTGCAATGAGAACACACCAAATCCTATTGGGTCTGGTCCTCAGTGGCTATTTGACATTGATTCACTAACTAACTCTTTTGGTTTCAGTAGTGACAATTATGCAGGTTCAGAAAGTGGAGGATCAGGGGCTACACAAGTTCAAGACATTATACCTCAGTCTGTGATCTTTCCTATGCCTACAAAAGAACCTGTTGAATTTTGTGGGAAAGAAACTATATCTGAGCCAATTCAGAGTGAAGAAGAAAGAAGAGAAGAGGAATCTTCAATGCATAAAGAGATAGAAGTAGCTGAGGTGATCCCCTCAGCTGACTTAAATGATTCCAATCTAGAGGTGGAAATCCATGAAGAACCTAGTCATCAAACTAGAACTCAAAAGAATCATCCTCCAGAGCTGGTAATAGGAGACATCTCTTCTCCTATGATTACAAGGAATCAAAGCAGACTTCAAGAGATGCAGGATCAACAACACACAGTACTCTCCTGCTTCCGATCCCAGATTGAGCCTAAGAAGGCCTATGATGCAATGAAAGATTCAAGTTGGATAGAAGCCATGCAAGAAGAGTTACTTCAATTCAAACTACAGGATGTTTGGGACTTGGTGGACCTTCCAAAAGGTCATAGAGCTATAGGCACCAAGTGGATTTTCAGGAACAAAAAGGATGAGAGAGGTATTGTGATCAGGAACAAAGCAAGGCTTGTGGCACAAGGGTACACTCAAGAAGAGGGCATAGATTATGATGAAGTGTTTGCTCTAGTGGCAAGAGTAGAGGCAATTAGGTTGTTCCTAGCCTATGCCTCATACATGAAGTTCAAGGTCTATCAAATGGATGTAAAGAGTGCCTTTCTATATGGTACAATTGATGAAGAAGTATATGTCTGTCAGCCACCTGGGTTTGAAAATCCTTCATATCCTGACAGAGTATACAAGCTGAAGAAAGCACTCTATGGTCTACATCAAGCCCCAAGAGCATGGTATGACACTCTGTCTACCTATCTCTTGGAGATTGGGTTTGAAAGGGGCATAATTGAGAAGACCTTTTTCATTAAAAGAAGTAAGAAGGACATCCTACTAGTTCAGATCTATGTGGATGATATCATCTTTGGATCCACAAAAGATCAGATGTGTAGAGACTTTGAGGAGTTGATGCACAAGAGCTTTAAAATGAGTTGAATGGGTGAACTTACCTTCTTTCTTGGACTTCAGGTGAAACAACAGACAGATGGAATCTTCATTAGTCAATCAAAGTATGTGCAAGACATCCTGGAGAAATATGGTTTAAAAGACTCAAAGACAGCAAGCACACCAATGGAAACTTACAAACAGATAACTGTTGATCTTGAGGGGGAGGATGTTGATGTCCATCTATACAGATCAATGATTGGATCTCTCATGTATCTCACAGCCTCAAGACCAGACATCATGTTTCCAGTGTGTGTATGTGCCGGATTCCAAGTCAAGCCAAAACAATCACATCTTCAAGCTGTGAAGAGGATTTTCAGATACTTAAGAGGGCAACCTAGATTAGGTCTTTGGTATCCATATGAATCTTCATTTGACTTGATTGCTTATTCAGATAGTGACTTGGGTGGTGCTAACATGGACAGAAAGTCTACTTCAGGGGGATGTCAACTTTTGGGTGCAAGACTAGTATCTTGGCAGTGTAAGAAACAAACCACAGTGTCCTTATCAACAACAGAAGCTGAGTATATTGCTGCTCTCAGGTTCTATGGATTCAAAATCAGATGTTGGACTATGGGATAACATTTTTTCACACTCCAATCTTTATTGACAATAGCAGTGCTATAAGCATTGTTAACATTCAAGTCAAGCACTCCAAGACAAAGCACATTGAGATCGGGTATCACTTTATTAGGGATTGCAATGAAAAGAAGCTCATTCAAGTTGCTAAAGTTCATACTAACAACCAGTTTGCAGATCTATTCACCAAAGCTTTTGATGTGGGTAGATTCACTTTCTTGGTCTCAAGTGTGGGCATGATCAACTCTGAATGAGCTCATACTTTTAAAAAGTGTTCTTATACCTGTTATTTTGGTTACTTGTGTACTGCTAATCATCTTTCACAGGAAGTTATTGCCTTGCTCAGACCTTCATAAGCTTCAAAAAGAGTAAGTAAAGTTAATACTGCCAGTGCAGTTTTAATACTGCCAGTGCACAGTTAATACTGCTAGTGGTTAATACTGCTCTCAGTTAATACTGCTAGTTAGTTAATACTGCTAGTAGTTAATACTGCTCTCAGTTAATACTGCTAGTTAGTTAACACTGCACTAGGTTAATACTGCTTATGTCCCGTATACTATAAATACCCTTTGCACGCCTAAAAGATCATAACGACTCTTTGAATACTGTTCATCGTCTCTCTAATCCTTCTCTCTCAAGCTCCTTAGTAAGTTTCAGGAAAAAACACTCAAGAATCAATGGCATCCATGGCATTCATAGATGAGCATAACGAGATTGCAATGCTACAGAAGCCCACACAGGCCGCTGGATTCCACCAGATTGTGGATTTTCTTAAAACGAGCCACATTGCCCATGCTCTTACTGTCTCGCCAACAATCTACATAGAGCATCAAAGGCAATTCTGGGCTAATGCCACCATAGTTACAGAGAATGGTATGCAGATTCTGAAAACAAGGGTGTGTGACAAACCCTTGTCAATTACTGAAGAGGTCATACGCATCTGTCTACGTCTAGACGATGCTGCAGGTATAACCTCTATTCCTAATGAGGATTTATTCTCAAATTTGTCAAGAATGGGGTATGGAGGCCAATTGGGAGGTTTTAAATTCTCAAAAGCTAAATTTTATACCCAATGGCGTTTTCTAGTTCATACCCTCATGCATTGTATCTCTAAAAAGACTACTGGATGGAGTGAGTTTAGCAGCACCATTGCATATGCTTTGGTCTGCTTGGCCACTGCCAGAAAGTATAATTTTTCTAAAATGATTTTTAGTGATCTTGTCTCAAACCTGGGAAGTAAAAAGAGTTTTTATATGTACCCCAGGTTTGTACAAGAAGTTATCACCCACGAATTGACGGATATGCCTCACTTTGATGAGGTATATGTACCAAAAATTCCCAAAGGTAAGGTCTTTTCAAAAATGAAGAGATCCCCTCTGGACTCGGAAGGAGTTGACACCCCATTATTCTATACAATGATGGTGGTGTCCCACACTGAAGAAGGTATGGCAGCAGGGTCAAGGCCCTCATTAGACCATCCCACTGCTAGCCAATACCAACCTTCCCACTCTATATCAATCCCCCAGTCTCTACTTCATAAGCCAACTTCACCAATCACCCAAACATATATAAGGAAAAAGGTAAAGAAGGCTCCTTCCCTTCTTGTACCTTCACCCACTGAGCCTTTAAGCCCTCTAAGGGAGAATTCTCCTTTAGAGAATATCTACAGAGAAACCACAGGGGTGTCTCCCAACCCCAAGGAGGTGCTCAATAAGGAGATGTATGAGCATATGGGTGAGCAGGCTGCCACTACTCCTGCTAACACAGAGGAGGACAGTGGTAACATAACTAAGACCTCCCCCATGGAAACTTTGAATGAGCAATCATTCAAAGGTCCCAGGTGCCAAGAAACCAAGGGGGTGGATAGTGCTTCTGCTAGGCAGAAGACTTCCACTACAAAAAGATCCAATGATCCTTCAAAAGAGGGTAACACTTCTGGAGAAGGTGAGGACAGATATGACTACTATGAATTGATGGAAGCAATAGGAAACATCAACATGGATGTGATCAAGCAGGGGAAAGAAATTGAAGAAATGAAATTGGTAATCTTGTCTCAACAAGTACAGATTGCCAAGTTAAAGAAAATGGTGACAAAGTTGGTACAAAAGAAAAGGAGGAAACAGTTTGTTTTGAAGAAGAGGTCAACTGATAAAGATGCTTCCAACAAGGGGGAGAAAGAGGCTGTAACAGAGAAAAAAAGTACAACTGAGAGGTCATTTGAGGTTGAGGGGGAGAAAGAGGGTGAAACAGAAAAAGGAACAGAATTTGCTGAAGCAGCAGAAACTATTAATGTTGCTGAAGCAGCATAAACAGTTAATACTGCTGAAGTAAAAGAAGCAGCAGTAACAGGGCTCTCTATAGAAGAACTGGAGATTGCTGAGACATTAGTAAAAGCCAAGAATGACACTCCTGAGACTTTTAAAAAGGCCAAAGGAGTGGTCATCAATGAAGGAGGTCTCTCAAAAAGAACAAAATAAACAAGTAAGGCAAGTCTGCAGGATGCTAAGGGAAAAGGAAATATGGTTGAACCTGAACAACAATCTTTAAAGAAGAAAAGTCAGATTGAGCTAGATGAAGAGCTAGCAAAGCAGCTTCAAGAACAGATAGAAAAGGAGGAACAACTCCAAACTGAAACAGATAGAGAGCTTGCAAGAAAAATGGCCAGAAAACTTAATGCAGAATATCAAAAGAGCTTAAAAGCAGCAACTGAGGCCAATAAACTTTCAGTCAAAAGAATTCCACTCAAAAAGCAGAAGAGACAACCCTCCAAGACCTTTTTGGCCAATCAGGAAAGAAGAAAAATGATAAATTTCCTGAAAGGTTCAATTGGTGTCAAAGGGGAAATGTTTAACAACATGGCATACAACAAGTGGAGGAACTGTATAATAAAGAAATGGCTAAGCTCCAAGGGGATTCCTCAAAAAGGGAAGAAGCAGAAAGAAGGATGAAAGAGAAACATGATCTCAACATTCAACAGCCATTCCCTGAGGAGACTACACCTTCAAAGGATAAATCTGAAGAAAAGAAAGAAGAGTAAGAAAGTGTTGGTATAGAAGATAAATCTGCAAAGAGGGTGAAGACCATTGCTTCCAAGAAATAATTCAAGAAGCAAAGGGTTGAAGAAGCTGAAAAGGAGGCAGAACCTTCAGTCACACCTTCAACAGAATTTGTGCAAAACCCAGAACAGTCCTATAAGCAATCTGATGAGCATGTGGGGCTGTATATGACAATTATAGAACTAGTTCAGGCTGTCCCAATTTCAATGAAGGCTTCAGAGGTCATCTTCTGGGATATCTTAAGGGACAACAGAAAGGATTACTTCAGGCTGAAAAGAGTTGGAGATGTATTTGAAGTATATTCTACTTGGAGGAAATTGGTCAGAAGTTGCTCCAGGGCTGATCTAGAAGAGATGCATAAGGTTGGAATGAAGCTTTATGAGCCTGTGTTGACTGGTACTGAAGAAAACTTACTTAAAGTGGCTATGGAATATCTGTGCATGATGTTTGATCCAGAAAAGGTAGTATACAGGATTAAAGATCTTCATCATGAGTATGGATTCAAGAAGATTGATCATTGGATACTCTTTGAAAACTGTGGTGTGTACATGATTACAATTGATAAATGTTATCATGAATACTACCTTGTTGACAAAATATATGATCATAGCAAGGAGAAACTAGAAGGGATGCTGAAAGCTAAGCTAGTTTGTGCAAAGGATTCAGAAATGGCTAGAATTGTGGTAAGAAGAACTATAAATCAAAGTCTGGGCCTAGATCCAAATTTGGGAAACTAAGCTGTAGTGTTGAAAGCATCTTGAAGAAGACCATCTGAAGAACTTGACTTCTCTTCCTAAAAGTCAAGTTAGGGGGAGATTGTTGGGAACTGAAGAAATGCTAAGTACAGTTAATACTGCTAGAAGAACATTATTAGTACTTCTGAAGTTACTACTGCCAGTTGAAGATTAATACTGCTGAACAAGATTAGTACTGCTAGTTCAAAGTTAGTACTGCTTGAAGAGATTAATACTGCTGAGCAGGGTTAGTACTACTGAACTTAGTACTGCTCAGAGTATTAATGCTGTTGAAGATTAATGCTGCTTATATGATGAAAATACGTATGGAAAGGATGACAGCTGGATGGAAGATATTCTTGGAAGTTTGGAGATAATGATGGAAGATTATACTGAAGATCTTTTATTATTTGTAATTATTGTTTATCTTCAGTATATATATAGAATTAATCAGAATAGTTTACAGATAACTTTAGAATTCTGAGTTTTAGTTTTTGATAGAGAGAATCAACCTCAAGATTTAATATCCCAATTCTAGAGAAGTAGAATTCGTATTGGTGAGTCTGTTCATCAATATTGAGGTTGTTTGTAAAAGCTTGTGACTTTCAATCATTCAATAAGAGTTTGCAAGTTATTCATCAGATTTACTGTTTGTTTACTGTTTCATTGAATATCAAAGTGTTATTTCGCAATCTTCTTTGATATTGTTTTATGAGAGTTTATTCTTGTTTAGAATTAAGATCCTGACACACTTGTTTGGTGTCGATGTGTATCTCAGGTTCTAGCGGCGCCGGTTCTAAGCTGGCATAGTGCTTGGGTGAGAGCTTGAGGAATCCTTGCAAATGGACAATTATTAGATAGAAGGACTTTTGGAACTATAGATGACAACCCTTTTGTAATCTCTTTTCTAGTTGTAGAATTTAGATTAGTTGGTTGTTAATTTATTATCCGTTAAATTACAATTGCGATTAAACAGGTTGTATGTTTCCCCATTTTTGGGAGGCTCTTGCCTTGGTAATTTTATATACCACGTGTCCGTTTTCGGATTTTTGTTATCCCTATTTTTAGGGTGTTACAAGATGATAATTTCATTTTCACCATTGCTTCTCTTAAACATTATTGCAACTCAATTTCAGTACTTCCATAATATGCATCCTTTTTAGTCACAGGGGTGCATTTTTCTTTTACTTTTTCTTTTATTGTTGGGAACTGAAGAATTTAACAAGTATGGTTAATGCTGCTGGTTCAGAGTTAATGCTGCTAGAAGAATTCAAGGTTAGTACTGCTGAGTATTACTACTGCTAGTCAAAGTTAGTGCTGCTTAAACAAAGTTAGTACTGCTTAGCTAGTTAGTACTGCTAGTAGTTAGTACTGCTTGGTAGTTAATGCTGCTAGAAGAATTTAATGCTGCTAAGCATAGTTAGTACTGCTTATATGATCTGTATGGAAAGGAAGACATCTGGAAAGAATGAAGATATTCTTGGAAGCTTAGAGATATATATGGAAGATATACTGAAGATTTGTTTATTTATTGTAATTATCTTTTTCTTTAGTATATGTATAGAAGTTATAGGATAGTTTACAAATTAAGTTTTTTTGAGAAGAACAACCTCAAGGCATAGATCCTAATTCTAGAGAAGTAGAATTCGTATTAGTGAGCCTGTTCATCAATATTGAGGTTGAGTGTGCAAACTTGTAACTTCAAAAGCATTCAATACAAGTTTACAGTTTGTTCTTCATATTTACTGTGTGTGATTACTGTTTCATTGAATATCAAAGTGTTATTCCGCAAACTTCTTTGATATTAGTTTCTGAGAATTAATTCTTGCTAAGAATTCGATCCTGACAAGTGGTATCAGAGCCAAACTCTCTCAGAAACATCTATTTATCATGGAAAATCTTACAGAATCAAGCAGTACTTTGGTCTCCAAGGTTCCAATGCTCAAACCCAGTGAGTTTGACATGTGGAAGATCAGAATCAGACAATATATTCTCCTCACTGACTACTCAATGTGGGATATCATTGAGAATGGTCCTTCTGAAGCTGGAAGGATAGGACCAGATGGGAAAAGACCTCCACCAAAGACAGATGGTGAAAGGAAGATCAGACAGACAGAGATGAAGGCCTTGAGCACTTTGCTCTTGGCAATCCCCAATGAATATCAGCATCAATTTTGCAACTGCACTGATGCTCAAATTCTCTGGAATGCTCTAGAGAAAAGATTTGCTGGAACTAAGAGCATCAAAAGAAATCAAAGAGATGTTCTAAAGCAGCAATATGAGAACTTTACTTCCTCAAAGAATGAGTCTATGACTCAAACTTTTGATAGGTTCAACAAGCTCATTGGTGAACTGGCTACTGTAGGAGTGAAGATGAATCAAGATGACATCAACAGAAAGTTCCTCAGATCTCTTGGGGATGAGTGGACCATGTACACTGTCTCTTATAGGCAGAGTGACAATCTGGAAGAGAAAGAACTTGATGATCTATACAATGATCTAAGAGTTTTTGAAACTGAGGTAGAGATCAAGAAGAAGCCTACTGGTTATGTCCACAATTCTGCACTTCTTTCAGCAGCTACTGATACTACTACCATCCCTGAAGCAGTTAGTACTGCTAGTGGAGCAAGTTCAGAAAAAGGAACTGAAACAATCTTTGAAGCATTCTTGTCAAGTCATAGTAACAATTCATTGATCAATGATGATCTGGATCAACTTCACCCTGATGACCTGGAGGAGATGGATATCAAATGGCAGATGGCCATGCTATCCATGAGGGTGAAGAAGTTCATTAAAAGAACAGGAAGGAATAACTTCTCTCAAAGAAGAGAAGATGGAGCTGGTTTTGACAAGACCAAGGTGGAATGTTATAAGTGTCACATGAAAGGACACTTTGCTAGAGAATGCAGGAGTGATGTTCCAAACAACAACCACCAACAAGCTCAGAATGGAGGCTACACTCAGAACAAGAATCCTGCTCAAGCCCTTGTTTCTCAACAAGGAATGGGATTTGACTGGAGTGATCAAGCTGAGGAAGCCATTCAGAATCAAGCTCTTATGGCAGAAGTGTCTGATCTCCCCTCTGAGGTAATTTCTAATCTTTGCACTAAAACTTGCATTGACACTGTCAAAAGATACAGGGATCACAATCAAAGTATGTGTGATGACCTCAAAAGGTTAGAAAAGGATAGAAGAGATTATGTGCTAATAGTAGAGAGATTTGAAGAACAAATCAAAGGCTTTCAAGCTAATGAACTTCAACACTCTTATGACACTAACTATTGGAAGTGGGAAAAGAATGAGTTAGAGACCAAACTGTCTAAATCCTTAGAAGAGAGTGATAAGCTAAAGGAGGAACTATCTAAAGTTAAACTTGACATAGAGAAGTTTTCATATGCTTCAAAAGCAATGGATTCTCTTCTAAAGGCTCAGATTCATGATAAGATGAAGCCTGGTATTGGATACAACAGTACACCTCCTCCTTATAACAACAATTATATCTCTCCTACTTCAGACTTGTTAGAAACCAAAGAGAAAAAGGACTTATCTGAAAAAGCCTTTAAGATAGACCCTTTGGATGAAGTAGTAATTAAGGATTTAAAGAGAACAATATAATCACAAATGAGGGATGTGGGAAAATCTGGGTCAAATCCAAGGAAATAGAGAAGACCAAAGGAAAAGATAACAAGGTTCATTACAAGCAAACCACAGTTGTGAATCCTGGATCTTGTAAACAGTGTGATTGCAGTAAAGCCAAGAGCCTAAATTCAGGTTTAAAAAGAGGAAATCAAAGAAACTGGAATAATAAATGGGCTCAGAAGCAAGGAGTTGATCTGAGTAAAATCAATAGACCAAAACCTTGCTTCATATGTGGAAAGTTAAATCATTTGGCTAAATACTGCTTCTTTAACCCTATCAATCAACAGATGACTTTTCAAAAATTTGTGCAAAAATCTGTTGGAAATAGGAAGGCTGTAAAGAAACATGGTGAAAAGAAAGGCCCCATGAAGAAAAAGATTTTAAAAGAAAGTATTAAAATATGGGTGCCCAAAAGCACTAAAACTGTTAGTGCTGCTGACAGTGTTAGTGCTGCTGGAAGTATTACTGCTGCTACCTGTGTTAGTACTGCTGAGAATATTAATGTTGCTAATACAGTTAGTACCTCTTCAATGGTTAATACTGCCAACACAGTTACTACTGCTAACAAGGTTAGTACTGCTAAGCATGCAAGTGCTGCTAAAGCAGTTAGTAACTCTAAAACCAGTACTGTTTCTAGCACAAATGTTTCCAAGTCTATTATTGTGACAAAGTACTCCAAGAATGAGGAGCTAAAATTCAAAAATCTTGTCAAGAAAGAATGCAAGTATTTTGATGAGAAAGGGTGCCCAAGACCACTTTGGCTTGGGTTCCTAATTCATACTAACTGATCTATCTTATGTGCAGGGCAACCAACAGCTCAAGGGAAAGAGCATATGGCATGTTGATAGTGGTTTCTCTAGGCACATGACAGGTAACATGTCATGCCTACAGGATTTCAAGCATATCAATGGAGGACATGTTGCATTTGGAGATAATCTTACTGGTGGTAAGATAAGTGGAAAAGGTAATGTCACCAAAGGTAAGATGACATTTGAAGATGTCTACTATGTTGATCAATTAAAGTACAACTTGTTAAGTGTATCACAGGTTTGTGACAAACAACATAGTATATTGTTTACAAATACTGAGTGTATGATCCTTGCTCCAGGGTTCAAGGTAGTTGATGAAAGCATGATACTACTTAGAACTCCAAGAAAGGACAATGTTTACTGTCTAGATATGGACAATGTTGATAGTGATTCATCTCTAAATTTTCTTGTTTCAAAAGCCTCTGTAGATGAATCCTCTCTTTGGCACAGAAGGATGTGTCACATGAATTTTAAGAATATGAACAAACTTGTTAAAAACAACCTTGTAAGAGGTTTACCATCTAAAGTCTTTTCATGTGATGATCATTGTGTTGCTTGTCTTAAAGGCAAACAGCATAAAACTTCTCATAAGACCAAAGAGATAAATTCAATTTCTTCTTGTCTCCAGTTATTGCATATGGATCTGTTTGGTCCTACAAATGTTATGAGTATTGGCAAGAAATTTTACTGCTTGGTCATTGTTGATGATTACTCTAGATTTACCTGGGTTTATTTTCTAAGGACTAAGGATGAGACTAGTGGACTGATCAAATCCTTTATCCAAAGAATTGAAAACCAAACTAATCAAAAAGTAAAAGTCATTAGATCAGATAACGGGACTGAATTCAAAAATCTGGATCTAAACACCTTCTGTGAAGAAAAAGGCATTGAGAGACAGTATAGTGCTCCTAGGACTCCTCAACAGAATGGTGTTGCTGAAAGGAGAAATAGGACACTAATAGAGGCTGCTAGATCTCTGTTGGTTGATTCAAAACTGCCAATTACCTTCTGGGCTGAAGCAGTTAATACTGTCTGTTATGTCCAAAACAGAGTTCTAGTAGTTAAGCCAAAGAACAAGACACCATATGAGCTGTTAAATAAAAGAAAACCTTTCATTGGATTTTTCAAACCTTTTGGGTGTCCTTGTACAATTCTGAATACCAAATCTCACTTAGGTAAGTTTGATAGCAAAGCAGATGTTGGATTTCTTGTTGGGTATTCATCTCAAAGTAAGGCCTACAGAGTTTTTAACTCATCTTCTAGAATAATTGAAGAAAGTGACAATGTCAAATGCAATGAGAACACACCAAATCCTATTGGGTCTGGTCCTCAGTAGCTATTTGACATTGATTCACTAACTAACTCTTTTGGTTTCAGTAGTGATGATTATGCAGGTTCAGAATGTGGAGGATCAGGGACTACACAGGTTCAAGAAAGTATATCTAAATCTGTGATCTTTCCCATACCCACAGTGAATTGCTTTGAAGACTGTGAAAAGGAACCATCTTCTGGATCAAGACAGAGTGAAGAAGAAAATAGAGATGAAGAGACTCAAGAAGATAAAGAATCAGAAGTAGCTGCTGAGAACCCTTCAGTTGAGTTGAATGACTCTAATCTAGAGGCTGGACTTAATGAAGAACCTAGTCATAACACCAGAGTTCAAAAGAATCATCCTCCACAGCTGGTAATAGGAGATATATCCTCTCCTATGATGACTAGACATCAAAGCAGACTTCAAGAAATGCATGATCAACAGCATACAGTGCTTTCTTGCTTTCTATCCCAGCTTGAGCCTAAAAAGGCACATGATGCTATGAAAGAATCTAGCTGGATAGAAGCAATGCAAGAAGAACTATTACAGTTCAAACTACAAGATGTATGGGATCTAGTAGACCTTCCTAAAGGTCATAGAGCAATTGGCACAAAGTGGATCTTCAGGAACAAGAGAGATGAAAGAGGAATTGTCTTAAGGAACAAAGCAAGGCTAGTGGCTCAAGGGTATACTCAAGAAGAGGGTATAGATTATGAAGAAGTTTTTGCACCTGTGGCTAGGATAGAAGCAATCAGATTATTCCTAGCCTATGCTTCTTACATGAACTTCAAAGTCTATCAAATGGATGTAAAGAGTGCTTTTCTCTATGGCTCAATTGAAGAAGAGGTATATGTCTGTCAACCACCTGGATTTGAAAACCCAAGTTATCCAGACAGGGTATACAAATTGAAGAAAGCTCTTTATGGACTGCATCAAGCTCCAAGAGCATGGTATGACACTCTGTCATCCTATCTCTTGGAAAATGGCTTTGAAAGAGGAGTCATTGATAAGACTCTATTTATCAAGAAAAGAAGAAGGAGATCTTGCTGGTCCAAATCTATGTTGATGACATTATCTTTGGATCCACAAGAGACAGCATGTGCAAGGAGTTTGAGGACCTAATGCATCAAAGATTTAAAATAAGTTCCATGGGGGAACTTACTTTCTTCCTTGGACTCCAAGTTCAACAAAAGACAGATGGTATCTTCATCTGTCAATCCAAGTATGTGCAGGACATTCTAACCAAGTTTGGTTTCTCAGATTCAAAACCTGCTAGCACACCTATGGAGACACACAAGCAGATAACAACAGATCTTGAGGGGGAGGATATGGATGTGCATCATTATAGATCCATGATTGGCTCTCTCATGTATCTCACAGCATCAAGGCCTGATATAATGTTCCCAGTCTGTGTTTGTGCAAGATTCCAAGTTAGGCCAAAGCAATCTCACCTACAAGCTGTTAAGAGGATATTCAGATATCTCAAAGGGCAACCCAGATTGGGACTATGGTATCCTCATGACTCACCCTTTGACCTAATAGCATACTCAGACAGTGATCTAGGTGGGGCAAACTTGGACAGAAAATCTACTTCTGGAGGATGTCAGTTTTTGGGTGTTAGACTAGTTTCATGGCAGTGCAAGAAACAAACCACATTGTCCACATCTACAACAAAGGCAGAGTACATAGCAGCTGCAAGTTGCTGTTCTCAAGTCTTATGGATTCAGAATCAAATGCTGGACTATGGGGTAACCTTTCTACACACTCCCATCTTTATTGATAATAGCAATGCTATCAGCATTGTCAATAATCCTGTCAAGCACTCTAAGACAAAGCACATTGAGATCAGGTATCACTTCATAAGAGACTGTAATGAAAAGAAACTTGTTCAAGTTGTAAAAGTTCATACTGACAACCAGTTTGCTGATCTATTCACCAAAGCTTTTGATGTGGGTAGATTCACTTTCTTGGTAACAAGTGTGGGAATGATCAACTCTGAATAAGCATTCTCTCAAAAAGTGGTTAAATATATGTATATTATAGTTTCTTGGTGTTACTAATCCTCCTTTACAGGGCACACATAGCAGTACTCAATTCAGCCTAAGCTTCAAAGAGTAAGTATGGTTAATACTGCTAGTCAGTTAATACTGCTAGTCCGTTAATACTGCTAGTGGTTAATACTGCTAGTGGTTAATACTGCTAGTTGGTTAATACTGCTAGTGGTTAATACTGCTAGTAGTTAATATTGCTCGCAGTTAATACTGCTAGTTAGTTAATACTGCTCGCAGTTAATACTGCTCGCAGTTAATACTGCTAGTTAGTTAATACTGCTCGCGGTTAATACTGCTCGCAGTTAATACTGCTAGTTAGTTAATACTGCTCGCGGTTAATACTGCTCGCAGTTAATACTGCTAGTTAGTTAATACTGCTCGCGGTTAATACTGCTCGCGGTTAATACTGCTTATGTCCCAAATACTATAAATACCCTTTGCCCGCCCAAACGTTCATAACGACTCTTTGCATACTGTTCACTTGCGCTCTAAACCTTTTTCTCTCAAGAACCAAGTCTTTCAGGAAAGAACATCCCTGTTCAATGGCATCCATGGCATTCATCGACGAGCACAATGAGATTGCAATGCTACAAAAGCCAAAGCAAGCTGCAGGATTTCACCAGATTGTGGATTTCCTCAAGACTAGCCATATCGCTCATGCACTCACGGTGTCCCCAACCATCTTTATAGAGCATCAGAGGCAGTTCTGGGCCAATGCCACCATTGTTGCTGAGAATGGTGTGCAGATGATCAAGACAAGGGTGTGTGACCAACCCCTAACAGTTACTGAAGAAGTTATTCGCATCAGTCTACGTCTAGACGATGCCTCTGGTATAACTTCTATTCCTAGTGATGATCTGTTCTCAACTCTTTCCAGAATGGGGTATCAAGGCCAAATGGGGATTTTTAAGTTTTTCAAAGCAAAATTTTCACCCCAATGGAGGTTCTTTGCTCATACCTTAATGCATTGTATTTCAAAGAAAACAACTGGCTGGAGCCAATTTAGCAGTCCAATTGCTTATGCATTGGTGTGTTTATCCACTGCTAGAAAATTCAATTTTTCTCAAATGATTTTTCATGATCTTGTCTCAAATCTGGATAACAAGAAGAGTTTCTTCATGTACCCCAGGTTTGTTCAAGAAGTTATTAATCATGAATTGACGGATATACCTCAACCTGTTGGGGTATATGTACCTAAACCCCCCAAGGGCAAGGTTTTCTCAAATATGAGAAGATCTGCTGGGGACTCGGAAGGAGTTGACACCCCATTGTTCTCTACAATGATGGTGGTGTCCCAAACCACTGAAGGTATGGCAGCAGGGTCAAGGCCCCCATTAGACCTTCCTACTGCTAGCCAATCCCAACCTTCCCACTCAAAATCTATCCCCCAGTCCCTTCTTGCAAAACCAACCTCTCCCATCACACAAACTTACAAGAGGAAACAGGTAAAGAAGGCTCCTTCCCTTCTTGTACCATCACCCCCCAAGCCTTTAAGCCCTCTAAAGGAGAATTCTCCTTTAGGGAATATCCATAGGGAAACCACAGGGGTGTCTCCCAACCCCAAGGAGGTGCTCTCTGAGGAGGAGGTTGAGCATATGGGTGATGAGGCTGCCACTACTCTTGCTAGCACAGAGGAGGAAAGTGGTAACATCAATAAGACCTCCCCCATGGCAACTTTAAATGAGCAATCATTTGAAGGTCCCTGGTGCCAAGAAACCACGGGGGTGGATAGTGCTTCTGCTAGGCAGAAGACATGTACTAATAAAAGATCCAATGATCCTTCAATAGGGGGTAACACTCCTGGAGAAGGTGAGGACAGATATAACTATGATGAATTGATGGAGACCATGGGAAACATCAACCAGGATGTCATCAAGCAAGGAAAAGAAATAGAGGAGATGAAGCTGGTTATCCTATCTCAACAAGTTCAGATCACCAAACTGAAGAAATTGGTGACAAGATTGTTACAGAAAAGGAGAAGGAAGCAGTTTGTGTTAAAGAGAAGGGCAAGTGCTCAAGATGCTTCCAACAAGGGGGAGAATCAAAAGAATGAAACTGTTGAAAAGAAAGCTGAAGTTGAGGGGGAGACAGAGGAAGAGATGGAAAAAGAAACAGAAATAGGGCTCTCTGTGGAAGAAATGGAGATAGCAGAAACCTTAATCAAAGCAAAGAATGATACTCCTAAGGCTACTCAAAAGGCCAAGGGAGTAGTTATCAAAGAAGGAGGGATCTCAGAGCAGGAAAAAGAGAAGGAAGTTTTGAAAGAATCAAAGGGAAAAGGAAAAGAGAAGGTGATTGAAGCTGAAATGCCTTCAAAACAGAAGTCTCAGATTGAAATGGATGAGGCAATAGCAAAGCAGTTGCAAGATCAAATGGAGAAAGAGGAGCAGTTACAAACAGAAAAGGATAGAGAACTTGCAAAGATTATGGCCAAGAAGTTAAATGCAGAATACCAAAAGAGTTTGAAAGAAGCAGCTCAGACAGCAGCTCAGGTCAAGAAACTTCAAGTTAAGAGGATGCCTATTCAGAAGCAAAAGCAGAAAAGACAACCCTCCAAGACCTTTTTGGCCAATCAGGAAAGAAGAAAGATGATAAACTTCCTGAAAGGTGCAATTGGTGTTAAGGGGGAGATGTTTACCCACATGGCTTACTCTCAGGTTGAAGAGTTATATAACAAGGAAATGGCCAAGCTCCAAGGGGATTCAGCACAAAGGGAGGAGGCTGAGAGAAGAATGAAGGAAAGGCATGACCTAAATATTCAAATGCCTTTTCCTGAGGAGTCCACACCTTCAAAAGATGAAGCTAAAGAGAAAAAGGAAGAACCTGGAAGTGTTGGTATAGAAGCCAAGTCTGGAAAAAGAGTGAAATCAATTGCTTCAAAAAGGCAGTTGAAAAAGCCAAGGGTGGAAGAAACTGAAAAGGAAGCAGAACCTTCAGTCATATCTCAAACAGAATCAGTTCAACTTCCAGAACAGTCTAGTGAGCCAACAGATGAGAATATGGATACGTACATGACCATAGTGGAACCTTTGAAGGCTGATCCAATCTCTATGCAAGCTCCAGAGATCATCTTCTGGGATATTCTAAGAGACAATGGAAAGAATTTCTTCATAATCAAGAGAGCTGATGGTTCATTTGAAGCTTATTCAACATGGGGGAAAGTTATCAGAAGTTGTTCCAGAGCTGATATTGAAGAACTATACAAAGTGGGGATGAAACTTTATGAACCTGTGTTGAAAGGTACTGAAGAGAATCTTCTCAAAGTAACATTGGAATACTTGTGCATGATGTTTGATCCAGAAAGAGTACACCATAGGATTAAAGATCATAAGCATGAGTTCATATTCAAGAAGATTGACAAATGGATACTATTTGAAAACTGTGGAGTATACATGATTACTATTGACAACTGTTATCATGAATACTACCTGGTGGACAAAATATATGAGCATAGCAAGGAGAAGTTGGAAGGGATGCTTAAAGCTACACTGGTATGTACAAAGGATTCAGAGATGGCCAAGATTGTGGTGAGAAGAACTGTGAATCAAAGCTTGGGCCTAGATCCAAATTTGGGAAATTGAACCAGAGGTGTTGAAAGCATCTTGAAATGTAATTCTGAAGAACTTGACTTCTTTTCTTAAAAGTCAAGTTAGGGGGAGATTGTTGGGAACTGAAGAATTTAACAAGTATGGTTAATGCTGTTGGTTCAGAGTTAATGCTGCTAGAAGAATTCAAGGTTAGTACTGCTGAGTATTACTACTGCTAGTAATTAATACTGCTAGTCAAAGTTAGTGCTGCTTAAACAAAGTTAGTACTACTAGTAGTTAGTACTGCTTGGTAGTTAATGCTGCTAGAAGAATTTAATGCTGCTAAGCATAGTTAGTACTGCTTATATGATCTGTATGGAAAGGAAGACAGCTGGAAAGAATGAAGATATTCTTGGAAGCTTAGAGATATATATGGAAGATATACTGAAGATTTGTTTATTTATTGTAGTTATCTTTTTCTTTAGTATATGTATAGAAGTTATAGGATAGTTTACAAATTAAGTTTTTTTGAGAAGAACAATCTCAAGGCATAGATCCTAATTCTAGAGAAGTAGAATTCGTATTAGTGAGCCTGTTCATCAATATTGAGGTTGAGTGTGCAAACTTGTAACTTTAAAAGCATTCAATACAAGTTTACAGTTTGTTCTTCATATTTACTGTGTGTGATTACTGTTTCATTGAATATCAAAGTGTTATTCCGCAAACTTCTTTGATATTAGTTTCTGAGAATTAATTCTTGCTAAGAATTCGATCCTGACATTTATTTATTTTTTTTGTTTTCATATCTTCGGTTGCTTTCTTTGTTTCTTGGCAGCCTACTCCCTATGCCAATAAACTGCAAAAAGAAAAAAATCATAATGAAGTTCAAGTTGACTATTTTGTTGTTTCATGCTTGAGCCCAATCTTGACACTCACTTATGTTGTAATGCTGACTACTGATTTATTTTGTAGATCATAAAGTTTAAGCACACACATCCACATAACCAAATTTTAACAATCTTTCTTACTTATTGCATGTTCCGTTATCATCTAAGTTACCCGATAACCAAATTGATGGTTGTTTCGTTATCTACATCCACATCTTTATGTTTGTACTTTTGGCATATGGGTATAGTGAATGATGATTGAAAACTACAGTTTATGCGCACATGCACACACACAGTCGTATTCGTTATCGTGGGTTTGTTTCAAAAGTGTTCAAAAATGAAGACTTTGATTGAATACCCATCCTCACCCGTATATGGTTTTGGGATCAATCTATTTTTGCCCATTTTCAATACATTTGATCATATGTTTCCTAATGTAATAATTAATTGGACCATTTTATTTCATAAATCACAGATTTGGTATGGCTAATACCTGTTTTTTGCGTTTTCCTCTTCGGACCATATTTTATACTCTTTTTTGGTTTTTGTGGATCTGTTGGTTTTTATGTGCAACTCATTTTGTAGCTGAAGTGTAGAATATGGCTATTGTTGCATAATGTACTACTTTTTAATGCACAATCTCTTAAATCTCTTAATTACAATGATCTATCCATAGTGTACAACTTATTAATGCATATCCTATTTATTGTTCAGGGTGTATATTTCCAAGATACGGCTCACTCACGCTTCTCTTCACCCCTCCGCTCCCAAGGCCACGATTCATCCTCCCAATAAACTGAAGATGACGATTCAATCTCTTCATGTGATGCTTCGTATGATTCAAGACCATATACTCATAAGGTTAGTGTTGTCTTTAATTCTTGCTTTCATTTAAATCTCTTTATTCGATTCTCCATTGCTTCTCATACGGTTAGGATTTCAATTTCATCTATTTGCTTAATGTTCAGTATCGACGCCATATTCCATTATCGATTGAAGGTAATATTTTCTTCTCTCGATTGTTTTCACCCTGTATATCCACTCTCACTGTTGTTTCCACCCTCGCCTGTTCCATTTTAGATATTTGTTTGTTCTTTTTATCACTATTTTTTTTAATCTTGAGGCTTGATTTCCAATTGATGTTGTTTATTTCGTTTTGTCCAAGGCTTAGTATTTGTTGCAAGTTTGAACTGCTAAGATCACTATAGTGATTACGGGTTGTATCTTTGGCTTTGGTTTTTAATAAGAAGTAATACGGGATGTACCGAAATCAACCTGCTTACGCTCCAATTACATATATTTTATTTCAAAATCGACCTGCTTCTGTTGCTATTTGTTTAACCTCCTCTTGTTGATTCCTATAAGTGTGCTCTACTTTAAAAGGCCTTTTCATGTTCAATTTAAAATTTCATTTTGTTATTCCAATAAACTATCACCCTGTTTTTTTTTCTATTTTGATAGCTTTATATAAATCTATTTTTCATGTCGTTTTATTATGGTTGATGGTCAACTCATATGCTTTGTGCATGATATGTTTTCTGGCAAGTAATTTCATGTAGGAGTTCAATAAAAAAAAATTGGGTAAGGATGTGAAGCCTTCATGGCTTATGTTAGGAGTACTTATGTGAGCTCTTTATTCAATTTCAACTTGCTCTTTAAATCGTACCACCTTAAAACAATAATGTATAATTGTGTTGATTTTAAAACTCTGCTGTTTTTTTATTTGGACCTTCGTGAATAACCTTAGTTTAATTTGGGCCTCTTCTTCATGTTTTATGCTGACTAGATGAAGAAATATGAACACTAGGTAACACAATGTGTTTTATAAGTTTTCACCTGTGCTCTATAATTTCTTATTGTATTTTGGATCTTGGTATTACATCGTTTGTTTTACTTTTCTTGTTGTTAACAATAACTTTCTTCCCCTCTTAGGGCATTGTTGCTCAGACTGCTTATTCGATTGAGGTAATTTCTTTCCTCTTTCTCCAGTTTCTGGTGCTACATAAGCTGAGAAGGAGACAATTTGTGTTTTAAGGAAAGATCATATCTGGAACTCACAGCATAGAGGAGAAAGTCAAAATTTGCATAATTTTCTCTCATTTTTTATTTTTTAACTGAATGTTATATATCATTAATATCCCATTTGAGTTTATCTATATACCAAAATAAACAAAGTGACATCTTTCGCAAAGCCCTGCTCATTATAATGCCTTGAATCAATCAAGAAATAAGACCATATTGTCACCAATGGCCATTAGGCACATACTGGGTTGAATCGAAGGATATACTCCAAAATGCCTTTTAAAATAAATGTTTGACAATAATATTTGACATACACATGAATGTATATTACAAGTTGCAATATTTGATGCTTCTGCAGGATCATTTTTTTTTTTCTAATTAGTTTCTTGGACGTATGAGAATGTATGAAGTAGAAAAGTTGCAAATTACAAAAACCAAAAACTTACAATTGGACAGATGGTAAAGAGTCTTCCAACATAGGAGAAAAAACAACTGTCAGTGTATTCTCAAACCTATATAGAGATCTTTGTTGATCTTTGGCATTTTTTAGCTCTTAGTTAATATTGCATTTCTATGATTTATGATTTTTCTTTTGATAATTGGATCACGACTATGATTTCTAATTTTCTTTGTTGATCTTTGTCATTTTATAGTTCTTTGTGTAATGTGTTAGAGCATAAATCTGTTGGATACAAGATCAAGAAGACTGAAGGTCAAAGTTGAGAAAGTCAAAGCTGCTAAAGTCAAATCTCATTCAAAGTCAAAGTTTATTTGTAATAAGTCAATGTATTTTGTATTTTGTATTTTCCTTGTATTAGGTATTAGTATAAATAGTTTCCTTTCTTTGTAATATGTACATATACGAATTAGAGAATATCTTACTGTTGTATTCTAGAGAGAGAAAGCTTGAGAGAGAGAGAGAGAGTTCGTTGGAGAGATTGTAGAGAGAGAATCTTGTAATCTTGGAATTAAATTGAAATCAAACAGGTAATTGTTTGTGAAATCTTGTGTTTGTTTGATTAATCTTGTATAGAAACTAGATTCAGGGACACACATTGGTATCAGAGAAGATCCAAATCGAGAAAAAAATCAAGAAATGCGTATGTTCATACTGTTCATCGAAGTCCAGATTGATTTTCAGTTTTAGTGAGTTTTTGAAGTTGTAATCGATTAGGTTTTGTTAGGAAAGAGTAATCGATCGAGTTTGTATAGATAGATTTGTCTATTGCACTGTAATGAATTCGAATTTTTGAATTTTTGTGATTTTTGTAAACACGAGTTATTGACACTGTTCTTATTCAAAATTGTAATTTTGGTGTTTTTGATCGAAAAATCAGTGTTAGTTTTGTGTTCGAGTTGTTTAGAAGGTCAAATTGTCGAAGTTTCAAGTTGAAATTCTAGGCAGAAATAAGTTTTTGGTGAATTTGGACGTTTTTAGAGGTATGCGGGTTGTTCTTGAGTAATGCGGGTCTATCATCGGATTGTGCGGGTCACTCATCAATATTAATACAAGTTTTTCAGAGGAATGCGAGTCATTCAAAGTCCGAAGTTGAAATGCATTTGTTTCTCGAAAGCTTGATATACGGGTGAAACTTGACACGCGTATTGTGAAATGCGTTTGCTTAGTGAAACGCATAACAGAAAGTTACGACTCCTTGTGACACGCATAGTAGAGACTTGATATTCTTTGTGACACGCAAAGTAAAGGAATTCGGTTCAAGAGTGACACGCATATTGGAGGAATTCGGTTCAAGAGTAACACGCATATTTGAGGAATGCGTTTCTAGAGAGACACGCATAGCATAAATGACTTAGCTTAATTTTTTTTTGTGTTTTTCGTATTTCAATTTTTTTTTTCTTATTTCTTGTTTGTTTCATTTGGACTAACGATCAGTTCTAGTTTCTTATTGTTATATTTTTCAAACAGGTTATACAAGATAACTTCAAAAGATGCACTTTCAATTGGTACTGATGTTAAGCCTCCAGTTCTATTCAAAGGCGAGTATGAACAATGGAAGGACAGATTCTTGGATTTCATAGATCGGCATTCAAATGGAGAGAATATTCTTCTGTCTATCACCGAAGGTCCAATGGTTCCAATAACAGTTCAAGTACCTGATGTTGATTCTTCTGATAGTGAAGACGGGACTGAGGAAACAGAGCAAAAGATGAAGACAGTGACAGTGGATATTTCTCAGTATTCTGAAGAACAGAAAAGTCGATACAAAGCAGATAAACAAGCAAGATCCTTACTTCTTCAGAGCATTCCGAATGAGATATACATCAAGATTGATAGTTACAAAGGCAATGCTAAGAAGATGTGGGATCAGTTGCAAAAGATGATGATGGGATCCAAGATTGGAAATCAGATGAAAGTGGCAAACTGCATTAATAGTTATGAGGAATTCAAAGCTAAGGAGAATGAGAGTCTGGAAGATACATATGAGAGGTTTGTATTGCTTATGAATGAGCTGACAAAGAATAAAGTCAAAAAGAAGCAGTTGGAAAACAATGTCAAATTTCTGAGTATCCTACGCCCGGAATGGAAGAAGCATACAAGAAGAATGAAGCAAATGAAGGATTTGAATGAAATTCCTTTACATGAAGTATATGAGACTTTGAAACAGAATGAAGAAGAGGTTGAAGAGAAAAGAGCTGAGAAGAAGAAGGAAGCACAGGTTTCTGATCCTATTGCCTTAGTAGATGGAGAGAAGGTGAAAGAAAAGAAAGAGAAGAAAGAGAAGAAAAAGAAGAAAGTTCTTACCAGTTCTGAGTCAGATTCTGTTTCAGATAGTGATGATGGAGAGAATTTGAAACAAGCCATGCTGCTGCTGACCCGTGCATTCCAGAAGAAATTTTATAAGAAGTCGGGATCAAATTCTCAACGCTATTCTTCATCCAGTTCAAAGAACCACGAGCACCGACAAAAAGTGGAAAGTAAGAGGTATGAAGAAGATAGATATGTGGAGAAGAAACCAGATGAGAAGAAGAAGTTTATGAATGACTACACCGTTGTTGAAAAGCCAGCAACTGATTCAATCAAGTGCTACAATTGTGGCAAGATGGGTCATTTTGCAAAAGATTGTCGAAAGCCGAAAGTTCGCAACTCTCAGTACTATCAGAACAAGTTGCTTTTGGCAAGACAACAAGAAGCGGGTGTTGCTCTAATGGCTGAAGATGAGTTTTGGCTGGATTACTCAGAAGGAGAAGAGAATGACAAGAAAGAAGAAACAACTCATATCTGTCTCATGGGCAAAGAAGTAAAGGATGATGAGTCAGATGATGAGGCGGTTAATGAGGTATTAAACTTATCTGAAAAAGATTTTATTACCAAAATGGAAACCATGGTGGTTGAGCTACAAAATTTACAAAATAATCTGAAAAAGGAAAAAGAAAAAGTTGCTAAAAAGAACAAGAAGATCTTTGAGCTTAATACATCTGTTATTTCAAACAAAGATCTAATTGATTCTTTACGCAAGTCTGATTTTGATTCTAAATCTAAAGTAGATTGTTTTGAAAAGAAGATTTCTGAGTTTGAAGGTAAAGTGTCTAAATATGAGTTTGAGAAAAATGAATCTGCACTAACTGTTTATAAACTGCAGGTTGAAAACAAGAATTTAAATAAGAAGGTAAATGGTCTGGAAGCAAAACTTTATGCAAGAGGTCAAACAGATCAAACCATTTTTCTCAATACACCTAATGAAGAGGCTGATGTTAAAGAGAAATGGGGACTTGGTTTAGAAAACCCTCATTATCTTAAGAAAGCCATCAGAAAACAACTGGCACTTTATAACTATGATTTTCTTGCTTGTGCTGGTAAACATGTTCATTTAAAACCCAATTTTTTTACAAAATTGCAAGAAGAAGTTGAGGACCAAGAAACTGAAAATAGAAAGAATAAAAAAAAATGCAACTACCGTTTAACTATGAAAAGTTAAATGATAGTTATCTTTCCAAAACACCAAAAGTTCTTTCAAAAGACTATTTTGTTAGTTATTCCGCTTCTGAGATGAAGGCAAAACCTGCGATTGCAAAGGTTTATGTTCCTACATCTATTCTTGAAAGCAAAATAGTCGATCTTGAAAATGTTTTATCTGATGAAAAACTTTTGGGTGATATACAACAAATTGTGTTTTCTACAGTTATAAAGAACATTGTTTTTCAATCTAAATCTACAAAGTGTTCTACAGTTTGTAAGGCTTCTCAATCTTCATCTGATAATTCTGATGACTTATTTGAGTCTGCAAATGAATTTCTAACTTCTGATGATGGGTGCATGGAAGAATTTGATTTGTTTGATATCAATTCTACACTTCTTGATCATTCTACTTGTCTTAAATCTGAAAAAGTATTACACAGTGTTGTTAAAACTGCTAAGTCATCAACTAAAGTCGGTGAATCAGTTTCTGTAACTGCTGATTACTATGATTAAATTAAGAAACATAAGAAACAGCGATTACAGAAACAGAAATACACTGGTACACAAAATAAACCTCAGTCACAGAAATCTGCTTTTCCTAATACATCTATATCTTGTGTTTCAGATTTAAAGAAGAAAAAGTTGAAAGCTCAATCTGAATGGAGACCAAAAAGGAGGGATGATGAGATAGTAGAATCAATTTATGATAATACTTGTAATAGAACAGTTAGTAGTGATACTGATGTGATTGATCAAATTGCTTTTAATAATCAAAACCTTGTAACTTCTTACAAGAGATATTCAATACAACAATTGATTCAACTGATTTTGCTTATTCTCATAATTCTTCTGATTGGTATGGATCTTATCATGTTAATTCTTCGAGATCAAATGTTTTTCAAAGTTTTAAAAAGAACAGAGGATCCATTTTCAAGTGGATACCAAAATCTTGTGCTAAAATGTTAGGACCCATTTTTAAATGGGTACCTAAATCTATTATCTCCTGATTTCTCTTGCAGACCCGACATATGTGGTACTTAGATAGTGGATGTTCCAAGCATATGACTGGGCAAAAAGCTTTATTGTCTAACTATACAGAGAAATTCAGTGGAAATGTCAGATTTGGAAAACGATCAGCTTTCACCTATCTTAGGATATGGTGACATTATACAAGACAACATAACGATCAGTAAAGTGAGTTATGTCGAAGGCTTGGGGCACAACTTATTCAGCATAGGTCAATTCTGCGATAAAGGGTTAGAGGTCAACTTCAAGTCAAAGAGTTGCTCAGTTCGCATTGAAGACGGCACAGAACTCTTAGGTGGACATCGAAAGACAAACCTTTATACCATCAATCTTTCCAACGTACAGATTGACAATCAAGTATGCTTGATGACAAAAGCTTCAATGCAGCAAAGTTGGCTCTGGCACAGACGTTTATCTCACTTGAACTTTCGTTACATAAACAAGCTGGTTCGTGGGAAATTGGTCAAAGGACTTCCTGAGCTGAAATATGAACGAGAACACTTATGCGCAGCATGTGAAAAGGGTAAGATGAAGAGAGCCGCTCACAAACCGAAGCCTGAACCAAGCACTAGTTCTCCGTTAGAACTGTTACATATGGATTTGTGTGGTCCAATGAGAACTCAGAGTTTGGAAGGAAAGAAATACGTGTTGGTTATTGTGGATGATTATTCAAGATACACGTGGGTCAAATTTCTTCGTTCAAAAGATGAGACACTGGAAGTTCTCATTACTTTCTTAAAGACGACCCAAGTGAAAATGCAGCGACCAGTCAAGTTTTTTCGTACTGACAATGGCACAGAATTCAAGAACAAGATTGTTGATGATTATCTCGAATCAGTTGGGATTTCACATCAGTATTCTGCTGCTAGAATGCCTGAACAAAATGGAGTAGTCGAAAGGCGAAATCGAACGCTAGTCGAGGCCGCTCAGACTATGCTTAGCCAATCGGACTTACCTTTATTATTGTGGGCAGAAGCTGTGTCGACTGCATGCCATACTCAAAATCGATCCATGATACACCGCCGTTTTCAGAAGACTCCATATGAGTTGATCAACAACAGAACACCAACTATCAAATATTTTCACATATTTTGGGGTAAATGTTTTGTGCTTAACGACAGAGAGAGTCTGAATAAATTCAGTGCTAAGGCGGACGAAGGCATCTTTATCGGTTATTCTTCAACATCTGCTGCATATCGTGTTTATCTAAAGAAGTCAAAGACAATTGTTGAGAGCGTTAATGTCACATTTGATGAAGATATGGCTTCTGATCAACTCAATTCAGAACCCGTTATCACAGGAGTATTAGCTTCTGGGCAGATCAGTCCAGAACCTGTTTCTACAGCGAAAGATTCGAATAACGCTTCTACATCTAATTCACATTTAACTGATTTAGATTTGTTATTTGAATTCTTTTATGATAAGTTTCTAGGATCTAATATACCTAAATCTGTTGTGACTGATAGGTCTGAAGACACAACTTGCAGTCATCTAGTTACTTCAGATGTCATAATTGAACAAGCATCCCCTGTTCAGACAGAAACTCACATTCCAAAATCTACTCCTACAGTTGAAGATGTACAAGTAACTGTTGAGCCAGAAGTAACTGTTTCAGTTGGGTGTACTACTTTGTCTACTCAACAGCCTGAATCTGTTGTTCCCACTGATACTTTTGCACATGAAACTTCAACTGACAACCCCCCTCCTGTAATTCAAACTGAAGATTTTGAAAGTGGATTTCAAGATGATGATCATGTTCAGAATTCATCTACTCCACTTCCTCATGAGCATCGTTGGACCAAAGACCATCCATTACATCAAGTAATTGGAGATCTTGACAAGCCTATCCAAACAAGGTCAGCGACTCTTAATCAGTGTATGCATGACTCATTCCTCATCAAGATTAAGCCAACACGAGTATCTGAGGCTCTTGCTGATTCGGACTGGGTATCTGCAATGCAAGAAGAGATCAATCAGATTGAAGCCCTAAAGGTTTGGAGACTTGTTCCTAAGCCAGAAGGTAAAACCGTGATCGGCACTAAATGGGTATTCAAGAATAAAAAGGATGAAGATGGTATCGTCATAAGAAATAAAGCTAGACTTGTTGCCAAAGGCTACCGGCAAGAGGAAGGCATTGATTATGATGAGACGTATGCTCCAGTAGCTCGTATAGAAGCAATCCGCATGTTTCTAGCATACGCAGCTCATAAGAATTTCACAGTCTATCCCATGGATGTGAAAACAGCCTTTCTGAATGGCATTCTTAAAGAGGAAGTGTACGTGTCTCAACCAGAAGGGTTTGTCAATCCATATAATCCAGATCATGTTTACATCTTGTACAAAGCCCTTTATGGATTAAAACAAGCCCCTCGAGCATGGTATGACGTTTTATCCAAATTCTTGATCAAGTCTGGTTTCTCCAAAGGTAAGATTGATACTACTTTATTCATCAAGAAGGAAAAAGCTGATATTATCCTTATTCAAATATATGTTGATGATATAATATTTGGTTCTACTAATCCAAAATATTGTAAAAACTTTTCTAACCTTATGGTGTCACGTTTTCAAATGAGTATGTTGGGAGAGATGAATTTCTTTCTCGGATTACAAGTTAAACAATTTTCTACGGGGATTTTTATTAACCAATCTAAGTACATTTTGGATATTCTTAGGAAGTACAAAATGGAAAATTGTAAACCTATTGGAACCCCGATGGCACCTGGTACTACGATCCACACTGATCCTTTGGGTAAAAGTGTTGATGTTAGAACATATAGAGGTATGATAGGTTCATTAATGTATCTTACATCTAGTAGACCAGATATTATGTTCTCAACATGTCTTTGTTCTAGATATCAAGCTGCTCCCAAAGAATCCCATTTGGCTGTTGTCAAACGGATTTTTAGATATCTGAAGGGGACTGCAGATCTTGGTCTGTCGTATCCTAAAGATACTGGGTTTCAACTGACTGCATATTCAGATGCAGACCATGCAGGTTGCATGTTGGACAGAAAGAGTACTTCTGGTCACGTTCAATTTCTTGGAGACAAGCTCGTTAGCTGGGCTTCAAAGAAACAATTATGCGTTTCCACATCGACTGTTAAAGCATAGTACGTAGCTGCTGCCAGTTGCTGCTCTCAAGTCTTGTGGATGCGAACACAGCTACGAGACTATGGATTCAAGTATGACAAAATTCCAATCTACTGTGACTCAAAGAGTGCGATTGCCATATCTGCTAATCCTGTCCAGCATACGAAAACCAAACACATTGATGTAAGGTATCATTTTATTAAAGATAATGTTGAAAAAGGAACAATTGAACTTTATTTTGTAAAAACAGATTATCAACTTGCAGAATTATTTACCAAACCCTTAGATGAAAAGAGATTTAATTTTCTTGTCTCTAAGCTTGGTATGTTAAATCTTAAGACGTAATCGGTTGTTACCTACTAAAGTTACGAATTGTTATTTTTCATCATTTTCTTTATCTTTATTTTCTGAAAGATATCTGCACTTTAATTGTTTGCTCATGATCTCAGGGGGAGTTAGAGAAGATTTTAGATGATCTACATTCAGTTGAGGGGGAGCAAAACTAATTCCTGCATTATACTTAATTGACAAACTTTTTGTGATGCATGATTTTAGGGGAAGCTTATAAGTCAAAAGGAGTAAGACTATGATTTCTGATTACTTCAAATCAGAACTCGTACTTTAATCGTTTTATTGCTTTATGTCATTTACTTTTGAATAAATTTTGTGAATAATTTTTTACTAGACTTTGAGACTTTTGCAGGATGAGAGAAGCTGACAAGATCATATCTAAATGATTACAGCTTGACTTTCTGAGAATTAAGATTGCGCGAAAAGGTAAATTTCTTATCTTAATCTCAAATATATCTAAAAGAAGGACAACTTTCAGGTATAGAAAACATATTTTTAAATGTTCAAACCACTTCCCGATTCTTTAAAAAGATTTCATGAATTGGAAGTGTGATTTTAAATATTTTCATTTTATTTTTGTGCTTAATTGATAAATAAACCGTGTGTATTCAAAGATAAATACTTGTGTATTGTCTTTTCTATATACTTTCAAGTATTCATACACACCGGTTTGAATCTTTGTTCAACATGTTCTTACCATGTCTCAAAATTGAAACAATTTTTTCTTCAATGGTAAGACACTCCGCTTGTATTCAATGAATTTTGAGCGATATTTCATTTCGAAACTGTCATTTCAAGAATGTCTATATTTTGTTTCGTATAGACAAATATCAATTATTCTTGACCATTAAGCCTTAATTTGTTATATCATTCATTTCTGATCATTTTATACAATGTCAGATTTTCAAACAAGTCTTTTGCATTCATATTCATTCATTCAATATACTTGTTTGAAAATACTTTAATGTTTTAAAATGCTCATATCTTCATGATTATATTCTGAGCATGCATTCTTCTGACATTTGTATTTGAGTTTTAACTGCTATAGTTAAACCATTTGAGCAACACATGTTTTCTAGGAAAAATATGGGTTCTTTGTACTAGGAATTAACTGAACTTCTATGAAATCACGTTAACCAGTGATTTCTACCCAAGAAGTTAATCCATAGAGATTGAGTGTGAGGAGTCAAAAAGAAATGAGTATGGGTGTGATGAGGTAAAATGGAAAAGAGAGTTTGGTTAGATGTGAGCTTAATGATTTAAAAGAAAGAGGGTGTGAGATCAGAGTGAAAGAATATCAAACTCTGCACCAACTACTTTCTGAGCCGGGCAGCCACATTACTAATGTTTCACAATTCTTTCGTGAACATTATTGAAACAGGCAAATAGCCCATGCCAACTCTTGCTTAAACCCCACCAACCACTCATTTTCTTCTCAAAAAGAAAATGTTTCATATTTTTCTGGGGACGCAGCATATTATCTATCTGGTTTTCATTTGGAAAATCTGGATATTGAAAAAGAAGGAAGTCTGCCCCACCTTCGCACATCAATCATGCACTTAGTGTCTGTGTTTATCTACTGTTGTCTCAGTGGTTTACACAATGTTGAGCCTTAATAAAGCAATCATCGTGCTTAATTCTTTCTACACATGCACGAATACACAAAGAATTTGTTTCTTTGTCATAACATTCATAGAAACTTCCTTTGTGGTGTTTCGATGATTGGATGGAAGCCCTGGGGGAGTGAACATCACAAAAGCTCCTTTATATTGTGTATTCGTTACACAAAGTGACTTTGTGTTACTGACAGGCATTTTAACTGATTCATCTGTTGATTCATGAGTTACATGTTCTTATTTTATCTGTATTTGCAAAGATCTAGATGAATACTTGGTTATGGATCAAAGAATCAGAGGCTCAGTTGGAAAGATCAGTGGTCAGAAAGAATTTCAAAGACATTTCTTGGCAAAAAGTTTTGATGATATCAATGCTCAAAATCATCAAAAAGGGGGAGATGGTATGAAGAAATGTTAAAGTTTTTCAAGTTTGGGTGTTGGGAACTGAAGAAATGCTAAGTATGATTAATGTTGCTAGTTCAACAATTAGTACTTCTGAGTTAATGCTGCAATGCAAGTTGAAGTTAATGTTGCTGGAACATAATTAATGCTGCTCTTCAAGATTAGTACTGCTGGAGTTACTACTGCTAAGTGATTAATACTGCTGATCTTAGTTAGTACTGCTCAGAGTATTAATGTTGCTGAAGATTAATACTGCTTATGACATGGAGATCCGAATGACAAGGATGACAGCTGGATAGTCTTAAGATATTCATGGAAGATATTCTGAAGATATTTTATTAATTGTAATTATCTTTTATCTTTAGTATATGTATAGTATTCTTTAGAATTGTTAAGTAATCTTTTTTATTAGAATTATTCATTCTGTGTTTTTGATATAGAGAGAGAATCAACCTCAAGACATAGTTCCTAATTCTAGAGAAGTAGAATTCATCTTGAAAGAGCTTGTTCTTCAAGATTGAGGTTGTGTGTGTAATCTTGTAACTTCAATCTTTCAATTCAAGTTTACAAGTTGTTCATCATATTTACTGTTTGTTTACTGTTTCATTGAATATCAAAGTGTTATTCCGCAAACTTCTTTGATATTGTTTCTGAATATTCATAATTCTTGTTGAGAATTCGATCCTGACAAGTGGATCAGAGCCTGTTCTCTCAGAAACATTCACTCATTCATCATGGAAAACTTTGCAGAATCAAACAGTACACTTGTCTCTAAGGTCCCAATGCTCAAACCCAGTGAGTTGGACATGTGGAAGATCAGAATCAGGCAATACATTCTTCTCACTGACTACTCAATGTGGGATATCATTGAGAATGGCCCTTCTGAAGCAGGAAAGATTGGACCAGATGGGAAAAGAGTTCCACCAAAAACAGATGGTGAGAGGAAGATCAGGCAGAGAGAGATGAAGGCCTTGAGCACTCTGCTCTTGGCCATTCCCAATGAATATCAGCATCAATTTTGCAACTGCACTGATGCTCAGATTCTCTGGAATGCTCTAGAGAAAAGATTTGTTGGAACTAAGAGTATCAAAAGAAATCAAAGGGATGTGCTGAAACAATAGTATGAGAACTTCACTTCTTCAAAGAATGAGTCTATGACTCAAACTTTTGACAGGTTCAACAAGCTTATTGGTGAACTGGCTACTGTTACAGTGAAGATGGAGCAAGATGATATCAACAGGAAGTTCCTCAGATCTCTTGGGGATGAATGGACTATGTACACTGTCTCATATAGACAGAGTGACAATCTGGAAGAGAAGGAACTTGATGATCTGTATAATGATCTAAGAGTTTTTGAAACTGAGGTAGAAGCCAAGAAGAAGCCCACTGGGTATATTCACAATGCTACACTTCTATCAGCATCTACTGATACTACTGCCAACCCTGAAGCAGTTAGTGCTGCCAGTGGAGTGAATTCAGAAAAAGGCACTGAAACTGTCTTTGAAGCCTTTTTGTCTAGCCACAGCAACAACTCCTTGATTAATGATGATCTGGAACAACTTCACCCTGATGATCTAGAGGAGATGGACATTAAATGGCAGATGGCCATGTTATCAATGAGGGTGAAGAAGTTTATTAAAAGAACTGGAAGGAATAACTTCTCTCAAAGAAGAGAAGATGGAGCTGGTTTTGACAAGACAAAGGTGGAATGCTATAAGTGCCACATGAAGGGACACTTTGCTAGAGAGTGCAGAAGTGGTGTGCCAAACAACAACCACCAACAAGCTCAGAATGGAGGCTACAATCAAAACAAGAACTCTGCTCAAGCCCTTGTTTCTCAACAAGGAATGGGGTTTGACTGGAGTGACCAAGCTGAGGAAGCCATTCAGAATCAAGCTCTTATGGCAGAGGTGTCAGATCTCCCCTCTGAGGTAATTTCTAATCTTTGTACTCAATCTTGCATAGACACTGTCAAAAGGTACAAAGATCACAACCAAAACATGTGTGATGACCTCAAAAGATTAGAAAACTACAGAAGAGACTATGTGTTGATAGTTGAGAGGTTTGAAGAACAAATCAAAGGCTTCCAAGCCAATGAACTTCAACACTCTTATGACACAAACTACTGGAAGTGGGAAAAGAATGAGTTAGAGACCAAACTGTCTAAGTCCAAAGAAGAAAATGATAAGTTGAAAGAAGAACTAGCCAAAGTTAAGCTTGATATAGAAAAGTTTTCATATGCTTCAAAAGCAATGGATTCTCTTCTAAAGGCTCAGATTCATGATAAGATGAAGCCTGGTATTGGATACAACAATACACCCCCTCCTTACCACAACACCTACATTCCTCCTACATCAGACTTGTTAGAGACCAAGGAGAAAAAGGACTTGTCTGAGAAAGCCTTTAAGATAGATCCTTTGAATGAGGTGGTTATTGAGGATATGACTGAGAAAGAAGCCTGTGAGAATAGGAACAATGCTGTGAGTAAAGAGATACCTTTAGAGAATAACATTGTTACCAATGAGGGTGGGGGAAGAATCTGGGTCAAGTCTAAAGAGATAGAGAAGACCAAAGGAAAGGCCAACATGAAGAAAAAGGTTTTAAAAGAAAGTATTAAAATATGGGTGCCTAGAAGCACTAAAACTGTTAGTACTGCTACATCAATTAGTACTGCTGACAGGGATAGTGCTGCCAGAAGCAATACTGCTGCTACCAGTGTTAGTACTGCTGATAATTTTAATGCTTCTAACACTGTTAGTGCTTCTTCAAAGGTTACTACTACTAACACAGTTACTGCTGCTGACACAGTTACTACTTCTAACAAGGTTAGTACTGCTAAGCATGCAAGTGCTGCTAATGCAGTTAGTTCTTCTAAAACCAGTACTGCTTCTAGCAAATGTGTAGCAAAACCCATTGTTGTGACAAAGTACTCCAGTAATGAGGAGTCAAAGTTTAAAAATCTTGTCAAGAAGGAATGCAAATATTTTGATGAGAAAGGGGTACCCAAGACCACTTTGGCTTGGGTTCCTAATCAATACTAACTGATTTATCTTATGTGCAGGGCAACCAACAGCTCAAGGGGAAGAGCATATGGCATATTGATAGTGGTTGCTCTAGGCACATGACAGGCAACATGTCATGCCTTCAGGATTTCAAGCATATCAATGGAGGACATGTTGCATTTGGAGACAATCTTACAGGTGGAAAAATAAGTGGGAAAGGTAATGTTACAAAAGGTAAGATGACATTTGAGGATGTCTACTATGTTGATCAGTTAAAGTACAACCTGTTAAGTGTATCACAGGTTTGTGACAAACAACATAGTATATTATTTACCAATACAGAATGTATGATCCTTGCTCCAGGATTCAAGGTAGTTGATGAAAAGATGATACTACTTAGAACTCCAAGGAAGGACAATGTTTATTGTCTAGATATGGACAATGTTTCAAGTGATTCATCCCTGAACTGTCTTGTTTCAAAAGCTTCTATGGATGAATCCTCTCTTTGGCACAGAAGGATGTGTCACATGAACTTCAAGACAATGAACAAACTTGTTAAAAATAACCTTGTAAGAGGTTTACCATCAAAAGTCTTTTCATGTGATGATCATTGTGTTGCTTGTCTTAAAGGCAAACAGCACAAAACTTCTCATAAGTCTAAAGAATTTAATACAATTTCTTCTTGTCTCCAGTTATTACATATGGATCTGTTTGGCCCTACAAATGTGATGATCATAGGGAAGAAATCGCATTGCTTGGTTATTGTTGATGATTACTCTAGATTTACTTGGGTATATTTTCTAAGGACTAAGGATGAGACAAATGGACTGATCAAATCATTTATCCTAAGAATTGAAAACCAAACAAATCAAAAAGTAAAAGTCATTAGATCAGACAATGGAACTGAATTTAAAAATCTTGATCTAAACACCTTTTGTGAAGAAAAAGGCATTGAGAGACAATATAGTGCTCCTAGGACTCCACAACAAAATGGAGTTGCTGAGAGAAGGAATAGGACACTAATTGAGGCTGCTAGATCTCTGTTAGCAGATTCAAAATTGCCAATCACTTTCTGGGCTGAAGCAGTAAATACTGCCTGTTATGTCCAAAACAGAGTTCTAGTGGTCAAGCCAAAGAACAAGACCCCATATGAGCTTTTAAACAATAGAAAACCATTTATTGGTTTCCTTAAACCTTTTAGGTGTCCTTGTACAATTCTCAATACCAAATCTCACTTAGGAAAGTTTGATAGCAAGGCAGATGATGGATTTCTTGTTGGTTACTCATCTCAGAGTAAGGCCTACAGAGTTTTTAACTCTTCTTCTAGAATAATTGAAGAAAGTGACAATGTCAAATGCAATGAGAACACACCAAATCCTATTGGGTCTGGTCCTCAGTGGTTGTTTGACATTGATTCACTAACTAACTCTTTTGGTTTCAGTAGTGATGATTATGCAGGTTCAGGTAGTGGAGGATCAGGGACTACACAAGTTCAAGAAAACATACCTCAGTCTGTGATTTTTCCCATACCTACAGTGGATCCTATTGAAGACTGTGAAAAGGAGCCATCTACTGAACCAAATCAGAGTGAAGAAGAAAGGAGAGATGAGGAGAATCAAGAGAATAAAGAACCAGAAGTAGCTGCTGAAATCACCTCAGTTGAGTTGAATGACTCCAATCTAGAGGTGGGGCTCAATGAAGAATCTAGTCATCAAACAAGAATACAAAAGAATCATCCTCCTCAGCTGGTAATAGGAGATATCTCTTCTCCTATGATGACTAGAAATCAAAGCAGGCTGCAAGATATGCAAGACTAACAGCATACAGTGCTATCTTGCTTTCTATCCCAGCTTGAGCCTAAGAAGGCTTATGATGCTATGAAAGGTTCTAGTTGGATAGAAGCTATGCAAGAAGAGATGCTCCAATTCAAGCTGCAAGATGTTTAGGATTTAGTAGACCTTCCTAAAGGTCAAAGAGCAATAGGCACAAAATGGGTCTTCATAAATAAAAGAGATGAGAGAGGAATAGTAATAAAGAACAAAGCAAGGTTGGTGGCACAAGGGTACACACAAGAAGAAGGAATAGATTATGAAGAAGTATTTGCACCAGTGGCTAGGATAGAAGCAATCAGATTGTTCCTGGCCTATGCTTCTTATATGAAGTTTAAAGTCTATCAAATGGATGTAAAAAGTGCATTTCTATATGGCTCAATTGAAGAAGAATTATATGTCTGTCAACCACCAGGGTTTGAAAACCCAAGCTATCCAGACAGAGTATACAAACTGAAGAAAGCACTTTATGGACTGCATCAAGCACCAAGAGCATGGTATGACACTCTGTCATCCTATCTCTTGGAAAATGGCTTTGAAAGAGGAGTCATTGATAAGACTATGTTCATCAAGAGAAAGAAGAAGGACATCTTGCTGGTCCAAATCAATGTAGATGATATCATCTTTGGATCCACAAGAGACAATATGTGCAAGGAGTTTGAGGATCTCATGCATCAAAGGTTCAAAATGAGTTCCATGGGGGAACTTACTTTCTTCCTTGGACTCCAAGTCCAACAGAAGTTAGATGGTATTTTTATTTGTCAGTCCAAGTATGTGCAGGACATTCTAACCAAGTTTGGTTTCTCAGACTCAAAGCCTGCCAGCACACCTATGGAGACACACAAGCAGATAACAGCAGATCTTGAGGGGGAGGATATGGATGTTCATCACTATAGATCCATGATTGGCTCTCTCATGTATCTTACAGCCTCTAGGCCAGATATAATGTTTCCAGTCTGTGTGTGTGCAAGATTTCAAGTTAGGCCAAAGCAATCACACTATCAAGTTGTTAGGAGGATATTCAGATATCTCAAAGGGCAACCTAGATTGGGACTTTGGTATCCTTATGACTCATCATTCGACCTACTTGCATACTCAGATAGAGACCTAGGTGGAGCAAACTTGGACAGAAAATCTACTTCTGGAGGATGCCAGTTTTTTGGTGCAAGATTAGTATCATGGCAGTGCAAGAAACAAACCACAGTGTCCACATCTACAACAGAAGCAGAGTACATAGCAGCTGCAAGTTGCTGTTCTCAAGTCTTATGGATTCAGAATCAAATGTTGGACTATGGGGTAACCTTTCTACACACTCCAATCTTTATTGATAATAGCAGTGCTATTAGCATTGTTAATAATCCTGTCAAGCACTCAAAGACAAAGCACATTGAGATCAGGTATCACTTTATAAGAGACTGCAATGAAAAGAAGCTTATTCAAGTTGTAAAAGTTCATACTGATAACCAGTTTGCTGATCTATTCACTAAAGCCTTTGATGTGGGTAGATTCACTTTCTTGGTAACAAGTGTGGGAATGATCAACTCTGAATAAGCTCATACTTGAAAAGTGATTCCATACCTGTATATAGTTTATGCTCGGTGTTACTAATCTTCTTTTTCAGGAAATGTATAGCAGTACTTAATTCATCACAAGCTTAAAAGAGTAAGTATGGTTAATACTGCCAGTACAGTTTTAGTACTGCCAGTACAGTGTTAATACTGCTAGTGCACAGTTAATACTGCTAGTGGTTAATACTGCTCTCAGTTAATACTGCTAGTTAGTTAATACCGCTAGTGGTTAATACTGCTCTAAATTAATACTGCTAGTTAGTTAATACTGCTAGTGGTTAATACTGCTCTCAGTTAATACTGCTCTAGGTTAATACTGCTCTAGGTTAATACTGCTTTTGTCCCGAATACTATAAATACCCTTTACCCGCCTAAAAGTTCATAACGACTCTTTGCATACTGTTCACTTGCACTCTAACCCTTTTTCTCTCAAGTACCAAGTTTTCAGGCAAGAACCCTCAAGTTCAATGGCATCCATGGCATTCATCAACGAGCACAATGAAATCGCGATGCTCAAAAAGCCAAAACAAGCCGAAGGTTTTCACCAGATAGTCGACATTTTTTAGGACAAGTCACATTGCTCATGCTCTCACCGTGTCTCCTACTATCTACATAGAGCATCAGAGGCAATTCTGGGCCAATGCCACTACTAGCAATGAAAATGGAGTGCAGTGCATCAAAACAAGGGTGTGTGACAAACCCTTGACAGTTACTGAGGAGACCATTCGCATCTGTCTACGTCTAGACGATGCTTCAGGTATATCTTCTATTCCAAATGAGGATTTGTTTTCAAACCTCAACAGAATGGGGTATGAAGGCCAATTGGGGATTTTCAAGTTTTTCAAAGCTCAATTTTCACCCCAATGGAGGTTCTTTGTTCATACCCTGATGCACTGTATTTCTAAGAAAACAACTGGCTGGAGCCAATTTAGCAGTCCCATTGCCTATGCTTTGGTATGTTTATCTACTGCTAGAAAATATAATTTTTCTTTAATGATCTTCAATGATCTTGTCTCAAACCTGGACAACAAGAAGAGTTTCTTCATGTATCCCAGGTTTGTACAGACAGTTATTACCAATGAATTGACGGATATACCTCACTTTGATGGGTTATATGTACCTAAACCCCCTAAAGGCAAGGTCTTCTCAAATATGAGAAGATCTGCTAGGGACTCGGAAGGAGTTGACACCCCATTGTTCTCAACAATGATGGTGGTGTCCCAACCTCAAGAAGGTATGGCAGCAGGGTCAAGGCCCTCATTAGACAATCCCACTGCTAGCCAATCCCAACCTTCCTACTCTATATCTATCCCCCAGTCCTTACTTCATAAGCCCACTTATCCTATTACCCAAACTTAGAAAAGGAAACAGGTAAAGAAGGCTCCTTCCCTTCTTGTACCTTCACCCACTAAGCCTTTAAGCCCTCTAAGGGAGGATTCTCCTTTAGAGAATATCTACAGGGAAACCAAAGGGGTGTCTCCCAACCCAAAGGAGGTGCTCACTGAGATGGAGGTTGAGCATATGGGTGTTAAGGCTGCCACTACTCCTGCTAGCACAGAGGAGGTCAGTGGTAACATACATAAGACCTTCCCTATGGCAACTTTGGGTGAGCAATCATCCAAAGGTCCCAGGTGCCAAGAAACCAAGGGGGTGGATAGTGCTTCTGCTAGGCAGAAGGCTTCCACTACTAAAAGATCCAATGATCATTCAAAAGGGGGTAACACTCTTGGAAAAGGTGAGGACAGATATAACTATGACGAATTGATGGAAACCATGGGAAACATCAACCTGAACGTTCTTAAACAAGGCAAAGAAATAGATGAAATGAAGCTGGTAATCTTGTCTCAACAAGCACAGATTGCCAAGCTAAAGAAAATGGTGTCAAGGCTAGTACAAAAGAAGAGAAGAAAACAGTATGTTTTGAAGAAGAGATCAACTGCTAAAGATGCTTCTAACAAGGGGGAGAAAGAGTCTAAAAAAGAGAAAGAAAGGTCTTCTGAAAAGGGAGATGAAGTTGAGGGGGAGAAAGAGGATGGGATAGAAGCAGAAACAGAATTTGCTCAAGAAGCAGAAACAGTTAATGTTGCTGAAGCAAAAAAAGAAGTAGAAACAGAGGAAGCAGTAACAGGGCTTTCTGTAGAAGAACTAGAGATTTCAGAAACACTGGTTAAAGCCAAGAATGACACTCCCAAAGCAAAGGGAGTGGTCATAAATGAAGGGGGAGCAAAGAAGACAGAAAAGAAAGACAAGGCTGCAGATACAAAGGGAAAAGGAAAGGAGAAGATTGTTGAATCTGAAATGCTTTTAAAGAGAAAGACTCAAATTGAATTGGATGAGGAAATAGCAAAGAAGCTTCAAGAACAGATGGAAAAGGAGGAACAGCTCCAAACTGAAACTGATAGAGAACTTGCAAAGATTATGGCCAGAAAGCTAAATGCAGAGTATCAGAAGAGTATAAACGAAGCAGCTCAGGCAAAGAAACTTCAAGTCAAAAGAATGTCAAGTCAAAAGCAGAAAAGACAACCTTCCAAGACCTTTTTGGCCAATCAGGAAAGGAGAAAAATGATAAATTTCCTGAAAGGTGCAATTGGGGTCAAGGGAGAGATGTTCACCAACATGGCATACAACAAGGTTGAGGAGCTGTACAAGAAGGAAATGGCCAAACTTCAAGGGGACTCATCTCAAAGGGAAGAGGCTGAAAGAAGAATGAAGGAGAGGCATGACCTCAATATTCAACAACCATTCCCTGAGGAGATCACACCAACAAAGAACACAGCTGAAGAAATGAAGGAAAAGCATGAGAATGTGGGTGTAGAAGCTAAGTCTGCAAAAAGGGTAAAAACCATTGCTTCAAAAAGGATTTTCAAAAGGCCAAGAGTGGAAGAAAAAGCAGAAACTGCAGCAGAATCAGTGCATAATCCAGAACAGTCCAATAAGCAAACTGATGAGAATATAAATGTTTACATGACTATAGTAGAACCTATAAAGGTTGTTCCAATCTCCATGAAAGCTTCTGAGATCACCTTTTGGGACATTCTAAGAGATAATGGAAAGGATTTCTTCAGAATCAAAAGAGCTGATGATACATTTGAAGCATTTTCAACCTGGGGGAGAGTGATCAGAGGTTGTTCAAGAGCAGACATAGAAGAAATGTACAAAGTGGGAATGAAACTCTATGAACCTGTGTTGACAAGTACTGAAGAAAATCTTCTCAAGGTAACTATGGAATACTTGTGTATGATGTTTGATCCAGAAAAGTAGCATATAGGATTAAAGATCATCATCATGAGTATGGATTTAAAAAGATTGATTATTGGATGCTATTTGAAAACTGTGGTGTATACATGATTACTATTGACAAATGTTATCATGAATACTACCTAGTGGACAAAATTTATAATCACAGCAAGGAGAAGCTATCAGGGATGCTAAAAGCTAAGTTAGTCTGTACAAAGGATTCAGAAATGGCCAGAATTATGGTGAGAAGAACTATCAATCAAAGTCTGGGCCTAGATCCAAGTTTGGGCAACTGAACCTGAGGTGTTGAAAGCATCTTGAAGATCAGATCTGAAGAACTTGACTTCTCTTCCTAAAAGTCAAGTTAGGGGGAGATTGTTGGGAACTGAAGAAATGCTAAGTATGATTAATGCTGCTAGTTCAACAATTAGTACTTCTGAGTTAATGCTGCAATGCAAGTTGAAGTTAATGCTGCTGGAACATAATTAATGCTGCTAGTTCAACAATTAGTACTTCTGAGTTAATGCTGCAATGCAAGTTGAAGATTAATGCTGCTAGTTCAACAATTAGTACTGCTGGAGTTACTACTGCTAAGTGATTAATACTGTTGATCTTAGTTAGTACTGCTCAGAGTATTAATGTTGCTGAAGATTAATAATGCTTATGACATGGAGATCCGAATGACAAGGATGACAGCTGGATAGTCTTAAGATATTCATGGAAGATATTTTGAAGATATTTTATTAATTGTAATTATCTTTTATCTCTAGTATATGTATAGTATTATTTAGAATTGTTAAGTAATCTTTTTGATTAGAATTATTCATTCTGTGTTTTTGATATAGAGAGAGAATCAACCTCAAGACATAGTTCCTAATTCTAGAGAAGTAGAATTCGTCTTGAAAGAGCTTGTTCTTCAAGATTGAGGTTGTGTGTGTAACAATTAACTTCAATCTTTCAATTCAAGTTTACAAGTTGTTCATCATATTTACTGTTTGTTTACTATTTCATTGAATATCAAAGTGTTATTCCGTAAACTTCTTTGATATTGTTTCTGAATATTCATAATTCTTGTTGAGAATTCGATCCTGACATTGGGGGAGATGATTTTCTGCAATATCCAAGTCAGAAAGTTCAAAGTAAAGATTTGAAGATATTCAAAGAATTTTTGAAGATTTGAGGAAATTTTCTTTGAAGATTATTTGCTGAAGCAATCTGAGCTGAATTTGAAGATAAATTCTTTCCAAAGTCTGAAAGCGTTTGTGTGAAAGCTTCGGGGAGATTGTTCATTGTTTGAAGATAGTTTGGAAAGAATGATGATGTCAGGATCAAATTCTCAACAAGAATTAATTCTCAGAAACAATATCAAAGAAGTTTGCGGAATAACACTTTGATATTCAATAAAACAGTAAATCAACACACAGTAAATATGAATAACAAACTGTAAACTTGTATTGAATGCTTTAAAGTTACAATATTACACACTCAACCTCAATATTGATGAACAAGCTCACCAATACGAATTCTACTTCTCTAGAATTAGGATCTATGCCTTGAGGTTGATTTCTCTCTGTCACTTAGAATGAATTATTCTATAACTTCTATACATATACTGAAAGAAAAAGATAATTACAATAAATAAACAAATCTTCAGTATATCTTCCATGTATATCTCTAAGCATTCCATGAATATCTTCAATCCATCCAGTTGTTATTCTTTCATGCGAATCTCCATCTTATAAGCAGTATTAATCTTCAGCAGCATTAATCTCTTCTAGCAGCATTAACTACTAAGCAGTACTAACTAGCTAAGCAGTACTAACTTTGTTCAAGCAGCACTAACTTTGACTAGCAGTATTAATTCTACTAGCAGTAGTAATACTCAGCAGTACTAACCTTTAAGTCTTCTAGCAGTAGTAATTCTGAACCAGCAGTATTAACCATACTTGAGCTTTTCTTCAGTTCCCAACAATCTCCCCCTAACTTGACTTTTAGGAAAAGAAGTCAAGTTCTTCAGATGCTCCCAAAATCTTCATTGATCCACTCCAATGTTAGGATCCAGTCCCATACTCTGATTGATAGTCCTCTGAATTAGATACTTTGCCATTTCTGAATTTGGTGCACAACCCAACTTCTTATTCAACAGGCATGAAGCTTGAGATGTGTGTGATTGTAGACCCTATCCACCAAGTAGTACTCCATGTGAAAAGTGTCCAATGCTAGTTCATAGACTCCACTCCTTTCATAGAGAGTCCATCCTCTAACAGTTTTGAACACATCTCTGATTAAGTGCTTCACTGCTTCTGGGTTGAATAACATGCACAAGTATTCCATGACCAGCTTCACTATAGGTAACCCTGGAGCTGTCAACTGATCTGCATAAATTTTCATCCCCACTTCAAACATTTCCTCCAAATTCGATCTTGAACACTCTCTGACAATTTTGTTCCAGGTGCTGTAGACTTCATACTTCTCATCATTTCTTTTCAATCTGATGTACTCTTTGCCATCCACCTCCATAGTATCCCAGTGGATAACTTCAGGAGGTTTAAATCCAACAGGTTCAACTGAAATAGGCTTTGGAATTTTATCCATTACCACCATGTACATGTTTACATTTGAACTCTGTGGTACTTCCTGAGATTTAGCTTCATTCTGAGGTGCCTCTTCTTCTTCAGCAACCTTTTGCTCTTCTTCTACTCTAGGCTTCTTTACACTCTTCTTTCTTTTAGCCATCATTTTGGTTCTTTTCAGAGTCTTTTGAACTTGCCCTAAAGTAACTTCCTTCTTCTTTTCTTCCTTGTTCTCTGCCTTTTCTTTGATAGGAGTCCCCTCTTCACTCTCAGGGAATGGTTGATTCATATTCACATCATTACTCTCCTTGGCCTTCTTTTCAAACTCCACTCTATCCTTTTCATTACTCTTCAGCTTCCCCATTTCTTTCTCATAGAGATCCCTGATTTGATCAAAATTCATCTTCACAAACATTTCTTTCTTTACCCCAATTGCACTCCTCAAGAAAGTTATCATTTTGTTTCTTTCCTGAGTGGCAAGGTAAGTTTGTGAAGGTCTTCTTTTCTTTGCACTTGATTTTGCTATCATAGCCTTTCTCAAGCTTATTGCCCTTTGCTTAGCTTTCTCTATTTCAAGCCCTTTCTGATAAGCTTCATTTAATTCAGCAGCTAGAGCCTTTGCCATCTCCCTGTCTTTTTCCACCTGAACTCTTTCTTCTTTTTCAATATCCTCCTGCATCTTCTTGGCTAAAGCTTCATCTGATTCAACTAACCTTTGTCTTTTAGTTGGTTGATCAGCTTCTATCATCTTCTCTTTTCCTTTTCTTCTTGCATCTTCAGCCATTTCTTTCTTTTCTGTTCCTTTTGCTCCCCCTTCATTTATGACCACTCCCTTTGCTTTGGGAGTGTCATTCTTTGCTTTGATGAGCATTTCAACTACTTCAATCTCTGTTGGTGATAACTCTGCTTGTGAAGTTTCAGTAGCACTAACAGTTTCTGTTGTTTGCTCTGAGTTTCTTTCAGTTTCTGCTTCTACCACCCCCTCAATACTGTCCTTCTCCCCATCATGCTCCCCCTCAAAGTTTTCTTTTTCCTCATCCAGGTTTACTTCAGCCTCTGACTCCCCCTTTTTGGGAGCATCAGACACTGGTTCCCTTCTTTTTAGCACAAACTGTTTCCTTTTCTTCTTTTGAATCAGCCTGGTCACCATCTTCTTTAGTTTTGCAATCTGGGCTTGTTGTGACAGGATCACCAGCTTCATCTCCTCTATGTCTTTTCCTTGTTTCAGAACATCTAGGTTGATGTTTCCCATTGTATCCATCAATTCCTGGTAGTTATATTTGTCCTCACCTTCTCTAGAAGTGTTACCCTCTTTTGAAGGATCATTGGATCTTTTAGTAGTGGAAGTCTTCTGCCTAGCAGAAGCACTATCCACCCCCGTGGTTTCTTGGCACCAGGGACCTTTGAATGATTGCTCATTCAAAGTTGCCATGGGGGAGGTTTTATTGATGTTACCACTTTCCTCCTCTATGCTAGCAGAAGTAGTGGCAGCCTCATCACCCATATACTCTTCCTCCTCCTCAGAGAGCACCTCCTTGGGGTTGGGAGACACCCCTGTGGTTTCCCTATGGATATTCTCTAAAGGAGAATTCTCCTTTAGAGGGCTTAAAGGCTTGGGGGTTGATGGTACAAGAAGGGAAGGAGCCTTCTTTACCTGTTTCCTCTTGTATGTTTGGGTGATAGGAGAGGTTGGTTTTTCAAGAAGGGATTGGGGGATAGATTTTGAAAGGGAAGGTTGGGATTGGCTAGCAGTAGAATGGTCTAATGAGGGCCTTGACCCTGCTGCCATACCTTCATTGGTTTGGGACACCACCATCATTGTAGAGAACAATGGGGTGTCAACTCCTTCAGAGTCCCCAGCAGATCTTCTCATATTTGAGAAAACCTTGCCTTTGGGGGGTTTAGGTACATATACCCCAACAGGTTAAGGTATATCCGTCAATTCATGAGTAATGACTTCTTGAACAAACCTGGGGTACATAAAGAAGCTCTTTTTGTTTCCCATGTTTGAGACAAGATCACTGAAAATCATTTTAGAAAATCTATACTTTCTAGCAGTGGCTAAGCACACCAAACCATAAGCAATGGTGCTGCTGAACTCACTCCATCCAGTAGTCTTCTTGGAGATGCAGTGCATAAGAGTATGGACAAAGAAACGCCATTGGGATGAAAATTTGGCTTTAGAGAATTTGAAAACACCCAATGGGCCTCCATACCCCATTCTTGTAAGGGAAGAGAACAATTCATCATTTGGAATAGAAGTTATACCAGAGGCATCGTCTAGACGTAGACTGATGCGAATAACTTCTTCAGTAACTGTTAAGGGTTGGTCACACACCCTTGTCTTGATCATCTGCACACCATTCTCAGCAACAATGGTGGCATTAGCCCAGAACTGCCTTTGATGCTCGATATAGATTGTAGGAGCAACAGTAAGAGCATGAGCAATATGGCTTGACTTGAGGAAATCCACAATCTGATGAAATCCTGCAGCTTGCTTTGGCTTTTGTAGCATTGCGATCTCATTGTGCTCGTCTATGAATGCCATGGATGTCATTGAACTGGGATGTTCTTGTCTGAAAGTCTTGGTACTTGAGAGAAAAAGGTTTAGAGTGCAAGTGAACAGTATGCAAAGAGTCGTTATGAACGTTTAGGCGGGCAAAGGGTATTTATAGTATTCGGGACATAAGCAGTATTAACCTAGAGCAATATTAACGGACAAGCAGTATTAACCGCGAGCAGTATTAACTAACTAGCAGTATTAACCGCGAGCAGTATTAACTACTAGCAGTATTAACTAACTAGCAGTATTTAACTGAGAGCAGTATTAACTACTGGCAGTATTAACCGCGAGCAGTATTAACTACTAGCAGTATTAACTAACTAGCAGTATTAACCGCGAGCAGTATTAACTAACTAGCAGTATTAACCGCGAGCAGTATTAACTACTAGCAGTATTAACTAACTAGCAGTATTAACTGAGAGCAGTATTAACTACTAGCAGTATTAACCGATAGCAGTATTAACTATACTTACTTTTTGAAGCTTGAGCTGAATTGAGTACTGCTATGTATGCCCTGTAAAGGAAGATTAGTAACACCAAGAATCCATAATATTCAAGTATTTAATCACTTTTAGAGAGGATTCTTATTCAGAGTTGATCATTCCCACATTTGTTACCAAGAAAGTGAATCTACCCACATCAAAAGCTTTGGTGAATAGATCAGCAAACTGGTTATCAGTGTGAACTTCTACAACTTGAATGAGTTTCTTTTCATTACAGTCTCTTATAAAGTGATACCTGATCTCAGTGTGCTTTGTCTTAGAGTGCTTGACCGGATTATTCACAATGCTGATAGCACTGCTATTATCAATAAAAATGGGAGTGTGTAGAAAGGTTACCCCATAGTCCAGCATTTGATTCTGAATCCATAAGACTTGAGAACAGCAACTTGCAGCTGCTATGTACTCTGCCTCTGTTGTAGATGTGGACACTGTGGTTTGTTTCTTGCACTGCCATGAAACTAGTCTAGCACCCAAAAACTGACATCCTCTAGAAGTAGATTTTCTGTCCAAGTTTGCCCCACCTAGATCACTGTCTGAGTATGCTATTAGGTCAAAGGGTGAGTCATGAGGATACCAAAGTCCCAATCTGGGTTGCCCTTTGAGATATCTGAATATCCTCTTAACAGCTTGAAAGTGAGATTGCTTTGTCCTAACTTGGAATCTTGCACAAACACAGACTGGAAACATTATATCTGGTCTTGATGCTGTGAGATACATGAGAGAGCCAATCATGGATCTATAATGATGCACATCCATATCCTCCCCCTCAAGATCTGCTGTTATCTGTTTGTGTGTCTCCATAGGTGTGCTGGCAGGTTTTGATTCTGAGAAACCAAATTTGGTTAGAATGTCCTGCACATACTTGGATTGACAGATGAAGATTCCATCTAACTTCTGTTGAACTTGGAGTCCAAGGAAGAAAGTAAGTTCCCCCATGGAACTCATTTTAAACCTTTGATGCATTAGGTCCTCAAACTCCTTGCACATGCTGTCTCTTGTGGATCCAAAGATAATGTCATCAACATAGATTTGGACCAGCAAGATATCCTTCTTCTTTCTCTTGATAAATAGAGTCTTATCAATGACTCTTCTTTCAAAGCCATTTTCCAAGAGATAAGATGACAGAGTGTCATACCATGCTCTTGGAGCTTGATGCAGTCCATAAAGAGCTTTCTTCAATTTGTATACCCTGTCTGGATAACTTGGGTTTTCAAACCCAGGTGGTTGACAGACATATACCTCTTCTTCAATTGAGCCATAGAGGAAAGCACTTTTTACATTCATTTGATAGACTTTGAAGTTCATGTAAGAAGCATAGGTTAGGAATAATCTGATTGCTTCTATCCTAGCCACAGGTGCAAAGACTTCTTCATAATCTATACCCTCTTCTTAAGTATACCCTTGAGCCACCAGCCTTGCTTTGTTCCCTATGACAATACCTCTTTCATCTCTCTTGTTTCTGAAAATCCACTTTGTGCCAATTGCTCTGTGACCTTTAGGAAGGTCTACTAGATCCCACACATCTTGTAGCTTGAACTGCAACAGTTCTTCTTGCATTGCTTCTATCCAACTTGATTCTTTCATAGCATCATGTGCCTTTTTAGGCTCAAGCTGGGATAGAAAACAAGAAAGCACTGTATGCTGTTGATCTTGCATTTCTTGAAGCCTTCTTTGATGTCTAGTCATCATAGGAGAAGAGATATCTCCTATTACCAGTTGTGGAGGATGATTCTTTTGAACTCTGGTGTTATGACTAGGTTCTTCATTCAGTCCAGCCTCTAGATTAGAGTCATGCATCTCAACTGAAGTGTTTTCAGCTGCTACCTCTGATTCTTTATTTTCTTGAGTCTCCTCATCTATAGTTTCTTCTTCACTCTGACTTGGTTCAGCAGATGGTTCCTTGTCACAGTCTTCAACAGAATCCACTGTGGGTATGAGAAAGATCACAGATTTAGATATACTTTCTTGGAGTTGTGTAGTCCCTGATCCTCCACATCCTGACCCTGCATAATCATTACTGCTGAAACCAAGAGAGTTAGTTAGTGAATCAATGTCAAATAGCCACTGAGGACCAGACCCAATAGGATTTGGTGTGTTCTCATTGCATTTGACATTGTCACTTTCTTCAATTACTCTAGAAGAAGAGTTAAAAACTCTGTAGGCCTTACTCTGAGATGAATACCCAACAAGAAATCCATCATCTGCCTTGCTATCAAACTTACCTAAGTGAGTTTTGGTATTGAGAATTGTACAAGGACACCCAAAAGGTTTGAAAAAGCCAATAAAGGGTTTTCTTTTATTTAACAGCTCATATGGTGTCTTGTTCTTAGGCTTGACCACTAGAACTCTGTTTTGGACAAAACAAGCAGTATTAACTGCTTCAGCCCAGAAGGTAATTGGCAGTTTTGAATCAGCCAACAAAGATCTAGCAGCCTATATTAGTGTCCTATTTCTCCTTTCAGCAACACCATTCTGTTGAGGAGTCCTAGGAGCACTATATTGTCTCTTAATGCCTTTTTCTTCACAAAAGGTGTTTAGATCAAGATTTTTGAATTCAGACCCATTATCTGATCTAATGACTTTTACTTTTTGATTAGTTTGGTTTTCAATTATTAGGATAAAAGATTTGATCAGTCCACTTGTCTCATCCTTAGTCCTTAGAAAATATACCCAGGTAAATCTAGAGTAATCATCAACAATAACCAAGCAGTAAGATTTCTTGCCTATACTCATAACATTTGTAGGACCAAACAGATCCATATGCAGTAACTGGAGACAAGAAGAAATTGAGTTTATCTCTTTGGTCTTATGAGAAGTTTTGTGCTGTTTGCCTTTACGACATGCAACACAATGATCATCACATGAAAATACTTTGGAAGGTAAACCTCTTACAAGATTGTTTTTAACCAGTTTGTTCATAGTTTTGAAGTTCATGTGACACATCCTTCTGTGCCAAAGAGATGATTCATCTATAGAAGCTTTTGAAACAAGACAATTTAGAGATGAATCATTATCCACATTGTCCATATCTAGACAATAAACATTGTCCTTTCTTGGAGTTCTAAGTAGTATCATGCTTTCATCAACTACCTTGAACCCTGGAGCAAGGATCATACACTCAGTATTTGTAAATAATATACTATGTTGTTTATCACAAACCTGTGATACACTTAACAGGTTGTATTTCAACTGATCAACATAGTAGACATCCTCAAATGTCATCTTACCTTTGGTGACATTACCTTTTCCACTTATTTTTCCACCAGTAAGATTATCTCCAAATGCAACATGTCCTCCATTGATATGCTTGAAATCCTGAAGGCATGACATGTTGCCTGTCATGTGCCTAGAGCAACCACTATCAACATGCCATATGCTCTTTCCCTTGAGCTGTTGGTTGCCCTGCACATAAAATAAATCAGTTAGTATGAATTAGGAACCCAAGCCACAGTGGTCTTGGGTACCCCTTTCTCATCAAAATACTTGCATTCTTTCTTGACAAGATTTTTGAACTTTAACTCCTCATTCTTGGAGTACTTTGTCACTATAATAGGCTTGGAAATATTTTTGCCAGAAGTAGTACTGTTTTTAGAAGTATTAACTGCCTTAGCAGCACTTGCATGCTTAGCAGTACTAACCTTGTTAGGAGCAGTAACTGTGTTAGCAGCAGTAACTGTGTTGGCAGTATTAACCTTTGAAGAGGTACTAACAGTATTAGCAGCATTAATATTGTCAGCAGTACTAACACTGGGAGTTGTAGTAATACCTCCAGCAGCACTAACCCTGTCAGCAGTATTAACAGTTTTAGTGCTTCTAGGCACCCACATTTTAATACTTTCTTTTAAAAACTTTTCCTTCATGGGGCCTTTACTTTCACCATGTTTCTTTATCACATGTTTCTTTCCAGCCTTCCTATAACCAACAGGTTTTTGCACAAATCTTTGAAAGTTCATCTGTTGATTAATAGGATTAAAGAAGCAATATTTAGCCAGATGATTTAACTTGCCACATATGAAACAAGGTTTTGGTCTATTGATCTTACTCAGATCAACTCCTTGTTTCTGAGCCCATTGATTATTCCAGTTTATTTGATTACCTCTTTTTAAACCAGAATTTAGGCTTTTGGCTTTACTGCAAGCACACTGTTTACAAGATCCAGGATTCACATTTGTGGTTTGTTTGTAATGGACCTTGTTATCTTTTCCTTTGGTACTCTCTATTTCCTTGGACTTGACCCAGATTTTCCCACATCCCTCATTGGTGATAATGTTGTTTTCTAGTGGGATTTCTTTACTCACATCTTTATCCCTATTCTTACTGGCTTCACTCTCTGTCAAATCCTTAACTACTACCTCATCCAAATGATCTATTTTAAAAGCTTCTTCAGATAAGTCCTTTTTCTCTTTGGTTTCTAACAAGTCTGAAGTAGGAGAGATATAGTTATTGTTGTAAGGAGGAGGTGTATTGTTGTAACCAATACCAGGCTTCATCTTATCATGAATCTGAGCCTTTAGAAGAGAATCCATTGCTTTTGAAGCATATGAAAACTTTTCTATGTCAAGTTTAACTTTAGACAGTTCCTCATTCAGCCTCTCATTCTCTTCTAAGGACTTGGACAGTTTGGTCTCTAACTCATTCTTTTCCCACTTCCAATAGTTTGTGTCATAGGAGTGTTGAAGTTCATTAGCTTGAAATCCTTTGATTTGCTCTTCAAATCTCTCAACTATCAACACATAATCTCTTATGTCCTTTTCTAATCTTTTGAGGTCATCACACATACTTTGATTGTGATCCCTGTATCTTTTGACAGTGTCTATGCAAGATTTAGTGCAAAGATTAGAAATTACCTCAGAGGGGAGATCAGATACTTCTGCCATAAGAGCTTGATTCTGAATGGCTTCCTCAGCTTGATCACTCCAGTCAAATCCCATTCCTTGTTGAGAAACAAGGGCTTGAGCAGGATTCTTGTTCTGATTATAGCCTCCATTCTGAGCTTGTTGGTGGTTGTTGTTTGGAACAACACTCCTGCACTCTCTAGCAAAATGTCCTTTCTGGTGACACTTATAGCATTCCACCTTAGTCTTGTCAAAACCAACTCCATCTTCTCTTCTTTGAGAGAAGTTATTTCTTCCAGTTCTTTTAATAAACTTCTTCACCCTCATGGATAACATGGCCATCTGCCATTTAATACCCATCTCCTCCAGGTCATCAGGGTGAAGTTGATCCAGATCATCATTGATCAATGAATTGTTGCTATGACTGGACAAAAAGGCTTCAAAGATAGTTTCAGTGCCTTTTTCTGAATTTACTCCACTGGCAGTACTAACTGCTTCAGGGTTGGCTGTAGTATCAGTGGATGCTGAAAGAAGTGCAGCATTGTGGATATAACCAGAGGGCTTCTTCTTGGATTCTACCTCAGCTTCAAAGACTCTCAGATCATTATATAGATCATCAAGTTCCTTCTCTTCCAGATTGTCACTCTGTCTATATGAGACAGTGTAAATTGTCCATTCATCCCCAAGAGATCTGAGAAATTTTCTGTTGATATCATCTTGTTCCATCTTCACTCCTACAGTAGCCAGTTCACCAATGAGTTTGTTGAACCTATCAAAAGTTTGAGTCATAGACTCATTCAGTGCAGTTGCAGAATTGATGCTGATATTCATTGGGGATGGCCAAGAGTAGAGTGCTCAAGGCCTTCATCTCTGTCTGTCTGATCTTTCTCTCACCATCTGTCTTTGGTGGAGGTCTTTTCCCATCTGGTCTTATCCTTCCAGCTTCAAAGGGACCATTCTCAATGATATCCCACATTGAGTAGTCAGTGAGAAAAATGTATTGTCTGATTCTGATCTTCCACATGTCAAACTCACTGGGTTTAAGCATTGGAACCTTAGAGACCATAATACTGTTTGATTCTGCAAGATTTTCCATGATGAATGAATAGATGTTTCTGAGGGAATTAGGCTCTGATACCACTTGTCAGGATCGAATTCTCAACAAGAATTAATTCTCAGAAACAATATCAAAGAAGTTTGCGGAATAACACTTTGATATTCAATGAAACAGTAAATCAACACACAGTAAATATGAATAACAAACTGTAAACTTGTATTGAATGCTTTAAAGTTACAATATTACACACTCAACCTCAATATTGATGAACAAGCTCACCAATACGAATTCTACTTCTCTAGAATTAGGATCTATGCCTTGAGGTTGATTTCTCTCTGTCACTTAGAATGAATTATTCTATAACTTCTATACATATACTGAAAGAAAAAGATAATTACAATAAATAAACAAATCTTCAGTATATCTTCCATGTATATCTCTAAGCATTCCATGAATATCTTCAATCCATCCAGTTGTTATTCTTTCATGCGAATCTCCATCTTATAAGCAGTATTAATCTTCAGCAACATTAATCTCTTCTAGCAGCATTAACTACTAAGCAGCACTAACTACTAGCAGTACTAACTAGCTAAGCAGTACTAACTTTGTTCAAGCAGCACTAACTTTGACTAGCAGTATTAATTCTACTAGCAATAGTAATACTCAGCAGTACTAACCTTTAAGTCTTCTAGCAGTAGTAATTCTGAACCAGCAGTATTAACCATACTTGAGCTTTTCTTCAGTTCCCAACAGATGATAAAGAAAAAGGGGAGATTATTTTGACAGAGCTTAAAGTGAAGACTGATTTGCTAGATTTTACAACAATGATCTTGAATCCAAAGGGGGAGATTGTTAGAGCATAAATTTGTTGGATACAAGATCAAGAAGACTGAAGGTCAAAGTTGAGAAAGTCAAAGCTGCTAAAGTCAAATCTCATTCAAAGTCAAAGTTTATTTGTAATAAGTCAATGTATTTTGTATTTTGTATTTTCCTTGTATTAGGTATTAGTATAAATAGTTTCCTTTCTTTGTAATATGTACATATACGAATTAGAGAATATCTTACTGTTGTATTCTAGAGAGAAAGCTTGAGAGAGAGAGAGAGTTCGTTGGAGAGATTGTAGAGAGAGAATCTTGTAATCTTGGAATTAAATTGAAATCAAACAGGTAATTGTTTGTGAAATCTTGTGTTTGTTTGATTAATCTTGTATAGAAACTAGATTCAGGGACACACATTATGTTTCTTAGTTTTTTTCTTGGTTGCTTAGGGGTGTTTTTTGTGTTATGTAATTTCTATTTTTATGTGTTTTGCATCATCTTTCCAATTCTAACCCTTAACTATGAGACAGAGGAATTCATTACTCCTATTTATATGGGTAAACTTGTCATTTAGTTAATTAAATAGTGTAATAATTATCATGTATAAAACTGTTTTTTTTTTCATTGCAGACTTTTATTATTAAGACGAACGAGTATTGCAATATATCAGACCTAGACGGATTGAGACAAAGAATTACCTGGCAATTGGTCTGATTTTAGAGATCGCCTGGTGAGCAAAGGAGGTTGAGGAAATAAACATAGAAAATATTGATGGCTCTCTGATTAGAGCACGTGAATAGAAAAAAAAAAGTATATAATGGAGTTTAGGATCTAATTTACTTTCAATTTAAGTACTTTTTATGTTACATTAACGTATTGAAAAATTCAATAGTATGTTTTATACTTTATCAAGTATTTTGATTATTAATTACTTCCTCCGTCTAAAATAACGTAACACTCCCCATTGAAATATCTATTTATGGTGATTTCATACTTTCTCCCGTTGTCAAATCAGTGATTTTCATGTAAAACGAGAGACACAATATAAATATTATGTCACCTATTTAATTTGAATACTTTCTATAATCTTTTATTGATGGTAGTGTAATGAGTTTTTCCCTGTAAATTTGAATGCTATCGGATTATGGATGTATTATTAGGGTGTGTTTGGTTTGCGGTATTGGAATGGATTTGGAGGGATTTGGATTCTAAATCCATTCCAATCATGTGTTTGTTTTGTAGGAATGGAGTTTGTTGACCGGATTTGAAATCCTTTGACCTTTTTAAAATCCTTAACCTTATGGATTTGGAATTCCTTTACAATGGGTTGGGATTCCAAATCCCTCCAAATCCAAATTCTTACTTGAAATCCAATCCATTCTCGCAAACCAAACGTGCCTTTTAGGGGATTTGAAATCCCGACTCATTGCAAAGGATTCCAAAGCCCTCCAAATCTATTTTAATCCTGCAAACCAAAGACGCCCTTAGGGTTCTATTTTCAATGGGAGCTTCTTCTATAGTTAATGGTATTGTTTTTTATCATCTTTTGCATCTTTTGGTTTAAACACATCCCGCCGCATTGCGCGGGTACACTACTAGTATATATATATACACAATAAAGAACGTAATTTTTTGTGTTCATGTTCGTTCGTTAAGAAAATGTGTTTGTTCGTGTTCATTTACGTTTGTTCGTTAAGATGCTAAATGAACGTAAACATGCGAACATATGCGAACGAACAAAAATGAACAAAAAAACAACATCATTAATCATCATTTCGTTCCGAAATAACATAACAAAATGAAAAATCGGGTAAATTTATAAATAATAAAAAAAAGAATTCTTAAATTTTAATATCATTAATGATTTTACATATTAATATCATAATATATATATATATATATATATATATATTTATATATATATATATATATATAAACGAATGTAAACAAACATAAATAAACAGACATTAACGAACGTAAATGGATGAACGAGCTCATTGTTCATGTTCGTTCATTTAACTAAACGAACAAATAAATGTATTCATGTTCGATCAATTCTTAAATAAACGAATATAAATGAAATTCTCCCTAACGGTTCGCCAAACGTTTGGTTCACTTACAGCCCTAGCACTGCTAAATGCTAACCAAACAACCTATTGGTTCGCTAAACGTTTGTACATTCTTAGTAGTATTTATCGTACTTCATTTTATAATTTTATGTAAACTACTAACCCGCCCAACTCGCCTTAACCCGCAAGGGTTGGGTTGGGTTGGGTTATACTTTTGAATGGGTTGGGTTGGGTTGAGTTTTTCCAAACCGCCATAATTGGGTTGGGTTTTAAAAATGTCCCAAACCGCCCAACCCACGTACACCCCTACAACCATTGACATCAACCCTATACATGGATCTTTAGTCAAGGTAGACATCAACCCTATCCATGGATCTTTAGTCGTTAGGACACTAGCCCAAAGAATCGCCAAGTTCAACCCTATCCATTGATCTTTACCTTAGGACCCCACCATCCTTGACACGCTTGTTCATTTAGAAATTTCATCGCATCACCAATGCCAATTTCCAAATTACAACACGGGAATCTTATCCCACTTACACGATAAAGCCAACCTCTATGCCTATGGATCCATTGCATTCAGTCTAAAATATTACAAGACTCCAAATGAATGACTAATGCACTCAAAATATATCATTCTCATAATATATGCAATAAATGCAAATCTTACCAAAGCCCCACATCGAGCTATTAAAACCGGACAATTGTTCCATAGGACCAAAATGAATCAAAACCGAGCCAAAAGTTCCACAACCCAATTGACTATTTATTTAAAAGTCATGATAAGTAGTAAAATCTATTTAACCGACATTTATACAAACTCATGCTCCTAAGGTATATTTAACTCAAAACCATCATTGGCATTTTCCAAACAAAACATACTATTTATCTCCAAAAAGACTTTATAACACAATATCATGTATTTTCTAAATGATTTGGAAACTTAATGACACTAAGGATGTATAAGCATCAAATAATCTCCACATATGAAATAATTAATAAAAATAATACACTTTCAAGATTTATTTAACAAAGTGTCCAAAAAACCCCAAATATGTGTATTTCACGAGTTTTATAAATTAAGTGTACCACATACGCAAAACTCATCAATTGATCCAACATTTATAATTATCAAGTAAAACTCATAAATACGTCAAAATGAACATTTTTGGCATGTACAACGTTTTTACAAATCAACTTGAACTCACCTTGCTAGATTTAGAATAAATCTAGATTTTACCCTAACTTGAGCTTCCTTGGAGAAACTTGAATCCATAAGCAAATCCTTCGACAAACCTAGATTCATAAGATTTCAACCATGAATATTCATAACCAACCATATAGAATCGTTTCCCCAAACATTTTACATGAAGATCTCATCTGATCCCAAAACCCTAATTTCCATAGGTGAAGAAAAGAGAAGCTTACCTTAACCATATCTTGCATCCCTCAACAATACACTTCTAGGCCACCAATATGTCCTCAAATTCCAAGTTTCCAAAAAGAATGGAAGGGGTTTTGATGAAGCCTATATAAAGGAGGAGAGTGAAATGGGTACTTGATGGTTTGGGTTTCCACACTTTCATACTCTAAGTGTGTTCTTGATAATCAATAAATGTCTTCAACCAATCTTAGGATTGAAATAAGCGAGGGTAGGGTTTTGAGGAAGATAAAATCACCCTCCAAGCTCTCCAAATCACCCAAAATCAAGTTGTGGGAGGAAAATGAAGTTAAAATCGGCCAACACTAAGTTTTATAACCTCAGCCCCTGGCAGCGACCTTGCCCAGCGACTATGCCCTATGGCAAGGTCGCAGGCACAATCGTCGAGCTACCCCCACTCACGCTACAGCCTCCGCGAGAGTGACAGGCGATAGTGCCACGAGTCACAATCGCAGGGCATAATTTCCACGTGCGTACCATGCCCCTCTACTCCACCACGACCTTGACACGCGACTATGATAAATGTCACAGTCGCTGGCACAATCGCCGGTTTGGTCGGGGTTCGGGTTTTTCTCTCGTTTTGTTGAATTTCGCGACAGGCCAAAGATTTTGATTCATAAAAGGATTTCTCATTAACCCAATCTTTCCAAAAGTTAAATTACGACATCTGAGAAGTAGGTCCTTGATATTACTCACTTGGATTTTCCGGGTGTTACAGAGTGTGATGACTCTCAAAGGGTCAACTTCGCCTCTTACTTGCTTAGGGGCGAGGCCCTAACTTGGTAGAACCTCACTCGATCCGCCCTTACTCCAGAAGTGTTAGCCAACCTCTCGTGGCCAACATTTAAGAAGAAGATTTTAGACAAGTACTGCAGTGAGAGAGCCTTGGACAAGATCGAATTGGAGTTCAGGAATCTGAAGAAGGGTAGTATATATGTTTCTGACTACTCAAAGCAATTATTATAGAAGCTAAGCTTAGTGGAGCATCTGTCTCCCGATGAGAAGATGAAAATCAAGGCTTACCAAATGGGGTTGTCGGCAGGGATGAAGACAACAGTAAGGAATGCCAAGGTGATGACACTAGAGGAAGTTATTGAAGAATCTTTGTTCGTGGAAGACGACATTGCTCAGGCTAATGAAGAGAGGGGACAATTTGTTGAGAAAAGGAAGTGGGAAGGGCCATCAGGGCCGATTCGTGAGTCTAAGCCATATACGGGAGGAAGGTTTGGAGACTCTTGTCGTGAATCTATATGGTGCCACAAATGCAAGAGCAAGCATTATGGCACGTGCAACCCAAGACCACATTTGGGTCCCGTCGAGTGTGCCAAGTGCAAGAAGAAAGGCCATGCAATTCGAGATTTTCCTATCCACGGGCCGGTATGCTTCGAATGCCGAGAACCAGGACATATGAATAGAGAATGCCCGAAGCTTGGGGGTAGTGGTCGTGGGAATTCATTTGGGATGACGACAAGAACCGAGCAACCACCAAAGGCTCCAAGTCGAGCATTCCAGATGACCACCAAGGAGGCGAGGGAGACCATCGATGTTGTATCGGGTACGTTCCTAGTAAACTCCTTGCCTGCACGCGTGTTATTTGATTCGGGTGCAACATGCTCTATCATGTCGAGTACTTTCTATAAACAATTCATCACTCCTATTAGTACCATTCCCGATGTATTGGTAGTAGAAATGGCTAATAGGGAGCAAGTGTTAATTCGAGAGTATTTTAATGATTGTACCCTAGAGATCAATGGGAACTCCTTTGAGGTAAAGTTACTACCTATGGCTATAGGTGGATTTGAAGTAGTAATAGGCATGGATTGGTTGGTTAGGCATAAGTCCGACATCTATTGATCTAAGAAGATGATCCAAGTGCCTTTGTCGGAAGGTGGCGTAGTTACTATCTATGGAGAGAAACGGAAGAGAAGTAATCCCATCATTTCAACCCTAAAAGCTTGTAAGTTCCTAGCAAAGGGGTGTTCTTCATTGTTGGCATATGTTTTGGATGCAAAATTGGAAAAGAAGAGGATTGAGGACGTGGAGGTGGAGGTGGTACGGGAATACCCGGACGTTTTTCCGTAGGATCTACCCGGTTTACCGCCAGAACGACAAATGGAATTCCATATAGACCTCACTCTAGGAGCGGCTCCAATTGATCGTGCTCCCTATCGTCTAGCCCTAACGGAAATGCAAGAAATGATGATGCAATTGCAAGAGCTATTGGAGAAAGGGTTCATAAGGCCTAGCTCATCACCGTGGGGAGCTCTGGTGTTATTCGTCAAGAAGAAAGACGGATCTATGCGAATGTGCATGGATTACCAGGAGTTAAATAAGGTTACAGTAAAGAACATGTATCCACTTCCCCGGATTGACGATCTATTCGATCAATTACAAGGCGCAGGGTGTTTCTCTAAAAACGACCTTCGGTCCGGGTACCATCAAGTAAGGGTAAAGAAAGACGATGTTCTGAAGACCGCTTTTCGAACGAGGTACGGACACTACGAGTTTCTGGTGATGCCCTTCGGTGTGACAAACGCTTCGGCCGTGTTCATAGATTTAATGAACCGTGTATGTCGTCCCTTTTTAGACAAGTCAGTGATCATCTTCAATGATGACGTTCTAATCTACTCAAAGGACAAGGCCGAGCATGGGGAACACGTGCGGGAAGTGTTGGAGATCCTTCAAAAAGAAAAATTGTTCGGTAAATTCTCAAAATGCGAGTTCTAACTTCAAGAAGTCCAATTCTTGGGCCACATGGTGTCTAAAGACGTAGAGAAGGTAAACTCGACGAAAATTGAGGCAATGATGAGTTGGGAACCACCAATTAGTCCAACAGAAATCAGGAGCTTCTTGGGGTTGACAGGTTATTATAGGAGGTTAATTCAAGACTTCTCAAAAATCTCCTCGCCACTTACTTCTTTGACAAAGAAGAACGTCAATTTCCTTCAGACCGAGACACAAGATCAAGGCTTCCAGACCCTTAAGAAGAGATTATGTGAAGCGCCAATCTTATCCCTACCCGATGGATCAGATGACTTCGTGGTCTATAGTGATGCTTCCAAGATGGGTCTTGGGTGTGTGCTAATGCAAAGAGGCAAGGTAATAGCCTATGCGTCATGGAAACTAAAGGACCATGAAAAGAACTACCCGACTCATGACATGGAATTGGCGGCGGTGGTCTTTGTGTTGAAGTTGTGGCGACATTATTTGTACGGGACGAAGTGCACTCTCTTTACCGATCATAAAAATCTAAAGTACATATTCGACCAAAAGGAACTCAATGTGCATCAAAGGAGATGGCTCGAGTTGTTGAAGGACTATGATTGCGAGTTGCTCTACCATCCTGGTAAGGCCAATGTGGTAGTGGATGCTTTGAGCCGAAGGAGCCATGAAGGTGGTGTCAATGTTTATCATTTATATTTTCTCTTTTCGATACATTGTCAGATTCTCAAACAAGTCTTTTGTATTCACTTCATTATTTCAAATATACTTGTTATGAGAAATCTTCAAAGATCAAAATGCTCAAATTTTCATGATAATTTTGATGAGCATACATATATCGGACATATGTACTTCATATTTTTTAGCTTTAACTAATCAAGTTAAACTGTTGAATATCATGTTTTTAGGATATATTTCATAGGATCAGTGTGAGAACTTAAAGAACTTCTATAGATTCACGTTAACCAGTGTTTCCTACCCAAGAAGTTATCCTTTAATGATCGAGAGGCGAGGGGTCAATATCAAAGAGTGGGGGTCGGAGATAACTCAAAGGGTTGAGTTTTTCTCATTGAGCTGAGATAAAATGTAAAAGAGTGTTTGGTTAGATGTGAGCTTAAATGTTAAAAAGAAATAGGGTGTGAGAATAGAGTTAAAAGAATATCATAACTCTGCACCAACCACTTTCTGAGCCAGGCAGCCACATTACTGATTGTTTCACAATTCTTTCGTGAACATCATTGAAACAAGAAGTGAGTCCATGCCAACTCTTGACTTAACCCCACCAACTACTCATTTGTTTCTCAATAAATAAATGTTTCATATTTTCATGGGGAAGCAGCACATATGCTATCTAGTCTTCACTCGAAAGATTTGGATATTGAAAAAAAAGGACAGTTTCCCCACTTTCGCACTTCGATCATAGACATTGAGTCTGTGAAATATTGTTGTTGTATTAACATTTTACACAATTTGAGCCTAATAAAGCACAAAATGCTTAATTCTTTCATACACAAGCACGTACACACAGAAGATTTGTTTTTCTGTCGAAATGTTTATAGAATTACCTTGCGTTTTTCGATGATTGAATGGAAGACCTGGGGAGTGAACATCAATAAAACTCCTTGTACAGTACATTCGTTGTACTAAGTGGATTCGTGCTACTTACAAGCATTATAATTGATTCATTTGTTGATTCAGGTTTACCACTCTATTCTGAATTTGAAAAGATTCGAAATCATTATGAATTGATGGATGGTTCCGAAATTTGAGTAAGTAAAGATCAGATGAGGTTGTTGATCAGAAATTGGATTCATACTTTTTCATGCAAAGTTTTGATAATGCTACTGCTCGCATTCTTCAAAAAGGGGGAGAAAATAGATCATGAAAAAGCAGTTTGGAGAAAGAATAGAATGAGAAAGCATTTTATAGGAGAGGATAGCAAGAAATAGGAAAGTCTGAGAAGTTCAAATTCAAGAGTTACAGGGGAGAAAATGTTACATAAAAAAGAGTTCATGTTGTGGAGACAGTATCAAGAAATGAAAGATGGTGAAAGAAGTGAAAGTTATGTGAAAGTTTAATTTCAGTGATATGGGGAGAAAATCAAAGTTGAGTTAACAGTTTCTGAGCTATGTCAAGATTTCAAGAAAGTTTGTTGAAGAATGCAGAAAATTTCTTTAAAGATTATTTGCTGAAGCAAAGTGAGCTAAATTTGGAGACAAATTCTTTCCCAAAGACTGTAAGAGATTGTTAAAAGCCTTGGGGAGATTGTTAAAGTTCTTAAAGAAGATAGTCACAGACTTTAGGGAAGAATGTTGAAAATTTGAAGACATTTCAAAGAAAAGGGGAGATTGTCAAAGTTTTTGAAGAGGTTCTTAAAGAGAAGAAAGGGGGAGAATGACTTTGAACAAATTTACCCAAAGGGGGAGATTGATTTACAAAGGAGGAGTTTACTAGTTTTCATATCAAATGGGGAGATTATTCTTTGATGCTGAAATTCTTTTTGAAGGTGATCTTGAATCCAAAGGGGGAGATTGTTAGTGCATAAATGTTGTCTTCAAGATCATTTGTCAAAGCCCAAGTTAAAGCCTCATTTGCAAAATCAAAGTCAAAGCTTACTTAATAAGGAAAGTCAAAGTATTAGTTAATTGTTTAGTTTGTGTTTTGTCTTTGTAACCTTGCTAGTATAAATAGTTTTTATGTTAGTAGAATCATTAGGTTCCTTGATAGAATATACTTTTAGTGAGAGAAATATTGTGAGAGAGAGTTTGTATACGAATTGTAATATGTGATTAAAGATCAATACATATGGCTAGTTGATTTGATTTGATTGTGTTCATGTTGATTTGAATTGCACAATTTGGGACACACAATTTTCTATAGTAAACGATAAATTACCAAGCAATCCCGATGTTGAACGACACTAACCAATCCCCCGGTTTTATTCGCATTTTGTGTTAGTTGTGGGTTTTGGTTTCATGTTAAATGAATGTTTTGATTAATGAGTTTTCATCTCGAAAATTATGGTTTTTGGGAAAGTTGTTACTTTTATAATAAATACATTTCATTTTGGAAATGGTGATTTAAATGTCATTTTTTCAGTTTTACCGTTTTATATTAATGATCAAAACTGCTTAAACTCACTATGCGTTAAGTCTAACATTTTTCTTGACGACATGTGCATCAGGGCCGTGTTAGAGAATGATTCTAATGATATTGTAATGAGTTGAGTGTTAGTTAGATGTACGAGAAGGATTTAGAGTTGTGGGATATCTTCCATACTTTGGAGATTGCGATTGTTGTGGGGTTTTACTAACAATCGTCTCTAACCTAGACTTTGTTTAAGGTTTGGGTCGTAATTTATTGATGACCTTAAATTGCTATTTTAGATAGCTCGAGTTATATTGTCATTTAGAAAATAATGTATCATTCCATTGATGTCTTATAAAAAAAAAACTTAATTAGTCGCTCTATTCCAAATTTTGTGTGTTACATATATGTATGTTATCTAATTGATATACATATGTATGTGTATGTTAGTATATTACACACACACACATATATATATATATATATAATGTGTGTGTAATATGTACAGAGTATGATTATTAATATTCAAGGATAAAAAAAACTTAAAAATGAAAAGTAAATGAAAAATTTGACACTATTTTCGACGGATCTCTGAGGAATACTAGGATCCGTAGAAAATACCAATATTAAAAAAAAAAAATTCATTAACAATTATCTGCGGATTGCTGATGGATCCACTATGTACTGGAAAACCGCTGATAATTGTTACGATATAAAAAAATAAAAAGATATTTAATTAAATTCAACATCATAATTTAATTAATTAAATAATCAATAAGTTAAATCCCGTTAATAATCCGTCGATGAAATTTATTTAATTATTTTTTTATTTCTTGATATAACTAGTAAAAATTTATTATTAAATTTACCAGTGGATTCCAAACAAAATTTAATTTTTCAATTAATTAATTAAAATATGTCTAAAATCTGCCTGTGTATTTATTTAATAAATTCCTAATTTTGATTTCTTGTAATTAAAAAAATAGAAAAATCTTATAAATTAGTGGCGGATTTTTCATGGATTTTAAAAATAATAATAAAAAAAATAATTCTGCTGGAAATATAAATAGAATTTAAAAATCAATCTATATATGTATATATATATGTGTATATATATATATATATAAAAGCAAAATATGGAGTTACTTAGGTGTCATAATAAAATACTTTCTTTCACAATTTTCTAATTTTTCATATATATTTTTTTCGTAACCGGGGGTTTCCGGGTCAGCTTACGCGCACCGACTAATCCCCGGGCAACCACGAATGGCCTGGAGTAATCGCAGGTGAACCTCCATGGTCACAAGAGCTTTGGCAGCGCCTGGATTTGAACCCTGGGTAGATGAGATCTTCCACTACATCCCCCAAAGGCTTTACCAGTGCGCCACAACACAAGTGGTTATTTCTCATGATTTTGGACTTTATTTAAATAAAACGTTTCTCATTAAATGAGTTTTAACCTTTCATTTTTTATAGAGTAAACTTCATTTTTGGTCCCTAACGTTTGTCAATTTTAACGGATATTGTCTCGAAGCTCGGATTTGGTCCCTCACGTTTGTTATTTCCCTTTGGTTTTGGTCCCTCCCACTAACGGCCGTTAACTTTTTTCGTTGACCAAGTGAGCAAATTTGCATCCCACCACGGCACAACCCTACAATCGCATTTGCAGCAAACTCCTACTCCATCACGAGGCCACCACCACCAGTTATACAATCGGATTCCCACCATCGCTACCAATTTTCTCAATACCTTCGCCTTAGATTTGTGGTGCTGCCACATATCGATCTCCAGCTCCCCCTTCAACCCCGATATCTTTCCCTTATCTCTAACGTGAATGAACCATATATGTGATGTAATCACATCCATGAATAGATTGAACCCAGATATGTGTCAAACTAGGTTTTTTATTTTAAGGGTTATTATTCAGGTTATGATCTTACGGTTTGATTTATGTTATATGGTTTGTATGCATCTCATTTTCATCTCTATCTTCATTTTAACGAAAATAATTAACGGTTGTTAGTGGGAGGGACCAAAACCAAAGTGAAATGACAAACGTGTTTGGATTTGTGATTGTGGTAGATGGTGGACGGTGGTCAATGATGGTCAACGGTGGTGGATGGTGGTCAATGATGACGGTTGGTGGTAATTTTGGATTTATATTATATAATATATTTTAAACTTTAATATGAAACTAAAAAAACATGAAAATGACCATAATACCCCTTATTTAATTGGAGTTAACGGAAATAATTAACGACCGTTAGGGGGAGGGACCAAAACCAAAGTGAAGTGACAAACGTGAGGGACCAAATCCGAGTTTCAATAGTTTAGGGAAGGTATCCATTAAAATTGACAAACATTAATTAACCAAAAGTGAAGTTTACTATTTTCTTTATTTTATATTATTTTTATTTGCACAACATAAATACATCAACAATTATTTGTTATTATTTTTTATCGGGTTAGCCATACATTTCACATATTTCTAGCGATTCACATGGCAACATCAAATGATACAAATATTCGAAAGAGGTAGTATATGAAATGGGGGGTATGCCTTGAAGATTAAAATAGTTGATTGGCTAAAAATGTGACTTGCCATTTGGATTAAATGACAATTTTGAAGTCATATGACAAAAATATTTAATTTAAAACATAACAGTTTTCACTTTCGATTTCATTAAATGTAAAATGTTTATTAGAATCGAATCAATGCAATCATGAATATAAATATGAATACAGTTAATATCAATATGAAAGAAATTTTGGCTAGAAAGTATTGACATGATACAATGAGAATTTTGTATTTTCTCAAATAATTAATTGTAGTTGAGTTTTGTTTATCCCACATTGATGATACATGAAAGGACGAGAGATGTCTTGAGATATTAGAAGGGTATTGACAAATGTACCACGAGAATTTAGTATTCTCAAATTTTGGTTGATGTAGCATCATAACATTTTTATATCTTATTTGACATGTGTTTTGATCATCGCGCAACGTACGATGTTGAAGACTAGTATATATATTAAAAGAGAAACCGCAACAATGAGGTGACATCTCCTCAAGCCTAAAACCTTCTTTATATTTTTTCTCCTTCATCCTTCTTTTAAATATTTTTTTCCTAATTTCTAACTCTAATTTCCCATATTGATTATTCATTATGTTTGAATTTAATACAATACCCTTCATTTTCCTAACTCCTATTCATCTCCCAATGTATTAAAGAAGAAACCAATATAGCTCATCTTCATATTTTTACTTTATATGTCTATCATCTATCTATCTATCTATCAATCTAACTATCTATCTAATCAGCATTTATCATTTATATATATATATATATATATATATATATATATATATATATATATATATAAGGAAGAACTACATGTAATGATGTGGCAAAGTGAGAGAGCATGATTACTTTTAAAAAAAAATCTAAATTTTTTTTTAAAAATGATTATTTTGTTAAAGACTTGTGGGTCCCTATATGAAAACTTTATGCTATATTATGTATGGGGATCTTTTAGTAATTTTACCAAGATCATGTAACTCTACAACCTATCCATCTTTACCTTACCTATTCATCTTCATCTTCATCTTCCACACCTTCTCAAATATTTCTATCATATACATCTCTAAATTTCTTCATATCAATTTATTAGTTTTTATTCAAAAAACTAGTGGCGGATTATCGACGGAACTATGATGAAAGTCATTAAATCCGTTAGAAAAGTTGGTTTTTTTTACCCGCCACTAATTCGCCATAAATCCTTCAGTAATTTCTAATAGAAAGATATGTCGATGAAAACCATTTGTCTAGTAGTGTTGTCCTGATAACAAGTCATGGTAAAACTTCCTAATCAATCAGAATTCAAAAGCCGAAGAAGTACATTGAGATTATACATAGAAGTTATCAAGTTATTAAAAAATTGTACCTCGGAAGATTAAGATTTATTGATTTCAGCAATCTAGTGATTAGCAATGTCCGAAGAGAAGAAGAGGTCAGTTTCGGTATTCCGTGAGTGAAGCCAAGTCCGAATAGAGAGGGTGGTTTGTGGGATGTCAATTAACGATTAGGAGATGAGGGATTTAGCGACTTGAGTGGTATTTGACTTCAGGACAAGATCAGATCATGGGTTAAACCTTAAAAAAGGTTTAGTGGATTTCAGGACTGATTTCTTACAGTCATAATTTGCCAAGGGATTACTGTAGACATAGCCTAGGACGCTTTTCTAAAAAAAAGGATAGGTATTTTTTACTGAATGATTGGGTCTCTTTATATCCGCGTTATTTTAAACTGAATGAGTGGATTTCAAAAGGCAAGACCTCTAATTTTCTTCAGATTCAACTCAAGTAACTCCTTGTAATTTTAAAAAATACAATATAATCCAACAAAACAATAAAGTTGCACCTTTAATATCCCATTTATTTCAAAATCCATCATTAGTGACCACTGTTTTTTTGTCGGTCACACTTTCAATCTAGAGACCACTTTTTTTTTCCTAATACTTCCAATTTAGTGAACATCATTTTTTGGTCACTAGCTTTTTCAACTTGCTATAATTCTTCAACCGGCAAAAACTATTTCAATCTAGTGACATTTTTTTGCCAATAACACTTCCAATTTAATGACATTTATTTTTATCATTAATAGTATATATATATATATATAGACTTAAGTTAACATGAGACCAAACAGTTTCCGTGAGACCGGTGAGACCATGTTTTAAAGTATGAAACTTCACACCAAAAAACTGTGAATGTAAAAAAAATCGAACTTTTCATAGGGAAAACACCGTAAATGTTACGTTCACGGTGTTTTTCGCTGTGAATGTTTGTTTCTTTTTACCTTCACAGCGTCTTCACTGTGAAGGTTCGGATATACCTTCACAGTCTTTTATCTGTGAAGGTTTGATTTTTTTTAACTTGGTTTAGATTTTTTTACCTTCATAGTGTGATTACATTATGAAGGTTCAAATGTTTTTTTACCTTCACAGTGTTTCGGTGTGAAGTTTCATGTTTTAAGGCTTAGTCTCACGCGGTCTCACGGAAACAGTTTGGTCTCACGTGAACCTGACCCTATATATATATATATATTAATCCAAATGCACTCTTAGTGACACCATTTTTGGTCACTAATAATATATATTTTTATGTCCAAACGAACACTTGGTGACCACATTTTTTTACCACTAACACTTCCAATTTAACGACCACCATTCTCTAGTCATTAAGTCTTTCAACTCATTATAAGTCTCTAACTAGCGAAAACTGTAACACCCTTAAATCTGGAAATAGTAACTTATTAAAATTTACTAAATACATCAATAAATAAATCATCTTCAACCACAAATTATGACTTAACCTCAATACAACCATTCATTCTATACAAAAGTCTATGATAAGGACGGGTGTTACTAAAACCCCATAATAGTTACTATCTCCAACGTTGCGGAAGACTTCACCAACTACTTACATTTGCACAAAGCTAAGGCTCGACTCTTCATAGGATTGCTAGGACCAACTCCCAACCTTGAAACCTGATGCACATGCCGACAAATAAAAAGGTTAGGCTTAACGCCTAGTGAGCTCAAGAGTTTTCATCATATATAAAATAATCGTTTAAAAGAAAGAATGCGGTTAAAAGGTATAGTCCTTCAATATGATACGTCTTACATGTGAAAACGACTCATTTTCAACAATATGCATTTTAGGTAAAGAACACCAATTAAAACGTTTTCCAAGCCAACTACTTCAAAGATAATGATAAAAGCGTGAGTATAAACTGAACTCTCCATTTATGAAGATACGGTTAAACCTTATATCCCAAAACACCCCAAAACACGGGTGGGGGATAATACTCAACCCATAAATCAAGGGTAAAACCCAATTATACAAAACGTCACCGAAAACTTGGATAATAAAACTCAATACCCAAAAACAACACCTTTCGGTGACGGGGGATTCCCGGTTCCATAAAATGTGGCGGTCCACAAAGTAAGCCCATTTTATGTTGTTATGACTCGTCATATAAACAAAAGTACACGCAAGAGATGTCAGGCTCAGTAGCTTTAAACGTACACCCACGGAAACTCGAGTTCAACCCCGTCGGGTTCCTATGTCGAGCCCCTCATCTAATATCGTAATACTTGAGCACGAAGGACTTATACCGCAACCCGGTACCTTAACGTGCAGCACGAATGACTTACATCGCACCCGATACCTAACGTGGAGCTCGTAGGACTTACATCGCACCCGATACCTAACGAGCTTCATCCAAAATTGCCAACAAGGCTCGAAGTCGAGCTACCAAAACTGGACAATTGTCCAAAGGCTCCAAATCAAATAAAAATACCAAGCCGCAGGCTTAGCACCCATTGACCCATTGATAAAATAAAATAAGAATACGATAAAACACACTCAACCAACGGATATGCCAACACAACGACCAACAGTAAGATTAGTTCAAAACTCAACATTAGTTAAGACAACCCATTTTCCAAATGAACTTATACCCTTATAACTTTTCCAAATGTCTCATAACACAAAATATGCATTTTCCAACTTTAACTGCTGATAAGAATGAAAATCATAAAATGAGACTATAAACATTCTTCCCAGTACTCCCACATAAATGTGCAATTAATACTTTACAAAACATTCCATTTCGTGAATGATGCATAAAACCCGACAAACATTTAAAAGCGTATTTCTTTGATCAAAGATCTATTTATGCAATAAGACCTCAAAACACATTTATTTGTAACACATTTATCAAAATGCCCCAAAATCCCAAATGTGGGTATTATACAAATTTTGTAAAGTTAAATACTTCCAAAAAATCAAAGATTAGCAAATAACCCAACATTTGACAATTTCATGTAGAACACATAAACACTTTAAAATAAACATTTTGGCATGTACAACGTTTTCACAAATCAACTTGAACTCACCTTGCTAGATTTAGGCTAAATCTAGATTTTACCCAACGAGCTCCTTTTGAAGGCCGCTTGAATCCTCAAGCCGAGAACTTCCAAAACCTAGGTCCATACAATCCAAACCATTTAGAAACATTCCCCAAACATTATACACCGAAATCCCTAAACGAGATTAAAACCCTAATTTCTCCAAAATCATCAAATCCGAGATTTGAGATACCAAACACTAAGAAACCATCAATGGAGCATTTATAACCTTAATACAAGAAAACTTACCCTTGAAGACAAAGAGGCTTCCGAGAACACCCAATCCAACATTTCAACCCGAGCTCCAAACCGATGAACTTGATGAGAAGATAAAGATGGAGGATTTGTGGTTCAAGGTTCCAACTAGTTAGATGGTAAAGGATCATGAGGTTTGGGGAGAGAAAAACCCCCAAAATAGGTTAGGGTTCGGTTTTGGTGTTTGGGAGAGAAAAGGATAGAAGTGAGAGTGAGGAAAACGGTTGAGAATCGCGACTCTTAAAAGACCTGGGGGCCGACCGCGATTGTGCCAGGGCACTATCGCCAGGGCACTATCGCCCAACACGTACCGCGGGCACACCCCCGCTGGCGATTGTGCCCGGCGATTGTGCCTAAGGCACTATCGCCAGGGCACTATCGCCCAGAGTGCACTGAGGCTCGATTCTTCCCATTCTCCGCACAGACCACTCATGACGCGATAGGCTTTCACAGACAGGAATTTACGGGTGTTACAACCCTCCCAACCTTAAAATGATTTCGTCCTCGAAATCTGGAATCACCAAGCACCCAACATTCACATTTGAAAGATCGATTGATTCCCTATCCCAAAGGGATGCCTTCATAAAACTTCACCCCATATACAGACCCGATTACATTCCGGTTGAGGTTTTTGCTGAGTTTCTCATAACGTGCCGTTACAAACTAAATCTCAACGTTCAACATAATTCACCGACGCCAGGATGAATGTTGAGTCCTTGATTAATCATTTTCTAAATCGTTCACTCTCGGTTGCCTCCCAACCTTAGATTCCTCATAATACCCCGAAAGCAACTTACGACCTTATCTAGTCATTTCCATCAAGAATACCCCAATCCGAACTATTCCCTTTGATACTTCTGATTACGACGCATCAAAGTCTCCTCAAAATTCATTTGTACTTAAAGTCCACCTCGACATTCCCACCAAATGTCTCCAAAATCATCATCACTAAGGAGTTATTGTTCTTTGACGAAATTTCCTAACGACTAGTTTTATCTGAACCATCGCAACCTTTAAATCCGTTCCTCAAAGCTGACCCGGACACAATGTCTGCAAGTGCTCCCACACTTCTATAGACCCAAGCATTGTGTTTCCACCAGAAACATACCATTACGCTCTACTGATAGCCGATTATCCCAAATCCCCTGAATCCTCAGATTCCTACAGATCCACTCCTAATATTGATGAAGATGTCCTTCCAAGGCACACCAATGCGTCCTTTAGGTAACTGGTTAACCCAAATTCGGCTATCACTCAACTCCGTTCCAACCCCAACTACACAACATTCCTTTAACAAAGTCTTTATCACCACGTGGATGCTTATACCCATCGGTACTTAAACATCAACACTTAACCCTCTTTTAATTTCCATCACCGAAAGGTCATTATTTCCCATAATCCAACCGGAATACTTCCAAACATTCCAAGATCCATTGACTTCAAGAAAACAAGTCGACACTTAAGACTAAACGGTGACCTCGAAAATGTGGACATCCCGTCCACGATTTCATTCCAGACGGATCGTCGCACTAAGGCAGACACCTATCAAAATGCTAAAATTCCAAATCGCGCATTTCTAACAAACAGATCACCAAAATTTCCCTTTTTAATCGCGGAACCCACCACGACGGTATGCCGACAACATAACCCATGATGTGACACCGACTAGCAATCCATCACAACGAATCCCAAAAGAAGCGCAGATAGTCATATAAGACCTTATTCCACATGATTACCGAAGTATAAAATCATCCCTTAACTAGCGGAGAAGACTTAAATCTAATTACTTCCATACAACAAGTGCGCACAGATTCAAAACTGAAACTCAAACTTTCACGACTAACCGCAAGTCGGAACATCCGACGCCTCCAATTCCAAGGACTCCCTTAGTCCCTAATTACAACTGCTCTTACGCCAGGGTTAAAATCTATAGGCCTAATGAGTTCAAGGTTTTTCAACTAGTATGCCAATTTAAGTTTATAAAACTTCCGAATACAAAGGCTTCCTAACGATTAAACGTGCGGCAAAATACACTACCGTCCATGCGATAGGTTTCAAAATTGATTAACCACACAACGCATGTGAAACCATTTCCAAAAACTCGTTTGTTCAATACTTACGTTAATAAAACGGTAACAAGAGATGCGCAACAAAATTTTCAAACGGACTACCATGGTCCTAGTAATGCATCAATTTATACTATGCATATGAAAGATAACTTTCCGCACTATAACATGGGCAATAAAAGTTTGTACAATTCCCAAAAGAGACATTCACAAATTAATTTTAAAGTTCTGACTTCTCAACCCAAAAGTCGTTGCGACATAAAATCCTTAACAGCTTCGTATGCAACAGTTTATTCCCCAAAGTTCGATGAAATGAAAAGAATGCAAATAATTCTCAAATTGAGTTTAAAACTTAAGTCGCCTCGGTAAGACACATTTGACCAAGATGGTAACTACAATGATATGCAATTCGAAAATTCACTTCATGTATTGCGAAAAATTTATAACAGCAAGGTCAACAAGCGAAGCACGCTTAGAGTAAAATTTAATTTAAGACAAGATAAATACTTCGCATATTTACTCACGCGAGTGAAAGTCGGATTCAACCCAAAAGTATGCACATATACTCGTGTGAAACCTAAGATGCAATCATGCGACATTTCGATTTTTCGAGGGCCTCTTACGGTTGCAAAAGTGCCGATGCAAGACTCGCATGAAACAAAGTATTGAACACAACTCGTAAATTAACGCACACAATGATGCATATGCACATGTTCTCAAAATTATTTTACGCAACGCAAAATGGCGTAAGACGAGGCACCCTAAACCCAACTGAATTTTCGCAAAACTCAATAATGCTAAAATCATGCAGTGACAAATTTTCATTTCTCAACAAGAATGTAAGACGGCAATATGGCTAAAACACTAAGCCTTCAAGAGTTTCCTCTTTTAATGCAATGAAAGATAAAATGACACCTTTAACAAAATTCACATGGGACACGACGCCAACTAACTCGTAAGCTTAAAAGAAGCAAAATTAAAACTCACGCATGGAAAGGCATCGTATAAAACAACACTCAATGAAATTTCAACAAAACTCACACAAACTAAAATTCTCAAGAAATTCCGACTCAACGCGTGGGAATAACTTTTCCTTTAAAACCATTGACATATGTGGAGGAGATCCAATGCCTAGGTTAAAATCTCATAGCTACTTGCCCAATACTTAAATGACATTAAAACATGGATATTACAATATCCGCAAATAGTGTTAAACAAGAGATGTGAATAAAGAGATTTTTTATAACAATTTGCAATTACGTGCAACAAAACAATTTATGCATGCTTAAGCTCACAGTTTAAAATCTGATGCGTGTTAAATGCTTTACCAAAACTTTATAATATAAACCACTTTCTGTTTTACGAACACAAGAAACAATTTATGCAAATTTATTTCAGAAATAAATTTTAGTGCATGAATTTGGTCGGCATTCACCACTCTAGACTACGCTTCTCAACAACCCGACATACGAATACCATCCGGGTGTATCAAGCATCTTAGGACAACAATCTCAATTTTCTACTATTGTCATCCGGATACTCCACATCTTAAAGAGACACTCGGATATTTCATCGGTTCACCTTACAATCCCTCCTCGTATGATGTCAATTCCATAAGCTCAAGGTTCTACTCCAACCAATTATTCTTACTCAAGACGATCAACTTAATGCATTCAACTCACTTAACTATCACTTAAACGTGACATTCCTATAGACATCAACGTTTCCTTAGATTACTCACTTAGAAACCTTCTCACTACTCCAACGGTAATCGTACCAAGGTAGTTCAAGTATACACATGTAATATGTAGGTTCACCATAACACTGGCCAGGTGCCATTATGAACGTACCATATATGATCATCCTTGCGATCCTTGACAAATTTCCCGTTTCTAGTGACTCGATCAACTCCATCATATCTTATCTCAAGGTTCCTAATGTGCAACTTCACTTACAATCGCTTATAAAAACGCTAGTTTGAGTCTAGGCATCCTACAATCAATACCTAATTCTCTCAAACTTAAGCTTTGATACCAACTTGTAACACCCTTAAATCTGGAAATAGTAACTTATTAAAATTTACTAAATACATCAATAAATAAATCATCTTCAACCACAAATTATGACTTAACCTCAATACAACCATTCATTCTATACAAAAGTCTATGATAAGGACGGGTGTTACTAAAACCCCATAATAGTTACTATCTCCAACGTTGCACAAGACTTCACCAACTACTTACATTTACACAAAGCTAAGGCTCGACTCTTCATAGGATTGCTAGGACCAACTCCCAACCTTGAAACCTGATGCACATGCCGACAAATAAAAAGGTTAGGCTTAACGCCTAGTGAGCTCAAGAGTTTTAATCATATATAAAATAATCGTTTAAAAGAAAGAATGCGGTTAAAAGTTATAGTCCTTCAATATGATACGTCTTACATGTGAAAACGACTCATTTTCAACAATATGCATTTTAGGTAAAGAACACCAATTAAAACGTTTTCCAAGCCAACTACTTCAAAGATAATGATAAAAGCGTGAGTATAAACTGAACTCTCCATTTATGAAGATACGGTTAAACCTTATATCCCAAAACACCCCAAAACACGGGTGGGGGATAATACTCAACCCATAAATCAAGGGTAAAACCCAATTATACAAAACGTCACCGAAAACTTGGATAATAAAACTCAATACCCAAAAACAACACCTTTCGGTGACGGGGGATTCCCGGTTCCATAAAATGTGGCGGTCCACAAAGTAAGCCCATTTTATGTTGTTATGACTCGTCATATAAACAAAAGTACACGCAAGAGATGTCAGGCTCAGTAGCTTTAAACGTACACCCACGGAAACTCGAGTTTAACCCCGTCGGGTTCCTATGTCGAGCCCCTCATCTAATATCGTAATACTTGAGCACGAAGGACTTATACCGCAACCCGGTACCTTAACGTGCAGCACGAAGGACTTACATCGCACCCGATACCTAACGTGCAGCTCGTAGGACTTACATCGCACCCGATACCTAACGAGCTTCATCCAAAATTGCCAACAAGGCTCGAAGTCGAGCTACCAAAACTGGACAATTGTCCAAAGGCTCCAAATCAAATAAAAATACCAAGCCGCAGGCTTAGCACCCATTGACCCATTGATAAAATAAAATAAGAATATGATAAAACACACTCAACCAACGGATATGCCAACACAACGACCAACAGTAAGATTAGTTCAAAACTCAACATTAGTTGAGACAACCCATTTTCCAAATGAACTTATACCCTTATAACTTTTCCAAATGTCTCATAACACAAAATATGCATTTTCCAACTTTAACTTGTTGGGAACTGAAGAAAAGCTCAAGTATGGTTAATACTGCTGGTTCAGAATTACTACTGCTAGAAGACTTAAAGGTTAGTACTGCTGAGTATTACTACTGCTAGTAGAATTAATACTGCTAGTCAAAGTTAGTGCTGCTTGAACAAAGTTAGTACTGCTTAGCTAGTTAGTACTGCTAGTAGTTAGTGCTGCTTAGTAGTTAATGCTGCTAGAAGAGATTAATGCTGCATAAGATTAATACTGCTTATAAGATGGAGATTCGCATGAAAGAATAACAGCTGGATGGATTGAAGATATTCATGGAATGCTTAGAGATATACATGGAAGATATACTGAAGATTTGTTTATTTATTGTAATTATCTTTTTCTTTCAGTATATGTATAGAAGTTATAGAATAATTCATTCTAAGTGACAGAGAGAAATCAACCTCAAGGCATAGATCCTAATTCTAGAGAAGTAGAATTCGTATTGGTGAGCTTGTTCATCAATATTGAGGTTGAGTGTGTAATATTGTAACTTTAAAGCATTCAATACAAGTTTACAGTTTGTTATTCATATTTACTGTGTGTTGATTTACTGTTTCATTGAATATCAAAGTGTTATTCCGCAAACTTCTTTGATATTGTTTCTGAGAATTAATTCTTGTTGAGAATTCGATCCTGACAAGTGGTATCAGAGCCTAATTCCCTCAGAAACATCTATTCATTCATCATGGAAAATCTTGCAGAATCAAACAGTACTATGGTCTCTAAGGTTCCAATGCTTAAACCCAGTGAGTTTGACATGTGGAAGATCAGAATCAGACAATACATTCTTCTCACTGACTACTCAATGTGGGATATCATTGAGAATGGTCCCTCTGAAGCTGGAAGGATAGGACCAGATGGGAAAAGACCTCCACCAAAGACAGATGGTGAGAGGAAGATCAGACAGACAGAGATGAAGGCCTTGAGCACTCTACTCTTGGCCATCCCCAATGAATATCAGCATCAATTCTGGAACTGCACTGATGCCCAGATTCTCTGGAATGCTCTAGAGAAAAGATTTGCTGGCACTAAGAGCATAAAAAGAAATCAAAGAGATGTTCTAAAGCAGCAGTATGAGAACTTCACTTCCTCAAAGAATGAGTCTATGACTCAAACTTTTGATAGGTTCAACAAACTCATTGGTGAACTGGCTACTGTAGGAGTGAAGATGGAACAAGATGATATCAACAGAAAATTCCTCAGATCTCTTGGGGATGAATGGACAATTTACACTGTCTCATATAGACAGAGTGATAATCTGGAAGAGAAGGAACTTGATGATCTATATAATGATTTGAGAGTCTTTGAAGCTGAGGTAGAATCCAAGAAGAAGCCCTCTGGTTATATCCACAATGCTGCACTTCTTTCAGCATCCACTAATACTACAGCCAACCCTGAAGCAGTTAGTACTGCCAGTGGAGTAAATTCAGAAAAAGGCATTGAAACTATCTTTGAAGCCTTTTTGTCCAGTCATAGCAACAATTCATTGATCAATGATGATCTGGATCAACTTCACCCTGATGATCTGGAGGAGATGGATATTAAATGGCAGATGGCCATGTTATCCATGAGGGTGAAGAAGTTTATTAAAAGAACTGGAAGAAATAACTTCTCTCAAAGAAGAGAAGATGGAGTTGGTTTTGACAAGACTAAGGTGGAATGCTATAAGTGTCACCAGAAAGGACACTTTGCTAGAGAGTGCAGGAGTGTTGTTCCAAACAACAACCACCAACAAGCTCAGAATGGAGGCTATAATCAGAACAAGAATCCTGCTCAAGCCCTTGTTTCTCAACAAGGAATGGGATTTGACTGGAGTGATCAAGCTGAGGAAGCCATTCAGAATCAAGCTCTTATGGCAGAAGTATCTGATCTCCCCTCTGAGGTAATTTCTAATCTTTGCACTGAATCTTGCATTGACACTGTCAAAAGATACAGGGATCACAATCAAAGTATGTGTGATGACCTCAAAAGATTAGAAAAGGACAGAAGAGATTATGTGTTGATAGTTGAGAGATTTGAAGAGCAAATCAAAGGATTTCAAGCTAATGAACTTCAACACTCCTATGACACAAACTATTGGAAGTGGGAAAAGAATGAGTTAGAGACCAAACTGTCCAAGTCCTTAGAAGAGAATGAGAGGCTGAATGAGGAACTGTCTAAAGTTAAACTTGACATAGAAAAGTTTTCATATGCTTCAAAAGCAATGGATTCTCTTCTAAAGGCTCAGATTCATGATAAGATGAAGCCTGGTATTGGTTACAACAATACACCTCCTCCTTACAACAATAACTATATCTCTCCTACTTCAGACTTGTTAGAAACCAAGGAGAAAAAGGACTTATCTGAAGAAGCTTTTAAAATAGATCCTTTGGATGAGGTAGTAGTTAAGGATTTGACTGAGAGAGAAGCCAGTAAGAATAGGGATAAAGATGTGAGTAAAGAAATCCCACTAGAAAACAACATTATCACCAATGAGGGATGTGGGAAAATCTGGGTCAAGTCCAAGGAAATAGAGAGGACCAAAGGAAAAGATAACAAGGTCCATTACAAACAAACCACAATTGTGAATCCTGGATCTTGTAAACAGTGTGCTTGCAGTAAAGCCAAAAGCCTAAATTCTGGTTTAAAAAGAGGTAATCAAAGAAACTGGAATAATCAATGGGCTCAGAAACAAGGAGTTGATCTGAGTAAGATCAATAGACCAAAACCTTGTTTCATATGTGACAAGTTAAATCATCTGGCTAAATATTGCTTCTTTAATCCTATTAATCAACAGATGAACTTTCAAAGATTTGTGCAAAAACCTGTTGGTTATAGGAAGGCTGGAAAGAAACATGTGATAAAGAAACAAGGTGAAAGTAAAGGCCCCATGAAGGAAAAGTTTTTAAAAGAAAGTATTAAAATGTGGGTGCCTAGAAGCACTAAAACTGTTAATACTGCTGACAGGGTTAGTGCTGCTGGAGGTATTACTACTGCTCCCAGTGTTAGTACTGCTGACAATATTAATGCTGCTAATACTGTTAGTACCTCTTCAAAGGTTAATACTGCCAACACAGTTACTGCTGCTAACACAGTTACTGCTCCTAACAAGGTTAGTACTGCTAAGCATGCAAGTGCTGCTAAGGCAGTTAATACTTCTAAAAACAGTACTACTTCTGGCAAAAATATTTCCAAGCCTATTATAGTGACAAAGTACTCCAAGAATGAGGAGTTAAAGTTCAAAAATCTTGTCAAGAAAGAATGCAAGTATTTTGATGAGAAAGGGGTACCCAAGACCACTGTGGCTTGGGTTCCTAATTCATACTAACTGATTTATTTTATGTGCAGGGCAACCAACAGCTCAAGGGAAAGAGCATATGGCATGTTGATAGTGGTTGCTCTAGGCACATGACAGGCAACATGTCATGCCTTCAGGATTTCAAGCATATCAATGGAGGACATGTTGCATTTGGAGATAATCTTACTGGTGGAAAAATAAGTGGAAAAGGTAATGTCACCAAAGGTAAGATGACATTTGAGGATGTCTACTATGTTGATCAGTTGAAATACAACCTGTTAAGTGTATCACAGGTTTGTGACAAACAACATAGTATATTATTTACAAATACTGAGTGTATGATCCTTGCTCCAGGGTTCAAGGTAGTTGATGAAAGCATGATACTACTTAGAACTCCAAGAAAGGACAATGTTTATTGTCTAGATATGGACAATGTGGATAATGATTCATCTCTAAATTGTATTGTTTCAAAAGCTTCTGTAGATGAATCATCTCTTTGGCACAGAAGGATGTGTCACATGAACTTCAAAACTATGAACAAACTGGTTAAAAACAATCTTGTAAGAGGTTTACCTTCCAAAGTATTTTCATGTGATGATCATTGTGTTGCATGTCGTAAAGGCAAACAGCACAAAACTTCTCATAAGACCAAAGAGATAAACTCAATTTCTTCTTGTCTCCAGTTACTGCATATGGATCTGTTTGGTCCTACAAATGTTATGAGTATAGGCAAGAAATCTTACTGCTTGGTTATTGTTGATGATTACTCTAGATTTACCTGGGTATATTTTCTAAGGACTAAGGATGAGACAAGTGGACTGATCAAATCTTTTATCCTAATAATTGAAAACCAAACTAATCAAAAAGTAAAAGTCATTAGATCAGATAATGGGTCTGAATTCAAAAATCTTGATCTAAACACCTTTTGTGAAGAAAAAGGCATTAAGAGACAATATAGTGCTCCTAGGACTCCTCAACAGAATGGTGTTGCTGAAAGGAGAAATAGGACACTAATATAGGCTGCTAGATCTTTGTTGGCTGATTCAAAACTGCCAATTACCTTCTGGGCTGAAGCAGTTAATACTGCTTGTTTTGTCCAAAACAGAGTTCTAGTGGTCAAGCCTAAGAACAAGACACCATATGAGCTGTTAAATAAAAGAAAACCCTTTATTGGCTTTTTCAAACCTTTTGGGTGTCCTTGTACAATTCTCAATACCAAAACTCACTTAGGTAAGTTTGATAGCAAGGCAGATGATGGATTTCTTGTTGGGTATTCATCTCAGAGTAAGGCCTACAGAGTTTTTAACTCTTCTTCTAGAATAATTGAAGAAAGTGACAATGTCAAATGCAATGAGAACACACCAAATCCTATTGGGTCTGGTCCTCAGTGGCTATTTGACATTGATTCACTAACTAACTCTCTTGGTTTCAGCAGTAATGATTATGCAGGGTCAGGATGTAGAGGATCAGGGACTACACAAGTCCAAGAAAGTATATCTAAATCTGTGATCTTTCCCATACCCACAGTGGATTCTGTTGAAGACTGTGACAAGGAACCATCTGCTGAACCAAGTCAGAGTGAAGAAGAAACTATAGATGAGGAGACTCAAGAAAATAAAGAATCAGAGGTAGCAGCTGAAAACACTTCAGTTGAGATGCATGACTCTAATCTAGAGGTTGGACTGAATGAAGAACCTAGTCATAACACCAGAGTTTAAAAGAATCATCCTCCACAACTGGTAATAGGAGATATCTCTTCTCTTATGATGACTAGACATCAAAGTAGGCTTCAAGAAATGCAAGATCAACAGCATACAGTGCTTTCTTGATTTCTATCCCAGCTTGAGCCTAAAAAGGCACATGATGCTATGAAAGAATCAAGTTGGATAGAAGCAATGCAAGAAGAACTGTTGCAGTTCAAGCTACAAGATGTGTGGGATCTAGTAGACCTTTCTAAAGGTCACAGAGCAATTGGCACAAAGTGGATTTTCAGAAACAAGAGAGATGAAAGAGGTATTGTCATAAGGAACAAAGCAAGGCTGGTGGCTCAAGGGTATACTCAAGAAGAGGGTATAGATTATGAAGAAGTCTTTGCACCTGTGGCTAGGATAGAAGCAATCAGATTATTCCTAGCCTATGCTTCTTACATGAACTTCAAAGTCTATCAAATGGATGTAAAAAGTGATTTCCTCTATAGCTCAATTGAAGAAGAGGTATATGTCTGTCAACCACCTGGGTTTGAAAACCTAAGTTATCCAGACAGGGTATACAAATTGAAGAAAGCTCTTTATGGACTGCATCAAGCTCTAAGAGCATGGTATGACACTCTGTCATCTTATCTCTTGGAAAATGGATTTGAAAGAGGAGTCATTGATAAGACTCTATTTATCAAGAGAAAGAAGAAGGATATCTTGCTGGTCCAAATCTATGTTGATGACATTATCTTTGGATCCACAAGAGACAACATGTGCAAGGAGTTTGAGGACCTAATGCATCAAAGGTTTAAAATGAGTTCCATGGGGGAACTTTCTTTCTTCCTTGGACTCCAAGTTCAACAGAAGTCAGATGGAATCTTCATCTGTCAATCCAAGTATGTGCAGGACATTCTAACCAAATTTGGTTTCTCAGAATCAAAACCTGCCAGCACACCTATGGAGACACACAAACAGATAACAGCAGATCTTGAGGGGGAGGATATGGATGTGCATCATTATAGATCCATGATTGGCTCTCTCATGTATCTCACAGCATCAAGGCCAGATATAATGTTTCCAGTCTGTGTCTGTGCAAGATTCCAAGTTAGGCCAAAGCAATCTCACTTTCAAGCTGTTAAGAGGATATTCAGATATCTCAAAGGGCAACCCAGATTGGGACTTTGGTATCCTCATGACTCACCCTTTGACCTAATAGCATACTCAGACAGTGATCTAGGTGGGGCAAACTTGGACAGAAAATCTACTTCTGGAGGATGTCAGTTTTTGGGTGCTAGACTAGTTTCATGGCAGTGCAAGAAACAAACCACAGTGTCCACATCTACAACAGAGGCAGAGTACATAGCAGCTGCAAGTTGCTGTTCTCAAGTCTTATGGATTCAGAATCAAATGCTGGACTATGGGGTAACCTTTCTACACACTCCCATTTTTATTGATAATAGCAGTGCTATCAGCATTGTGAATAATCCGGTCAAGCACTCTAAGACAAAGCACATTGAGATCAGGTATCACTTTATAAGAGACTGTAATGAAAAAAAACTCATTCAAGTTGTAAAAGTTCACACTGATAACCAGTTTGCTGATCTATTCACCAAAGCTTTTGATGTGGGTAGATTCACTTTCTTGGTAACAAATGTGGGAATGATCAACTCTGAATAAGCATCCTCTCTAAAAGTGATTAAATACTTGAATATTATGGATTCTTGGTGTTACTAATCTTCCTTTACAGGGCATACATAGCAGTACTCAATTCAGCTCAAGCTTCAAAAAGTAAGTATAGTTAATACTGCTATCGGTTAATACTGCTAGTTAGTTAATACTGCTAGTAGTTAATACTGCTCTCAGTTAATACTGCTAGTTAGTTAATACTGCTAGTAGTTAATACTGCTCGCGGTTAATACTGCTAGTTAGTTAATACTGCTAGTAGTTAATACTGCTCTCAGTTAATACTGCTAGTTAGTTAATACTGCTAGTAGTTAATACTGCTCGCGGTTAATACTGCTAGTTAGTTAATACTGCTAGTAGTTAATACTGCTCTCAGTTAATACTGCTAGTTAGTTAATACTGCTAGTAGTTAATACTGCTCGCGGTTAATACTGCTAGTTAGTTAATCCTGCTCGCGGTTAATACTGCTAGTAGTTAATACTGCTCGCGGTTAATACTGCTTATGCCCCGAATACTATAAATACCCTTTGCCCGCCTAAACGTTCATAACGACTCTTTGCATACTGTTCACTTGCGCTCTAAACCCTTTCTCTCTCAAGATTCAAAGCTTTCGGGCAAAGTTTTTCGCTAAGATCAGTGGCATCCATGGCTTTCATCGATGAACACAATGAGATCGCGATGCTACAAAAGCCAAAGCAAGCTGCAGGATTTCACCAGATTGTGGATTTCCTCAAGTCAAGCCATATTGCTCATGCTCTTACTGTTGCTCCTACAATCTATATCGACCATCAAAGGCAGTTATGGGCTAATGCCACCATTGTTGCTGAGAATGGTGTGCAGATGATCAAGACAAGGGTGTGTGACCAACCCTTAACAGTTACTGAAGAAGTTATTCGCATCAGTCTATGTCTAGATGATGCCTCTGGTATAACTTCTATCCCAAATGATGAATTGTTCTCTTCCCTTACAAGAATGGGGTATGGAGGCCCATTGGGTGTTTTCAAATTCTCTAAAGTCAAATTTTCACCCCAATGGCGTTTCTTTGTCCATACTCTTATGCACTGCATCTCCAAAAAGACTACTGGATGGAGTGAGTTCAGCAGCACCATTGCTTATGCTTTGGTGTGCTTAGCCACTGCCAGAAAGTATAACTTTTCTAAAATGATTTTCAGTGATCTTGTCTCAAACATGGGAAACAAAAAGAGCTTCTTTATGTACCCCAGGTTTGTTCAAGAAGTTATTACTCATGAATTGACGGATATACCTCAACCTGTTGGGGTATATGTACCTAAACCCCCCAAAGGCAAGGTTTTCTCAAATATGAGAAGATCTGCTGGGGACTCTGAAGGAGTTGACACCCCATTGTTCTCTACAATGATGGTGGTGTCCCAAACCAATGAAGGTATGGCAGCAGGGTCAAGGCCCCCATTAGACCATCCTACTGCTAGCCAATCCCAACCTTCCCTTTCAAAATCTATCCCCCAATCCCTTCTTGAAAAAACAACCTCTCCTATCACCCAAACATACAAGAGGAAACAGGTAAAGAAGGCTCCTTCCCTTCTTTTACCATCAACCCCCAAGCCTTTAAGCCCTCTAAAGGAGAATTCTCCTTTAGGGAATATCCATAGGGAAACCACAGGGGTGTCTCCCAACCCCAAGGAGGTGCTCTCTAAGGAGGAGGAAGAGTATATGGGTGATGAGGCTGCCACTACTCCTGCTAGCACAGAGGAGGAAAGTGGTAACATCAATAAGACCTCCCCCATGGCAACTTTGAATGAGCAATCATTCAAAGGTCCCTGGTGCTAAGAAACTACGGGGGTGGATAGTGCTTCTGCTAGGCAGAAGACTTCCACTACTAAAAGATCCAATGATCCTTCAAAAGAGGGTAACACTTCTAGAGAAGGTGAGGACAGATATAACTACCAGGAATTGATGGATACAATGGGAAACATCAACCTAGATGTTCTGAAACAAGGAAAAGACATAGAGGAGATGAAGCTGGTGATCCTGTCACAACAAGCCCAGATTGCAAAACTAAAGAAGATGGTGACCAGGCTGATTCAAAAGAAAAAAAGGAAACAGTTTGTGCTAAAAAGAAGGGAAACAGTGTCTGATGCTCCCAAAAAGGGGGAGTCAGAGGCTGAAGTAAACCTGGATGAGGAAAAAGAAAAATTTGAGGGGGAGCATGATGGGGAGAAGGACAGTATTGAGGGGGTGGTAGAAGCAGAAACTGAAAGAAACGCAGAGCAAGCAGCAGAAACTGTTAGTGCTGCTGAAACTTCACAAGCAGAGTTATCACCAACAGAGATTGAAGTAGCTGAAATGCTCATCAAAGCAAAGAATGACACTCCCAAAGCAAAGGGAGTGGTCATAAATGAAGGGGGAGCAAAAGGAACAGAAAAGAAAGAAATGGCTGAGGATGCAAGAAGAAAAGGAAAAGAGAAGATGATAGAAACTGATCAACCAACTAAAAGACAAAGGTTAGTTGAATCAGATGAAGCTTTAGCCAAGAAGATGCATGAGGATATTGAAAAAGAAGAAATAGTTCAGGTGGAAAAAGACAGGGAGATGGCAAAGGCTCTAGCTGCTGAATTAAATGAAGCTTATCAGAAAGGGCTTGAAACAGAGAAAGCTAAGCAAAGGGCAATAAGCTTGAGAAAGGCTATGATAGCAAAATCAAGTGCAAAGAAAAGAAGACCTTCACAAACTTACCTTGCCACTCAGGAAAGAAACAAAATGATAACTTTCTTGAGGAGTGCAATTGGGGTAAAGAAAGAAATGTTTGTGAAGATGAATTTTGATCAAATCAGGGATCTCTATGAGAAAGAAATGGGGAAGCTGAAGAGTAATGAAAAGGATAGAGTGGAGTTTGAAAAGAAGGCCAAGGAGAGTAATGATGTGAATATGAATCAACCATTCCCTGAGAGTGAAGAGGGGACTCCTATCAAAGAAAAGGCAGAGAACAAGGAAGAAAAGAAGAAGGAAGTTACTTTAGGGCAAGTTCAAAAGACTCTGAAAAGAACCAAAATGATGGCTAAAAGAAAGAAGAGTGTAAAGAAGCCTAGAGTAGAAGAAGAGCAAAAGGTTGCTGAAGAAGAAGAGGCACCTCAGAATGAAGCTAAATCTCAGGAAGTACCACAGAGTTCAAATGTAAACATGTACATCGTGGTAATGGATAAAATTCCAAAGCCTATTTCAGTTGAACCTGTTGGATTTAAACCTCCTGAAGTTATCCACTGGGATACTATGGAGGTGGATGGCAAAGAGTACATCAGATTGAAAAGAAATGATGAGAAGTATGAAGTCTACAGCACCTGGAACAAAATTGTCAGAGAGTGTTCAAGATCGGATTTGGAGGAAATGTTTGAAGTGGGGATGAAAATTTATGCAGATCAGTTGACAGCTCCAGGGTTACCTATAGTGAAGCTGGTCATGGAATACTTGTGCATGTTATTCAACCCAGAAGCAGTGAAGCACTTAATCAGAGATGTGTTCAAAACTGTTAGAGGATGGACTCTCTATGAAAGGAGTGGAGTCTATGAACTAGCATTGGATACTTTTCACATGGAGTACTACTTGGTGGATAGGGTCTACAATCACACACATCTCAAGCTTCATGCCATGTTGAATAAGAAGTTGGGTTGTGCACCAAATTCAGAAATGGCAAAGTATCTAATTCAGAGGACTATCAATCAGAGTATGGGACTGGATCCTAACATTGGAGTGGATCAATGAAGATTTTGGGAGCATCTGAAGAACTTGACTTCTTTTCCTAAAAGTCAAGTTAGGGGGAGATTGTTGGGAACTGAAGAAAAGCTCAAGTATGGTTAATACTGTTGGTTCAGAATTACTACTGCTAGAAGACTTAAAGGTTAGTACTGCTGAGTATTACTACTGCTAGTAGAATTAATACTGCTAGTCAAAGTTAGTGCTGCTTGAACAAAGTTAGTACTGCTTAGCTAGTTAGTACTGCTAGTAGTTAGTGCTGCTTAGTAGTTAATGCTGCTAGAAGAGATTAATGCTGCTGAAGATTAATACTGCTTATAAGATGGAGATTCGCATGAAAGAATAACAGCTGGATGGATTGAAGATATTCATGGAATGCTTAGAGATATACATGGAAGATATACTGAAGATTTGTTTATTTATTGTAATTATCTTTTTCTTTCAGTATATGTATAGAAGTTATAGAATAATTCATTCTAAGTGACAGAGAGAAATCAACCTCAAGGCATAGATCCTAATTCTAGAGAAGTAGAATTCGTATTGGTGAGCTTGTTCATCAATATTGAGGTTGAGTGTGTAATATTGTAACTTTAAAGCATTCAATACAAGTTTACAGTTTGTTATTCATATTTACTGTGTGTTGATTTACTGTTTCATTGAATATCAAAGTGTTATTCCGCAAACTTCTTTGATATTGTTTCTGAGAATTAATTCTTCTTGAGAATTCGATCCTGACATAACTGCTGATAAGAATGAAAATCATAAAATGAGACTATAAACATTCTTCCCAGTACCCCCCACATAAATGTGCAATTAATACTTTACAAAACATTCCATTTCGTGAATGATGCATAAAACCCGACAAACATTTAAAAGCGTATTTCTTTGATCAAAGATCTATTTATGCAATAAGACCTCAAAACACATTTATTTGTAACACATTTATCAAAATGCCCCAAAATCCCAAATGTGGGTATTATACAAATTTTGTAAAGTTAAATACTTCCAAAAAATCAAAGATTAGCAAATAACCCAACATTTGACAATTTCATGTAGAACACATAAACACTTTAAAATAGACATTTTGGCATGTACAACGTTTTCACAAATCAACTTGAACTCACCTTGCTAGATTTAGGCTAAATCTAGATTTTACCCAACGAGCTCCTTTTGAAGGCCGCTTGAATCCTCAAGCCGAGAACTTCCAAAACCTAGATCCATACAATCCAAACCATTTAGAAACATTCCCCAAACATTATACACCGAAATCCCTAAACGAGATTAAAACCCTAATTTCTCCAAAATCATCAAATCCGAGATTTGAGATACCAAACACTAAGAAACCATCAATGGAGCATTTATAACCTTAATACAAGAAAACTTACCCTTGAAGACAAAGAGGCTTCCGAGAACACCCAATCCAACATTTCAACCCGAGCTCCAAACCGATGAACTTGATGAGGAAGATAAAGATGGAGGTTTTGTGGTTCAAGGTTCCAACTAGTTAGATGGTAAAGGATCATGAGGTTTGGGGAGAGAAAAACCCCCAAAATAGGTTAGGGTTCGGTTTTGGTGTTTGGGAGAGAAAAGGGAAGAAGATAGAAGTGAGAGTGAGGAAAATGGTTGAGAATCGCGACTCTTAAAAGACCTGGGGGCCGACCGCGATTGTGCCCGGCGATTGTGCCAGGGCACTATCGCCCAACACGTACCGCGGGCATACCCCCGCTGGCGATTGTGCCCGGCGATTGTGCCTAGGGCACTATCGCCAGGGCACTATCGCCCAGAGTGCACTGAGGCTCGATTCTTCCCATTCTCCGCACAGACCACTCATGACGCGATAGGCTTTCACAGACAGGAATTTACGGGTGTTACAAAAACAAATTAGTGGCCATTATTTTTTGGTCATTGACTATTTCAACTTAGTGACTACCATTTTTTGCTCACTAGTAGTAAATAAATAAATATATATATATATATATATAGAGAGAGAGAGAGAGAGAGAAAGAAAGAGGTGGGTTCATACGAGAACAATAACTATTTAAAAAACTCAAGAACAACCGAGTACATACAAAATCATATATGATTCACGCGACTTTGCCTCGCGACTTAAATCACAGCCAAAGTCGTCTGCTTTCGGTTTTTGCCGGTTAATGTAAAATCACATAGTTAGCGTTCTCATTTGAACCTTCCTATATATATATATATATATATATATATATATAGGGGCCAGACCCTAGTATTTTGTGGTAACTATGAGATCCAATCTCATCAATCCATCTAATCTTATTATTTTTTTTTATTAATTAATAAGGAATGATATTTTAGTCATTTGATAAATTAAATAATATTAAAAACAAATTTGTAACTAAAAATATCAATCATTTGTCAATTAAATATATTGTTTCCTTCAATATCTCAACAAACTGATTCTGAGATATTCTGTTTTTGAACTTTGATTTGATCGTATGAAATATTCAATATTTAGCCGAAGTCTGCATCCTTTCTCTCGTTCTACATTGTCTTTTTTTTTTACAGTAGCCTGCAACACCATTCATCCTTTCTTCATCTCGTTGTTATATGTCTTTCAATGGACAACGAACTTTCTGTAGATTCCGTTTGATCTTTGTTCATTGGTCCCAATGAAGGGGAATATAATCACATGGGTGTTACTTTATTTGAAAACACGAACGATTTTGATTATGGACTTTCACCTTACAAACCAGGGAAGGACTAGTCAATCAAGAACAGAGAGATGTTTTTTGCAATCAAGAACGAAGAGATGGATTTCAGTTGTTAGACGATGGTGTATCAGTTGGCGTGGACAACGACGCGTGCTATCTCCCGTATTCCAACAAGGTGAACGATGAAACTCCAGGCAAGTTCTTCAATTTTTGCCTATCAATTGAAACTTATCGAATATGATTTGTGTTGCAAATAGATGTCACTCAGAGTCACACATTGTGATACATTGTGAAACTTATGGGATATGATTTGTGTTGCAAATATGATTTGTGATAGTCTGTGGTACACCGGGTGATACATGGTGTTATATTACAACTAAAACAATACCATTGGATGATATTGATGTTTTTTGAATTTGTATTCATATATTAATTTATGGTATCTTTACATAAAGCAACCGATTTTTTGTTACATATTTGTATGCAAAATTAGTTGGAAACTTATTTTTATTTTTACATGTTAAGACGTGGTACATGGGATGATATAAGCTCTTTTTTTGTAAACACATTCTATCAGGTGCTGGTCAATCAGAAATTCATTCTTTTACCTTTTCCCCCGGCGGAACTAGGTGGTGGACTCCCAATGTTGATGATTCAGTGAAACCCGCTATTGGTCTTATATGTTCTTCATTGGATGTAGCCGAATCTGTCTACCAGAAGTGCGCCGAGATGGCGGGATTTGAGGTAAGACGTTCACATCAGAAGATTAATAACGATGGATCAATACAAAATAAGTATTCTGTATGTACTAAGTTTGGGTTACCAATGAAGAAGTCGTTTGATTCCTTGGACCGTCGTAAACGTCAAAGGGAGTTTCGTAACTTGAATGTGAAGAGGACCGGGTGTACTACCTTTTCCTCCTTTGTGGCTCACGGAAGAACTTCTTGTCTTCGCTTTGCACGTGATGTTTTTGTGTGTGCAGCAGCCTTGAACCTATTTGGTTTCTTGTTCTTCACGGATTTTTTGTCCAGGTTCTATCTCTGCTCAGATCTGTGGGTGTTGTTCACTCATTCTGGTTCCTTGTTGAGGTTCCAGATTGGCTCATACCTTCCGCTGCCCTCTCTTTATAAGGACCGATCTGTAAGTTTTTTTACCTATTTTCTCATTGGATTTCCCCCCTCTGTAAGTTCTCTCTCTCTCTCTCTCTCTACCTTGTGGTTCTTTTTTGTTTGGGCTCTACGTAGTTGGCTTGACCTACCACCTCGAGTGGCAAGGAATCTAAGCTACTCAGATTTTGTCCTTGTGTGTGGTTGTTTCTCTTGAGTTGTCACCATGACAGGAACCGAATCTTCCAAAGAGCCAGAACAACAATCTCTTATTGCTAAACTGGACTTTGGTAATCCGTTGTATCTCCATCCTAGTGACACCTCGAGAGCCTCTATTTTGTCTATGAAACTGAATGGTACTGAAAATTATAAAGTTTGGTCGTGTGCAATGATACTTGCTCTTGAGACTAAGAATAAACTTGGTTTCATCGATAGTTCTGTAGTTAGACCTGTTGATAATGATGTTTTGGGCAAACAATGGGATCGTTGTAATTCTGTTATTCTATCTTGGATTCTTAACTCTGTTTCTAATGACCTATTTGTTAGTCAAGTTTTTTCTAGAGTTTCTTCTGAGGTGTGGCTTGAATTGAAAGAAACCTATGACAAAATTGATGGTTCCGTAACTTTCAATCTACACCAGAAAATTAATTCTCTGTCTCAAAATGGGACACCTGTCTCTGACTACTATCATAAATTCAATGCCTTATGGAAACAATTTGATGCCTTAATAAAACTTCCCTCATGCACATGCAATGCCTCTCACGATTTTTCCAAACACAATCAGCGAATAAAATTAATGCAGTTCCTGATGGGGTTAGATGATGCTTATGTTCATATAAGAAGCAATATTCTAACTATTGATCCCCTTCCGTCTATTAAAATTGTGTTCTCTTTGGTTTCTCGAGAAGAGTCACACCGCGGTGTGACTCGATCCTCAGATCCTAAAAGTCAAAACACAACCTTCTTTGGAAAGGCTAATGAAAATAAGAAAAAATCGGGGAAACCTTCCCTTGTTTGTAAGCACTGTGGTATAACTGGGCACCATAGAAAGGTGCTATAAACTGATTGGTTTTCCAAAGGACTTTCAATTTACTAAGTCAAATAATTCTTTTAAACCAACTTCAAACAATGCTTGTTCCACTGATTCTTCTGCTAGTGGTCAAAACTCTTTAAATTTTCTCACAGAGGATCAAATCACAAAGTTATTGTCTCTTCTTGATCATAAACAGCCGGAAAACGTCTCTGTCAACATGGCATGTATGTTTTCTGTTAATATGACAAAGCCTGCTAACTCTTCTAATTTTTCTCATCGTGGTTGGATTATAGACTCTGGTGCTAACCAGCATATGACTTCCACTATTTCTTGTCTTGAAAATGTTGTTGACATCTCGGATTTAGACTTAAAAGTAACTCAACCTAATAGAGATGAAGCTAAGATTAATCAAATAGGGAATTTTAGACTGAATGATGAAGTTGTTTTGTTTGATGTTCTCGTTATTCCTGACTTTCATGTTAATCTTCTATCTGTTCATAAGATTGCTAGAGATAGAAAAAATTTTGTTGGGTTTGATGAGTACAAATGTTATCTTGTTCAGGGTTCTCCTCACAAGAAAATTGTGAGGACTGGTAGCGAACAAGGAGGTTTATACTTCTTTAATCGCTTGTTCAAGGGTGAGTCCCTTATGTCATCAAAAACCAATATGTCTATAGTGTGTTGTGTCTCTCGCCAATTATGGCATAGTAGACTTGGACACCCTGGTGATCAAGTGTTAGGAATTTTAAAAGACACTCTTAATCTAGGAAGTGAACGTGAGTATGTTCCTTGTGATATTTGTCATAAGGCAAAACAAACCAAAGACAAGTTTACCTTGAGTAATCATGTCTCCAAAGTCTTAGGAGAAGTAGTTCACTTAGACATATGGGGACCTTATCGTATTCCTAGTAAGGAAGGTTATAGGTTCTTATTGACTTTTGTAGATGATTATACTAGATCTGTCTGGGTTTATCTGTTGAAAAGCAAAGATCAAGTCTTTGACAACATTGTTGCTTTTCACCGCTTATTGATCAATCAATTTGGAAAACATGTTAAGATTTCAGGAGTGATAACGGTACTGAGTTTGTTAATAACAAATTAGGTGCGTTTTTTAAAACTAATGGTATTATACATCAAACTTATTGTATTTACACTCCTCAAGGGTTTTTGAAAGAAAACATAGACACTTATTAAATGTGGCTAGGGCTTTAATGTTTCAGGGAAATATACCATTAAACATGTGGAGTGAGTGTCTTCTAACTGCTACATATCTAATAAATAGAACTCCCTCTTCTGTGCTAAATGGTAAGTGTCCTTATGAGTTAGTGTTTGGCTTTGCTCCTATGTTATCTCATCTTAGAAATTTCGGATGTTTGTGTTTTGCTGTTAGACCCAATGTTTCGGATAAGTTTTCTTCTCGATATGAAAAATGTGTTCACCTTGGTTACTGTAATTCAAAAAAGGGGTACAAACTTTATAGTTTGGACTCAAAACAAATCATTGTTTCTAGAGATGTTAAGTTTTATAAAACTATATTCCCTTTCAAAATGAGTTCAAATCAACAAAATTGTGATTCTAGTGATATCAACTCTTTAAATTTCTTTGATTCTGTTTTGTTTCAGACTAATGATTTGATCTCTGAATTGCCCAATGATGAAACTAGGGTGATCCCTCAAAATGGAAGAAAAAATAATGAAAATGTCCCTGATACTTTTGAATCAGATAGACGTGGTCACATGGGTAGTCAAAATAGAGTTGTCGGGTCTTTGGACCCTGGTAGTACTAACACCAGTAACGGAAATGACAGAGCTGCCGGATCTAGTGGTCCTGGTAGTACTGTTTCTGCCAGTGACTCACGAACTACTAGTTTTCTTCCACTCATTGTTCAACAAAATAATGATGACATTTTGAGGGCCTCTTCTGAGGGAACTGTTTCTGAACAATCAAACCTTCGTAAGTCTACACGACCTTCAAACTTACCCTGTCCCTTTGATGACTATGTTGTTAAAGGGAAGGTAAAGTATGGGATAGAGAAGGTTGTGAATTATTCTTGGTTAAATTTAAATAATTTTTGTTTTGTATCAACTCTGAATAAGTCTTTTGAACCTGATAACGTTTTTGAAGCAAGTAAGGATCAAAACTGGGTAGATGCAATGAATCTCGAAATGGAAGCCTTATATAGAAACGGTACTTGGGTTTTAACCGATTTTCCCCCTGGCCGAAAACCCATAGGTTACCGGTGGATTTATAAGATTAAATACAAATCCACTGGTGAAATAGAGAGGTATAAGGCTAGGTTAGTTGCTAAAGGCTATAGTCAACGTGAACATCTAGACTATGAGGAAACTTTTTCACCTGTAGTTAAAATGGTAACTGTCAGATGTGTTATTGTTTTGGCTGTTCAAAATCAATGGCCTTTATGTCAATTAGATGTTAACAATGCTTTTCTTTATGGTGATCTCGTTGAAGAGGTTTATATGTCTTTGCCTCCAGGTTATTTTTCAGCTAATGATAAACGGGTTTGTAAGCTTTTTAAGTCTCTGTATGGACTATAACAAGCACCACGTCAGTGGTATGAAAAGTTGTCAACCTGTTTAATTGATCATGGGTTTATTCAAAGTACTAGTGATTATTCATTATTTACGAAATGTTCTGATAATATTTTCATTGCTCTCCTTGTTTATGTTGATGACATTTTTATCACTGGTAACTCATATCCTGAAATTCAAGAGGTTAAGAATTATTTACAGTCTAGGTTTAAAATAAAAGACCTTGGTTTTTTGAAGTTTTTTTTGGGAATTGAGATTCTAGAAACTAACAAAGGTGTTTGTATGTCACAAAGAAAGTATTGTCTTGAACTTTTAAATGGTTTTGGATACCTGGGGTGTAAACCTATTAGTACACCCATGGACATGAAGTTGGTTGTAACAGATTCTGTTGGTTCTGAAACGAAGGATCCTCCTTTAAAAGATTTTATTGTTTATCAAAGGTTAATTGGTAGGCTTATATATTTGTTGGCTACTAGACCTGACATTGCTTTTTCTGTACACTGTTTGAGTCAATTCATGCATTCGCCTCGTGAGTCTCATCTGAAATTGGCTCTTCGAGTATTGAGCTATTTGAAGGTTTCTCCTGGTAAGGGTGTCAATTTTTCTTTGTGTCCTGCTTCTGATTTTAAGCTCTCAACCTATGTTGATGTTGACTGGGGAAAATGTTTGTCAACCAGGCGATCTGTTACAGGTAACTGTATGATTTCGTGGAGAAGCAAGAAACAGCTTACTGTTTCTCGCTCCTCTGCTAAGTCAGAATATAGGGCAATGGCTTCAGCCCTTTGTGAGATTATCTAGCTTCTTAGTATTTTAGCTGATTTAAAAATTGATAATCTTCTTCCTGTAAATCTAAACTGTGACAATAAGTCAGCTATACAAATTGCTAACAATCCAGTGTTTCATGAAAGGACTAAGCACATTGAGATAGACATTCATCAAGTGAGAAATAAAATCTCATCTGGAGTGTTGAAAACTGTAAAAGTTTTAGCAACAGAAAATCCAGATGATATTTTTACAAAATCACTTGGTGTGAATCAACATCACTATCTTGTTTCTAAGTTAAACATGTTGGATCTTTTCAATGACAAGATTGAGGGAGGGTGTTAAAAGGTTAGTAAGTATTGTACCAATCTTGTCATTAATTGTAATTTATTATGTTTGGTGTGTTTGTTGTAGGAGTTGAGGGATTGGATTTAAAACTCTGTTGATATCTGTGAAAGAGAGGGATTGTGCCTCACTATTGGGAAAAGTATGGGGTTAGCAGAGCAATTATACAAAGTTCGAGGGTCAAAGCTGAAAGGACTCATTTGCAATTTACAATATATAGAATTAGGTTTCTCGACCTAATTGAAAATCATTCAGCTCAGTTTTCATTCTGAAACTCTCTCTTTTCTCTCAGTTTAGAGTTTGTTATTTGTAATCTTCTTCAAACCTTTTGAAGGAAATTTAGGTTTAATCAGTAAAATGTTGTAAGGTTTTTTCTATTAAATGTTTGAAGACGAGATGCGAAAATTGCAGAGTATACGGTACGATCCAACATCCCTTTCTGTTTAGATGTTACATCCAATGAAGTTTATTCAATTATATATGTTGTTGATCTTTTTGTTTCAATTATTAAATGTTGTTTAGGTTGTGCGCAATATAAACGAGTCAACAACCATATGTAGCTGCAATCATTTTGGCCGTCATGGGTTCTTATGCAGACATGTCTTTAAAGTGATGTTAAATGCGGGTATTGAAAGTATTCTAGACAAATATATTTTGAGACGTTGGAGACGCGATCTTATGCCTCTTGAACTACAAAACAGTCGTCAAAGAATATGTGATACACTTGATGAACACCGTAGATTGATAAATGGTACATATGATGTTGTCGATGACGTGTTTGACATTTTAAGGGATGAAAAGGAAAAAATGTCATCGTTTTTGACAAGTATCAAAGAATTGAGGGATGGATTTGCAAAAGAAAGGACATATGAACCCGTGATGAAACGTAAAGAACGGGGAATAGAACAAATCCTTGGTTTTCCACGACTTGACAATGTTGACAACACCCCCCAACCGGCATAAGGAACAAAGGGTGTGGTACGTCTAAAAGAATGGTTAGAGCAGCCGAGAAAACAGCAGTGAAGAGTAGCAGACCAAAGAGGTTATGTCGGGGATGTAATATGATTGCAAATTATGATATCCGTAATTGTCCGATGAAAAAATAGTAGAAGGATTAAAGGCTTCTTAGTCATTTGTTTTCATTCTACTATCGAGTTTTTTAGGGACGGTGTTTAATTTTTTTTACTTACTATTATTTTTCTTATTTTACGGAGGATTTTTGGATGTTTACATATTTAGTTTACAAATTGAATATGATATAGTCCATTGTGATAAATTTTTTTGCATTAAATTAACATCTCATTCAGAGTTTTGAATAGAAATCAGTGTTATTGCAACTGATGCCTTGTGATATTGGGTGATAATGTATCAGTGTGTTGCATAAAAATGTCTGGTGATATTGGGATCTACTATTCTTTTGTTACAATTTCATACCTGCAGAAAACCTGTGTTACATTTTGATAATGTGAACAATTGCATTCTTGAAACTGATAATTGTCTCGTCTGACTTGGATATGATTCTGAGGTATGTGTTACAGTGTGATATTTTTGTTTCAATTCTATATGTACCATGTGATATTGTGTTACATACACTGTGATGTATGTGTTACATTGCGTTAACCCAAAACAGGCTTTGATTTCCCATATGAATCGTCTCTCATTGTGCTAAATTGTGACAATCTAACATCAGCTTTTATTATGCATACGTAACAAGCGATATTGTTTTCCCAATAGTTAATTATATAAACATGTCAATGTCATAACATGACACCAAATTTGAATCACATATGTACCCTGTAAATTGTGTCCCTAAAAGTGATGCATATAAACAACAAACATCTTTGTACCTAAAAATAAACATGCCAATGTGATAACATGACACCATATTTGAATCACATATGTACGCTGTAAACTATGTCCCTAACACTACCTAAACACATCAATATGTACCAACCATAACTTGAATATTACTTAAAATATCATAAACCATGTACAGGCAAAATAGATGCATGTAATGTGCAGTTCTAGTTGCAAAACACCAAGAAAAAACAAAAAAGAAGTACTATTATAAACAAAATAGTCAAAGTCGCTACTACTTTGTGTCCTAAATGCTAGCTAGTCGTGCTTCCCGGTTGGCTTCTGCAGCTTGTAGTAGACGTGTTTTCTCTTTCTCATCCAAAGCATTAAACTTTTCACAGTCTGAGATGACAAACGATCGTCTTAAGTTGATATCTGAGAGTAAAAGTTTCGTCGTGTATTTGTTTCTCAGCACTTGTAATTGTTTTTCTTGGGTTGGACCTTCATCATCAAGTCCACATTTCCATTTGTAAGGCAGTTGTCCCATGTAGCACTCCATATGTCGCATCAAGAACACACCACAATCATGTGAATTCTCCTTTGTGCCCCAGCGTACTGCAATCCTTATCGGGCTTAACACAACCATTTGGTCGTATTGCGCATGTTTTTGCATATGTAAATGTTGTAGCATCAAGGTTTATTGCACAAACAAATCCCCAAGTAGTGTTACAATATAATTAAAATCTTCGAAAAGTCATTAACTAAAACATAGGTTGTCTTTTTGATTTCTCACCAGGAGATCAGGTATTTCCTCGAATTTAGTTGGAGTCTCAAGTTCTTGTTGGATGTTGTCTATTATCAATATAGATGGACGTTTGAAGTTGAACACCACAACAAAGAAGTGCATATCTCGAATGATTGGAAAGAAAACCTGTGAAATCATTATTTGAACACAACTTCAATATGTAATTAAGATACAAAATTATCATTTACTAACCAATTACTTACCAAATCAACTCCCTTGAATGCGATCACCTGTGCATCACCTCCAACCGATGCTAATATATTATCAACGAACATTTTTACTTTCATTTCCGGACTTGTGTCATGTTTGAGCATTGTAGCCGTCTGTTCACAATTACATCATCATTACACCGATGTCTAATTTTATTACATACATTAGCACTAATAAGGTATGTATTGTTGTTGCTCACCAGAATTTCCGAGTGAAAGAATAACCTTCGTGGCGATGACTTGCTTCTGAATCGCTCTTAATGATTTAGTAATGTTGCCCAACTATCAATTACATTGCTATAGATCTTTTTCCGAGCACAAAGTGATTCGACTGTGCCTCTCAAAGCAACCGTACCTGTAGTGGTCTCAAAGACAGGTTCACTGCAATTGTACATTTGCTTAGTCAATAAAAAACAATTTTTAAGTTTATATGCATTAGATATGACATTTATTAATCAAAACGATACATACCAAACTGGTTCTACAGCAGCATTTATCCAAGCACATATTTTTTTCTCTGAGCTTGTTTCCAACATATCGATGTCTACGTTTCTCTTCACATAAGGTGATCTTAGTGCTTCCCCTGGCTTAGTTTCTCTCTTCCCAAGTCTCGGTGCATCACATATTGCTTTTACTCTTGAGTTTAAGCCAAACATCCCTTTTTTATAGGGATAATAGATGAAATAGGTAGAGGGCTAACATACCTTCTTTCCGGTGAAATTCCTAAATCAAATTTTGGTATTGCATCCCTATCGATTTTCCTTTTTTTGCAATAATCAATACAGCTATTATCAATCTCCATAATAGTTGTAGGGTTGTTCCAGTACGCTTCAGTTTCAAGTGGTACACCTGGTACAAGTTCCAACCCAACATATTCGTTCGGAGTTGGATCATTATCTGTGATACGAGTGGGTTGATCTTGCTTAGAATCTTTTGTCCTCCTAGGCGTCTCAAAACTATGCTCATTGTTTTTCTCATGAACAGACCCCCCTGTATCACCATCTTGTGTGTTGAATAGCCTCTGAAGCGCCAGATTTAGTGATTGCAAGGATGGATCTGTTGGGTAATCTGCTATGGCCTTTTCAAGAGTTTGTTCCGCACTTAGTCTTTGACACATTATCGAATTCAACTTTGATTCAATAATTTTGATATACTCCTGTGAATTCAGCATAAACATAACAGACCAATAGTTACATACCGTATAAATTAGTTTATCCGTGAATACTTGATTAAATATAAACTATATCAAGTTGTAATACAATTTACTAGCCGTGATCCATTCTGCTATATATAATCAACATTTTGATCGTAAATATGTATATCACAGTGCCATTAAGTTTACTAATCATGCTACATTGTGTAGTCGGTAATGTAAGACCAACATTCACTTTGTATGTGAATGTAGCATAAATATAATAGACAATTAACTACAAATAATATATCTTAGATCAATTGGTAAGCAAATTATAACATATGAAATCGTAGGTTATGTGTTAATCCTTGATTAAATATAAAATATATCAAGATGTATTACATTAGCTAGGTGTGATACATTATGCTACATATAATCAAGATGATCATAATGTATTTAACTATGTATTACAACAGATACAGTTAGTTGCATGAGTGATACATTGTGCTACATATAATAAACTTGTGATCATGTGTGCTATATTAAATTGACATGTCATCAAGTGTGATACATGTACTAAGGTTGTCATTAAGTGCACTGTATGTCACTCATGTGACACTTGTAACACAATTTATCGGTCCACATCAATCGACTTATACGACGAATATTTACCTGCAACTTTGCTTTTGAAGAAACCTTTGATCTTGTGCTTCTCTCAGCAAACACATCAATCGTTCTGTTTTCGTCATCTGGTACATCACCTTGCACAAGAAGTGGCCAGGTTCCAAATCCCCCATCAGTTAGTTCCAAATATTCTCTCCTACGAAGCAACTCCATATTCCAAACACATATTGTCGGCCTTGTCCTTTCCACATCAAACTTCTTGCATTGAGTAATATCAGCATACAGTAGCTTGTACATTAATAAGAACAAAGGTTAGTACATGTTAAATTTTAATAAATAGTAGTTACATGTTAGAATATACGTACCAACAAGAAAGTAACTGGCCCTGAGTAGAAAGTTTCACTGTTGATCTCTCTTCTCCACTGGTCTTTACTCGTCATCAAACAATTGAAGACTTACTTGCTCCAATCTATTTTTGATATGTCTGTGTCTTGTGTGATATAACCAAGCACCGCCGAATTACAATATCCACATGAGTTGCACTCGGCCATTGTGGAAAGAAACAACACCAGGAAATTAAGTTTGAATTGGAAATCCAAAGTTTCAGTACTTTCTACCTTCTTCATTACATCGGATATACGAACCCTCTTTCCTGGAAATTGACCCCTCCAAGAGGCCCTGACACTTTTTGCACCTGGAACCTGATATGTGGTTTGTAAATCTATTCCACCTATTGGTGTCCCTAGCATATCATGTACCATTTGGGTAGTCAACTTTATGGTTCCTTGGTCCAGTCGAAGCTCCATTGTCTGTGTGTGAAGCTTGTCCACAAGGTAGAAGGCTAACTTGGATGGGATATTATCCGTCTTCATTTTTAACAAGTCCCTAAACCCCATTTCTTGCACACCCTTTTCTGATCATCGCTTAGACTTTTAATCGCCTGGTGAAGGGGTTTTGGTGTAGTGCGAACTCTCAAAGTTGGAATATTATTTGACTTCTTGTTCTTAATACTTTTGACAATAGCCTTCTTTGTGAGCTTCTTTTTAATTGAGTTATCATCCACCATCTTAGTCTTTATAGTTGTTGCTTTTGATCTAGATGGTGTATCACTGCATTCAGCTGGTCCTGTGTCCATTCCTTTGTGTGCATTCCTTTTCCCTGTTTTTTCTTTTTGGACCCCCTTTGAACTATGGTATTTCTTGTTTTGCTTCTTGTTTTCCTTGTACACTCCACTACAACTGCACCATCATGTGTCTCTGGACTGGTAACCCTCACAGTTGACTTGGAACGTTTGTTCTTAACCAGCGATTTGGAGCTCTTCCTTTTATCCGGTGACTTGGTACTTTTATCGTTCACGGGGTTTTTTCTTTTTGCATCATGAGTAACCGATAGTAGGATCACTCTTACTCCTGATGAAGTTGTAACCATCTTTGGTTTACCTGCATAGTATCACATAAATTATAGTTATCGTTGTACAATTCATTCTGTAGCGTGTAACGGTAGCTATACATAGAAAGCATGTAACTAGTTTCCTACATTGAATGTAGACACGTGAACCTTCCTTATCTGCTGGTTGCCTGGCCATGACATCGGATACTGCAGTTGTTTAGGGTCTTTTATTTTTTTCCTGAACTTCTTGCTGGTTAACAGAAGTCTCTACCGAACATGGTGGTCTTTATTGCACACCGCTTTTTCTTGTTCTTTGCTACAACTGATTGTTTAACAATCAAGTCAAAAAATCTATTCCATGTATTTGTAAAGCATATTTTCATATACACATTGTATCGCAATTAATAAACATATTATACACCACAATTTTCCACAGTTATAATGTAATAGCGGTTGTATTTTTGATACACAGTTTATGTATCACAATGTATCAATGAATTATTGATGAACGAATATAAGGTCATATTGATTACCACAGATCTCTATCAAAGAAGACTTCTATAGTAATGCTTTAACCATTGCTAATATGCAAAATAAGAATCCAAAAAACAGGAAAATTATATATAGTAGGAGGCTAGAAATCCAACTGTGAAGCATCTGCTCATAATGTATCACATAACTTAAAGTGATATTGTAGATGCTTCAATTATTTAAACTAGTTACGGATCAATGAAAAGTGACAGTTGCTCAAATTACAAAGATGTTAGGTGCCAAGTGCTTTTAGTTGTGGCTTTCTTTATGTTTATGAGCTTAGAATCAGAGTAGCCCATCTTCTGAAAGAGAATCACATAACTTGATGGTGTTATGAACATGTGTAATGCATTGCAGACTGTTATGCAGTGACAAAATTGTCGTCTATAATGCCATTTCCTGGTTCACTATCTTGTTTGCGTTGAGATGCCGCAATATACTTTTTTCCATAACTTCTCATTCCAGACCAACCCACCAAAATGCAAATACGAATCAGACTTGTTGCAATATCACAAAGATTATAGAAATACATTCTTTACCCAAATAAAAATGCATGTTGATTTTTCAAACGATCATTATTTATGTGAAATTGTTCATCTTTTAGGGCCATAAAAGTTATGTACCCAATATGATTAGTGATGCTTCTAAAGCTGATATAGGTGTAATCGTAGGAGGCGAGAAGTCCAACTATGAAGCATCAGATCATGATGTATCACATCACGGTATAAACACATATATAAACCCATATAGAAACATGGAGGAAGACCATTTTGATAGTTCGATCAATCGAAACTCCAAAACTCCAACTAGCCAAAAAAACAAGGAAATGTATTTTTTGAAAGACGATCATACTGTAACACCTTTTGTTTCAAGATAATCATAATGTAACACACTTTGATTCATCGTCCATGTGTAACACGTTTTTTCAATATGATCATAATGTAACACACGTTTTTGCAAGCAGATCATAATGTACCACATAACAAACAAATAAGTTAAGGGTTCAACGATTCATAATCAGTAACGTGCAAATCAAATTTCAAACCCTAGAATTAAAATGGTTAGAACAATCCACAATAACAAAATGGACGAATCACATTTAAAACCCTAATCTCAGGAAATTGCACCTGTTATATCTTCTGGTGTGCCTTCACCTTCACCAACAGAATCATTGTCAATGGTGTCATCAGCGTTATTAGAAACCTTGGAAGACCTCTTAATCTTAATCTGATTACTCCTTCTTCCTGTTTTGCCATTCGACATAAAAATAGTTACAATGTGATTCAAAGTACCCAAAACTCTACGTGATACACAATGTAATCAAAACACTTTCGTGATACAATCTGTAACAAAAAAAAATTACCTCCTTCGTTATTGTCGTCCATATCGCCGAAACCAGGGTTTCTTGCCCCTGGTAAAACCCTTTGGAGATCCCAAACCCTTTTCCAGAATTCTTCTGTTAAAACCCTTTTCCAAAACCCCTTTTTAATCGACGATACACAATGTGATCCTTTACCCTTTTCAATCGATGATACACAATGTGATCCTTTACCCTTTTCAATCGATGATACACAATGTGATCCTTTCCCCTTTTCAATCGATTATCTCCATCTAAAACTAGGTTAGAAGTGTTGTTGATTGTTTGTGATATTACAGTGTAGGCGTATTTTTGTAATTGGATTTATATGTTTCAATATTTGGAGGTTATCACATCTGATTCACTGCCTAAATTATCGGTTGGCGCCTAAATGAGATAACGCTAAATTTCAATGTTTTTTTGACAATTTTACCCCTTTTTCCTAATTTAGTGGCATAAAATCCTTTTTTTAAGTAATATTTTTATTAGTTATTTTAGACCATTGATTAATTAAATGGATCGATGAGATTGGATCTTATAGTTACCACAAAATACTAGGGTCTCCCATGAAAGGCCCCCTATATAGGGGCTTAATCATCATATATATATATATATATATATATATATATATATATATATATATATATGGTGCGTTTCTTTTGCAACCCAAGCAATTTGTACAAACTATGCAAACCAATCTTAGTCGTTCATCAAGTCTAATGAATATATGATTTTATTATGTTTCCTAATTTAAAATCATGATTATAATGAATAAACTTAACATTTCCTAATTTAAAATCATGATTATAATGAATAAACTTAACATTTTCCATATATATCACAATCATTATTAATGAATCATAATCATTATCCATAAATATATCTATTGTTTCCTAATATAGTGGTTTGCATAGTTTGTACAAATTGTTTGGTTTGCAAAAGAAACGCAACATATATATATATATATATATATATATATATATATATATATATATATATATATATATATATATATATATATAAATGTATCCATACTCTTTTTGGTCACTAACACTTCCAATTTAATTAGTGACCACCACTTTTTAGTCATTAACCTTACAACTCACTCCAATTCTTCAACTTGTAAAAACCATTTACTAACCATCATTTTTTGTCACTAACATTTCAATTCAGAGACCGCCATATTTTGGTGATTAGACGTACGAAAGTATAGCATTAGTAACGAAAAACACGATAGTCATAAATTTGTAGTCATTAAATTAGATCAATATGAAAAAGAAAAAAAAAACTTTTTTTTCTGTAAGAAATAGTAATCACTTAGTGACCATATTTTAGTTTTTATCATTAAATCCATATTAATGACCAAATTTTAACGACATTTTTTATCATCAATTATATTGTAATTAGTAACCAAGATATAAGTAGTCAGTTAAATTTTAATTACTAACTAGATTTTTTTATTAATTATAATGGAAATACCAAATTGAAAATCTTAAAAAAAAAAATACATAAAATAAAAAATTAATTAAAACGATAAACGTTACATTTTCATATAATTTACTAGTATCTTTTAAAACATATGTCAATGTATTAAAAAGTGTTTTTGCGAAATTTGATAGATAAGAAGGGGGGGTAGAAGATGACATCCTGTGGCCACCATTTTAGATTCGGGAAGAGAGAGAAACATAAAAGCAAAGAGAGACACACAAAGATTGTAGACAACCACAGCCATAAGATTGGATGATAGATAGGCTTATCTGCCATCACCAATCTCATCCACACTTGTTTCCATAACACTATAAGCTTGCTGCAACACAGACCTTCTCCTGCAACACCACCATGGCTTCTACTGCTTTCTCCATGGCCAATTCGTCTCTCCAGGTTTCAACCTGCATTTAATCTTTTAATTAATTATATATTTACAAATTAATTAACCATGATCATGATCATGATCAGTACCAACTTGGTTAACATGTTACATATATAATTTGGCAGGTCCATGGTAAAGGGTTTTCGGAATTTACGGGGCTTCGCAGCTCGTCTGCATCGCTTCCATTCGGAAGAAAATTAGGTTCGGATGATTTGGTCTCGATGGTTGCCTTTCAGACCTCGTTTGTAAGTGTTTGCTGATTCATACCAAACAACGTTTTTTACTTCCTAAAATGTAGGTGAATTTAACACTGTTATATAATATAAATAATCAAAGGAAATATGTGCATAGATGGGATCCAAAATCATTAGATTCAGATACTTGATTAGATTTTGATTGATGGTTTTTCCGTTACAATTATAATATACTTGATTTTAGAAGTATTAGGTGTCGCTTATTTTTTAAGAGGTCTAAAGTCTGAAGTCTTATTTTAGTTATAATTTATAAGAGATAGTGTGTAAAAAGGTATGAACGATTCAGAATTAAGAGCCATTAAAAGGGGTTTTTTTTAAAACAAACAACCCCTTGGTGTGATTTTTTTTTTGTGAAATGTGTCTAATAAAAAGATGAATAAAGATATAATGTCATGTTTTTATACTTGCATTTAATAACTTATCATAACTTCTCTTAAATAAGATGCATAGTTAGTGGCCTATATATAAACTTTAAAACTACCTTAATACAAAGATCAACTTATTTGATTTTTAATATTTAATTTGCATTTATTAAAAGATAAATCTACACATTTTTATAAATTCTTTTTATGATAATCATGTAAGGAAAAAAAGGGTTAATCGGTTTAAAAGTAATAGGTTACCCATTCGTTATAATGGGTCAAAATTCTGTAAAATCCAACCAACTATCCCATTTTTAATGATTAAGTCATTTTGGCAACAAAAAAAAAACTAGCTTATAAGCTAGTTTTTTTTTGTACATGTTTGAATGACCATAAACTAGCTTATTGAAAAATTATTCATAGTAGCGTTTTAAAAAGATAGCTTATCAGCTACCAGCTAGCTTATCAGCTAGTAATTTGTCAAACATAGCCTAAGTTCATGAACTATTTTTTTTATTGAAAAAAACATTAACTTTCTCATTTTGAATTATTAAATCCGTAAATTATTATTTTTTTGAATGAAAAAATCATTAAACTTTCTCATTTTGAATTATTAAGTTTTTAAATATTTTTGTTGAATAAATAAATAATCAAACTTTAAAATAAAAGGTTATAACCTTACTAGAATGGTTTAAAAGTAAAAGGAAACTTAAATTAGTTTTACTCGTCCCAAACCTTACGCTATTCAAACCCCTCGTAAACAACGGTATTGATGTTGGCCCCTTTTATTGATCTCCCTTTTTTTGAACTATTTTTTTGTCTGTCAAAAGAGAGAGAAAGGATAAAAAAAAATAGATCAAAAAGATGGAGATTGATGGTAGGTGCCAACAACTTGATAAACAATACGGAGAATGTATAACGATGGGGCGACGAGGAGTGGCAAGGGGGAGTGATATTGGTGCTTGCGTGGGGATTGAATAGTGTAGGGTTTGAGAATGGAAAAACTTATTTGGGTTTCATTTTTCTTTTAACACCTTCCTAGTCAGTTATAGGTATTTTTCTTTTTGTCAAAATGATGCAAATTAATAACTGTTTTTTAAAAGTTTTATAATTTATTTATCCAAAAAAAATGTTTAAGACTTAATCATTCAAAATGAGAAAATTTAATTTTTTTATTCAATAAAATAGTTGAGGGACTTAATCATTCAAAATAAGAAAGTGTAATGGTTTTTTTATTTGAAAAAAAAATAGTTTAGAAACTTAATCATTAAAAATGACATAGTTCGTTAAGTTTTTTTTTGAATTTTCCTATTTTTTAGAGTACAATGTTCTAATAAAAAAATAACTTAGATATATATTATTATAAATAAAAATACAATAATGTAGTAAGAAAATTTATAAAAATAAATTGTTATTTTATACCGTTGTAAACCTTTTCAAACAATAGATTTATTAATATGGGTTTAGAAAGGAAGAGTTTTTTTTTTTTTTTTTTTTTGTTAAAGGGTGTGGTGGCCTATCGCCCAGACTAATCCCTTGGAAAAGCAACCGACTGTGAAAGTATGCAGCTTAATTTGAGATTAAACTCAGTGGCCACAGGATGCATACGCCTACATTCGAACCTGGGGTGAATGGGATATCCCACCACATCCCACAGGCCTTGTGGTTTGGAAGAGTTTGTTTATTGGAAAGAATTTGGTGTCTGCAGGTTGGTGGAGGGAAGGTTTCAAAGGGAGTGGTGGCTGAAGCAAAACTGAAGGTAGCCATCAATGGGTTCGGGCGGATCGGAAGGAATTTCTTGAGGTGTTGGCATGGCAGGAAGGATTCCCCTCTCGATGTCATCGCCATCAACGACACCGGCGGTGTCAAACAAGCCTCCCATCTTCTCAAGTACGATTCCACTCTCGGAATCTTCGACGCCGATGTTAAACCTTCTGGCGACAGCGCCATTTCCGTCGACGGCAAGATCATCAAAGTTGTCTCAGATCGCAACCCCTCCAACCTTCCATGGGGGTACGTATTTGATAAATTGACTCCGTTGCTAAAACCCATGTTTGTTTGAAAATTTTAATTTGAAAAATACATACACACACATGCAGGGAAATGGGGATTGATTTGGTGATCGAAGGCACGGGAGTGTTTGTGGATAGAGATGGAGCTGGGAAGCACCTTGAAGCCGGAGCCAAGAAGGTTCTTATCACTGCACCTGGGAAAGGCGACATTCCTACTTACGTTGTTGGTGTCAATGCCGATCTTTACAGCCATTCCGACACCATCATCAGTAACGCCTCCTGCACCACCAACTGCCTCGCTCCTTTTGTCAAAGTCATCGACCAAAAATTCGGTACCTAATTAATTAATTACTCACACTTTATAAACAAGTTTTTATTGATGTGGTCTGATGGTCTAATTACGTATATTGGCATGCAGGAATCATAAAGGGAACAATGACCACAACTCACTCCTACACCGGAGACCAAAGGCTGCTCGATGCCAGCCACCGTGATCTCAGACGTGCACGAGCTGCAGCACTAAACATCGTCCCGACATCCACCGGTGCGGCTAAGGCAGTGGCACTTGTGTTGCCATCGCTCAAAGGGAAGCTCAACGGCATCGCTCTCCGTGTTCCCACACCCAATGTCTCCGTGGTGGACTTGGTTGTTCAGGTATCGAAGAAGACGTTCGCTGAGGAGGTGAATGCGGCATTCAGAGAGGCTGCGGACAATGAGCTCAAGGGTATTCTGTCGGTGTGCGACGAACCATTAGTGTCTGTTGACTTCAGATGCAGCGATGTGTCATCGACGGTGGACTCCTCGTTGACCATGGTCATGGGAGATGACATGGTCAAGGTGATTGCATGGTACGATAACGAATGGGGTTACTCACAGAGGGTGGTTGATTTGGCTGACATTGTTGCCAATAACTGGAAGTGAGCCTTTCGTCATTCACTCGATCGTTTCATTGTTTCCATTTCTTTTAAGTTTCCAAGTAATCTAAATTTTTCTTGCAAATATATATATATATATATATATATATGGTATGGTATGTAATGTAATCAGAGTTTCGAGTATTTAGAACCATTATTCTGAAACAAAATAAGAGCTCTCCAAAAGGATTCCATCCTTAATCCTTCCTTAATCTCAGCTTTATGCAGAGGTAGGGAGGCAGGTTTTGATTCATATACAACTGGAACATGTGGTTGTTGGTTATCTTGTTTTCAAAAATTTGGTTCTCATTGCTTCTTTTTATCTTTTACCACAAACAATTTCGATGAACTTTTGATGGAACGGATCGAGGAAAAATCAAAAAAAAAAAGTCAACACACATATAATTTCGTCGAAAATCCATCACAAATCCGTCACTAAATTTTTTTCTTACAAATAAATATATATCTTGGTGAATATTTGTGACGGAATTGCTATCCGCCCAAAATCCATCACAAATATTCAAAATTGATAAATTAAAATACTTAATTAAACTAATTAGCAATTAATTAAACAAATTAATTATTATTTCCGACGGATTTCAAGCGTAATTTAATTAATTAAAATTTAATTATATTCCATCGAAAATCGGTCATAAATAATAGATTAAAATTTTAATTAAATTTTTTTTCTAGATCCATTCATTAAGATAATTAAAAAATAAAAAATAAATTAATGTATTTTCCGACGGATGAGTTGTCCGTCGGAAATATACTTTAATTTTATTTTTTGATTTTTCAATGAAATTTGTGGTGGATTTGTGGCGGATTTTTATTAAAAAATACCTTTTTAAATATTTTTTTCGCATTTCCTTTCCGTAAATACTTATTAATGTCAAGTTGGGTTTTAGTGGTTTTTATGGTGGCTTAGTGGTTTGTATTGTCCTATAGTATGTATTAGTAATCTTATCGAACTGACTACACACCACATGCATATATGTGATTCATATTTGCACACAAATACGTAGTAAGTCACATATGGTGTTATGTTGGGTCTTAATAAGTTATAAAGGTCATATTGGGCTATAATGATGGTTTAGTAGTTTGTATTGTGGTATAATGGTTCTTAGTTGTCTTATCGACCCTAATAGACAACACATGCATCTATGCAGTAGCTACGTGCACACAAGCATATAATAAGTCAATACGTGCACACAAGCACATAATAAGTCTCCACTGATGTTATTGGCCTTAATAAGTCATAAAATGTCATATTGAACTATAATGGTGGCTTAGTGGTTCATATCGTGGTATAATGGTTCTTAATTGTCTAATTAACTTCAATACACAAAACATGCATCTATGCAGTAAATATGTAGATCTTATAAACAGTGAAATCACAGATAATAATCAAGAAACAATAAAGATTGAATCACAACTGCTGGTCATATGATTAGATCTATCAATCAAGGGTTTAAGATTTATACAGAGAATTTCTGATACGGCTAAGTAAATCCTAATAATGACCATTCCACTGTTCTACCTTTAATCTTCATCTAATCAAACCATTAAATACTAAGAGATAAAACCCTAAAGGCCCAAGGCCCATTAAACACACAAAGCCCAATTAACAATTAAGGCTTTTTACAATGCATTAAATAATAACAATTAAACTCTATAAATGCGTTATACAACTTTCAACGCACTAGGACTTTCAGTCATAACACAATACGTGCACACAAGCACATAATAAGTCATCACTAGTGTTATTGGGCCTTAATAAGTCATAAAATGTCATATTGGGTTATAATGTTGGTTTAGTGGTTCATATCGGGGTATAATGGTTCTTAGTCGTCTAATTGACCCTAATACACAACACATGCATTTATGCAGTTGATATGTGTACATCAAGTACATAATAAGTCATGTTATTGAGCCTTAATAAGTCATAAAATGTCATATTGGCTATAATTGTGGTTTAGTGGTTCATATCGGGGTATAATGGTTCTTAGTCGTCAAATTGACCCTAATACACAACACATACATCTATGCAGTTGACACGTGTACACAAGCACATAATAAGTCACCACTAGTGTTATTGGGTCTTAATAAGTCATAAAAATATTATATTTGACTATAATGGTGGTTTAGTGGTTCATATTAGGGTATAATGGTTCTTAGTTGTCTAATTGACCCTAATACACAACAAATGCATCTATGCAATCGATACATGTACATAAGCACATAATAAGTCACCAGTAGTGTTATTGGGTCTTAATAAGTCGCCAACGATCATAATGGGATTAAATTGTTCTATTGGGCTTTGATGAGTTCTATTGCGCTTAAATCGGTTCAATTGGGCTTTAATCGGTTGAATTGGGTCTTAATTGGTTATATTCGGCGATAATGGTTTCAGATGGTTTTTATTCGGTTTTATTAAATTTTAACGGGTTTAATTAATTTTTTAGGCTTTAACAGGTAATTATAATAATAAAAAATTTGATAATAAATAATTGAAAAATTAAAAACAATGATGTGAGAGGTGGGCCGAAGCCCAAACTCAAGTCGATAGATGGGCCGAAGCCCAGTTCCTTTTTATTTGATTTAAGCTAAGTTGATTGGGACGCCATAATTATTGAAAATCAGGCCCATCTTAATTTATGTGAGGGAATTGGTATTGTTTCAAGTAGAAGGTTTGGTAGGCCAATTACGTATAAGGAATAGCTATCGTGGGGTTTGGGTTAAGGTCGCTATAAAATAGTTTGAATTGGGAGTTCATCAGTCAATATTTCCTTTATAGGTTTCGGACTGAATTATAGAAGTAGACGCGAGTTTCGAGCTAAGGACGTCAGGTGAGTTTTTCTGAACTAAATCCTTCTGCTAACGAAAGCATGTGAAAGTTGTATTTTAAACTTTGATTTATATATGATAGCATGAGTATTATGAAAATTATATGCAAGCTCTGAAATGATGTTGCTTTAGCACTTACTTGCGAGTTTTATTTAAATGTTAAAGATGATTTCTTATTGTTGACAAAGTGGAAATGTATGCATACATGGTCCTAAGCGTGTAGGCTCAAAGTTGGGGGTGTGGCCCGCCTGTGCTCATACCGGGGGTGTGTTCCGTTTATGCCGTTGGGGGTGTGTCCCAACAAAGGCAGTGTGAGTCACAGACACGATGTCACCTTAGGGTGGTGGTAGTGTGAGCGAAGAAGTTTGCTGAAAGTTAAAGGTTTTTCCTCGAAGCTGAAAATGGTTTATTTTATGATAAATCCTTGAATGTTTGATGAGTTAAAAACTGTTGTAAGAGGGGACTCACTAGACCTTTCGGTCTAACCCTCGCTCTTTTCAAATCTAAAACCCTTTTCAGGTAAAGAGTGGAAGTAGAAGGAGCGGTTAAGTTTTAATAGAAGATGCGAGCTGGAGCTGAATTAGAGGACCTCCATTGTAGATTATTGTCAGTGTATTCTCAGTTGTGTACTATGTTGTCTTTCCGCAAACCTTGTATTTTAGATGTTGTTTTTGGGCCGCTTGGCATTATTATTTAGTTAAGTTGGTTCTGCATATTGTTGTGTGTGTTGGGCTGTTACAGTTGGTATCAGAGCCATAGTTTAAGGGATTTAGGTGACCGGATGGGCCTAAACTTAAACTGTGGAGTAGATGGACACAACTGAGATTTTGGAAACCTTTAAGAAAGACCTTGATCATCGTGAGGCTTGATAACAATAGTGAGTACTCTCATGTAAGGTAAATTCAGAATCGCATCTGGCAAATGCCATTATGAATTTACAGGTGCATGGGCATACTAAATTGCTATTGTTGAGTGTGGTTCAGGGTAGAGAGTTCTATCCATAGATTGATAGTGTTAGTCTAGCGTATGGTGGAAGTTCATTTTTGGTAGTAAAGTTAATACCGTTTAGGATGCTTATCGTGCGGGATGTAGATATTTTGTTGAGAAAGGACCTCCTGAGTCCATAAGGAGGAGAATGATGTTAGGAGGTGGGCTTTTGCTCCAAGGGAGTCTTCGGTCTGGTAGAGTGGTATGTCGATTAGTGAGAAGCGGGAGAGTGTTAATCCATGAATCGAAGGACAGAAATGAGGCTTCTAAAGTTGTAGTTAACTGAAGGGGTGGTTGAGAGACGATATCAGTGTTGATTGATAATATGTAGTGAGGATCAGATGGAAATGAGCTATTGTTGGTGAGTTTGTTTGAGGCCAGAGTGGGGACGCTTGATTTGCGAATCAATAGTCACAGTGGTGACTAGTTGATGGGCTTCCAAGGTTGTTAGAAGACGATGGTGCCGGAGGTTGTGGAACAGTAGAGGACTCCTACTGGCTGGTCGGAAGCAAGGAGTCAGGGGTAAATTATCGTGAATGTAAACAGTTGACCTTATTAGAGTAAATAGCCTTCAATGTCATCGAGTCCCATGCATTGTGTGTCAAATAAATTGCTAGAGCTTTTCATATCATTCAAATCAGATATTTTGGCGTGTGTGCCTTACAAGTTATTTGTTTAAAAAAAATGTTGATGCGTGCAAATGTGTGTTGGATTGAAAAGACAAGTTGATGGCATTGGGTGATAAATTTCGATTTTTGGTGTGGGGGAAATATTATATATCTCTTTATAAATGAGTGACTTTTGGTTATGAAAATCAAAACAACATTTGATCGCATGATTTTATAAGTGAGTTTGGTACAAACATGTGTTTTCACATCAACGAGGGTGATAGTCGTTTGGCACGCTCAGTGCAAGTAATTTTGTATTATTTTATAAATCGTGTAACGTTCATCGGAAATAATTTCAAGTGTGCCAACACCGATATTGGGGTGTAATGAAGAGAAATTATTTTTTGTAAAGTTGAAGTTGAACGATTCTTGAAATCGTTGTGCATGGCTAAGTCAGAGTTATGTCGTGTACACACAAGTTTGTTTTATAATGTAGGTACCTTCTAAATTTTCAAACATGTCAAGAGTTTAAATAATTGTGTGTCATGCATGAAGGCTATGAATTCTCTAGGTCGTGGGAAGGGTTGCAATTAAGAATGATGAAAGTTTTGAGAGTGGAAGTGTGTCGCTCGAACAGGGGGTAGTAAGTACTTGTGATTGGTATTCTTCTAAGTAAGGGTGGTAAATAACGGAGGTGGTTAATGGAGGCATTGACCTATGACGTTAAGGATGATTGTACTCTAATGACTTACCATTGGCTCCATGACTTGAGATGTGGATGTCAGTAATCGGTTGTGTCTGGAGTGAAGTTGCAAAGATATTTTTGTCACTGAGTTGCTGTAGTGGGAGTTGTAGGTTTCATTGGGGATCTTTGTTGGTTGGAGGCATAGTGGAAGTATCTCAATGCCGACTGTTGTTGGGGAAGTCAGAGACCATTTTTTGTGGTCAATAGCGGGACGCTGAAAATGAAGTAGTGGTTATGGATAGTTTTGAGGATATTTGCGAGGAAGCGAAGAGTTTTTCAGAAAAGGTGTGTACCTAATGTGATGTTGGACAACCTTGGGTGGATCTTACAAAAATGGAAGATCGCTAGTTCGGGCAGGTGGTTCTTTATCGATGAGGTTTTGTTGGTTAGGTGGGGTGAAGTTTATTTATAGCACGACTGGGAGGGGTTGCGCTTTGAGCATTCAAGTCTTCGAGGTAGTACGCTTAATCTTTCGGGCTACTGGAGTTTGATTCCTGTAGTTGTGATGTGCCGACAAGGAGTGATATCTTGTTGGATGGTTCTGAGGATCGCAGTTTTGCGATTTATTCAGGTTCGAGAAAGACAAGATCGTGAAATGTCGTGAAGTCCAATTTTAGTATTATGACCAGTGTGAGACGGCATATGTATGGGTGTCAAATGGTCGTGGAGATGTGCAGTTGTTCTGGGATGAGGTAGTAGAGTGATGGTTGTAACCATGAGTTGGTGACGTCTTTATGACATAGCTGGGAGTGCAAATCATTAAAGTGGTAAGGACCTTCCTTGAGGATATGTAGAAGGCGGGCGTTATCGTTGTAGGATGAACGTCTTTGTCCGAAGATCTAGGGGGAATGAATTGTAAGTAGTAAGATTGTGGTTGGGATAAGATGAAAATAATTTTGTCAAATGATGGTTGGCGGTTATCTAAGAGAGGAGCTATATGTTCTGGTTTACGGCAAGTTTTGGGTAAAATTATCTTGTATCCCTAGAATGAATGTTGAAAGTGTTGAACTGCTTAATTCAAGGGGTTGTGCAGTAGATAGGAAATCCGTGGGCATGTTGAAATATTCTTTGAGAGTGAAGGGATTTTAGCAAATTGGGAAATCTTGTTTGGCGAGCGAGATTGTGCGGCGCTTTCAAATAGTGGGTAATGTTTTAGAAGAGTTGGGTTGATTATCTCGCATGAGAATTATGGATAGTCGGTTGATCAAGCAAGTAGTGTTAACGTGCTTCGATACGTTTGGGAATCATCAAGGAATAGAGTAAGCAATGTTGGGTGAGCAGTGTTTATTGCAACGAGGAGAGAGTGAAGATATCATGTCGGAAAGGTGGGAAATCTGAGAGTAAGAAGTTTGGAAAGTGGCACAACATGAGGTGGTATGTTTTCAGATCCTGATGTTAGCAAGTTTATAAATCCCTAGCGTGGGTATGAGAGAGAGGAGATGACATTTCGGTGCGGCGTTTTGGTGCGGTTGGCTCAAAAGTTCACGCCTCTAATCAGTGAGTCGGTCGTTAGAAGTGGGTTTGAAGTCTTCAAGGAGTAAGGTAGAGGTGGTGGAATATAGTGCACGGAACAAAGGACCATAATGTCAGTTTTGAGTAATGCATGAAAAGGGAATTCCCAGTGAGACAGTTGTCCAGTGTTAAACTATTTGGAATAGTTTGTATGAGCTTGTCTGCTCTTTGATGAGCGGGTGAAGCTGGGTTTTATTGCGCTTCTGGTTAAGTGATATTGGATGTAATGAGAAAGGGAGGTATGCGCCGTATTATTTAGCCTGTTTGGAACCGGTGGATTACGAAGGTTTTGAATTATGGAAGTTTCTATCAATATGTGAAAAGTTGAATAGATGACGTTGGGGCGATATATGTTCAGCGTGTAAGAATTGGATAATGCCAAGGAGTTGAGATCAAGGTGGTTCGAAAAAGAAAGTGTTGCTACGTTTGATTTATGTCGTGCTAAGAGGGGTTGCTTGCGAGGGCAAGTTACATGATAAAGAAACTCATGATTGTGAGTTGTTGGTGATGTCTACAGTTGCCGACGTGTTATGTTGGAGAGTTGGGTGAGTACTTAGTCAGTGATGCATGTTGTCGTGGTGTTACTCCAGCAAAATTCCATCAGTTAAGGAAGTTGATGTAATCGAGGGGTAAATTTGATGGTTGCGTACGACTATGTATTGTTCAGAATGGCCTGGATAATTGAATGGTACTATTTCGTATAGATTGAGAACTATGAGTCATTAGTCTCAAGCGGTGACATATGTAAAGTTACCAGTCTCGCATTGGAAGGTGTGACCCGATTCCGAAAGAAATGGAAGTTAAGACCTAGATTTTTTGGGTCGTTGCTATCGTGGAGCGCGTTGGGAAAGTAGCGCATAGACTGGATCTAACCGTGGATCTGCGAGGAGTGCACCCCGTTTTCCATATATCTAATCTGAAGAAATGTTTAGCAGATAGCGAGGTTGTCTTGCTATTGGAGGATATCCAAGTGGATGAAAATTTGACTTACATCGAGGAACCAGTAGCCATCCTAGATAGTAAAGTCAAGAAATTAAGGATTAAAGAGATTCGATTGGTGAGAGTGCAGTGGAAGTTCCATAAGGGGTAAGATTCATCATGGGAAGTGGAGGCGGACATGAAATCTCAATATCCCCATCTTTTCGGCAATGGAATTCCGGGGATGGAATTCTTTTGAGGGGAGGATATTGTAATAGCCAGGTCCAAAGTTAATAATTTTAAGTTTGGGGTGGAAAGTGGTCAAAATCCAATATTGAAGGGGTTAAATGAGAATACTCATTAAAAGGGGTCTACCCTAGGGTTTTGTTTATTGATCTGAAATGTGGCAGCTAGAGAGGATTGGAAGAAGACGCATTTTGGCGATTTGAAGAGAAGCATTGCGGATTCGATTAGAAAGTTCTCATAAGGTATCATTTCTGAATCCATTTTCTTCTCTTAAGTTTTATAGTGATGCTTCGTCTTTATCGGTGTTGGAGTCTGATAAATTGAAAGATGGGTTAGAGGTGTAGAGTTTAATGTTCTAATCATTTGCTAATCGAATCAATTAATGTAAATCATGAATGTGTTAATTTTGGGTGAGTCAAGGATTGATTTAGTCGATTATTCGATTAAAGAATGTCAAATGTGGGAATTAGTTTAAGTATCGCTGCCTGGGTACTTTGGGTGTTCGAAAACCCAATATCGCCCCCGGGCGAATGCAGAGTCCGGTCGCAGAGACCTGGGTCGAGTAGACCTCGGTCGATTGTGGGGAGTTCGGTCAAGAGAGAGGACCCGGTCGATCCAGGAGGTGGGAGACCGGGGTGGGGCGAGGCATCGGTCGAGAAGGGGGAGACCCCGGTCGACTCTTTGGGCACCAGTCGGTGTAGGTGTGGGGAGGGGGGAGACCCCGGTCATGGGTTTGCACCGGGCGGCCATGGCAGGCCCCGGTCCCCGGGATGTGAGAGGTGGGCCGAAGCCCAAACTCAAGTCGATAGATGGGCCGAAGCCCAGTTCCTTTTTATTTTATTTAAGCTAAGTTGATTGGGCCGCCATAATTATTGAAAATCAGGCCCATCTTAATTTATGTGAAGGAATTGGTATTGTTTCAAGTAGAAGGTTTGGTAGGCCAATTGCGTATAAGGAATAGCTATCATGGGGTTTGGGTTAAGGTCGCTATAAAATAGTTTGAATTGGGAGTTCATCAGTCAATATTTCCTTTATAGGTTTCGGACCGAATTATAGAAGTAGACGCGAGTTTCGAGCTAAGGACGTCAGGTGAGTTTTTCTGAACTAAATCCTTTTGCTAACGAAAGCATGTGAAAGTTTTATTTTAAACTTTGATTTATATATGAGGGCATGAGTATTATGAAAATTATATGCAAACTCTGAAATGATGTTGCTTTAGTACTTACTTACGAGTTTTATTTAAATGTTAAAGATGATTTCTTATTGTTGACAAAGTGGAAATGTATGCATACATGGTCCTAAGCGTGTAGGCTCAAAGTCGGGGGTGTGGCCCGCCTGTGCTCATACCGAGGGGTGTGTTCCGTTTATGTCGTTGGGGGTGTGTCCCAACAAAGGCAGTGTAAGTCACAGACACGCTGTCACCTTAGGGTGGTGGTAGTGTGAGCGAAGAAGTTTGCTGAAAGTTAAAGGTTTTTCCTCGAAGCTGAAAATGGTTTATTTTATGATAAATCCTTGAATGTTTGTTGAGTTAAAAACTGTTGTAAGAGGGGACTCACTAGACCTTTCGGTCTAACCCTCGCTCTTTTCAAATCTAAAACCCTTTTCAGGTAAAGAGTGGCAGTAGAAGGAGCGGTTAAGTTTTAAGAGAAGATGCGAGCTGGAGCTGAATTATAGGACCTCCATTGTAGATTATTGTCAGTGTATTCTCAGTTGTGTACTATGTTGTCTTTCCGCAAACCTTGTATTTTAGATGTTGTTTTTGGGCCACTTGGCATTATTATTTAGTTAAGTTGGTTCTGCATATTGTTGTGTGTGTTGGGTTGTTACATCGGATGTGGTATAAGTCCTACCAGGCATCGGATGTGGTATAAGTTATGCGTGCTAGTACACGATATTGGATGAGAAACTCAACGTAAAGACCCTATGTGGTTGAAGTTGACTTTCCGTGTGTATACGTTTTAAGCTACCGAATCTAACATCCCTTGCGTGTACTTTATTATGCGTTTGGCGTTACTAACATAGTGTGTGGCTTACTTTGTGTCCGCCACACTATATGGAATCGGGTCTCCTCCGTCACCGAAAGGTGTTGTTTTGGGTATTAAGTTTTAGTATCCACGTTTTGGTGACGTTTTGTGTATATTGATTATTATCCATGATTTATGGGTTGAGTATTATACCCCACCCGTGTTTTGGGTGTTTCAGGATATAAAGTTTATCCGTGTCATCATAAATTGGGAGTTTGTTTTCTATTCACGTTTTGAGTGAGTTTTGGGTTGCATCATTTTACGAAAAATGTTTTATATTGGAGCATTTGTCTTTAAAAATGCATATTATTGGAAAACGAGTCGCTTCCATATTTAAAGTAAATCATTTTGAAAGATCATGATTTGAATTGAATTCGTTCCTATTAAAGATATATTTATTCATGTAAAACTCTTGAACTCACTAGGCGTTGGCCTAACCTTTTTATTTGTCGGTATGTGCAACAGGTTCTGGTTGGGAATAGTCTAGTAACACTGTGAAGGGAGGAGTGCTAGTAATGCACTCGAGAAGCAAGTAGCTTGGTGAAGTCTTCCGCATTAGTTTGAGAAGAGCAACTTGTACTAGGGTTAAGTAGCACCCGACTTCGGTTTAGTCCATGTTTAATACTGAAGTTATAATTGTTGAGGTTAATCATAGAATTTTATATTTAAGGCATATTGAGTTTTGATTTGTAGGAAGAGGTTATGTCTTTTATTTGATGTGATATCGAAAAATTTTATTAGTTGTTCTTACCAAAATTGAGGGTGTTACAGCTGGCCTATTGGGTGGGGGCAACTGGAGGAAGATGGCATGGGGCACAACAAAGGGTTCACGGACCTATTCATGTTATAGGTGCCATTTGTTTCTTAAGTGTTTGGAAGACATGTCTTTTGGCTTATGTGGTTTACATTGAGTTTATTTAAATAGTCAAGTATATAGCGGGGCCTATTAGCTTGATTTTTAACTCAGATGAGTTTTGGGACAATTGTTTGATTTTAATAGATCAACGTGGAGCTTTGGATGTATAATGCATTAATTGCATATTTGTTGGTTATTACATTTTTTGAGTGCATTAGTCACTCAATTTTTGTCATGTAATTTACTGTAATGCAGTGGATCCATAGGCGTAGGAGTCTATCGTTTCATTAGATGTGGAGTTTTATGTCCTCACTTAAATCTAGTGAGTGGTCACCAAGTTGTGGTTTGATAGCTTGTGATGGTACCTCTTTTGGATCGTATACAGAGCTAGTAACTTGCGGTGGTACTCTATTGAGTCATATATGAAGCTAGGTCTTCCAGTGGTGCTTATTGGAGTCATATACAGGTACCGGTGACTTTTGTGGTGAAACTCATCTAAAGGTTGAGTAGACAAGTGAGGATCATTATAGGAATCTTGCGGTGGTACTCAATGGATTCGTATATGGGGATCCTTAGCCCAAGGTGAAATCGAGAACGTCAATAAGTGGCTTACTTTTGTGTTTCCGCGACATTTGATGGAATCAGTCCTCCCCTGTTAGTTAAAGGTCTTTTGGGTATTTTGCTACCTATGCTTTCAAGGGGCGTTTGGTTCGCAGAATTTAATGGAATCTGGTGAAATTGGAATGTTAAATTCCATTAACCATATTCCATTCCTTTGTTTGGTTCAAGCATTTCAAAGGAATGGAATCATCTAATTCCATTAAATTCCATAGATAAGGGATTTTATAATTCCATCCAAAATGCCAAGCATTTCAATGGAATGGAATGTGGTATTTTTTTTATTTCCAAAATTACCCTTCACTCCAAATAAACCCTACTCTCTCTCTCTCTCCTCCACTCTCTCCTCTCTCTCTCTCTATCCTCTCTCTCCTCCACTCTCTCCTCTCTCTCATCCTCTCCCTCTCTCTCCTCTCTCTCTCTCTCCCTCTCTCCTCTCTCTTTCTCTTCCCTCTCTCTTCCCTCTATCTTTATCTCTCCTCTCTCTCTCCTCTCTCTCCTCTCCTCTCTCCCTCTCTCCTCTCTCTCCTCCTCCCTCTCCCTCTCTCTCCTCTCCCTCTCCCTCTCTCTTTCTCTTTCCTCTCTTCCCTCTCTCTTTATCTCTCCTCTCTCTTTCTCTCTCCTCCCTCCCCTCTCTCTCTCTACTCTCTCTCTCCCTTCTCTCTCCTCTCTCTATCTCTCTCTCCTCTCTCTCCCTCTATCCTCTCTCTCCTCCTCTCTCTCCTCTTTTCTCTCTCCTCTCTCTTTCCCTCTCCCTCTCTCTCCTCTCTCTCTCCCTCTCTCTTTCTCTTTCCTCTCTTCCCTCTCTCTTTATCTCTCCTCTCTCTCTCTCCTCCACTCTCTCCTCTCTCTCTTCCCTCTCTCTCCTCTCTCTATCTCTCTCTTCTATGTCCTCCACTCTCTCCTCTCTCTCCCTCTATCCTCTATCTCTCCTCTCTCTCCTCCATTCTCTCCTCTCTCTCTCCTCTCTCTCTCTCCCTCTCTCTCCTCCCTCTCTCGGTATCATTCATGTGCTAAAATAATAAAAACAATTTTTGTTAAAAATTAAACTGTTTAATAACTATTTTATTAAAGTAATTTTTGTTTAAAAAATTAAAATAATCAAAAAGGGTATTTTGGTCATTTACCAAAATTTCATTCCAATTCCGAAGCTACAATCTGTGAACCAAACAGAAAAATTCCAATTCATTTAACATATTCCATTCCAATTCTGTCAACCAAATAGGTGGTCAAACCTAACAACATTCCATTCCAATTCCATCAAAGTCAAATTCCTTTGACAGATTCCATTCCATCCAAAAACATTCTGCGAACCAAACGCCCCCTCAGTGTTTTGGATATAAAGGATATACGTGTGTTGACTGTGTTCGATGTTTTGAAATGTGAGTCTAATGAACATTTAGGGGAATTTGGATATTGTTATTATTCTAATATGGGTACTTGATTTGGAAATGACGAGTTTTGAAAAGATGTTCCTTCTAAGAATTTTAATCTAAGTAAAGGGGTTGTTATTCAAAATAAATTGTCCGATTTTACCATTTTATGTTTATATAATAAAACTGTTTTAACTCACTAGACATTATGCCTAACATTTTTTTCTTATCGACATGTATATTAGGTCTTAATGGAATCTTAGTTACATTTGGAGCTTTGTAGAAGTTTCGTTAAAAGGGCTCTATAAGCTTCATCCGGTTTTGTAACCAGTTAGGACATTAATCAGTCCATGAAAATATCAGTATTTACCCGGCCCAACTCAAAACCTTGATTCATAAAATGACAATTAGACAAGGTACATATTGCCAACATCATTGTCCAATCCATATCTGGTCCGATCCCGGTCCGTATGTAGATCTGAAGGTAGGGACTATCAGCAACCAACGGTCCAGATTGATCCATGGCCTACTCACTACAGATAGTATTAGGTAATTGATGAAAACAGACATCAACTGGCACCAAGATCCAATAGACATCGAGACAAATCAGAATGTTAATCCAAAGAAAGGTCCATGAGGAAATCAACTACAGCATAACTAAGAATCGTTACAAATTTCACACAATAAAAGATATTTTGGAAACAGGATTTCGTTGTCTGCTGCAGCAGCATAAAACCACCATGAATATACATCAACTTGCGCTTCCAGATGTCGAGACCTCGGTGCTGCAAACAGGGCACACCTGCAGCGACCATATCATCCATTATTAATTTCTCCAAAACAACATAAAACATAAAAAGCTTCAACAGAACATACAAGCGAGGTTTTGCATTGATCAACATGAAAACAGTTAGCAAAGCATCATTGGCCCAACCTCCATGAAAGTCAGGGGTTCAAGCCTCACCAAAGGTGAGAAGTGTAAGTTTCAATATACTTGAAAAAAATGACAATGAACAACCCTTGCTGTAAGATTAGGGGTGTCAAAAAAACTGAAACCGGACAACCCACCAAAAACCATAACCAAATAACCTACAAATTTGGGTTATTTGGTTTGCTTTCGATTATCTTTTTACAGATTTGGTTAACCCGATTGATTGAATAACCAATATATAATTACTTTTGTATATTCTATATTTATAAGCTCTCTTTAAATTCAAATAATATTCACTTTCTAACCCATTGGTAACCCCTTTCGTCTTTCATAACTTACGCAAGAAAATTGTAACAATTGCGTATAAAAGATCTCCGGAAAAACAAACATACAAACTTTCTTCAACAAATCTTATTAAATAAAACCCTTATTCAGTTTATCCGATAAATGTATCAAATAACCCAAAACCGAGTAAACTGAATATTATTTGGTTGAAGTTATCGGGTAGAATGGAAAAGGTTGAAATTATACATTTCTAAAATTACGTGTCTTTATGAAGGGTAAAAATATCAATCAATCAATTATAATTTGTCATGATTATATTTTCTAAAACTGTGTCATTTTTTAATTGTGGGCAATTATTTTGGGACGGAGGAGTATGTGAATAAGCATATACCATCAGCATCCAAAGAAAATAGAAAGAAACAACAATAATCGAGTTTGTGTACCTTGTTTATTTGTAACCAGTTGGTTATGCACTCAGAATGATACGAGTGTTTGCATGAAAGTAAGATCAGGTTATCACCATCCTCATAGTCTAGGCGACAAATAACACATCTGCGAAATAAAAAGAATCAAGTCATCAGCGTCAAGTGACTCAGATGATTAAAAAAGAATGAATAAAAGAGACTAGTCTTTACGTTTCGCTGCTTCCGTTATGACTATTTTGGGTCTTGTATACAACTGATCGCAAAGAAGCAATTGAATCAGCAGAAAGCCCTCTACTTTCAGTCCCAACTACTTCACCCAGTGCAAGCAGTTCCTAGAAAGAACACTTCACATGTGAGCAATTCATACAAGACTGAAGACGACCACAAGCTAAAGGCGAACAGGCAATTGAAAATTTTCAAATAGTTTTCAGTTAACGAGTACAATAAATTTTAATAAATGAAAAATACCTCATATGATAGTTCATCGGGGTCAACATCATCCCATGTATCCTGAAAGACAAAAATACTTTTGTGATCCAAACATCAACTAAAACATAACTTCCATGCCAGGTAGAAATACATAGAACGTTGTACTTCTATATGAAAAGGCGTATTCGTATAAATATTTGGAAAAGGAAAGGATGTTCATACTTTTTCATGTTGTAAAAATGCAAATTAAAAATTGGGCTTATTCAAAACCCCAATTATGACATCCCTTCTCTCCCACTTAACACCTTGGAACACGACGTTCTTACACTAAGTGATTGCAATCAACTATAAACCAAACCAAACCAAACCAAACAAAACAAGCCCAATATATCCCACCCAGAGGTGGGGTCTGGGAGGTGGGATGTACAGAGACCTATCCTTTATCCTCAAAGAGTGCTGATCATAGCAATCATTTAGAAAGAGAAAATGGGCAAGTAATCATCCTTGGAGCTCATGATTACAACAGGATTGACCGGGGGCCCTGGCTCCTGGGCAAAGTAAGATGTGTAATGAGCAAATATGTAATGAGGTACAACTCGTCACAAAATAGTAACTTCATGATAACTTAAAAATCCTACTCACAATAGCATCAAATAACAAGTGATAATGTGCATAATATGGCAAACACGAAAGTCAAGCATCTTTAGAAAGCTCATTCTATGCTATATGATGCACAATTTAGAAGTTAGAAACTACTCATCCAACCATGTCATAATATCTCCTTGTAATTAAAGCTTTAAAGCAAGGGAAATATGTATGTTGACCTATCTGCTCTTCTCATGGTCCTCTAAACAAATTGATTTCTATATAACGTTATGAACTGGATTCTAAATCAATAACAAACTAAGAATGAAGATGGAAACAAACTAATTGATTGATTACTTGAATGGAAAGCAAGGGTAAACTCTAGCATTCGAGAGGCTAGCACTCTCCCATAGACCACTCACTATTTTCTGCATGCCTTCCCTCTCCCACCTCCTCTCTATTTATTAACAACCATAACAAACTCAATATCAAAACTACCCCTTCTAGAACATATCCGATTGATGGGTTTGTGCATAACATTACCCTGCCCCCAAAGAACCACCTTGTCCTCAAGGTGGATAGAAAAAGTAAAGGAATAAGAGTTGCCATGATACATCTCCCTCAACAGCTGCCACTGAAATCAAATCCTCCCAACTAAACTCCTATTTTCCAGCGTGGACGAGGCCACTAACCTTTTCAGCACACCCTATCAGAACTCAGAAGAACTTCCCGGAGACTATTATAAGGGTCCTCGATTGTTCTATTACTATTTGCTGGTAAAATAATACCAACTACTATAAAGAAGGAACCAATTAGTTTTCTGATATAAGTGTTATGAGCTGGATTCTAAATCAATAACAAACTAAGAATGAAGATGGAAACAGACTAATTGATTGGTTACTTGAATCAAAACAAGGGTAAACTCTAGCATTCGAGAGGCTAGCACTCTCCCATAGACCACTCACTATTTTCTGCATGCCTTCCCTCTCCCACCTCCTCTCTATTTATTAACAACCATAACAAACTCAATACCAAAACTACCCCTTCTAGAACATATCCTATTAATGGGCTTGGGCTTGGGCTTGGGCTTGGGTCAGTGCATAACATATATTCTTTCCTACTGTACTTTTATGCTGATAGATGCTTCATGATTTGGTTTACTACTTAACATTTAGTCTAGACTTTTAAATCATTCTATCCTGATTTGTAAATTGAGATGATATCATGATACCCACTCATTACAACACAAAGTGATTTGATGATTCTTTAGGATGTAAGCTTAGTACTTTGAAGTACTTAAAGCCTTGGAGCCGATGCAATTTAAGAAAATAGGGAAGTAATCCTTGGCCTAGTGTAAAATAGGTCTCTATAACCTAGTATGATCTTGTCTTCTAGCCCACACCTCCCCCACCCCCTGAAAAAAGAAACAAAAGGAAAGAAAAACAAAGAAATGTAGAACAGTTATCTATCATTCTCAACCTTACCTGCAAAAAATATGTAGAATTTCCAAAGCATAAATACCAAAAAAAATGGATAACAGATAGAAACCGAGAAAAAAAAAGAATTTAGTATTAGATGGATGATATGCTGTTACAGCGGTCAAAATACCAAATCGCAGTCAGTACTGTGATTTGAAATAGCGGTTATCGTGGTGGTAAAGCAGTGGTATAACGGTCCAAAAATGGTGGTTGATATAAATATCCAGAGTTATATACATAATATATACATCATAAAATATAAATAACTTAACATATTATGCATAATCAATATAAAATAGAAATTCAATAATAGACTAATAGTCCCAAAAAAAGAAATTCACTAATAGACTTAAATTAACGGTGGAAGGATTTAGGAAACGTGGTTGAATGCTCAATGATGCTGAAAACCTAAATCTTATAATCGTTGACGAGTAAATATAAATAGATGGATTAAATGATTTAAATCATTAAAAAAAACAAGTCCAAGTCCAAAATAAAATCCCAAATCATTTAAATAGGTCCAATATAATCTGGTTAGACAAAAGAAAACCCAACCACAAATAGCGGTTATGCGGACCACTATTTTGTGTAAAAAGCGGCCATTTAGCGGTGAATCGCACTGCTATTTAGGACCACAACTGAACCACCGAAATTCCTTCCAGAACCGCGAACTGCTATTGCACCGCTATTAACAGCATGGGGTGGATGTAGTAGATTGTAGTCTTGACGGTTCCTCTTGAAGGTCTAGGTGATTCGTCATCATGAATTTTGTTCTTCCATTCTCATCTAAAAGGGAAAAATTTTATATATCTCAATGAACTAGAAGATTCTTGCATATAAAACTCCACTTCAACGTCATTGTGAAATACATTCTTGAAAGCCAATTGAAGCAGGCAAGCAGCAACAAAGCATAGTGGCTATGAAGATCCACAGTTTGTCTGATATCTCTTAGGGGCTGTTCGGTTGATTTATTATTAAGTCCTGTATGGATTAAGTTGTCCATATGGATAAAGTCGACTGTATCGATTTATTTAAATTGGTGTTCGGTTATTGTGCTGAATAAACCATCTTAATAATGAAAATGACTATTTTACCCTTTGATTTATATTAAACAATATTATAAATAAATCTTATTAATTACCTCAAGAACAAGAAGCAAGGTAATATGGATCTGTAACAAGAGAAAAAAACAAAGATATCTAACAAAACAAAACCCCAAAATACAAAATCAGTAACCAAAACATAAAAACATGATACAAATCGAGATTTGCAACCAAACCATAACCCCAAATAGTTGCAACCATCCCAAAACCAAAACCCAAAATAGTTGCAACCTACCCAAAATCAAAACCCAAGAGATGAAGAAGCAAGGTAGGAGAGAACGGAAATATGAACAGGGACCGTCGGTGTTCTTGAACAGGGACCGTCGGTGTTCTTGAACAGGAGACCACTGAGGAGACCGATGAAGAACAAGGTAAGGAGACTGCCGGTGTTCTCGACGGACAACCAGGAGATCGCCTTAAAAAGACCATAAGGAGTTCGTCGGAGAGTAAGGAGTTCACCGGAGAACGATTACACCGGTGCAAGGAGATGGTTTGAGGGTGAGGGATATTGGGAGAGAAGAAGAGAAGTCAGGCGGCGAGATGAAAAGGTTGGAGAAAAAAGTGATTTGAGTTTTTTCTTTTTAATTAGGGTGTGTTTTTACAAAGGGCAAAAGTGTAAAAAATGTGGTTGAGTGTATATGACTTTATTTCTTGGGCTGAGCGAATAAGCTCATTTCTGACCCATTAAGTCACTTCCGAACACCTATGTATGGCTTACCCAATAAGCCATACATGTCATACAGTCCATTAAGCCATTACCGAACAGCCCCTTAGTGCAGATTGGGTCCGGATGTGCTTTATGAGGCATGCCATGATGTACTTTCTGGAGCATGTCAAGTAATATGGGTGTTGGTGCTGATCTGGTAATGTTGCTGACATAGGATTGGTGGGCAATTCCATTCTTCTAGTATCATGTTGCCAGATTAAAATCTACTGCTGATACGACGGTTGCAGAATTTGACAGATGGACTACATGATGTCCATTATTGCAAAGTGGTCCTTGAACCGTTTGGTATTAGAAAGTGGTCTCTAACTTATGGAACGTGTAAATTAGTTCCTCAAAGTATTTGGATTTGGAAACCAGTTTGTATACTTCTAGGTAATTGTAAAGAACCCCTAGAAATTTATAAAATTCAAAAACAGACATGTGACTTTCTTAAGTTTACAATGACTCTGATCTCTTGGAATTTTCAAATTAACCCCTGCACTTCTAGAAAAGTATGGTCTAGTCTGAAGCTGGTGTCTTGTTCGGTGGTAACATTTGTGGAGGCCTGCTAGAGCTTAGGACTTAGAAGGATAATGCAAAAATGGCAGAACAAAAGGAGTTGGGAGGGGGGTCAGCAATGTAACCAAGCCAATCCACAAAATGACTCCAGTATTCAACAGAATCAGAAACATCACTATAGCACAAAGAAGATAGATTGAGTAAGAGAAAAAGAATAAAGATGAGAGGCAAAGATACCCTTACAAGGGATTAATCATGATAATGAAGTTAATTCTTATTCAATAGGATGAGGATTTTGGATTCTAATAATTGCAGTTAGTTTCCTGTTATCTGGTGGTGAATTTGATGTCCTGTGGGTGACGACCCTGGGCTCTACTGTCAGATTTCTGATTGGGTACCCGTTGTTTCTCATACTTGATTTTAATTTTGATCACTTCTACCATCAAGAGTAAAAAAGTTACTATTATCACAACACTTGGGACAAAACTTCATGACTTTACTGCCATTTCTCAAATTTGGCTTGTACTTCCACATAATATAGAACTCCCTGAATGTTCATATGCGACAGCTTTACCTCATAAGAGAAGTTTATGTACACTGTACTAGACAGTACACGCTATAATAGTATTTTAATGTTTAGTTCTTAAGTGGCATATTTGATAAGCAAGGCGAGACGTTTTCCCCTAGTACTTCAACAATAATAACAAAAACTCATAACAATCAACTCATAATTCAATAAAAAATTACTAAACCAGAAATTCCAGCAACTGTTCAGAGGTGATTTTGGTAATATACACTACATTGGGGACAACTCTGCTATACCTTTCTGATCTTATCCCCTATACTTCTCGACCACTTGTAGTTGGATGAGAATGCAGAAATGACCACCACCCTCCCCATCTCCCTTCTGTCTCCACACCCATCAAATGCTCCTCCTCATCATCAACATTACCAACATCACCACCCCACTATCATCATCACTTGTTGATCTTGAAGTCAGCTTTTTCGAGGTAAGGTTATAAACGCGTTAGGGAGGAGAGAAAGGATAAAAGAAAAGAGAATACAGAATCGTGCATAAGAGAGGAGACTCTTTCTTTTGAAATTCTTTCCCTTAATCGTCATGCAAGAAGATCTTGCACAAACCTAATAGTTATTTGTATGTAACAGGGAGGGAGGAGACCACTAATCGTGTGTGGGGGGAGACAGAAGAGAGGAGAAAAAGAGATCGTTCTTGGGGTTTCATTTTATAAAATAAAGAGGATAATAGAAAGTGTTTGCATCTTATCACTGCTCCTCATACCGAGCCTTGTCCATGTGAAAGTGTATGCCTCAATCCTAGAAGCAAAGGCATAGCCTCGTAAACAGTTTTGGACCACCTCGACCTATTAATAAAACCAAGGATACCTCAAGCTTTCTACATAATAACCTTAGAGAGATTTGCAAAAAATCTTATCTTTCTAGATGTAATATACAAGAAATAGGACCCCAATATACAACCCAAAATAACAGGAACGAGAAGAGAACCTCTTTGAACATATGAGGAGGATGACCATCAATTGAAATTCAAACCTAAACTACATAAAAGTTCAAAGAGTTGCTCTTTCAGCTTGCTTTTCCCATTTTTCTCTTGAGAAAAAATATATAGAGGAACCAAGAGAGCAATAGATGAAGGTGGCCACGCCAACAACAAGAAAGAAGAAAATATGAGTTACTAGAAAGTGAACCTTGCACTGATGACAAAGTACTCAGAGAATATAGTAACATGTTAAATTGTGATCAAATTAAAAAAAATCCATATGCATTATGGCAATAATTTACCAAGTAGTCAAGTACCAACTAGTTTGCAGACATATTGTTTCACCAAACAAGAAGAATAGTATGTTCATGTTTTTTAAGGATTCTTGCAAATCATCCAATGTCAAAAAGATCAGAGTGTTGTTAATTCTCGTTCCATTATTCCAAACAACCACAAACCAAGTCTTCTCACTCTTATCTCCCTTGGTAACTTCAACTTTTTAAGTATAATGTACATTCAAATTATTGAATCTAAACATAAATTTATCAGTTTGATACCTGACATACTCATGGCTAGATTTTTGGAGAATAACAGCATGTTGATACACATCTAAACCATACTACTGAGCCAAAGGGCATATCAAAACTATTACCTGAGAATTACCACCATGATCATCAATATCATCATCTTCCTCTGTAACCACTGGCAGTCAGCAAAGACTTTGTTAGGCATCTAAGTTTAGAACTAAAAAACTACAACAATATCTAACAGGACTAAGATATGCATACAGATAATAAAATAACAAAAAATGCAATTTATGATGAGCACTCACTTTCGTTTATGCCAGTGAGCGCCAAAAATCTAGCAGCCATTTCTTGATCTTCAGCATCTTGTAAAGCTCTTGCATAGGCCTCGTCATTTGGAAAAGAAGCAGGATCCAATTCAACACCTTGGTTGCCTATATCCTCCTCTCCAGATCCAAGATCAAGATGAGCATGGACATCAAATGCATCTTCTTCTTCATCGGCATCAGAGCCATCATATTCACTATTGTGATGATCAAATTCATCATCATCATCATGCACATAACTTCCAGTTTCCCAACTCTCATGTTCACTCCCATCGACATTCATTCTCAACATCATATATGCCCTTTCCTAGTGAATGGAATCACAATTTTATAAGGACTTAAGAATTCAACAGGAGAACTATCACAAAAGAGAACACCACAAACTATAACCAATCAATATCTACTTATTTCCTCTAAATTGTATATTAGTTTCTCAACAGGAGAACTATGCAAAATTGTATATTTTTAGGGTTCATAACAATATGCACGATTGCACAGCACACAAAGAGCTATGGTTCTTTCCTGGTCCAAATGATGCTTACATCACGTCCCTCAACTATTATGATTCCAATCAAAGCAAAATGAGATTATAATCAGAATTCAGAACCTTGAATTTCATACTTCCAACTTACGCCTAGTTTAAACCAAGGAACAAGCACAAAGAACTTGAAACTAAAATTGAAAGAAAAAAAAAACTCAAACTACATATGTAAAGAGATATACCTGGTCTTGTAGTGTACGAGCAAGGGCAAGATCAGCATCGACCTGACTGAGATTGGTGAACGGGGTTCTAGGAACCGAAGAAGGCCGGTTCGGGTTGCCATTTTCTTCACCAACAACAGGAAGAATCGAAGAATCAACAAGAGTTTCAGTATTATTGGAGGGGTTGTCTTCGTTATTGGCGATCTTGCTCCCTTGGTCTTTGGAGTTGTCCATGACCTAGGGTTTGGATGAAAAAAGAATGGGTTTCGGATGAATTACGTTAAAATGAATGAAAGAAAAGAGAGAGGAACAGAATATCTTGGGTTTAAGGATAGATGATGGATTAATCTTGATAGAGGCGGTGAGATAGAGAAGGGGAAAACACAACAGCAGTACGCAAACGCAATCCCTCTCCAGAAAGCGATGATTACATACAAAAAGGGTGGGTGTCGGTTAAACCTTATGGGTGGGTGGTAACCCGATTCATTTGAAATTCAAAATTTCAAAAGATTGCTAAAAATCCAATATTCCAATTTGAATTCATACTAGGAGTACTCACGCAATGCAGCAAGATACATCACGATTTTAATGTTTTTTTTATTTTTTGTTTTACAGTACGATTTTGAATGGTTTTAGAGAGTGATAATGTTTTTTTTTATAAATTTGTTTAATTTAGGCTTAATAATATAATGTTTTTATATAAAAAATTAAGTAGTTTGTTAAAATTAATTAATTATCTTATACATTTTAAATTTTTTATATTTAAATTGAGATGTTTATCATTTTTGATTATGTTTATCAGAATTCAAATTTCATAATTTTAGGGTTTGGGGATTAGAGATAAGGATTTTGGGGGATAAGGGTGGAATTTATTAATTAGGGATAAAAGCATTTAAAAATAGTACATATTGCTTCATTAGTTGTTTTTTAAGAGATTTTAAGTAGATTAGCATTAAATAATAGTACATAATGTTTAATGGGTTGTTTTTAAGAGTTTTATATCTCTTTTATAATACTAGAAGCGTACTCGCGCAATACAGCGAGATACATCACGATTTTAATGTTTATTTTTATTTTTTGTTTTTTATTGATTTATAGTACGATTTTGGATGGTTTTTATTGAGTGATAATGGTTTTTTTATATATAAATTTGTTTAATTTAGGATTAACAATATAATATTTTTTATATAAAAAAAATTAAGTAGTTTGTTAAAATTCATTAATTATCTTATATATTTTAAATATTTTATATTTAAATTGAGATGTTTATCCTGTTTTGATTATGTTTATCAGAATTCAAATTTCATAATTTTAGGGTTTGGGGATTAGAGATAAGAATTTTGGGAGATAAGAATGAAATATATTAATTAGGGTTAAAAGCTTTACAGGTAGTACATTAGGCTTTAGTAGTTATTTTTAAGAGATTTTAAGTAGATAGCTTTAAATGATAGTACATAAAGGTTAGTGAGTTGTAATTAAGAGTTTTTTTTTATGTCATCTTTATAATATAGTATAGATTTACAGTACGATTTTGGATGGTTTTTATTGAGTGATAATGGTTTTTTTATATATAAATTTGTTTAATTTAGGATTAACAATATAATGTTTTTTATATAAAAAAAATTAAGTAGTTTGTTAAAATTCATTAATTATCTTATATACTTTAATTTTTTTATATTTAAATTGAGATGTTTATCCTGTTTTGATTATGTTTATCAGAATTCAAATTTCATAATTTTAGGGTTTGGGGATTAGAGATAAGGATTTTGGGAGATAAGAATGAAATATATTAATTAGGGTTAAAACTTATAGGTAGTACATTAGGCTTTAGTAGTTATTTTTAAGATATTTTAAGTAGATGGCTTTAAATGATAGTACATAAAGTTTAATGAGTTGTAATTACGAGTTTTTTATGTCATCTTTATAATATAGTATAGATATAGATAGTATAGATAATTTCGAGTAAATTACACTTTTGGTCCTTTTGATTACCATTCATTATCATATTTCATCTTTAGTGTAAAATAATTACATTTTTATCATACTAGAAGCGTACTCGCGCAATGCAGCGAGATAAATCACGATTTTAATGTTTATTTTTATTTTTTGTTTTTTATTGATTTACAGTACGATTTTGGATGATTTTTATTGAGTGATAATGGTTTTTTTATATATAAATTTGTTTAATTTAGGCTTAACAATATAATGTTTTTTAAATAAAAAAATTAAGTAGTTTGTTAAAATTCATTAATTATCTTATATTTTTTATATTTTTTATATTTAAATTGAGATTTTTATCATGTTTTGATTATGTTTATCAGAATTCAAATTTCATAATTTTAGGATTTGGGGATTAGAGATAAAGATTTTGGGGGATAAGGATGAAATTTATTAATTATGGTTAAAAACATTTAAAAGCAGTACATATTACTTCATTAATTGTTTTTGAAAAGATTTTAAGTAGATTAGCATTAAATAATAGTATATAATGCTTAATACATCACGATTTTAATGTTTATTTTTATGTTTTGTTTTTTATTGATTTACAGTACGATTTTGGATGATTTTTATTGAGTGATAATGATTTTTTATATATAAATTTGTTTAATTTAGGCTTAACAATATAATGTTTTTTATATAAAAAAAATTTAAGTAGTTTGTTAAAATTTATTAATTATCTTATATATTTTAAACTTTTATATTTAAATTGAGATGTTTATCCTGTTTTGATTATGTTTATCAGAATTCAAATTTCATAATTTTAGGGTTTGGGGATTAGAGATAAGGATTTTGGGGGATAAAGATGAAATATATTAATTAGGGTTAAATGCTTTACATGTAGTACATTAGACTTTAGTAGTTATTTTTAAGAGATTTTAAGTAGATAACTTTAAATTATACTACATAAAGCTTAATGAGTTGTAATTACGAGTTTTTTATGTCATCTTTATAATATAGTATAGATTGGTTGTCATTTTGTTACCTAGGGCGCGTTTGGTTTGCGGGATTGGATTTCAAGGAGGGATTTGGATTTGGATTTGGATTTGGGGGGATTTGAAATCCCTTCATGTGTTTGGTTTGTAGGATTTGGAATGAATTTCAAATTCATTCCTTTACAAGTCTTGCTTGGTTTGTAGGATTTGGATTTGGATTGAGTTTTTTTTATTTGTTTGTTTTATAAAGAATTTATTTTTATTGGTAAACGTCGAATTTGGATAGATACAATTTGAAGTATGGATCACGCTTTAGAATACATAGGATTTGGATTTCAAATCCAGGCCCAATGCCAAGGATTTCCAAATCCATCATATGAGGGATTTTAAAATGGTCAACGGATTTGAAATCCGGTCAACGAAATCATTTCCTACAAACCAAACGCATGATTGGTATGGATTTAAAATCCAAATTCCTCCAAATCCATTCCAATCCCGCAAACCAAATGCGCCCTTATTGTCCATCTGACTAATTTCAGTTAAAAAAATCCATTAAGGTAGTGTTTGTTTTTTAAGAGGTGTTGAAGTCTGATTTCACTTCTGATTTTTAAGAGGTGGTGCTGAAATCTGAAATCTGAATCAATAAGATTGTTTTTGTAAACTGGCAAATGTTTGAATATGTATAATTGTCTATTTTATCCTTCAAGCATTCAACTTAAATACTTCAATTGAAGTGAGCATCGATGATCAAATGACGGAACGAAAAAAATAAACGAAAGAAGGATGTTGGCATATTTGTGAGGCAGTGGAATTTTAATCATATCTCACACACTGAAGTCTCGATTTAAGCGATTCAAGGTGTGCTAAAAGCCAACACACAAATCTACAATCTTCATGTTTTGCGTTTTTGCAAATTCAGGGTGCATTTGGGCTAAAACCGACATTGGAATCGAAACAATGGTGTTGGACGGAAATAAGATGAGATTTAAAAGATAGGGTTGCCATTTTTTTGTTCAGGCATATTAAGAGATAAGAGGCTCTGAAAATAAAAAAAAAACAAATTCTCTGAATTATAAAACACCTGACCGAATCAAATATAAGTGGTGATTAAGAGCTTAAAAAAACAAACAAGGCCTAACTCTTTTGGTCTTTTTACTCATTAAGGAAACCACACACTCCCCCACCCCCCACCCCCTGTCCTACAACTTTACCCTAACCATTTCATTTCCACCATCAACATCTTTTTTTTAAGTAGATTAGCATTAAATAATAGTATATAATGCTTAATATATCACGATTTTAATGTTTATTTTTATGTTTTGTTTTTTATTGATTTACAGTACGATTTTGGATGATTTTTATTGAGTGATAATGATTTTTTATATATAAATTTGTTTAATTTAGGCTTAACAATATAATGTTTTTTATGTAAAAAAAATTTAAGTAGTTTGTTAAAATTTATTAATTATCTTATATATTTTAAACTTTTATATTTAAATTGAGATGTTTATCCTGTTTTGATTATGTTTATCAGAATTCAAATTTCATAATTTTAGGGTTTGGGGATTAGAGATAAGGATTTTGGGGGATAAAGATGAAATATATTAACTAGGGTTAAATGCTTTACATGTAGTACATTAGACTTTAGTAGTTATTTTTAAGAGATTTTAAGTAGATAACTTTAAATTATACTACATAAAGCTTAATGAGTTGTAATTACGAGTTTTTTATGTCATCTTTATAATATAGTATAGATTGGTTGTCATTTTGTTACCTAGGGCGCGTTTGGTTTGCGGGATTGGATTTCAAGGAGGGATTTGGATTTGGATTTGGATTTGGGGGGATTTGAAATCCCTTCATGTGTTTGGTTTGTAGGATTTGGAATGAATTTCAAATTCATTCCTTTACAAGTCTTGCTTGGTTTGTAGGATTTGGATTTGGATTGAGTTTTTTTTATTTGTTTGTTTTATAAAGAATTTATTTTTATTGGTAAACGTCGAATTTGGATAGATACAATTTGAAGTATGGATCACGCTTTAGAATACATAGGATTTGGATTTCAAATCCAGGCCCAATGCCAAGGATTTCCAAATCCATCATATGAGGGATTTTAAAATGGTCAACGGATTTGAAATCCGGTCAACGAAATCATTTCCTACAAACCAAACGCATGATTGGTATGGATTTAAAATCCAAATTCCTCCAAATCCATTCCAATCCCGCAAACCAAATGCGCCCTTATTGTCCATCTGACTAATTTCAGTTAAAAAAATCCATTAAGGTAGTGTTTGTTTTTTAAGAGGTGTTGAAGTCTGATTTCACTTCTGATTTTTAAGAGGTGGTGCTGAAATCTGAAATCTGAATCAATAAGATTGTTTTTGTAAACTGGCAAATGTTTGAATATGTATAATTGTCTATTTTATCCTTCAAGCATTCAACTTAAATACTTCAATTGAAGTGAGCATCGATGATCAAATGACGGAACGAAAAAAATAAACGAAAGAAGGATGTTGGCATATTTGTGAGGCAGTGGAATTTTAATCATATCTCACACACTGAAGTCTCGATTTAAGCGATTCAAGGTGTGCTAAAAGCCAACACACAAATCTACAATCTTCATGTTTTGCGTTTTTGCAAATTCAGGGTGCATTTGGGCTAAAACCGACATTGGAATCGAAACAATGGTGTTGGACGGAAATAAGATGAGATTTAAAAGATAGGGTTGCCATTTTTTTGTTCAGGCATATTAAGAGATAAGAGGCTCTGAAAATAAAAAAAAAACAAATTCTCTGAATTATAAAACACCTGACCGAATCAAATATAAGTGGTGATTAAGAGCTTAAAAAAACAAACAAGGCCTAACTCTTTTGGTCTTTTTACTCATTAAGGAAACCACACACTCCCCCACCCCCCACCCCCTGTCCTACAACTTTACCCTAACCATTTCATTTCCACCATCAACATCTTTTTTTTAAGTAGATTAGCATTAAATAATAGTATATAATGCTTAATATATCACGATTTTAATGTTTATTTTTATGTTTTGTTTTTTATTGATTTACAGTACGATTTTGGATGATTTTTATTGAGTGATAATGATTTTTTATATATAAATTTGTTTAATTTAGGCTTAACAATATAATGTTTTTTATGTAAAAAAAATTTAAGTAGTTTGTTAAAATTTATTAATTATCTTATATATTTTAAACTTTTATATTTAAATTGAGATGTTTATCCTGTTTTGATTATGTTTATCAGAATTCAAATTTCATAATTTTAGGGTTTGGGGATTAGAGATAAGGATTTTGGGGGATAAAGATGAAATATATTAACTAGGGTTAAATGCTTTACATGTAGTACATTAGACTTTAGTAGTTATTTTTAAGAGATTTTAAGTAGATAACTTTAAATTATACTACATAAAGCTTAATGAGTTGTAATTACGAGTTTTTTATGTCATCTTTATAATATAGTATAGATTGGTTGTCATTTTGTTACCTAGGGCGCGTTTGGTTTGCGGGATTGGATTTCAAGGAGGGATTTGGATTTGGATTTGGATTTGGGGGGATTTGAAATCCCTTCATGTGTTTGGTTTGTAGGATTTGGAATGAATTTCAAATTCATTCCTTTACAAGTCTTGCTTGGTTTGTAGGATTTGGATTTGGATTGAGTTTTTTTTATTTGTTTGTTTTATAAAGAATTTATTTTTATTGGTAAACGTCGAATTTGGATAGATACAATTTGAAGTATGGATCACGCTTTAGAATACATAGGATTTGGATTTCAAATCCAGGCCCAATGCCAAGGATTTCCAAATCCATCATATGAGGGATTTTAAAATGGTCAACGGATTTGAAATCCGGTCAACGAAATCATTTCCTACAAACCAAACGCATGATTGGTATGGATTTAAAATCCAAATTCCTCCAAATCCATTCCAATCCCGCAAACCAAATGCGCCCTTATTGTCCATCTGACTAATTTCAGTTAAAAAAATCCATTAAGGTAGTGTTTGTTTTTTAAGAGGTGTTGAAGTCTGATTTCACTTCTGATTTTTAAGAGGTGGTGCTGAAATCTGAAATCTGAATCAATAAGATTGTTTTTGTAAACTGGCAAATGTTTGAATATGTATAATTGTCTATTTTATCCTTCAAGCATTCAACTTAAATACTTCAATTGAAGTGAGCATCGATGATCAAATGACGGAACGAAAAAAATAAACGAAAGAAGGATGTTGGCATATTTGTGAGGCAGTGGAATTTTAATCATATCTCACACACTGAAGTCTCGATTTAAGCGATTCAAGGTGTGCTAAAAGCCAACACACAAATCTACAATCTTCATGTTTTGCGTTTTTGCAAATTCAGGGTGCATTTGGGCTAAAACCGACATTGGAATCGAAACAATGGTGTTGGACGGAAATAAGATGAGATTTAAAAGATAGGGTTGCCATTTTTTTGTTCAGGCATATTAAGAGATAAGAGGCTCTGAAAATAAAAAAAAAACAAATTCTCTGAATTATAAAACACCTGACCGAATCAAATATAAGTGGTGATTAAGAGCTTAAAAAAACAAACAAGGCCTAACTCTTTTGGTCTTTTTACTCATTAAGGAAACCACACACTCCCCCACCCCCCACCCCCTGTCCTACAACTTTACCCTAACCATTTCATTTCCACCATCAACATCTTTTTTTTAAGTAGATTAGCATTAAATAATAGTATATAATGCTTAATATATCACGATTTTAATGTTTATTTTTATGTTTTGTTTTTTATTGATTTACAGTACGATTTTGGATGATTTTTATTGAGTGATAATGATTTTTTATATATAAATTTGTTTAATTTAGGCTTAACAATATAATGTTTTTTATGTAAAAAAAATTTAAGTAGTTTGTTAAAATTTATTAATTATCTTATATATTTTAAACTTTTATATTTAAATTGAGATGTTTATCCTGTTTTGATTATGTTTATCAGAATTCAAATTTCATAATTTTAGGGTTTGGGGATTAGAGATAAGGATTTTGGGGGATAAAGATGAAATATATTAACTAGGGTTAAATGCTTTACATGTAGTACATTAGACTTTAGTAGTTATTTTTAAGAGATTTTAAGTAGATAACTTTAAATTATACTACATAAAGCTTAATGAGTTGTAATTACGAGTTTTTTATGTCATCTTTATAATATAGTATAGATTGGTTGTCATTTTGTTACCTAGGGCGCGTTTGGTTTGCGGGATTGGATTTCAAGGAGGGATTTGGATTTGGATTTGGATTTGGGGGGATTTGAAATCCCTTCATGTGTTTGGTTTGTAGGATTTGGAATGAATTTCAAATTCATTCCTTTACAAGTCTTGCTTGGTTTGTAGGATTTGGATTTGGATTGAGTTTTTTTTATTTGTTTGTTTTATAAAGAATTTATTTTTATTGGTAAACGTCGAATTTGGATAGATACAATTTGAAGTATGGATCACGCTTTAGAATACATAGGATTTGGATTTCAAATCCAGGCCCAATGCCAAGGATTTCCAAATCCATCATATGAGGGATTTTAAAATGGTCAACGGATTTGAAATCCGGTCAACGAAATCATTTCCTACAAACCAAACGCATGATTGGTATGGATTTAAAATCCAAATTCCTCCAAATCCATTCCAATCCCGCAAACCAAATGCGCCCTTATTGTCCATCTGACTAATTTCAGTTAAAAAAATCCATTAAGGTAGTGTTTGTTTTTTAAGAGGTGTTGAAGTCTGATTTCACTTCTGATTTTTAAGAGGTGGTGCTGAAATCTGAAATCTGAATCAATAAGATTGTTTTTGTAAACTGGCAAATGTTTGAATATGTATAATTGTCTATTTTATCCTTCAAGCATTCAACTTAAATACTTCAATTGAAGTGAGCATCGATGATCAAATGACGGAACGAAAAAAATAAACGAAAGAAGGATGTTGGCATATTTGTGAGGCAGTGGAATTTTAATCATATCTCACACACTGAAGTCTCGATTTAAGCGATTCAAGGTGTGCTAAAAGCCAACACACAAATCTACAATCTTCATGTTTTGCGTTTTTGCAAATTCAGGGTGCATTTGGGCTAAAACCGACATTGGAATCGAAACAATGGTGTTGGACGGAAATAAGATGAGATTTAAAAGATAGGGTTGCCATTTTTTTGTTCAGGCATATTAAGAGATAAGAGGCTCTGAAAATAAAAAAAAAACAAATTCTCTGAATTATAAAACACCTGACCGAATCAAATATAAGTGGTGATTAAGAGCTTAAAAAAACAAACAAGGCCTAACTCTTTTGGTCTTTTTACTCATTAAGGAAACCACACACTCCCCCACCCCCCACCCCCTGTCCTACAACTTTACCCTAACCATTTCATTTCCACCATCAACATCTTTTTTTTAAGTAGATTAGCATTAAATAATAGTATATAATGCTTAATATATCACGATTTTAATGTTTATTTTTATGTTTTGTTTTTTATTGATTTACAGTACGATTTTGGATGATTTTTATTGAGTGATAATGATTTTTTATATATAAATTTGTTTAATTTAGGCTTAACAATATAATGTTTTTTATGTAAAAAAAATTTAAGTAGTTTGTTAAAATTTATTAATTATCTTATATATTTTAAACTTTTATATTTAAATTGAGATGTTTATCCTGTTTTGATTATGTTTATCAGAATTCAAATTTCATAATTTTAGGGTTTGGGGATTAGAGATAAGGATTTTGGGGGATAAAGATGAAATATATTAACTAGGGTTAAATGCTTTACATGTAGTACATTAGACTTTAGTAGTTATTTTTAAGAGATTTTAAGTAGATAACTTTAAATTATACTACATAAAGCTTAATGAGTTGTAATTACGAGTTTTTTATGTCATCTTTATAATATAGTATAGATTGGTTGTCATTTTGTTACCTAGGGCGCGTTTGGTTTGCGGGATTGGATTTCAAGGAGGGATTTGGATTTGGATTTGGATTTGGGGGGATTTGAAATCCCTTCATGTGTTTGGTTTGTAGGATTTGGAATGAATTTCAAATTCATTCCTTTACAAGTCTTGCTTGGTTTGTAGGATTTGGATTTGGATTGAGTTTTTTTTATTTGTTTGTTTTATAAAGAATTTATTTTTATTGGTAAACGTCGAATTTGGATAGATACAATTTGAAGTATGGATCACGCTTTAGAATACATAGGATTTGGATTTCAAATCCAGGCCCAATGCCAAGGATTTCCAAATCCATCATATGAGGGATTTTAAAATGGTCAACGGATTTGAAATCCGGTCAACGAAATCATTTCCTACAAACCAAACGCATGATTGGTATGGATTTAAAATCCAAATTCCTCCAAATCCATTCCAATCCCGCAAACCAAATGCGCCCTTATTGTCCATCTGACTAATTTCAGTTAAAAAAATCCATTAAGGTAGTGTTTGTTTTTTAAGAGGTGTTGAAGTCTGATTTCACTTCTGATTTTTAAGAGGTGGTGCTGAAATCTGAAATCTGAATCAATAAGATTGTTTTTGTAAACTGGCAAATGTTTGAATATGTATAATTGTCTATTTTATCCTTCAAGCATTCAACTTAAATACTTCAATTGAAGTGAGCATCGATGATCAAATGACGGAACGAAAAAAATAAACGAAAGAAGGATGTTGGCATATTTGTGAGGCAGTGGAATTTTAATCATATCTCACACACTGAAGTCTCGATTTAAGCGATTCAAGGTGTGCTAAAAGCCAACACACAAATCTACAATCTTCATGTTTTGCGTTTTTGCAAATTCAGGGTGCATTTGGGCTAAAACCGACATTGGAATCGAAACAATGGTGTTGGACGGAAATAAGATGAGATTTAAAAGATAGGGTTGCCATTTTTTTGTTCAGGCATATTAAGAGATAAGAGGCTCTGAAAATAAAAAAAAAACAAATTCTCTGAATTATAAAACACCTGACCGAATCAAATATAAGTGGTGATTAAGAGCTTAAAAAAACAAACAAGGCCTAACTCTTTTGGTCTTTTTACTCATTAAGGAAACCACACACTCCCCCACCCCCCACCCCCTGTCCTACAACTTTACCCTAACCATTTCATTTCCACCATCAACATCTTTTTTTTAAGTAGATTAGCATTAAATAATAGTATATAATGCTTAATATATCACGATTTTAATGTTTATTTTTATGTTTTGTTTTTTATTGATTTACAGTACGATTTTGGATGATTTTTATTGAGTGATAATGATTTTTTATATATAAATTTGTTTAATTTAGGCTTAACAATATAATGTTTTTTATGTAAAAAAAATTTAAGTAGTTTGTTAAAATTTATTAATTATCTTATATATTTTAAACTTTTATATTTAAATTGAGATGTTTATCCTGTTTTGATTATGTTTATCAGAATTCAAATTTCATAATTTTAGGGTTTGGGGATTAGAGATAAGGATTTTGGGGGATAAAGATGAAATATATTAACTAGGGTTAAATGCTTTACATGTAGTACATTAGACTTTAGTAGTTATTTTTAAGAGATTTTAAGTAGATAACTTTAAATGATACTACATAAAGCTTAATGAGTTGTAATTACGAGTTTTTTATGTCATCTTTATAATATAGTATAGATTGGTTGTCATTTTGTTACCTAGGGCGCGTTTGGTTTGCGGGATTGGATTTCAAGGAGGGATTTGGATTTGGATTTGGATTTGGGGGGATTTGAAATCCCTTCATGTGTTTGGTTTGTAGGATTTGGAATGAATTTCAAATTCATTCCTTTACAAGTCTTGCTTGGTTTGTAGGATTTGGATTTGGATTGAGTTTTTTTTATTTGTTTGTTTTATAAAGAATTTATTTTTATTGGTAAACGTCGAATTTGGATAGATACAATTTGAAGTATGGATCACGCTTTAGAATACATAGGATTTGGATTTCAAATCCAGGCCCAATGCCAAGGATTTCCAAATCCATCATATGAGGGATTTTAAAATGGTCAACGGATTTGAAATCCGGTCAACGAAATCATTTCCTACAAACCAAACGCATGATTGGTATGGATTTAAAATCCAAATTCCTCCAAATCCATTCCAATCCCGCAAACCAAATGCGCCCTTATTGTCCATCTGACTAATTTCAGTTAAAAAAATCCATTAAGGTAGTGTTTGTTTTTTAAGAGGTGTTGAAGTCTGATTTCACTTCTGATTTTTAAGAGGTGGTGCTGAAATCTGAAATCTGAATCAATAAGATTGTTTTTGTAAACTGGCAAATGTTTGAATATGTATAATTGTCTATTTTATCCTTCAAGCATTCAACTTAAATACTTCAATTGAAGTGAGCATCGATGATCAAATGACGGAACGAAAAAAATAAACGAAAGAAGGATGTTGGCATATTTGTGAGGCAGTGGAATTTTAATCATATCTCACACACTGAAGTCTCGATTTAAGCGATTCAAGGTGTGCTAAAAGCCAACACACAAATCTACAATCTTCATGTTTTGCGTTTTTGCAAATTCAGGGTGCATTTGGGCTAAAACCGACATTGGAATCGAAACAATGGTGTTGGACGGAAATAAGATGAGATTTAAAAGATAGGGTTGCCATTTTTTTGTTCAGGCATATTAAGAGATAAGAGGCTCTGAAAATAAAAAAAAAACAAATTCTCTGAATTATAAAACACCTGACCGAATCAAATATAAGTGGTGATTAAGAGCTTAAAAAAACAAACAAGGCCTAACTCTTTTGGTCTTTTTACTCATTAAGGAAACCACACACTCCCCCACCCCCCACCCCCTGTCCTACAACTTTACCCTAACCATTTCATTTCCACCATCAACATCTTTTTTTTTCCCACAAAATGTACACCCGAAAACAAACAAAAAATACGACTTGAATTTAAAATGAAACATTGAAAAGACCAACATTAACGATGATTAAAAACACAAATATTCAAGTAAACCATTGGAACATGACAACATCTGTTGATGTTGGTGTTGGTATTGATAAAGCTGCAAGGGTTGAGTTATTACAAACATTGCCATCGAATAATGATAGTCTGGCAGTCAATCGCAATGGTATAGCAGTGTTTAGCGATTAGTGGTGGTCGAGGAAATAGCGGTTTATAATAGTGTTTCCACGATTAGTGGCTCTATTTACCATTATTTGACTGTGATTTACCGTAATTTACTACTATTGTCACACCTTCATTTTCGCCGTGAGTAATGTTACTTCATCATCAATGACTTATGTATAATAACTCCAAGATAACGACTAAATTAATATCGTTTATAGCGGAGGACTTTAAAACAAAAAATGTGTAACTTAAATGTTAACCCATCACATACCGGGCTGCGATACAAATTTTATCCAACATAAATGTCTATATGTAAATATTGAACCTTAATGGACAGGGAAAATATCTATGTGTGCCTTTCCCCTTTGTCCAACTTGGAACCTTTTGTCCCTGAGATGCATACTATAGTTAGCCTAAAAAGCTCAGAGAGTTTGTAGTTTGCATGAATAAAAGCATTTAACTTCATACAAAACAACTTGTAAACTCTACACCAAATAGTATGCAATTTCTGAAAACATGCAACGCTGAAAGAAATAAGATTTCAAAAAAATTCTAGTCGGTATGGATCATTTAGTCACTGATACACCCTGTGTTGAACTTTATGTTATGTTCAATCACCCACTTGTTTGGGTCTTGTCACTTGTTCGTGACTTACTGGCCAAATATCCACCCCATAAAACATCAAATTGTTGTATGAAATAGAATGCTAAAATTGTATGAAAACAATAACATAAAGCATGCAACTATTCATACATAACATACATGTAAAATATACTCTAACATATATGAAAAATAAATCATCGTACATATGCACACATCATGTAACACCCTAAAAATAGGGGCTAATTTAAATTTGAATAAATGCAGAAAATAACATTTTATAAATAGATAATCACCATAAAGAGGGGAAATAGTTAAAGTGTATACAACTTTCTATGGATGTAAATTACTAATGACAATTCACTAATCTAGACTACTACCATCTAGATTAAAACAACTGTCACCATCATTTCCCAAAAAGGTGTCTCTTCAATCTGTACGCCTACTTCCAAAAGTCAATCTTCAAAAACTGACACTATCCGCCCAACACTTTCATCCCTCAAACCAACTGAGACCCGCCACCAATAGAACATGTTATACATGTCATTTAAGAAAACAAGTGTTATGTTTTACGCCTACTGAGGACAAACATTTTATAAATAACCAATCATAAAGTAGCATAAGCATTTTTCATAAAATAAGGCAGAGAATTCATCTTCCCAATCATGTGGAGAACATAAGCTTGAAGGTAACATCTTGCAATGACGAGGGAGACAAGAAAGGTAGTTATTCACACAAAAGTAGGCTACCGTTCAAGTTAGTGAGCTCATACTAGGATTAATGGCCACAAGTTCGTCGACTCGCACTTTAGATGTGGATAGGTGCCCCTGATAGTCCCTGATTCAAGTTTCTAATTACGAACAATCAAATACAAACAAGATTAGTAATCTACCTGTTTCAATTTCAATTTCACAAATCAAAGATTACAAATATGTTTATGACTTTCTCTCTCTACAAGTCTCTTTCTTTCTCTAAAACTCTCTCTGCGAATACAATACAATCTCAGAACTTGTTACATGTAACTTCTACTTACAACACAAACTATCAAGCTATATATAAATTAACAAAACAAACTACACGCTTACAAACACAAGCTTACAAACTAAGACTTTGACTTTTATTGAATTTGACTTTGACTTTGCTTGAGAGTTGATTTTCAACTTTGACTTGTTTAACTTTCACCTTCTGTCTTCTATGATCTTGTATCCAACATATTTCTGCTCTAACAATCTCCCCCTTTGGATTCAAGATCATCTTCAAAAAGATTTAACAAATCAATCTCCCCCTTTGGTGATTTTTACTCAAAGTATGTCTTCAAACAAATAACAATCTCCCTTAAAGATGATATAGAAGCTCTTCAACAATCTTCCCAAAATTATCTCAAACCTCTTTCAGTCTTCAAAAAGAAATTATCTTCAGAGTTTGCTGTTCGCGACTTTTCGTGTTTACACCTTTTTAAAATGCAAGAAAATAAATCTCGACGCAAGTATACATCTTAATTTACTGCCGTCTTGTAACAAGTAATAATGGTACAAAGTACCGAATATCGATCCCACAGGGAAGCGTGAAAAAGTTCTCCTCGAAAGTCGGGTTTGTAAAAGCGAGTCTCAGACGGCGAATTCGAAAACAATATTTTTGATTGGGGGGTTGATTAACACTACTGAACGGTTAATTAAAAAGAAGCACACGGTACAATGTTTTGTTGAGGCAAGATTAATAATTAGATAAAATGATGAGATCGCATTCCTTTGTTATCTTAAAGTCGATATTTTATGTAACTTAAAATAAGTCGGCATACAATAAACTAGTTGTCAATTGATTAATTGCAGCCCACCATAAAATATAACTTTAATTTAAATAACTTCGGACAATCATGCGATACGATACACCGTTTTAACTTTTGATCAGTCTCGGTCCCAACTTAACTTCGTACAGATTATAAATATAAAAGAAACGGAAATGTAAATTTTAACTAAATGAGACGTTTGGCGTTTTCAAACACTCAACGATAGAAACCGTAGGAGTGTTGTGCCAACAACATGTCCTTGGACAGAAAATATTATGTTTAACTAAAGGAGACAGTTGGCGTTTTCAAACACTCAACGATAGAAATCGTAGGAGTGTTGTGCCAACAACGTGTCCTTAGACAGAAAATATAATCACTTGAAATATAAGACTGAAAATAAATGACGTGAATTAAATTGCAGAAATTAAATGACAGAAAGTAAAAGACGGAAAATTAAAGTACATAAATTAAATTACAGGAATTAAAGTGCGTGAATTAAAGTGCGTTAAAATAAATAACGTAAAGGAAAACTAACCAATACACACTTGATTTTTATAAAATTGGAAACATAAAACGGATTTAATAAACTACAACAAACCGTAAACCAACAAAAGTTGGGAATCCGAAATTATTTTCCGGACTTCCGGTTTGTAATAGAACTAAAGCCGCAATGAGACCAAAATAAAAACCAAATTGTATCAAACCAACGAGATTCGTGATACGGGAATAACAAGTAACGATGGCGAAATACCGGAATTTAAATTGAAAAAAATATATATATTACTAAAAACCGGTTTGATTCGTGAGCCAAAGTTTCCAACCGTTAGCTAATGGCTACTCTCTTCAAACCCAATACAAGACAATGATCCCAAAAACTTCTAAATATGGTGATGTTAGAATATGTCTAGATTCAATGAATCTAGACTTTACAAAAAAAAGAAAAAGAGAGAGAGAGAAGGAGAGAGAGACGTGAGAATGAAAGCAAGGAGAGAAAAAAATGTGTAGGCAAAAAATGTTGTTGTGTTATGAATGGGATGGGATGGATTTACAAGAACCAAGCACCCCTATTTATAGTAAAAACCAAACTTCGGGCCCAAGTGTTAGTCATGGGGGCCTAAAACATCAACTAGTGTAAGCCCAAAAATTGTAGTTTTTAATAAGCCTACACATTAAGTCCATAAAATCGGCCCAAGAGGTTATAGCAAAAGCCCATACAAAAACGGCCCAACATCTTCAAAAGCCCGGTTCAAAATCTCGGTTTTTAGCCCAAAAGAAAACACTTCATCTTGACGGCTCATTGCGTTAGTCCAAAAAGGAAAAATCTTTTGTTGTTTCCGCGTCATTTGCTCAGACATCTTCAGCAAATAATCTTCAAAGAAAATTTCTGTAATTTCAGCACATCTTCAGAAAACTTTGAACCTTTCTCTTCCAATCTTTGCCATCCTCTGAACGTTTCTTTATCAAATCTCTTATTTCTTGTATCTTCTTCCCACAACTAAAATTATACAAACTGTTATGTTCTCAATCTTCTTCCAGACATTTCTTTAACTTTGTCATCTCCCCCTTTTTTATGATAGAAGCATGAAATCATCAAAACTTTCAACAAGAAATGTATCTGTAATCTTTCTGACCACTGATATTGTGAACGGAGCCTCTGATTTACCATCGATCCAAAATAAGATATTCATACAGATCTTTTCAAATCCAAAGAAAATAGGAATGTAACACCTGAAACAACAAATGAATCAGTTAATTATGTCTGTCAGTAACACTAAGTCACTGTTTGTAACGAATACGCATTGGAAATGAGCTTTTTGATGTTCACTCCCCAGGGCTTCCATTCAATCATCGAAACACCACAAAGGCAATTTCTATGAACGTTATGACAAGAAAACGTATTCCTTGTGTGTTCGTGCAAGTGTTAGAAAGAATTAAGCACATGATGATTGCTTATAATAAGGCTCAACATTGTGTAAACCACTGAGACAACAGTAATTAAACACAGACTCAATATGCATAATCGAAGTGCGAAGGTGGGGGCAAACTTCCTTCTTTTTCAATATCCAGATTTTCCAAATGAAAACCAGATACATTATGTGTTGCGTCCCCAGAAAAATATGAAACATTTTCTTTTTAAGAAGAAAATGAGTAGTTGGTGGGGTTTTTATCAAGAGTTGGCATGGGTTAGGTGCCTGTTTCAATAATGTTCACGAAGAATTGTGAAACATTAGTAATGTGGTTGTCCGGCTCAGAAAAAGTTGGTGCAGAGTTTGATATTCTTTTACTCTGTTCTCACACCCTCTTTCTTTTAAACATTGAGCTCGCTTCTAACCAAACTCTCTTTCACATTTTACCTCATCACTCAACCCACACTCATTTCTTTTTGACTCCTCACACTCGATCACTAAGGATTAACTTCTTGGATAGGAAACATTGGTTAACGTGAATTCATAGAAGTTTCATTTAAGTCCTACACAATGAACCCACATTTTCCTATAAAGCACAATGTTGCTAAAAAATGGTTTAACTTTATCAATTAAAGCACAAATACAAATGTCAGATATATGTATGCTCAGAAGATATTCATGAAGATTTGAGCATTTTAAACATTGAAGATATTTCAAACAAGTAAATTGAATAAATGAACATGAATGCAAGAAACTTGTTTGAAAATCTGACATTGTATGAAATGATCAGAATCAAATGATATAGCAATTAAGGCTTAGGTCAAGAAAAAAATTGAATGTTTTCTATACGATTCAAAATATAGACAAGTCTTGAAAGAACGTTTTGAAATGAAATCACGCTTAAATTTTGAAATTCAAACGGTGTGTCTTACCATCAAAAATATGTTTCAATTTAGAGACATGGTAAGAACAATGTCAACAAAATAATAAACCGGTGTGTGTGAATATTTGACATTATATAGAAAAGATAATACGCAAGTATTAATCTTTGGAAACACACGGTTTATAAACATGTAAGCACAACTAAAAAATGAAAACATTTAAAATCGCACCTCCAATTCATGAAATATGTTTAAGAATCGGGAAGTGGTTTGAACATTTTAAGAATATGTTTTCTATGATTGAAAGTCGTCATTCTTTTAACCATATATGAGATTCAGAATAAAAATAAACCTTTTCTGCTTAGTCATAAATCTCATCAAGTCAAGCTTAAAGTCATAAGAATATGATCTTGTAAGCATCCTCTCAGTCTGCATCAGTCAAAAAGTCCGTCAAAGTACAAAATTTATTCACAAAACTTTATTGAAAATTTAAAAGACATAAAGCATTAAAACATTAAATGTACGAGTTCTGATCAGAAGTAATCAGAAGTCATCATCCATACTCCTGTTCTTTATTTTTACTCCCCCTGCATTTATGCATCAGAAAAAATTTAACAATGATAAGCATAAATGAAAAATATTAACTCCCCCTCAATTGGATGTAGATCATGTTTTCATCCTTTCTCACTCCTCCTGAAATCAGAAATATACCTTAAAGCGCAGATATCTTTCAGATTAAAAAATAAAGAAATAAAGAAAAATAACAATAAGAAAAACTTTAATAGGTAATCACTGATTATGTCTTAAGATTTAACATACCAAGTTTAGAGATAAGAAAATTAAATCTCTTTTCATCTAAAGGCTTGATGAATAAATCTGCAAGTTGATAATCAGTGTTTACAAAATAAAGTTCTATTGTACCTTTTTCAACATTGTCTTTTATAAAATGATATCTTACATCGATGTGTTTTGTCTTTGTATGTTGCACAGGATTAGCTGATATAGCTATGGCACTCTTCGAGTCATAGTAAATCGGAATTTTGTTGAATTAAAAACCATAGTTTCGAAGCTGTGTTCTCATCCACAAAACTTGAGAGCAGCAACTGGCAGCAGCTACATACTCTGCTTCAGCAGTCGAGGTGGAAACACAAAGTTGTTTCTTTGACGCCCAGCTTACGAGCTTGTCTCCAAGAAATTGAATATGACCTGATGTGCTCTTCCTGTCTAACATACATCCAACATGATATGCATCTGAATAAGTCGTCAGTTCAAAACCAGTATCTTTAGGATACCACAGACCAAGATCTGCAGTCCCCTTCAGATATCTAAAGATCCGTTTTACCGCGGACAAATGGGATTCTTTAGGGTTAGCCTGATATCTTGCACATAAGCATGTAAAAAACATAATATCTGGCCTACTTGAAGTAAGATACATTAAAGAACCAATCATTCCTCTATAGGTTCTAACATCAACTGGTTTTCCTAAAGGATCCATGCTGATCTTAGTTCTCGGTGCCATCGGGGTACCAATTGGTTTACAAGTTTCCATTTTGAATTTCCGAAGAATATCAAAAATGTACTTAGCTTGATTTATAAAAACCCCGTTGAAAATTGTTTTACTTGTAATCCGAGAAAGAAGTTCATCTCTCCCATCATACTCATTTGAAATCTAGACACCATTAGATTAGAAAAGTTCTTACAGTATTTAGGATTTGTAGAGCCAAATATTATATCATCAACATATATTTGAATAAGAATGATATCTGCTTTTTCTTTCTTGATGAATAAAGTGGTATTGATTTTACCTTTAGTGAAGCCTGACTTGACCAAGAATTGTGATAGAACATCATACCAGGCACGAGGCGCTTGTTTCAAACCATAAAGAGCTTTATCCAAGATGTATACGTGATTTGGCTTATCTAGATTCACAAAGCCTTCTGGTTGCGATACGTAGATTTCCTCCTTAAGAATGTCATTCAGAAAGGCAGTCTTTACGTCCATTTGATAGACAGTGGAGTTTTTATGAGCAACATACGCCAGAAACATGCGGATTGCTTCAATACGCTATACTGGAGCATAAGTCTCATCATAATTATGCCTTCCTCTTGCCTATATCCTTTGGCAACAAGTCGTGCTTTGTTTCGAATTACGACACCATCTTTATCCTTTTTATTCTTGAATACCCATTTAGTTTCGATGATAGATTTTCCTTCCGGTTTGGGCACAAGTCTCCAGACCTTTAGGGCTTCAAACTGATTTAACTCTTCTTGCATAGCAGTAACCCAATTTGAGTCAGCAAGAGCCTCTGATACGCTAGTTGGCTCAATCTTGCTCAGAAAGGAATCATGCATACACATATTCATTGTTGCAGACCTAGTTTGCACCGGTAAAGTTGGATCTCCAATTATTTGGCTTATCGGGTGCTCTTTGGTCCATTTATGTTCGTGAGGGAGGGAGTCAATGTAGACTGGTCATAATTCTCATCTAAATATTCACTATCAACTTCTTCTTATACAACATTATTTGGGGGTGCAGTTGAAGTCTCTTGTTCAGAAGTTGCAGTTGGGACAACTTGTGCAGTCTGTTGATTATCCATGACAGTGCAACCAAATGAAGAAGTAACTTCTGGTTCAACTTGATCAGGTACAACTTCAACTGTAGGAGTATGCGTTTGAATCTGAATTTCTTTCTGAACTGGGGGAACAAGTTTAGTAGATACATCTGAAATGGTTGGATGATTTGTCGTTGAGTCTTCAAACCTGTCAACCACAACAGATTTAGGAAGTTTAGATCCTAGAAACTCATCATAGAAAAATTCAAACAACAAATCTAATTCAGATAAATGCGATGTAGACGTTGAAGCTTTATCCGAATTATTCTCAGTAGAAATAGGTTATGGACTAATATATCCAGAAGCTAAGACTCCGGTTAGAACGCGTTCTGAACTGCTTTGTTCAGAAGCCATCTCCTCATCGAATGTTACATTGATGCTTTCAATAACATTCTTTGAGCTCTTCATGTATATCCTATATGCAATAGATGTCTGGGAATATCCAATGAAGATTCCCTCTTCAGCTTTCGGTCCGAACTTATTCAAGTTCTCTCTGTCATTAAGCACAAAACACCTACATCCAAAGACATGAAAATATTTAATATTAGGTGTACGATTATTAATCAATGCATAAGGAGTTTTTCCAAACCGTCTGTGAATAATTGATCGATTATGCATATAACATGCAGTAAAGACAACTTCTGCCCACAGAAATAGAGGTAGATCTGACTGGCTGAGCATAGTGCGAGCGGCCTCGACTAGCTTTAAATTGCGCCTTTCTACTACTCCATTATGTCCAGGCATCCTAGCAGCAGAGAATTGATGCGTTATCCTGACAGATTCGAGATAATCTTCAACAGTCTTGTTTTTAAACGTTGTGTCATTATCCGTCCTTAGAAGCTTAACTGTCTTCTGCAAGTTCACTTGAGTAGTCTTCAGAAAGTTGATGAGTACTTCGGACGTCTCATCTTTTGTCCTTAGAAACTTTACCCATGTGTAACGCGAATAATCATCCACAATTACCAACACATATTTCTTTCCTCCTATGCTTTGAATATGCAAAAGTTCAAGTGGAGAACTTTGTTAGTGTATTATTGTATACAAGATTTAATAGGAAAAGTCAAGTAAAGTAAAGTCAACAAAGTCAATGTATGTTTAGTCAATATGAGTTTACTTAGTCATTAAGCTTGTGGTTTTATACTTTGGTATAAATACCTTTTGTCTTTGTAATCATGTAGTTAGTTGAGTTCATTATATGCTTAAATATTGTTAGATATATGACATGAACGTTTCTCTCTCTACTCTCTCTCTAGAATATACTTTGATTGTTAATATCTTGTTTGTTTGATTGCTTGATCAAAGAGGACAATATCAATTGGTATCAGAGCACACCAAACAAATTCAGAAAGATTTCTTTACCAAATCAGATTCAGATTCTTGAAAATCTCAAGAAAATTGTTATTTTTGAAAATGTTACTGTTTGATCTTGATTTTTCATGTTTTTGTACAATTAAATCAAGAAATTGATTTGATTGTATACGTTTTATCATAAGGATCAACTTTAGTTCAGATTACAATGTCAAATTCCAAGTCTAGATCGATCATTTTGATCAAATTGTTGAGTTTTTGAAAAGTTGAAAACGATCACTGTGTATTCATTCAAATCGTTGATTTTTGATGTTTTTAATGGAAATCTTGTGATAGAAAAGTGTTCTAATATGTTTTTCGAGCACACTGATGCATTTTGAGAATCAATTGCAGGTTTGAGAACGATTTGGAGTGATTTCGTGAACATATCTGTCAAAACGCACAAGATCCAGAAAACGCGCAAGCTTCATCATAGAACGCGCAAGCTTCATCGTTAGAACGCGCAAGTCGCTAGAACGCGCAAGTAGTTAAAACACGCAAGTCGCTAGAACGCGCAAGTTGGATATTCGGCCTCAAACACGCTAGTCGAAGTTAGCGAGTTTCTAAAACGCGCTAGTCGAAGTTAGCGAGTTTCTAAAACGCGCTAGTCGAAGTTAGCGAGTTTCTAAAACGCGCAAGTCAAAGTCAGCGAGTTTCGTACATCTGCGAGTTTGTCTGCGAGTTTGCCTGTGAGTTTGCCTGCGCGTTTGTCTACAAGTTATCATCTGCGAGTTTGCTAAACGCACATGGTTCAGCTAGCGAGTTTTCTCGAAACAGTGTTTAGCGTGTTTAGTGATCTGCGAGTACAGTGATCTGCGAGTTTCAAGACTTAGATTTTTTTTAAAAAATAATTTTTTTTGTGATCCAAGTTTGACTTTTTAGTCTATATTTTTCTGATTTGTTTGGGAACGATCATTTTTTTTCAAGCATTTCTTTCTAGAGAGGGACATATTTTGTTAGTGATCATAATTTTCTGATTTGTGACGATCATTTTTTTTAAACTAACATTCTGACAAGATGCCTGTTACAGACGAGAGAGGAAATACCATTTTATCTGCAAGAGATATGGTTGTTTTGTACATGCCAGAAATTCCAAAGATGGAAGCTGAATTAGACAAGCTGAAAAATCAGAATTCAAAGCTTCTAAATCAAATTCAGGAGTTCAAATCTAAATTGTCAAATTCTGATAAAACTCCTGATTGTATAAAATGTGCTAATCTTGATAAATCTGATTTTGCAGATATTATGAAGGAAAGAGAGAAAGAGATTAAAGATAAAGAGAATCAAATTGAAATGAAAGAAAAAATCATAGGGGTAAAAGAGAAAATAATTTTACAAAAAGAGAGAAAGATAAGCAATCTTCAAAGCCAACTGAAGACGACTGAACAGAAAGCATCAGATTTGCAAGATGAATCAGTCAAGCTTCAAAACAAGTTTAAGGCTTTCGAAGAGAAAATATCTGTCTTGGAGAAGAAGAATGTTGAATTGAAAACAAGTATCCAAGCAGAGAAAGAAAAATCAAATGTGAAGACATCTTCAAATCAACAGTTATCTGGGATTTCCAAGAAAACTTTACAAGAGAAGAAGGATCTTGAGCTTAGATGCATAAAACTTTCCAAGCAAGTGTCTGATTTTGAAAAGGTTTTAATCACTGAAAGAGACACTTTTGCTAAGGAAAGAAAAGTTCTTGAAGATAAAAACAATGAACTTCCCAAGCAGATTTCTACTTTACAAGACTTGCTCGAAATAGAAAGAAATATTTTCAAAGAAAAGAAGCAGTCTTTTGAGCAAGAAAAGAAATTATTTGAAAAGAAAAATGCTAGGATTTTCAAGGATATTTCTGAGAAAAACAAGAACTTGGAAACATATTTTGAGCAAGAACGTTCATATTTTGAATCTGAAATATCAAAGCTCACATCCAAATTATCTGTTCTGTCATCAGATATTTTAAAAGAACAGATGGCTAGATCTGATTTGAAAAAGAAGTTTGACACAATTACTTCTGAAAGAAACATTTTAGCTGCAAAGATAAAAGACTTGGAAGCTGCAAACGTCAATTTATCAGAAAAGATTACAGCTGATGTGATTGATCAATCACCTGTTGATAATTCAACAGAATCAGTCTGTTCTTTCAAAACAGCTTCAAGTTCTATTCATGATAAAAATGTTTTCAAAAAGAAAAGTGTTAAACCAATCATTGTCAAATCAAGTCAGATCAGACCATCAAATCTATTTTATGACAAATTTGTTGATGGACCAACGAGCTTCTATGTTAAATCTCTTGGAAAGCAATCGAAGAAAAATCAGATGGTCTGGCGAGTGAAGACTTCTGAAGAAGAGAAGAAGAATGACAGATCATTCAAATCCACAACCAATGCCAAAAAGAACAGTACGCATAAAGGTAAATCCTTTGGTAATTCTGATATATTTTATTCGACTAATCATCTGATCAGGATTGCTCAAAGGAAGATTTCCGACAAGAATCTACTCACAATTGGTACGGTTCTTATAGAATAACTTCTCAGAATTCTGGGTTTAAAAGATATAAGTCTAATGAGAAGTGGATTCTTAAATCTAACATACCAGGACCCAAATACCAGTGGGTACCAAAACCTGTTAAATCTATTTTGCAGGTACCACCGGTCTAGGGGGAGCAGGAACAATGGTTTTTGAACACAACAGTTCAAAACCCGTACTTCAAAGTACAAGATATTGACTTCTAAGTACTACAACTTAGGACTCGAACTTGAATGTAAAATTTTGACTTCTAAGTACTACAACTTAGGACTCGAACTTTAATGTAAAGGACTGTGGCTTCTGATCACATGACAGATCAGGACCCGTTCTTTAATGTTCAGATAAGGATATTATGCAAAATATCCAGGGGGAGCTTATCTGATATAAATCATTCTATAATGATTTGAGGGGGAGCTTAAATGTAAGTATCTTCTTACCTAGATCTCTGATTGTTTGAAAGAAGAACAACTTTCAAGCATGAAAAACGTTTTTCTTAAATGTTCAAACCACTTCTCTATTCTCAAAAGATTTCATGAATGAAGAAGTGTGATTTTAAATGTTTTTCAATATTGAGCTTTACTGTTTAACTAGTCGTGTGTTTCAAAAGATCAATACTCGTGTATTATCTTGTCTATATACTGTAAAGTATTCATACACACCGGTTCAGTACTTCATTTGATTTTGTTATTACCATGTCTCTAAATGAACAAATTTTTCGATGGTAATACTCCCGTTTGCTTTCAAATGTTTTTAAGCATCAATCATCATTTCTAATCTTGTGCGTTCATTGCAAAATTGTTTATATTTGTTCATATAAACAAAATATCCAATTCTTTGATACCCTAACCATCTTATTTGATCTGATTGATACATTGTCAGATTCTCAAAACAATTCTCTTGATTTCATTTCATTCATTCAATATCCTTGTTTTGAGAAATCTTCAAAGTTCAATTGCTCAAATCTCATGAGCATACATTTTGACAATATTATCATTTTTGTGCTTAACTGTTCAAGTTAAATTGTTGAGCAACCATTCTTTATAGGACTTACATGGGATTCATGTGTGAGCTTAAACAGAACTTCCATGGATTCACGCTAACCAGTGTTTCCTACCCAGGAAGTAATCCTTGAGTGATTGAGGGGTGAGGGGTCAAAATCAAAGAGTAGAGGAGATAACTCATCCGGTTGAGTTTTTCTCACTGTGCTGAGCGGTAAAATGTAAATGAGAGTTTGGTTAGAAGTGAGCATAAATGTTAAAAAGAAAGAGGGTGTGAGAACAGAGTTAAAAGAATATCAGAACTCTGCACCAACCACTTTCTGAGTCGGGCAACCATAAAATCTGATTGGTTCACATTCTGTGGTGACCATCATTGAAACAGGCAGTGAGCCCATGCCAACTCTTGCATTAACCCCACCAGCCACTCGTTTCTTTCTTAATAAAGAAATGTTTCATTTTCTTTGGGGACGCAGCATATCTGCTATCTAGTCTTCACTCGGAAGATTTAGATATTGAACAAGAAGGAAAGTTGCCCCACCTTCGCACCTCTTTCATGCACATTGAGTCCGTGTAATATATGTTGCTGTCTCAACAGTTTACACAATTTAAGCCTTATGAAACACAATCATTGTGCTAAATTATTTCATACACAAGCACGAGCACACAGAGAATATGTTTTTCTGTCAGAACATTCATAGATAAACCTTGTGTTTTTCAATGATTGAATGGAAGTCCTGGGGAGTCATCATCAAACCAGCTCCTTATATTGTACATTCGTTGTACACAGTAACTCCATGTTACTGACAGGCACTTCTAACTGTTTCATTTGTTGAATCAGGGTTACCAAGTTCATCATATCTGAATTTGAAAAGATTCGGGTATATACAGTTCATGATTCAGTTCAGATCAAAGAGCGGAGAATGTATTTTCAAGGGGGAGAATCAAAGATTATGTTGAAATTGAAGATGTTTTGATGATTATGTTGCTCACAATCATCAAAAAGGGGGAGAAATCAATAGAGATCAATTTCAAAAGAACAAATTCTGAAAGAAGTATTAATTGTCAAAAGAGATGTTTCAAAAGATTCTGAAGAAGAAAGATGTTTCAAAGTCAAGTCAAGATAAAAAGGGGGAGAAATCAACAGGGATCAATTTCAAAAGAACAAATTCTGAAAGAAGTATTAATTATCAAAAGAGATTGAAGAAATGAAGATACAAAGTTCAAAGATTCCTCGAAGTTTTTCAAAGATGAAGTGTTTCAAAGAAGTCAAAGAATGTCAAAGTTCAAATGATTCGATTGTTTCAAGACTGGTTGACTTTCCAAAGATGCAAAGTGCAAAAGACTTTTCAAGATTCTTCAAAAGAATTAAAGACTGAAGAGTGCTAGAGCTTCAAAGTTTTTAAAGCTGTCAGAGACAAAAGATTGAAGAATCAAGTGCTGAAGACTTATGTCAAATTTTTTATTAAATCTTGAATACAAAGGGGGAGATTGTTAGTGTATTATTGTATACAAGATTTAATAGGAAAAGTCAAGTAAAGTAAAGTCAACAAAGTCAATGTATGTTTAGTCAATATGAATTTACTTAGTCATTAAGCTTGTGGTTTTATACTTTGGTATAAATACCTTTTGTCTTTGTAATCATGTAGTTAGTTGAGTTCATTGTATGCTTTAATATTGTTAGATATATGACATGAACGTTTCTCTCTCTACTCTGTTTCTAGAATATACTTTGATTGTTAATATCTTGTTTGTTTGATTGCTTGATCAAAGAGGACAATATCAAACTTGTACTCGGTTCGGGTTTCGGCTTGTGAGTTGCCCTCTTCATTTTACCCTTTTTCACATGCTGCACATAGATGTTCTTTTTCATGTCTCAGCTCACGAAGACCTTTCACCAATATGCTTTTGACCAATTTGTTTATATAACGAAAATTCAGGTGTGACAGTCTTCGGTGCAAGAGCCAACTTTGTTGCATCGAGGCTTTTGTCAGTAAGCAAACTTGATTGTCAGTCTGGACCTTTGACAAATTTATCGTATAGAGGTTGGACTTTCGAGTGCCGACCAAAAGTTCTTTGCCATATTCAGTTCGTACGGAGCAACTTTTGGCTTTATAATTCACCTCTAATCCTTTGTCATAGAACTGGACAATACTGAATAGGTTATGCACTAATCCTTCTACATAACTCACCTTCGTTATCGTTACATTTTCTTGAACGACGTCACCATATCCCAAAATCGGTGAAAATTGGTCATTGCCGAATTTTACATTTCCACAAAGTTTCTCTATATAATTAGACAATAAAGCTTTATGCCCGGTCATATGCTTGGAACACCCGCTATCCAAGTACCACATATGACGGGTCTGCATAAGAGAAATCATGGAAGAAAAAATTTAGGTACCCATTTAAAAACGGGTCCTTTCAGTTTAGAACAAGATTTTGGCATCCATTTATAAATGGATCCTCTGAACTTTTGAAAAACGTTTGAAATAAATGACTTATAAGAACCAACATGATAATCTCCAAACCAATCATTAGAAAATCGTTGAGAACTAAAATCATTCCGTCTATAAGTAGATTTCTTAGTAGTAGATTGAGACAATCGGAGTAATTGCTTTATGGAATATCGCTTGTAAGGAATTACAAGGTTTTGTTTATTTGGAGCAATACTACCAACTATATCAGAAGAACTACTAGTATATCTATTACAATCCATATCAGGAGATGATTCAGAACTCTCATCGATCTTCCTTTTTGGTCGCCATTCCTTTCGTTCTTCAGATATTTTATTATTCACTTAAACATAAGATTTAGATCTACTAGGAAAATTAGATTTCTAAGATTGTCTTTTTGAAAGTTTACCAGTGTTAGTCTGTTTCTGTGAGCGCCTTTTCTTTTGCTTCTTACCTTTAGCATAATAATCAGCATTCACAGAAACTGTTTCATCAACCTGAGTTGATGATTCACCAACTTCATGTACACTTGGTAAAGCTTGACCATTAATAACAAAAGTAGAATGATCTGAAAGTTTAGCATTGAAATCAAACATATCAATCTCATCAATACACCCTTCATCAGAATTTAAAAAATCATTTGCAGACGCAAATAAGTCATCAAGATCAACTTCAGAGGTGTGAGGTGCTTTAGAAGATGTAGAACACTTTTGAGATTCAACATTTAGAACAGTGTTCTTTAAAATAGTTGAAAATACATTTCGTTCAATCTCAATCAATATTCTTTCATCAGATAATGCATTTTCAAGCTCGATTATTTTGCTTCCTAAAATAAGTGGAGGAACATAAATTTTGGCTTTTAAAGGTTTTGCCTCCAACTCTTTTGTCGAATAGCTTTCAAAATAATCATTTGAAAGACATTTTGGCTGATCTGAGATATAACTATCATTCAACTTTTGATAGCAGAATGATAGTAGCATTTTCTGAAAGTTCTTTCTTTTCTCATCCTCTTTAGCCTCTACCTCATCAGATGACTTGGTAACAAATTTGGGTTTCAAATGAGGATATTTTTCAGCTACAAAAAGAAAATCAAAATTATTCAAAGTTGGTTGTTTTCTGATAGCTTTCTTTAGATAGTGTGGGTTTTCGTAACCGAGACCCCACTTCTCTCTAACATCAACTTCCTCATTCGGGGTGTTAAGAAAAATAGTTTGATCTGTTTGACCTCGTGTATAAAGTTTAGCTTCCAAACCATTTACCTTCTTTGCTAAGCTCTTATTTTCAACCTGCAATTTATGAGCTTTTAGAACACAGTCTTGCTTTTCAGAAACATACTTAGACAATTTAGATTCAAAATCAGAAATCTTATTTTCAAAACAATCTTTTTCTTGTTTAAAATCAGAAACAGATTTGCGAAGAGAATCAATCAAATCTTTGTTCCCAACAACTTGCTTGTCAAGTTCAAAGATCTTTTGATTTTTCTTTTCAACTCCGTTCTTTTCCTTTTTCAGTTTGTTTTGAAGATCTTGAAGTTTGACCATCATAACTTCCATTTTAACCATAAAATCAGATTTAGAAAGATTAAGTACATCATCAGGTAATTCTTCATCACTATCATCATACTTCACAGTGTTGCCCATCAAACACATGTGAGTTGATTCTTCTTTCTCCTCCTCATCCGAATGATCTAGCCAAAATTCGTCTTCAGCCATGAGTGCTTTGCCAGCTTCTTGCTGCTTAGCCAGAAGCATTTTGTTCTTGTAGTATTCTGAATTGCGAACCTTTGGCTTTCGACAGTCTTTTGCATAATGTCCGACTTTGCCACAGTTATAGCATTTGATCAGATCATCAGTCTTCTTGTCAGCACTGGTATAATCATTCACAAACTTCTTTTCTTCTGGCTTTCTCTCCACGTACCTTTTCTCTTCATATTTATTTCCTTCTATTCTCTCACGGTGCTCATGATTATTTGAACCCAATGATGAGTATCTCTGAGAGTTAGACCCCGACTTTTTGTAAAACTTTTTTTGAAAGGCACGGGTCAGTAGCAACATGGCTTGCTTGAGATTTTCACCATCATCACTATCTGGGTCAGAATCAGAATCAGAACTGGAATAACTATCTTCTTCTTTTTCTTCTTCTCTTTCTTTTCTTTCTCCTTTTCTCCAGCTACTAAAGCTATTGGATCAGGAACTTTCTCAGCTTTCTTCTTTCCAGTCCTTTTCTCTTCAACTTCCTCCTTATTTTGTCTTAAAGTCTTGTAGACTTATTGAAGAGGTATATCACTCAAGTCTTTCACATGTTTCATCCTGCAGGTATGTTTCTTCCATTCAGGTTGCAGGATGCTGAGGAACTTCACATTGTTTTCAATCTGCTTCTTCTTCACTTTGTTCTTTGAGAGTTCATTCAAAAGAAGCACGAATCGCTCATAAGTTTCCTCCAAGCTCTCACCTTCTTTGGCCTTAAATTCTTCATAGTTGTTGATACAGTTAGCGACCTTTATCTGATTTCCCACCTTAGAGCCCATCATCATCTTCTATAACTGATCCCACATCTTCTTCGCATTAGCTTTATAGCTGTCGATCTTTACATAGATCTCATTTGGGATACTCTGGAGTAGAAGAGATCTTGCTTGTTTATTGGATTTGAATCTGTTTTTCTGCTCATCTGAATACTGGGCAAAATCCTTCGGAACGATTTTCATCATTCTTACTCTGTCTTCGTCTCCATCCTCACTGTCAGAGGATTCATCATCTGGTATCTCCACTGTTGGTGGTACCATTGGGCCTTCAATAATTAATAACAGAATGTTTTCCTCGTTTGCATGCCGATCAATAAAGTCTAAAAATATATCTTTCCACGTATTCCCCTTTGAAAAGAACAGGGGGTTTGACATCAGTACCAATCGAGAGAGCATCCTTTGTAGCCATCATGTTTCAATAATATGCAATAAGAAACTTGAAACTAATCGTTAGTCCAATAGAAATCACAAAAATACCGAATAACACTGAAAGAAACTAGATACAGGAATTTCTGAAATTCACTAAGTCTAGAATTCGCAGGATCCAATAGAAATACAAAGAATTCGCAAAGTACACTCTTAAACACAAGGAATTCGCAAGATTTGAAAACAAACACTTAGAATTCGCAAGACAAAGAGAACAATCAGAATTCGTAAACAGGAACAAGTTAGAATTCGCAAAATAGAGACTTACGAATCCAACACTTAGAAAATTTTCTCACTTTTCGTAAAACCACAAGAATTCGTAGACTACTCTTCTGCGAATTCCAAAGAATTCGTAGAATAGTCTTCTACAAATTCTGTCCTTAGATCAATTTTCTCGAAAAAATCTACGAATCCTGAGCAATTCGTAACACAGAGTAATACGAATTCTTAGAATTCTCAACACTCAGCTATACGAAATCTATAAAATTCGCAAAAGACTCAGTTGCGAATTCTATACTTAAACTTTTTCACAAATAACTCTCTGCGAATTCTATGAAATTCGCAAGTAACACATAAGTGATTTCTCTTATTTTCGTAACACACTGTTCTACGAATCCTGTCCTTGTGAAAAATTCAGAAACCACTATGCGAATTCTGATGTCTGCGAAATCTTCAAGATTTCTGCGAATCCTTTAAGATTTTTATGACTTCTTGACACTCTACGAGTTCTAGAAATGGTTTTGCGAGTTCTTCACGAGGGTTTGCGAGTTCTTCAGATCTTGAAGAAAAACTTCTCTGAATCAATCAAAAACTAACCTAGACATCGAATTTCGATCTGATAATTTGACAATTTGATCACCAACACACCTAAAATCAAAATCTAGCAACGAATTTCAACCTAAATCGCATACTATTAAAATTTGATTCAAATTACAGTGCGTCGAACTCGTGTATGTGAAAAACTTGACAAAATCAAGATTAAATCTCTATTACAGTGCAAACCTTGAACCAAACTAAACAGACTCAATCAAATACAATATACGAACTCATTTCGATCAATTACAAACTCTAATTCACACAAACACTCAAATTTCAATCTGAAATCTTTGAACACAGTGTCGACTTTGAATTTTCTTGATTTCAATCGGATTTGCTCTGATACCAATTGATAGTCCCTGATTCAAGTTTCTAATTACAAACAATCAAATACAAACAAGATTAGTAATCTACCTGTTTCAATTTCAATTTCACAAATCAAAGATTACAAATCTGTTTATGACTTTCTCTCTCTACAAGTCTCTTTCTTTCTCTAAAACTCTCTTTGCGAATACAATACAATCTCAGAACTTGTTACATGTAACTTCTACTTACAACACAAACTATCAAGCTATATATCAATTAACAAAACAAACTACACGCTTACAAACACAATCTTACAAACTAAGACTTTGACTTTTATTGAATTTGACTTTGCTTGAGAGTTGACTTTCAGCTTTGACTTGTTTAACTTTCACCTTCTGTCTTCTATGATCTTGTATCCAACATATTTCTGCTCTAACAGCCCCCGATGATTCTAATCATACTCATTCACTAGATGTGTATTCACAACCAATGTCTAGTAACCGACTTCACATAACCGTACCAAGTTGCCCTCAATGACCCAATACACCAATTAGTTACAACGGGAACCATCCCACCAAACAAGCCGACTCTAATACCTTTGGATCCATTTGTAATAGTCTAAGGCTCGTCACATTCACATAGTGACCAAACTATAATCAAATATATAGCTTCAATACCAACATGTCCATAAAATATGCTTCTTGCATAATCAACACTTCAAAATTTTAATTTTCGTATAGAAGACTAAAAGTGACCATTCCCAAAACCAATATGCATTTTTACATGCAAGTGGGTTTTCAAGAGTTTATCGACTTAGTCTAGCCTTAGCTCTTGATAACCAATCACACAATCTTTAGCTTTCCAAAATCTACATTTAATATGAAAATCCTCAAATGGAGCAAATGTTATGAATATACCAAAATGAATGAACCAAGTTCCCAAGTACAAATATGTATATGGGAGGACCCACGAGGTTGGAAGTGGCAAGGTTGGAGGGTTACCTCCTCGATGATGGGGTTGGAAGTGGCAAGGTTAATTTGCGGAATGTGCTCGACCCTTTCGCCCAAATAGTGGGTATGGGATGACCTACGGCGGCCACGTCCATATTAGGTTGGTCGGCGGTAGACTCGTCCTCCACATTACCCTCTCGTGGGGTCGGTAACCTGCTTTGAGTGTTTACCATGAAGATCCGCCACACACACACGAGAATGAGGTTGAGGAAAAGACTAAGTGAATAAAAACTCAAAAGTACGTACTAATACATTCATCAATTATCATAATAATAGCGAATCAAGCACGCTTACGTAACAATACATTCATAATAGCATTAGTTAGGTGAAATTATGAACGGATTATACACAAGAATTCTTGTTACCATCATCACAACTCTTAATTAGTGTAATTCCGTAAATCCTAATACTCTCTCCACCTATGTCTTTACCCCAAGGTGGATAACCTATCACTAATGCTCACAACTTAAGTGTAACACCCTAAAAATAGGGATAACAAAATCCGAAAAAACGGACATGCGGTATTTAAAATTGCCAAAGCAAGAGCCTCCCAAAAATGGGGAAAATATACAAACTTGTTTAAAAACAATCGTAAATAAACGGACAATAAATAACAACCAACTAATCTAATTTCTATAACCAGAAAAGAGATTACAATTAAGGGTGTCATTTATAAACCCAAAGGTTCTCCTACCAAAAGTAAGTCCAAATGTAATATTCCCAAGTCTCTCACCCAAGCACCAAGCCAGCTTAGAACCGATGCCGCTAAAACCTGAGATACACATCGACACCAAACAAGTGTTAGGCCAAAAAGCCTAGTGAGTTGAACAAGAAATAACATGGTAGAACATACATGACTCTTATCAGCAAATAACCAATTTTCCACATGTATGGAGCCAACGGGGGAGACCCATAACACCAATAAATTCCACTCCAAAGAGTCGATGTACCTTGATGCCCTTAACAAGGAACACCCCAAAGGCCCGGCACACCCGAAGATCAGACCATAAAGGAAACTTTCCGAGTGGCGGAGGTCTAGGCACATACCATTCCGGTGGCGCCCCAAGACTACATCCTCCTAGTGAACTTGCCTTGGTTCGTCCAACATAATGCATATAGGAGGTCCTTAGGTATATTTCAACCAAATATAATTCAATACCAACCGTGGGTACAATATCACCTTCCTAATATCATGAGTCCAATATAAGACTTAAATATCCACATAGCCACGTTGTAGATACAATATCACCAAGAGTATATACCAAAAAGAAAATCATCATGATATACCAAACATATATTATTTATTCATGTCAAATACCCATTATGGCACACATAATGGAAATGCCCAAATAATTACACAACATAGAGTAAATCATGGGATGATCCTTCTATATCACATTTCTCACATAATCTCATGTAAATACCATCAAATACTTGAACCCGTAAAAATGACCATTTTGAGCAAAGATGTGATAATAACAACAATTAAGCAAATATGATGCGTATCCAGTTTTGACAAAAGTTTAGTAAACTCACCTTGCTAGATTTAGACTAAATCTAGATTTTACCCACTTAGAACTTTCCTTGAAGAACTTGATTCTTCAAACCAAATCTTCCAAAAACCTAGATCCACAAGGTTCCAACCGTAAATATACATATTCCACCATAAATAATTGTTCCCCAAACACTTAACATCAATATCTCTATTTTGGGCAAAACCCTAATTTTGACCCAAAACTCCCAAATTAACCAAACCGAAATTTATAGAAATCAAACACTAGGAAACCATCAATGGATCATTTATAACTTACTTCATGGTTTAGAAATGGAAGGGATACACTTACCACTTAGGTTTTGATGAAAACCTAGAAAACCCAAAATAAGCTTGAGGTTGAAGATGAAGATGGAGATGGTGAATCCTTGACCATAACTTTCAATCCTACCACTTGATGATGTTTTACCTCCACAAAATCCAAGGGTTTGAGCCAAAATAAGTTAGGGTTTGAAGGGAAAAGAAGGGAATCGGTTTGGGAGAGAGTAGAAGAAGTTTGGATGAGGAGAAATGAGAAAAATGGCTGAAATCCCGAACTTAACAGCCCCTGGCCATTTTGGGTGACATTGCCCATGCGACATTGCCCAGGGCAATGTCACTGGTCATAGTCGCAGCTTCTTCCAGTTTTCTTCTCGTTCACTATTTTGGTCGTAACTTCTTCGAAATAGCTCCGTTTTCGCTCCGGAAAGAACCGTTGGACTCGTAATTGAATCCTTCATCTATCAAGACTATAAAATCAAGGATTTAAGTCCAAAATCAAATACCTTACTTTCCCTTAATATATCGGTTCTGAATAAACTTGAAATGATACCTTTCGAAAATCGGGCTGTTACATTAAGTCTAGATATGCTAAGGTCAATACCTAGTTCATTTAAACTAAATATCTGATACCAACTTGTAACACCCCAAAAATGGAGGTAACAAAAACTTTCCAAAATTGAAGAAGTGGTATACAAAAATGCCAAAGCATCAAGCCTCCCAAAAATGGGGAAATGAATATTCACCTACTTATACAAGTTATAATTCAAAGTGTTGGAAACGACAACTTACTAATCTAATTTCACGTGAAATTAGATTACAAGTCGGGTGTCACCCAATAACTTCCAAAAATAAAAGTCTTCTATGTGTTGGTGTTCCAAAAGAATCCTTCCTTAAGCTCGCTCTAATCTTGGCTAAGCCTTCTTAATGCCGACCTCACTAGAACCTGAGATACACACCGACACCAAAACAAGTGTTAGGCCAAAAATCCTAGTGAGTTTGAACAAACAATAATAATCTAATAAAATGAAATATGCATTCGATATTTAGCAAGGAAGTTCCTATATGTGGAGTCAATGGGGGAGACCCATAGCACCAATCAAGTTCCACCTAAAGAGTCGATACACCTTGATGTCAAACTACCATGAGCGACATCCAAAAGGCCCAGCACATCCGAGAACTACAACCATGGCATTACCTCGAATGGCGAAGGTCTAGGTACATACCCTCATGGTGGCACCCAAGACTATATCCTCCTAGTGTCTGTTGACTTGGTTCGTCCAACAATATCATTATAGGCCTCAAGGCACTTTATCCCACATGAAATGTAACCAATACCAATCATAGGTAAGCATTTTAGGCTAAATACCACGTACATCATGTATAATCTTTATATAAGACTTTTACACATTTCCACTCACCATAATACCCATGTTTCCATTTAAGGTGTAGGTAAATATAAATCTACCAATTTCCATGCTTCTTTGCCCAATAGAAAAATACCAAGACAACCCCTCGTCATTTAGGATCATGTAAACCACTTATCCAAATTAGGTCAAAACCCTTCACATAAGCTAATAAGCTGTTACTTCATATTAGTCAACATAAAGAAAACCCTACCATTATAATTGGCTAAAAGATTCCAACAACCATTTAAGACATCCTCATTCATGTATCACATTGGATCTTGAACCCATACATAAATGAACACATATTGCAAATAGAGAATATTATATGAAAATGCAAGGGTAACAACAAAGAACATGAAATGATGTGTATCTAATTTAACAAAAGGTTTAAGAACTCACAATCTAGGTTTTTGGTTAAAAACCTAGAAAATAGTAAACCCTAGAAAGTGATGGAGATGAAGTGAACCCTTGAGATTTGAGAACTTGACTTGAGATTCCCCCAATAAATGTCCCCAACAAGATCTTTGACAACCCAAGATGTAATCCCAACAACCCTAGGCTTGCATTTAAGTAGATGAGGGCTTTGGGAGGCTAAAACCGTATTAAATGCTCAAGAAATCGAGTAGGAGAAAGAGTAGAAATGAGGTGAATTTGCTGGAGGGGGGATTATACCCGAGGGAACGCGTGAGGAATTGTGCCCAACTACGGTGCCCAATGGCACTATTGCTGACACTCTCGTCGAACCCCTCCCCCTCTCGGTACCAATTGCGTGGTTGTGACACGCGAGAGTGCCCAAGGGCACAATCGTTGTCACTTCTGCTGAAACCATACCGCGGCTTCTTCTTTTCCCCGCGATAATGACTGGCGACATTGCCAAGTGCCATAGTCGCCGTCACAATTGACTGGCTGGTACCGACCCTCAAAGTGACCAATTTCCAACCCGCATGAATGACTCGGTGACTCAGCTATAAACAATTAATTACATAATCATTTCCAATCCAATTAGGGTTAAAAATTAGGGGTGAGGTTTACTTTACTTAAGGAAATACAGACATTACAATCATCCCCACCTAAAAAGGGATTTCGTCCGCGAAATCTCTCCTTAACTAAACAAATGGGGATAACGCTTCTTCATATCTTCCTCTGACTCCCATGTTATGTTTGCACCACGGTGGTGCCTCCATTGGACTTTGACCATAGTCACCTCCTTATGCCAAAGTTTCTTCACTTTACTTTCCAATATGGCTTCCGACTCTTCGATACAACGGTTGTCGTTATCCAATCGAATTTCCATCAAAGGAATAACACTTTCTTCTTCGGCTAAGAACCTTAGGAGATAACACACGTGAAAGGTAGGATGGATTACATCCATCTCGGGCGGCAATTCCAATTTGTAAGCTTGAAGTCCGACCTTTTCTAAAATGGTGAAGGGTCCGAGGAAACGAGGACTGAGCTTACCACGCTTCCCGAAACGGATGATCCCCTTCCATGGAGACACTTTCAACATAAAACGATCTCTTACTTGGAATTCGACTGGCTTCCTTTTCTTGTCCGCATAGCTCTTTTGTCGGTCTTGAGCAACTTTCAACCACTCTCGAATTTCCTTCACCTTGTCCATCGTCTCTTGAATGATTTCTGGTCCGACTAATGGTTTCTCGCCCGCTTCAAGTCAACAGACTAGGGTCCTGCACTTCCGACCGTACAAAGCCTCGAATGGTGTAATTTCTATACTGGAATGTTAGATATTGTTGTAAGAGAATTCTACCAAGGGCAGATGCGATTCCCAACTCCCACCAAAGTCGATAACACACGACTTCAACATGTCCTCTAGCGTTTGGATCGTCCTCTCACTTTGACCGTCAGTTTGTGGATGATATGTCGTGCTTATCTTGACTTTTGTGCCCAACTCCTTTTGTAGACTGTTCCAGAAGTTGGAAGTGAACCGACTGTTTCTATCGGACAGAATAGATTGTGGCACACCATGCCTCGACACCACTTCATCTAGGCATGGAAATTGGCCCCGACCCGTCGGGGAACCCGGTCCACCCGCCCCGATCGGGGATGGGGATTCCCCGCTAAACCGGGGATGGGGATGGGGACGGGGATCCCCGTTTGTCTCAAACCGGGGATGGGGACGGGGACGGGTATCGCACTCCCCGCCCCGCCCCACCCCCGTTTTATATTTTAATTAATATTTGATATATTATTTATTTAAACTAAATCGGTAATTCATAATTTCCTATTTCTTAACTAGGTTTATAATATAAAATTGTTATTTTTTGGATGTTAGTATGTATTTTGGATGTCAATCAAAATACAATTACTCGATATGGTTTTGAATCTTACTCGATATGGTTTTGAATCTTACTCGATATCTTTTGGTACGTTTGAAGTTAAGTTTTTTTTTCGAATTCGGTTGAATTTCTTTTGGTTGTAAGTTATTAATTATTATATGATGTTGTGATTTTTATACTAAATTAAATTTCTTTTGATTTTAGGTTTATTGAAAATACATGATATTTAAATATGTTCGGTGTCTCGTATATTTGATTTAAATAGCTTACATAAACGGAAAAAGAAAATCCCCATTTCCCCGTTGGGGATCCCCGTTCCCCGTTGGGGATGGGGATGGGGATGTGATCATATTCCCCGACGGGGACGGGGATGGGGACGGGGATGAAGATGAGGGATTGGGGACGGGGATGGGGATTGAGGTCCCCTCCCCATTTCCATGCCTAACTTCATCGATGTAAAGCTTGGCCAATTTCTCCATTGACAAAGTCTCCTGTATTGCCAGGAAGTGTGCGTTATTGGTTAGACGATCTACAACCACCCAAATTGTATCATGGCCTCGTAAAGTTTTCGGTAGTTTGGTTAGAGAAACATCCTGCGCCTTGTAACTAGTCGAAGAGGTCGTCGATCCGAGGAAATGAATATTTGTTCTTCACCGTCACTTTATTCAACTCCCGGTAATCTATGCACATCCGCATAGATCCGTTTTTCTTCTTCACGAACAAAACTGGGGCTCCCCAAGATGATGAGCTCGGTCGGATGAATCCCTTCTCCAGAAGTTCTTGAAGTTGAGTCATCATTTCTTGCATCTTGGTTGGCGCCAAACGGTAAGGGGCACGGGCAATCGGGGCTGCTCTCGGAGTAAGGTCGATTTGAAACTCCACTTAACGTTTTGGTGGTAGCCCGGGTAGGTCCTCTAGGAAGACATCCGGATAGTCCCGTACAACCTCCACGTCCTCCATCGATTTCTTCTCCAACTTCGCATCAACAACATATGCTAGAAACGAGGAATACCCTTTCGCTAGGAATTTGCGAGATTTTAGAGATGAGATGATGGGGTTACCTCTCTCCCTCTTCTCACCATACACAATAACCACCCTACCATTGGTCAAGGGCACTTGGATCATCTTCTTAGAGCAAAATATATCGGCCTTATGCCTAACCAACTAATCCATGCTTATCACTACCTAGAAACCGCCTATAACCATATGGAGTAGGTCCACTTCAAAGGAGTTCCCATCAATGTCTATGGTGCAACCAGTAAAACATTCCTGAATGAGCACTTGCTCATTTTCTCCCCATTCGCTACCTCTACTACTACCAGTGCATCAGGAAGGATACTATTAGGAGTGACGAAATGCTTACAAAATGAACTTGACACAAAAGAGCAGGCAAGGAGTTTACTAGGAACGTACCCGATACTACATCGGCGGTCTCCCTCGCCTCCTCGACGATCATCCGGAATGCTCGGCTCGGCGCCTTCGATTGGTTTTTCGTCCTTGTCGTCTTCCTGAAAGAATTCCCACGGCTACTACCCACAAGTTTCGGGCACTCCCTCTTCATATGACCCGGTTCCCGGCATTCAAAACATACCGGCCCCCAGATAGGGTAATCTCGAATCGCATGACATTTCTTTCCACACTTTGCACACTCGACGGGACCCGAGTGAGGTCTTGGGTTGCATGGGCCATAATGCTTGGTTTTGCATTTGTGGCACCACCTTGATTCACGATGGGAGTCTCCAAACCTCCCTCCCACAAACGGCTTTGACTGACGAACCGACCCGGGTGGCCCTTCCCACTTTCTTTTCTCTGCAACTTGTCCTTTCTCTTCCTTCATGTGAGCAGTGTCATCCTACATAAAGAACAACTCTTCAATATCTTCCTCGAGCATCATTACCTTGGCATTCCTCACCGACGTCTTCATCTCGGCCAACAACCCCAATTGATAAGCCTTGATTTTCATCTTCTCATCGGGAACCAGATGCTCCACTAAACTCAAATTCTCTATAAACTGCTTTGAGTAGTCAGAAACATACATACTACACTTCTTCAGATTCCTGAACTCTAGTTCAATATTGTCCAGGGCTCTCTCGCTGCAATACTTGTCTAAGATCTTCTTCTTAAACGTTGGCCACGAGAGTTTGGCCAACACTTTTGGGTAAGGGTGGATCGAGTGAGATTCCACCAAGTTAGGCCTCGCCCTTAAGCAAGTGGGAGGCGAATTTGACCCTTTGAGACTCATCACACTCTCTAGCCTCGAAGGCCATCTCCATCTCTTGGATCCAGTACATACAGCTAACGAGATCAGTAGTACCTGCGAATTATGGCGGGTTGCAACCCAGAAAAGTCTTGTATGAGCATCTCGTCTCTCATCTCTTGTCACGGGCTATAACCTGTTCCTCAATGTCAACGACATTCGCCACACCTCCCGACCCAATCACGACATTCTCCGCCACCGTCTCGGGTCATCAATGACCGGCGTCGTGATCCTCCAACAATAAATAACTTTTAACATAAGAAGTAGTTTTGCTTTCCAAAATAGCACATACGAACCACAGGGTCCCAAAAACATCTTACGATGACGAGGGAGACCCGATTTCCAAGGATTGTGGCGGAACACAAAAGTAAGTCGCTTTCCAAGTTGTGACTTCAATACTAGGATCAAGGCCACGAGCTCATCGATTCGTACTCAGATGTGGGGAGGGCACCCAATGATCCTGTAGGGTTTTAAAAACAAATTTGTAACCGTTAAAAGCAACGGAAAATCAAAATATTTGGTTACTAAATATTATAGAGAACTTTTATAAACACTTAAAACCCAATCGGATCCAATGATGCATTTAATTATAATCAAAACCACACCATAGGGTGTTTAGAATCGTACCTTTTGTAGATTAGTCGGGATTGAAACGGAGCACCAAGAAACCAAGTAGGTTTTCTCTATCGGTAGTCCACACACGAACACATTTCCCATATCCACCGGGTGCTAGCCCAAGAACCCTAGATCTATATGTGTTTTACAGAAAAGAAAAGATTTATTTTATGTATTTCTCTAAAAGGCTAATTCTTTATTTCAAATGGTTTAGCCTAATGCCTCATTTATACCAGAAGAATTATACTTAGACTATAATTCAAATAAGGTTTAAATAAGGTTTAGTAATTATCTGTAATATTCAAATTCAAATATATATATATATATATATATAATTATCTTTTAAACTTTAAATATAATTATATATAATTACAGAAAACACCACGTAATTAACATAATTACGTTTTTACCATGTAATTATCATAATTACAGTTTAACACATATTTTTATAATTATCCTTGCTTAATCAACTTGATTTAATTCGGGTTTCCAAAGATGGAAACAAACGTATTATTTGTGTGCGACCCTATAGGTTTACACCTAGCAGTATCCATGTGTGACACGTATCGTAGGCATATAATAACTTACATTCTCCCACTTGCACACAATACGCATTAACATAGACGATGGTAAGCGTCTAGCAACACGTCACCGCCCCCAAGGCTATGTAAATGTGTGTTTACCTTCTAGAAATTTGATTGATCCAATCAATCATATAATAGAATCATTCATTATCCTTTTGCTTCACGATATTTTGTTTTGAACTTAAGGCATAGATCTATCTCATCCTTTATAGTTCAAAGAATATGTTTCTCGATCCCAACATATTTAAGTATACAAGTGCCAATAGTCCAATTAATCCACTTGTTCATGCATGTAAATCAAACTATGTCATCGAGGGGCCCAAAAATATCTCTCTTATCTTGAGAGGAGAAAATCCCATATTGCATGTATACGACTAACTACACAATTCATGTTATACCCAACATAGCCCTTATGATTACCCGTTTAAGGATAACGTTAGACTATATCAAAGCATAACATTCCTTGTGCATTAGATCCCAATGTACATCTCAGGTATGAGGATAAAGTGTTTAGTATTTCAGGACTCACCTTATGACATTGATCTATGAGGTGATCCTGATCGTGGGTCTTGTCCAACGCCTTGTACACCGACAAGCACATGTGACTCTGGTTGCACCTGCCACCTAGTGCACTTCCAACTTGGATTGTGACTAGACTTCACAATGATCTTGATTTATTACTAGTCCCCTAGTAATAACCGATCAAGGACATCTCTAAATAGTATGATCATCATATTTATTTAAGGATACTTAAACATGCTAATAAAGAACACATAAATGTTTAATTTATATACTCATACCCAGTATGCCATATCAGATAAAAATATAATTGTTTTAATGTTCCAAAAAGTTTAAAGTTCACTAAAATTATTAAAAAAAATCTCAAGCCTATAACATGAACATCATGATTGTTTTGAGACATAGGGTTGACAAGTAGATTTGCATGTAAGCACTTATAGCTCATAATACCTCCGTTTAATACATATATCCCTACTATAATTTAAGTCATTGATCAGTTTGGAAACTAGCATCTGAGTATCCTTAAATACACAGGTCTCTTTCCAAACCGTTGTACAATAAGAACATATCTTTAATTCTTCTTAGATACTTTAGAATGTTCTTCATTGTTATACAGTGAGCATCACTTGGGTCTAACTAATATCGGCTCATCATGCTCAGGGCATACGAGACGTCCAGTCTTAGTACAGTAACGTGGCATAAATAATTGAACAATTAGTTGAAGCACATGGAACACCCTTCATACGATTCATGTCCTCTTTTAGTGCTAGGACTCTGAGTTTTGGTCAAATGTACACTATGTACTATTGGCAAGTTTCCTTTTCTTGGGAACCTTCATCTTGAAGTGTTTCAAGATCTTGTCAATGTATGTACTTTTGCTTAATCTAATTAAGCACTTCAATCTATCACGATAGATCTTTATACCAAGGTTTTTGTCTATTCTAGATCCTTTATCGCGAAATATTTCTTTAGCCGCGTTTTACACCTTCAAGCATTGGGATGTCATTTTCGATGATCATATATGTAACACCCTAAAAATTAACGAAATAAAAATTCGAAATTTCTGCAATATGACTGCTATAATTAGATAAAACCTGGATATAAAACCTGCTAAAATCAATCCCAAAGTATCATCCCGATAGGACGGGGAAACAGTACTATAATCATTACAATGAATCAAATGAAGGATAGACTAACAACCTAACAATCTAACTTAAGTAAGAAAGATTAATGTCGGGTGTTGCTATTCTTCCAAAAGGTATGATCCCTATTTCAAAATGCCGGTCTATACATCTCCCAAAAATACCGCTCTTGGCCCAAAGCTATCCGCTCAGTCCCGACGAACCCCACCGGAGACCTGACCTGTTATACATGTCATTTTAAGAAAAAGTGTTAGGCTAAAGCCTAGTGAGATCAAACATTTGCAATTTAAGAGATTTAATATAAAAATAAGTAAAATGTTTCCTTTATACAACAACAATAATGAGAATGATAACAATAATGCTCTTTGAAATATAACCAATACCTCTTGGGTTAACGGGGGAGACCCGCCTACTAACCCGAATGACGGAACACAAAAGTAAGCCATTCGATGGGTCAGTAAAGCCAATAAACACATAAAGTACACGCAAGGGATGTCAGGCTCAGTGGCTTTAAACGTACACCCACGGAAACTCGAGTTCAACCCCGTCGGGTTCCTATGTCGAGCTCCTCATCCAATATTGTAATACTTGAGCACGAAGGACTTATACCGTACCCGGTACCTAACGTGCATCACGAAGGACTTATACCGCACCCGGTACCTAACGTGCCTCGACGTGGAAAACTAGTCGTCCCAACGTCGGAACAATAATAACCAAATACGGGGTCATGACTCCCAATGCATCAATTAAGCCAAATAATGCACATAAAGCCCAACAGATAATCCAAAAAATGGTTAATATGCAATAATTGATATGGAGGGTGTTTTCCACCAAAACCACTCCCATTGTTTATCAAAAGACCGCTAGTAAAAATATAGACAATTCCTCTTTATTTCAAATCCCCACAATATGAAATGAGTTTAATATGCAACTTATCAGCAGTTAACCACAATATCAATATTTCCAAGATCATAAGTTTTGCATGGTAATGCCATTCACTTAAAAGTATAACCCAAGTAGACACTAGTTAAAGAACATTAATAAAGTTCATAAATCATCATTTCCCTAAAAATCATCCAAAACACTAATATCCCCAAAAGTTAGGTTTAACACAATGTTCTACAAAACCAAGTAAATGAAAGGGGAGATATTAGGTATTCAAAATCCACCTTTTGACATGTATAAAGTTTGATAAAATGTGAAAGAACTCACCTTAGTAGTTTCCTTAGGAAGGAAACCAAACCCTAGAAATGGGAGAGATGAAAACCACTTGAGAGCCCACCACCAACACTTCCTAAATGTATTAAGGGCCACCACTAATGACCTAGAATCACCATAAATGAGGAGAGAAGTCTAGAGGAAGAGTGCTTACCGAAGTCAGCTGCCAAAATTGCTCCCAAACCCTAGAACTCGGATAAAAATGACTGAAAATCGCGACTTGTCTTTTTATACCCGAAACCCCCGTTGGCGATAGTGACATATGTCACTATCGCGGGCAAGGTCGCGAGCACTTCACCACCCTCGTTACAGATTGGGCGATAGTGCCCCGGCGATTGTGACCATGTCACTCTCGCGGCCACAATCGCGAGGAATGTACCGAGGCCTTAAGGCCTTCGGCGATAGTGCCCTCCGCGATTGTGACACCTTGTCACTCTCGCGGGCACAATCGCGAACAGCCCCAGATTTCCCAAATTTGATGATTTTTAATCCACGATGCTTAAATCCAACTTTCTCGATATTAAGCAAATAAAATCCCTATATATAAGTTCCAAAGTGAGAAAAATAATACATGGGTTCTCAGAATTTGGGGTGTTACAATCCTCCCCAACTTGGAAATGATTTCGTCCCCGAAATCCTACTAACTGAACAAGTGAGGGTATCTATGCCTCAAGTCTTCTTCCACTTCCCAAGTCACATTGGTGCCGCGGTGGTGCTTCCATTGAACCTTTACCATCGCCACCTCTTTATGTCGGAGCTTCTTAATTACCCTTTCCAAAATTGCCTCGGGCTCTTCGATACAACGATTATCATCCACTCGAATCTCGGACATAGGTATGACGCTTTCTTCTTCCGCTAAGCACTTTCGTAAATAGCACACGTGGAATGTGGGATGAATCCCGTCCATCTCCGGCGGTAAGGCCAACTTGTAAGCTTGGAGTCTGATACGCTCCAGAATAGTAAACGGCCCAAGGAAACGGGGACTTAGCTTCCCACGCTTCCCGAACCGAATCAGTCCCTTCCAAGGGGACACCTTTAGCATCACACGATCTCCCACTTGAAACTCTACCGGTCTCCTCTTTTTGTCGGCGTAACTTTTCTGACGATCATGCGCCGCTCTCAACCGTTCCCGAATAGATTTAACTTTGTCGGTCGTCTCTTACACAATTTCCGGCCCGACAAACTGCTTCTCTCCCGCCTCTAGCCAACACACGGGGGTCCTACACTTCCGCCCGTACAAAGCTTCAAATGGCGCCATCCCGACACTAGAGTGATAACTATTGTTGTACGCAAATTCCACCAAGGGTAGATGGGCATCCCAACTACCGCCAAAATCGATCACGCATGATCTGAGCATGTCTTCAAGCGTTTGAATCATCCTTTCACTTTACCCGTCCGTCTGTGTGTGATAAGTCGTGCTCAAATTCACCCATGTGCCCAATTCTTGATGTAAAGCTCCCCAAAATCTCGACGTGAACCGACTATCACGATCGGAAACTATCGACAAGGGTAACCCGTGTCTAGAGATGATCTCATCTATGTACAGCTTGGCCAACTTATCCATTGGCAAAGTTTCCCGCATTGCTAGAAAGTGAGCACTCTTCGTCAATCGATCGACAATGACCCATATGGTGTCGTTCCCTCGCAAAGTCTTAGGTAATTTGGTCACGAAATCCATGGTGATCTTATCCCATTTCCACTCGGGTATTTCAAGTGATTGAAGGCTCCCATAGGGTCGTTGATTCTCGGCCTTCACTTGTGAACAAGTCACGCATCGCTCCACATAATGAGCTACATCCAACTTCATAATTGGCCACCAATAATGTAGCTTCAAATCCCGGTACATCTTGGTGCTCCCCGGGTGGATAGAATACTTGGATTTATGCGCATCCTCCAAGAGTAGCTCTCGGCACCCACCAAACTTCGGTAACCAAACTCGACCATTGAAGCACTTTATCCCTCGACTATCTTCGGTCAACAATAACCATTGCCTTGTCATCACTTCCTCCTTGAGGTTTTCTTCCTTTAATGCTTCGGTTTTCGCTTCTCTAATCTTTTCCATGAGACTTGACACCAACTCGATTCTTGTAAGCTTGGCTTGAAGTCTCCCGCTATACTCTTTTCGACTCAAAGCGTCGGCCACCACGTTTGCTTTTACCCGGATGGTAGAGTAATTCGCAGTCGTAATCCTTAAGTAACTCCAACCACCTTTGTTGCCTCATGTTGAGCTCCTTCTGATCAAAAACATACTTCAGACTCTTGTGATCCGTGTACAAGGTACACTTTGTGCCGTAAAGGTAATGTCGCCATAATTTTAACGTGAACACTACCGCCGCCAACTCCAAATCATGAGTGGGGTAGTTCTTCTCATGCATTTTTAGTTGCCTAGATGCGTACGCGATCACCTTTCCCCTTTGCATTAGCACACATCCAAGTCCCATTTTGGACGCATCGCTGAAGACCACAAAATCTTCCGATCCCTCCGGCATGGACAATATCGGAGCTTCGCATAACTTCCTTTGCAAAGTCCTAAATGCCCTCTCTTGCTCCTCGGTCCATACAAACTTTACATTCTTCTTGGTCAACATCGTCAACGAAGAAGCAATCTTGGAAAAGTCTTGTATGAACCTTCGATAATACCCCGCCAAGCCTACAAAACTTCGAATCTCAGATGGGCTTTTGGGAGGTTCCCAATTCATCATAGCTTCAATCTTGTCCGGATCCACCTTCACTCCATCCTTTGAAATTACATGCCCCAAGAACTGCACTTCCTTCAACCAAAACTCGCACTTAGAAAAATTTGCATAAAGCTTCTCCATCCTTAAGGTTTCCAAGGCATCTTAAAGATGACGCGCATGATCGACTTCATCCTTCGAGTAGATAAGAATGTAATCAATGAACACGATGACCGACTTATCTAAAAAGGGTCGGCGCATGCGGTTCATTAAGTCCATAAACACCGCTGGGGCGTTCGTCAAACCGAAGGGCATCACTAAGAATTCATAGTGACCATAACACGTCCTAAAAGCGGTTTTAGGAATATCTTCTTCTTTGACTTTCACTTGATGATAACCCGAACGGAGATCAATCTTCGAAAAGCAACCCGCTCCTTGCAGTTGGTCGAATAAATCATCGATTCTAGGGAGTGGGTATTTGTTCTTCACGGTCACCTTATTCAACTCCCTATAGTCGATGCACATTCGCATAGTACCATCCTTCTTCTTCACGAATAAGACCGAGGCTCCCCAAGGCGAGGAACTTGGCCTTACAAATCCCTTTTCTAAAAGATCTTGCAATTGGCTCATCATTTCCTTCATCTCTGGCGGAGCCAAACGGTATGGGGCTCGGGCTATCGGAGTCGCTCCCAGTGTCAGATCAATCTTAAACTCCACTTGACGATCGGGAGGTAAACCAGGCAAGTCGTCCGGAAATACGTCGGAAAACTCCCTTACCACTTCGACATCTTCTAGCGTCTTCTTCTCAAGTTTGGCATCTAACACATATGCCAAAAAGGATGAGCATCCTTTCGCCAAACATTTTCGTGCCTTCACCATACTGATGATTGCGACTTCACCCTTTCGTCTTTCACCATACACGGTCACCGCCTGACCATCTGAATCCGGGATTCGGATCAACTTCTTTGCACAAAGAATTTCAGGATGATTAGTTGACAACCAATCCATACCGACTACAACATCGAATCCCCCGATGACCATAGGCATAAGATCGATCGGAAATTCTCTTCCTTCGATTTCGAGCTTGCACTTCCTTAGAATATCCCGAACCACTACTTGATCACCATCAGCTAGCTCTACCACTAACGCATCTTCTAAGCTAGTAGTGGGCATGGATAGTTTTGGGCAAAACAAACTTGACTCAAAAGAGTAACTAGCTCCCGAATCAAATAGTACATGCGTAGGCACGGAGTTTAGGAGAAACGTACCCGACACTACATCCGTTGACGCCTTCGCCTCTTCAGTGGTCATCTGAAAAGCTCTCCCTGTTGCCTTGGGAGTGTCCACTTTCTTGCCTCCACTAAAGTTCACCATTGCCTTCGGACATTCACTTCTAACATGGCCCGCCTCTTTACACCCGAAACAGATACGCTCTTTAATTGGACAGTCATTGTAACGGTGGTCGGGCTTACCACATTTGTAGCATGGTTCGGACTTCGAGTTGCAAGGTCCGGTGTGCTTACTTCGGCATCTTGAACACCATGGGGAATCCCGTCTCGGACCACCTCCCCGTTGATTGCTGTTGAAGTGATTTGGCCTTTTTGAAAATGTGGGACCCCCTTCCCACTTCCTTTTCTCCACTACTCCACCTCTCTCCACTTTACTCGAGCCATAAGAGTCCTCCACAAGTTGCGCTTCTTCTATAGCCTCTCGGAGAGTAGAGGCCTTGGACACTCGAACCATATTCATCATTTCTGTAGGCAAACCCTTGATGTATGCCTTGATCTTCTCTCTCTCGGTGGGGACCAGATGTCCCACGAGGCCCAGCTTGTCCATGAATAACTTGTTATAATCCTTCACCAATAAATTTCCCTTTTTCAAACTCCGGAACTCATCGATGATCCGGTCCATAGCTCGTTCATTGCAAAATTCTTCCATAACCTTTTTCTTGAAGGTTTCCCAGCTTAGTTGGGCCAACACGGTGGCCTCAACAGAAGCAGAATATACATTCCACCACGTGAGGGCCGCCCCTCTAAGCATTTGAGACCCAAATACAACCTTTTGACTTTCCCCGCACTCGTTCGATCGGAAAGCCTGTTCCATCTCTCTAATCCAATTCATGCATGCTATCGGATCGTCTGTGCCCTTGAATTCTAGTGGTCGACATCCAAGAAATGCCTTGAAGGTACAAACCTTAGGCAGTTGCCTCACTTCGGGAGGTGGAGTTTCATTAGAAGGGACAACGGGTCCCGAACCTCCGAATCCCACCCCAATTACATTTTTTGCCACTGCCTCAGGCCTACGGTGGTTAACATCACGGTCGTCCAAAAACTTCAGGAATGCTTCTTGTTGTTGAGCCATAGCTGCGTTCATCGCTTGCATCATCCGTTCCATAATTCTAGATTCTGGAGTTACCTCTTCCATAATCGGATGAGTTGTAACGAGGCTCCGTCGAGGTATGAATTTCGATCCTCCACCTAACGCGTTTACCAAAGGTGGGGGCAAATCATTATTCGTTACCCTCGGTTGATCAGCCGTCGATGCCGTCGTATCTTGCCCTTCCGGCCGATTACGCGTATTAGCCATAGTCTGCCACACACGTGAGAATATAGATAAGATAAGACTATACAACTATAAGCAAGGAAACGTACCACTACATTCATCAATTATCATTAGAACGGAAAACAAACATAATTACGTAAAACATCCTCATAATAACGTTAGCTAGGCGAAATTATGAACATGCAATACATAAAAATTTTCATTCCCATTACCATAATTCTTAACTTGTGTAGTTTCCGTCGACTCTAAACTATCTTATCTTAAGAGTTCTACCCCATCTCACAAAATCATTGCCTAATTTCACAGCTTAATTCTAGGTACTCTACATCCATACCTAGTTCACTTAAACTAAAGCTTTGATACCAACTTGTAACACCCTAAAAATTAACGAAATACAAATTTGAAATTTCTGCAATATGACTGCTATAATTAGATAAAACCTAGATATAAAACCTGCTAAAATCCCAAAGTATCATCCCGATAGGACGGGGAAACAGTACTATAATCATTACAATGAATCAAATGAAGGTTAGACTAACAACCTAATAATCTAACTTAAGTAAGAAAGATTAATGTCGGGTGTTGCTATTCTTCCAAAAGGTATGATCCCTATTTCAAAATGCTGGTTTATACATCTCCCAAAAAGACCGCTCTTGGCCCAAAGCTATCCGCTCAGTCCCGACGAACCCCATCGGAGACCTGACCTGTTATACATGTCATTTTAAGAAAAAGTGTTAGGCTAAAGCCTAGTGAGATCAAACATTTGCAATTTAAGAGATTTAATATAAAAATAAGTAAAATGTTTCCTTTATACAACAACAATAATGAGAATTATAACAATAATGCTCTTTGAAATATAACCAATACCTCTTGGGTTAACGGGGGAGACCCGCTTACTAACCCGAATGACGGAACACAAAAGTAAGCCATTCGATGGGTCAGTAAAGCCAATAAACACATAAAGTACACGCAAGGGATGTCAGGCTCAGTGGCTTTAAACGTACACCCACAGAAACTCGAGTTCAACCCCGTCGGGTTCCTATGTCGAGCTCCTCATCTAATATCGTAATACTTGAGCACAAAGGACTTATACTGCACCCGGTACCTAACGTGCAGCACGAAGGACTTATACCGCACCCGGTACCTAACGTGCCTCGACGTGGAAAACTAGTCGTCCCAACGCCGGAACAATAATAACCAAATACGGGGTCATGACTCCCAATGCATCAATTAAGCCAAATAATGCACATAAGGCCCAACAGATAATCCCAAAAATGGTTAATATGCAATAATTGATATGGAGGGTGTTTTCCACCAAAACCACTACCATTGTTTATCAAAAGACCGCTAGTAAAAATATAGACAATTCCTCTTTATTTCAAATCCCCACAATATGAAATGAGTTTAATATGCAACTTATCAGCAGTTAACCACAATATCAATATTTCCAAGATCATAAGTTTTGCATGGTAATGCCATTCACTTAAAAGTATAACCCAAGTAGACACTAGTTAAAGAACATTAATAAAGTTCATAAATCATCATTTCCCCAAAAATCATCCAAAACACTAATATCCCCAAAAGTTAGGTTTAACACAATGTTCTAAGTTGGTTGAATAAATCATCGATTCTAGGGAGTGGGTATTTGTTCTTCACGGTCACCTTATTCAACTCCCTATAGTCGATGCACATTCGCATAGTACCATCCTTCTTCTTCAAGAATAAGACCGGGGCTCCCCAAGGTGAGGAACTTGGCCTTACAAATCCCTTTTCCAAAAGATCTTACAATTGGCTCATCATTTCCTTCATCTCTGACGGAGCCAAACGGTATGGGGCTTGGGCTATCGGAGCCGCTTCCGGTGTCAGATCAATCTTAAACTCCACTTGACGATCGGGAGGTAAACCAGGCAAGTCGTCCGGAAATACGTTGGAAAACTCCCTTACCACTTCGACATCTTCTAGCGTCCTCTTCTCAAGTTTGGCATCTAACACATATGCCAAAAAGGATGAGCATCCTTTCGCCAAACGTTTTTGTGCCTTCACCATACTGATGATTGCGACTTCACCTTTTCGTCTTTCACCATATACGGTCACCGCCTGACCATCTGAATCCGGGAGTCGGATCAGCTTCTTTACACAAAGAATTTCAACATGATTAGTTGACAACCAATCCATACCGACTACAACATCGAATCCCCTGATGACCATAGGCATAAGATCGATCGGAAATTCTCTTCCTTCGATTTCGAGCTTGCACTTCCTTAGAATATCCCGAACCACTACTTGATCACCATCAGCTAGCTCTACCACTAACGCATGTTAGACCTTTGAATAGAACCCTGTTAGACCTTTGAATCAAGCTTCCCGGAAGCTTCATGCTTAACTTAAGCGTTAGAACCCCATATTTTCAAATATGATGACTTTGGGATCTTCCCAATTCATATTGTGAGAGTGGGTTTTATTGGTCCTTGTTGGTTGCTTCATAAACTAGTATTTGGGCAACTGTTTCTAGGTAATAACCCCATAAACATTTAGGCAGAGTGGTGAGACTCGTCAAAGAGTGAACCATGTTTAACAGGGTTCTATTTCTCTTCTTGGATACACCGTTTTGATGCGGTGTTCTCGGAGGAGTAAACTGGGATACAATCCCAAAAATCTCTAGGATGATCTATTGGCTTAGATATTCATGACCTTGATCTAACCGAAGCATCTTTATCTTTTTGCCAAGTATACTCACTACTTATTTTTAAAACTCTTTGAAAATCTCAAAGCTTTTAGTTTTATTTTATTTGGTAAATATACCTATGTTTACTGAAGTCATCAGTAGAATGAAATGAAGTAGTGATGATCGTATCTTGTGACTGAACAGTAAGGCTCACATACACCGGTATGGATAATAGACATATTCCCCTTCTTCAGATTTCGGAACTCCCATTCCAACTTGTCCATTGAGCACTCACTACAGTACTTGTCCATCAACTTTTCCTTGAACACCGGCCAAGTTAAATTAACCAGGACTTCCGGGGTGAGAGCGGATCGGGTGAGGTTCCACCAAATCAACGCCTCTCCCCGAAGTAGTTGGGAAACAAACTTGACCCGTTGAGAAGGGTCACACTCACTTGCCTCAAAGGCCATCTCCATCTCTTTGAGCCAATACATGCAAGCAATTGGGCTATCGGAACCCGCAAACTCCTTAGGATGACATCCTAGAAACGTCTTGTAGGTGCACCCCTTAGTCTTCGGTCTGATTCCTTCAGTGGATGGTTCCTCGACTATCACCACATTCGGTCCACCCGATCCCACCACAATATTTTCAGCCATGGTTTCGGGTTGACGGTTACTGGCATCACGATCCTCTAGGAGTTTCATGAAAAACTCTTGTTGTTGGGTCATGGCCGAAGTCATGGCCAACTGTTGTTGAGCCAAAGCCGCATTCATAGCCGACATCATGTTATCCCGAAGTCTAGTCTCCAAGGTGACTTCTTCCATGATAGCATTACCTGTACCGAGGTTCCGTCGTGGAATATGCTCAGGTCCACCTCCCAAAATTCTGGGTATAGGAATGTCATCGGTGGTTACACCCACCGTAGGTCGGTCTACAGCAGATTCCTCTTCCACGTGGCCCTCCGGTGTACCCGGCGCCCTACTCCGGGTGTTTACCATTTCAATCTGCCACATACGTACGAGAAATAGATTGAGAAAGGACTAAACGAGTTGAACTCTTTGTACGTACTAATACCTTCATCAATTATCATAATAATAGTAAACCAAGTATGCTCACGTAACAATACATTCATAATAGCAGTAGCTAAGTGAAATTATGAACGAACCATACACAAGGATTCTTGTCACCATCACCACAACTTTCAATTAAAGTAATTCCGAAATCCTAACGCTCTCCCCACCTAGGATTTCTACCCCAATTGGACAGTGAAGTCAAAAGTCTAAAGCTTAAGTCTAGATATGCTAAACAATACCTAGTTCACTTAAACTAAAGCTCTGATACCAACTTGTAACACCCTAAAAATAGGGATAACAAAAAAAGCCGAAAAATCGGACATAAGGTATACTGAAAATTGCCATAGCAAGAGCCTCCCAAAAGTGGGGAATATAAAATGAACAACCTGTTTAATCACAATTGTAATTTAACGGACAATAAACAACAACCGACTAATCTAATTTCTACATCTAGAAAAGAGATTACAAAAAGGGTTGTCATCTATAAACCCAAACGGTCTATATCCAAAAGTATAACGCGTCCGTGTGCAAAATCCCCAAGCTCTCATCCCAAGGCAACTACACTTGCTTAGAACCGGCGCCGCTAGAACCTGAGATACACATCGACACCAAAACAAGTGTTAGGCCAAAAAGCCTAGTGAGTTGAACAATTATAAGCATGCATGTATAGTTACAGTTCTTATCAGCAGTTAACCATAGTTCAACGAATGTGGAGTCAATAGGGGAGACCTATAGCACCAATCAAGTTCCACCCAAAGAGTCGATATACCTTGATGCCCTATAGCAAGGGACACCCGAAAGGCCCGACACATCCGAGGACTACAACCATGGCATTACCCCGAATGGCGGAGGTCTAGGCACATACCATCACAGTGGCGCCCAAGACTACATCCTCCTAGTGTCTACTGACTTGGTTCGTCCAACATATCATATAGGAGGTCTTGCGGTGTATAACCCAACAAAACATTTCGATACCAACCATGGGTACAATGTTACCATCCTAACACATAAATCCAAGATAAGGCCCAATTTCCAACATAACCAATGTTTAGATATTTAATCATTAAAATGCATTCCAAGTAGAGTTTATCATCTACTATACCACATATAACCCAAATCATGCCAAAATATCCAATATGTACATTTTAAGAAGTAAATCCCAAACATCCAAACAACAAGGCAATTCATGGCATTTCCCACATAATCACCTTCCCCACATTTCTTCATAACTAAAACCCAAATACTTGAACATATGGAAACAAATAACAACAATAGAAGAATATGATGTGTATCTAGTTTTAACAAAGGTTAGTAAACTCACTATCTAGGTTTTTGACCAAAAACCTAGAAAAGATGAAACCCTAGCTTTTGAAGATGAAGAGACTTGAAAGCAAGAAGATGAGGATCTTGAATGATACTTCAATGGGGACATTTGAAAGAAGCTTGAATGAGCACTTAATGCTCTCAACAACCCAAACCCTAGAATTTAGCGAGTATGTGCTTGAAACCTTTAAAAATCGCCTAAGAGAGAGAGCTCCCGTTTTTTGTAAAGTGATGAGTGAGAAATGAAGCATTAACTCCTATAAAAACAGGATACTGGCCACGCAGGTGATAGTGCCCGGCGATAGTGCCCTGGGCACTATCGCGGGTCACAATCGCGAGCTTCCCCCCGCTCTCGGTACACTTTGGGCGATAGTGCCCCTGGCGATAGTGCCAGGGCACTATCGTGAGGCACAATCGCTGGACATTCCAGCCCACGGTACAAACTGGGCGATAGTGCCCTCCGCGATGGTGCCAAGGCACAATCGCAGGCACAATCGCCGGCCTCTCAACTCGGCCCGAAACTTAGCCAAAAACGATAATGAGCACAAGGTTGGATGATTAAAGAAGGTAATTCCATACATGACTTTTTACATAGCCCATGATCATAAAGTGCACATAAAGGCACATATGCATACATAATGAGATTAATGCATTAAAGGAGACAAAATACTTACCTTATACATTTACGGGTGTTACAATCCTCCCCACCTAACAGGGATTTCGTCCCCGAAATCTTACCCTAGGCAAACAAATGAGGGTAACGCTTCCTCATATCATCTTCCGATTCCCAAGTAATGTTAGCACCCCGATGGTGCTTCCATTGAACTTTAACCATGACCACGTCTTTATGCCTCAACTTCTTTACTTTCGATTCTAATATCGACTCTAGTTCTTCCACACAACGATTCCCATTGTCCACCCGAATTTCTGACAAAGGAATCACACTTTCCTCTTCGGCTAGACACTTTCGGAGATAACAAACGTGAAATGTGGGATGTATTCCATCCATTTCCGGCGGTAAGTCCAACCGATAGGCTTGCAAACCAATCTTTTCCAAAATAACGAACGGTCCAAGGAAACGAGGACTAAGCTTCCCGCGCTTCCCGAAACGTATGATCCCCTTCCACGGAGACACCTTCAACATGACTCGGTCACCCACTCGAAACTCAATCGGCCTTCTCTTCTTGTCCGCATAACTCTTTTGTCGATCTTGGGCCGCCTTTAGCCTTTCCCGAATCTCCTTCACCTTGTCGGCCGTCTCTTGAACTACTTCCGGCCCGACGAATTGCTTTTCGCCCGCTTCCAACCAACAAACCGGGGTCCGGCACTTCCGTCCATACAAAGCCTCGAACGGTGACATTCCGATACTAGAATGGTAACTGTTGTTGTACGCGAACTCCACCAACGGTAGGTGTGAATCCCAACTTCCCCCGAAGTCTATCACACACGACCTTAACATGTCTTCTAACGTATGGATTGTCCTCTCGCTTTGGCCATCCGTTTGAGGATGGTAAGCCGTGCTCAAATTTAGTCGGGTACCCAACTCCTTCTGCAGACTAGCCCAAAAGTTCGAAGTAAAACGACTGTCCCGATCTGACACGATAGATTGCGGAACTCCGTGCCTCGATACCACCTCATCAATATAAAGATTAGCCAATTTCTCCATCGGCAAGGTCTCCCGCATTGCAAGGAAATGTGCGCTCTTGGTCAACCGGTCAACGATTACCCAAATGGTGACGTGGCCGCGCAAGGTCTTTGGTAGCTTAGTCACGAAATCCATAGTGATGTTGTCCCATTTCCACTCGGGAATGGACAACGGTTGTAAGCTTCCATACGGTCTTTGATGCTCCGCCTTGACTTGGAGGCATGTGACACATTTTTCCACATAGCTAGCCACATCTAGCTTCATCACCGGCCACCAATACATTAACTTTAAATCTCTATACATCTTGGTGCTACCGGGATGTATAGAGTATTTTGACTTATGCGCTTCTTCGAGTAGCAATTCCCGGTTTCCTCCCAACTTCGGCACCCAAATCCGTCCTTGAAAGAGTTTGAGTCCACGACCGTCTTCCGTTAAGAGTTCCCTTTGTTTTACCATGACCTCGTCTTTGAGGTTCTCTTCCTTAAGTGCTTCCTCTTGACTTGCTTTAACACTTTCCAACAAACTTGACACCACATCGATCCTCGCAAGGGACATTTTGACACCCTCACCATGACTCCTTCGGCTCAATGCATCTGCCACTACATTGGCCTTACCGGGATGATAGAGTAGATCACAATCGTAATCCTTCAAAAGCTCTAGCCATCTCCTTTGGCGCATGTTGAGTTCCTTTTGGTTGAAGATGTACTTGAGGCTCTTGTGATCTGTGAAAAGAGTACATTTAGTCCCATACAAGTAGTGTCGCCACAACTTTAGCGCAAAAACTACCGCCGCCAACTCTAAATCATGAGTCGGATAGTTCTTCTCATGATCCTTTAATTGCCGCGACGCGTAGGCTATTACTTTCCCCCTTTGCATTAGTACACACCCAAGTCCCATCTTGGAAGCGTCACTATATACCACAAAGTCTTCCGATCCTTCGGGTAAGGACAAAATCGGAGCTTCACACAACTTCCTCTTAAGCGTCTGAAACGCTTGTTCTTGTGCATCAGTCCAAAGAAATTTGACGTTCTTCCTTGTAAGAGAAGTGAGCGGTGTAGCCGTCTTTGAGAAATCTTGAATGAAACGCCGGTAGTAACCCGCTAACCCCAAAAAGCTTCGAATCTCCGTCGGGTTTGTTGGAGGTTCCCAACTCATCATTGCCTCGATCTTCGCCGGATCTACTTTTATCCCGTCCTTTGATACCACATGCCCCAAGAATTGCACCTCTTGGAGCCAAAATTCGCACTTCGAGAATTTCGCGAACAGTTTCTCCCTCCTTAGAACTCCTAATACCTCCCGTAAGTGTCTTCCATGCTCAGACTCATCCTTTGAATATATTAAAATATCGTCGATGAAGACGATCACGGATTTGTCCAAGAATGGGCGACACACACGGTTCATCAGATCCATGAATACGGCCGGAGCGTTGGTTAAGCCGAAAGGCATCACCAAAAACTCGTAATGACCGTATCTCGTCCGAAACGCCGTCTTCGGAATATCTTCGCTCTTCACTCTCACTTGATGATAACCGGACCGAAGATCAATCTTCGAGAAGCATCCCGCTCCTTGGAGTTGATCAAAAAGATCGTCGATACGAGGTAGAGGATACTTATTCTTCACCGTGGCCTTGTTCAGCTCCCGATAGTCTATGCACATCCGCATGGATCCATATTTCTTCTTCACGAACAGTACCGGTGCTCCCCAAGGTGACGAACTCGGCCGAATGAAGCCCTTCTCCAACAACTCTTGAAGCTGTGTCATCACCTCTTTCATTTCTGCCGGTGCAAACGATATGGAGCACGAGCTATCGGAGCCGCTCCCGGAGTGAGATCTATCTGAAACTCCACGTGCCGCTCTGGCGGTAAACCAGGTAAGTCTTCCGGAAAGACGTCCGGAAAATCTTGTACTACCTCTACATCTTCCACCGACTTTTTTTCTTTCTTTGCGTCCACAACGTAGGCCAAGTACGAAGGGTAGCCCTTCGCTAAGAACTTTCGTGCCTTAAGGCATGAGATAATAGGATTATTCCCTTTTCCTTTCTCTCCATAGATGGTAACCACACCATTTTCCGCTAATGGTACTTGAATCATCTTTTTGGAGCAAAAGATGTCCGCTTTATGCCGTACTAACCAGTCCATGCCTATGACTACGTCAAACCCTCCTATAGCCATGGGTAGCAAGTATACTCCAAAAGAATTTCCATCGATCTCTAGAGTGCAATCACAGAAATGGTCACGAATGATCACTTGATCTCCATTAGCTATTTCCACTACTAATGCATCGGGAAGAACACTAACAGGAGTGGTGAATTGTTTACAGAAAACATTCGATACAAATGAACGTGTAGCACCCGAATCAAATAAAACACGAGCAGGCAAGGAGTTTACTAGAAACGTACCCGAAACAACATCAGCGGTCTCCTTTGCCTCCTCGGTAGACATCCGGAAAGCTCGACTGGGCACCCTTGGCGGTTGTTCGACTCTAGCCGTCGATCCCACAGAATTTCCGCGGTAGCCACCCACCAACTTCGGGCAATTCATCTTCACGTGCCCGGGTTCACGACACTCAAAACACACCGGCCCTCGGATAGGGCAATCCCGAATCGTATGACCCTTTTTGCCACACTTAACACATTCAACAGGACCTGAAAAAGTTCTTGGAGCACATGGTCCCGAGTGCTTTGACTTGCACTTGTGGCACCACCGCTCCTCACGGCGCTGATCGCCCGATCTCCCGCTCACAAAAGGTCTTGACGGACGGACGGCCCCAGATGGCCCTTCCCACTTTCGCTTCTCACCCACGTACCTCTTCTCATCCCTTTCCGAATTGATGTCGTCCTCAATGAGTAAGGACTCCTCGATCACCTCTTGCAAGGTCGAACACTTAGCATTTCTCACCGCCGTTCGCATCTCGACCGGCAACCCTTGATGATAAGCCTTAATATTTGACCTTTCGTCAAGGACCAGATGTCCCACCAGGTTTAGCTTCTCCAAAAAGAGCTTGGAGTAGCCGACAATAGACATATTCCCCTTCTTCAGATTTCGGAACTCCCATTCCAACTTGTCCATTGAGCGCTCACTACAGTACTTGTCCATCAACTTTTCCTTGAACACCGGCCAAGTTAACTTAACCAGGACTTCCGGGGTGAGATCGGATCGGGTGAGGTTCCACCAAATCAACGCCTCTCCCCGAAGTAGTTGGGAAGCAAACTTGACCCGTTGAGAAGGGTCACACTCACTTGCCTCAAAGGCCATCTCCATCTCTTTGAGTCAATACATGCAAGCAATTGGGCTATCGGAACCCGCAAACTCCTTAGGATGACATCCTAGAAACGTCTTGTAGGTGCACCCCTTAGTCTTCGGTCTGATTCCTTCAGTGGATGGTTCCTCGACTATCACCACATTCGGTCCACCCGATCCCACCACAACATTTTCATCCATGGTTTCGGGTTGACGGTTACTGGCATCACGATCCTCTAGGAGTTTCATGAAAAACTCTTGTTGTTGGGTCATGGCCAAAGTCATGGCCAACTGTTGTTGAGCCAAAGCCGCATTCATAGCCGACATCATGTTATCCCGAAGTCTAGTCTCCAAGGTGACTTCTTCCATGATAGCATTACCTGTACCGAGGTTCCGTCGTGGAATATGCTCAGGTCCACCTCCCAAAATTCTGGGTATAGGAATGTCATCGGTGGTTACACCCACCGGAGGTCGGTCTACAACAATTTCCTCTTCCACGTGGCCCTCCGGTGTACCCGGCGCCCTACTCCGGGTGTTTACCATTTCAATCTGCCACATACGTACGAGAAATAGATTGAGAAAGGACTAAACGAGTTGAACTCTTTGTACGTACTAATACCTTCATCAATTATCATAATAATAGTAAACCAAGTATGCTCACGTAACAATACATTCATAATAGCAGTAGCTAAGTGAAATTATGAACGAACCATACACAAGGATTCTTGTCACCATCACCACAATTTTCAATTAAAGTAATTTCGAAATCCTAACGCTCTCCCCACCTAGGATTTCTACCCCAATTGGACAGTGAAGTCAAAAGTCTAAAGCTTAAGTCTAGATATGCTAAACAATATCTAGTTCACTTAAACTAAAGCTCTGATACCAACTTGTAACACCCTAAAAATAGGGATAACAAAAAAAGCCGAAAAATCGGACATAAGGTATACTGAAAATTGCCATAGCAAGAGCCTCCCAAAAGTGGGGAATATAAAATGAACAACCTGTTTAATCACAATTGTAATTTAACGGACAATAAACAACAACCGACTAATCTAATTTCTACATCTAGAAAATAGATTACAAAAAGGGTTGTCATCTATAAACCCAAACGGTCTATATCCAAAAGTATAACGCGTCCGTGTGCAAAATCCCCAAGCTCTCATCCCAAGGCAACTACACTTGCTTAGAACCGGCGCCGCTAGAACCTGAGATACACATCGACACCAAAACAAGTGTTAGGCCAAAAATCCTAGTGAGTTGAACAATTATAAGCATGCATGTACAGTTACAGTTCTTATCAGCAGTTAACCATAGTTCAACGAATGTGGAGTCAATAGGGGAGACCTATAGCACCAATCAAGTTCCACCCAAAGAGTCGATATACCTTGATGCCCTATAGCAAGGGACACCCGAAAGGCCCGGCACATCCGAGGACTACAACCATGGCATTACCCCGAATGGCGGAGGTCTAGGCACATACCATCACAGTGGCGCCCAAGACTACATCCTCCTAGTGTCTACTGACTTGGTTCGTCCAACATATCATATAGGAGGTCTTGCGGTGTATAACCCAACAAAACATTTCGATACCAACCATGGGTACAATGTTACCATCCTAACACATAAATCCAAGATAAGGCCCAATTTCCAACATAACCAATGTTTAGATATTCAATCATTAAAATGCATTCCAAGTAGAGTTTATCATCTACTATACCACATATAACCCAAATCATGCCAAAATATCCAATATGTACATTTTAAGAAGTAAATCCCAAACATCCAAACAACAAGGCAATTCATGGCATTTCCCACATAATCACCTTCCCCACATTTCTTCATAACTAAAACCCAAATACTTGAACATATGGAAACAAATAACAACAATAGAAGAATATGATGTGTATCTAGTTTTAACAAAGGTTAGTAAACTCACTATCTAGATTTTTGACCAAAAACCTAGAAAAGATGAAACCCTAGCTTTTGAAGATGAAGAGACTTGAAAGCAAGAAGATGAGGATCTTGAATGATACTTCAATGGGGACATTTGAAAGAAGCTTGAATGAGCACTTAATGCTCTCAACAACCCAAACCCTAGAATTTAGCGAGTATGTGCTTGAAACCTTTAAAAATCGCCTAAGAGAGAGAGCTCCCGTTTTTTGTAAAGTGATGAGTGAGAAATGAAGCATTAACTCCTATAAAAACAGGATACTGGCCACGCGGGCGATAGTGCCCGGCGATAGTGCCCTGGGCACTATCGCGGGTCACAATCGCGAGCTTCCCCCCGCTCTCGGTACACTTTGGGCGATAGTGCCCCTGGCGATAGTGCCAGGGCACTATCGCGAGGCACAATCGTTGGACATTCCAGCCCACGGTACAAACTGGGCGATAGTGCCCTCCGCGATGGTGCCAAGGCACAATCGCGGGCACAATCGCCGGCCTCTCAACTCGGCCCAAAACTTAGCCAAAAACGATAATGAGCACAAGGTTGGATGATTAAAGAAGGTAATTCCATACATGACTTTTTACATAGCCCATGATCATAAAATGCACATAAAGGCACATATGCATACATAATGAGATTAATGCATTAAAGGAGACAAAATACTTACCTTATACATTTACGGGTGTTACATTTACCCTTGGTTATTTCCCCCTTTTTCTTGACTATCCCACTGTAGGTTTGGTTGAACCCAACTTGGATTTCATATCCTTCTCAGTATTTTTAAGTATGTTGTGAAACTCTGTGAGAGTTTTATTCAAACCTTTCATATTATACTCCTTAACGAACTGCTTATATGTTTTGGGTAGAGAGTTGAGAATCATATCGATTTCCAACTCTTGACCCAGTGGGAAACTGATAGGGTTAATTTATTAACCCTATTTGTATCACTTTTTCTATGCTTAAATGCCCTTTTTTTAGAATATCATCGAGTCCCTTTACTTACTTTTTATTTATTTGGAGTAGTTTGTGTATGAACCTCACTGAAGTGAAATCGATGAAAATCAGGGATTAATTGTGTCATCTACAACTTTTTGACCATTACAGATTTGAGTCGCTGATTGGAGCATAATCGCTGATGGTCGCTGATTGTTGAAGGAGTTATTGAAGACAAACCAATTTCGGATTGCTGACTACTGCTGAAGACCACTGATGCCAAGATCATTGATGATCTTGAAGACTTGTTTGATAAACATTTCCTTTGTTGGGCCAGTGTTTGGGCCGTATCATTTAAGACAATTATTTTAATGTTTAAATGTTTGTTTAGCTAAGGGCTTTTTGTTTTGGGTATTTCGGCCCAAGGCCCAATTTAATTATTATAAATAGGTTCTTAGGACAGTTGAAAAAAACACACCTCGAAACTCTCACCTTCTTTCCATTTTTGGAAAAGGTGTTGGTTTTAGTTTTGCTACTACTTTTAGCTTGAATCCTCTCCAAGGTTTTTCGGCCAATTCACTTAGCCTAAGTATTTTTAGTCTTTAATCATTTCAAGTAATCTAAAGTTCCGTTATTGCAAGTTCTTCAAGTTTCGTGTACTTATCAACATCTTTTCACAACTCAATCGTTTGTGATTAAGTGTGGATCCAAAAATCCATTTCCTAATCCGAAACAAACAATTGAATAGTACAAGATGAATTCTACCATTTACAAGTCTTTTACTTTAATTTCATTTCTTTGCAAGCAAGTTTCCCTTCCCCTCATATTTTCTTTCCTTTAAATTCTTGCCATTACATTTACGTAATTTAATTTTCTGCACTTAACTTTTATGCTCTCCTTTACTTTCTGCAATTTAAATCTTCTGTAATTTATTTTTCCGTATTACTTAAATTACAATTGCTCGTTTCTCAAGAAAGCTGATAACTTGCTTATCAAGTTTCCTCTGTTGAAATTTAATGCTTTCTCCTTTTACGCATTTTCCATCTCCGTTATTTAGCTTAGAAGTCTTTTCATCATTTATAAAAGGAAATCAAGCTATGACAGGCTGACAACCTGAGCTTGGGGTGTGAAGTCGAGTTGAGAATTGAACCAATAACACATAAAAAGGTATATTTATATATATTTCATTAAAGATTACACTTAATCAATTGACAATTGGTTATTTGTATGAAAATATGTTGATCTTTCAGAGATCACTTAAATATTTATTCCCTGAGATGACATAAGTTTGCTATAGTATCTTTTTATTGAATTACTGGTTCTTAATCTCAACAACACTTTACACCCTTTGCTTCTTTTTTATAATTGATTTTCTCAGTAGTTATTAATCCAACAACCCAACAAAATAGTTCCCTCGTTCGCCATCTGAAACCAGCTTTTAAAGACTAGACTTTTGAGAAACCATTGGAAACCTCTCCCTGTGGGATCAATATCCGGTACTTGTACCGTTATTACTTGTTTGAAAACAACAGTATATCAAGATGTATACTTGCGTTGAGATCTATTTGCACGCTCAACCCATGGTTGCATAAAACCTTAACAACAAAAACCAAGACAGGTTAGTTGGTCAAAGTATCCTTTCATTTTCAAAATGTGGGTACTGACTGACGAACGTTCAGTCATTATACAGACACTCAATGTCTTGACTGTATCAAATCTCTTCCGCTTTATTTGTAACCAAAACATATACTTCAATGAAGATATCATATCCCAAGCAATCATGCTTTCATGATCCCGTAATAATTCGGGGGTCATGGTGGCTAACATTAGGCAACCAACACTCAGAGAGTCATCTTGGTACTTATCATAAGCAGTCCTGACTTCAGTTGGAGCATTTCTGGTAAGAGCATTTGGAGGAGGGTTTTCAAGAATGTAGAACTTCTTTTCATGCCTAAGGACTGCCCTTAGGAAGCGAAACCATTCGATGAAGTTTGTTTCATCCAACTTTTCCTTATATAGGATTGACCGTAGTGTGAACTGGGATAAGTTGTTTGAGTTTGAATTTGAGGTAGACATCTACAGAAACATGATTTAAATTTAGTAACTTTAATATCTCAACTAAATAGATTAACCTTTCAAAAATCATTTGATTTGAGCTACGATCCATATTTCACCTACTTCCATAAATGGCCAAGCAATTGTCTATGTAATTAGACTATTTAGGTAGGCATCAATATATCATATATTGAATTTGGCACGTTTAATCCCACTTCAACGCCTTGAAAATACTCATAAATGGCCAAGCAACCGTCTATGATATTCTCAAGTAAACAAACCATACTAAGGTATCGTGATCTCACTTAAATATTAGACTTAGGGTTTACTGGGACCAGTCGCCCAAAATACGATTATTTAAGTGAATGGCCAAGCAACTGTCCACTTAAATATCGTTATTTTGGAACCTTGTCTTACACTACATTCAACCGACATGATTGACTGAGCACTAATCACAACGGAATTATGTATGCTCGACAAGTGCCTTAAATGGGTGGGGTCAAGTTTACATTTTGTAAAAAGGTTTAATTTTAGAAAACATTCTAATTATTTTAAAACGTTTGATTTTATCTCTAAATATAATTAAAACATGCGTATTTTTGGCAGTCGGTTCGGTCTAGACCGCTCAAAAAAAGGGCCAAACCGCAGACCAAACCAGACCAAGCGGTTTGGTTATTTTTCAGACCGGACTGGACCACCAGACCACTCAAACCACAGAAACGGTCCAGTTTGACTTGGTTCGATCGGTTTAAGCGGTCCAACGATTTTTTTGAACACCCCTACCAATAACATTAAGAATCTTGATCGGCAACAGTCGTATAAAACAACAAATTTTCTTTTAAAATAATATAATAGGCCCAAAAAGCCTTTAACCAACACATGGTCCAACAAATTTAGGGCAAATTCGACCCAAAACTTTTAAGACTAAAAACAACAAAATTTTGGGCCAAACTTTGGTCGGCCACTTAGGGCACAACCCCAACACCAGAACCAACACCTTGGTGGCCGACGCAAACTGATGTTCACGGCCAAAAAAACATTTTGGCCTAAAATCTAATCTTGGAGCGCCCATGAGTGTCGAGAAGAACGAGCCGGAAAAACTTCCTTACGACGATCGAGAGGCATAAAGCCTTGAAAAACTTGATCGACAGCAGCTGAACTAAACAATAATTTTTAACCAAAAGGGAGAACATGGCAACAACTTAGGGCCGTAGCCCCATCCGCCCAAGACATCACCAAATCGTCTCCAAAAGACATAAAAAACGGCATTAGGTCGTGGCAGGGACCATCATAACGGCATGGCCGAGATCTGCATAGGAGAAGTTCTAAACATGCCATAGATCTGCCGCATAGCCTACTAGCAACATCCAGTAGCAAAAACGTCCCATCACCACCAGCCTCTATGGCGGCAGTGTTGGAACAACAAGCCAAACGCTTGGCGCAGGGCCAGCGGCGGAAACCGGCAAAGTCCAGCGATGGTACAACCGCATAAAAGTGAAAAACGGTTGTTGCTTTGGGGAGGAAGAAAGGTCGACCAGTCATACTAGGGTTGGAAACCCTTTTATCAGTCAGCGACGTGAAGCAAAGAAAGGCAACAGTCGTTAGAGGTCAGAAACCATAGGAAAAACGATGTTTGACAACAGACAATCAACAGCTAGCAACCTCTGGCTAGCGACCATTGATTACCAACGCGAAGAGCCAGCGAAGATGGTCGACGGCGACCGACGAACCATGGCGAATGAGCCATGGGCGACTTATGCTAATTTTGAAGGGAAGAAAGTCGTTTACGATTTTTCTATGAGAGAGAGATAGAGAGAGACCATCTAAAAGATTAGGGTTCAAGAAAACGTTTGGACTTTCTACCACTCATAAACAAAACACGACCCAAAAATTACAAATATGGACCAATTTAGCTTTTAGGTCAAAATAGTTTTAAGGGGTGTTTGGTTCACAAAATGGAATTGGAATCCATCGAAGGAATTTGACTTTGAAGTAATTGGAATGAAATTTGATGGGATTTGACCACGCGTTTGGTTGGTAGGAATTCAATTCCTTCACTTAAGCCACATAATGAGGAATTTCTTAAATTGTGGAATTCAATGGAATTAGAATGATTCCATCGATTTCATTCCGTGAACCAAACATGAGCTTGGAATTTGGTCAATGGAATTAGTCATTCCGATTCCTTTAAATTCCTTCGAATTCCATGAACCAAACATCCCCTTAGGGTCCAATCAAAAATTAGGGTTTAATCTATTTTGCCATCTAGAATTTGTGTTCCTTTTAACTAAATGACATCAAAGTGGCTTTGATACCACTGTTGGGTTTTAAAAACAATTTTGTAACCGTTAAACCCAACAGAAAATCAAAATATTTGGTTACAAATATTATAGAGAACTTTTCTAAACACTTAAAACCTAATCAGATCCAATGATGCATTTAATTAAAATCAAAACCACACCATAGGGTGTTTAGAAACGTACCTTTTGTAGATCAGTCGGGATTGAAACGGAGCACAAAGAAACCAAAGTAGGTTTCTTCTATCGGTAGTCTACACACGAACATGTTTCCCGTCTCCACCGGGTGCTACCCAAGAACCCTAGATCTATATGTGTTTTAAAGAAAAGAAAAGGTTTCTTTTACGTATTTCTCTAAAAGGCTAATTCTATTCCAATTCTTATTTTAAATGGTTTAGCCTAACACCCTATTTATACCAGAAGAATTATAACTATAATTCAAATAAGGTTTAGTAATTATGTGTAATATTCAAATTCAAATTCAAATATATATATATATATATATATATATGTACATAATTATATATATATGTACATAATTATCTTTTAAACTTTAAATATAATTATATATATAGGGGTTAAATCATGTGAGAACCAAAAAAAAGGTTGAGAACCGTGAGAACCAATCTAAGCCATAATTTGGTTTTGATTCTATGGTTTTAATTAAAAGTCGTTTCACCATATGAAAAAAGCATAATCGTCATTTTTAACAAAGATTCACCAGATGAAACACATACTATTTCACCTCATGAAATAAAAACAAAGAGTAAATTACAAATTTGGTCACTGTGGTTTATGGTGATTTTGGATGAGGTCCCTCTAACAAAATAATTACAAGTATCATCATTGTGGTTTCAATTTTGTTATGGATTAGGTCCCTTGATCTAACACTGCTAACTTTACTTCAGTTAACTTAAAGGGTAATATGGGCTTTTTACTTTTTTATCTCATTTTATTTTAAGAAAAATAAAAAATATATTAATATTACATTATATATAATCTTTGTTTAATATATATGTAATATATCAACAAACCTTCCACCGCCATCTCCTCCTTCTGTGATGAAGCACTCTTTTATTTTCTTTGCTACGGAACAAACTAACGCATTTCATCCCACCACTCTTGTTCCCTTTTGCCACCACTGGAGGTGAAGTGAAAACCCCTAAAACCCACTTCCTCCCACCTCCCCTTCTCTAGCCCCTCCCACCGTATCCCTTCCTCTCACCAACTCAGTTTTTTAGCCCCAAAATCGTTGTCCCATAACCACACCTCGCACCTATTCCCAACCCCCTACTTCCTCACACAGAAAGCACATAAGGAAAAAAAATCTTCAATGCTTGAATTTTTCGGTTTACAATTTAGATTTAGGGTTATTGATTGATATGAGTTTTTTATAACTATTGTTTTAATAAATTTGTATAATCTTGATGGTTGAGTTTGATTTTTGAATTTGTTGGGTTCACCGGAGTAGATTAAATATCTATTTTCTATTTTAGATTTGGGTACGCCCTCAACAGGTCGGAGATGATGGTGGTTTGTTGATTGCTTTTCCAGTTTGAGTTTCGTTGTATAAATCAATGAGTTATTGTTATGTGTATATATGTGCGATATATATATATATATATATATATATATATATATAGAGAGAGAGAGAGAGGGAGAGGGAGAGGGAGAGGGAGAGAGAGAGAGAGAAGTGTGCTTTTTGTGATCAGAGAAGTTGACCAAAAAGGCGGGACATGGGACGATTTCCGTTTTTCCGTCTTTCCAATTGTATAACTTGCATCTAAGTTTGTACCACGAAAAAATTCTTAAAGAAAGGAACTGAAAGGACAAGAATGCCCTCACGTTAGGGGCACGTGAAGGATACTTAACAGATGGTTGGTTAATAGAGTTAGGAGAAGGGACTCGATCCGTAACAAAACTGAAACCATAGTGACAATCCATGTAATTATTTCGTTTGAGGGACCTTATCCAAAATCATCTTAAACCACAGGGACAAAATTTGTAATTTACTCAAAAACAAAATTTTCATATATATATATATATATTATTTCATCACATGAAATCAAACATAAAATTCATCGATAATCTATTTCACCTCATAAAATCAAACACAATATCTGTCTATATGTCATTTCACCTTATGAAATCAAAGAAAACTTTTGTCTATATGTCATTTCACCCCATGAATCAAACACAATTTTCGTATATATGTCATTTCACCTTATGAAATCAAAGAAAAGTGTTATTTCACCCATTTACCAAACACAAATTTACAAAATAAAAACCCCAAATCTATAAACAGTGGTTGATTTCTACGACTCCAACACCATTGCAGTTCCTTCTCGTTTCCTTTAACACTATTGCAGATTCATAAGACGGTGAAGCTAGAGAACATCGGAAACGGCGAGAGGAATGTCTCGTATGCTTGAATTCTTGTACAATCTCATAGAAGGAAGAAGACTGAGTTTGAAAGCACTTGGCCATCCGGATCAACTCGTCTACGAAATCAAACCTGTTTCCCTTATCGATCATGAAATCAAGGGGTTAGGGTTATGCTTCGCGTAGTCACCTTCGGTTGCACCGGCAGGAGGTCGGGAAGTTCAGACAAGAAAGCAGATTTTGCAAAATCATCATGAAGCCCTAATTTGCTCATTAGATAATCCCATTCTTCAAACTGATTGACGATTCCATGTTCGTAATTATCCAACAACAACGTATCCTATAACGCAATGTTGTTATGATCAACAGAATCAAACTTCGACATCCAGTAATTGGAGTCGGGAAGAAGCGGGGATGATGAAGAAGGGCGAGGTGGGGATGATAAAGAAGGGGTGGACCGATGAATTAAAGTTTGGTTATTGGATCTGAAAGTCCAGGAATGCCCTCCAAATTTTAAGTTTAATCCATAACAAACCTTAAATTTCTAAATTATTTCAAAAATGCCATTGTGTTTTATGTCCATTGATTTAAAGTAATAAATGGTTTAGATTGGTTTTCATGGTTCACAACTTTTTTACGGTTCTCATTTGATTATCGTCCTATATATATATATAATTACATAAAACACCATGTAATTAACATTATTACGTTTTCACCCTGTAATTATCATAATTACAGTTTAACAAATATTTTCATAATTATCTTTCAAGGATAATTATTTCTTTAATCAATTTGATTCAATCCAGGTTTCTAAAGATGGAAACAAACATATTCTTTGTGTGTGACACTATAGGTTTATATACTCCTCAACAGTATCCATGTGTGACCCATGTCGTGGGCATATAATAACTTACAGATCATAATCACACTCATTCATTAGGATTACATTTACAGTTCATGACTAGTAGCCGATCCCACATAATACCAAGTTGTCTTTCGAGGACCCAATGTCTCAACTAGTTACAAACGGGATTTATCCCACAAATAAGTCGACTCTATACTTATGGATCCAACAGTTATAGTCTAAAGGCTTGTCACAATTGCATTTCTGACAAAACTATAATCACACATATAGTTCACATAACCATTTATTACCAGTTGTAAACGAATAGGGAAGCTAGTTTGGCAATTTGAAAAAAATAACATCAACATTGCTTGTAAGAAACATTAAAGAGGATGAAGGTTGGGGGGAGGTATATTCGGGTTGAACATTCTGGTGTTGATGTTGTGCATTGTGATTCTTTTTTATTGATTTGAACTGAATTGAAAATTTAATTATTTTAGAGGATCCGGAACAAAGCCCCGTGTGGTCAGGGGTGTGCATCGGGCGAGTTGGGTCGGGGACCCAAAACCCAAACCCGATCGGATATTCGGACGGAGAGAGGAACCCCGAAACCCGACCGATTACAATTCAGGCCGGATTCGGGTTCGGATGGTTCGGGTTCGGGTGGGGCGGGTCGGATATCTCGGAGATAGACTACATACTGTAAGTTCAAGATTCAACATTCAAGAGTGTAGAAAAGAAAAGTAGAAAACAAGAAAACTTACAACTATTGTAGACACAGTAAGTTCAGTTTTTGTAGAACTCCAAAATCAAAATCAAGATTCAACTTTCAAGAATGTAGAAAAGAAAAGTAGAAAACAAGAAAACTTACAATTTTTGTAGACACAGTAAGTTCAGTTTTTGTAGAACTCCAAAACTCCAAAATCAAAATCAAGATTCAACTTTCAAGAGTGTAGAAAAGAAAAGTAGAAAACAAGAAAAATTATACGAGCACAGCGGTCGTCGGTCTGAGATGGTGAGATGAGTCGCCGGTGGGAGGTTGGGACCACGAGCACAGCGGTAGCCAGTGGCTCAGTGACCGGAGCCTGGAGGTCTGGGAGGAGGCGATGAGCGGAGGAGCAGCAGTCGCCGATGGCTGGAGGCTGGAGGCAGTCGTCGGTGGCTCAGTGACTGGAGCTTAGAGGTTTGAGAGGAGGCGATGAGCGGAGGAGCAGCAGTCGCCGGTGGCTGGAGGCTGGAGGCAGTCGCCGGTAGTCGATCGATCTTCGAGTTTGAGGTTGGTCGTCGACGAGTATGGCCAATGGCGTATCACGTATGGGTCTGGATTTCAGAATTGGGAATGAATAATGAATGAAATTAGGTTAATATGACACGTATGGGTATGGATTTTGGATATTCGGGTCGGGTCGGGTATGAGATTTTGGTACCCAACCCGATCCTACTTTATCCGATAATTTATACGAGTCGGGGTTAATCGGGTTCGAATATGGCAAGTCTCGGTTTTTTGCCTCTTATTCAGGTCAGGTTAGGTCGGGTAGGGCGGGTTATGCTCACCCCTACGTGTGGTTGTGCATTGTGATTTGTTTTATTTGATGTGTAAAGATTTACTTTTTCAAACGCTCATGGAACAAAAAAAATTATATTAATGTGAAAGGTTTTTTTAGAAACTTGGTGCTTGTTATCTACTTATTGTTAGTTTCCATTTTTTTAACCACACGTACATATTCGACAAAAGAAAATACATTAGAATAATTGAATGTACAAAATTGTAACTGAAACTAATTAAAGCTAACTTAAGGTTGTTGAAGGTACTTAAAGGTAGAAGTGTTTAAAAAATCGTTGTAGCGCTCAAACTTGCCAAATCAAGTTAAGTCGGACTGCTTTTTACAGTTTGGCGGTCTGGTGCAGTCTGAAAAATAGTCAAACCGCTCGATCCGACCTGATTTGCGGTTTGAACATTTTTTAGCGGCTTGGACCGAACCAATCACCAAAATACAATTTGTATTAATTGTATCTAGTTTTCATATTGTAGCCTCAACTTTTATGGTCCAATTAAAAAAGTAGTCCGCCCACGACATTAGGTTTTTAGTTTTTACTTCTCAATTATCCACGTTCCCCGAACCAGAAAAGTTCAGAAATCTCAAAAATCAAAATCCAAAAGTTCAAATTGTTCTTCGACTTGCTCAATATTTGTCCAAATTACCAACTGTTGGTGGACTTGTTTAACTTTTTTTCGAACTTGCTCAATGTTTTTTAATTTTGGAGATAGATGTTTCTTTTATAATTCGGTGTAATATTTTTTTTTTACTAATGTTATAATGGTAGAATCTTCATTTTGGAGATAGATATTAAGTTTTTTAGTTTAAAGCCCATAATAGCACCATATCGCCTAAACTGATCAGACTAAACCGCCATTTTGTGGTTTGATTTAACCGATTTAGTCACTTACTAACAAACTGTTGAAAATATTTCTAAACCGCCCCACTACAGTTTGGTTTGTGGGTTGAGGGGTAAAACGATCTTATCATCTAAGAAACCAAGGTTGGTCCAATTCAATGTGTCAAATTTTTATTGGTTGTTGTAGCTTGTTTTTTTGGAAAAGTCCAAAAAAATCTAACATATTTTCATGTTTTGAGTAATTAAGTACCTGAACTTGTTTTTTAAACAAATAAGTCAATGCATTTATTGAAATAACCAAATAAATCATTCAACTTATTAAAACCGAAAACACAACAAACTTTCACATTTTGAGCGGTGTAGTCCATGTACATTTTTTTACGAATATTTCCTTACACTTATAAACAAAAGAAACATATAATTTTTTTCTCTTAACGTATCAACAGATCAGTAAGAAAACACAATAAACTAATAAAGCAAATCATTTCAATTAGACATTATTTGTTTCCCATATCGAAATGACAATCATAAGAAAAACTACTAAAATTATTTAATTTTTAGATTCAAAAATGAAAATTTCGGAACTATAACAAACACCTGTAATTATCATTTGAATATGAAAATTATATAATAGCTAATTAAATTGGAATGTTCCTTTGGTTTATTGGTTCATTTTACTTTGCTATGATTTGTTGATACTTGATACATTAAAAAACATGACATATTCCTTTTGTTTTATACGTGTCGGTATAGATTTATTTATCAAAAAAAAAAAGTTTAGAGACTTGATAACTTAAAATATGAAAGTTCGTTAAGCTTTATATATTTTAATAAGTTCAAAGATTTATTTGTTCAATTTTGGAAAATTTAAGGATTTATTTGTTCAGAAAAAATTATCGATCTAATCATTCAAAGATGAAAGAGGATTTTGAACTTTCCTTTTTTTTTTTATAAAACTAAATTGATTAAAACTATAGTTTTTTTAATTTTAAAAAAATACACAAAAAAATTGGTATAACATTTTTAATAGAATCTAATATATATATATATATATATATATATATATATATATATATATATAAATATAAGGGTGAATTCAAATGAAAACTTATCTTTTATTGTGCACATGAGGACAAATATTAACCATTGATCAAAACTTAGAAAACTAATCAATGGTTAATACATAATAAGGTTAATTAGGAAGTGATTAAGAACATAATTGTAATTTTGAATCAACGCCTACCATCTTTGACTTTTTATTTTTATTTTTAATTAAAAAAATTTACCCCCTTAAACTTTAAAATAATTTATCTTAAAATTATTAATATTTTAATCAAACAAATTACATCAAAAAACCAAGAATTTCGTGCTCTTCGATATGACATCCATCTCGATATAATTTTTTTTTTCGTTTTAACCGTCTTTACGTGAAATTCTATATACGTGTTATATTCATTATGAATATGCATGCACGTCTTCGGGTGTCTACATTCAGTATGAATAACAAATGTGAACGTTCATTCACTATTCATGATGAATAATACCGTATGCAGAATGAATAATACAATATTCAAGATTTTTTCGTTTTAACCGTTTTTTACATGAGGTGTCCACATTCAGTATGAATAACAAATGTGAACGTTCATTCACTATTCATGATGAATAATACAGTATTCAGGATGAATAATGCACGAATCCATTATTCATGTATTATTTATCATGAATCGTGTATTATTTACCCTGAATGTTCTATTATTCACCCTGAATGATACATTATTCATGATGAATAATATATGAATGACCCGTGAAGGTGTAGACACGTTGCACACTCTCTTTTGTTTTCCAATTCAAAACCGAAATTTGGTTTAATTCCTTATGAATATGTATGCGCATCCCCGAATGTCCCACATTCAGTATGAATAATAAATGTGAACGTTCATTCATTATTCATGATGAATAATATAGTATTCATGATGAATTACACAACATTCATGACGAATAATACACGAATTCATGAATCGTGAATTATTCACCCTGAATGTTGTATTATTCATGATGAATAACACATGAATGACTTGTGAAGATGTGGAGACGTGACACACTCTCTTTTGTTCCCCGATTCACAACAGAATTACTCGATAGGTTCTCGATTCGTCTTGATGGGTGTTGGATTACGGTGCTGAAGAAACGTGATGCCTTACGACGTTGAAGAAAGTGGTGAAAAAGGTGATGTCGAGTTACATACTTACGGTGTCGATGCGTTGTACAAACTTGAACGTACATAAATATTCATAATGAATATAACACATATATAGCATTTCACGTAAAAAACGGTTAAAACGACAAAAAAATATATCGAGATGGATGTCATATCGAAGAGCACAAAATTCTCGTTTTTTTGATTAATTTGTTTGATTAAAATATTAGTAATTTTTAAGATAATTTATTTTAAACTTTAATTGGGTAAAAAGTTTTTAATTAAAAAAGAAAATAAAAAGTCAAATATGGTAGGCGTGTGTTTAAAATTTCTTCCAATTTTACCCCTAAGCATTTTAAAATTAAAAACTCTATTTAATATGAGTTGTTGGATCAAAAGAGATTGAGTGGCTAAGATTTGTCCTCACGTGCACAATGAAAAATGAGATTGAGTGGCTAAGATTTCACTTTCAAATGAAAACTCATTTTTCATTGTGTACGTGAGGACAAATCTCAATCACTCGATCTCTTTTGATCCAACAACTCATATTAAACAGAGTTTTTAATTTTAAAATGCTTAGGGGTAAAAATGGAAGAAAATTTAAACACACGCCTACCATATTTGACTTTTTATTTTCTTTTTTAATTAAAAACTTTTTACCCAATTAAAGTTTAAAATAAATTATCTTAAAAGTTATTAATATTTTAATCAAACAAATTACATCAAAAAAACGAGAATTTCATGCTCTTCGATATTACATCAATCTCGATATAGTTTTGTTTGTCGTTTTAACCATTTTTTACGTGAAATGCTATATATGTGTTATATTTATCATGAATATTTATGTACGTTCAAGTTTGTACAACGCCTCGACACCATAAGTATGTAAATCGACATCACCTTCTTCAACACGTTTCTTCAGCACCGTAACCCAACACCCATCAAGACGAATCGAGAACCTATCGAGTAATTCTGTTGTGAATCGGGAAAAAAAAGAGTGCGTCACGTCTCCACATCTTCACAGGTCATTCATGTGTTATTCATCATGAATAATGTATCATTCAGGATGAATAATACAACATTCAAGGCGAATAATTCACGATTCATGAATTCGTTATTATTCGTCATGAATTTTTGTAATTCATCATGAATAATGAATGAATGTCACATTTGTTATTCATACTGAATGTGGGACAGCCGAGGATGCGCATACATATTCATAATGAATAAAACCAAATTTCGGTTGTGAATTAGGAAACAAAAGAGAGTGCGCCATGTGTCTACACCTTAACGGGTCATTCATATATTATTCAATGAATAATGTATCATTCAAGATGAATAATAGAACATTCAGGGTGAATAATACACGATTCATAATAAATAATACATGAATCATAGATTCGTGTATTATTCATCCTGAATATTGTATTATTCATCATGAATAGTGAATGAACGTTCACCTTTGTTATTCATACTAGGGGTGTTCGCGGTCCGGTTTGGGCGGTTTAACCCCTCAGACCACAAACCAAACCGCAAGTGGTGGTTTATTAAATTTTTAAACCGAGCGGTTTGACATCGAGTGCCTAGACCGGTCAAACCGGCCCGCGATTTAGGTGGTTTGGTCTGACCGGTTTAGGCGGTTTGGGCCTTTTATGGGTTTTAAAGTTTAAACTTAAAAAATTGTATATAATATTGAATTTTAAAGATTTGTTGGCTTGAGTCCACAAAATAGTAAACAAACTCCAAAAAAAATTAACAAAGTCCACAAAAAAAGTAAACAAAATATCCCAACAATACACACAAAATCAAAGTCCAAAAAAAAGTTAACAAAGTCCACAAAAAAGGTGAACACAGTGAGTCCAACGATGTTATTGAATAGTAGTCATTTAAGCTTTCAAGTTTCAAATTTTAAAAATTAAAATAGATTTTATGTTTGAGTTGGATTTAAGATATCATTGGGCCTAACCAAATATATTTAAGATAACATTGGGCTAGATAATGGATATAAAGGCATATTTATAAAAAATAAAATATATATGAATTTGGCGGTCGGTTTAGTCCAAACCGCCCAAAAAAACCTCCAGACCGCAGACCAGACCGGACCGTCCTGTTTGACAATTTTTTAGACCAGACCGGACCGCCAGACTGTTCAAACCGCCAAAAAAAAGGTCTTATTTGACTTGATTCGACCGGTTTGAACGGTATAACGATTTTTTTGAACACCCCTAATTCATACTGAATGTGGATACCTGAGGACGTGCATGCATATTCATAATGAATATAACACATATATAGAATTTTACGTAATAAACGGTTAAAACGAAAAATCATGAATATTGTATTATTCATATTGCATACGGTATTATTCATCCTGCATACGGTATTATTCATCATGAATAGTGAATGAACGTTCACCTTTGTTATTCATACTGAATGTGGACATCCGAAGACGTGCATGCATATTCATAATTGTAACACCCGTAATTTTGGTAAGTAAATGTCACCCGGACATTTCTGTGACTTGTAATCGGTGGGGGTTTTGTTGGGGAAATGCTTTGTATAAGTCCCTCAGAGTATCGGGAGTTTTGTCGTTGAAAAAGTCGGAATTTGGACCCTCAGTACACTTTGGGCGACTATGCCCACGATTGTGATAGGGTGTTACTCTCGCGTGGCACAGTCGCGAGAATGGTACCGCGGGCACTCCCCTTCGGGCGACTATGCCCGACGACTATAGTCGCGTGGCAATGTCGCCGGCGGAGTGCAGAGCTGCATAAAGTCGAATTTTCAGCCTCTCTCTCATTCCAACTTCCCCCATTTCGCCCTTTTCTCTCTAGAAACCGAACCCAAACCCTAAAATCGGTTTTATACCCTCAAGTCACCAAATTCATGGTATCCCAAGTGTTTCCCCACCACCCAACAAAGATTGGAAGCTATGGTCAAGAACCTCCACCTTCATCTTCCCCAAAGTTCGTGTTTGGGAGTTTGGGTTGAAAAATTGTTATGGGTGTCCTCGGAATGTCTCATCGTCTCTAGTGGTAAGCTTTCTTGATTTTAAAGGTTGAAATACTCCATTGTTGATCTCTTAGTGTTTGGTATACCAAATCTCGGATTTGGTGGTTTTTGAGAAATTAGGGTTTTGGATATTGTTTGGGATTTTGATTTATAATGTTTGGAGAATGTTCCTTATGGTTGATTATGGGTATTTATGGGTTGAAATGCTCGGATCTAGGTTTTTTGGAAGATTTCGGCTTGAGGATTCAAGTGGTCTTCAAAAGAGCTCGTTGGGTGAAATCTAGATTTAGCTTAAATCTAGCAAGGTGAGTTCAAGTTGATTTGTGAAAATGGTGTACATGCCAAAATGTGTATTTTAAAGTGTTTTACATGAAATGGTTAACTGCTGATAAGTTTTGAGTATTTAGAAGTAAAATATGTTTTACTTAGTTATTTGTCAAGGTGTGAGTATTTGGATAAGTTTTCTTACTTAGTAAACTTGGGTTGTGTTAACCTCTTAAAATGCTTCTATTGGGTTTTCAATGTTTCCAACAACTAAATAACATGGATTATGTATTCTTGGTGTAACAACCTCGAAAATCAGAGTAAAATAAAACCTGAAAACCTGACAATATGACGAAAGCAATTCCATTAACTCCCCATAAATGGGATCAGTCCTTAAGACTATACAATTCTATACAAGGATTTCATCAAAAGAATGGGACTTAACAATGCCCAGCAACAAATACTTAAAACATCTCCAAAAACCCCGAGACTCAAAACTCGTCTCTCCAAAAACCCCGGCACCCACCGCTAATGGAAACCTGTTATACACATCATTTGAGAAAAAGTGTCAGACTATAAAGCCTGGTGAGAACATACAGTTTATAAAGCTCGAAAGATATAAACTTCAGTATCATAAAGAAATCTTTTCATAAAGGTTTAGTTCGTAAAGATAACATTTCGCC